>CM057452.1:614622500-617022500 GCA_016271365.2 Neoceratodus forsteri
TGGGGTCATCGACAGTCAACAGTAAGAAGGCAGAGTTCCTGTCCAGGGAGATTGCTGCTGGGAAGAACAGACCAGCTCAGCTATTTCGGACTGTGGATAGACTGTTATGTCCAGTCTGTCTACAGCCAAAAAGAGCATTTTCAATCATGTTGCATGAAGAGTTTGCTCTGTTTTTCTCAGACAGAGTGTCCTTCATTCATGCAGAAATCTCCCCAGTGGGACTCAATTTGTCCCGCAGTGGTCGTCCCTAGTCCGAGCAGAGGTTCTATTGTCTGGGGAGGGAGTTTTGGATGGTTGAGGTGGCTGAGGTCATTGAGGTGATTTCGAAGCTGCAGCCCACATGCTGTGAACTGGACCCTGGCCTGACCTGTCTCCCAGTGGGAGGGGCCATGGACATTGGTCCAGTGTTCACCAGAATAGTCCGGTGTTCATTCTCAGAAGGGTACTTCCCCAACACTTTGAAAGAGGCATTGGTGAAGCCTCTTCTGAAGAAAGCATCACTTGACCCTAACGTCCTGGAAAATTATAGACCTATCTCCAACCTCCCATTTTTAGGGAAGGTTGTCAAGAAAGTAGTGGCTCTGCAGCTTGTGCACCTCTTGGCCTTTGACATTTATGAGCCTTTCCAGTCTGGTTTCAGAGCTAGGCATAGCACAGAGACGGTACTAGTTCAGGTGCAAAATGACCTCCTCAGGGAGAGGGATAGAAGAGAATGGTCAGTTGTCGATCTCCTCCATCTCTCATCAGCATTGGACACTGTAGACCACATCATGCTATTGGATCACCTTAGAGTGTATGGTGGACTCACTGGAACAGTCATTACATGGTTTGAGTCCTATTTTTCTGACAGGAGGCAACTAGTGGTGATGGGGAATTTCTCCTCCTCCTCCTCCTCCTCAAAGCCCTTGCTGTGTGGAGTACTTCAAGGTTTGATCCTTTCACCAATGTTGTTCGTGGTGTACCTACTCCCCCTTGGGGAGCTTATTAGATGCTACAGTCTGGGTTTCCACTGCTATGCAGATGACACCCTGCTGAATAAGTCATTTGCCCCTGGAGCTGAAGGTGCAGTTGAAGTGCTAAACAAATGTCTGGCTGAGATTCAGGGGGATGTCTTCAAACTGGCTGAGGCTGAACCCCGACAAGATGGAGATGCTAGTGATTGAGCTGGGTCGATGGCGTGATGGGGATGCCTCTGGAGTGGTAACAGGTTTGGTCCTGGGATCCAACCCATTGATGGCTTCCCCCAGGGTGAAAAATGTGGGCGTCATTCTTGACGACAGTCTGACTCTTGAAGTTCAGGTCTCGTCTGTTGTCAAAAGTGGATTCTACCATCTAAGAAATGTCACCCGAATTAAACCCCTGATTCTGCCAGAAGACTTGCCATCACTAGTACATACCTTTGTGACCTCCAGGCTGGACTACTGTAATGCTCTGTACTTTGGGGTCAGTGATGGGATCCTCTGCTGACTGCAGCTAGTACAGAACATTGTGGCCAGGCTGCTGATGGGCCTGTCAAGATCCTGCAAGACCTGCACTGGCTGCCTGTCAGGTGGAAGATCATCTTCAAGGTGGGCTTGCTCATCTATAAGGCCCTATGTGGCCTGGGCCCTGGTTACCTGTCTGTCCTTCTTATTCCAGCCATCCAGTACATTCCCTCTGCTCCTCCACCAATGGCCTCCTGGCAGTTCCAAGGGCCAGGCTGGAAACCTCAGAGGATCGCTCCTTTGAGGAGGCTGGCATGACCCCCTGGAACTTGCTGCCAAAATCTTTGAGGGAGATCCCAACAGTGGAGGCATTCAAAGAGGGCCTGAAGATCTATCTTTTCAACAAGGCCTTTTCAGATAGTTTTTATACAGATTTTATATGAATTATTGTTTTAGTGATTATAATTGTATTGTTTTATGCTGCCTCGAACCCTGTTTTTATCTGTAATGGTGCCCAGAGACTACAGGATTGGGTGCCAAAATATAAATAAAGCCATACCTACCTACTTACTCTGCTGTGGAAGACATTATCCCTGTATGTACTGTACCACAGCAGTGGTGAATAAATTGGGTAAATAATGGGGTTGGAAGAACTCAGTGAAGTTCTGACCCTTATTAAAAAGAACTGGAATACAGGGGGTTCTGATTAGTTCACATTTTTTATGAAAATGTGGATTAAATAAGAAAAATGCAGAATAAGAAGCTATAACTGTGGTAGTTAATATTGTCCAGGTAAAGGGAAAACTTTAAATCATTAATCTGTGTGCACAAACAGACCCATTAGCACTTGCTCTGGCCTACCAGGTCTACTCCCAGCACAGCACCTTTCAAGGCATGTAGCTGCCTAACACTACCTGCCCTCTGCCACCGCCTGCACAGAATTGTCCACACTACTCCACATAACAACCCATTCAGCTTCCCACCCAAACATTCCCAGATCCAAACACCTACCATGGCCACTTCTAGAATACCTCTCACTGGGCATACTGCAGTGTAACATGCTGCCTCTGTATCACTTTTCTAGGCCTCCAATAAAACTGCAGTTGTCTGCCCAGCAAATTCTATCTATCCTGTTACACTTCTACATGTGTCTGTTCCCTTAGTGGAATGAGGTAAAAAAGGCAAGCTGCTCTTCAGTTTCTCTTTTTTTTTATGTTAGCTTGTGCGTGCACAAGCATTATGTTGGCTTGTGCCATGCAAGCAACATTTTGTGGTAGTAGTACATTTCAGAGGTGTCAGTATTGTGGCCAATGCAGGGGATGCTTTAGTGGGTGCGTCCTTCAGCCGCCAATCGGTGAGCATGCTGGCGATAACAGCAAACTTCAAAGAGAGCCAAAACCTTGAAAGAAATCTGCTGCTCCAATGAGGTGCAGTTTCCTCACTGCAGTGGCAGATGGCAAGACTCCGGCCATGTACATCACAGTGCACAGCGATGCGCATGGCCAGAGTTATAAGCAGTTGCTAGGTGTGCCGTTCCTGGCAAAACATTTCAATAAATAAATAAAACTGCCACCAGCACAGCTTTCCACAATGGTGGTTCCTGCCACCGGCAACACACACTCCTGCAAAGCCGACATCGGGATGCCCAGTCCCCATGTCGGCATATATCCCCAACCCCTAGCCACTTTGTGGCACACTGGGAGCCCACCCCATTGTGCCCAGACATTTTTGTTTTCCTGACACCAGGATGTCCACTCCTGGCATCAGATGCCCCCCACCCCAAAGCTCAATTTCTTTGCCAACGGGGGTGCCAAATCCCCATTGGCATCATGTTTCCCCTCCTCCCCAAGCTTGCTGATGTGGCACACTGGGAGCCCACCACAGTGTGCCCAAAAGTTTTTTTTTTTTTTAACCTATCAATAAAGAAAACAGTCTCCCGTAGTCTTTTTTGTTTGTTTGTTAAACTGTAAAAAAGAAAACCTTCCAGCGTTGTCTCCCCAGTCCCCCTTTCTGACCCCAATCCTCCCTCTCGCACCCACCTCCTCGCACCCCCCCCACCAATACTTACTTTCTGGAAGTTGGGAGCAGTGATCTTCTGTGAACCAGAATGCATCTGCACTCTTCTAAGTCTAATTACGAACTGAGGAATTGGGTAAGCGCTGTATAATGGGACTCAACTGGGGGTTTCAACTTAGGTTGATATCTCAGCCATTTTTAGGAATTTTGGCCCCAAATTTTCATCATAGGGTTCTTGGGACCTCACCTCATGCACATGTCACTGTCATTTCATTTCTCAGTCCTGAAAGGTGATTTTATGGTAAAAAATGCCTATGTTGAAAATTTGGTGCCGAAAGTCCATAAAAAGACTGTGTTACAAGCGTGCGTTGCGCAGTTGCAATGTACCCGTGTAACTTCACAAATTTGCAATATTTCCATGCCAGATTTTCAACACTGGCATTTTTCACCACCTCATATAGGCAGTACAGCTGTCATTTTTGACATCCTGCCCGAAATGTGTTTCCGCACCTGTGGCGCGACAATGGCTTGGTCGCTGTTGGAAACCACTTTTGGGACAGATTAACAAAATCACAGCACCACTGTTCATGAGGGGAGGTCCCAAAATGCCTATGTTGAAAATGTGCTCTAACAAACTCCCAAAATAATTGGGTTATGGACATGTGTTGCACAGTTTCTATGCATGCTCATGACTTCACAAATTTTTCATATTTTCACTCCAGATTTTCAACGTTGCCATTTTTTTACGTCTCCTCATGAACAATACAGTTGTCATTTTCCACATCCTGCCCAAAATATGTTTTCGTCCCTGTGTCGCCAAATGGCATAGCCACTGTGCAAAACCACCTTTCAGCTAACAAACTGATTGTGCCACTTTTCATGAGGTGGGCTCAAAAAAAAATCCCATGTTGGAAATTTGGAGTGAAAATACCAACACACGCCTATGGTGTTAGGGTTCCCAACTGTAGCACCTCACCCTGTAGAGACTGACAGGAGTCAGGGGTGTCAGACTTGGGATCATCGGCTGTAATGCTCATGCCATTCAACCACACCTCCACCCTGCAGCCAGTGACAGGCATCATGTTGTGCCTTGCACTGTTTGGTCACACAGTACACCCCATTTTCCTATACTGCACCCACCTCGGCGTATTCCTTATGGAATGGGGTAAATATAACACCCAAAGACTCCCAAAACATGCCACAACACTGTTCAGTGTTTACAGGGTAGGGTGAGGTGCAATGGCATGAGCGTTATAGTTGATGACCCAAAGGTACACCCCAATGCCTGTCGGTCTCTACAGGGTGGGGGTGGGGTTGGCATCACTTCAACACTTCACTACCATTCCTATTATGCGTCTCTAACTCCAGCACTACCAATGTCAATGCCAGTGAGACAACATATGGCATTGACAAATACTTGTTTTTTTTTTTTGTTACTATGTCTGTGCCAGCACTCTGCAAAGTGGATGTAAATCATACACTGGCCAGTTGGGAGCACAAGAAAACAAGCTGCTCGCTCCCACAGACTTGGAATCAGACTTCTGTGGGTGAGTCCTTATTTGTCAGAGTTCATGTGCAACCCCTAGGTGGCGCTATCCCAAGGCTACTACCCCTGTCTGCTTGGCTACCAACAGGTTAAGGGGCCTGAGTTCTGAAATGGGTGCCTCCACCTAAAGGTCAGGGTTGGTTTTGGTCAAGCTAACCAGGCCACAGCCCTCTGGGATACTGTGATGCCCCCTTTTCCCACTAGTGGCCCACACAATATGCAATATGCATCTTCCCAACACCCCAGATATACTTGGTACATACACTTATAATTGCCACTTACCCCTAGGACTGGTTCCTTCAGCTTGACTCTGGGGACCCCCTGTAAAATAAGGTGATGCATTACAAAAGTAACAATGCAATATCTTCAACATAAACTGACACCACAGTCAATGTAAATTGTAGAAAAAGAAGTAGATCTGATTTATTCTGGGGACTGTAACAAGGATGGGGGACAATCTGGTTAATTGGCTTAAACACACCAATAATCACACTACTGTGCATGCAATCAGAGCCCCATTCAGTCACATTCTCTGGGTACCCAGGATGAGGGAAATGGCTAGCCAGGACCACTGCCCAGGGTAGGCTGGCGATGCAGCTGGTTGGGGCCCTGTGAAGGAGAAATAACATGCACACACACAATTTGTAATCTGGAGCCGGAGGGCTCAGTTCTTGGAGACAAAGCAACACAAGAATCAGATGACACACTTTTGATTTAAGAAATGATGCAGGAAGCTACCCTGATAATCACTCATGGTACCCAGACTGAACACAGGAGGGATGAGGGGTGGACGTCCTGGATGGCCAGAGGAAGCAGGGCCCACATGAGTTGCTTCAGTGCTGTTCTGGCTCAGGCAAGGAGCAGGGGGCTGGCCCCTTGTCGATGGATCTTCTCTGTGCAGCAGGGTAAGGGGACAAGGCCCTCGTGGCAGGGCCTATCTGCATTAGGCAACAACGGATTCAGTCCGAAATCAGCTGGGAACAGTATCCAGCAACTAACACACAGTTCACTGCAAAAGGGGGTTTGATCACGATCCCCATTCAGCATATAGCACATTCATATGTACAAGCCAGCAGCACCCAGCCAGACTAAATTGCACTTCTGTTCCAGTTCACAGTACATTTATATACCAAATTCTATCTGTACCAGGCCAAATGCTCCCCAGTCATAATCGCAAGTCTCTGCACACACTGGGAGCTCAGAAGTGACTGAAATTCCTGACAGGCCGATTGCATTCAACAAAATCTTCGGTCTTCTACAGGTTAAGCCTGGTCCCAAATCAGCAGCTTGCTTCATTCTCACAAAGTTCGAATTTAGTCCGACAAAAGTCCTCTTCTCCCTCTCAGGGCAGAAGTCAGGCTAGCAGGCCAGAAGGCAGGCCTTCCATGATTCTCCCGCGCAAACTACTGCGCAGAACGGCCGCTCGAACACTCTGAGCTGTTGCTCTCTCGGCTTCCAATTTGAATCTGGCTTGCCAGCAGACAGTTCAGGGGATTTCCTTTAGATCCAAAAGGTTTGATTGGTCGGTTCTGCTGTCAATCACAACATGCTCCCCTTGTTGGTGCAAAAAGGCCAATCGTCCAAAACTACAATTCCCAGAGTCTGGTACCACACAGTCCCACTTTAACAGGCTCCATGTTAGAATCATAAAGTACTGATTGATCCAGTTCGGCAGTTTGGGACCAAAATGTTGGAGCAACACTGAACAGTCCTTGCTGCAAGAAAAGCAGGTTACAACAAACTACATTTTCGCTACTATTCTAACGAATTATCAGCAATCAGTTACCTCTTTCAGCAGGGCTCACTCTGCTCAAGTAGCGATGGCTGAAATGGAGCGATTAGTCAGCAGCCCGAGCAGAACTCAGGCATAGAAACACACAGACCCCCATTTAAACTAGTACTGAATGCAGGCAGGCAGCCCTTAAAGGGAGAGTACATGGAGGCTTTAAATGCACTCACTGCAACAATATTTAAATGGCTTTAACGACGAACACTAACCAGGCTGTGAGTAATTAGGCAAGCTCTTGGAAGACTTTTTGGGAACCCCCATTTATAGGAGGGTTACACATGGGTAAAACCTTAGAGGATCCCAAGCTGTGAGATGGTCATGAGGGCTCTAAACGGATGCTGTCCTCCCCCACACATCGAGCCCAGCTGCTGCAGGTACATATAGCATCACCAGCCACCAGCGTGCAGGACCATGCAGTTTCTGGAGTTCGGTGCCATTATTGCAAGACATGGACAGTCGGCCAAACACAACTGATAGATTCACCACGACACCAATCTTGCTGGTTATCTGCTGCAGTTTGTTAGTGCTGCCTAGTGTGCCTTAAGAGAGCTCTGTGATTTTACTGCCTTAGTTTAGCTTTGTTTCAACAGTTTCATAGTGCTAGTTTATTTCATACTGTGCTGGTAGTTTATTCACTTTGGTGCCTTAATACATCAGTTTTAGGAAAAGGATACTCACTCCAGTGCCAGCATTTATCAGTTTTAGCATAAGGGAATTCAATATATCAGTTTTAACAAAAGGAGATTCAATATATCAGTTTTAGCAAAAGAAGATTCACTCCGGTGCCTTAATTTATCAATTTTAGCACGAGGTAACCCACAGAATATCACCATTTACTCTTTCCCTGACCTCTCGGGTGTACCCCATTTCTTCTGTTTCAAACTAAACCTACTACCTGGTCTTGCTCCCCTGGGTGATTCTTGTGATGTAGCCTTTCTCCTGGTTACACCTTCTAAGTCTCGGCCAAATCAGGAAACTTACAATTAAGCTTGTTTTACATGCATTTGTGCTTTTTTGATGTCTCAATGTATTCTTTTGTACTCCTTGGGTGTTATGCCCTAACCCCCCCCTTACATAACCTCTGTATAATTTCCCATTATTTCTGCTTACCTAGTGCATTGTATTGACTTTGATGTATGTGATCCATGATATATTGTATCTCTATATTCTTGTGCCATCTCAGTGATCTGGGTCATGCCTGAAAATGGTCCACGGGATCAGTGCACCTGCCCAGTCAATAAATGAATAAATAAAATAAATAAATAAATTGCTGGATCGGGGGTTCTGATTTCAATAAGAATGGCCCATCCAGCTGTAGTAAATAAATCATGTTATTTTTGGATAGGTATTTATTTCAACTTGGAACACAATTTAATTTCACTTTTTTTTCACTTAGAACATGTTATTTCCCTTTAGAATCTGGAAATAGAACACAGAGAACAATGGGTTAGACAGAGAGTTTACAGTGTGTGTTAATACAATCGATGAGACCACTCTTATGATTGTAAGAGTGGTCTCACATGCATTCATAGGGTATGAAAATTGCAAACCAATGTTGAGTGGTTCTGATACCCTAAGAATGTAAGTGAGGCTGCACTTACAACTGTAAGAGTGGTCTCAGTGACAGAATCAAAGCTGCACATAAGATACTCTTCACAAAATAAGAGTATCTCGCGCACTGAGGACAGAAGTGTTCCAATTGTTTGGGAGTGCTCCCTCACTCTGTAATAGAAAGAAATACAAAAACAAGGTAAAACACAGGTTAACTAAATTACAAATAGTGTGGTATATATCAAATACATACAGTGTTTCAGTAGAATAATACATGTATCTCCACACATGGTTGGTAAGACCTTTATAACTAACTCATTACTTCGCCACTCATCAGTTATGGTTCTTACCACTGACTAGTGGAGATAAATGTGTTATGGCACTGCAATCCATTACGTACTCCCTATGTCTATAATGGAAGTGAAGTGAGTCCCCTTAGTTAGACAGGGTTTCTGATACCTATATGATTAAACATCTAGTCTAAAAATACATTACTTTGGTTAAGATTTTAGATCAGGGCTGGGGCTGGGGTCAGAGATGTTTCTTGGAGCAATGTTGATAAGGACTAATAGTCAAAGAGGGACCATGAGCTTTAGTGGTCTGGAAATGTGTTTGAACTAGGTCTGGGGGCTCTAGTAGTTTGGGAATGTCTGACTTGGGATATGTGGCTCTAGTGTTCTGGGAGTAAGTCTGAACTGAAACGGGGTATCTAATGATAGGAAATGTATCTGAATTTGGATTGAAGCTCCAGCTGTCTCAGAATGTGTCTGAATCGTGTTGTTTCTAGTGGTCAAGGTATGCATTTCGGTTGAGGCCATTGTAATCATAGTTAGGTATGGGATTTAGGGATTCAGTTACAGTTTTTGGGGGGGGAGTCACAAACTTGCATAGGTCCAAATTTGGAAGTCATTCCACATTTTGGAATTCAAAATACTTCACAACTCCCAAACTTTGGTAGTTTATATATTCTAAGAGATATCAGTTTTGCGAAGTTAATATAAAACATTTATGGTGAAATTCTTTCTTTCTTTCTTTCTTTCTTTCTTTCTTTCTTTCTTTCTTTCTTTCTTTCTTTCTTTCTTTCTTTCTTTCTTTCTTCACTCACCCACTCAATTCCTTCCTTCCTATCATTTAAACATCCTTGCCTGCAACACTGGATGCCAACTGTTTTTCTTTTTTTTCTCTTTAGGGAGTTAACAACTTCCTCCCTCTTTACTGTGTTTTTACCTTTTATTTATTTATCAAGTCTAGGATTACAAATACCTTTGAGCCATGGCTCTTTTATAAAGGTTCCACGTCAGAGAAATACAAATTATGGCGAACATCAAGACAGGGATTACAACAATGTGGACATTGCAAACAGAGTACAGATTAATACAGTTCAAGAGTAGCATTGTAACAAGGCAGCCAGCGGCATTTGTCGGAGAAAATAGACAACAGATAAGAAGTGCCAGAGTCATAGGGAGAGGGAAGAGGGTGGGGGGGGCAAGGAATGTAGGAAGGGTGGCGAGAGGGTGAAAAGTGCAGCATTGGGTATACCAAGATGTGAAGGTAGAATCCAGTGGGGGGGGGGGGGGCAACTAGAGCAGAAAGAGAAGTGGAGAAACAAGGTCAAGTTGGGCAGTCACAGGAGCTGTTGGTAGTGAGATAATCCCGGAGCCTAGTTTTAAACATACCAATAGTTGGGGCAGAGGAGATGGTTGGGCTGAGGCCATTGAACCAGAGTGGTGCTCGATAAGCAAAAGAGCGTTGTCCCTGTGAAGTGTGACAGTGGGGACTTTCAGTAGCTGTAGCGTGGATCTCCTAAGGCACCATTTGTTAATCTGTGTTGTAACAGAGTTGAGACCCCAGAAGGTGCAAGGCCAAGGTAGATTTTTTGACCATGGAGCAGGTGAGAAACTTTATGCAGTTTGATAGTTGGAGCCAGCCGTCTGAGTGTACAGCTCACATGTGTGGGTGAGACGGTGAGCACCAGTGATGAGCCGACATGCTTTATTTAAGGCAGTTGAGAGGCATCTAAGGGTTGTGGTTGTGGCGAGCCATAAATGATGAGACCATAGTCTATTACAGAGATCACAGAGCTCAGGACTGCAACCTTCAAAGCTTCTGGCGTGAGGTGTGGTCTGTGTTTGTAGAGGAGACCAAGGCGTGTATTAGCAGCTCTAGCTACATTATCTACATGAAGTCCATAGGAGAGATTAGGGTCAAGCTGTATCCCTAAGTATTTGAAGGACACCACCTGATCTAGAGTGCTCCCCTGGGTGGTGGAGATAGACAAGTGCTGTAGCTTGTGTGGGTTATGAGAGCTGCAGAAGAGCATAGATTTGGTTTTCTTGTCATTGAGGACCAGTTTATGATTAAGAAGCCATGTCTCTACAGAACTGAAACCAAGTTGAAGGTTGTGTTGAAGAGTTGCAGGATCTTTGTGAGTGGAGAATACAACAGCATCATCGGCATATAGTATGATCTGCTCAGAGCAGTAGTAAGGGAAGGAGTTTAAGAAAAGGCTAAAAAGGAGGGGTCCCAGTATGGATCCCTGTGGGACACCCGAGCGAACAGGCAGGGTGTTAGAAGGAGCGTCCGCAATTTTTACTCTCTGTGACCGGTTTTCTAAGTAGCTTTTAAACCTTATTTTTATACAGTAAGTCACATACTTCCAAAATGGAACTAACCAAAGCGATGTGTGTTCATATCAGGGCTAGGAAAATCTAGATTGGAGTTTGAGGCTGAGGGCTCCAGTGTTTTATATATAGTTTCAGTTTAAATTGGGACTGGGGGCTGTGGTGCAGGTAAGTTGAAGCTGAAGTTACTTAGGTACGAGTGTATATCAGGGCTGGTAAACTAGTGATCTAAGTATGATTTTGAATTTATGCTGAGAGTTCTAGTAGTAGAGTATGGTGAAGCTGTAGTTACCTAGGTTTAAATGTGTATTAGGGCTTGTAAACTAATGTTCTATGTATGAGATTAAATTCAAGGTTGGGGGCTGTGGAGGTAGAGGTAGGGTGAGGTGTAGTTACTTATGTATGAGTGTGTATTAGGGTTGGTAAACTAGTGTTCTAAGTATGAGTTTGAATTCGGGCTGGGGGCTCTAGTGGTAGAGGTGTGGTGAAGCTGTTGTTACTTAGATATTAAAGGGAAAGTAAGTATTGCAGAGGTCACTCAAATTGTGAAAGCCCATAAAATGATCTTCCAAATGAGGTACTGGGCTTACCTGTAGGTGTCAGGAGTCCTGAGTTATGAATATCTAAATAATGTATAAATCAAAACAAGGCAGCAACCATTTCATTGACTCATGAGACCAACAGTGATGTCACTGAAGGGCAAGCTGTAATTAACACCATGCAGCTTGCCCCTCAGTGACATCACTTCCTATTTTAATATGGCTGCTGCCTTGTTTTGATTTACAGATTAATTAGATAGTCATATATCAGGACTCATGACACCTATAAGGTAGTCCAGTGCTTGTTTGAAATATCTTTTCATAGGCTTTCACAATTTGAGTTACCCCTGCAATGTTTACTGTCCTTTTAAATGTGTATCTAACTGATACACTAGTGCTCAAAGTAGAAATTTGATTTGAGGCTGGGACTTTAGGGGTACAGGTATATTATGGCTTCAGTTGCTTAAGTATGAGTATATCAGGGATGGTGAACTAATGCTCTAAGCATGAGTTTGAATTGAGGCTGGGGGCTGTACTAGTCTAGGGAGGAGTTTGAATTGGGGTGCGAGCCTTAGTGGTGATAGGATTTTTGGATCAGGAAATGAAGTCTCTCGATACAAAATCAACATATGTCCTGTTTCTCTGACTCAGTGAAAATCATCCTGACTCGGGCTCTGATGATCATAGCAGACATCCTGGCCAGCTTCGCTCTCATCATTCTCGTGTTGGGGCTGGACTGTGTGAAGTTTCTAAAGGAGGAGCCTCGTATTAAGCTACGCATGTGCTACATGGCAGGCTTTATATTTGGAATTGGAGGTAAGGAGTGGACCTTTGCTAACCATTAGTGATTGAATGAGCTGGTTTCACGTTTACATACTGAACACCCAAGGAGCTATTCGAAGTGGAAATATATGTTCCTAAAGCATAATAGAAACATAGAATTTGTCAGCAGAAGGAGACAGAAGGCCCATCAAGTCTGTCCTTACTATAATACCTCACCCCAACAACCTACTGTCCTGGAGGTCTGTTCCTCCCACCCAATCCCTCAAATAATTGCTGCCTCCCTTGGGGACTATGAGTTCTCTTGCTCTGTCCCAACCATGCTTAAACCATTAAAGAGCTGGTGACGCATTCAGAACTTTAACAAAACATAATATTTAGGCACTGTCCAGCTTGTATTTCCCATTAGTTCTGTATTTCTCCTCCGCATTATTTAGTAGTGCGGTCATCTGCATGAAAACAGGATCTTTGATCCTGAAGAGTTCCTCTATTCCTGCTGCTTTCTTCCTACCTAAGGTCATAGAGCACTGCTTGTGACATCACAGTTACTCTAATGGCAACAGACTGTGATGTCACAACAGAGGATTATGACTTTAAGTAGGGAGTAAGCTATAGAGGCAGATGAGCTCAAAATGAATTGTAAGGGACAGCAATCATATATTCATACACATTTCTTTAGTAATAAATTATGGGAAGAGAAATATATAAAATATAAATGGAATGCAAGCAGAATTGTACCTAATTATTATGTTTTTTAAAGCTTTCAGTGAGGTGTCAGTTGCTCTTTAAGGGTAGCTGTCCCCAACACTTCCATCTGCAGTCTGTTTAATGGTTCCACCACCCTCTCAGTGAAGTAGAACTTCTTCACGTTTCTCCTGAATTTCCCCCCCACCAACCTTCAGTCAGAGCTCTAGTGACTGCATCACTGTTTCATACAAATAGGGCCTCATTGTTTACCTTGTTTATACCCCTGAGAAATGTATATATTTCAGTTACATCCTCCTGCGCCTGCTGGCCTGTAGTGAATACATGTTTAGGGCCTCCAGTCGTTCCTCATCTGCTCTGCTGGCTCTGGATCATCTTGGTGATTCTTCACTGCACTGATTTTACTCTGTTGATGTCCATCCTCAGGTGAGGGTTTCAGAACTGGTCACAGTACTCTAGATGAAGCCTCGCCAGGGATCTGTACTGTGGCAGAATCGCCTTGCTTCTCCTACTGTCAAAACCCTCCCTATGCAACACAACACCCTTGATGTCTTGCTGTATGCTTTGTTACATTGACTTGTTTGCTTGATGAAAACACTGATTATGACCCCAGATCTATCTTGCTTATGTTCTGAAGTTGCCATTCTAACTCCTCTCATCCAGTATTCAGTGCATGGAACCCATCTACCTACTTGCATAACTTTGCACTTCTTGGCACCGAACCTCAACTGCCAGACTTCAGACCATTTCTCTAGTTTCTCTATGTCCTTCTGGAGCTCCCACTCCTCTTCCTTATGAGCCACCCTGTCCTATAGCTTCAGGTCATTTGCAAAGCGACAAAACTTTCCCTAGATACCCTCCCCAGTGTAAATTACAAACATCTTAAATAGGACAGGTCACAGGAAAAATCCCTGTGGCTCTCCGCTAGTGACCTCTCTGTCCCCTTATTTAGCCTCGTTCACCATTACTGCCTGTTGCCCCCCCCCAGCCAATTACCTACTAACTCAACTAAACCTTGCTCCACTCCTAATTCCTTCAGCTTCTTCAGTAGCCTCCACTGTGGTACCAAACCAAAGGTTTTGCTGAAGTCAAAGTGCAACAAATCTATTGCCTGCCCCGTCTATTGCCTTTGTGACCCAATCAAAAAACAATATCAGGTTGATCTGGCATGACATCCCTGACACAGACTCATGCTGCTTTTCATCCTGTAGTCAATTATTCTCTGGGTAGGTCACCAAACTCTCCTTCATTTTTTTCTCTATCAACTTACCTATGATGGAGGTAAGGCTGACAAACCTGTAGTTGCCCAGATCCTCCTTGTCCCCTTCCTCTTGTGAAGTGGTAAAACACTGGCAGATCTGCAATCTGCTGGCACCATGCCAGACTGCAATAAGTTGTTGAATAGATGGGTTAAGGGTACTGCCAAATACTAAGGCTGATTCCCTTAGCATTTGTGGGTGCAGGGCATCTGGCCTAGCAGCTTGTCTACCCTGAGAGCTTCTAGTCACTTTTGTACCCTATACACCAAGAACAGCAATCCCCTCATTTCCTAAACTCCATTGTGACAGCCTTGATACTACTCTCTGGCAGAGGACCATTGTCCTCTACCATGAATACAGAGCAAAGATTAATTGTTTAGTGTACATTTGCCTTCTGCTCATCACCCTCCACTGATCCATCCCCCTCAGCGTGCCTAACAATTCCCCCCTCTTGTTCTCTTTTTTCTCTTATGTACCCAAAACATTCTTTTTCCCCACCTGTTACTCCCTCAGCAATCTGCAGCTCCGTGTTTGCCGTTACCCTCCTGACCTTCACCCATACGTTTTTATTTTTTTTTTTCAATTAAAAGTTTATTGAAAATTTTACGAATATCCAAGAGACAGGAACATTGGTAACAGAAGAGTAATACAAAGTTAAATTGCCTGTTCCGCCTTCCCCACCACATCTCCCGCCCTCTCCTCCCCCACACCTCCCGCCCTCTCCTCCCCCACCCTGCACCACAGTACCGTGGAGATGCACATTAGACCAGTAGCATTACATTTCACCAACAGCACGTGAGATGACTAGTAGTGTGTAAGGGATCCCAAATCCGCTTATACTTCTGTTGCTTGTTATAGAGGCCAGCAATGGCTTTTTCAGTTCTGAGGCTGGCAAGGATTTCATTGAGCCATTCCTTGTATGGCTGGCACTCCTTGTCCTTCCAGTGCTTAAGGATTACTTTTTAACAGACATTGCTATCATGGATATGTGGAATTTACGGGTGTTAACATCAATAAGGGATAAATCACCTAACAGGCATATTTCAGGGGTGAAGTAACCTTGGTGACCCCACCCATACCTTTTTAAATTTAGCCTGATATGCTTACCCAACTTCCACCTCCCCCAACTTGCTCATCTTGTACTCACTGAGGGCCCTTCTTTTTGCCTTCACTGCCTCTTTCACCTACTTTGACAACTAGATCAGATGTTCGTGCTTTTTCTTTTTGGTGTGCTTCCTTCCACAAGCTTTGGTCACCTCCAGGAGTGCCCCTTCATTCCGCTGCATTGCTCTTCCACACCACTATCTGGTCTACACATCCCAATCTTCCCTGAGCTAGTTTCTGCATCTTCCCAAAATCAACCCACTTGAGGGTCAGGACCACTGTCTTTGGAGGGGCACTGTTCCCCCCCATCAGTTCGACCACACAGTGCTGTGGTCACTGTACCCCAGAGGATCCCTGACAATTACGTCTCCCACCAGCTCTGAATTGGTGAGTACCAAGTCAAGTATGATGTTCTGCCATTTGAGATCCTTGACTAGCTGCACTAGTAGACAGTCCTGAAGTGTATCTAAACGTGCCTGACTCCTGGCGCTCCTAGCTGCCAGGATATTCCAGTCTATACCTGGCAGATTCAGGTAACCTACTAACACCAGGTCCCCTTTTGCTGCTCCCTTTCTGATGTCTTCCCTCAACTCTCTGTCTCCTTCCCTTTTTGTCTCAGTCATCTGTAGACTGCCCCTATACTAACCCTCTTGCCAACAGTTGTCAGCTGCACCTAGACCAATTCCACTTCCCCTACCCCTCCTTTTCTATAGTCCCATCCTCTGTTGCTGAAATTCCTTCTGTTACTCCCCCTCCTCCTATCCCCTTGCCCCATCTCTCCTAAGAAAGGTATAACCCAGAACATCTAGATCCCATTCATGTTTGCCACTGACCCAAGTCTCCGTAAATGGCCACTAAGTTTAACTTAGTCTCTGCCACCAGCACCTTCAGTTCACTGGTCTTATTATTTAAACTTCTGGCCATTAGGCAAACCAGCCTCCATGTCTCCATCCTACTCCTTGCACTCAGACCTGTTCCCTACCTCATGCCATCCACTCCCTCCCCATCCCTTCTCACATCCACTGATAAGAGTATATTTGCTACCGAGTCCCTCACCTGCTGTTTTCAATTGCCCCTCACTACTGCCTCTGCTGCCTTCCCAGGTCCCATTTCCATGTCTGGGGAGTCTCTGCTGTGTTCACCCTGCACCTACCATGTATGAGGGGGTTCCAGGCATCAGTTACCCCCTCTTCAGTTTAAAAGGCTTTCCATGTACATGCCTAGTTTCTATCCAAGTGCACTAGTTCCCTCCCTCTTGAGATGGACTTCCCCATTAAAAAGTCGTCTATCCCAGAATCCTCCCCCAGTCCTCCACAAATCCATAACCCTCCTCCCTACACCATTCCCTCAACTAGGCATTAAATGCCTCAGTTTCTCCCTGAATCCCCCTCCTTCCATAGCCCATACAGGCAAAACCTCCAAAAAGGCCAGTGTGGCTGCCTTCCCCCTCAGCACCCTCACCAGTCTTCGGGAGTTGGACTTAGTAACCTCCAGGCTGTGATTTTCCAAGTCATTTGTGCACAAGTGCACTAGGGCACATTGCACCTCTCTCATCCTGTCAAGCATCCTCCCTATGCTGGCCTCATCCCTCTGGGATAATGCATCAGGAAGGCATTAGATCACCCCACCATAGACCCATCCCTGTACACCACCCTCTCCACACTCCTTACCTTTAAATACATAACCATGAAGACCCTGCTTGCCCTTTCCCTTGCCTTTCCAACCCCTGGTCCCTGATTTGGGGTCCCTTCCCTGCTTGATCCCCAGCAGTGACTGGTTCTCAACCCCACCATTTGAGTCAGGTAGCTGCATCTTGTTCAGGGTGCAAAACAGTTTGTGGTCACTACTGCAGGGCCCTGCATGGTACCCACAATTTGCTTCCCTCCTCCTCTCTATACCCACCTCCAGCTTCCCCCCATTACCCTCCATACACCATGGCCAGCGGACCTCTGTGGGATGGGGTTAATAGATAGCAGTTCAGGACCTCAGCTCAGTTGTCTATGCAGCCTGAGTATTTCCCCTCATGCTGCCTGCAGCTGTGTGTTGAGCTCCCCAAACCTCCTGCAGATTGGTCAGTGACCAAACCTCCAATGTGTAGCCCAGGGGATGTTCACTCTACAATCTCTACAGCTACCTTTATTTATTTATTTATTTATTTATTTGGATTCAGAAATACCTTTGAGTCATAGACTCATTTACAACCCTCCTCCCTGCCTATTCCCCATCCCTTCTACTAGCTGTACTTCCTACTCCCTCTGTATTGGCCTACCCCAGGTAGGATTTTGTATCTATTAATAGTTTTACCCTCCTTTTCTGAGTACCCCACGTGAACCTACCTCAGATAGGGTGTACTGCCTATTGCTGGTTTTACCCTCCTATTCTGTGTAGTCCTACGGAGGCCTGCCCCAAATAGTGTGTAGTGCAACTTGGTTTATCCTCCTTTTCTTGTGCCCCTATGTAGGCCTATTCCAGACAGGGTGTAGTGCCTACCTGGTACTCCTCCCTGCTCTTCTCTCTACCTAAGCCCTGCTTGGCTCATAGAAACATAGAGGTTGATGGCAGATAGGGACTGCCAGGCCCATCCAGTCTGCCCATATAATCCACCTGTATCAACGGTTGCTGACCCTACTTGGGCATCGGCTCTAGCTTCTCCTTCCCACATCTAGGGTTCCCTTATGCCTATCCCATGCATGTTTGAATCCCGCCACTGTGCTCGCTCCTACCACCTCCTGCGGCAGGCTATTCTATGCATTCACCATCCTTTATGTGAAAAAGAACTTCCTCATATTACCTCTTATCCTGCTCCCCTCCAATCTCAGTGTGCCCTCTTGTTCATGTACCTCTCCTATACCAAAAGATGTCTTCCACTTGCACCGTGTTTATGCCCTTAAGATACTTGAAGGTTTCCATCATATCTCTCCGTTCTCTTCTCTCTTCCAGTGTATGCATATTGAGGTATTTTAATCTCTCCTATAAGTCTTCTGTTGCAAGCCCTGCGCCATCTTAGTCACCCTTCTCTGAACCGTCTCCACCCCGTCTACGTCCTTACAAAGATATGACCTCCAGAAATGCACACAATACTTCAGATGAGACCTCACCAGTGTTTGCACTTCTTCGCGTTGAACTTCAGTTGCCACACTTTGTCCATTTTTCCAGCTTTCTTAGGTCCCTACTCATTTTTTCCACTCCATCTGGAGTGTCTACCTTGTTGCAGATCTTGGTGTCATCTACAAACAGGCAAACCTTCCCTTCCAGCCCTTCTGCAATGTTACTAATAAAGACATTAAAAAACGACTGGCCCCAGAACTGATCCTTGAGGTACTCCACTGGTCACCCCTCTTTCCTTGGATTGGATCCCATTTACCACCACGTCTGCTTCCTGTCCCCCAACCAGTTTCTAACCCAGTTCACCACCTTGTGGACCATGCCCAGGCTCCCAACTTATTTACCAGTCTTTTTTGTGGAATGGTGTTGAAGGCCTTACTGAAATCGAGGTAGGTGACATCTACCACTCCCCCAATCCACCTCCTTCATAACCCAGTCAAAAAATCTATCAGATTTGTTTGACATGTCCTTCCTGCTGTGAATCCATGCTGCCTTGGTTCCTGTGCTCCACTGGATTCCAGGCATTCCATAATCCTTTCCTTAAGCAGTGCCTCCATAATCTTACCCACTACTGAGGTGAGGCAGACCAGCCTATAGTTTTCTGCCTCCTCTCTGCTTCCATTTTTGTGAAGAGGGACTACATGTGCCCTCCTCCAGTCCTCCGGAACTACTCCTGTATTGAGCGACACGCTGAACATGGCTGCCAGTGGTGCTGCTAGCTCCATCCGTACTTCCTTTAGTATCCTGGGATGTATGCCTTCTGGTCACATTGCCTTGTCCACCATCAGTTTTGTGAGCTCCTCTAGGATTCTCTTCTGTAAATGCACTGGAGTTCCCCCCCCGTGTATCTGATGCCTAGCTGTGGTCCCTGTCCCTCCCCTTCTTCAGTGAAAACTGAGCAGAAGTATTTATTCAGTATTTATGCATTTTCCAGGTCTCCCTCCACACACTCCCCTTCCTCCCCTCGGAGCCTTACAATCCCACCCCTGGCCTTCCTTCTCTCACTGATGTACCTATTGAATGTCTTGTCCCCTTTCTTCACCATTTGTGCAAATCTTTCCTCTGTTTGCGCCTTTGCGCTCCTAACAGCTTTCCCTGCTTCTGTCAGACAATTTAGGTACACTACCCTATCCATTTCCTTCTGTGTCTCCTTGTATTTTCTGAAAGCCTTCCTTTTGGCTCTTACTTTCTCTGCTACAACTTTAGAGAACCATAGTGGTTTGTTCCTTCTCTTGCCTTTGTTTCTCAGCCTAATGCACTGGTTTGTCACTATGGCTCCTTTTAGGTGTTCCAACTGCTCCTCAACTCCCCATTTTGCATCCCTCCTTGCCAGGGCTTCTTTGATACCTAACCTCATCATAGTAAAGTCCACCCAGGACTGGCCTTAACCATTCTGGGCCTCTGTGCAGCCCCCTGTCAGGCCCCACCACTCCATTCCCTGTGGGCCCCCTCACATCCAACATTTGCACCTAACTAACCCTCCTATCCTGTATTAATAAAGCAGTACCAGGTCTACTAGTTTAACCAGCATCTTTTAATTAGTGACATTAAATTGAATTATTTGACTTACCACTGGAAGTGAATCTGACTGAGCCTAGAGTCAGAACTTAAGTGAGCATGATACTACAACCATATTCATTTCTGTAAGGACAGGGACATCATCACTGGACACTCACACCTCCGATAATCCGATTTGCAAACAGGTTAAATGACTTACATTTTCTGGAAGTGTAAATGAGAGAGAATATAGAGGATTATCATGGGGCACCAGTAAGATTGCCACCTGTTAGATTTTTTACCTAACATACTAAGTTGCCAACAGAGTAGGCCTAAAGGTCTATCGAGTCCGCTCGAAAATCAGCACCCAGACAGTACACTATTGCTGCCCTCTCTACCTCCCCCGGAAATCCCACGGACCCCGTCTGCCAACAGAGGTACACCTCCAGATCTGGCATTTCACAGTTTTATCTTCCCCCTATAGCTGTTCCAGCCCCTCTTGAATCCCTCCTCCATATCCACCACCACCAACTCCACAGGCAATATGCTCCATGGGTCCACTACCGTCTCGGTGAAGTAGCATCTCCTAGTCTCCCCCCGAGTCTCTCACCAACCAGCCTCATGGAATGCCCCCTGGTGGCCCCCTCCTCCCTTCCTCATCTGGAACACCCTACTATGTCCAACCCTGTTCACCCCCTTTAGATATATAAAGACCTCTATCATGTCCCCTCTGTCCCTCTCCTCTCCTCTCCTCTCCTGTCCTCTCCTCCAGGTAATACAAGTTTCGTTCCTCAAATCTCTCCTCATAGGATCTCTCCCCCAGGCCCTGCATCATCCCAGTTGCTCTTCTCTGGACTATCTCCAGAAGCATGATGTCCTTTTTTTAAGTACGGTTGCCAAAACTGCATGCAGTACTTTAGGTGCAGTCTAACCAGGCAGTTATACAGAGGGAGAAGTACCTCCCATCTCCTTGAGGTTATCCCCCAGCAAGGCACCCAAGCAATTTATTTGCTTTAGTTGCAGCCCTCCTCACTGGTTAGATTGATTCATTTTGGCATCCACTACCACCCCGAGATCCTTTTGTCCCCCTGAATCCTCAGTTTCTCCCCACCCAAAAAATATTCATGACCCAGGTTTCTAAGCCCCAAGTGGAAAACCCTACATTTCATGGCATTGAACCTCAATTTCGAAGTGCGTGACCAACTCTTCAGAGTCTCCAGGTACCCCTGTAGGGCTCTTCCACCCTCCTCCCCATCCACAACTGCCCCCAGCTTCGAGTCATCTGCATAGAGGCTTATCTCACTCCTGATACCATTTCTGATGTCCGAAATGGAAGTATTAAACAGGAGTGGGCCCAATACTGACCCTTGCAGGACCCTGCTAATGACCCTCCTTGGAGATGATACCCCCCCGACCACCACCCTCTGGAAATGCCCAGTTAGCCAGTTCCCTATCCACCTCACCATCCTGTTCCTTACTCCAATTACTCTAGTTTGTCCAGCAACCCTGGCAACGAGTCAAACACCTTGCTGAAGTCCAGAAAGAGGACATCCACTGGCCTTCCCTGGTCCAGTGCCTTTGTCACCCAATTATAGAACTCCACAAGGTTAGTCTGACACAATCTGCCTTGAACAAAGTCATGTTGGTGATCATCCAGATGGCCCCATGTCACCAGGAACTCCACCAGCCTCTCTTTCAAGATGGCCTCCATCATCTTGCCCACCACCGATGTCAGACTGACAGGCCTGTAGTTACCTGGCTCCTCCCATAAACCACTTTTGTGGATAGGCACAACATGCGTTATCCTCCAATCCTGAGGCACCCAACCCGTCTGTAGGGAGGCACTAAAAAGGTCTGCCAGAGGTGCAGCAAGGACGTCTCCCATCTCCTTCAGCACCCTGGGATGAAGGCCATCAGGACCCGTTGCTTTGTCCATTCTCAGGGACTTAAGGGCCTCCCTCACCCTACCAACAGGAATTTCATTGTCAGAGAGTTCCCCCCTTCCTCATTTCTAGCCAATCTCTCCTCTTCTAGTGATGTCCCCATCATCTTTTGTGAAGCCCGAGGCAACGTATTCATTAAGTACCTCCGCCTGCTCCCTGGCCTCCTCGGAACACCCCTTCCCTGACCTCAGTCTGCTAATCTGCCTCTTCACTTTCCTCCTTTCCCTGATGTACCTAAAGAACCTTTTTTCCCCATTTCTGATCCCCTGTGCTAGCCTCTCCTCTGTTCTCGCCTTAGCCGCTCTCACCATCCTGGTTACCTTTTTGGCTAACCAATCATATTCTCCCTTGTCAACATCCTATTGTGAGTGCTTATATATTCTGTAAGCAGCTCTTTTCTCCCTCACTGCCTCTAGGACCTCCCTGGTCCACCAGCTTGGCTTCCTGGCCCTATCAAACTTGTGATGAACCTTCATGCAGGCCTTGGTAGCATCTAGGAACCCCCTTTTGATAACTTCTCACCTGCTTTCTACATCCATATCCGGTCTGACCCCCTCCAAATGCTCCTTGAGGATCTACACCATACCCTTAAAGTCCACCCCCCTAAAGTCAACCACCACCATTTTAGTGAGACTTTCCCCTTCCCTAGATCCAGGGAAAACCAAACCGTGGCATGATTGCTCCCCACCAGTGGGTCCCCTACAACTAGGTTTCTAACCAGATCGCAGTCCGACAGGATCACATCCAGGATGCTACCATCCCTTGTCGGGTCCATCACCAGTTGGGTTAGGAAGGCATCTCGGAAGACGTCCAGCAAGCGCTGCTCCCTAGCCGATGAAGATGCCATAGTGCCCCAATCACCCTTGGCATGTTAAAGTCCCCCAGCACCACAGTTTTACCCTCCCCCTGTCCACAGTGATCCCTTAGATTCACCACCAGGCCCTCTTTGAGTTCCTCAGCTTGCATGGGCAGCCTATAAACTGCTTCCAGGCTGAACCTCTTACCCACAGGGGCCTGCTAGATAACCCATAATGCCTCTACATTTCCCTCTGCCCCCTCCACCCCGCATATATCGATGCCATTCCTAATGATGAGTGCCCCCTGCCAATGACCCTGTCCTTCCTGAATACAGTGTACCCTATAAGGTTTAGGTCCCAGTCCTGCAGAGGAGTGACCCAAGTTTCAGTGACTGCCGCCACATCCACACCCCCTTCAGTTAACATTGTCTGAAGCTCAGGCATCTTATTTCCCATGCTCCTGGCATTAATCAGGACCACGCTCCATTCCTGCCCCTTGCCCTCTCCTGTCTCCTACTCTGAGAACTCCCAGTTAACTGCAAGCACCTGCAAACTAACAGTACCCCTGTTGAGCACCTCTTCCCCCCTGCTGGGGGTAGAAGGCCAAGACCTCCCTAGATACACCTGCCTGCAGCAGCCTCAAGCCCCAGCCCTCCTCCCTTCATAAGTTTTAACCCCACCCAGCTTTGATGAACTCGATCAGTTTTAGTTTCAAAACCTCCTTCCCCAAAAACATTTTAAGTGGAACCTATCCCTAGCATGCAGTCCCTTGTCCTCCAAAGTTGCACCCCAGTCTCCAACCAATCCATACCCCCTAGCCACACACCATGTTTTGAGCCATTCATTTACCTCCCCCATTTTCTGTTTGTTTCCCATGTTTGCTCTAGGCACCGGGAGGACCTCCAAGAAATAGATCGTGCACCCCACAGCATGACACACCCTGGCTAGCTCCAGGAACCGTGCCTGAATCTCCTCCACACTATTTCCCTTTATGTCATTTGTGTCTAGTTGCATATATGTTGGGGGATCCTCCACACTCCTTCACTAGAGCATAGACCAAGTGCTTAACCTTGTGCACAGTCAAGCCTTATATACTCTTGACCTTGACTGCACAGCCTTGTCCCTCACTCCCCTTTTCCACTTAATGCCCCTGATCATGGAGTCCCCTAGCAGGAGCACTTTAACTTCCTCCTTCCCCTTAAGCCTATCTCCCTCCACCGCGACACCCTCTCTCACTCCCACTATCTCTCCGTTTTCTCTAACTGCATCATCAATTTGACTGCCAAAGGCTTCCTTTACCTCCCCATTCCAACAAATTCTCTTGTCTGACCATTTCTCTCCTAGCTCCCCACCACCACACCCCTCAGGTCTGACCCCGCTGTACTCCCATTAGCCTGTGTCCCCTCCTGACCTCCTAGGGCTCTTGCTTCAACCCCCCCATCATTCTTTTTTCTACTGCCCTCCTTACTTACTTCCTGCTGATCCCTTTACCCTTGGGTTCCAAGTTCCCTTCTCACTGTCCCCTCATCTTCCCTCCTCAGGCATTCTCAGCTTGCAGCCCCTTCCCGTGCTATCCCTAGATCCTCTGTTAGTCCTGGTGCCCATGCCCCTGACCCCTCCACACACTTTCATCTTCCTTCTCATTCCATCCTGTGCTGGCAGTGCACCCCACTTTTTCTGAGAACCTTCCTGCCACAGTGTCCACCAGTAGCCAGCACTTATTTGAAACCAGGATCCCCCCAGACGGTTGCTTACCAGTGCTTCCCTCATGTGAGATGAGCTCCCCCACCACAGCCCTTGAAGACCCTTTTGCCCATCTGCCAATTGCCCCAGCCCTCTGCCAACCTCTGCCCTCTTCCCTGTCCACCTTCCTCAATCCCTCCTCCCATTTCTGCCCCAGTGTTGGACAGACCTACCATGATTTCTGGTGGCCCCTCCATCCTCCTGCACCTGCATTTGCAGGCACCCTCCCTCCCCAGTTGTCTGTGGATATGTGCTTCCCAACCTCTACACTCATGCCTTTTGCTCACTTGTCCAGCTCATACCTGAGCCTGCGCATCTCAGCCTCCAGTCCCATCAGCCTGGCACATATAGGACAGCGTCCTAGTCTCCACAGTGTGCTCATGGTCATTGCAGCTCCACAGCCACTGCAACCCACCAGCCTGCTTTCCCTCCATCCTGTAGCTGTGGTCCCCCTTCCCTTCCAGTAGTGGTCTCGCCTAACCCAGCTGCCCTTGTTTGCCTCTCCATGCTGCACCTCCTTCCCCCTATACGAGCTTCCTCTAGCATGTCCCCAACCTGCTGCAGCCATGTGGCTCTGGTCTCCTCAAGGGTACCGACTATTAACCCATGACTCCCCTGCTGCAGGGAGTATAGCATACCAAAGCAGTTTAAATCAGCCTGAAGTAGAGTAATATCTAGCTTGCATCAATGCGTCATCTAACTAGCTTAAGCAAAATTCAGCCTGCAAACAGTATGCCCAGAATTTAGCCCAGATCCACTCCAAGACAAAGTGGCTCGAGACCACCCTAAGAAGGGCAATATAGTTTCAACCCAGCCAACACAGAATGCCTGTCCTAAGCCAAGATTATCCCCCAAACCAAAGCAGCTCCCTTAATCAAGCCAGGTTCACCCCAAATGCCCTAGCCTACCCAATACAGTGCAAATCCCACCACAACAAAGTCATAAAGTGCAACTTCCACCACAACAAAGTCAAAAAGCATCAAATTAATCATTAGTATCATCTTATTCCAGTTTGTGGATCAAGTGATCAGCCCTTTACTGTTGATTCGAGTGGCCCTTATGAGCAACCAATGAGGTCTGTCCTGGTGTTGCTGACTCCGCCCACCTTGGAAAACCTGGTGACCAGGTTTTCAGGGTCCTTATCAGGAAATCCGGTTTTGCTCAGTGCTGGTCAGGTTTTTGAGCCATTTTGAGTGCTCACATACTTTTGAAACCTATTTTGTCACATCATTCATTGTTTCAGCTACATTTCCAGGTTACAGACAAGTTCTCTTGTTAATATAGTTGTTTGTAAAAAGCAGTGAACTGGGGAGGCGTAAAGTATGGCAATTAACATCATTAGCACTTACTTAACCTAATCTTTTCCACTGCATCTTAAAGTGGGACAGCAGCAAAGCTGCCCCTACCTTTTGTAACAGTAACGGAGCCAGTTGTCTTCCACTTTAATTTGCTGGTAAACATTTTCATCTCTAACAGAATTTAGGCAATTTTAAATGTTTGAAATTATTTTTTTTTCCTCAAGAAAAAAGTAGGGGCCCACAATGTGAGGGGGCACAGCTCGCACCTAGCTAAGGCTGGCCCTAAGTCCACCTTCCTGAAATCCAAGACCCTTGTCTTTGTGTACCTTGACTGTGACCCTGTACCCATGTTAAACCATACTGTGTGGTGGTCACTGGATCCCAGATGCCCTTCCACCCAGACATCTGTGATTCTGTGGTTCTGTCTCCATTGGTCAGTACTAGGTCCAGAATCGCCCTGTCCCTAGTGGGTTCTAGCACTAGCTGCCTGAGACCTGCCCCCTGCAGGGAGTCCAAGATGTCTCAGCTTCTGGCTGAGGCTGCCAATGGGATAGTCCAATCCACATCTGGCATATTAAAATCACCTAGCAGCAGTACCTCTCCTTTTGTTGCCATCTCATGTATTTCTTCCACTAACAATCTGTCCACCTCTTCCCATTGATCTGGAGGCCTGTAGCTCACCCCTGTGCAAACTGTTGTGCCATTTCCAGGCTCAAGGGTGACCCACAGTGCTTGGCCTCCCCCTGCCTGCCCTGTACCACAGTTGCCTTTATATCTTCCCTGATGTACAGGCCCCTCCCCTTTTTTACACTCCCTATCCCTCCAGAATACAGCATAACCTGGTACACTCACCTCCCAGTCGTGGTTTACTGTGTACCACGTCTCAGTTATTGCCATTATATCCAGTTCAGCCTCTGCCATCAAGGCCACCAGGTCTGGGATTTTATTTCCCAGGCTGCGGGCATTTGTGTACATGGCCTTCCACACTTTACTGCCTGTCCATCTTCTTTTCCTGCTTTTGTCTTCTTGTTTCTTCCCTCCAACCCCGGTTCCCTTCTTTTGCTGCCTCCCTTCCTCCTCCGTACCCCTTGAAATTGGTTCAGGTGTACCTAGCAACAACTTAACTTCCTGATCTTCCTTGCTGGTTGCTCTAATATGTGGAGTGGGCTGCTTGAGTCTCCCTGCTCCCATCTGCCCCACCCCCGGCTAGTTTAAATGCTTACCAAGCAAGCATTTAAACCATTTATTGATGACCACCATCCCCTTCCTGGATGGATGAAGGCCGCCACCCTTGTACAGGCCCTCATCATTCCTGCTGGGTCCCCAGTCCCCAGTGAAGCCACAACGCTTTTCCCTGCACCAGCCTTCAACCAAGTGTTGAAGCTTCTAATATGGAGATTCCTAGCCTCCCCCTGCCGTGGACCGGCAGCACCTCTGAGAATGTCATGGAGCTCACTACCTCCCCAAGGTGCCCTCCTAACTCCCTGAAGTCCTCCTGTACCTGCTGTATGCCCGCCTCCTCCCTGGCTATGTCATTTGTCCCCAGGTGGACAACGATCTCCAGCCTACCTCTCCTTGCTACCACTTTAGCGATCCTATGGATCCACTCCCCCTCCTTCTGAGCTGTGCCTCCTAGAAGGCAGTTAACCTCCCTCTCCACCCCACTACCTGTGCCCAAATCTATTCCCTGGACAATAGAGTTCCCCACCAGGAGTAGCTGCCTCTTCCTCTGGCGTCCTCTTCCTCCCGCCCATGGGTCTCCCTCCTGGAGGACCCGCTCATCCTCCTTGGTCGCAACTTTGGGTTCCCTTATGAGACTCTCCTGCTCCTCCAGGACAGCATAGGAGTTTCTAAGTTGGACCTCATGGGGGATGTACCTTTGACCCACCTCCCTCAACCTCCCTGAGCCCACCATAGTCCATCCAGTCCACTGCCTGGGCAACAGTTGCAGCAGTGGCTGGGGACATGGTGACCTCTGGGTGGGGGTGAAGGTTCCCAGTACTCCTGCCAGCTCGGCTCAGAGCCTGGCAACCTCCATCCCCAGCCCAGAGAGGTGCCAGCAGATGGGGAAGTACTGAAGCATCCAGAATGTCATCCTGAAAACTGCTGCCCGCATCCACTGCACTGCACCACTCCCATCATCTTCCTCTCCCTAAGTAGCTGTGCCTTGTCTTGACTCTACTGCCCTTCTATCTGTTTTTGTCTGAGTGGCTGTGCCCTTGTTTACTGACTTGGTTAGCCTAGCTGTTAGTCTCTCTTCCCCTTAGCTGTTATAGAAATTTGTTCTCCTTTCGCAGTCTTTACTGCAATACCCGTTTGATTTTTTGTTTCTCTCTCTCTCTCTCTCTCATCTCTCCCTTCCTGTCTCTACATGGGAAGTTGCAGAATGCTGCCTGGTCCTGTCCCTATAAAAGGAGAATGACCCTGGGATGGGAGGGATGGGAGAGGGTGGACGGGTTTCTCTGGTGTTTCCCTGCTATGGAAGAAAACAATCAGTCACTCCGCTCCCATTCTCCTTTTCACCCTTGCTGTGTCTTCCACTCCTAGTGCCCCTTGGTTCTCTGGAGAGACGCTGAGACCTGCGAGAGAAATCAGCACAAAGCAACAAAAGACTGCAAAATATTGCTAACTACAGCCCTTTCCTGGCTACTAAGAACTACAGAACTTTTTAAAAAACCAAAAACACTGATCCAAAGCACTTCTGCTTATTCACTCACACAAACCCTTTAAGTTTGAAATGAAATAAAATAAATCACCTGTGCTGTGTAGTTCTTCTCAGATCTTGTTAAAAAGAAGTTCCCTCTTCCCTGTGGAACTGTGTTTTCCTGTGGCTGACCAGCAGATACCCTTATTCAGACACCACACTCCTGCCGCTGTGGCACTCAGGCTTCAGGGGTCACTTGGTTCTATGGATTGTACTACTCTACTGTCTTCCTGTTGGTCAGTGTCAACCAGAAACCCTTCCCTACCCACAACTTACATATGCCCCTCCCCTTCCCTAGATACACGGTTAAGAGCTTTAAAACATTTAACAGCACAGTCATTTACACTATTCACAGCAGACTGATATTCCAGTCAGTTTGTCCAGATGCTCAAAGTGAGTTGCAGAACTGAGAGGAGTCTGAATGTCTACAACAGTGGCCCGACTGGCTCAAAAAGGCCCCTCTCCCACTCAGGAACAGCTGATCAGTTCAGAGTGGAGCATGAGTGCTCATTCAACTGGTGCACCTCAGTCACAGATGCTCCTAATTGGAGCCTACATAGCAGGCTACTAGTCCAGTCAGTTTGTCCAGGTGCCCAAAAGAGAGCTTGTAGCACTGAGAAAGGTTTAAACGTCCACAGCAACAGTGACCTGACTGGCCTGGCAAGACCCTATCCTACAAAGCAACTGCTGCTCAGTTCAGACCATCGTGTGAGCATTTGTTCAAATAGTGCTCTGACCTGAACAAGCACTCATGCTCTGCTCTGACCTGATCAGCTCTTCCTGTGTGGGAGAAGGGTCAGGATACAGGATCATTATTGGTGAACAGAATTTATTTTGTTTTTTTTTTACCAGGAAAAGAGGACTAGGAAATACTTCTTGGTTCTTGTTTCAATTTCATCTCAGGGGAAGGCGATACAGATGCAAACCGACTAATATTGAACCAGGTTAATCTGTCGGGGATTAGTACATGGAGGGGGGAAGGATTTGGCAAGATACTTGGGAGATTCCTACTCTTTTCAATAAGTGACATGGGATCTTTAATGTAGTCCCAAACAACCACAAAAAAACAAGCAGACAAGACCTCAGTTTAACATCTCATCTAAAAGATGGCACCTCTCATGCTGGCCATCAGTGTGGTAACTTTTAACCAAGGGAGGAGTACCTCCTGCAGAGCAACAAATCACTTCCTGCAACACCTGGTGTCTATTGGAGGCTCCCATCCTACCATGGTCCAGGTGCAACACCGCTTCTTAGCTTCTCATGGAATCATAGAATCATAGTAATTTGATGGCAGAAAAGGACCCTTCTGGCCCTTCTAGTCTGCCCAACCCTCCCCTTTCACATACCCCTTCCCCACCTGCCCCTCCTACCCAATACTCAGTCCCAAATGCCTGTCCCATGCCCTCTTAAATTCCTCCACCATCTCAGTCCCCACCACTCCGTCCGGCAGTCTGTTCCAGGGCTCCACCACCCTCTCTGTGAAGAAGCGCTTTCTCACATTGCCCCTGAACCTATTTCCTTGCAATCTGAGGTTGTGCCCTCTAGTTCTGGCTCACTCCTTCCTCCACAGCTGACCCCTTTCACCTACTTTAGTGAGCCCCTTTACATATTTAAAGGTTTCAATCATGTCCCCCCTTCCCTCCTTGTTTCCAGCGTGTACAGATTCAGCTCCTTACACCTGTGCTCATATGTCTTCCCCTGCATACCCTGCACCATCTTTGTTGCCCTTCTCTAAACTCTGTCCAGTGCATCTATATCCTTGCAGAGGTGTGGTCTCCAGAGTTGAACCCCGTATTCTAACTGCAGCCTCACCATGGCTTTGTAGAGGGGCATTATAACCAACCTCCTTCTGCTAGCAATGCCCCTGCTTATGCATGCCAGCATTCCATTGGCCCTTCCCGCCACCCTACTACATTGGAAACCTACCTTAAGGTTTGAGGAGACTATCATCCTCAGATCCCTTTCCTGTTCTGATTCTTTGATTTCCTCCCCCTCCCAAGCGTGTACGCCGCTTTTGTGTTTTTCCTCTCTAGGTGCATCACAGCACACTTCTTGGCATTAAACCTCACCTGCCATTTCCTGGCCCACTCCTTGAGCGTCTTGAGGTCCCTCCTCATGTCTTTCACTCCCTCCAGGGTGTTCAGCCTGTTGCAGACTTTTGCATCATCAGCAAATAGGCACACCCTTCCTCTCAAACCCTCCACAATATCACTGATGTAGATGTTGAAGAGGAGCGGACCCAAAACTGACCCCTGTGGCACTTTACTCCTCACCCTTGCCATCTCGGAGTGCACCCCATTAAGCACTAATCTCTGAGTTCTCCCTACTAGCCAGGCCTCCACCCAGCCTGTTATTTTCCCTCCCAGCCCCATGCTTTCCATCTTGCTCACCAACCTCTTATAAGGGATGGTGTTGAAGGCCTTGCTGAAGTCCAGATAGGCCACGTCCACCGCCCCTCCCTGGTCGATTACCTAAGTCACCTAATCAAAGAACTCAATTAGGTTGGTCTGGCATGATTTCCCCTTGGTGAAGCCATGCTGTCTGCTGTCCTGCAAGTCACACTATTCCAGGTAATTCACCACCCTCTTCTTGATTAATGCCTCCATTACTTTCCCCACCACAGACGTGAGGCTGACTGGGTGGTAGTTCTCCTTCAGCTCCCTGCTACCTCTCTTGTGCAAGGGCACTACGTCAGCCCTCCTCCAGTCCTCCAGCACCCTCCCCATATCCAGGGACAGGTTGGAGAGCCTTGTCAAGGGTATGGCCAGCTCCTTCCTCAATTCCTTGATCTCTCTGGAGTGCAACCCAGCAAGCCCCATTGCCTTGTTCACCCTTAGTGTATCCAGCTCAGCCCTGACCCTATCCACAGTGAATGGGCTCTGATCCATTCATTTGCCCTCCTTCCCCTTAGGCGCTAGTACCGGACCCCTGCCTTCCACCTCCTCCATGAACACCGAGCTAAAATACTAATTTAGTACCTGTGCCTTTTCGTAGTCCTGCTCCAAGTTTATCCCTCCTTCCCCCCTTAGTCTTGCAGTACCCTGCCCTGCTTGTTTCCTCTCCCTCACATAGCTAAAAAACATTTTATCCCCCCTCCTGGCCCTTTTTGGCTATTTTCTCCTCAGTGGCTGCTTTTGCTCTTCTGATCTCCCTTCCTGCCAGACTCCTCTTCTCTCTTTACCCCTCCCTATCCTCCTCTCTGTGTCATCTTAAATTTTCTGAAAGTGCTCCACCTTTTCCTGACTGCTCCCACCACCTCCTTAGTGAACCAGAGTGGTCTCCTCTCCTCTTGCTCTTCCTGATCTTTTTTGTGCACATTTCTGCTGCTTCCTAAACACCTCCACTGATAGCTTCCCAGAGTTTCTCCACTGCCCATATCTTCTCCATACTTTCCATTTTTTTTCCCAACTATCTTTCTTATCTTATCTTATTAAAGTCTGTGTGTCTAGTCCATGACTGTCATATTAGTCTTACTTGTCTCCCTCCCTGCCCTGACCCTGAACTGCACCACACTGTTGTAACTGATGCCCAAGGCTTCTCCCACCCACACCTCCTCCACACTCTTCCTGTTAGTCAGGACCATGTCCAACAAGTTGCTACCCCTCATTGGCTCACTGAACAGCTGTTGAAGGAATACCCCCTACAGCTCAGCTAATACCTCCCTGCTCCTTGCCGATGCTGCATCTGGGATTTCCCAGTCAACATCTGGGAAGTTCAGATCACCCACCAGTAGCAGTTCACCTTTCTGTGCCAGCCTTATTATTGCCTGAGTTAGCCATCTATTGTCTTCCTCTCCTTGCGCAGGTGGCCTGTATACCACCCCCAGCCACAGGGAATCACCCATCTTCCTACCTAGTGTTACCCACAACAGCTCAGTCTTCCCTTCCTCCTCCTGCCCTTCAGTAACACTGATGTCTTCCCTGACATATAAGGCAGCCCCTCCCCCCTTCTTGCCTTCCCTGTCGCTTCTGAACATTCTATAACCTGGAATGGTTGTTTCCCAGGTATGATGCTCTGTCCACCAGGTCTCACTTATTGCAACTAAATCTAATTTCTCATCCCTCATGATGGCCTCCAGGTCCACCATCTTATTTTCTAAACTCCTGGCATTTGCTGACAATCCCTTCCACCAGTCTCCCCCTTTGTTTCCCCTTGCACCCGTCATCCTCTTGCCAGCCATGTAGTGTTATCCTGGTGAGGCAGTTAGCCCCCAAGCTTTACTCCTTGTGTAGCAGATTTGTCCCCCCCAACCTAGTTTAAATTGTAGGTATCCGCTATGTATTGTCCTAGCTTGCATTACAGTACTGCTATCCCCTCCCTATTCAGGTGCAGTTTGTCCAGTGCAAATAGGCTCTCATCCTCCCATGTAGATCCCCAGTGCCCTACCAAGCCATATCCCATGAGATCTGATGGGATAAGGCTCCAAGATGGTAAGGCTGCAGACTGAATGGGCTGCTTGAGCAAAGTGGTCTTTGCATGAGCAATTTACGTTAGGATAGGGTGATCAAGTAAAACTGTAAAACATACATCTGTAAAATGTCATTTGTATACTATGGTCTGCAATTTTTAAACACTTTTCCATACATATAGATGAATCCTATGTGAAGTTTAAACAAAAGTTATCTGATTATCTGAAAAGCAATCATGCTATACAGTACAAGCACATAATCTGTAATAAGTGTGACTGTATTTGTATATGTAATCTGTTTTCTCCCAGAGGGGGCTGAAAATAGGCTGTGAAACCAAACACTCTTCCTGGTAACATGCTTAAATAAATAAATACACACATAAATGTTTGTAACGCCCCCAACCCCGTGTCTAGGGGTATGCCTGATGGTAAAAGGTGGTAGGGGGTACTATACAGCTACAAACATAGTCCAAGAAAATGAAAGATGCTGATTACCTGGTTCCTCAGATTTTTGCGAGATGGCTTCACATGCAGGGGGAGCACACACTTTGTTTCATTTCGAGGGGCAGCTGTAGGGGGCAATGTTCGTTAACAGGACACAGACATGAAAAACAGTCCTTGTTAATTAAATCCAATGTCCACATCAGAATTAAAAATGCAAAGAACTAATTTAATGTAAACAGGTAAACTGATAAACCACTGCATGGAGCATTGGGTACATAGCAACAGTGGGGGCAACTTCGCAGGCACAGAACCTGACCGTAGCCGTGCAGCAATCTTTTTCCAACAGATTGACTTTACTTTATGCAGTACTTTTCCTTAAGCCAAAAAGGCTACAATTCCTGGCAGCAGCACTGCTACCGTGGGCCAAAAAGGCCACACCAGATTTGTACTTCTAAACTTCACAGCAATTCCTTTACATACTCTTTGCAACTTTCCAAACTTTCCATACACCAGCACATTTACTTGAACTCCTTTTCCTTGGGGCACTTAAATATTTAATCAAAAGTAAACTGGGACAGCACAAGACATTTCTACTGCCCGGTCCCACTTCCTAGGTTGTTTCCTTAAAACGGGAGCACTTCGGTCTGAATGGTGGTGTTAACGCAGCATGAACAGTCCCACCGAAAACCCTCCTGCCACCCAATCACTGATGCCACATGCCTGCTCCGAGCATACCAGGGAGTTTTTATCTATCCCAGGCGATCCTGGAGACCCGAGGCACTTTCTGCTCATAGTGATTCCAGTCCAGGAATGCTTTCACCCAGGGGCCCGGCTGAAGTGCCACATAGAGAACACAGTTGGCCTGCCACCTCGCCTGAGGTTCCAATGGCCATACCCCATGCAGAACTCCTCATGCCTCTCCAGGCTGCACACACACCTCAAGAGCTCCAACTCTGCAGCAGCGCTTGGTCCAGGGACAGGGGATGGGCTGCCACCACTATCCCAACAATGATCCAGGCTGCCACTTCTGGACCGTGTCCCCGATCCCTCCTGCCATAACCAGCCCTGCTGCAGTCCTCTCACAGGCTCTAAGGAACATACTTGCCCACGGGCAAGAATTTTACTCTACAGCCCCCCTCTGGTGCCTACCCCAACCAAAGTGCTGGAGTTCACTTGGTGGGCTCCTTTATTTTCCATACTCCGGGCTCCAGCTCCCACAGAACAGCACCAAAGGGACCCCATTACTGCTTCACAATTCTCTCACTGACCCTGAACCACCAAACTTCACCGGTCTTCGAGGGAGGAGGGCCGGGCTGGTGAACAGTCCACCCCAGCCCTGCCATGGCCCTCACGGCCAAACTCATGGGATGACATCGCATCTCTCTCTCTCTTTTTCTCCTCCTCAATCCCCCTTTTTTGGTACCAAAGTACCCCTGTTTATCCCCTTTGGGCTGAGACCCCATCTGGTGTCAGCAGGCAGGCCCACATCCCAGACCTACTGGCTCCACAGCTTTTCTTGCCTAACTACACTCAGTTACAGAAAATTTAACTAGTAAGCTCCCATAGGGTGCTTACTTGTTTGACAGATGTTGCTCAGCAGCCCCTCCCAACAATGTGAGCAACAACAAATGTTTCTTGAGCCAGGCGAAAAGGGAGTGGAGACCTAACTTGACTGTTCACACTGACTGTCAAACATGGGATGGGTCCCTTCACTGGTATGCAGTGGACAAGTTGCATCTCAAAATGGCATTTCATGTGGAGTTTGATAGTTGTGACTAATGTGGTCATGAGGGTAGGTGGTAAATTGAAGAGTAGTGACATTCTGAAAAAAGTATATTTAAAAATGTAAAAGTTATATGTAAAAGAAAATTGAGGTTAAAAAAACACTTAAGCACAGTTCACACATTTTGGGATTTAGATTTTTTTTCCCACTTCAATTTTCTTCACCACCCTCCCTCATCACCACAATACTGATGACTTTTAAATCCCATTAAAAATGAATTTTTTGTGGTTGTGTCTGAAAACATATTTCAAGTGGGATTTAATAATTGTCACTTAGTCACTTATGTAGTTGGGAGGGATTGTGGTAACTCACCGATTAGTAAAATATTTGTGAAAAATATTATAAATGGCAAAGTTATGAGAAAAAGAAAATTGAGGTAGGGGAAAAAAATGCGTGCGTGCAGTTTGTGTTTTTTTCAGACTTAGTTGTTGTGTCTTTTCAAACTAACAGAGTAAAAAAAAGTCAGAAGTAAACAAAGTGTACATGCATATGGTTATTGATTTTCCCACCTAAATTTAAAACAAGGCACAGGTCCAGCTCTTCCGCTTTATGTAGGAAGAAAGCTACAGGTCAGAGGCCCTGCCCAAGGGTGCGTGAAGAAATCTATCAGTGTCGATGCTATACAATATATCTTTTTCCAAAAGTAAGGAAATTAATCGCAAAAACTCTAGTAATGCATCTACTAGGGTTTAAGGGAAAGAAGAGGAAAGTGCCCCCTTTGTCATTCGAAAAGGTCAAGATCAAACCTTGAACAGGTGGAGATCTTCAAATACCTTGGAGTAACTCTGGATGACACCTTGGGCCAGATTCACAAAAAATTACAATGGCAATGCAAAATTTTGCATTGCACTTTGCGCTTGCCCAGATGTCTAAAATTGCACCTCACAGCTGAATAGTGAACTGCGCTATCCGACTGTGAGTAGAGCTCCATCCTGGCAGTGGTAACCCCAGTACCGCTACTGCTAACCCCAAAAGCACCATCCCGACAGGCAGCCAAGAGTATGGCCCCACAAGGAAGAGCACAGGGGTGCCATTCAGTATTCACAAAGGCAGCCATGTAAATGAGCCCACTGAGCATGCAAGGTACTATGTGGCCATTTGCATGCTTATTTACATAGACTGCACTGGAGTTCACCAGCCTCCCCTGCCGGTCTCCAATCGCCATCCCAATAAAAACAAGAATAGACCCTGGTGGCCAGTATTCCCTTAACCCTGCCAATTGCTGGCCCAATTATAAACACAATAGATAAATCTCTGCGGTGGCCAGTGGGGCCCTCAGTGATGACTGATCACTGGCTTGATTAGAAAACAAGCATTTGTCAATGCCGAATGTTGGCTTGCTGGCACTGGCTATGCAGGAGTTAGAGAGATGCACAATAGGATTGGCAGTGAAGTAGTGAACTCATGCCGACCTCAGCCCCACCATGCAGAGAGGGACAGGTATTGGGGTGTGCCTTTGGGTCATTGGTCATAACGCTCATGCCATTTCACCTCACCCTACCCAGCAGAGACCGACAAGTGCCACGATGTGCCTTGGGGTCTTCGGGCCTTATGCTCACCCCATTCCATAAGGAACTATACTGACATGGGTGCAGTGTAGGAGAATTGGGTGAACATTGGGGCCAAAGAGTCCAAGGCACACCTCAACACCTGTCACTGGCTGCAGGGTGGGGGGTGGAATGGCTTGAGCATTACAGCCGACAATGCCAAGCCACACCCCTGACTCTTGTCAGTCTATACAGGGTGGGGCATTACAGTTGGAAATCCTAATGCTCAGGGCATTTGTTGGTATTTTCACTCCAAATTTTCAACATGGGCTGTTTGAGACCCCATCTCACGAACAGTGGCACTATGAGTTTGTTTGCCGAAAGGTGATTTTGTACAGTGACTGTGCATTTTAGTGCCACAGGTGTGAAAACACATTTTGGGCAGGATGTGAAAAATGATAGTTGCACTGTTCATGAGGAGGTGTAAAAAATGGCATTGTTGAAAGTCTGGAGTGAAAATATGAAAAATTGGTGACATCACGAGTGTGTATAGAAACTGTGCAACGCAAGCCCATAACACAATTATTTTGGGGATTTGTTTAACCAAATTTTCAACATAGACATTTTGGGAACTCCAGTCATGAACAGTGTCACTGTGATTTTGTTAATCTGGCCTGAACATTGATTTCCCACAGCGACCACGCAATTGTGCGACACATGCAAAAACACATTTTAAGCAGGATGTGAAAAATGACAGCTATATTGTTCATAAGGAGGTGTACAAAAATGACAATGGTGAAAATCTGGAGTGAAAATATGAAAAATTGGTGACGTCACGAGCGTGTATAGAAACTGCGCAGTGCACGACTGTAATGCAATTATTTGGGGTATTTTTTTAACAGATTTTCAACATAGGCATTTTAGGACCTCCACTCATGAACAGTGTCACTGTGATTTGTTAATGTGTCCTGAATATGGATTTTGGACAGCGACCGCGCCATTGTGCGCCACATGCAGGAAAACACATTTTGGGCAGGATGTGAAAAATGACAGCTGTACTGTTCATAAGGAAGTGTGAAAAAAGGGCAGTGTTAAAAATCTGGACTGAAAATATAAAAAAGTGTCAAAGTTACGAGCGTGCGTTGATACTGCACAATGCACGCTCGTAACACTGTCATTTTTTTGAATTTTTCCACCAAATTTGCAAGATAGGGTTTTTGGGACCCCACTTCATGAACAGTGGCATTGTTACTTTGTTTATCAGTCCCAAAAGGTAATTCCATGCAGTGACTGAAAAATCACCTTTCAGGGATGAGTAATGAGATGACAGTACATGTGTTCATGAGATGGGGTCCCAAGCATCCCATGTTGAAAATTTGGAGGCAAAATTCCAAAAAATGGCTGAGATATCTACCTAAGTTGAAAAAAAAAAACCATTTATGCCTTGTACAGGTTACCGGCATTTCTTCAGTTCACGTTCGGCTTTGAAGAGTCCAGACGCATCCCCGGTCCACCGAAGATCATCATGCCGGGCTCCAGAGGTAAGTATGGAGTGGGGGGAGGTTGGGTGTGCAGTGGGTGGTTGCAGGTTGGGGGAGAGGACACCATGGCGAGGGACCATTTTCTTCTTTTCAGATAATAAAAAAAAAACCATCACGGACAGTTTTCTTTTTACAGGTGTATGAAAAACTGTTGTGCACACTGGGGTGGGCTCCCAGTGTGCCCCATGACTTTGGGGGGTGATGTTTGCCACACTGGGGTGGGCTCCCAGTGTGGCACAGAATGGCGGAGGAACATGCCGATGACGGTCGACTTTGATTGTGGGGAGGCACACTGGGGTGGACTCCCAGTGTGCCACACAATCTTGGGGGGGGGGTTATTTAGCATGCCGACAGGGGGATTGGGCATCCCTGAAGTTGGCTTTGTAGGCATTGTGCGGCAGGTGGCAGCAGCCACCGCTGCCATGTTTATTGAAATACTTCACCAGGAAAGGCACGTCGGGAAGCATGTTATTGTGCCACTGTATGACGAGCTTGTCTTTCATTGCAGCAACACTTTCTTTACAAGTTTTGACCACTTTACATATTTCTTGTGTGAGCATCTGCATGCTGGTTTATTGGGGAATGAGGGACGTACCTACTAAAGTGTGCCCTTCATTCGTCCACACTGATGCACCTCCGAAATCTGCTACTACTGCAAGATGTTGGCTTGCATGCAGGTGCAAGCCAACATAAAAAAAGATAAATCCCTGATGGCTAGCGGTCCCCCACCCCACCTGATCCCTCCTCAACATAATAAAACAAATTCTCTGGTGGCTAGCAGTCCTGCTCCCCACCTGATCACCCACCTGATATACAAAAGAATGTTCCCTGGTTCCCAGCGTAACTCCCCCCCCCCATCCAGAGCCCCTTTATAGTCAAGAAAACATTTCCCTGGTGGTCTAGTGGTCCTTCCCCTTCCCCAGTCACTGTCCGCATAAGAACACTAACATTATTTCCCTGGTGGCTAGTGGTCCTCCCCATCCCCGATCTGCCAGTTGTATGAGATTGAACTGTCCCTGTGACTTTTTTTTACAATGATCTGTATCATTTGTTTTTCAAAACTGTATGTAATTGTTCTGCCTTAAGTGCCTGAAGCCTGACTCAACCACATTTCCACTGAAACTGCTTATTGTGCTTCTAATGTTTTTTTGTGACTATGTATTTGATATGGAACATTTGTAAATGAACAATTGTGCTCAAAGGTAATCTCCAAATTTTTCAGTAAATAAATAACATTACAAAAAGGGACACGCAACTATTTTTGCATCATATTATTTCTAACTGAAAACCCATGTTTTATGATTGCTTATCTTCTCTAAAATTAATTGATGACACTTGTTTTATCTGATTCCTTTCTAAGTAGGACTAAAATAACATGCTAACAGTATAATTATACCCAAATTTGTTTTGTTTCAAATTGGTTGCATATGTAAGCACCCCCAAGTATAGGTGCTTACTATTAGGCCTTCCTCCTCCCCTTTCTCCTTTTTCAGCTGTGGGGTTTGTGGCACGCCTGCAGGTCGGGTTGGGCTACGACTCCTGGCGTGAGTAATTATGGGATGTTTTGGCATATTTTTGGTGAGACCAGTGGGAGAAGCCATGGTAAGTTTGGGGCTGGGGTGGCTCACATGGTCCCAGGCCCAGCCAGGTTTCCTATGCAAACGGCATATCTAAGTCATCCAGGATCCAGTTCAGGGGCGTAGGCTGAAGTGAAAGATGTGGACATTCCAAGGGACAGGTTGTAGTCAAATTCTGTAGTCAACACTTTGTTGAGAGGATGGCTTGTAGTACTGCATCAGTGTGGGCCTGCCACTAATTTCATGGGGGCCATAGCCCAGGGAGTGCACGGAGGATTTGCCCCATGAACTGCAGCTCCGGGTGGGTTGGCGGAGGTCTGGATGAAAGCTAGGCTGGGGACCTGTTGTTGAGGCAGTGCGATGGTGAGAGCCCATGCTGCGGGGCTGGTCATTGTGGCAGCCTGTCTTCTCCTTTCTGGTGTGGCACTGCAGCAGGACTGGAGGGTTGCGGGCCAAGGTTTTGGGAGTCAGTGCCGGTACATCTCCGTGATCGTCAGGGCCTGTGCTGAGTTGCCTTGGGATACTCGGAGCCTGGTGCAGCTGAAGAAATAAGAGGGTCAGGATGTAGGAGGATAGCCAGTAGATGTGGAATCTGCAGTATCTGAGAGAATTTGAGCCTGCATTCTTTGTGTGCTGCTGCCATCAATCAGAGGCTTACTCGGACTATCTTAGTCTGATCTGCCCAGATCACTAAGTAATGTGCCGTGGCCTTGTGTCACTGAACTGCTGCTACCTCAGAAGCCGTGGTTTGTTTCCACTGCTCCATGGAATGGAAGTTTCACTGTTCTGAAGAATTAAATCTTTTTCTATTTGCTGCATTCTCAGTGTGGACATTGGACTGAATTAATTAACTGCTGCTCCAGCCTTAACCACCTAGTTGCCCCCTTCTAGCTGCCGTTATCACAGGGTTGCTGCACACCCCCCGTCTGATTTTCAATCAAGTGCAAAGACTGAAGCCAAGTAAATTTGTTTCATCTGAGATTTCAGGACTGCTGTCTGTGTTGTCAGGCCCCTCCCCTTTCAACATCAGGTATCCCTAGACAAGGGGTTTTACACATACTTCCTGAATGTTATAGGAACACCCCAAAACAGTGCAGTAACTCATGATGCAATCGTCTCCTCTCCTCCCATTGCATCATAAGTGGCTAGGCTCTGTTTGGGTGTTCCCAAGTCCAGAAAAGATGCAGTGGGTGTTGGTCAAAAAACATAAACAAACATGAATTTTATGTGGTAACACCAATATGGTGGGTAGTCTGTTTTTCACTTTTTAAAAGAAGAAAGGAATCAAAACGAAACTAGCAGCTACTTAAGCAATCTCTACAGAATGTGACCAATCATTAAATGTGCTTTTTAAACTGAAGACACTTTGAGGCCTAAGGGGGTTAACAGTGTCCCTTTAAGAACAAAACATAAAGAGGGGTCACATGATGCTTTCGGCCTAAATAGACGCAGTGACTATGGATCCGCTTCCCCGTTGGGAATAAAAGAAGTTTTTATATCACAAGTAGCTTACTTGTCTTTTTTTTTCGATATCCAGAGACGGCTGATGTATCCGAGCACAGTGGGAATCAGTCGGAGGCAATGGAAGTCCCACAAACTCAAGAAATAGCAGCGACCACAGAACTGAATGCTGTGTAACTGCCTAGGCTGCTACCACCTTGGAAACACCCCACACTGGATTCCCCCAGTACAGATGCTGAAACAGACAAGCTCAATATAATTGATAGCAGGGATAAAAATAACCCTCACAAAAGTGGTGGAGGACTTACAATTATTGAAACCTACCCTGGAAGCATTTCATCAGAGTTTGGGAAATGCAGAGGTCAGGATAAGTTCAGTGGAGGATGCTCCGGCAAGGGAGAGTTGAGAACTTCAGGAGCACCAGGAAAGGATTGTTAAGATGGAGCTTAACAATGATAAATTGGAAGCAAGGAGCCGCTGAAACAATCTGGTGCTGGTTGGGATACCAGAACTGGCTAAGGGAGCAGACATGCTCTTTTACCCAATGACCTTCAGGATGTAGCTGCCCCCCACCGGTCTGGCGGTGAATACCTGATAAGCGAGCCCAACGCTCATTGAGACCCCAGCTTCCTCTGAACAGTAAGCCAAGAGCAATCATATTGTGTTGCTTAAATGTTCTGGCAAAAGAGTGGATCCTGCAATGAGCTAAATCTAAACGCCCGCTACACTGGAATGGTAAGCCCTTTTTCATCTGTAGCGATACGATACCACTGGTTAGAGAAAAACAAAGAGCATATAATGATATTAAAAAGGGTCCTATATAATGTGGGGGTCAAATTCTACTCAAGATACCCGGCAAGGCTTTTTGTTAATACTCAGCGGGGCATGATGGAGTTTTCATCTGCCAAACAAGCAAGGAAGGAGTTGCCATCTCTTTTCCCCCACCTTAACTTCAATGCAGCTGGCTTGCAAAAGACCTGAGAGATGTGGGACTTTTTGGGAGGAGAATTTGAACCCTACAGAGTAATGGGATTTTGATGAGATCTTCTGATTTCTACACCCTTTATCTTGATAGAGTTTCAAACTGAAATTTGTGCAAATAGAGAGGTGGCATTTTGTTATTAAGCCGACTAAGGCTCGGGTTCCCGCGGGTTTGATGCATCATTGCACTTGCTAATGGAATTACTTTACATGCAACAGAAAAGACATTCAGCACATCCCTAAAGGTCTTGGGAGTTTATTTTGGACTATGTTTGGACTTTCTTGAAGTGCTGGAATTGGCTTTGATATTTTCAGCCCAGGAAGTATATTGTTTCAATATACTATTTCTTTCTGATACAGGCTCCCATGGTGCTCGCATTTTTATTTCCTTCTGTTTATAGAGTGTGAGAGTTCAGTACCACCTCCCTCAGATTGTGACTGTTTACTTAATAGGTATGACAAGTTGCTGTTCTTTTTCTGAGTGACTGTACAACTCTGCCATTCTAATTTAAGGTTGGAGAGGATTTATTTGTTCTTCGAGGGAGCACAGAAGTGACCCCTACTAGGTGCCGGGTGATAAGAATGGATCCTTCCATAGCTAAACATTATGGGGATATCAGGACTTTGTTTATGAAAGGTTTTCTCCAAGAAGTTACTGACTGCGTTTGCTTATTTATTTTATTTAGTCAGGGGGCTCTTTCTTATGGACTTGTAATTTACCCATGAGATTGTTGGGTGACCCCAGAAGCTATATTTGGATAAGTGTAAAATACTAATGAAGCTGGACAAGTAGGTTACCCAGCATTTTTATTTGGTTGCCATCATTACTATTTTTTAGGATTAATCTTGGAGATTCCTTTCTCCCTTATACTTTTTACCCCTTCCCTCCCACTGCCTTCCCATCACTGAATGAAGGGTGAAAATATCAGATCAGCCCACGAACACATTTATTGATAAAATGCTTGGACTTTTATTTGCTGAGGGGCTAACTTTGCTTTTTATGAGATGCTGTTCGCTTATCTTGTATTCGTATAATACTGGGTTTGGGGCTTAATGTTTTTTGTTGTAAGAGATGTTTTATCCATTTAAGATCTTACTAGGTGATATTAGAAGTTATGCATTATAATTATGAGGTACTAATGGATTTGGTTAGTTTGCCTACCCAGCATCTATACCTGATATGTTCATTTATGTGATCTGCTCCTTTTTTACCCCTTTTTCTCCCCTCTCCCAATTTATATAATTATATATATATTTTTTTCTTTCTTCTTTCTGGCTACTTGCAAACACATGAGCTCAACTAAGGTTCCTGAGGGGTTGCAGTAGCTGGAGGATGACCCAGATGCTGATCCACCATGGACTCCCAGCTTCGGACTGACCTGGAGTCACTCGTTGGGGTGTTTTGCTGACCCCTTCTTCCCCTAGGGAGAAGGGCAACCTGAGGATGTTAACTTTAGATTGCAGTTTTGGTTGTTTGTTTTCCATATTCATTTTGTTTGATGTGAAATTAATTTGTTTTCATAGCCTCAAGTTTGCCAACGGATTTAATTGGTAGACAGTGTTGTTTTTGATCTTAGCTGGTGTTTGGTATTACTGAATTTCAGGTGATTCGCTAATACTTTTTCTCTCAGGTCTCTTGTTTGAATCTGAGAGGTAATGTCTCATATCATTTCTACATATCCAAGTTTAATTTAACCTGTGTTTTGTGGAACATTAAGCAGGGCAACTCACCTGCAAAAAGGATACAGATACTTAAGCACTTAATTCTATTAAAACCTGATATAGCTATGTTACAGGAAACCCACACTGAAACCAAAAATATTCACTTCTTTAGACGTATATGGGTTGGACAGGTTTGTGGAGCAGTTGAGGGTAAAAGGAGGGCGGGAGTGTTAATATTATTGAAGAAGCAATTACCCTTTTTAGTTTTGAGAGTAGTGGTGGATCCCGAAAGGAGGTATTTATTTTTGGTGTCCAAAGTGAAAACACAAGAACTTCTGCTAGGGAGTGTATATGGTTCAAATTTGGATTCAGGTTCTTTTATTAATATTCTGGGGGGAATACTTTTGGAATTTTCTGATTTGCCTAAGTTGATCTTAGAAGACTGGAACTTAACCCTGAATGACGTATTAGGTAGATCAGGTAGCAATAGAAAAGGTTTGTCTTTAGCTCAAAGGGCAGTTAGGGAGCTTATGGATATGCACGGGTTAGTGGATATCTGGAGAATTTTTCACCCTAATGAATACAAACATACGAATATACGAAGAAGCCAGCAGAAGAAGGCCATTTGGTCTATCAAGTTTGCTCGTATTGCAGGGTCCACAGCTTGAGCTAATGTACCTGCCCTCCCTTCCCACTCCTCCCATCCTCCCTACCCATGATTCTTATCTTCCCCCATGCCTATCCCAGCCTCTCTTAAAGCTGCTCACTGTCTTTAATGAGATGACCTCTTCCAGCAGCGCATTCCAAGTGTCCACCACCCTTTCTATGAAGAAGTATGAATGAATGTGAATGAGAATATACCTTTTATTCTCCAGTTCATGCTTCCCACTCCAGGACTGACTATTTTTTGTTAAGTGTTAGTCACATTCAGGGTACACAACCCTGCAAAATTTTAAATACAGTGATTTCAAGCAATGCACCAGTCTCTATCTTTTTAACGCTATCTTTGATGGAGGAAAGGGATAGACACTGGAGAATTAACAATTTTTTATTAAAAGATGATTGATGCCATACCAAGATTAAACAGGCCATACTAGATTTTTTTTTTACTTATTCTTTATACTCCCCCTTCATCTCCACAGCTACCCCTTTCTTCGGGCTCCAATACATCCCTGCTCCAGAAGGACCACAGAGCTACTAGCCCATGTGGGTGCCCCACTCCCAGAAAATCTCAAGCCCCCAGATAACTTCACAGTTGGGGTGGAGGAGTCCCCCATTTTCCCCTCCATACCTTCAGTGGGAGCATGCACCTCGAGCCACCTTCCCCGTATTCTCCCTGATCGCTGGCACCGGGGCCCATCTACAGGAGCAGCTGAAGGGTATATCCTTGTTTTCTGGCCCCACCCCCTGCTAGTGTCAGCACACAAGGAGGGCCAATGAGACAAAGGCATGCAAAGATGTGCCTTCGCTCCGGGCCCTTGGCTGTCGCCCACCCCTCCCTTGTGCTTCTGCCTCCTTGACTGCACCTCCACCCGTGGTCACCCAGATGGCGGTATTGCAGTGAGGACTGCAGTCCACCCTTCCCAGAGAAGGAGAGTGGCCCATTGGGCATTCAGTCCTTCTCCTCCTGGCCAGCCCTCCAGCCACCCAGGCTCACTACCAAATCCAGGTCACTGGCGTAGCAAGCGGTAGTGCTACTGCTGCGCCAGCAGGCCAGCTATACTAGATTATTTTGAGGTTAATTCCCCCCTCCACACAATTGGCAGAGCTATGTTGGAGTGCCTTTAAATGTGTTATCCAGGGGGAACTAATTCGGTTTGCATCTGTCCAGAAAAAGAAAAAAACTAAAACAACTACAGGAACTCTTAAGTAACATATGACAATTAGAATGGAATATCTCTAAAGCTTCTTCAGAACAGGAGTGGGTGCAATTGCAGCAGCAAAGAGCTAGGAATGCAGAACTGAATAGAGAGGGGGCAGAATATACTATACTTCAAGGGAAAACTAATTATGAGTACTATGGTGAAAAGCAAGTAGGTTATTGGCATTGTGATTAAAACAACAAGAAATGGCCCAGCTGATATCTAGTATTAGGACCAATTCTGGGAAAGAGGTATTAACTGCACCCTGGGAGATAGCAAAGAAGTTTAAGGCCTGTTATGAGCAACTATATTCTGCCTCCCCTCCCTCTCCTTCCCAAGAGCAAGAGATTATTTCCTTTTTGAGAGAGGCCAAATTACCCCAAGTTGATGCTAATTTAGGCAAGGGTTTTAAGGAGAAAATAACCATAACAGAGGTGGAGCAGGCTATTTCTGCATTAGCCCTGGATAAGGTGCTTGGGCCTGATGGCTTCTCGTGACATTTTTATATAACTTTTAAAGTAGAGATTGCACCTTGATTGGCGGATTTTTTTAATTTTTGCTATAGAGCTAATTATTTTCCCCCAGGGTTCTTGGATGCCCCTATTACTTTGATCCCTAAGCCGGGGAAGGACCATAATGATGTGGCTAATTATAGGTCGACATCGCCATTGAACCTGGACACTAAAATATTAGCTCATATTTTGGCCAATAAGATTGCTCGGCTTTGGCAACCTCTTAATGGGTGGGAACAGACAGGATTTATTTAGGGATGGTTGATTTTGGACCATATGCGTAAGCTCTGTCATCTCCTCTTGGCATCCAGGGACTCTAAAGTCCCTTTTGTATTGGTGTCCCTGGATGCCGAGAAGGCATTTGATAGGGTTTCATGGGCATATTTATTTCATACTTTGGAAGCTTTCAGCTTTCCTCCTGAGTTCATTAAATGGGTTCAGTTGCTTTATTCTTCTCCCCAAGCTCAGATTCGATGCAACGGAGTTTTCTCAGAGCTCTTTCCTTTAAGTAGAGGTACTAGACAGGGGTGTCCCCTGTCCCCTTATTTGTTTAATTTATATCTAGAACCCCTTACCAGGTGCATATTAGACAACCCCTTAATTACTTGTATTTCAGTTGGTCCTATTGTTTACAAAATATTGACATATGCTGACAATATTTTACTACATTTGACCCAGCCCATGATTTCTTTACCAGCGGTGATATATGTTTTACAAGAATTTGGATCTATTTCAGAGTATAAACTTAATTTGTCTGAAACAGTCATTATGCCCACTAACCAGAGCACTTACAGACATATGATACCTCCTGAATTACATCAGTGCTGATCTCCATCTAAACTTACCTATTTAGGTATTAGGATAGTCTTAAGTACCAAAATGTTAATCACCCAATGTCTTACTCCCTTATTGCAAACTATCATTGCAGACATAAAGAGATGAAAAACTCTACCAATATCATTATGGGGTAGGGTCTGTACTATATGAATGAATCTTCTACCAGGCTTACAATGATAGGGGTCCCTCTACCCAAGTCGTGGTTTGCAAAGCTACATAGTACAGTATCACAATTCCTTTGGAACAGGAAGAGACCCCGACTTACGTGGAATAAGTTAGCCTATGCTAAAAATCAGGGAGGGCTGCAACTGTTCAATTTTTACTGGTACTATCTGACATCTCATGCCAGTAAATTTTTAAACTGGGGTCTTCCTGACATGGGTTGATCAGAAGGTTACCATGTACCATTCTGGAAAGAGACTGAAGAACATATTTACAAAACACATAATATTGCACCAAGGGCCTTATTACATACAATATTTCTCGGTCTAGTTTGCCCCCCCCTCTAAAATTTTCACCAATAGGCTGGTTGGAATGGATTAATATACAGTTATGTCAGTTAATTGACCATAACCACTGGAAGGACCCCCACCAACCCATATGTAACAATCCCAATTTTAAAATTGCTAATAAGTCTATCCCACAGTCCTTTTTGCTCCCCTATCAGGACTGCCATCCTTCAGGATTTAATCATTTATGGTCAGTTCCGGACATTTGATCAGTTTTGGGTCGCTCATGTTTTGCCTGCGTCCTCCGTCTTTTCTTTTTTTCAGTTATTACATGCTGTTAAAGGGAGTTTGGGACCTCGCCCATGGCATATAAATGAGAGCACAGTATTTTATTTATTTATTTAGTTTTTTTGACCGGGTAAGTGCACTAGACAGACTCTGCCTATTTTCAAGCATGACCCGGGGAAGGGGGATACAGATGAAAACCAACTGACCTTGAATCAGAGGAATCTGTTGGTGGTATTTTTAGTGAATGGGGGGAAATTTGGCCAGGGCACCGGGGAAACTCCCCTACTCTGTAGGCAGGTATCGCTGTCTGTCTGTCTGCAGGGATGGAGGACTTCAGTAAACCTTGAGAGGTTGAAGGGGATGGTCATGCTTCATGTGCTAATGCAGAACCTTTAGAGCTGAATGTGAAGGTTTCATATGAGGGATCTGACCTGTCTCCTGCTTCACATAAGGATTTATCAGCTGAATCTTTGAAATCATTTGGTGTTGAGTTTTGCACAGAAGATGAGGAAGATAGGTTGAAATTGGAAATGGAGGAAAAAAAACAACAGTTTTTGTCATTAATTTCGGTGGCTGAACAAGAATTCGAATTAAGTAGAACCAAATTGGATGAGGAAAAGAAAAAATGCAAGCGTTCTATGGTGAGTCCGGTACAAGGTAAAAACAAACGTTTACCTATAGATTCACCTGATCAGTTTTTAAATGTGGAAAATATACAGATTGCTGCCCCTGAGGTAGAAGTGCTTGATATGACTGTGGTGGAAGATGCATCAGAATGGACTCCTGGTACGGCATTGCAATGAGCGGGTTGGATACTGAAGGGTGAAGAATGGATTCCTGACCCTTTGATTCCCCTTCCTGACTCACCAATGACTTTGTTAACACAATCTCAGGATGATATGGTTCTAGACTCAGTGGACGAGCCTAAGTCCTTAGAATTGTCTTCTACAGATGCGAAGAACGGAGTTGAGGCTTGGTTTCAGGAGCATGCAGTAGCTATGGATTCTTTACACAGTCCTACGCCTGCTCAGACAGCACAGAAAATGCTAATCTCTGTTGGTGATTTACAAGGTACTGAATAAGGAATTTCATCAAACCTGGTAAGGGGAGAGTTTGTGGAAAATGGGTTGGGGTTTACAGACACCCACAAATCTTCAGCGAGTTCAGAAAATATTCCTACTAAACCAGATAGTCATAGGCCGGGTTCCTATGGGGGGGCCTTTTCACAAACTGGCTGAAGCGGCTAAATGTCACTTTTTAGTACGCCTTCATTATAAAGGCTTGACCCCGATTCCCCCAGATAGACTGTGGGTGGGTAAAACTTTAATAAAAGATTCTTTGGGTTTTCATCCTACAGAAGTGTATGCCTTTATACATGCTCCTGGGGATTGAGTCTATGTTGTGCGCTTTTGTTCTATGACACTTTTGGATACATTTTGGAAGTTGTATTACAAGGTGAAAGAACTGGAGGTTTGGCATGACTTTATTGCAATACCCATTACAAAACCCATAATAAAAACTGTGACTGTGTTGTTTTGTAACGAAGGAGTTGATGTTTCAAACATCATTTTCTGGTCGGAAAAAAATTTACTATTTTTGATCATCCTATTCCTATCATGGATGACAATGGTTTTTGGACCAGGGGTTGGCACTTTTGAGTGCAGTTAAAACAAACTGAGACTGGGATCCAACATTTGCCAAGTTCTTTTTTTTGGGGAGGGACAGAGGCATTTTGTTTTAAGCAGGTCAGCCAAAGAGCTGCTACAAGTGTGAGTCATTAGACCATTTAAATACTGATTGTGACTGCATTAAATGTTTTCACTATGGATTATTAGGTCATTCAGCAGCTCAGTGCACAGCTTCTCCTGTATGCGACCTTTGTGGAGATGATGAGCATGCTTTCCAAACCTGTCCCTGGGCAGTCCATAATTCGACTGATGTTTCAGATCATGAATCCATTCTTTCTCAGGCAAGGTACCCAAACAGATGACCATTGAGTACTGAAGGGCCTCCTTTTGTTCCCCCTAGATGCAGAGGGAAGGGCCAGGGTGGTAACTTTGGGAGTAGGGTAGAGGACCAAGCCAAATGGGATAATTTACCTAAAAGGCCGTAAACACTTCCTCCTCTATCCAGTATAGAAATTTCAGACTCAGTTGTGGAAACAATAGAGACACCATATGCTACCCCTCAGGGTTCACCTAAAAGAATGGTGGTTCAGCCCATGCCAGTTTTAATAGAACAGGAAGGTAAAGAGATTATTGTAAATGAAGTGGGTGTTGACGCTGATATTCATCAGATATCAGCCCAAACTGAGGTGAGAGATTCATTGCCTCAAATGGGTCTGCCCCTGTCCCCTTTGCCATTAACAAATCGTTTTTCGATGTTTACAATGTGGGGGGAGCAAGCTAATTTGGAACAACCGATGGAAGAAGGTGCAATACCTTCTTCTCAACATACACCTCTACCGGTGGTTGAAGATACACCAAAATAGCATTTAGGAGGTGTGCAGAAACGTATGACAAGGTCAAGTACAAAGGTTTTTAAACCACCGCCCTGAGTTTTTACTTAAAAGTAGCATGTTTAAATGTTAATAGTATTAAATCACAATAGAAGCGCTTGACTACTTTTGTAATATTGCAGCAACTTGACTTTGATGTCTTTATGCTGCAAGATACCTGATTAAATACAAATAGGGAGGCTGCACAAGCAATGAAAGATTGGAAATGGGGTGATTCCTATTGGTCGCTGGGAACTGAGACTTGTTGTGGGGTAGGTTTTTGCTTTCGCTCCGTAGAAGTTTCATTATTACGATTGGTAGATATTGACCCTGGGAGAGCATTTTTGTGAGCTGTCCAGATTAATTCGTCTATGTATCATCTAATAAACATTTATGGTCCACAAATGAAAGCTTTGAGGATCGCATTATTGACATTGATTCAGCCATATTTATATATGAGCAGACAGTTATTTTGGGGTGGTGACTTTAATACTAATTTTTAGCAGAGAAGGGAAACAATACTGTGATAAAACCTTTTTAAAACAAATAGTGAAATCGGCCGGATTAACAGATGCTTTTGAGAGCAGTAAACAAGCTAGGATACCAACCTATTATAGAGGAAATTTGTCCTCAAGAATTGATTTTCTGTTTATCAAAAATATGTTGCCTGTACATAAAACAGTGAATATCCCAATACAGACTTCTGACCATACCTTAATAGGGGTACATATAGCCGTCCCCATACAAAGGGAGGCAGATCAAGGTTTTTGGAGGCTAAATATTTTTTTTCTTAAAGGAGCTAGAAATAGTAGAGGGTTTTAAACAGTTCTTGATAAGGCCACTACTTTATGTCTGTATGAGAACATTGAAATGTGGTGGGAAGACTTAAAGGACCTCAAACAATGTTTTTTTTTAAATTTAAAAGGAAAGCAGTGGCAGGGTCATCTTATAGGGAATATTTAATTTTAAGGGATAAATTGGGTTTGCTAGTAACTAAACAAAGTTTGGAGAAGGTGGATTTGTCACAAGAAATTGATACTGTTAAGTCTAATATGAGGTGCTATCAGTATGACAGGTTCCGCTCACTTCAAAGAGAGCAATCATATGGTACACAAGGAAAAACTGCAAGTATCAATCCTTTCGTTAGTTGTTCACAGAGAAGAGAAAAAAAACAAATTATGGGACTTCGCTCCCAACAAGGGAATTTGGTCACAGAGAATAAGGGAATAATGGACCTGATAGGTTCATATGTTACAGAAACATTTGGTTCTACATTTGATGAATCAGTTTTTACATCCCAAATATTGGGGGCAGCTGCAACTCCTTGTTTGGCTTCCAGTCGAGTAGCCCCTATGATTGTTCCTTTTACAAAATTAGAAATGACTGAGGCAATACATAGCCTCCGAACTGGGATATCCCCTGTTTCTGATGGTCTCCCAGTGGAAATATATAAAATGTTGTGGGAACTCATCCCTTCTGAATTTTTAACAATTTATAATTTCCTTCAAAATCAGTATTTACCCACATCTATGTATGAATGATTAATAATTTTCTTGTATAAAGCTGGTGACACTACAGATATTAAAAATTGGCATCCTATTACTTTGTTAAATACTGATTTTAAGCTTTTTGCAAAACTATTGGGAAATAGATTGGAACGGGCGATGGGAGATTGAATCAGCCCTCAACAATATTATTCAGTACCGGGAAGAAGAATCACAGAAGCATTGATATTTCTACGAGAAGTGGTGGAAGATACGGTAGGGGGGACTTAGACGGGGTATTTGGTGAGCTTGGATCAAGCCAAGGCTTTTGACAAGGTTTCACATTCGTTTTTGTGGCACTGCTTGTCCTCTTATGGTATTCCAGATATGTTTATTGATTGGATTAAATTATGCTATGACTTGGCATATGTGGTCCGTTATGAAAATGGGAACTGTGGAGCTCATTATCAAATTAGGAAAGGGGTAAGGCAAGGTTGTCCTTTAAGTCCTTTACTTTATGTTTTTACGATCGACCCCTTGATTTGGATTGTACAGCATTCCCCCAATATTTATGGTATAATTGGGGGAGTTTCCCAAAATTGTAAGATTGTCGCATATGCTGATGACTTGTGTTTACTCCTTAAAGATGGGGCCTCTTTTAAAAATGCATGTGAACTTATGGTAGCAGTAGGGAGGTTTGCTGGGGCTAGTTTAAATGTACATGAAACAAAATATATTAATTTACAATGTTTTCAGGTAGCTCCTGAAACATTAGGGGATTGTCAGGTAGACACCACTACAATTAAAGTTTTGGGGATATTTTTGGGGGGTTTGGATATGGCAACTTATAACTGGGAAAAGGCCCTGACAAAAGGGAAAGATTTGGTGGGGCGTTGGAATCGTTGGAAAGTTTAAAAAAAAAAAAGGATTTATTTAATCAGATCATATTTAGTACCAGTTTTTCTGTATATTAGTGCTATATTTTTGATCCCAAAACATTTGGAAGTAGCTTTAATGGGATGTTTTTTTACTTGTTTCTGGGGCAGTAGACTGAACCCCATCAAAAGAGAAATTCTTTATAAAGATCTTAAATTGGGAGGAATTAATATGGTTCATCCATTAGTGTTTTATTTTACTATTTTTCTTTATTCAAATTTACTTCCATTAATGAAGAGATCAGTGTGGGGATGGGGAGATAGAGGCTTATCATTACTTCAGGGGATTTATAATGAACGGAAAGAGAACAAATTTCTATGCAAGAATAAAAGAAAACCGCGGTTAATAAAAAAAAATGGGAACAAGTGTTTGATGGGATTATTAAATGGGGTATTGGTTATGGAACTGTTCTTCGATTGACAAGGAAATAATTATATATGGAAATTATGACAATACATTATGTTGAACACCCTTTTTTGAGTTTTTCTCAAAAGAAGCAGGATTTCATTTCTCATTATATCATGGATAAAAGAATACCTGAAAAACTGTGGGATATGGTGTGGTTGGGGCTACATGCTAAAATAAATATTAAAAATACTCATAAGCACAAAGCTTTCCAAGAAAGATTTTGCCCTAGGGAAGGCTGTGGCTTAGAACTGGAAACAATGATCATTTATATTATACATGTCCATTTATTATATGGTTCTGGGATATCATTAAAAACAGATGGAAAGATATATCTATACCCCCAGAGCCAACGTTATTGTTTCGTGGAATTATTCCTGATTTATTTCATCAATGGAATAGTAGTACCCTCCGAGTAATATATGCGCACTTTGTTTACTGGATTTGGATCTGTTGGCATCGTTTAGTGTTACAACAAAATTATATTTCTGAACAAGAATTGTTTCATATTTTATGCACAGATTTAAATCGATGGAAACTGGCCGAATTTCATCAATTTTATACAAGTGTGTGGTCAACATGGTGGGCCGGATTTGATTATCTTTAGTGTCACTATTCTTTGTATTTTCAGTTGTTATATTCAGATTCTGTTATTTAGATGAAATATGACCATAATACTTACAGATTTTTTTTGTTTGACTGTTATGATTAAAAAAAATGTTCACATTATTTATAATGGTTTTCTTATGTTTGGGATTTTTTTGTTTTACTTATTTATGTTTGATTTCTTTTTCTAGCAATGATTTTGTATGACACTATATTGATCTGTATATATTGTGTTATGATTTAATAAAAAATTCCCCTACTCTTTTTTGAGAAGTGCCATGGGATCCTTACCATCCACCTGAACTACCACCAGAACAGGCAAATGGGACCTCGGTTTAACATCTCATCTGAAAGACAGCACCTCAGGAGTGCAGCACCCCACTCATGCTGCATTATAGTGTCAGTATTGGGATATTAACCCAAGTGCCTGGTGTGGGGCTAGAACCCACAGCCTTCTGATCTCCTGACCTCAGAGGTGAGTGTGCTACCTGCTGAGCCACTGAGACTTGAATTTGACACTGGCATTTGAAGAATTGATTGCCCAAGCAAATAAGGATCATGCAGTTTATTATATAAGGTTTTGCTGGAGAAAACTGGAACACAGATGCGGTTAAAATATTTATATTGGGAACAGGAATTCCCGGATCATCTGGAATTTTTTGATACGTCAGCCCCATGGGAATTCTTTCATAGGTCATTAAATTAGATGCAGTACATTGCAATTTCTGCAGTATAAAATCCTGCACAATGTTTATTTTACACTGCAGAAATTACATAAGATGGGAAAAAGGTTAAATCCCAACTGCAAAAGATACCACACATCTCTTGGCACATTTAAACATATGCCATGGGATTGCCCTTTGGTCCAGAGTTTTTGGAAGCAAATCCAAGCTAAGCTTGATCCCTTGCTAGGTTTGAATGATGCATTTGCACCTGAATTATGTTTATTGGGCCTGGGTCTGGATCAGCTGACAGGGGCACAAAAATATAACTTAACCTTAATTGTGGCTGTGGCAAAATGGATAATATTGCATCACTCGATAGGGGAAGAAACCCCAACATATCAGGAATGGCATAACGAAATGCTGGTGGTTTTAGGAATGGAAAAAATGCTAGAGAGCATGAGGCACACACTTGCAAAATACTGAGACAGATAGGAAAAGCTTTATACACTTCTATTAATTGCATAGTACCTGCTTAATATAGTAAAAGTATAATCGAGCTGCTGAGTTAAGTAGATCATTAATCGTCCTTGTGGTTGGGATAGGTTTATCCAGTAATGCCAATTGGGATGGATCTAGGTTACCTTTTAATGGCTAACTTACATATAGTGGTGTTAACTACCATATGACAAAGGCAAAGGCACGTCCTAGAAGTAAATAAAAATAGAAATAAAGGTACTTCCTAGAAATAAATAAACTACCATATAATATCACCCTATTCCTGGAAAGTTAGTGTAAGTGATCTTACCTTGGAAGGGAATAGTTTTAAGGCTACCAGACAGGGTAGGATACATCTGTAGGCTGAGGCTGTGTTTTTTTTTTGTACTCGATGCAGTTTCTATATATGTGTTTATGACTCTGATGATTTTATGTTATGTTTTTTTATTGCCTGTATAGATTATTTTGTACATGTCTGTTTAGATTCTTGGTTAGTTTCACTTATTGAGATTTTTATTTATAAATGGGTTGTTCCTTTTTGTATGATATTCTGGTCTGATAAAATTTCAATAAAGTTGATTAAGTTAAGAAAAAAAAGAACAAAACATAACAAGCATTTGTCAATGCTGGATGTTCACCACTGGTGTAGAATTCCTGGGGTACTAGATGCTTTGCATGACTGAGTGGTATGAATGGTGGTAAAGGACGTGCTGGAAAAGGTTTAAAATAAGGCATCTTGTGTTAAAAAGATTGTTAAAGTTGAACCAGCATAATATTCTGTGGCGATTTGCATATGCAGCCCATGATGGTTTGCATTATGGGAGCATGTGTGATTTTGTATTTCTTTGAAACTTGGCTTCCCGGCCAATGCTCTTTGGGTTAACCATTGCCTCAGCGAGTGAGTTCTGTTGTAGTGTAGCGCAACCAAGCAGTGTTAATGGTTGTAAAGGATGTGCTGACAGAGGTTTAAAATAAGTAATTTTCTGTTAAAAAGTATATAAACTCCTTCTTTTTAAGATTAGCTAAATATCTGTAAAAGAATCTGCCCACTGAAGAGAGAGGACAGTGAGCTAGTCAGCAGCTTCAGAAGGGAAGACGCAAGCCTGTGTGACCGTTGCTATAGCAACACTTGCTCACCCTTGCGTCTTGCCTTCTGAAGCCGCAGACTCGGTTGCTCTCCTCTGTCTACAGTTGGTAGCTTATGATGCAGATATCTAATCTTGACTTAGAAAGGAGATCATGTATTTTTTTAACAGAAAATGACTTATTTTAAACCTCTGGCAGCATGTCCTTTACTACCATCGACACCGCTCGGTCACGCTACACAACAACAATGGAACTCACTTGGTGTCCTCTGTCTATAGTCTGTGACTTCCTTTACAGACTTCTAAGTAATCTTAAGTTAAAAAATGTAGTTTACATAGGTTTTTTTGACACAATATGCCTTATTTTATATCTCTGCCAGCACATCCTCTACCAACATTAACAGCACTTGGTCATGCTACACTACAAGAACATCATGAGGTGGCAACACTGGGGGACTGGGCACCCCCAGTGTCAGTGTTATGTTTGTGGGAGGGGGTGGAGTGGTGGGTGCTAAAAGGGAAGGTCAGGTGGGGGAGATAGTTATAGGGGCAACAGCAACAGACATTGATGGACCATTTTCTTTGTTATAGCTGGCTATTAGGAGGCTCTTCCTGGATGTTTGAAATTCCTCAGCAGGCTGATCATGACAGATCAGCTCTGCTTACTGGGTGGTATAGATCAAAGGAAAGAGATGACTCATGATTGGGTCAGCTTTTTCCTTTCTTTTGGAAGCAGCAGCTAGCAGCTGAAAGAGAGCAAGTATTTACATCTGCTTCAGCTTTTAGAAACATCAGCTAGCAACTGAAAATGAGTTAGCAATTACTTTTAAAAGCACCTCATTTTGCGAGGGAAGCTAGCAACTAAAAGGGAGCTAGCATTTGCTTTTAAGAGTACCTCATTTTAGAGAGGAAGAGGGGAATCAGCTAAATCTCCCGCTTTCCCCATCACTTAACTGCTACCTGCTAAGGGGTGGTAATAGTACTACCCTCCTAACCACCCAGGGTCATTCTACATTTATAGAAGCCCAAGGAAACTTCCTGCAGGGCTCCTAAGAGAAGACACCAGTGAGAACAGGAAGAGAGGACAGAGAAGACACAGTGAAGTGAGAAAGAAACAGTGACACCTACAGGTCAGGAGGAAAACAGAAATGGACATCCAGATCTGCCAGAGCTGCAGAGGGCTGGTAGCAAGGCAGACATTCTGGAGACTGGGGTGCCCCTTCTGCAGGATAGTTGAGGAAGTATGGAGGGAGCTATGGCAGGCAAGAGAAGAGATCATGAGGCTGCAGAGAAAACTGGATTGGGGATACCCACCACCCCCTCTTACCCACCCACTTCCACAAAGGCACACGGGTCTTGGGGGATGGAAGGTGGTGGGAGGGGCAGTGGGGCACCTAGAGCTAAGATGGGGCACTGCCAGCCACATGCTATCCACATGCAGACTCATTTTACCTCCTCCCCAGCCAGGGGACAGAAACCAGATGGGGAGGAAGGAAGAATCAAGCAGTACAAACCTGATTCAAGAAAGCAGAAAGGAGGTACAAGAAAGGAGAAGAATATACAGAGCAACAGGAGGATTCTGGTCATGGGAGACTCTATGTTGCGAGGAGTGGAGGCACAGTCAATCAGTGCAAAGGGAGCTGAAACCATGGTGAAATGCATGCCAGGAGCATCTGCAAGGAGAGATAAGGACAGAGTAGAATGGCTGGTGAGAAGAGATCAGGATGTTACGATGATCATTGTCCACCTTGGGAGAAATGACATAGCAAATAGGACTGTGGAAGAAGCCAAGACAGACATGAAGACCCTAGGGGAGAGCCTAAAGGAGTACACAATGCACCTGGTCTTCTCAGAGGTTTTGCCAGTTTGGAGGAAGGGCAGAAGTGAGGACAAGATCAGGAATGATGAGATCAGGGAATTCAACCAGTGGCTCCAGGGATGGTGCGCAGACAATGGGATGCACTACATTGGAGACTGGGAAACCTTCTGGGACAGGAAGCTTTTCAAGCATGATGGTCTGCATCTCACTGGAGAAGGAGCAAAAGCACTAAGCCAGAAGTTGGAGGTCTTCATGGAGGGTTTAAACTGGGAGGTCTCCAGCACAGAGTAGAAGACCTAAATGAGGATGCAGCAGAAAGATATGAAGGTAAGGGGATCAGCGAATGGAAGGGAACAACTCAACATTGGACTAAAGGAAACAGACATGGCTATGAGCAAGGAGTGGCCATGGGTGAAAAAGGAGGGACCTCATGTAAAGTACAGGAGGGGCAGACACAGAATGGGGGAGTGGTACTGGAGTTATAGCAGAGAGGAGAGGCTGTGATTGGAAGGTTATGTGCACCAATGCCCACAGTCTGGGTAACAAAATCCCAGAACATGTGGCATTAATGGTCTCTGAGGACCTGGATATCATGGCAGTCACAGAGACATGGTGCAATAGCAACCATGCCTGGGAGCTAGCCATTCCAGGGTACACACTGCACAGATGGGACAGGGAAGGCAAGAAGGGGGGAGTGGTGGCATTGTACATCAGGGAAGAGATAAAAGTGACAGTCCCACAAGACAAAGGGGAGAAAGCAGAGGCACTGTGGGTAACCCTGGAAGTGGGGAAGGAACAATACTTAAAATAAGAGCGATATATAGGCCCCCAGGGCAGGCAGAGGATGTAGACAGAGAACTGCTGGAGACTATAGAGAACATGGCAACAAAAGGTGAATTGCTGCTGATGGGTGACTTCAACTTGCCAGATGTGGACTGGAGCATCCCGGTGGCAGTCTCAGCCAGGAGTAAGGGATTCCTGCAAGCACTGCAAGGGGCAGTCTCACACAGCTAGTGAGGGAGCCTACGAGGGAGAATGCAATTCTGGATCTTGTCCTAAGCAATGGGGACAGAATAAAGGAAGTCACAGTGGGGGAGACCCTAGGCACTAGTGATCATCGAGCTGTGGGGTTCACCATAAGGACGTCACAGGAGGCTAGCCACACAAGGACTAGAATTCTGGATTTCAGGAGGACAGACTTTGGTAAGATGAAGAATGAATTCAGGAAGGCTATGCAGGGATATGATGACATAAGGGGGGTAGTGGAACAGTGGGTTAAGATAAGGGAAGCCCTGCACCTGGTAGTAAACCATTGTGCCAGGCACTGCAGCAAGAGCAAAAGAAAGAGGAAACCACTGTGGTTCACGAGAGGAGAAGCAGAACTAGTAAGAGGAAAAAAGATGGCATTTCTGAGGTACAAGGCAACACAAAGCAAGGAGGACAGGCAAGAACACTTGGAAAAATGAAAGGAAGCAAACAAGGCAGTAAGGACAGCAAAGGCCAAAACTGAGGAAAAGCTAACTAAATCAATGAAGGAAGGAGGGAAGGCATTCTTTAGATATATTAGCAGGAGAAGGAAGATGGGGAGGTATTGTGAGACTTAGGGAAGAGGGAGGCAGAGTAGTGGAGAAAGACATTGACAAGGTGACTATCCTCAACAAGTACTTCTGCTCTGTATTCACGAAAGAAGACAATGGAGATGGCCCCCATTAATGGAGAAGGGCAAACAAGGAGAAGGGTTGGATATAAGACCTTTTTCAGAGGACAGAGCATAAAGAGCACTAGAACAGCTTAGGGTGGATAAAGCTATGGGGCCCGATGGGATACACCCGAGGATCCTAAAGGAGCTCCTGGAGGAACTGGCTAAACCTCTGGCTAAGCTGTTCGGTGGATCACTAGAAACAGGCGTGGTTCCAGAGGAGTGGAGGAGGGCACAAGTGGTACCCTTGCATAAAAGTGGTAGCAAGGACAAGGCAGAAAACTACCGCCCAGTCAGTTTGGCCTTGATAGTGGGTAAAATGATGGAAACCCTACTTGAGAAAAGGCTTGTGGACTACCTAGAGACAAGGGGCCTGCTGGATTCATGGATTCACTGCAGGGAGGTCATGCCAGACCAACTTGATTGATTTCTTCGAGTGGGTGACAAAGGTAATAAACCAGGGAAGAGCAGTAGATGTGGCCTACCTGGACTTCAGGAAGGTCTTCCACACAATCCCACACAGGAGACTAATCCACAAGCTGGCAAATCTGGGGGTGGGGACAGAGCCGGTCACGTGGGTTAGAAACTGGTTGAGTAACAGAATACAAAGAGTAGTGGTAAATGGGGTTAGCTCACAGGAGGGATGGGTAACAAGTGGCATACTCCAGGGATCAGTGCTCTTCAATGTCTTCATAAGCGATATTGCAGAGGGTCTAGAAGGGAGGGTTAGCCTGTTCACGGATGATACAAAGCTATGTAACAGGGTAGATACACAGGAAGGTATAGAAAAATGAGGAGGGAAGTGAAGAGGCTAGAAAACTGGTCCAAGGAATGGCAGTTGGGTTTCAATGCAAAAAAGTGCAAGATTATGCACCTACGGAAAGGGAATCCTAGGGCTGAGTATGAACTAGATGGGGTAACACTGAAGGCCACCACAGAGGAAAGGGATCTAGGGATAGTCATAGAAGACAAACTCAAGGTGGATAAACAATGTGACAAAGCATTTGGAAAGGCTAGCAGAATGTTAGGGTGCATAGGGAGGAGTATAACAAGTAGAAGGAGGGAAGTGGTTGTACCATAGTACAACTCCTTAGCAAGGCCTCATCTGGAGTACTGTGTTCAATTCTGGAGGCCCCATCTCCAAAAAGACATAGACAGGATGGAGATGGTACAGAGGAGGGCAACAAAAATGGTGTTGGGGATGCAGCATAAGTCATATGAGGAGAGACTCAGAGCTCTAAATATCTACTCCCTGGAGGAAAGGAGAGTGGGGGGGGGAGCATGATAGAGACCTTCAAATATCTAAAGGGGATCAACAGGGTACCAGAGGGGAGCACCTTTCACATGAAGGAAAATATCAGAACAAGGGGGCACAGCATGAGACTAAATGATGAAAAACTTAGAGGAAATTTGAGGAAATTCTACTTCACTGAAAGGGTGGTGGAGAGATGGAACAGTCTCTCCCAGGAAGAGGTGGGGGTGGCCACAGTTCAGGGATTCAAGAATGTGTGGGACAGGCACATGGGAATTATCATGCTAGGGGTGAGGGGGGCTTGTAGCATCTAGGGTACCTCAAGCATTAGAAAGAGGGATAGGGCAGACTGAATGGGCCACAAGGCCCTTATCTGCCAACAACATCTATGTATCTATGTAAGTACACAACGTTTCCACTCAGCAAGCCAAAACTGTCATAATCAGCCTGGCTAAAGATTGGTGTGGTACTGATGTACCCCTTGCAGACCACTCTGCATTGGACTGACAGTGTCACACCCCTCAAAAGGCACTGTCATACCAAGATGTTCACTTGCACATGCGTGAACGGCAAACATAAAAAGTAGAGAAAGGTTAAAGCAAAAAGTCAACAGAGCCATTTTAAAGCTGTGGTGTAGGTTTCTCTGGGTTTGAATATGCATGTGACATAGCACTGGCATTACCATAACATCCACTCTGCTTTTCCAGGCCCAAAAAATACTCACACAGTAATGCTTGCATAGAGGGTACTGAATATTTAAAGGAAGAGACTTCCTTCAGTGGAGCACCATCTATGCTTGTGCAGACCGGTTTGGACTAGAGTTTTGCCAACTGTTTTCTGATTCAACAGGTCATGGAGACCATTTTCTTAACACTCAGACAGAGAGAGTTGGTTAGGGCAGAGCCAGTGTTGAATATTGCCAAAGTCACTCTAGAGCCACCACCAGCTTGGGAGCACCACAGGCATAAAGCACTTCACCATCCACATTCATATGAATGTTCACAGAGACATGATTAGGAGAGGTCATTTTGCAAGATTGAGAACACAATGGGGTTAAGGACAGTACTGTGGGGGCCACCTGACTTGGCGAGGGAAGGGAAAGTAGAAATCTCCCACAAAGACAGTTGGGGATCTTCGATCAAGATGAGAACTAAACCATTTCGCCACTAGGTCATACAGCCCAGCTCTATCAAGCTTGCTGAATAGGATTAGGGGGAGCAACAGTGTCAAAAACCTTGGGGTGGATGAGAAAGATAAACAAGATAATCATTCCCTGATCCATCCCCTTCAGGATAATATTAGTGAGTCTGAATAGGGAAGTGATGTTGGAGAGGGTCTTCCTGATGCCTGGGGTTGAGGGAAAAGGAGGAAAAACTGAAGAAAAACTCTTCAACAAAACCCCGGCAGAACTCTCCACCACACTTACAAAGAACTTTAGTGCCACTCATCGATGGTTCCAAACTTAGACTCCTGGTCAATGCCAAGAAGACTAAGGCCATGCTCTACACATCAAAATCCAGACTAACCAAGGTAGCCAGGGACACTTCCCCCCTCAATATCCCTTCTCCTGATGGCTCTCCCCTTGAATCTGTTACCTCCTTCGGATACCTTGGAGCCACCCTCGACCCTGCAGTTACCTTTGCTGATTACATACAGTAGGTCTTACCATTCAGTGTGTAACCCAGAAGACAGGCATCAGATGCAGGCTTAAAGATTACCAGACCCCTGAAGCTAGGCTCGCCATCACCTAGGACACCCTTCTCCCCCTATCAGACTGCTGCTCATCCATCTATTCCCAAACCACATCTGCCAAACTCGCCAGACTAAACACAACCTACACTAACATCTGTCGATTTGCGCCATTGGTCCATTACTCTTCTCACCACTGTTCCCTCTACTAAACACTTGGATGGCTCCTCTCAAAGGCCTACCATGAATACCTCCTTGGCTGACTCATAGATAAATCTATTAGGCAAAAAGATGTACTCCCCCTCACACCACTTCTCCAGTCAAAGATTTGCTGCCATAGTCTCCGTAACTCTTCCAGCCTCTTGTTAGAGTGCCCACAGGTCTCCACATGCATGGGCTAAAAGGCCTTCTCTATAGCCGGCCCTAATCTGTGGAACAGCCTACCAACCCCACTAAGGACTCTAGTCTCCCATCCCCTATTCAAGTCCCACTGTAAGTCTCACCTTATGGTGACAGTTTCCTTTTCCTATTCCCCCAGTTGACTGTCATACCCTGTCCAAGGGTAGCCAGACTGTCCAAACTTTTTGACCCTGGACCTGTTAGTATTGTATCCATAGGTTACCGGTACTGATTGTCTCCTGTGGTCCCTGCAATGCCACTGTACTGCTGGCACTTTACTTATTGGACTGTACTCACCACTCGCTCTGTATTCACGTTATGCTTATGTGTTTTTTTTTTTCTCAAAAGCAGTGTAACTCTACTTATGTATTGCCTATGCACCTTACTTACTATGCTGCATTCATATGTTCACACTTTGTACATGGTCTTCTACATTTTGCACCTGTCTTGTATTACTTATTTGTCTCACCTGTTTTAGTACCTACCTTTAATCATGTTACCTATTGTACCTGTTGTGTAACTACTTTGTACCGTGTTATTGTGCCATCTTCATGGCCCGGGTCGTGCCTGAAAAGGGTCCCTTAGATCAGTGCAGCCACCCAGTTAACAAATTGGAGCTCAGACCTAGTGTTGTGTATATTTAGTGTTTTATAAATTATTTATGCTTTTACTTACTGTTTATTGTTTTAAATATTGTAAGGCACCTTGATTTCAGAAAGGCGCCATATAAAGTTTCATTCATTCAAATAAATAAACACATAAATAAACTAGAAGAGTGCCAGCTTTTTCTGAGGCTTAACTAATGCATAGGTGAGTGAGACAGGATGATAGTTACAAGGAGAAGAAGGATCATCCCATCTTTTTAGAGGGAAAACTGTAGCCTTCTTTTAAGTGCTCATAACTTTACCAGTAAGGAAGGAGTGATTAAGCAGGGTGGAGATAGGGAAGGAAATAGGAGTAGAAAGCTGGAGGACCTTGGGTGGAAGAGCTTGGGGTCAAGGCCATTATTGCTGTTACGTTTGCTGGGCTCAATGGCCAGGAGGGTAGAGAGAGACAAGGCGGAGAGATAAAAGAGAAGAAGAAAACAGAGGAAGGGGAAGTGGGATGGGATGAGGAGGAGAGGGAGATAGGTAGGGAAGAACAATGACTGCGCAAGTGGAGAAGAAGTTATTGAAAGCAGAAGCTACTTCAGTGGAGTAGAGAAGGAGCCTAATTTGGAGGTCAGAGTTCACTGGGGGAAAGTCATATAGAAAGGTAATGACCTTCTGGAATTTAGAATGGGTGTTTAGGTTCATCTGGAACTCTTGCAATTTGGACAGCACTTCCTCCAGTTGATGACATCTCTGGGCCTTAAACAGGTGATTACCACTGCTACTCATAAACATGGACACTCTCTTGACTTAGTCTTCGTCCTAGGAATCTAAGCCTCTGATGTGGGGGTGGAACAAATTGGGTGGTCCGATCATTACACCAAGGGGTTTAGTTTTAGCTCCCCCCTTCGTAGGCCTTCCCCTGTGGAGATAGATACCGCCCTTTACGAGATATAAGTTCTCATAGCCTAGCGGCATTACTTGACTGATCGCCCTTCTCAGTGGCAAGCAATGACCCAGAGACCCTTGTGTTGGCTTATAATATGGCTGTTTTGATGGCCCTGGATTCTATTGCTCCAGTCCATGTTCGTCCTCTCTCCCTTCGCCCTCAATCCTCATGGTTTGATGGAGCTTTGAGGGAGATGCGGTGACTAGGGCGAAGGCTAGAGCATTGCTGGCGGAAATTTGCACTCAATGCTGACCACCTCAGATTGATGGACCATTATCAAGCCTATCAATCCACAATCACCTGTAAGAAGGCAGAGTTCCTGTCCAGGGAGATTGCGGTAGCTCAGAATAGACCAGCTCAGCTGTTCTGAACTGTGGACAGACTGTGTAACCCAGCCTGTCTTCAAGTCTGGAAAGCTTTTTTGCAAATTGAGTGCAACGATCTTGCTTGATTCTTTGCTACTAAGGTGGCTGACATCAGGGCGGTGCTCCAACCGGCACACTCTGTGGGTGTTGCTTTAGATCAGCACGAGGTCACTGTTTCTGGTTTTCCTGGAGTACCTTCAACCACCCGGAGTTCACAGATGTCATGCGGATCATCCAGGGCTTGTACCCTACATGCTGTAGTTTGGACCCTGGACCAACTTTCCTGATTTTGGGTTGTATTGACGTCATCAGTCCGGTCCTAGCGTGGATAGTTTGGTGCTCCTTAGAATCCGAAGAGTTTCCTAGCTCTCTGAAAGAGGCGGTAGTGACTCTTGAAGAAAGCTACCTTGAACCCAAACTGCCACGCAAACCACAGACCAATCTCTAGCCTTTCCTTTTTAGGGAAGGTGATTGAGAAAGTAGTGGCAGCACAACTGGATGATCATTTGACCATCCATGACATCTATGAGCTTTTCCAGTCCAGTTTTTGGAAGAGACATAGTACTGAGACAGTGCTGGTTTGGGTGCTCAATGATCTCCTGATGGCTAGAGATCAGAAGAGCCGTTCTATCTTGGTTCTCCTGGATTTCTCATCAGCGTTTGATACCGTGGACCATGGGGTGTTGCTTGGCCATCTGAGGTACATCTGTGGACTGTCAGAACAGTCCTCAGGTGGTTTACATCGTTCCTCATGGGAAGAACACAGAGAGTGGTATCTGGGTTTTTTCCTCAGACCCAGTTTCTCTGTCATGTGGAGTTCCTCAGGGCTCAGTATTGTCACCCATGTTGTTTGCTGTATATATGCTGCCCCTCGGAGACATTGTAAGAAGGTATGGGCTGAGGTTTCATTGCTATGCTGATGATACCCAGCTCTACCTTTCTTTTGCGGTCAACCAGGATGGAGCCCTCTCGGTCTTTAATAGCTTTCTCAAAGAAATCCAGCAGTGGATGGATTCGAACTGGTTGAATTTGAACTCTGAAAAAACTGAGGTGTTGGTTGTGGACCCTGGTCACCGGATAGGAGGTTTGGGGTAAAGGTCGCCCTGACTTTTCTCTCCTGACCTCTGAACAGGTGCGAAACCTGGGGTAATTTTTGACAAAGGGCTGACCCTGCATTCGCAGGTGTTGGCTGTTGTCAAATCTTCCTTTTATCATCTATGGAATATCTCCAGGATTAAACATCTGGTTCCATCCGGCGACCTTCCTATCTTGGTCCACGCCTTTGTGTCCTCGCGCTTAGATTATTGCAACTCCTTATACCTAGGGCTTCCTGGGGTGGAAATCTGCCGTTTGCTGCTGATTCAGAACACGGCAGCCCTGCTTTTGACGGGATCATCTTGGTCCTGCCATATTTCGCCGGTGCTGTGTGAACTGCACTGGCTGCCATTATAGTGGTGGATCACCTTCAAAGTCGGCTTGCTGACTTTTAAAGCCCTACACGGACTGGGCCCGGACTACCTGAAAGAGCTCCTGGTCCCTTATTGCCCCGGCAATCACTCTGCTCAGCTGGCGAGGGGTTGCTAGAGATCCCAAGGGTATGTCTGAAATCATCTGGGGCCAGAGCATGTATGTTCACAGCCCATACCCGCTGGAATTCTCTACCCTGTCAGTTATGGGAGTGCACAATGGTGGAGGGTTTTAAGCAAGCCCTAAAGACTTTTCTTTGGCACCAGACATATAGTGAATGATTAATTGATTGATGGATGATATGATGATGTTTCGATTTTATATGATTGTTTAGTAAGGTTTGTTTTCTGATTTTAATTTATAAGGCGCCTTGATTTTTAAAAGGTGCCATAAAAATAAAGCTATTATTATTATTATTTGGTGCAAAGTATTCCTACATGGCAAGGCTGGTGGCATTCAGTAAGGCATTTTGGAACAACCTGTATCTAACCAAGATCATAGTGGAGTACATGAAAAGGCACAAAGCTCAGTCACAAGTCTTAAGGCAGGGTATGAGCTCTGTCAAGACCCACAGTAGATGGGAATGTAACAACCATCTCCTGCCAGCAGGGGGAGAGGGTTCTTTACAAGAATGTCAGACTACAGAGCCTGTTAATTGGTACAGCCTTTGACTGCCAGTGGGAGCAGCTTAGAATGCCATTTGGGTGATGGCATGAGACGTGTTGAGAAAGCAGAGTGACAGGAGGGTAGAGGTATGTCTTTAGGGCACCTTTGCATTAAGCCACCTGAGGAGATTGGGCACAACCCTGGCACCTGTCCCAAAGGTGCCATAATCACCAACCATGTAGGCAGGAGGCAGCCCGACAAAACACAAGGGGGCTGAATACCAAGGGACTGTTGCAGTAAACAGAGAATGTTCCCCTCCACAACTGGTAGTCCTCACAGTGCAGCCAATGCTTCCTGTCTACAAGGTTAGGGATCATGGCACCTCTGGGTCAGATGCCAGGGCTGTGTCCACCTGGGGCCAGGTCACATTCCCTCCCTGCCAACCCTACATGAAGCAGTCCAAGCCAATTGGCTGCCTGGCATTGTAAATGGCACCCCCACCGGGTGCCACATCACCACCTTGCTATTCTGCCATCTCCCCAGTGCCCTTTTGGGCACCCCATGCACCTTCTGCCCCTGGCCCCCTACTGGCATGCATAATCACCCCCACTCTTTGTGGCCCCACTAGTGTTGCACCAGGAGGGGGGCCTGATCCCTGTGGCAATTGCCGCTGGTGCATCAAATGTTTGGTGCAAGCCTGTGGCTGTGGTAACTCCTGTGCCTTTGGCAGAGGGCACCCCCCTTTATAAAACTGGACCCAGGGTCCCTGATGCACCCAGGATTTGCTGCAGCCCTAGACAGATGCAATTTGTGTCACTGTAAGGGCTACTTTAAAATCAGGCACAGACTATTGAATTATGGCTGCCATTGTTCTGGGCATTCTGCTGGTTGCTTACACTATCTTCCTCTATGGGGGCCATTTCCTGTTGTTTAACAGTTTGTTCATACAAACATGGAAACATAAACTTTGACATCAGATAAGGACTGCTTGGTCCACCCAGTCTGCCCATTTCCCTACCTATTGGATAAGCTGCAGATCCTAGTTTTACCAACAGCCTACTTCTTCCTACCTCCCACTAGAATTGCCTTATGTCTGTCCCATGCATTCTTAAATTCCCCCCACTGTTTTTGACCCCACAACCTCCTCAGGAAGGCCATTCCATGCATCCACCACCCTCTCTGTGAAAAAATACTTCCTCATGTTTTTCCTGAGTCGTCCTATCTTTAAATTATGTCCCCTTGTTCTTGCACATCTCTTTTTCTGAAATATGCTACCCTCTTTGACTTTGTTGATTCCCTTGAGGCACTTGAAAGTTTCTATCATGTCCCCTCCCCCCTTTCCTCAAGGGTATACATATTAAGCTCCTTTAGTCTCTCCTCATATGGCTTCTCCTGCAGACACTGCACCATTTTAGTTGCTGTCCTCTGGACTGCCTCTATCCTGTCTATGTCCTTGCAGAGATGGGGTCTCCAGAACTGTCCCTCCTCCCAGCAGAATTGCATATATTCAATCATAAGAATATTTGCCATCTGTGGATGTCCTAAGGCTTCAATCATCTCTCTAGTAAGGGTAGTGGGATATGTATTTATATAGAAGTATCAGTAATAGCATTCATCAGCTTTTTATCTTACTTGTTAGTTTTGCAGAAGGGTCTGTGTGGGTGTTAGTGAATATTTCAATTGAAAGACTAGGATCTCTAACAAATATAGGACTGAATACCTCAAGTTTAGTTCATCTCTTTGTGATATACTGTATCCACTTCTTTATGAGGCCCCATGGTATTATTCTGAGGTTTTACTATCTCAACATCCCCATTTCTGTTTGGATTATTATCTATAAAAATTTGACAGAATTTATCCATCCTTTGCTGTCCTTCCATTACTTTTTTACTTTTTTGTTGTACGTGCTGCCTTTTTTTCTTTGTTTGCAACCCTTTTCCTTCGATAATTTAATGTGTTATTACGTATGGCAGAATGTTGTTATATGTAGAAATCTACCTTTTTATAATAATGTTTTACCATCAATATGATGTCATGATGTTGTTAAGCCATCGATGGTACATCACATTGATGGGTTAACAACTGGGAATGGTCTGCGCATGTGCACACCTTTTTTTTCTCATGAACCAACAGAGGGGCACAGCAGTGAGAGAATGACCCTGAATGGCAGTGGCGGTGACTAATATTTAAAAAGTAAGGAGCCGTCTTCATTTTTCTTGGGACCATACACTATAAAATATAATGTATGGTCCTTCTATTAGTAACTGGTCTGTGTTAGCCGTCTCGAGATTGCCATGGCGATGTATACCTCCCAAGCTTTGCTCTCAAGGTTTACATGGTCATGCTGGCAACCTCTCAATGGTTAACAAACCAGTTACAAATAGAAGACGATACATTATCCTCTATGTGGTTCCGAACTCGCTGATACCTCCTCTGAGGATTGTACCTTTGAGTTTTCCTTTCTTACATCATTGTTTATGACCCCATCTGTTTCTAATTTCTTTATACATTCTAAGATATATTCTATCCTTTAAACTCTGTCTACAGTGGAGACCATATGCAATCTATTTTTCTCCTCACTTTTCCTTCTTATATTGACTGGAGTGGAGGATTTCTGGGAATGTTCCCTTAAAACTTGTGCAGTTACTACCTATTTGCATTTTGCCTGGAGTGAGGAAGTTTCTGGAATTAATCCAGTAGTTTCTTCCTCTGTCTCACTCTGGCACTCTTTTTCCTTAGTACTTTGAGTTTCCATTTTAAAAAACAGTAAAGGAAAGGAGAGAAAGTGGGAGAATATTATAACAAATAAATATGATATTGTAACCAATAAATACTATGCTTCAGGAAGTGTAAAGTAGATGAAATTGTCTGTCATAGAAGCTTATTTTTAAGAGTCAGAGGCAATAGGTTTAACTCCCTTTCAAAGCCAGAATATCTTGAGACAGTGTCCAAATAATGACCAGGGTATGTATATAGGTCAGGGCTGAAAATACAGAGGAAATACTGTAAGGTATCTCATATACAGATTGTGGAGTCCAAAATACTAATGTTTTCTTCAAATCTTCATACTCATAGGGTAGTTATATAACCACTTCAAAAAAGGGGGCAGTAGCAGGGAATAATTCCTCAGTATGTAATGTTACACCTGGAGTCTTATTCACAAGGGGACACTACAAGTCAGCTCCTTCTGTGACTTAAACAAGATACAAATGTAATCTAGTGTACACATCAGAGATTTAAATAAAGAGTATATAAACACTATACAAATCTCTGTACTAAAAATTGCAAAATGTGTATTCTATAAAAGAAAAGAGGAAGAGCATTCTCAGTATTAAAACTCCTCTAACCAGAAGGTACATAAAAATAGTTAATAAAAATTGCTGACTCCAATCAAAATGTAACAAATCTTATTAAAATAAATAAAATAATTCCAAAGGAAAAGGGAACTCAAGATAAAAAACAAGAGGCTACAAATCTTTAAAGCTACTTACAAAAGTAAGGCACTAGTTATCTCTTAAAAGCAGAATAGGAACTTGTGGATTGTTTTCTTTGAATTATGTTAAAGGTGTCTCCCTCTTCAATTTGAAAAAGATAAAATAACTATTAAAAAAGAGGTTTTATATAGTATCAAAGAGACAAGGGAAACCTCCAGACAAGAGGTAATGGGGTGGGGGAAGGGGATTATCTCACTATTTTGTTTTTATTTGCTTTGTGAGGTCCAAAAGTTTGTGAACTGCATTGGCTCTGCTCTGGTGCCATGGAGATGTTATAGGTAAAGAGGGTCACGTGACCAAAAAACCCACACATTTTAAAAGCTATATTTTAAAAAAGAAAAACTATATTATATAAGTATCGAAATAAAAAAAAAATAATTGTACTTGGGTCATTAGAACAGACACACCAAAAATTATGATAGGGCTCCAAAACAGAAATCCTGTACTAATCAAGCCTCCAACCAATACAGCCCCAATTCCAGAGAACCCGTACACTTTATAACAACCAAATCTTTTATCAGGAAATCAGTAATGTAAGTAGTAGTAGTAAGTAATAATACATTTTATTCATTTGATTATGAACAGGAAAGATGTTACAGCTCCATTGAGCAATATGTTCATTTCCAAGGAGATCCTTTACAATTAAAATGTAGTTGCCAATACAAAAAAATACTATGAATATTATGAGAATTTACACAACACATCTCACAAAAACAAATGACACTATACAAGTCACCAGACATACAAAGCAAAGTACATTACTGACATGGCATTATCTTTAGATTTTACAATTAGGTTTATACCCTCATGGCAACAATGTGTTGGTGCCATTGCCCTATCATAAGACAATTGTTTTATTGCCTAAGCCAATGGGTGTGTTCACATCTCTTCATCTATTAGGCATAACATTCCATATTACAGGCCCTCTAAACCATATAGATGATCTCCCGATTCCTAAATTACATTTCGGGACTGTGTATTCCACACCTTGTGCAGATCTCAGAGACTCCCTGGTGTTTCTGACTTTAAAGACGTCCAAGATGTACCAAGGCAAATCTTCTTTTTGTAACTTAAACATATATGTCAGAAGATGCCAGTTCTTCTTTCTACGGGCTTCAAACAATTTAATGATCTATATAGGTTGCAATGGTGCATACTCCTGGGAGCATTGAGGATGAAGCGAGCCGTCCTGTTGTACATTATGTCCAACTTGGCTAGCTTGGAAGCAAAGCCTTCTTCTCAAAATTTCCCTTCAGTTAAACTCCTTTTATATAGCCTGTTCTCTAGTTGTTTTCAACAATGCTGCTTTCACAGAACAGTCCAACATTACGTCTCTCGGTTCACGTATCACCGATAAACTTTCTCCTGTTCTACTCCTGTTTTCTTTCTTTTTTTCCTTCTATTCAATATTCTACTCCACTGGTCAAGGGCAGTCCAGGGTGTCCTCTGCAACACACCACCAACTCTGAAGTCCCAATGCAGCTTCCACAGATTAGGGATCCCAGCTCTCAGCTCCAACCCCTCTCTCCCGGGGTCTCATACTGTGCTCTCACATCCTCCATGGTCGGCATTCAGATACTCTGCTCAGGTAAGACCTCTGTGTCCTGGAGGAAAAAAAGAAACAAAGTGCTCCACTAAGTGCAGTGATTAAAGGGAGAGTGGCTGAGTTTAAAAGAGTAATGAAAAACCCTTAGGGTATGTGCATACTCCAAAAAAAGATCAACTAAGCTTGTGTATCTTTAAAGTGGCTCCAGCACCTCTGCTCTTCCTGACAGTGTCCAATCCTTCCACCTGTACACCCACCAGGAGAGCACCAGACATGGGTAGACGAGACCTCAGTTTAATGTCTCATCCAAAGGACAGCACACCCCAGCAGTACAGCACCCCCCAAGTACTGCACTCAGGTGCCAGCATTTAGGTATGAGCCCAATCCCAGTGTGGGACTAGAGCCCACAACATTCTAGCCCAGAGGAGGATGTGTTACCAACTAAGCAGGGGTGCCATTTTGAGGCGCAGTCCCCCCCCCCCGCATTGCAGGCCATTGTTGTTTTTCAGTCTCTGGCTCCACCCCTACAGCTCCTCTGACCAGTTGTTGCCCCCCTGTTGAAAGCTGAAATGCACCCCCCGCAACATAGCCACACTGATAAGTGGACCTTGAAACTGATTCATTTGACCTCTGCCCAGTGACAGATCTATTAAGATCAGTTCTTGGAGGCTCTTGGCCAGATAATTGTATATCATTGTTTTATCAGGCTCTGCAACATAGCCATCAGATAGATATGATAAATATTCAAACTACTGGGGAAGCAGAACCTTTCGTCCAATTGGAGACAGCTGACTGGATGTGGATATGGATCAGACAAAGCAAAGTAACTAGCTCATATCAGTGGACAGAATACAGCTGAAAAACAGCAGATTCTTTCATATGAACATAGGAACATGCAGCAATTAAAGGCCTTACAATCTAGCTTGTTTGCTCAAGTGTGCAGGTCCCACTTGTGTCTACAGTGGAACCTGCCCCCTTCCCAATTCCCCCCAACCCCCTCAGTTCCTCCCTCCCCCACCCCCTTAATAACTTTCCCCTTTATTCTGTCCCATCTTCTCTTGAAGCTAGCCACTATTTTCAGGGAGACCACCTCCTCTGGCAACTCGTTCTACTTGGCCACCACTCTCTTGGTGAAAAAGTGCCTCCTCATCTCTCTCTTGAACCTTTCCCCTACCAGCTTTAGGCTATGTCCCGTAGTGAACTTGTCCCACCAAAACTGAAGAGGCCCTCCTATTCACCCTGTTAACCCCTTTAAGGCATTTGAAGGTCTTGATCATATCCCCCCTTCTGTCCTCAAAGGAGTACATGTTGAGCCTCTTGAGCCTCCCCTTGTAGATGTTGCCCTGCTGGCCCTATATCAGGACATTGTTGAAAATAGGAGTACAATCCTAACAATTTATCCTGTATAAAAATACCATTTTATCAAATCAAATCATCTTTGTCACCTTTCTCTGGACTGTCTCCAGAAGTTGACATCCTTCTTGAGATAACAGCATTAATACTGAACACTGTACTCCAGTTGTGGCCTTATCAGTGATCTGTACAGTGGTAGTATGACTCCACTTTCCTACTGGTAATACTCCTGGCTTGCATCCAGTTTGCTTTTTCTGCTGTTCTCCTGCAGTGTGCCGAGTGCTTTAGGTCACTCTTGATGATCACCCCCAAGTCCTTTTTTTCCTCAGACTTGAGGACCTGCACACCACACAGCCAGTATTTGGTCTCTAGGTTCATTGTCTCTAAATGCATAACTTTGCACTTTTTAGCATTGAGCCCCAGTTGCCAAATGCCAGACCACTTCTCTAACTAGCCAGGTCTTCCCTTAGTTGCTGCCTACCCTTCTCCATGTCCACCCTCCACACAGAGCCCATGAACAGGCAGATTTTACCTTTGATCCCAACTGCTATGTCACTGATGAAGATATTAAACAATAGTGATCTGAGCACCAAGCCTTGTGGGACCCCAATGGTAACACCAGCCTGACTTCTGAGAAGTCCCCTCCAACCCCCACCTTTTGGCTTCTGTCATTCAACCAGTTTTTGAACCATCTAGTGAGCTTGGCCCCCACTCTCAGATTCTACACCTTCCTGACTAATCTCTTATGAGATACAGAGTCAAAGGCCATGCTGAAATCTAGATACAGGACATCAGCTGCTTGGCCCCTGTTCACTGCCTTGATCACCCAGTTGAAAAAGTCAATCAGATTAGTTTGGCAGGACCCCCTCAACACAAACCCATGCTGCGTCTTATCTTGCAGTCTGTTTTCTTCAAGAAAGCCCATCAGTCTCTCCTTCAAGATAGTCTCCATCAGTTTCCCCACTATTGAGGTCAGACTGACTGACCTATAATTCTCTGGTTCATCCCTTGGACTGGTTTTATGGAGAGGCACCACATGTGCAGCTCTGCAGTCTGGAGGCACACTGCCAGACTCCAGAGAGGTGTTAAACAGGTCTGACAGGGGTCCTACCAGTGTCTCTGCCAGTTTCCTTAGGATCCTCAGGTGCTCTCCATCTGGCCCTTGGGTTTTGTACACCTTCTGGGCTTTTAGACCCTTATGCACCCTGTCGACCTCTATTATGTCATCAGTAACTACCCCTTCCCTATCCGTACCCCCTTGATCCCTTGTGGTGCTTGCCTGTTCGTCTCTCTAGTGGAAACAGAACAGAAGTACTTGATAAGCATCTCCACTTTCTCTTCACTTCCTTCTACCCAACCCCCCTCCTTTTTTAAACTGCCAGTCTCATCTTTTTTTTTATTTGTTAGAGCGCTTCATCTCATTATAACTCTAGGCGCTTTACAGATCCCTGAGTAACATAGACCAATATAAACAAACAACAACATATATGAGGATAAAAACATAATAAATTACAAATTAAGATGAGGGAAAAGCTTTATTAAATATAAAGGTCTTCAGGTCCCTCTTGAAGGCACTAACTGAGGGGGCCACTCTAAGCAAACGAGGCAATGAATTCGACACGGTGGGTGCCATGAACGAAAAAGCCCTGGTGCCAGATGACTTCAAATGAACCCTGGGAATCACTAGGAGGCCCTCATCGGTTGACTAGAGGGGACAAGAAGGGTAGTAGGGCTGTAGGAGGCCTTGAAGTTAACTGGACCCCAGACCATGCAGGGCTTTATAGGTCAGCAAATGGATCTTGAAGGTGATCTACCACCTAATAGGGAGCCAGTGCAGACAGTGTCTTATATATCTGAAGAAGGCTTTCTCACATGATTTCACTCCCTGTGCTAGCCTTACTTGCCTAGCAACCTTTGCCTCTCTAATTGCTCTGCTCACCGCTGTTGATTTAATTAACATTATAGACCTCCCTGTCCTTCTCATTCTGAGTACACTTGTACTTCTGGAAGGCTACCTTATTTTCTCTTATCACATTTGCCACCTTCTTTCTGAACCAGCTGGGCTTTTTGGCCTTACATTCCTTGCTTTGGATTTTGGCATACGTCACTAGAGGCTTCCATCAGTCCCTCCTTTATTATGGCCCTTTTCTGTTCCACCTCCATCTCTTTACAGCTCCCAGCAAGGTGCCCTACTAGAATTTCTCCCATCTTCTTAAAGTCACCTTCCTGAAATCCAAAACCCTCATCTTGGTCCTGACCATCCCTCTATCCATATCCAGGTGGAGCCACAGCACTTGGTGGTCACGACCTGCAAGTGACACTTCCACCTTTACATCCTGGACATGCCCACAGTTGGACAGGACCAGGACCAGTATGGCACTCTACTTAGCGGGCTCCATGACAGCCTGTTTCAGTAATCCACTCTGGAATGTGTCCAGCAGCACCTGCTCCCTGGTGCTGGAGGTAGCTGGTATTTTCCAATCCACCACAGGTAGATTGAAGTCCCCATTATTACTACTACCTCCACCTCACCAAACAATTCCATGATTTGGGACCCCAGTACCTTGTTTAGCTCCTCATCCTGTGAAGGTGGTCTGTAAACTACCCCCATCCTTAGTTTCCTCCCCTTAGTGGCTTGTACCTGCACCCATAATGTTTCTGTCTTTCCATCCACCCCTTCCTCTCTAGTACAGATTATTCCCTCCTTCACATAGAGTCATTCCTCCCCTATTCCTGCTTCCCTATCCTTCCTCTATATTTTGTACCCAGGGACTGTGAGGTCCCAGTAATGGTTTGGTGTGACTTATGTCTCTGTGATGGCTGCCATGTCCACCTCTCCTTCAACCATTAGCATCTGCATCTCAGCCATTTTATTTCTCAGTCTTCTGGCATTCAGAGACACTACACTTTACCATGACTCTGGCCTACTTTTACCCCTGTCCCACCCCCCCCCTTCACCTGTCCCTCCCCCACACTAGTTCCTCCCTATTCTGTCCTGATGGGGGAGAAGGCCTATTGGCCTCCTCCACCAGTTGATTGAGGGTATTTTTCCCCTGCTGGCCCCCCTTGTCAGTTTAAATTGATGTCTTTCCCCATGAATTCCTCCAGCTTGCCCCTCAGTCCCCACTTCCACCTTTTTTACTTAAACATAACCTGTCTGATGCATACACATCTTTATTCTCCCAGGTTCCTTCCTAGTCACCAACTATTCCATACCCTCCGCCTCACACCACCCTCTAAGCCATACATGAAGTTCCACAATTCTAACTTTGCTTTGCAGTGCTGGCCCTTGGGACTGATAATACCTCTGAGAAGGCTACTGTACTCCCTACCTCACTGCACATTTTTTCCACCTCTCTGAACCACTCCCTCTTGTATGCCTCAAATTATGGCAAAATTCTCCACTACACATAATTCTGCCTGTTGGAGGGGCTGTGGTTGTGAGGTATCAATGCATAGGCATGTACTTTGGGCATGTCCAGTACTGCTGCCCTTTTGGAAAGCAATACAGACAGACCTGCAGGCCATAATTACCAATCTGGGCCCACAAACACTGCAAATGGCTTTACTGCTACACTGTCCCTCATCCCGGAAAAATAAAATTCATCTGTATCTCTTACTGCTGCAAAAAAGGTTATCACATGACTTTCATTAACAGTAATGCCTCCCATCAGACAGCAGTGGAATGATACAGTATGAGAAATTTATAAAATGGCAAAAATCACAGCTTGCTTTTGAGAGGTTGAGGAGAAGAAAGGAATAGGTGGAACCCATGGCATATGTATGTTATGCAACATAGATAAGATATTATCTCTTTTGATGTAAATGTCATTCCAACAGTTAAAGTACCAATGGTGTATAAAAGATGTTATACCAAATTTAATGAATTGCTATTTAGAAAGTATTTACAGGGTTTGCCATGGTTTAGGATTTTTCTTATCCCTGATTTAAATTTGGCTATACAGGAATTTACATCAATGTTTATTGAGGCATGTGATAGATTTGCCCCTTTTAAAACAGTTACTCAAAAACAAAATCATTTGCCATGGATAACTGTAGCTATAAAGAAGTTAATAAGGGCACAAATTAACTTTGGGAAAATAGCTAATAAATCTCTGAAACCTGAAGTATGGGGGAAATTAAAAAAAAAACAAGAAACAGAGTAATTCGGGAAATAAGAAAATCTAAAGCATTTTATTATAAACAAAGGATTAGGGAATCAATGGATCCAAGAACTTATTGGTCCTTAATAAAACATCTTACAAATCCTGTTAAAAATCAAACAGAGATAAAACTTGGTCAAAATGGTACAGTGCTTAAGGCAGAAAGTGCTGCAGAGATGCTGAATAACTACTTTATTGAACTCCCTGATTTGAAACCAGAAACTGTTACTAAAATAAAACAAATACAAACTGTGGTTCAAAATCTAGGTTTAGAGAACTCTCAGGAAAATCATCTACCAAAGTTTAGATTTAGGATAGTTACAAAATTTGAAGTACTAAAAATAATAAATAAATTAAAGTCTAATAAGACTAGTGGCCCTGACAAGATTGAAAACAGATTATTAAAGAAGGCTGCTCTAGAGTTATCACCAATATTGAGGGATATTTTTAATTGGAGCCTTAGGGAGGATCTGTTTCCTTTGAGTTGGAAACAGGCTAAAGTTATTCCCATAAATAAAGAGGGAGATCCTATGGCTGCTTCTAATTATTGGCCAATAGCCTTGTTGTCAACAGTTTCCAAGATCTTAGAAAAGATTGTTCATGGTCAATTGATGGAATATCTTGAGCAACATCAAAAATTAACTCCATTTCAATCAGGTTTTAGACAAGGTAGATCCATGGCTACTGCACTCATGGACTTCTTGGATATAATAGCTACTCCATTGGAGGACACACAGTCCATGGGTGCAGTATACGTGGACCTATCAAAGGCATTTGATTTGGTGAATCACAGTATTTTATTAAGGAATTTGGGGAAAAAAGGAGTGGAGGAAGAAACCTGTAATTGGTTGAAATCATATTTAGATAAGGGATTCCAATTTGTTATGTTAAATGGTCAGAAGTCTAGGGTAGGCTTTGTGGCAAGAGGGGTACCTCAGGGATCTATACTGGGTCCCCTCTTGTTCATAGTCTATTTGAATGATTTACCAAATTATATTAAATATTCACAATTTAGACTCTATGCGGATGACACTATATTGGTAGCTGTAGGTAAAAATCTGGAAAAAGTAGAACAAAAATGGCAAGGTGATTTTTTTGACTATGCAGGGATTGGATTTTTCTCCTCTCTTGGGCTTTTGATAAATAATAAAAAAACACAGACAATGTTTTTTTGGCCCAGAGCAGAAAAATAAAAGCGTTCCAAAAATAATTATAAAGACTCAGGAGGGAAAAATTTTGGAGCAGACGTCAGTATACAAATATTTGGGCATTCAAATTGACCAACATTTAACTTTTGAACAACATGTACATGAATTAATAAGGAAAACAAATGTGAAAATTAGAGCAATGAGACATATATCAAACAACAAAAGAAATGTGTCTAAGTATAGTAAATAATTTAGTACTACCAGTAATAGATTATGGAAGCCATATTTATAGGCATACTTCCAAAAAGCAACTACAGAATTTGGAAGTACTTTATAATAAACTGGTGATATTTATATTAAGATGTGATTTTTAAGATGTGATTTTAGTACCCATCATTGTATAATGTATACTAAACTTGGATGGAATGAACTACATCAGTGGTCTAAGGGTATTTGGCTAAATCAGATTCAAGGATTATTTAAAAAGAAACCTCAACATTATTTAGTAGTCAAACTTCAAAGACCAAAACATGGATTGGATTTACGAAAATTAGGAGCTAGAGAGTTGATGATTCCAAAAATTAAAAATCGCTTTAGTAATATGACTTTTCAGTATAAGGCTGCTTTAAGTTGGAATGGACTTCCTCCTTTCCTTTGTAATTTAGAGCTATCCATTATTGTTTATAAAACAGCAGTAAAGCAGGAGTTAGGTTTTAAATGTCAGTGTAATAGGTGAATTCCTCATGTGATACCTCTACATGATACTTCCATACAAGTTGTTGTAAATTGTCTGTAATTGTTACATAAGTGTTATTATGCATATTTTAATTTGTGATATGATATGTATTAGTTGTACATGTATGTAATGCATTGTATGTTTTGAGTATTGTAATAATAAGAATATTTGTACAAACAGGTATGCCTTGTAAATAGGAATTCTTTGAACCGTAATGTCAGTAACACTGTATAAATAATTTTTTACATACATACATCTGTACATGGCATTAAGACATTATCTGACTGGGGAACATTATTGCAAGGCTAATGGGTGGGTGGTCTGGACCAGAGTCATTTCAGTCCACACCAGGGGACACCTAACTCAGATGGGGTGACCTTATGCAGTAGAACAGGGTGTTTCACAGGAATCATATTACTATATAAACTACAGACCTGTAAGTTTGACCTCAGTGGTAGGGAAAATGATGGAATCACTTCTGAAAGAAAGAATTGTTGAGTACCTAGAGGCCAGCGGGGCACAGGACCCAAAGCAGCATGTATTTACAGCAAGAAGGTCATGTCAGACGAATCTAATAGATTTATTTGACTGGGTGACCAAAGTAATAGACCAGGGAGGGGCTGTGGATATGGCCTACCTAGACTTTAGCAAGGCATTTGACACAGTCCCACACAAAAGATTAATAATCAAGTTAGCCAGCTTGGGAGTGGGTCCCAGGGTGGTAGCCTGGGTTGCAAACTGGCTGCACAACAGGACACAGAAGGTAATAGTGAATGGCACACATTCTGAAGAAAGGGGGGTCACTAGTGGAGTACCTCAGGGCTCAGTACTGGGTCCAGTCCTCTTTAACATTTTTATAGGTGACATTGCAGAGGGTCTGGAGGGAAAGGTATGCCTCTTTGCAGATGATACAAAGATCTGTAACAGAGTTGATACACAAGGGGGGGTAGAAAGAATGAGAAGGGACTTGGCAAGGTTGGAGGAATGGTCAGACATATGGCAACTTAGATTCAATGCAAAGAAGTGCAAGTCATGCACCTGGAAACAAAACCCAGGAGAAAGAGTACACAGTAGCAGGGAGGTACTAACAACAACAAAAATGGAACGGACTTGGGGTAGTCATATCAGATGATCTAAAGGTGGGTAAGCAATGTGAGAAGTCAGTGAGGAGAGCCAGGGGATACTGGGATGCATAGGAAGGGGCATCACAAGTAGAAAAGGAAGTGGTTATCCTCTGTACAGACAGTTGGTGAGAACCACCTGGTACTATGTGCAGTTTGGAGACCTCATCTATGCAAGGACATAGACAGGATGGAAGCAGTCCAGAGGAGGGCAACTAAAATGGTGCAGGGTCTGCATCAGAAATCATATGAGGAGAGACTGAGAGAGCTTAATATGTATACCCTTGATGAAAGGAGGGACGGGGGACATGGTAGAAACGTTCAAGTACCTCAAGGGAATCAAAGTCCAGGAGGGTAGCATCTTTCAGAAAAAGAGATGTGTAAGAACAAGGGGACACAATTTAAAGATAGAGGGGGGACGGCTCAGGGGTAATGTGAGGAAATCTTTTTTCACGGAGAGAGTGGTGGATGCATGGAACTGCCTTCCTGGGGAGGTTGTTGGGGCTAAAACAGTGGGGGAATTCAAACATGCATGGGACAGACACAAGGCAATTGTAATGGGGGGTGGCAGGAAGTAGGCTGTTGGCTAACTAGAATCTGCAGCTTATCCAGTAGGTAGGAAAATGGGCAGACTGGGTGGGCCAAGTGGTCCTTATCTGCCGTCAAAGTCTATGTTTCTATGTTTCTATATACAGTAGTTGTAAATATTGACTGCTATACAAATTATTTGCACGCTATTGCATTCCGTGATTTTTAATGTCAAGTCTACATTCTGATTAGAGATGGGCGAAGTGGATAAAATTTGCTCCGCAAATTAATTTGTGACGTTGGTGAAATTCACACAGTGTCGGCTTTGCAAAGTTTTTGCAAGGCAAAGTTGCTCTTTTTCTAAGCAAATTTACTTAGATTCGCCCAACTTCCCTAACTTCATCTAACTTCATCGCCTTTACAGGTGAAGTTAGGTGAAGTTGTGAAGTGGGAACTTCATGAAGTAATTCTTGAAGGCGAATTTTGCAACTTCACTAGAACTTCACCGGCAAAGTAAAACTTTGCAACATTGCTTATTCTGATTCTGTGGAAAAATCTTTCTTTTAATAAAAGTACATTTTCCAAAAAAAAAAAAAAGGAGCCAGGTTTGCTACTAGTTTATTTATTTATTTATTCTTTATTTGGATAATACCTTCGAACAAAAGCTCTTTACATAGGCTCCACATCAACAGTCAAGACAATAACAAGAACATGCACAAAGGAATGAAAACAATAGATTGGCAGTGCAGCAATTAGAATGACACAATTACACTGCTACAAATTTACATAAGAGCAAGAGTCATTACATACAGTGAAAATGTACAGTGGCTTAAGGGCATTGTGAAAAGTATGTTCATTAACTAAGTGTAATTACAGTGAGTGAGAATACTGGATAATGACAAAGAGAGCAGTGGTGGCAGCGATAGGTGATCTGATTCAGGAGAGAATGTAAGTCAGCCCAGGGGACTCGCCAGGTTGCTTAACTGCATGGGAGGGCAGACATAAGTCACATGGTGCTGAGCTAAGGTGACCTGGGGCATGTTGTCATGAGCAGTTAGTGGGTGCAGTGTAACAGTGTACTAGTGTAACAGTAGACACCAAAAATGAAGACAACGAGGGAGAAAAAATGGTGAGTTTTCCAAGCAAGATCTCATAAGAGGAGGGAATGGAAGACCTGTGTACAACTTCAAAACTAGTAGTTTAGGAAGACACACACAGCAACTCAGCCACCTCTCTTGCCTTTGTCAGATGGAAGACAAAACCAAGAGAGGGAGACTGTCACATCCTACTGGAGAGCCAGACTCTGGCATGACCAGGACATCAGGCCAGAGCTACAGGGCACATGACCAGGACATTAAGCCAGAGGGACAGAGCACATGACCAGGACATCAGGCTAGAGAGTCAGGCCTCAGACATAACTAGAATATTAGGCTGGAGAGCCAGGACTCGGACACAACAAGGACATCAGGCTGATAAGCAAATATTAAATAAGACCCTGTTAGAGCCAAATACTCACTGTGTGACTCTGGGCAAGTCACCTACCTTCTCAGTGCTCCAGTCCATCCAGCTGCAGAAATTGGTAGAAGCAGGACCCACTGAAAACAAGATGTTGCATTTCCACTGGGCTATTCTGGGTAAATATATTGCAAAAGATGACCAGGACATGAGGCTGTAGGTATGGGATCAGGAAATCAGATTAGAGAGCCAGGATCTGAGAAATAACCAGGACATCAGGTTGGACAATTAGGAACCAGACAAGACCAGGAGATCAGGATGGAGATCCAGGAATCAGACAATACCAGGGCATCAGTCTGGACAGCCAGGAATCAGACAATACCAGGATATCAGTCTGGAGAGCCAGGACTCAGACATGACCAGGATATCAGTCTGGAGATCCAGGACTCAGACACAACTGGGACATCAAGCTGGAGAACCAGGATAAGGTAAAGACGAGTACATCAGGCTGAAGATGCAGGGCACTCACCCTCATATGATCATTCTTCAGGAGTAGACTACCCATATTAGAATGGATAACCCGCAGCCCTATAGGAAGGGAGGAGGGGGAGTGAGGCCAGGGATAACCTCAATGTTGCTTGACAGCAAGAGCTGGACAGTGACAAGGTGCTTGAATGACCTTGCCTGCCTCCAGCAAGGGGAGGAGGAAGCAGAGGAAAGGACAATGGGGTGGAATAGGAAGAAAGCTGCATCCAACATACCTCAAGGTGGAGCTAGAGATTTTGAAGCAGTCTGCTGGCAATATGTCAGTGTCTAGAGAAAAAGGGGGTTTGTAGGAGATGGAGGAAGAGGTTTGTAGGAGGGGAAAAGAAAAGGGGGTTGGGGAGAATGAGGGAAAGGCAAATGCTAGGAAAGTAGAGGAGGAGAAACATTATGATTAGAAGAAGACTAGGAAGAGGTAAAAGAAAGGTGAGAGAAGTGTTTGGGGTGGGAGGAAAATGCTTATGCATGGTAAAGATGAATGTTTCAGCAATATGCATAAGTGCTCTATAAAAGATCAACACAGCCCTTAGAGTTTCCTCCTCCATTCTCTCCGACTTTTGCCTCTCTATTTCTTAGTCAAGGTATTTTGCAACACATTTGTATGAAAGATGCTATACAAAGGCAAATTATAGTACTGTACATGGTTACACATTATAGAGTATGGTAGAATGCTATTGCTGATGGAAATCCATCCCTAGAATTTCCTTGTGCTGCAGTAGTGACGTGACTACTGCACCAAAATAACATACAATGTCGTCATATGGTCATCTTCCTCTCAAACCACATCGGTGATCGTGAATGAAGTTTCTCTTTTTAAATAATCAGTTCTGTGACAGCGTGTTTTGTTTGTTCTGTGCCATTGCTCCTCCATTTGTGGTCTGCACACTATGGATCGAGGAGCGAGAAAGAGGCAACAAAAAGTAAGATTTTGTTTTTGGGGAGGCGGTAAAGTACAATACCTGAAAATTCTGGCTGTTCAGCACAAATAAGTAGGCATCAGGGAGGCACTTGTTCATTTGATTCAGGCTTTCTGTGCATTGAGAACCATGCACTAACAAGCTTGTGTATGATTCTCTATACCGACAAGGCTGTGTCTGAATCTTGAGGTTGTCCTGGCAACCAGGGGACTTCTCAAGCTGTGCTCTTGTGGTCTTTGGTTGCCATAGCAACCTTTCGGTTCAGACACAGCTTTGTTGTGCATGGGGAACCATACACAATCCTCTATGTTGTATGTGGAAGTCAGCCAGTTCAGAATCCTTGTTATGCAAATTCCAAATGGTTGTGCACATTCTAAAGTGTTTTTATGATCTTCTGAACAAAACTAAAAACAACATTGGGGACAGCGTCAGTTTGTGCAGTGTCGTTAACTCCATTGGACAGTAGCAGTGGGTAACGGTAGTGGTGGGTAATTAATAAGGACATGTTTTTCAGTATGAATGACCATGTACTACAAAAATAGACTATAGACAACCATGTACACTTGGCACGTGTTTCCATCTCCAGTTTGAGAGGACATCAGTGACATCTTGAGCTTTTCTGTCAAGATCTTTATGATGTCCTCACAAACCCTCAGTGTAAACAGCCTTGATGTGTATGGTTGATATACACTGTTTAATTTATATATATATATATATATATATATATATATATACTGTGTGTGTGTGTGTATATATATATATATATATATATATATATATATATATATATATATATATATATATATATATATAATATATATATTACATTCTTTTGTTTGCAGATATCTACAATGTGATTGCCTCAGTGTTTGTTGTTTGGAAATATCCCAATGTGATTGGCTCAGTACTTGCTGTGTGTGGATATGTGCAATGTGATTGACCCAGTGTTTTTTGTTTGCTGACATCTCCAATGTGATTGGCCCACTGTTGTTTGTTTGCTGATATCCCCAATGTGATTGGCTCAGTGTTTGTTGTTTTCAGTTATCCCCAATGTGATTGAATCAGTGCTTGTTGTGTGAGGATATCTGTAATGTGATTGGCCCAGTGTTTTTTGTTTGCCAATATGCCCAATGTGATTGGCTCAGTGTTTGCTGTTTGCAGATATATCCAATGTGATTGGCTCAGTGTTAGTTGTTTGCAGATATTGTTTATTTACTTATTTATTTATTTAGTTAATTATTTCAAAAGATTTTCCAGGAAAGACATACTGAGCTGGTATCAGCTAATTTCCAGATGCATGATGTGGGGAGAAGGAAGAGGAGAAAACTGCAAATACAATGATTTTGACTCAGTATTTGTTGTTTGCAGATACCTCCAATGTGATTGGCTCAGAGCATATTGTTTACAAATGTTCCCAGTGTGATTGGCTCACTAAACAAACAAAAATGGTGAACTCCAGGGGTTGTGCTCTCTGTTGAATAGACTGACAACATGAAACAAAACAGCAACAGTGCTATGACTTCACAAATGTCCAACTGTTTATCAGATAAATGTATGCTTTTCACTGTATAATATGTATCTCATTTTTAGTTATATACATTGCCTTTTTAATTCACACCATACATATCTTTTTTTTTTTAATTTCTATTTTATGCTCCCACACTGCTCTTGTCCCTTTCCTCTGGGTCAGCCCCAGCCCCATCCCCTCATGCCTCCACCTCTCACCTGCATCTTCCTTACAACCCCATGGGTTTGCCCCTTCCCCTATTGTGGGGTCCAGTGAGCCAGATCAACCTTCCACCTCCTCGTGAGCGCAGAAGCAGGAGTTCTTGGGTGGAGGAGCAGCGGACAGTAGTGAAGGTTGGGGTCCGAGTTCACCTGTGTCAACCCGCACAGAGTAGGGTATTTCCTTGTTCTGGTCCCGCCCCCTTGGGACACTGGCACTAGAACCCAGGTATCAAGCATGCTGAGTATGCTGAACGGAGCCCCACCAAAGCCCACCCTCCCTGCTGGATTGCAGCTGCACTGCCACCGATGCAGGTGGTGGTGCTGTAGCAACTGTAGCAACCCTCCTCCTTGGAGGAAGACAGCATCCCCGGGCATGCTCAGTCATCCTTCCCTGGCTGGCCCCCCATAGCTCAAGCTTGTTCCCGAACTCAGGTCACTGGCTTTGTGAACAGTAGCACTACCACTGCACTGATGAGATAGTAAGCCATGCACTGTATTAACAGATTTTAAAATCTGGGAAGACAGACTGCTCCTCATGAATCACCCCTCTCCACTACTCCAGTGTTCAAGGACACCATGGCAGGGTACGTGTGAATGAGTGGCAGCCTGCATCATCCATCACTCTCTGGGACCAAACCCCCTTACCTTAGTGATGCATGGTGTCCCCCATTCAGCTTCATCATAGGAGTCTGGGGGTGACTTGCTAAGGGCTAGTATGCTATTGGCAGGATATTTAAATGGGGGCCTTAGCTATTGAATATTCATCATAACTATCTTTATACTGTATAGCAAGGCCTTGTGTGAGTCAATGCCTCAGATGATGTCTGACTCACTACATGAAATGTTAGTTCCAGAGCATTAGCATAGTGCTCTCGCTGTTTTTTTTGTTTTTGGTTTTTGCACTATTGCCTGTATGCTCTATTTTTTGCACTTGCTTTACATTATTAATGATTTTTGCACATATATCCATCTGGTGAGCAATTGCACATTTGTGAAGTAGTGAGTACTGTTACTCTTGTGATTGACTCAGTGTTTGTTGTGTGCAGACATCCCCAATGTGATTGGCTCAGTGTTTGTTGTTTGCAGATATCTCGAATGAGATTGAGTCAGTGGTTACTATTTCCTAGTATCCCCAATGGGCTTTGGATCTGTGTTTGTGTTTTTTTCAGATATTCCCAATGTGATTCGTTCAGAGCTTAATGTTAGTAGTATTCCAAATGAGACTGACTCAAGGTTTGTCCCCAGTGGGACTGGCTCAGAGATTTCTGTTTACAATATCCCTTATGTGACTGGTGCAGGGTTTATTATTTACAGTACTCACAAATTGATTGGCTCATAGCATTTTCTACAGTATCCGAAGAGTGATTAATTAGGGTTTGTTGTTTACAGTATCCCCATCGAGACTTGCTCAGGGTTTATGGTTCGCATGATATACAATGAGATGGGATCAGAGCGTTTTGTTTACCATGTTACCAATGTGATTGGCACGGAGTTTGTTGTTTACAGTATCCCCAATGTGACTGGCTTGGGGTTTGTTGTTTACAGTATCCAAAATATGACTGACTCAGGTTTTGTTGTTTATAGTATCCCAAATGGGATTGGCTCAGGGTTTGTATTTTATAGTATCAGCACTGTGATTAGTTTAGGGCTTGTTGTTTATAGTATACCCAAAAATTGTCTCAGGTTATCTGTTTACAGTATCCCCAATTTGGTTGGCTCAGGGTTTGTTTACAGTATTCCCAAGATAGTGGTTTAAAATTTGTTTACAGTATCCCTAACATGATTGGCTCAAGTTTATTTACCATATCCCCAATCAGATTTTCTCAGGGTTTGTTGTTTACAGTTTCTCCACTGTGATTGGCTCCTGGTTCATTGCTTACAGTATCGCTAATAAGATTGGCTCGCCGGCCCAGTGGTGCAGAGGGTTGAGGCGCTGGTGCCTTACCTCACACCACACTGGTGACCCGGGTTCGGGAATGGACTCGGGTGCCAGAGGGTTGACAGGGGAAGGAGTAGGATTGAGCGTCCGGAGGACTGCTCTCCTCTGCTAGAGTGGGTTGGGGATTGGCGTCACTCTGAGAGACCAGGGGAAGCACAGAGGTAGCGCAATTAGGGGAAAGTGGAAGAAAACTGAAAAACTGCGTCTCCTCCTACCGGATGACGGCCCCTGGACCAGTGCCCCCTCGAGCTCCACAACAACCGACCTGGCCGCAGTAGCACCCAGGACCAATGCCTGGGCTGATAGGCCATTTCTCCTCAGCAGAAGAGGACCCACCCGATGCAAGGGTTACATTGGGTTACCCTGAGTTGGTTGCAATGTGGGGTCGGGGTCAGCAGTGGAGACGAGCGAGAGGTGAGTGTCCTTGGCAAATGGCCTGAAAGAGAGGTAGGAGAGTCACAGGGGAGATAAATAAATAAATAACACACAAAAAAAGATTGGCTTAGGTTTGTTGTTTATAGTATGCCCAAGTAGACTGTCTCTGGGGTTGTTGTTTACTGTATCCTCAATGTAACAGGCTCAGGGTTCACTGTTTGCAGTATTTCCAAAGGACTGTGGCTCAGAAAGTTTCTTTGGTTTATAGGTATCTATAAACTGACTTGAGCTTGACAACATCACTGTTCTTTCTATTCTCATTGGTTTATTTGTTTCTTTTTTTAATTTGCAGGTATTCCTGGTATGATTGGCTCAGTGTGGTATGCTGTTGATGTCTACGTAGAGAGAGCTACATTGGTCCTTCAAAATGTCTTCCTCGGAATCCATTATGAGTTTGGCTGGTCCTGCTGGTTAGGGATGGCTGGGTCAACAGGCTGTTTTCTAGCGTCCATAGTGCTAACTTGTTGTCTGTATATCTTTAGAGGTGAGTTTAATTTCCAAATGGCATACTGCATCTGTATGGTTTCAGCTCCTTGTGTTATGGAGAATCGACTTCCTCTCTTTGAAACCAAGGCATAGTACAGTTTACATTAAACTCATGCCAATAAGTGTGTTTTGCATTGCTTTTTAAGGCTGTAATATAACTCACGTTGAGCTCTTGCAAAATGTAACCTACTCAAGAGCAACTTTTATTAAATGTTTTTGCAACTCAACTGCAATGCATCAGCAGCTCTGTCACAACAATGCAAAACTGAGTTGCAATTCTTAGGCAATAATTATTTCAATGCTTTGTTCTGCATCCAGTGACACTTACTCTACTCACTTGCTTAGGCAAGTCAATTTTATTTCTAAAGCATCCTATCTCTAAGGCCCAGGTCACTGTACATTATCCAAGAATCCAGACAAATAAAATAGTTTAAACAAAATAAGTGAAGAAAATTCATGAACAACCAGTTTCCATATTGCACATCCAGGGCTCGATTCTCAAAGGGCCCTTAGACTGACATAAGCTGTGGCATATGGCAGCTTGCGTCAAAGCCTGGTGCACCAGGGACTCTGCACCCAATTCACCATCGGGCAAAGTCCTGTGGCTTGCGGTAACCCTGGCCATGTGCCAAACAGGTGGCACATCAGGAGGGTATGCCGTAACTGTGGGGCAGCTGTGCGCCACTCTAGTATGTCCCTGCTGGCGAGTGCCCCCCAGCTCCTATCCCCCATCGGTATATGCAACCCCCCTTCCCGATCCCCGATGTCACTATTGATGTTAAATAGTAATATTTCCTGGTAGTCTAGTGGCCCTCCCTTCCAGATCCCTGATGTTACACATCAATATTTCCTGGTGGTCTAGTGGCCCTCCCCTGATCTCTGATGGCACTACTGATGTTAAATAGTAATATTCCTGGTGGTCTAGTGGCCCTCCCTCCCTGATCCCCTATGTCACTGCTGTTGTTAAGTAGTAATATTTCCTGGTGGTCAAGTGGCCCTCCCTCCCCGATCCCTGATGTCACTACTAATGTTTAATATTAATATTTCCTGGTGGTCTAGTGGCCCTCCCTCCCTGATCCTCGATCCCCCATTATGAAATACTACCCCAGTCATTGGTAGTATAGTGGACCCCACCCCAGCAGGCAGTGTTCCACCACCCCACTTCCCCTTCCTAAAACCGAGCCAGTGACAGGCACAGCCCACCACTCACCACCACGGCCAGCCACTGACTGAGCTCTCAATGAGCGCTGTGCTGTGGTCAGTACACGCCCATTGAGTGACAGTGAGGAGTTAACTGTTAAACATTAAAGGGGGCTATACTAAGGAGGACCAAGAAAAGACAAATATCTTAAGCAAATATTTCTGCTCAGTATTCACAGTTGAGGGGGAAGGGGAGGGACCACAAATAAGCACCAAGAGATTGGGGGGAAGGAAATGGACACCAGTCCCTTTTCTGAGGAGAGGGTCAGGAAAGCACTCACTGATCTGAGAGTGGACAAATCCATGGGGCCAGACAGGATGCAACCAAGAGTGTTAAAGGAACTCAGGGAGGTGCTAGCTGCACCACTGACAGAGTTGTTTAACAGTTCACTGGAGACCGGCATGGTCCCAGAGGACTGAAGAAGGATGGACGTAGTTCTACTTCTCAAAAAGTGGTAGCAAAGAGGAGGTGGGAAATTACAGGCCTGTCAGCCTGACATCTGTAGTAGGGAAACTGATAGAAACACTATTATTTATTTATTTAGTTTTTGTTAACCGGGTAGGTGCACTAGCCATAAAATGACTTTTTTCAGGCATGACCCGGGAGGGTACAACAAAAGGGGAACAGCTGAACAACAGCAACATGGGTACAATAATACAAATAGAGGAACAGTACAGCAGTGCTACAAAAAATACAATGGGTAGAAACAACAAAAAATAATGGCAAGCATTATACATTAAAGGAAAGAATCATGGAACACCTGGAATCCAATGGACTGCAGGACCTGAAGCAGCATGGCTTTACAGAGGGGAGGTCATGCCAAATAAATCTGATAGAGTTTTGACTGGGTAACCATGGTATTGGATTGGGGGGGAAGGTGGTGGACATGGCCCACTTGGACTTCAGCAAAGCCCTTGACACCGTTCCACACAGGAGACTGGTAAACAAGTTGGGTAGCATGGGGGTGGGCAATATAGTGGTAACCTGGGTAAGAAACTGGTTAGGGCATAGGAGGCAGAGGGTAGTGGCAAATGGAGTTCGCTCTGAGGAGGGGAGAGTGACCAGCCGGGTACCGCAGGAGTCAGTACTGGGGCAAGTCCTCGTAAATGTCTTCATTAGTAACACAGCAGAGGAACTGGAAGGGAAGGTCTACCTCTTTGTGGATGACACCAAGATCTGCAACAGGGTGGACACTCCGGAGGGGGTGCAAAGGATGGAAAGAGACTTGAAACAACTGGAGGAGTGATCAAAAGTTTGGCCGCTAAGGCTTAATGCAAAAAAGTGTAAAATAATGCATTTGGGTCACAGAAACCTGGGGGTGCAGTACAAAATGGGTGCAGAGATACTAGCAGCGACCAAGCAGGAAAGAGACCTGGGGTAATCATATCGGATGACCTAAAGGTTGCCAGACAATTCAACAAAGTGATTGGGAAAGCTAGTGGCATGCTGGGATGTATAGGTAGGGGTATTACCAGCAGGATGAGGAAGTGGTGTTGACACTATATAGGTCTTTAGTAAGACCCCACCTGGAGTACTGTGTCCAGTTTTGGAGGCCACATCTCAGTAAGGACATAGACAAGATGAAGGTCATCCAAAGGAGGGTTACCAAGATGATACAGAGTCTACATCAAATGTCCTATGAGAAGAGACTAAAGGAATTAAACATGTACCCCCTGGAGGAGAGGAAGGAGAGGGGGGAAATGATCAAGACTTTTAAATACCTCACGGAGGTCAATAATGTACAAGTGGGAGGGATATTTCAGAGGAAAGGATGCTCCAGAACAAGGGATCACGATATGAAGCTGGAGGGGTGTAGGTTTAGGAGAGATTTGAGGAAATACTTCTTTACAGAAAGGGTGGTGGATGCATGGAATGGTCTTCCATCAGAGGTCGTGGAGGCAAAAACAGTGGTGGGATTCAAAAAAGCCTGGGATAAGCACAAGGCAGTCATAAGGGATAGGTAAGGGGGGAGCACTGAAAGTGCTGTAGACCTGGAGGGGTCTACAGTGTAAGTAATGCAACAGAAATGGGCAGACTGGATGGGTCATGTGGCCCTAATCTGCCATCAGCTTCTATGTTTCTATGTTTTTATGTCAAAAAATGAACTAGAAAGGGTGATTTCTTTGTTGTAAGAGCTTTTATTGAATAAGTATTTCAGTGTTGTACCTGTTCAAGGGATATGTATTCAAGAGCTGTGAGCGCAACGTGTGTGGCAGTGTGTATTTAAGCAGTTAGGAGACAAAAGCCATGTGCTCAGTGCCCTCTAGTGGTGGGAGGTTACAGTAGATGGAGGGATTCATAGCAGTAATTTTATATGATTCTCCTATAGCTGGCTACAGAATTCCTGTCTCTTGGGCTCAGGGCTACGATTCAAATCCCTTCCCATCATGGTCTTTTTCTATTAGGTTCCAAAATGTAGTTTACCATTGGTGAGTCCACTCATGGGTGGGCCCGATATGAGATGTAGCCCAAATCAAGTAAGATGCTTGTTTTCCTTAACAGATATGGGATCTTCCTCAAGATACCAACGATCCATCTACCAGTATGGAAGGACAGCCATGGGGAAGATGTATGCTATGGACTCTCGAGTTTAATGTATTGGTAGAAAAAGAACTTACAAAAACATTAATCCAACAAAGAGCTGGAAAAGCAAGCGAGAGAAGTACCCCTGATCTCTGATATGAAAAGGTTGATCCCAGAGGTCAAAACTTGAATTGTATCACATCCCACAGTGTGTGACAGAACAGGACAAATCCACACACTAACTGCTATGGAACACTGCAGGTTTCAAGACATTTCCTCTTGGCACTTCATGGCCATTGATGATCAGATTTGGGGTTGTCATGATTACGCATGTCTGAGTTTTCTGTTACTGGTTTCTTTCAATATTCATGCACCAGAGCATACCAGAAGAGCTGTGTGCCCCTGCCGATATCCAGTCAGTAAGCCACTACCACATGGGAGGGTAATGTTGTAATGTTTTAGGGTCCTGATTGGAGAGAGTTTTTCCAACACTTACCATCTATCAAGACTTGTGCTCATCAGAGGCTGGCAATGCTGATGCTCTTGTTTCACGCGCTGCACACTGAACTTATATAGATGAAACCGAGAGCTGTGAGTCATCCTAAAGAAATCAAGATTCTTTCTATCTGGTATACCCATTCAGTGTTGGATTTGTAACATGAGTTTGGTCATACATAGAGTAGATATGAGAGCAGGGGTAGTCTTTGTAGCTCTGTCCACACATATTGCTGTGATATCTGATTTGGCTTAGAGAGTTTATCTAGATCTGATACTACAAGCATTCAAGGTCTTCTATTTTTTAGCAATGGTTTATATCAAACATGCAGGAATGGTTTATATTAAGCATACGTGTTTCTAAGTCGGCAGGATAATGCCAGTGCCAAAATTAAGTACTGCTCTGGATCAACACATCTTAAACCCAGTATTGCTCAGGGTCAGCACTGCTCTCAGTCAGCGCTGTCCCGGCACAGTTTCAGCACTGCTTTGGTAGCACTGTGCTAGTGTGTCATCATACCTTTCTACCCATCAGATTATTCTACCTTTATTCTCAATGCATGGTGCTGTTGAGTTGGAATCATAAATCTAAACTAAGCCAGCATTCAATTTTGCTACTGGTAGGAAAATCTGACTGAAAAGCAAAGCATGATGTTTATTGTTCTTGGTCAGCACTGTTCAGGCCCAACACTGCTTCTGGTCAGCACTGCTGTGGCCTAATACTGCCCTGGATCGGCACTGTACTGCTTGGGATCAGCACCATTCTGGCCCAACACTGCTCTTAGTCAACACTGTTCAGGCCCATTGCTGCTCATTACTACTCTGGGTCAGCACTGTTCTGGCCCAGCACTGCTTTGGGTCAGCATGACACCAGCACTGCTCTGAGTCAGTCAATAATGTCCCCCTTTCAGTGAAGGGTCCACTTTGGGTTTTACAGAATCTCTATGTCACAGCCCTTTAATAGCTGTTTTATTGTTGCACATCTTATGTGGTATTTAATGAAACATAGCATCTCATTTTAGGATGATTTAGGAAAAACATCACTGCAGTAAAGACTGTGACCCCTCTCCCCGCTGTCTGAATGCCTAGCTGCTCTAGAAATCATATAACTGTGATTAAGACTAGACATTTATAGATCCTACAGTTTTATTGTTTTCCTGATGGTTCTTAAATCATCAAGTGATGTATTTTATAGACATCTGTATTTTCTTTTTTAAAAAACGATTAACCTCAGGATAGAATTTAAAAGCCTTTGTAGTTGATTATACTGATCTGTGTGTTTGGATTCACTCAGTTTCCTTTTAGTCCCAGATGAAAAGACAACACAACAAATCAGGGGCCTGATACACAGTCACAATCAAGGGTGTTGGAATTTAGGGGCGCAAAGAGGTTCCTCATTCTGCCACACCTGAAAACAGCCATACACAAGCCTTAATGTATCTGCCAGGGGAGACAAGTCCAGTGCAAATGACAGTCATCAGACGTTTGTGGTAGTAAATTGAGTTCTTGACTGCAATTATCTAAAATTATGACCACCACAGGTTTCTGGGCATGGCATTGTGCCAGAAGTCATGGCATGAGACATTACCACATCAGTTGTTCCCCCATCCCCCAACCCCTTACCTTATGGTCCCCTTGTTGGCCAAGTAGAAGTAGAATTTTCACATCCCTTGTTAGTCATCCCTGGTGTCTAGTGGTCCCTGGTTGCTCCACAGTTGTTTTCTCATCATTAGTGTCCCATGGATCCCCCCGTCCCTAGCCCCGCCCCAACTATATGCATTGTCGAAATCTTTGTTCTTCAGTGATCTCAGTCCCTCACTGAGGCACAGCCACTGCATATTAGCACCACCACTGTGGAACTGCCTCCTAAAGTTCAGGGGTCGGCAGCGCTGTGACATGTGGGCAGCTGTATAGGGGGGCTCAGAAGCAACAGTATAGCACAGTGCTTTATTAGGATGCCAGTCTCCACCCTTTTCTGTGTGCCAGTGCAATGCCAAGTGTAAGGGCACAAAGGTGTATGTGTTTAGAACAGTGGAGCAAAGTGACTGATGTGACCACTTTTTGTGCCATTCAATTGCAAGTGTGTATGGGGTCACAGACTGACAGGAAACTGAGATCAAGCAGTTTTAAATCTGTATACTTGTCATTCATACAGAGGTGAAACTAGTATTTAAGGATTAGTATTATTATTTTATTTGGAAATAAATCTTGTTTAAATGATGCATTATCCTGTTGAGGCCTGAGGAATATCTGGTATCCCATTCTCTGATTACCTGTATTCACAGAAACACAGAATTTGTTGGCTGAAAAGGACCACTTGGCCACCCAGTCTGCCCAGATGTTCTCTGCCTAATCAGTCTCTGCAAACCCTAACTGGTCTCTGAAATCCCTCCCTCCTCCCTGCCTATTGTCTAATATACCTCTATGTTTATCCCACACTTGCTTGATGTCCCCTTCCCACTGTTTTCACCTCCACTACTTCCATTGGCAGTCTGTTCTATGCATCTACCACCCTTTCAGTGAAGACTTATTTCCTCTAGTTCCTCTCTATTGTTTTCATTCCAGCAATACCCTGTTCATGGTGTGTAGGGGCTGTTGTGCTATTTGAGATGACAAACCCCTTCTACAAAACCCAGCATGGTGTGTAGGGCATGCAGTGCTATTGGAGGTGACAAACTCCATTCAACAGTACCCCAGCATGGGGTGTAGGGGGTTCTGTGCCATTGGAGTAACACACTCCATTCAACAATACCACAGTATGGTGCCGAGGGAGTGCTATGCAATTGGAGGTACTCCATTCAACAGTACCCCTGCATGGTGTGTAAGGGTACAGTGCATTTGGAAGTGATGGACTCCACTCAGATAACCCTTCATTGTATGTAGGGATTCAGTGCTGTTGAAGGCAACAAATGCCTTCCAGCAATACCCCATTGGCAGTAAGTAGGGGGTGCAGTGCACTGAAAGGTAACAAACTCCATTGAGCAATGCCCCTTCATGTTGTATAGGGAGTGCTGTGCCATTGGAGGTTACAAACTCCATCCAGCTATACCTCTTCATGGTGTGTAGAGGGTGCTGTGCAACTGGAGGTAACAAACTCCATTCAGCAATACCCTAGCATGGTGTGTAGGGGGTTCTGTGCCGTTGGAGATTATACACTCCATTCAACAATACCACAGCATGGTGTATAGGGAGTGCTGTGCAATTGGAAGTACTCCATTCAGGAGTACCCCAGCGTGGTGTGTAAGAGTACTGTGCATATGAAAGTGATGGGCTCCACCAAGATAACCCTTCTTGGTGTGTAGGGGTTCAGTGCTGTTGGAGGCGACAGTTGCCTTCCAGCAATACCCCATTGGCAGTGAGTAGTGGGTACATTGCCACTGAAAGGTAACAAATTTAATTCAGTGATGCCCCTTCATGTTGTGTAGGGGGTGCTGTGCCATTGGAGGTAACAAACTCCACCCAGCTATACCTCTTCATGGTGTGTTAGGGGTGCTGTGCCATTGGAGGTGACACACTCCACTCAGCAATGCCCCAGCATGTTGTGTAGGGAGTTCTGTGCCATTGGAGGTAACACACTTTATTCAACAATACCCCAGCATGGTGTGTAGGGGTTATGTGCCATCAGAGGTAACACACTCCATTCAACAATACTACAGCATGGTGCATAGGGGGAGTTCTGTGCAACTGGAGGTACTCCATTCAGCAGTACCCCTGCATGGTGTGTAGGGGGTTCTGTGCCACTGGACGCAGCACACTTCATTTAACAACACCCCAGCATGGTGTGTATGGAGTGCTGTGCTATTGGAGGTGACAAACTGCATCCTGCAGTACCCATGCATGGTGTGTAATGGTGCTGTGCTGTTGGAGGTAACAAACTTCATTCTGCAATACCCAGCATGGTGTGTAGGGGGTTCTGGGCTGTTACAGGTGACACATTTCACGTACCAACATCCCATTTGATGTGATACATTCCAACAAGCAATGTCCCAGCGTGGTGTGTAGGGGTGGTCAATTGGAGTTGAGAAACTGGCTGTGGTGCTGTCTATGGAGGGGTCCTGGGATGCCTGCTGCCTTCAAGAGAAAGAACAGTTTTGGTTCAGAGGAGTCTTTGGATGCAAGAAATCCAGAAGTGTAAATAAAAACTGAGAAAAAGACTCCACTCCCGAATGAAATTAAATTATTTTTTTAATTAATCGACTCACTTGCCACTGTACGAAGACAACTAAGCGACTTTTGTGGCCATAAACATAACTTTGTCAAGACAGTTTGGTGGCCTCCCAATTTCATCCTCTTTCCTTTCTTGTCTCTTAAAAGAGCTGTTTAACCACATTTGCTTTACAGGTTAGCTGGAGCCTCCATCTCGATTTGATTCTCAAAATTAGATGCTATGATGGTTTTCTAGTTAGCTTGGGGAGTTGCCCTTTCCTTGTTAGCTTAAGGAGTCACCACCCTTCTTCACCTAAGAGAAGCCTTGACACAGTGATGTTTATGGCCTCAAAACACTGGCCTCGTATGGTGGCAAGTGAGTTAATAAAATAATAAGGAAGAACTGAAATCCATTCAGGAGTGTAGGGGCACTGTGAAATAAAAGGTGACAAACTACAAGTTGTGTTTGGTACTGTACTGCATCTGTAGGCTACCCTGCCTTGGGATACTAACTTTTCTTTAGTTGTGTCTAGTACTGTACTGCCTCTGAAGTCTACCCTGCCTTGGGTTACTCTGGGGCTATTTTGAATTGTGTCTAGGTACCACAATGGCCTAACCAACCTTGAATCTTCAGGGGTCATTTTACACTGCCTTCGTAACCTAACCTAACAGGGGTAATTCTGGGGTTATTTTGAGTTGTGTCTCGTACATTACCTGCATAGCCTAACCTAGTTTGGGTTACCTCTCGTTCATTTTGAGTTGTTTTAGTACTGTACTACCTCTGAAGCCTACCTTACCTTGGATCACTCGAGGGTTATTTTGAGTTGTGGATAGTACAACACTGCCTACACAGCCTACCCTACCTTTGTCACCCTGTATCATTTTGAGTTTTGTCTTGTACCATACACAGGGCCCGATTCTAAAAGGCATGGTGCAAGTCACGCCATAGGTGACTTGCGCTGAATCCTGATGTGTCGGGGACCCTGTACCTTATTCCCTATTGGGTAGGGTCCCCATGGCTAAGTCCTATGACTTGTGGCAACCCAAGCAGTGCAACAAAGGGAGGGCGCACCCTGAACAGGGTGCTGCAAGCCTGCCACAATGCCCACTAACAGGGCACAAGAACCCCCAGCTCTGATCCTTGCAAATGGTCTGCAGTAGCCCCCCTCCCAGCTCCAAACCCCAAATGTAATACCTAAGCCCCACTGGGCTATCACCCCCCCAAATCCCGATCCCCAAAGTTTTGTATTCCTGTCTATTGTGCTATAATGTGCTTATAAATGTACGTTTATTATTAACCCTAGCCCTGGTGATCTAGTGGCTCCCCATTCGGCAGTGCCAGACCACCCCACTCCCCCCATGGCCTGTACCCAGCCAGCGACTGGCACAGCCCACCTCTCACCACCACAGCCAGCAGTTGACTGAGTTCTGTATGAGTGTGTATTGTAAATAGTACACACTCCATGAATGACAGCTGCTATCATTCATGGAGCATATACTATGTACAGTACGTGCTCATACAGAGCTCAGTCAGCATCTGGCCGCAGTGGTGAGAGGTGGGCTGTGCTAGTCACTGGCTGGGTATGGGTCGAGGGTGAGTGGTGAGTGGTGTGGTCTGGCATTGCTGGGTGGGGGGCCACTAGACCACCAGGGCTAGGGTTAATAATAAACATACATTTATATGCACTGTATAGCAAAACAGAAAGGAATAAAAAACTTCAGAGATTGGGATCTGGGGGGTGATAGACCAGCGGGGCCTATGCATTACATTTGGGGTTCAGGGTAGGGAGGGCGGCTACTGCAGACCATTTGTGGGAATTGGGGCTGGGAGGTGTACTAACATTGTGGGAGATCAGGGCTGGTGGGGTGATAGCCCACAAGGGCTTCCTTATTGAGAATATCGAGTATCAGAAATTGGGGGGGGCTTTTGTGTAACTGTGAGGGGGGGCTGTAAGGGTCACATTCACTTAGGCATGTTGGCACAACCCCCCCGGCGGACAGCACAGTGTACTTACACCAGCTCATAGCTGGTGTAAATGTACTCTGACCAATGTCCTCTGGGGTTGTTTGAGAATACCACATTAGAGGTTGCAGCAGCCACCCTTTGAGAATAGGGCACTGCTGCTGCTGTAAACCCCCTTGCACCATGTCACATCAGAGTTTTGGGTGCAACGATGGCACAAGCCCTCTGCCTTTTAGAATAGTATTTGGCGTATCTTTGAACGCAAGGTGCCACTTTCTTCACAAATGTTTGACGCATGCACCTTGCATCCCTCAAAAGGCTTTGAGAATTGGGCACAGTGTACACATTTTATCCAGCCTTGAGTCACTTAGGGGTTATTTTGAGTTCTATCTAGTACCACACTGCCTACACAGTCTACTATACCATTTGTCACCCCCCGGCTCATTTCAGATTTTTCCAGTATCACACTGTCTCAGCAGCCTGCCCTACCTTGGGTCACTCAGGGGTCATTTTGAATTTTTTTCTAGTACTGCACTGCTCATGCTGGGGTTATTTTGAGTTGTAACTGGTACTGCACAGCCCATAGGCCTATAGATTATTTCAACATTAGTTTGGTATCACTGTGTCCATGCAGCCCACCCTAGTTTCAATCACCCCTCCAGTCATTTCAGCTGACTGGCCCAGTCCACATGCATAGCCAAGACACATGCCATAGGTAGGAATGGGCAAAATGTATCTTCCACCAGCAGTATTCTGGCAAAATTATGATTTGTTTCCGTGAAATTTCCATTAAAATTTTGAGACATTTTGCCAGAATTGTGATTTTGGCTATTTCCATCTAATTTAAGAGTATTTGTCAACTCACATCACATCACATCAAATTTAGTATGTTGGCTGTCCCAGTGCCCATACAGAAATGTAGCAAGTTCCAGATCTCCTTTTTTTAAAAAATGACCGAGTTATACACCTCCAAACTTTTGGAAATTTTAAAGTTACAGTTAACAACTTTGTAAACTAAAGCGTTTGTCCAAACTGCACCAAAATAGGTGTGATGACATTATCCATGCCAGTACATAAGTGTGCCACATTTCAGATCTCTGGTTTTAAAGGCGGGTGAGTTATAAGCCTCTGAACATTCAGAAATTATAAAATTACATTTTGCAATTATGTAAACTGCTGAATTTTAAGCTCCTATAAGTTTAAAGCTGGAGAATAGAGTATCAACAATATTGTTAGGTTCATTGATCCTAAATGTTAGGCTTTAAGGCAACCACCATGGTCCAGCATCAGAATGTCATGCTGCCATGCTGACAACCCGTGTTTGAAAGCAAGTCCCTGGAAGTCATGTCAGGAGGCAGGTCATAGCTAAACCTTACAATCTCTAGCGGTTTCTATGAATCTTCCAAGAAAGTATGCATCTAAGTTTTCAATTATGTAGCTCCAAAGGTGGCTAAGTTGTAAGAACAGAAATATTTTCAGAAAATTTCACATGAATATTAAATTGCTAGTATTTGAGCCCCTATAACTTCTCAAACTTTCATCCAAATGTCAAGAACCTTAACAGGCATTTAGGGCCTGTACCGGACAATCAGCATGCCAAGTTTTAGACCCCTGGCTTTAACAGGGACCAAGTTATGTCCAGTTAAAGAATTTTAGAAAATTCCAAAAACTTTCACAAGTTTCACGAAAATTCCACAAATTCGGAATTTGGTAATTTCACCCACCACTAACCATAGTTACTAGTAAAATTCAGCACTAGTGGAAGTATTCATGAGCCCCCACATCTTTACTACACATGCAAAGAGAAGTAGGGATGGGATAGGGCATGTCAGTGGCAGAGTGGGTCCAGACAGCGGGCATCCAGTCAGATGACGGTGTCAGTACGAGTGTAGATCTCTGGCTCTGCATGGAGCAGGAGACTGTGGGATATGGCAGTCTGGGCTGGACATCATTGTCCACCTAGGGACAAATGACTTGGCTCATCATGAGATTAGAGCAGTGCAGAAGGACTTTGTAGAATTGGGGAGGGGCCTAAAACAAGTAGCACACACAATATCCTTCTCTGAGGTGCTGCCTGTCAATGGCATGAGTGAGCGGTACTTTGCACCATGCAGTTTAATGAATGGTTGAAAAAAATGGTGTGGAGCACAGGGTTTGGCTTCATTGGGACTGGGGTTCCACCTGGAGGGACACCAGCCTATACTGGCAAGATGGTCTGCATCTGTCCAGGAAGGAACAAGTCTTTTGAGCAATGGTTTAAATGCTTCATTGGCAAGCTTTTAAACTAGTCAAGGGAGGCACTGATAAGCAGCAGGAAAATCCCAGCCTCTCCCTACAAAACAGGGTACTAAATAGAAAAAGACTGAGGTAGAAAGGTCAGTGGGGGATGCTGCAAAGAAGGTAAAGCCATCAAAAAATGGAGATCAATGAGTACCAATGCCCGTAGTCTGAGTAACAAGCTTCCTGAATTAGTGGCATTGATGGAGGAGGAACATTTGGATATCGTGGCAGTCACAGAAACATGGTACACACAAAACCATGACTGGGATGTAAACATACCAGGATACACTATCTACAGGAGGGACAGGAGGGTAAAAGAGGAGGAGGAGTAGCTCTTTACATAAGGGAAGGAATCAAAGCAACAGAACAAAGGAAAACAGGAGAAGAAGAAGCACTGCAGGTATAAATTTGGAGACCGGCAATGGCACCACAATCTGCACAGGGTTGTATACAGACCCCCCCTTCTCAGGAGGAAATGGACAAGGAAATGATAGAAGAATACTTAGAATGGCAGAAAAAGGGAGATATTGCTGATGGGTGATCTGAATATGCCAGATGTTAACTGGAGTGCAGTTGCAGCAGCCACTTCGAAGAGAGGGGTTATTCTAGATGCCCTACAGGGGGCATGCCTTAGACAACTAGTACTGGAGCCCACTCGAGAGAGAGCAATCTTAGACCTGGTTCTCTCAAATGGAGATGAAGAGAGGATCACAGATGTAGAAGTGGGTAGCCATCTGGGAACTAGCGACCATCTAACAGTATGGTTCACAATAAACACAGCAATAGAGTCAAGCCATACAAAGGCAAAAGCACTGGACTTTAGGAGGGCTGACTTTGCCAAAATGGGTGAGTGCCTAAGGAATGCACTAGCAAATGGGAGGAAGGAGGGGTGGAAGAACAATGGGGAATAATAAAAACTGCCATCACAGAGGTAACAAGCCTTCGTGTGAAGCAAATAAACAAAATGAAACCATGTAAGAAACCACTATGGTTCTCAAAGGAAGTGGCGATGAAGGTTCCAGAGAAAAAGAAAGCATTCAGGAAGTACAAGGAATCACAGAAGGAGCAGGACAGAGAACTGTATCAGTTAATGCAAAAGGAAGCTGGGAAGGCAGTCAGAACAGCAAAGGCCCAAACCGAGGAAAAGATAGCCAACTCAGTTAAGAAGGGGGATAAAATCTTTTATAGGTACATCAGGGAGTGAAGGAAGAGCAAGGGAGGGTTAGTGAGGCTTAATAAAGGGGAGGGAGGGTGAGCAGAGGGTGACTGTGAAAAGGCAGAGATATTAAACAAATATTTTTGCTCAGTATTTACAAAGGAAGTGGGGGAGGTACCTAAAACAAACAGTAGAAACACTCTGGATACAGAAGTTGATACCAGCCCATTTACAGAAGAAAGGGTTCTGAAAGAACTCTTAAAACTGAAGGTGGGCAAAGCAATGGGGCCTGATGGATTCATCCCAGAATTCTAAAAAAACTAAGGGTAGAACTAGTGACACCACTGACTACCCTCTTTAACAAATCGTGGGAGGATGGGGTGGTACCCGAGGACTGGAGAAGGGCAGATATGATTCCTCTTCACAAAAGTGGGAGCAAGGCAGAAGCAGGAAACTACAGACCTGTTAGTTTAACCTCAGTGGTGGGAAAATGATGGAATCACTTCTGAAGGAAAGAATTGTTGAGTATCTAGAGGCCGAGGCACAGGACCCAAGGCAGCATGGATTCACAGTGGGAAGGTCATGCCAGACAAATCTGATAGATTTCTTTGACTGGGTGACCAAAGTAGTAGATCAGGGAGGGCTGTGGACATGGCCTACCTAGACTTTAGCAAGGCATTTGACACAGTCCCACACAAAAGATTAATATACAAGTTAGCCAGCCTGGGAGTGGGTCCCAAGATGACAGCCTGGGTAAAGAATTGGCTGGAGAATAGGACACAGAGGTAATAGTAAATGGAGTCCACTCTGAAGAAAGGGGGATTACTAGTGGGGTACCGTAGGGTTTAGTATTAGGACCGGTCCTCTTCAATGTCTTTATAAGTGACATTGCAGAGGGACTGGAAGGAAAAGTATGTCTCTTTGCAGATGACACAAAGATCTGCAACACAGTTGATGCACAAGGTGAGGTGGAAAGGATGAGAAGGGACTTAGCAAGGTTATAGGAATGGTCAAATGTATGGCAGCTTAGATTCAATGCTAAGAAGTGCAAGGTAATGCACCTGGGAAACAAAAACCCAGGGGAAGAGTACACAATGGGGGGTGAGATACTAACAACAACAAAAATGGAAAGGGACCTGGGGGTAGTCATATCAGATGACCTAAAGGTGGGCAAGCAATGTGAGAGAGCATCAACGAGGGCTGGGGGGATACTGGGATGCATAGGGAGAGGCATCACCAGCAGAAAACAGGAAGTTATTATCCTTCTGTACAGACAGTTGGTGAGACCCCATCTGGAGTACTGTGTGCAGTTCTGGAGACCCAATCTCCGCAAAGACATAGACAGGATGGAAGCTGTCAGAGAGGGCAACTAAAATGGTGCAGGGTCTGCACGGAAGACATATGAAGAGAGACTTAAGGAGCTAAATATGTTAGCCTTGAGGAAAGGAGGAGGGGGGACATGATAGAAACTTTCAAGTACCTCAAGGGAATCAACAAAGTCCAAGAGGGTAGCAACTTTCAAAAAAAGAGGTGTGCAAGAACAAGGGGGCACAATTTGAAGATAGAAGGGTGGCGGCTCAGAGGTAATTTAAGGAAGTATTTTTTCACAGAAAGGGTTGTGGATGCATGGAATGGCCTTCCGGAGGAGGTTGTGGAGTCAAAAACAGTGGTGGAATTCAAGCATGCATGGGACAATCATAAGGCAATTCTAGGGGGTGGGGGTAGGAAGAAGTAGGCTGCTGGTTAACTAGGATCTGCAGCTTATCCATTAGGTAGGGAAATGGGCAGACTGGGTGGGCCAAGAGGTCCTTATCTGCCATCAAAATCTATGTTTCTATGTTTCTATGTCTACCAATGACTGCCATATTATGTTCTTAAAAAAACCTTTTTTTTTTTCTCAAATTGTTTGGGACCCCCAGTCCTCCATGTCAGCTTGGAAGGCTGGGATCATGCTGTGCTGGGGAAGCATACCTTTCAAATGCTCCACATTATGCCAGACATGCCTTATTTTGCCTTCAGAATTTCTCTGTCTCACATCCATCCCAAATGGAAACACACTGTCCGCACAGAGATGGTGCTGTAAATTCAGAATGTATTCAGACAAAGCAGATATTTAAAACACTTCATGAGGCTAGAGCAAAATTGAACTTGCAAATAAAGCCACTAGTTTTCACAATGGTCTGAACCTATAACTTCACATTTGGTGATGTGTTCCACATTTAGAAGGCCAATGCCCCACATTTTCACACATTTTGAGTGTCAGTGTCCTATAATTCAGTGAAAATAGGTTGAGAGGTATATGGGACAGACTGGTCCCGGAAAGGTATGTGGAAGGCTGGGGAGGTTTTCACAGAGAACATATGAATGTTACCACTGCCTCCTCCCTTGCATAATGCGACCATGCCTTGCATCCACTCCCAAATGCGCAAGCACTGTTATGGTTCTCATAGATGCTTGTCCTGTCCCAAAGCCAACCCATCACCCAGCTATGCTTGCAGTTGTGCAGATCAGGGCCAGCTTGTGTCAAGGGTGCACTGAGGGCTGTGGGTGCACAGAGGTCTCAGTATGTGTGGATGAGGACCTCTGCACACCTGAAGCCTCCCTAGGCATCCCTATGTATGTGTAGAAATACTGTTTGGAATTTTGTGGATTTGGCCCTTAGTTCAGATGATTCAGAATTTGTAAATATACAGCCATCTGTTTAGAAAGTGTTCTTGCTCAATGTTATTTGAGCAGTACTAGAGCAAACTATACCTAGTATTCTTAAGTCAAAAACACAAACGGTTCCAATGTACACATGTTTGAGATGCTGGTACCTATTAGGTACATGTAGTCATGGAAACATAGCAACATAGAAGTTGTCGGCAGATAAGGACCTCTTGGTCCATCTAGTCTGCCCAGTCTTTACTAGTCCCTTGATCAAAACATGCAAAGCTGTGCTCAACAGTGTGGATAAAGCCAAAACGTTCTTAGTGAGACCTTGATTACTAAAGAAAGACTACATGTGCTGTGTAGGTACCAGATACCATGACTGGTGTGCATTGGACCTTAGTCATTTTCATTTATACCTAGTACTACACTGCCTATGCACCCTACTTTACCCTGGGTCACACCTGGGTTGCTTTGAGTTTTTTTTTTTTTCATTATACTGCTTACATAGCCTACTACCTGAGGTCCGCCAACCGGTAAACAATGTTAGAAATGTTAATTGGGATTTTCAGCCTTGATATTTTGATGCTTAGCATCTCACACTTGCTCACAGTCCTGTCTCTTGAGAAGATAATATCAAAATGAACTCTTCCAGGTGAACTTACTGATGTTCCATTTTGTACCAAAGCTATTTCTATATCTATAAAACATTAAAGTTTAAACTAACTTTATAGCAAAATTCTTCAACTCTTGAAAGACAACACCATTAATTTTTAGTGTTTTTATTGATTAAATTAATTAGCTATACATTTTGGCTTTTTGCCTCCCATTTAATGATCAGTGCTACAAGTTACAACCACTTTCCCCTCATGTAATTGTCAGTTTTGCAAATTACAACAATTTTACCCATATATAATCATCAGTGCTGCAGTTTACATTTAAATGTTGACTGGTTGTGTGATACTATATTATGATTACAGAGTTAAAGAGTAATTAATTGCAATATAATCAATGGTCACTTGCTTCCTCTTTTTGTATAACGGTGGACCTAAGGGATGGTCATTATTGCACATTTAACTTGGTGGAAGTTATTATTTGGAATCATTTTAAACTTTAAGGTAAGTTCAGTAACAATATATTTTATATGGTTTTATTTTTACAGCATGCAGTCTGCACAGAGATTACATGCAAAGTCATTTTTCACGTTTACAAAGGGTGCTGTGTCTAACTTGAATCACCTGTCTCATGTTGTCCTTCACCTACAGTATAGGTCCTCTATACCCCTTTCACATGAAGGGCTTCTTGTATGAAAACATTTCTTCCCAATCCTGAAAGCATAGTTCTCAAAGACCTCTACAAACATGCTTTTAACCTTTTTAAGAAAGCACAAAAAGGCATTTTCTTTTTGTTAAATACACTTGTGGGACTCCATAGGCAAAATTGTCAAATGGACTTTTGAATGCCTTTTTTTATCAAAGTAGGTACTGACAATTTAAAGTGCACTTTCTCAAACATAAAATGCATCCTCATTATCTACCATAATGTTGTCCAACTCATCTTCCTACTCATCTAAAATAATGTTACCCAACTCGTGCGCCCTGTCAATAATGATGTCACTTAACTTGTCCTCCGTGTCCACAGTTATGTCACCTAGCTCATCCTCCCACATGAAAGGATGTCATACTCAGCTTGGTACTCATCCATTCGGAGATAGTGGGAGAGGGATGACTGTCAGGGAACTGTTGGGCACCAGTGACTACAACACAGTGTGGTTCAAACTGGCAGAGGGGAACGATGGTGTGACCCCAAAGAAAGTGGCTCTGGACCTCAGGCATATGGATTTTGGGAAGATATGATAACTAGTCAGGAAATGATTGGCAGTGGTAGACTAGGTTGAAGGGTGGAGGAACAGTAGGTCAGGATTAAGGGGGCACTCCTGGAGGTGACTGAATCTTGTGCAATGAAGATCTCCAAAAGGAACAAACATGGTAAGCCAATCTGGTTCTTGAAGAGGATGAGGGAGGCTGTGAGGGTGAAAAGAAAGGCCTCCAATGAGTAAAAAAGGAGCAAGGAGAGGAAGATTGAGAGGACTATCTGGCTAAACTCAAAGAGGCAATGGCGGAGGTCAGAAGTGTAATGACAGGCATACAGCTGCAGATTGCTGAGGGAGTAAAAGGTGGGAGAAAATCATGTTTTAGATACAGTAGAGAAAAAAGGAAAATGGGACAGTTAGACTTGCTGAGGGGGGAAGGGTAGTGGAAGACTTAGGAGGCAGTATAGAGCAGTGGTTTAAGGCTCTGAGCTGCAAATCTGGAGACCTGGGTTTGAATCCCACAGCCCCCACTTGCATACTGTGTGACCCTGAGAAAGTCACTTAACTTCCCTTGTGCTCCCAAATCACACCTGTAAACAAGCTTTCAGCTTAGTGTGCCACTCCTGGTTAAACAATTGAAAAAAAAAGGTGAGCAGAAGACACATGTATTAAACAATTACTTCTGCTCAGTATTCCTGTTGGAGGAAAATGGCCCCCTGCCAGAGACTGTTAAAAAGTCCTTTCCATCTACAATTATGTCACCCAACTCATCCTTTTTGTCTACAGTAATGTCACCCAACTCATCCTTCCTATTTAAAATGATGTCATCTAACTCCCTGTGAAGTCACCCAACTTGTCCTCCCCATTTACAATGATAAGCAACTCAGCCTCCCCATTCTTCAGTGATGCCACCTAATTTGTCCTCCCTCTCTCAATGATGATGTCACCTAACTCACCCTCCCCATCTACACTGCTGCAAACAACTCATTATCTTCTTCTAGGATCATTTCACTCAACTCATCTTCACTGTCTACAATAATGTTGCCCAACTCATCCTTCCTATCTATGATGTTGTCATCCAACTCCCTGTGGCATCACCCAACTTGTTCTCCCCATTGTCACACAACTCATCTTCCCCATCCTCAGTGTTACCTAATTCATCTTCCCGATTCAAGGATGAGGTCACCTAACTCACATATACATGATGTTACCCAACTCATACCCCTATCTACAGTGATGTCACTGAACTCATCCTCCCCATTTACAATGCCACACTACTCATCCACCCAATTTCAATGGCACCCAACTTATCCTCCGCATCTTCAGTGATGTCACACAACTCATCCTCTCCATCTCAGTGATGATGCAACCAAATCACATTTACATGATGACACCCAACACATCCTTCCCATCTACACTGATGTCACCCAGCTCACATTAGCATGATGCCACCCAGCTCCTGACTACAATGACATCGGCCAGCTCACATCTACTATGATGCCATCCAACTCAAGAGTCCTTTTTTACCTCCACTGCAGCAAGCGAGCCCCACACAGCATGTTGGTTATACAGCACTTCTGTTTGTCCCACCTAAGTGTAGCATCTTATATTTGACTACATTTAATCTAAGACTCCAGAAGTGTAACCAGTCATCCTGCTTGTTCAGGTTGTAAGGAGGGTTGTCCCCATCCTCAAGGGACTCCAGCACCCTGACCAGCTTAGTGACATCAGTAAACCTAAGCAGCCTGCTGAATACTCCAGCTTCCATATCACTGACACCATGTTGGAAAACAGTGGCCTGAGGGATTCTATTGAGCACCCCTCTCCACTAATGTTCACAATGATGTCATCCAACTCTCAGAACTCTGGAAATAGGATTTGTTATTTTGCATTTTGTAAACCATGAGGAGACATTAAGCTGTTAGTGAAGGTAAAATAAAATGCAGTGCTTATATTGAAACAAGTGAAGACATAATACAGTTCCTTTGTAAATTCAGGCGCAGTCTTGTCTGCTGGGTGAGCAGAACATTCATGTTTAAATTTTTTGGAAGGGTCTATATCTGCTGGCCAGTTGGGGTTAATGTGTGAGAGTAATATTCTGCCCATTACTGACACAGTGACATCTGTATGAAATTGTTCCTCTCACACTTGCAGAAAACATAATTCGATGGAAACATCTTGTCGAAGCAATAGGACGGCGAACTATCCCCCAGCAAACAGCCTGCCATAGAAATGCACTTCTCCAGTTTAAAACAACCCAGTTAACATGTGTTTCAATGTGATTTTCCAGTATACAGAGAAATATTTTAAACTACAGGAATTAAATACAATTCCGATTATACTGAAATAATTTTCAGTATGTATTTTACCCCATTCTTTATTATTGAGAATATTTGCAAAGAAATAAAATAAAATAAGAATCACTGTCCCACAGAAATGATCTGTTCCTCCTGCTTTAGCCTTTAGTAAATTCACAATTCTCTGTTTATGACATCATTTCATTTTCATTTTTGTTAACAGAGTCTTAAGGCCAACAACATAGACATTAAAACATTACAAAAATGTACACAAAACATTTAAAAGTTACAGACAGATTGTGTACTTAAATATTGTTTAAGTTTATATTTAAAACAATGGTAAAACAATATCTCTCTCAAATGATTTGGAAGACGATCCTTCCAAAAATTGGGGCAGAAAAAGAAATAGCTATTTTACTCATGACAGAGGTTATGGCTGGAGGAACAGCAGAGGAAGTTAAAAAGAGCCATAGTGAAGGCACCAAACCTCTGCACCAAGCAAGGTAGCAAGAAAAAAAGAGGAAAAAAAGACCACTATGGTTCTTGAAAGAGGTGGCAGAAAAGGTCAGAGCTAAGAGGGTAGCATTTAGAAGGTATGCAGAGGGAGGCAGATATGGAGGTGTATTGGGTGAAACAGAGGGAAGCAGGGAGAGCAGTAAGGAGTGCAAAGGCACAAACTGAAGAGAGAATAACCAAGGCAGTAGCAAAGGGGGACAAGACACTTTTAGGCCCGGTTCGCACTACAGCACGGTTGTGCAAAACGTTTTTAAAAGTGGATTAGCACTTACCATGTTGTAGCGTTCATATTGCAACCCCCTTCCTGCGATCCGCATCAGGCAATGCATTTTACAGGGTTCACACTGCGGCGAGATCCGTGCCCTATGAACGAATTCAGCAGCCATGGCTGCTTACCATGATGCTGGTGCTTGAAGTGCATTAAAAGGATAGGAGCTGGCGGCGTTAGCACTGTAGGTGAATCGGTTTACTTTTGAAATGGATTTCTGGGCGTGCTCAAGCCCAAGTCTTATCAGGGTTTGAGCCGCTCAAGGTCCAGTTTAAGCGAGTTATGTGCGAATGCTAAACCGAGCTAGCACGCATTTAAAGCGGTTCAAGCGCTCTGAACCATTTTAAATGCTGTAGTGCGCACGGGGCCTTAGGTATGTAAGTGAAAAAAGGAAGACATGGGGTAGGACTGTAAGGTTAAGAAGGGAATGGGAGGGGATACTGTGCAGAGGGAGAACAGGAAAAGGCAGACATCTCGAACAAAAGAGATGGAGAGGGGTCACAAAAATGTAACAAGAGCATTGGAGGGAGGGAGGTTGACACTAGTCCATTTTCAGAGGAGAGAGTCCTAAAGGGACTCACAAATCTTAAAATAAACAAAGCAATGGGGCCAGACAGGGTCTACCCAAGGGTATTGAGGGAGCTCAGGGAGGTTCTGGCTGAACCTCTGATAGCCCTGTTTAACAGCTCCATTCAGGACCGGCCTTAGCTAGGTGCAAACTATGCCCTTACACCTTGGGGGTCCATACTTTATGCCTAAATTTTGTTAGAGATGAAAATATTTACCAGCAAATGAAAGTGGAAAACAACACCTCCCAGGTTGACTGCTTTCACAAACAAAGGGCTATATTGACAAGAGAACTTGTCTGAAACCTGGACATGTAGCTGAAACAATTAAAGATATGACAAATTCTGTTTCAAAAGTATGTGAGCACTCAAAATGGCTCAAAAACCTGACCAGCACAGAGCAAAACTGATTTCCTGATAGGGACCCTGAAAACCTGATCACCAGGTAAAAAAAAAAAATGACAGGTGGCAACCTTACTGGTGTCCCATGATAATCCTCTCTATTCTCTCTCACTCACAGCTCCAGGAAAGTTAAGTTGCTTAACTTGTTTGCAAATCAGAGTATCAGAAGTGTGTGTCCAGTGATGATGTCCCTGTCTTTACAGAAATGAATATGGTACAGTAGTAGTACCATACTTTCTTAAGTTCTTGCTCCAGGCTCAGTCAGATTCATTTCCAGTGGTGAAATAAAATAATTCAGTACAGTCAATGGCACTAATTAAGAGATGCTGGTTAAACTAGCAGATTTGGTACTGCTTTATTAATACAAGACAGGAGGGTTAGTTAGGCATAAATGTTGGATGTGGGGGGGGCACAGGGAATGGAGTGGTGGGGCTTGGCAGGAGGCTGTACAGGGACCCAGAATTGTTAAGGCTGGCCCTGGCTCCATTGGAAACAGGAGTGGTCCAAGAGGACTGGAGGAGGGCACATGTAGACCCACTTCACAAAAGTGGCAGCAGGCAAGAGGCTGGCAATTACTGTATAGGCTAATCAGCCTGACTTTGGTGGTGGAAACGTTAGCGGAATCAATGCTGAAAGAAAGGAATGTGGAATATTTTGAAGTCAGTGGGTTACAAGACCCAAAGCAGCATGGGTTCACTGGCAAAGGTCATGGCAAACGAACCTGATAGAGTTCTTTAATTGGGTGACCAAGAATCTAGATCACAGTGGAGTGGTGGATATAGCCTACCTAGATTTCAGTAAGGTGTTCAACACCATTCCACATAGGGGACTAGTGAGCAAGCTGTGTAATTTAGGGGTGGCTTCAAAGGTGGCAAACTGGGTAGGAAATTGGTTAAGGGGGAGGCAGCAAAGGTGGTGGTACACAGATTTCACTCAGAGAAAGAGAGGGTGACCAGCAGGGTGTTTCAAGGATCAGTGCTGGGACCGGTCCTCTTTAATGTCTTTATAAGTGAGATTGCAGAGGACCTGGAAAGGAAGATCTTATTCTTTGTGGATGACACCAAACTGTGCAATAGGGTGGACACTCTGGGGGGTGGAAAAGCAGCGACCTGAGAAAACACGAGGCAGGGTAAAGGGTATGGCCGCTAGGTTTCAATGCAGGAAAAAGTGTAAAATAATGCACTTGGGGCACAGAAACCCAGAAGCAGATTACAAAATCGGGGAGTGGTACTGATGACCACTAAGCAGGAAAGAGACCTGGGGCTGATCATATCGGATGACCTAAAGCTGGCCAGGCAATGCACAATCGTAGTAAGCCTATCACCGCATCACTCTATCTCTGCTGCAAGTGAATTTTAGTGAGCACTTAAATAAAATAAAGGTTTGGTAAGCCTGTCCCATTTTATTTCTTATAAACTGTATTTTAGCTTTAGTGGTCATGTGCAGCAGGTGTTTATGGGTGTTTATACCCTGTTGTTTGTTTGCTATGGGCTCTGTTCTGCTTAGCACCACACCGTGTGTTGTTCACTGTCAGTGAAATGAGCTACTTCGCAAATCCTTTTTGCACTCAATGCAAAAAAGCAGTTGGGAGGGCGAATGGGGTGCTTGGGGGCATAAGTTGGGGTATCATCAGCAGTAAGAAGGAGGTGGTGTTGCCTCTGTATACAATGCTGGTAAGACCCCCACTTAAAGTACTATGTCCAGTTCTGGAGACCACATCTCGAAAATTACATAGACAGAATAGACACGGTCCAAAGGAGGGCAACTAAAATGGTGCAGGGTCTGCATCAGAAGCCCTATGAGGAAAGATTAAAGGACTTATATACTGTATGTACACCCTGGAAGAGAGGAAGGAGTGGGGATATGATACAGATCTTTAAATACCTCACTAGGGTAAACAAGGTACAAGCGTGAAGTATCTTTCTGAAAAAAAGGTTCTCAAGGACAAAAGGGCATGATAAGAAGCTAGAGGGGGTAGATTCAGGAGAGATGTGAGGGAATACTTCCTCCCAGAAAGAGTGGTGGATTCCTGGAACAGTCTTCCAATGGAGGTGGTGGTGGCAAAAACACTGGTGGGGTTCAAGAATGCATGGGAAAGACATAATAGAAGGGGTGGGTGAATGGGCCACAGATCAAGTAGGATCTGCAGTAATACTATAGGCAGAGAAAAATGGGCAGACTAGGTGGGCCAAGTGGTTCTTATCTGCTGGTAAATTCTGTATTTCTATGTTTCTGTGTTAAAAATACAAATCTCAACTTTTTAGGAAAATGTTTTTGGCCCAAATGACAAGCTAATGAGACTGATCTCTGTTCCTTTGTGTCTTATTTATTAAACAACCCCAATGGAAAGATTTCCTTAAACTTGTATAGTTCACAATAATACTTTTTATAATGAGAAAGTGGTACAAACTGACAAATATTGTTATATGTAGCATTTAGCATATTTAAGTTAGAGAAGGGAGCATTATAATGAACAGAAGAACAATAAACAAAGTGAGACAGCATGTTGCTGTTGAAACATGTAATTAATATTAGGTATGATATCAATAACAGATGATTGTGACTTCAGGTTAAAGCAGAATGACCAGGGGATAAAGACCATTTAAATGAAGCTATCCTCAGTAATAAAGGATGGGGAAATACATACAGAAAATGATGACATGAAAGATGGAATTACAACTGAATATCATATTTTAAAATGTGTTCCTGTGTATTAGAAAACCACATTGAAGCCATCAGTTGCCAGTGTCACCAAATGAGAATATTGCCAACAGTCACTCTCTGGTGAACATCTAAAATGAACGCTCACTTGCAGACCTTGCTTAAGTGGGTGATATGGAAACTGTGTTCCCAATAACCGTATTTAATTCAACTGAAACAGATATTTCATGGCTTAAGGTTATGTCTTTATGTTATAAAAATATGTTAAATATGTTATATTGTTTTAGCATCATTTTATGTGCTAACCATAGATATTTTTTTTAAAATGTATCCCCATGCACTTTGGATGAAAAGTCAAATGTACTATAGCTGGTAATGTATTTTATTGTACTGTACCTCATAGCTTCAAACCCAATTACAGCAAAGTAAACTATGATAAGACCTAGTCTTTATCTCTCTCTCTCTTAAATTCCAAAGCCACTGGCTGCTTTTGTTCTCTCTCAGGGCCAGACTTCCAAACCAGGAATAGTCTACAGCGCTAAACTTTGATGATCCCAATTACTGGGCCACATGCAGTTATAATATATGCTACTGGCCAGGACTGCTCTCCAGCCTTTGTTCACCCCCTCTGCCCAATGATCGCCAAGGGAAATCCCATCTAGCTTTTTAGAGCCCTACGCTGCTGACCTTCCATCTTCTTTCCAGACAAATCCATGAGCGACAGACCTCATCCAAGAAGTCCTGCTTCTATGGGCTTTAACTAAACTTTTCTGGCCCTCACTCATCACACAGCAGACGATGCTGGCCAGGACTGCAGCAGCAAGGGTCAAGAAGGGGCTCTGCAGCCTTTGTTCACCTCTCCCCCCAACGATTGTTGAAGGAGACCCTATCTAGCTTCATGCTGGGAGCTCTGCACTGCCGACCCTCCTCCTTCTCTCCAGACCATTCAAAGGGTGGGTTCATGTATTTTCTGACTGCCTTTCAAGTGGCCATCCTTCTTGTGGCCAGAGTACTTATGACATGAGCAAAGGACATTGGAAGTCTGCCGGAGTCAGCCAGAATAGACGGAATGATATCAGGGCATGCTGCTTGATTGAAAGCAATAAGCCCATAGTGAGTACTGTAACTGTCACTTATAACAAAGGACTAAACTATGTTGGTCTATTACGTGGTATTGAACTGTTAGGTACGTAATGTGTTTTTAGGGCTTAGAGCACAGAATGTCATACTACAAGTAAAAGGTTACATAATCTGTTAGGGGTTGCTCTGTTTGCGGCAGCCCACCTTGCCTTAGTGAATATGCCTTGTACTGTATTAGGGCCCTGTGGTCTGACCTTTCCCTGCTCTAGGTTAGCCTTATAAGTGTCCCTGCACCCCAAGTATTTTCACATCCTTTGTGCATTGTTGCTTGTAGGACTGTTACGATGTACCTGTTAGCTAGTATCGTGCTGACCTTAATTATGCTTCAACTCACCTCTGCCTATCTCTCCCTACCTGCTGCATCAGTAGACTCACAGATGAACACCCCCCCCCAGCTGACTGTACCTTCTCTTGCCACTAAACAATTGTACCTCTATTCAATCTGACTTCTGAAATATAGAACAGTCTTATTAATCAGCCAACTGGTTAAATGCAAACTTTGCTGCCCTAAAATCCCTGTGAGATGGCTAGCACTGCCATGTCTCTTCTGGCTGTCTTCTCTGCTTATTGCCCTTGCTGGTGATATTGAACCAAACCCTGGGCCAGCTAACCCTCAGTTTATTGCCCCCCCCCACCTGGCTTAATGCTAAAGGCCTTAAATTTGCTCACCTAAATGTCCAAAATGTTCAGCCTAACAATGCTGAACTTACCACATGGGTAACTCATTATAATCCTGACACAGTTTTTTGCAGCCACAGATTGGGCCACAGTACTCTCTGCCATGGACATCACAGGTTGTCTTGACAAGCTTCTAAACATCCTCCCCTCTCTGAAGGATAAGCGTGCACCTCACGTCAGAAAGAGAGTTAGAGGCACTATCACTAAATGGTTGCATGGGGACTTGCTCTCCCTCCTGAAAGCCTGCGATAAGCACTGGGGTAAATTTAAAGCCTCTAAGAAATTGTCTGACTACCATGAATACCGGCGACTCCACAACAACTGCAAAAAAGCCATACGTAACGCCAAGAGTGAATACTGCAAGGCTGTCCTCTTATCCTCTGCTAGGGACCTGCAATACTTCTGGTGCACTATTAAAACTATAGTCAGGGTTATAGCCGGTGTGATACTACAGATATGATTGTCGATGGTAGAAATTGCAATAATGCTACTACCATTGCCTTTAACAAGCAATTCTCCAATCTCTCGGCATACACCTCCCTGTTTACTACTGACAATGATGAATCATCTACCTCTAATCATTCCTCCCCTCCAGAATCTCTGTCTTGTCCACCTTTCTAACTTAAAACAATCTCAATGAGGGAAACCTACAAGCTTCTCACTGGCCTTTCTCCTCATATGAGTGCTGATAGCGATGACTTTGAACCAAAACTCCTAAAGATTGGGGCCCCGTTGCTTGTGCTCCTAATATCCCATATTCTTAACCTCTCCCTCAGCACTGGAATTGTTCCTGCAATCTGGAAAGTAGCAAAGGTTGTTCCTGTTTTTAAGCAGAGCGACTGGGAATGCATAGAAAACTATCGTCCTATAGCCATCCTGTCTGCGGTTAGCAAGATACTGGCAAAGATGGTGGAAATGTAGCTGATGGACTACCTGTCTAAACATACCTTACTGTCACCTGAACAGTACAGATTTCATAAAGGACATAGCACTGGTACAGTCCTTGCTGAAGTTACATCTTATATAAGGATTGCCATGGACCAGGGTATGCTAATTGGGACTATCTTTGTGGACCTCTCAAAGGCCTTAAAGCTAGTGAATCACTCCCTACTCTGTATCAAGCTTCACTCCCTTGGTGTTGCTGGTCCAGCCCTAAACTTGTTTTCCAACTATCTCACTGGCAGACTACAGCTTGTTAAGTACAATTGAAAAGTTTTAGCACCTAGAATACCCCATCCTATCACTATCGGTGTCCCTCAGGGATCTATTTTGGGCCCTATCCTATTTTGTCTTTTCATCAGTGACTTCCTAATGGTCCCTACTTATAGCACCACAACCCTATATGCCGATGACCTGGTCCTCCTAGCTAGCTCAGGTGATGTCCGTGTCATAAATCACAACCTACAAGCTGACTTCAGTGAACTGCAATATTGGCTCCTGACAAATAAGCTTGTGCTGAACTTAAAGAAAACTACTCATGCTCTTCGGCTCCTCTGCCAAACTAAAACAGTGTCCTGTCCCACTCAATGTCTACAGTCCATATGGTGTCCCAGTTGGCATTACATGCTCCTTTAGATACCTGGGAGTTACTCTTGACTCCCAGTTAGACCTGTCTCTACACATTCGAAATGCCTGCAGGGCAACAAATATCAAGCTTGGACTTGCATACCGTGCTCGTGGGTCCCTTACTGCTGCTGCATGGTTTGCCCTTGCTAAAGGTTTATTCCTTCCCCCTCTCAGCTATGGGCTGACAATCTTTACCATTGCTGCAAAAACTAGTCTTGCTAAATGGGATGTGGCCTATAATAATATTTGCAGCTTTGCCCTCGCCATCCCTCGACTTACCCATCACTATGATTTACACAGTCAGCTACACTGATTGTCCCTGAGTAATTATCGCTCATTTGTCTTGGGCTGCTTCACAGACAAAATCGTCTGCAAGGCCACCCCATCTGTCCTGTCTAAACTCCTTCAGCTTGCTTTACCATCATACTGGCTAAGGTCAGCTGACTTGCAACCCCTCATTGTCCCAAAAACTCGTACACTGTCAAGTGATCGTGCCTTTGCTGTTTGTGCCCCTAGATTCTGGAATACCCTACCTGCAACCATCAGATGTACCCCCACCCATCCCATCTTTAAGAGCTCCCTCTGGTTGCACCTGAAGTCTGCCTCATCTTAATTGTTCCAAGGCTGCATGATATCCCCTACCTATGCTTGGACCTTGTTGTGCACCCTCCACTTCCATGGTTTCCCTACCCTCTCTGAGCTCTAGTAAGGGGAATTATCTACCCTGCATGTCCTTCACCTCGGCACTTACCATCCTCAAAATGGGACAAATTGCACTTGTATTATGTCCATGAAATGTAGCTACTGTTTGCTTGTTCTTACCCTTGATGTATGTGCTTATCTGTTCATCCTGTACCTGTTTATTTGTATCACCCTGCTCATTGCTTGTATTTCACATTGTTGTAATTCCCTCACACTGTTCTGTAAAACATGTTCTTGTAATCTCCTGGGTCGTACCTGAAAATAGCCATTCCTTGTCTAGTGAGCTTACCCAGTAAACAAAAGCTAATAAATAAATTGTGGGTATTACGGAGACTTGGCTTAAACTTTCAGTTCCTGATTCTATATGTGCCCTTCCTGGTTTCAGTTTTATTAAGCTTAATTGTACCGACCAGAAATGTGGAAGTGGTCTTTTATACTATAAAAGTCACCTAAATGTGTCTTTTATACCCCATATGTTCCCACCCTGCCCTGCCTTTGAACTTCTTCATGCGTTACTCCTGCTGGGTAATACAAAAAAAAACCTAGTCTGTGCCTACAACCCTCCTAAAGGTGGAGTGCATGGCCTGAACTATCTTTTTGACAGTATAAGTGAAATGATGAGCTTCAATGATCTACTGATATTTGGTGACTTTAACCTTAATTGGATTGGGAGAAACGTCAAGCAATATGAACCCTTGCTGGCTGGTCTTGGTCTTAAGCAGCTTATTACTGAACCTACTAGACTCTCTACATCAGAGGGCCAGAACACCCTTCTTGACTGGATTTTGACTAACAGAACCGAGGGGATCACAGAATGTGGGACCCTCCCTGATTCTATCTCTGACCACACTCCTATGTATTGTATCTGGAAAGTTTCATCACCTAGAATACCCCATAAGATTATCCATATGAGAGACTTTTCCAAATTAGACCTGGAGTCCTTTCATAGAGATCTTGCACGCTCAAACTGATCCTCTGTCCTATCTGCTGAGGATGCCTCTGTTGCCGTAAAAAAATTCCTTAATATCTTCTCCTCCCTACAAGATAAGCATGCCCCACTTATAAAGTGGAGAGTAAGGGGCACTTTTAAGTCTATACTGCAGCCACTTTTACCTCTCCATAGACCAAAAACCAGAAAACCTATACCAAAATGACTGACTATTTGGTTTATAACACTGTCAAACCTAAGGGTGAGGCCGTATAGCTTCTAACTGCAGTCCTTTGCTATAAACTGTGTATTCCTGCTAGAAAACTAGAGTATACTTTTACAGCCTGAGAAACACAGGGTCTGTATCTCCCATGACATGTCCTAAGCAGGGGAAACTTCCTAGAGTTTGAAACCCTTTGCAACAAATATGGCTAACATCCAACTGATGCTGTCTGGTACATGCAGTTTAAGAGATATATTCATGATTGTAGATAGGCCTACTCTCCAGATATCCTTATACTATTACTTATAATGCTCTTCCTACACCTCCTGGAAGATTTAATATTAAACTCTTTAATGTCCAAGTTATAGCAGGCCTTATCTAATCTAACCCCACATTCCACAGATTACATTAAAGTGGCAAATTGATCTTAATTTTCCCATCTGTAGGCACAGTGGGATCGCTACACAACTTTGATTCATTTTCCCACTTCCTCACATCTCTGGAAGGAAATTTCTTGGAAATCTGTTATAAGGTACTTCGGCATTCCTGCCCAGCAGGTCAAATAGATCTGGCAATATGGCCTACAGGTTAGAGTAATGAGCTGTGAATGAGCTTGGTACATCCAGCAGACCTGGGTTTGATTCCCACAACTTCCACTTGCTTACTGTGTGACTCTGAGCAAGTCACTTAACTTTCTCCAGTGCTCCCAGGTCACCCCTGAAAACAGGCATTGTGCCTAATGGGCATTACCTGGTTACCAAGGAATTAAAAAAAATAATTGCACCCCATCGAGGTGCACATTGTTGGAGAGGTTGCAATGACCTTCGAGCTACTCATACCCATATTTTTTGGCCCTGTTCCTCATTGCAAGGATACTGGGCATAAACGCAAGACGAACTGAAAGGAATTTTCAACCCCCTCCTTCTCCTTACAACCTACTGTGTACTTACTTTTGGACTTTCCCGAAGGGGGTATAAGGATAAGAATACCAGGAAAGTACTGGAAATTTATAGATTATTACCCAGGAAAACTATCACAAAAACTGGCTCAGCCACACTCCCAAAAGTTAACCCTATAACAAGGCCTCAACAAGGAAATCTATGACATGGAAAAACTAACAGCTAAACTTAATCAATCCCTTGAAGCATTTAAAATCTCGTGGCATAGATTGGTAATATACGCAATATCAAAAAGACACAATGCTGTGCCTTAAAGTGTCACTCAGTTCCTACTGACTCTTTTTAATGTAAAGGCATTCTAAGATGACTAACTGAAATTCACTACCTTTAAGACATAGTAAGACTATAAAGACGTACTGAAGGATGCTTGATATAAGCTAGACAGAATTACAAATGTATAAACTCAAAGCCTTTTCTGCTGTGCTGTGCCATGCGCTTTCTTATTAAAGAAACAATTATTTACAAAAAAAAAAAAAAAAAAACAAGACCATAATGAAGCAGAACATTGCTTCTCCAAGACAGAACAACAGGCCCTATTCATGAAAGGGTGGAATTACCTATACACCACATATTGTGAGAATGCCATGCTGCAGGGGTCCAGTGGACCCCCTGTGACAGTCACTACAGGCATGCTAGCCCCTTGTGCACAGGATACTGCAGCTGCTTGGGCAGCTATGCACCATGGGTGGTCCAGGGGCATGCCAGGGGGCTTACCCATGCTCCACACATTAACAAAAGCTCAGAGTACCAGGCCTAGGGGATGCAAGTTACATGAGGGGGGAACCCACCGCAACTTTTGTGCACCCCTTCAATGGATATCTACCAGTCACAGCAGCAATAAGAACCCCCTCCACACTGCTGCCCCAGCCCACTGGGCTGCCAGGGAAGGCTGGGGGCAACCATTCAGGCATTCACCCATTGGTGTCAGCACGGCGGGGTCCACACCTTCCCAGGATCCCCTGCACACGTGGAGCAGGGGATCCACTTAGGGAACCAGGATGAACAACTGATTGGATGACTGACTGAGATGCGTAATACATGCCTGTGCAGCTGCACTCCATCCACATGGAGCTCCTCGCTGGTGGAGGGGGTGGCATGGACAGGCAGCCAGTGATGGTGAATACTGGCCAGTGCATGCCTGTCCTGGGGTGCAGAGCTGCGTGGGCTCTGTACACACAAATCATGCATACAACCCATACTTTCATGAATAGAGCCTGATATGTTTTTCAGCAGTCTAAAGCAGACCTCAAATAAAACAAAACTGACTCTATCTAGCTCTGAAATAATGAAATAATAATAATAATAGTATAAAAGCACTATTGTGTTATCCGTGGCTTCTAGGGTGTCAGAAAAATAGGGGGGTTTCCCCTCACTCTGGGTGAAAGGGGGATCTTGCCCTATGTTTTTATAGGGCTTTGGCTTTTAGAGGGAAAGCTGGTGTAGCAGCTGGTACATCTTCGCGGGGGCAGGGGTAGCTGTGTAGAGAAGGGATTTGGAAGCTCATTTTGATACACAGGTGAGGGGACTCAGGTTATCTTCTGCTGGTCTTCTGTACAGATTTATCCTTAGATGTGACAAGGTACCTTTGTAAATGAGCCTATGACTCAAAGGTTTTCCAAACTGCTGTCTAAATAAATAAATAAATAAATAAATAGATGAGCTGGGGGGGGGGTTCTGTTTACTATAATGTCATATACTGTTAATTACACTGCTCATAAAGTTACATGTTTTTGTATTTCTCAATGTTATCTGTTTTTTACCCAACACACAGGAGAAACATAGCTCCCTACAACCTGGTATGGGGATGAGGGAATTCTTTGTCAGCATGGGATAGGAATCAAGGAACACCAGTGATGGAAAAGTAAAGCTAAAACAAATGACCATGTAGGGTCATGGGTCACTTTTACAGATAGTAAAATGGGCAGACTAGATGGGCCTGGGGTCCTTATCAGCCGACAATTTCTATGCATTTATGTATCTATGGATGGTCATGTTCTGTGAGGTTCTGAATCTGTCCTAAGTTAGTGGGTTGCCTCCCCCAGGGCCCTGCTTATATCTTTGATTTGAAATATGAATAAACTATCTATCTGTTTCTGGAATGTCCAGGGCATCTCAACCCCTATCAAGCATAAGAAAATCTATATGGTGTTGAGGAGATGTGATGTGAGAGTAGCCATGCTTCAAGAAACACACCTTACCTCGACTGATCATAATAAATTGGTCAGGGATTGGGTGGGTCAATGCTATTCCACATCTTTTAATGGACAGAGGAGAGGCATTGCAGTTCTCCTTCATAGAGGATTGGCATTTGTTAAGGAGAGGGTGGTGGCAGACAACACAAATGGTAGGTATGTTTTTGTAAGTGGGACCCATAGAAACATATACTTTGATGGCAGATAATGACCATTTGGCCCACCCAGTCTGCTTATTTCCCTACCTATTGGATAAGCTGCAGATCCTAGTTTTACCAACAGCCTACGTCCTCCTACCTCTGACTAGAATTGCCTTATGTCTGACCTATGCATTCTTAAATTTCCCCACTGTTTTTGACCCCATGACCTCCTCAGGAAGGCTGTTCCATGTATTCACCACCCTCTCCATGAAAAAATACTTCCTCATGTTGCCCCTGAGTCATCCCCCCTCTATCTTCAAATTGTGCCCCCTTGTTCTTGCACATCTCCTTTTCTGAAAGATGCTACCCTCTTGGATTTCGTTGATTCCCTTGAGGTACTTGAAAGTTTCTATCATGCCAGCCCGGTGTTGCTGAGGGTTGAGGTGCTGGACACCACACCTCATACCACGTTGATGACCCGGGTTGGGGAATGAGCCCGGGTTGCTGGGGGTCGGCAGGGGAGGGAGAGGATTGAGCGTCCGGGGGACAGCTCTCCTCTCCCGGGGAGGGACAGGGGTCCCTGTTCAGTGCTCTGCTGATCTATGGCAGAGGCTGGAGATACAGCAGGCACTGAGGAGTAGAGAGAGAAGGAGTTTGGGAGTGGCGGACATTGGTTACACCTTGACGTCAGGGCACCAGCCACTCTCCAGGGGGAAAACAAAGAAAATGCTTCTAGGCTCTGACGGAGACGGAACACCAGAGTTTGCCCCGATTTACAGCTGCCCACCTGACATCCTCCCTACTGACATTACTGCAGTGTTGGGGCATTGGGGTCCACCCCGTCCCCACCCAAGGGGTACAACCGAGGCTACATGGGTGAAGGAGGATGGCCAGGTAGGGTGTGTGCCGTAGGGGGATGACTCCATGTGCTCCCAAGGAAGACCAGAGCTGAGGGGCATGAATGAGGCACAAATAGTAAAATAAAAAAAAGAAAGTTTCTATCATGTTCCCCCCCCCTTTTCTTGAGGGTATATATATTAACCCATAGGCTGCTGACAGAATTAGAATGTGTATGAATTCTGGATTGATGTATCAGTCCATGGCCCTGCAAGGGTTAAGTTCTTTTAGTCTCTCTTCATATGGCTTCTGGTACAGTCCCCACACCATTTTAGTTGCCTTCCTCTGGACTGCCGCCATCCTGTCTATGTCCTTGCAGAGATGGGGTCTCCAGAACTACACACAGTACTCCAGATGGGGTCTCACCAACTGTCTGTACAGAGGGATAACAACTTCTTGTTTTCTACTGATGATGCCTCTCCCTATGCATCCCAGTATCCCCCAGCCCTCCTTACTGCCTTCTCGCATTGCTTGCCTACCTTTAGGCCATCTGATATGACTACTCCCAGGTCTCTTTCCATTTTTTTTGCTGTTAGTACCTCCCCCCCATTGTGTACTTTTCCCTTGGGTTTTTGTTTCCCAGGTGCATTACTTTGCAATTCTTTGCACTGAATCTAAGCTGCCATACGTTTAACCATTCCTCCAACCCTGCCAAGTCCCTTCTCATCCTTTCCACTCCCCCCCTTGTGTATCAACCCTGTTGCAGATCTTTGTGTCGTCTGCAAAGAGGCATACTTTTCCTTCCAGTCCCTCCACAATGTAACCAATAAAGACATTAAAGAGGACCAGTCCCAGTACTGAACCCTGTGGTACCCCACTAGTAACTCCCCTTTCTCTGGAGTGGACTCCATTTATTATTATTATCCTCTGTCTCCTGTTGTCCATACAATTTTTTACCCAGGTTACCACACTGGGACCCACTCCCAGGCTGGCTAACTTGTTTATTAATCTTTTGTGTGGGACTGTGTCAAATGCCTTGCTAAAGTCTAGGTAGGCCACATCCACAGCCCCTCCCTGGTCTACTACTTTGGTCACCCAGTCAAATAAATCTATTAGATTCATCTGACATGACCTTCCCACCATGAATCCATGCTGCCTTGGGTCCTGTGCCCCATTGGCCTCTAAGTACTCAACAATTCTTTCTTTCAGAAGTGATTCCATCATTTTACCTGCCACTGAGGTCAAACTAGCATGTCTGTAGTTTCCTGCCTCTGCCTTGCTCCCACTTTTGTGAAGGGGAATCACATCCACCCTTTTCCAGTCCTCAGGTACCACACCATCCTCCCATGATTTGTTAAAAAGTATAGTCAGTGGTGCCACTAGTTCTACCCTTAGTTCTTTTAGAATTCCGGGGTGAATCCTGTCAGGCCCCATTGCTTTGTCCAGCTTCAGGTTTTTTTGTGAATACTGAGTAGAAATATTCATTCAGTATCTCTGCTTTGTCACTGTACAAGGTAAACTTAATCAGAGCAAATCGGCCATATTACAATTTAACGTTATATTTGGAGATAATACAGCCATAGCAGCTTTACGTGCAGCAGAGATGAAAATGAATCTGGTAGCACTATATGCAGTAGAAATATGGTATAATAAATGTTTTGACAAATTAGAAAAAACACCTTTTCAGATTTTTATAAAGCCGTCTTATATTTGTCAAGATCCACACCTGCCCAGGTTGTTTGAGCTGAATTGGGCAGAATTCAAATCAAATACCTAGCAATACTAACTAAAATCAGGTATTTGATAAGGGTACATAGGTCTTACCCATCTCTGGAATGACCAACAAAGATGAATAAATATATCCATAAAATATAATCAGGTCATTAAAAATAAATTAACTGTGGTCTCATTCGATGAAGATATAGCAAAAATCAGACATTTAAAATTACACCTCTGGTATTCTCAGAATAAAATAAATCATGTACTTGAACCATATTTAAACTTTCTATAATAATAAGAATGACAGAATGTTGTTCATTAACTTTAGGTTAGAATTATACCCATCCAAAACACTACAATATATTTATACAAAAGATAGGACTCATATCGGAAATATAAATTGTGACTGTGGCCAAAATGAACCAGAAACTTTATTACATGTATCATGTCACTGTCCAAAATACAATAAAATGAGATATAACATTTTGGCACCATATTTTCAAATTAATACACTTTCCAAAAATGAAGTAGTAAGAATTCTAATGAATCCTCAAATTGAATTCATAACTCACGACATGATAGATTTTATAAAATGGATACATAAAAAAATTATCTCTGGTCAAGTAAACCCTCTTATACAACCTAAAGATTATAAAAGTATATTTATCTGTCAAGAGAAAACTTATGTTACTTGAATGTAAGACTAAATGCACTTTATGTAAATATTATTTTTTTTCTAAGTATAGTATTTTCTGTGCATGTACTAAAATACATATTGTATTATTGAAATTGCTGAAAATGTAGTTATTTTTTACTTTTTTTTCCTTTTTCTCATTGTACATACATTTTAATATTTGTAAAGACTGGAAAGTCGAATGAATAACAATTGACTTGACTTGCTTTCTCACTGTCATCCTCTGCTCACCCTCCCCCCTTTCTTAAGCTTCACTGTCCCTCCCCTTGTCTTTTTTTTGCTCCCTAATGTACCTATAAAAGGTTTTATCCACCTTCTTAACTGAGCTGGCTATCTTCTCCTTAGTTTGTGCCTTTGCTATTTTGACTGCCTTCCCTGCTTCCTTCTGCTTTAACTAGTACAGTTCTCTGTCCTGCTCCTTCTGTGTTTCCTTATACAGTATTTCCTGAATGCTATCTTTTTTCCCTAACCCTCCTCGCCACCACTTTTGAGAACCATAGTGTTTTTTCCTTTGTTTTGTTTTGTTTTGTTTATTTGCTTCACACAAAGGATTGTTGCCTTTGTGATGGCAACTTTAATTGTTCTCCGTTGTTCCTCCACCCACCTTTTTGCCCATTTGCTAGTGCTTTCTGAGGTACTCCCCCATTTTGCCAAAATTAGCCCTCACCTTTGTGTGCCTTGACTCTACGGCTGTGTTTATCATGAACTACACTATTTGGTGGTTGCTTGTTCCCAGATGGTTACCCACTTATAAATCTGAGATCCTCTCCATCCCCATTTGAGAGTACCAGGTCTAAGACTGCTCCTGAGTGGGTTCCTACACTAGCTGTCTAAGGCATGACCCCTGTAGGGCATTGAGAATTACCCTGCTTTTGGATGTGGCTGCAGCAAAGGTGCTCCAGTTAACATCTGGCATATTCAGGTCCCCCATCAACAATATTGCCCCCTTTCCTGCCAATCTAAAGATGCCTTCCATACTTTCTTTGTCAATTTCCTCCCCCTGAGATGAGGGTCTGTATACAACCCTGTACGGATTGTGGTGCCATTTCATATCTCCAGGTTGACCCACAGTGCCTCCTCTCCTTTCTATTTACCCTTTAGTTTCATTGCTTTGATACTTCCCTTACATAGAGAGCTCCTCCTCCTCCTCCTCCTCCCTGTCTCTCCTATAGATTTTGAACACTTGTAAGCTGACATCCCAGTCATGGTTCTCTGTGTGCCATGTTTCTGTGACTGCCACAATATCCAGCTGTCCCTCTTCCATCAAGGCCACTAGTTCAGGGAGCTTGTTACCCAGACTATGTGCATTGGTACTCATTGAGCTCCATTTTTTTGTTAGCCTCATACCTTTTAGCCCCATCCCTGTCCTTACTGTCTTTGCCTTTTTCACCATTGACACCTGTCTTTCTCCCTATTGACTTCTCTACCTTAGTGTTTACCTCACTAACTATCATGTTCTGTGGGGGGGGGCTGGGATTTCCATGCTTCTTTTAAGTGTCTCCCCCCTTGGCTAGTTTAAATGCTTGCCAATGAAACATTTAAACTTATTACCTAGGATCCTGGTTTCTCTCCCAGACAGATGAAGACCATCGCACCAGTATAGGCCTGCATCCCTCCAGGTGGATCCCCAGTCCACAATGAAGCCAAAATCGTGAGCTCCACACCAGTGTTTCAACCATGTGGAGTACCCTAGCCTCACCCATGCCATAGACAGGCAGTACCTCTGAGAAGGTTACCGTACATGCTACTTGTCTAAGGCCCCTCCCCAACTACAAACTCCTCCTGCACTGCTCTGATCCCATTCCCAGTCAGGTCATTTGCCCCTAGGTGGACAATGACATCCAGCTTCATCTCTTGTACCACTGGTCCTGTGATCCAAAGGATTCACTTCTTGTCCCTCCCAGCCATGGCACTGGTCAAGCACCTTACCTCCCTCTCCCCTCCCCCCCAAGTCTACCTTCCTAATGACTGAGTCCCCCACCAAGAGTTGTTTACTTCCCTTGTGGGGTCTTGTGCCACCTTCCCCTGGGTCTTCTTTGTGGAGGTTCCCAGCATCCTTCTTGGTCTCCACCACAGGTGCCTCCATAGAGAAACCATGCTCTGCCAGAATGGCATATGAATTGTGGAGAGGTACAACTGGAGGGATGCACCTCTGATCCACCACCCTCACCCTCCATGAGCCCACTGTGGTCCAACTGCTCCTCTTTCTTGGCAACCTCTGAGGCAGTGGCAGTGGCTCTGGTGGTCCCTGGGTGGGAGAAGAGGTTTTCTGAATCCTCGTCAGATCAGCCTGGAGACGGGCAACCTTCTTCCTCAGACCAGAGAGGTGCCTGCAAATAGGGCAGCACTGCAGCCTCCAGAATGTCTCCTGAAAGACTGCCTCCCCACAATCAGTGCATTGCACCACTCCCCACATGTTTCTCTCCCTTCCTGTTTAGTTTTTTTTTTGTTAATGTGTGTGAGCATGTGCATGCATCTACCCCCTATGCAGTGTGCTAGGCTGTTAAGGTTATGACAGGTGTATGTTCTTTGCCCTTTTGAGGATGTAATGTAAGAACCTCTGGTATAAAGGAAATGATGTGATTGGGGTGGGAGGGGTGAGGAGCAGTGTAGGCAGAACCAAGTCTGCGCCCTCCAAAAACGATCAGCTACATCTCTGACCCACCAGCCCACTGATTGTTTTCCTTCCTTTCATCAAGACAACCTCAACATTTTAAAAGAAAATATACCCTGCAAAAACAATTTCAATCAGAGAAAAATAAAGCAGTACACTGTAGAATCTGTAAGCACAAAACAATAATAAAATCTGTAAGCACAACCTGTAAGCACAAAACAAAATAGTAACACAGCAGTAACTCTGCTTAGCCAAAAGAAGCTTTAATGTTTCTCCTTGCTCTGTTAATGTTGTTCCTTGCTCTGTCCTTTCAAGCAAACCCTATAAGAAAAGAGCTAGGGTGAAGCTAGGTGCTTTATGCCAGCAAACATAGTCTTTACCACAACACACCAATTAACCTGACTATATAAATCTTCCTTCTGTTGGAAGGTACTAAGCCTTTGTCAGCTCCACCCCCAGTTACACTACTTATCCCCTGAAAGAGCTGTGGAAGAAAATCAATTAGCTCCTTCAGTGTGAGAAACAGACTGCAATACCTTTAAGCCCAAAACAAAAACCTGTAAGCACAAAAAAAAATAGCAACAAAACAGTAACTTTGCTTAGCCTAAAGACAGATCAAAATGTAAAACCTGTAAGCACAAAACAGTAGCATAACCTGTAAGCACAACCTGCAACAATTTAACAGAAAATATACTGTACCTACCAAAAAAACATTAAATCAGAGAAAGATAAAGCAGTAACCTGTAAGCACATCCTGTAACAATTTAGCAGAAAATATACCCTGCAAAAAACAATTTCAATCAGAGAAAAATAAAACAATAAACTATAAAACCTGTAATCACAAAACAGTAACAAAACCTGTAAGCACAAAGCTTACCTTCAGAAATGTTTATGTTTCAGCAGAGAGGGATCCCATATTTTATTTATTTATTTATTTAGCTTTTGTTTACCGGGCAAGAGCACTAGACAAAAACCTGCCTATTTTCAGGCACAACCCAGGAGAGTACATGTAACAATACAGTAGCATAAAGGACTGGATACAGATATTTAGAGCAACAGTATTACAATGACCCTGAACAGAAATACAAATTTCTTACTAAAGTCTTGTGTACGCAGTAGTACAATGATCAGGATAAAGTGGTTTTGAACAGGCAGTAATTGCCTATAATAACACAACAATAATGAAGGACAAAGAAAAGACGTGCACAGGTGTCAACCTAAAAGAAGGTATATACAATATCCCGTGTGTATCGAGAATCAAATACAAATAAATATGAGGTCATATAACTAGCAGTGACCAGATAAACACAAGCTAAGAAAGTCTGAGGGAAGAGGAGAGGAGAATCAGTCATCAACAGTAGGAACAGGTGAGACAATCACTGTTTAGGTAAAATAAGAGATAGGGTTGAAACAAGTAAGCTCACAAGGTTTCAACAATTGAAGACAGATCTGTGATACTTGCAGAGGTAAGCGAGTATATAGCTGGAGGATAGCAAAAGGAGAGAATGTATAGGTAGTAATTAGTCTTTGAAAAAAATTAGAAACATGAACATGTATCATAAGATCTGAGGTAATGGAATAATTCCTTTTTGAAGGTAATGTGGAATTTGGTTCCATGTCATAACAGTGATCGCTGTTCCGCGCGTGTACATCGCTGAAAAGCAAATCGGTGATGTACACTTGTGGGTGACAAGACAGCCAGCAACTTAAAATAGTATTTATGTGCAGGGGCTGTGCACCCCCCTGCACTCCCCCTCACAGAGGGGCTTTGTCCCACACACCCCTTGACTAAATATAACAAACTACAGGGGTGTGCATGTTGAGTAGGGTGAGAAAATGTGACAAAAAGGAAAAAACAACAGCAGCAGTAAAATATTCCCTATTCTCTGGTCCAAGACCTGAACCCAGTACCTGCTGCATTGAAGCTAGCCACCCTCACCACCACCACACTACCTGGTTAACTTGGTGGCAGCATGGCACACTACTCCACACAAACCCTCTTCCCTATCCCTCCCCTTCTCTTCTCTATCCCTCCCCTTCTAGTCACCCTCCCTCACTCATTCCTACTGTCACTTTCACATTCCGTCACTACCCTTATAGGGTAGCCCAAAAGGGTAGCTCTGTAAATGAGTAGCTGTTTTGACAGTCACTCATTTACAGTCGCTATCATCACTGGATACTGTGGAATTTAACAATACAGAAATGATAGGGTAAGGAGTTTCAGAAGTTGGGGGTAGAGTGGGCAAATGCCTGGTCACCCATCTTAGTGGTGCATTTTGGAACAGCTAGGAGGGCCTGGGTGGAAGACCGTAGTGGATAGGCATGGTCAGCAGGAGAAAACATTGAGACCAATGAGGCAGGCTGTGAGCATCTAATGACGTTGTCTGTGAAACATCCAAAGATAAAAGATCATCTGGAGTGGGGTAACCAGTTTAGGTATGGGTAGAGTAAACAGTGGTGGGTTAGATGATACAACTACTTGCCCTAATGCAAAAGCAGCAGTTTTCAGGGTTAATCCTAAGAGGGGGGAATTTAACGTGTATTCGACCCACATCTGGATTGATCAACTTCTGACTGTTGGCAGACCCAGGCAGTGGAGTGATGGGATTTAGGACTTGCGGAATTAGATATGGTGGATGCATGGAGGATGGCCATCCTGGGGGCTAGGGAATTCAATTTTTTCTCTAACCCCTACTGTACATGGTCATGTATTGACTACATAATGGTATCGAGGGACTGGTATTGGCATCTGTGTGCCATGTCCATTAGTCCAATTTCGGTTTCTGACCATGCTCAGTTGTCAGTAATGCTGAGTTTGGGGGAGTGCAGTCAACCTCTCAGGGATGGAGATTTCCTACGTATATGTCATCTAATCAAAAATAAAAAGAGTTTTTGGTAGAATGCTGGAAATATTAGTTAGATACTAATGCCCCCATTGCCCCATCCAAAACAGTCCTGTTGAAAGTGGGAAAAGTGTATATGAGAGGGGCAGTGATGGCTTATATGGCTGCCCAACATCAACAAAAACTGGAGCGTTTGCAACAGCTTGAAGAGGTGGCTAAGAGACTTGAGCTGGCGGCCTTCAGGGATCCCCAGGAAAACACATTGAGGGAGTTTGGGATAGCTATGGAGGCAATCAACAAAGAATTAATTGACAGTGTGAATCAAGCCCTTATTTATGCTAACTAAAAAGTTTTTGAAAGGGGTAACAAGCACAGCCTACTATTGAGAAGGTTCGAGATGGGAAGGAGTAAACCTAATTGGATCTCAGTGGTTAGGGATGGGACGGGTAAGCTGACAACTGATACTAAACAAATTAAGGAATGTTTTGTAGATTTTATACTAAATTATACATGAGCGGGGTCGCTCAGAACCAAGAGGTGGCAGCTGATGAATTCTTAGGCTGGCTGAGGCTAACTGAGGTTTCTGAAGTGCAATGGAAGATTCTGAATAGCCCACTGATGACGGGGGAGATTAGGAAGGCTGTTCTTGGCATTACTAGGGGCAAAGCGGCGGGCTATATGGGCTCCCCATTTAATTTTTTAGGTCCTTAGAAGATACAGTATGGACTCACATGTTTAATATGTTTCAAGAAGCCAGGGAGGAGGAAGAGTTGCCACCCACTTGTTGTCTGTCCACTATTACCCTTATTCATAAGGAAGGAAGGATCCTTCACTGTGTTCTGCTTATAGGCCGATATCCCTCTTGAACAGTAATATAGGTACTAGTGAAGACGCTTGCAAAGTGACTTGAGATGGTTTTGCTATCCCTGGTCTGGGAGGACCAAACAGGGTTTGTCAAAGACAGGCACTCGTATCATAATATGAGGCAGTTGCTGAGGGTGGTGGAGGTGGCTTCTCAGCACCCAGGTGGAGCCTGTGTGCTTTCCCTGGATGCCAAGAAAGCCTTTGGCAGGGTGTACTGGGGCTACCTGTTTAAGGTGTTGGGAGAGGTTTGGGCTTAGTGAACAATTTATAGAGTATGTTAAATTATTAAATAGCAACCCACGGGCAAACCTCCTGGTGAATGGGGAGCTTACTGAGGCATTTAGATGGATACGGGGTACTCGACAGAGATGCCCACTCTTCCCACTCTTATTCACCTTAGTGATTGAACTTCTGGCTGTGGCGACTTGGGAGGTGCAGAATATTAGGGGGATTCAGGGGTGCCGGGGGGTCCAACATAAGATTTCAATATGTGGACGACGTTTCGCTATATTAATTCCAACCAGAGGAATCCATTCCACTGCTGACAGCTCTGATTGAGGAGTTCTCCTCATTTTCAGGATACAGAAAACATTTTGACAAATCGGAACTGATGTGTTTGGTTAATGTGGACACTTGGTGTCTGAGTCACTTCCAGTTTAAGACTGTGGCCTCCCATGTTAGGTACTTAGGAATTCAGGTGGGCAAAATGCTTGATTCCCTATACAAACTTAATTACACACCTCTCCTCGAGAGAATCCTGGGGGATCTCTGGAGGCGGCAGAGCCTTCTGGTCTCATGGCTTTGAAGAATTAATATAGCTAAAAAGAACATTTTGCCAAGGTTGTTGTATCCTCTCCAGATGTTCCCAATGGAGCTGCATAAAAAGGACATGCAAGCCTTGGAAAGGGCTTGTGTCAGCTTCATTTGTTGACAGAAAAGGCATAGAATTAACCTTCATAGGCTTTAAACTTTTTCTTCTAAAGGTGGCTTAAACTATCTGGATTTAAATCTCTACCATCTGGTGGTGCAAGCCAGGCTTATTATAAACTGGATTAAAGGTCTGAGAGGGGCATGGGTGTCCCTGGATCAGGATGAAAGGCAACACCATATTACAGCTTATCTGGGTCAGGGAGGGTTGTCGGCATACAGCTTGGGTAACCCCAGGAGTACTTTAGTAGAACATTTGCTAGAGGCATGGGGGAGGATTAGAAACTGCTTGGGAGATGCATCTGGGGGGACCCTGCTAGCACTGATTTTATCAACCTGGAGTTTCTCTTGAGACTTGAGAACTGGGATTTTCAGAGATGGGAGGCTGCAGGGTTTCACTCTCTGGGGATTTATATAGTAGTCAGGGGTTTACAACTTATCGGGAGCTTATGGAGAAGTTAGGTCTCCAGTCTTCTCAGGTCTTTCATTATATGCAAGTCAGGGACTGGGTCAGACATAGGGACTGTCTGCAGCCACAGAACTCACCTCTCTGTGATCTGAAGAGGGGAGTCCAACAAGCCAGGGTCAAACCCAAAGGGGCACTGTATAGGCACCATTACAGCATCAAAGCAGGGATGCCCAATAACTTCACTGAAGGTTAGGGCACTGTGGGAATGAGATTGGGGAGTCCCAATACCGGATGGGGTGTGGAAGGAGCTTTGCAAGTCTCATATGGGCCGGAGTATTTGTAAAAGCCCAATCTAAATTTTTGCACCGGTTGTACCTTTCTCCAGTGGTGGTAAATACATGTTTTCCAAATATTTCACTCTTGTGTGGGATATGTGGTGCTGGGAGAGGTACATACCTGCATTGTTTCTGGCAAAGTTCTGTTCTTCTCCAGTACTGGACTGAGGTAGCCCAATGCATTTTCCAGATAGTGCAAATTAGAATGCTGATGGATATGTGGAACTTGCTCTTTGGGGTGGAGGAGAAGGGCATAGAGGACTGGGAATTTTACCCTAGACCTATTAGGTTTATGTTAGTTGTTGCAAGCCACTGTATTCAAAATACATAGGTTTCCTATGTGTGTCCCATGGTGCTGATGTGGAAAGACTCCCTTCTTAATATGCTTCAGCTGGAGCATTTGACGTATGACCTGAAGGGTTGGTCTGACAAGTTTGAACAGTAGTGAGGGAGGTATTTGGGCTTGTTCACTCCTCCAGAACAGGTGCCAATACATTTAGGTAAGGGGGCTGTTTGTAGGGCTGGGGTGAGGCTTGACAGATGCATTTATTAATGTATCCACTTCAGTTGTTGTTGGTGGAGCTTCTTTTCTCGACTGTAGGTATGCATGGCCGCTCTTGACTCCCTCTCTCACTCTTACTCCTGGTGTAATAAGACACCTCCTGACTAGGTAGATGGGTGATACAGTGCTAGGCTCAGGAGCTGTGGTTAATTTTGTAGAGTATTAAATCGAATTATGGATGCTATTTTTTTTTCTCTGTCTGTGTGTCGGGTTTTGAGTATTTGATGTTTGTATGTTTTGTTTATTTCTCAGTATCAGTAATGTGAAATGCCTCTGTAACATTTCCATTATCTATTGTGACATTTTTTTTTAAGCACACAGAGGGCTGGTAATGCAGACTCTGAACTTTAGATATATTGTACTGATATTATTTATTTATTTAGTTTTTGTTGACCGGGTAAGTGCACTAGACAAATCCTGCCTATTTTCAGGCACGACCCAGGGGAGGGGGATACAGATGAATGCCAACTGACCTTGAACCAGATTAAGCTGTTGCTGTTGTACTGTTCTATGTTTTATATGGAAAATCTTCAATAAACAGATTTTACAAGAAAACACTATTTGTGAATGCTTATATTACAAATTTACCTAACTCATGTAATTTATAAAACACATGTCCAGTCATGCTCTTATAATAAGCAACCACATCTCAGATGATAGTAACAGAGCCTATCTGTGAAATGTATTGTACTGCATGTTCATAATTACTGAACAGGACCTCCCTAATATGGTTATGGCAAAGACCTTGCTTAGAGTATATCATATGCTAGTCATTGTTGATTAAATCCATCCATTTCTCCAGTACATGTATAACAGACTACTTCCTCCTGCCCCCCACTAGAATTGCCTTATGTCTGTCCCACGCATTCTTGAATTCCCCCACTATTTTTGATGCCACAACCTCCTCAGGAAGGCTGTTCCACAACCCTCTCTGTGAAAAAATACTTTTTCACATTACCTCTGAGCCATCCCCCCTCTATCTTCAAATTGTGCCCCTTGTTCTTGTACATCTCTTTTTCTGAAAGAGGCTACCCTCTTGGACTTTGTTAATTCCCTTGAGATACTTGAACATTTCTATCATGTCCCCCCTCCCTCCTTTCCTCGAGGGTATACATATTAAGCTCCTTAAGTCTCTCTTCGTATGTCTTCTGGTGCAGACCCTGCACCATTCTGGTTGCCCTCATCTGGACAGCCTCCACTCTGTCTATGTCTTTGTGGAGATGGGGTCTCAAGAACTGCACTCAGTACTCCAGATGGGGTCTCACCAACTGTCTGCACAGAGGGATAACAACTTCTTGTTTTCTAATAATAATAATAATATTTTTATTTATGTTGCATCTTTCAAATATCAAGGCACATTCCAATAAGATGAATAAGATAAAAATACAGAAATACAGAAATCAATATTATAAAAACAGATAAAAACAAATCAATGAACAGTAAAACCATACTACTACTTCTACTGCTGATGCCTCTCCCTATACATCCCAGTATCCCCCCAACCCTCCTTACTGCCTTCTCACATTGCTTGCCCACCTTTAGGTCATCTGATATGACTACCTCCAGGTCCTTTTCCATTTTTGCTGTTGTCGGTATCTCACCCTCCATTGTGTACTCTTCCCCTGGGTTTTTGTTTCCCAGGTGCATTACTTTGCACTTCTTTTTGTTGCATCTAAGCTGTCATACATTTGAACATTCCTCCAACTTGCCAAGTCCCTTCTCATCCTTTCCACCCCTCTTTGTGTATCAACCCTGTTGCAGATCTTTGTGTCGTCTGCAAAGAGACATACTTTTCCTTCCAGACCCTCTGCAATGTCACTTATAAAGACATTGAAGAGGACCGGTTCTAATACTGAACCCTAGGGTACCCCACTAGTAACCCCCTTTTCTTCAGAGTGGACTCCATTTACTATTACTGTCTGTGTCCTATTCTCCAGCCAATTCTTTACCCAGGCTGTCATCTTGGGACCCACTCCCAGGCTGGCTAATTTGTTTATTAATCTTTTGTGTGGGACTGAGTCAAATGCCTTGCTAAAGTCTAGGTAGGCCATGTCCACAGACCCTCCCTCGTCTACTACTTTGGTAACCCTGTCAAATAAATCAATTAGATTCGTCTGACATTACCTTCCCACTGTGAATCCATGCTGCCTTGGGTCCTGTGCCCCACTGGCCTCTAGGCACTCAATAGTTCTTTCCTTCAGAAGTGATTCCATCATTTTCCCTACCACTGAGGTCAAACTGACAGGTCTGTAGTTTCCTGCCTCTGTCTTGCTCCCACTTTTGTGAAGGGGAATCACATCCACCCTCCTCCAGTCCTCAGGTACCACACAATCCTCCCATGATTTGTCAAAAAGGGTAGTCAGTGGTGTTACTAGTTCTCCCCTTAGTTTTTTTAGAACTCTGGGGCAAATCCCATTAGGCCCCATTGAATAGGTAAGAAATAACCTATGACAGGGTATGGGGTTAATGGGGATTAATCAACATCCTGGGTGTGTTGTGAGGTACAACACCTTGCTAAATACGGGATGTGTGCCCAGAGACTGAAGAGAGGCATATGTGGTACCTCTCCACAAAAGTGGGCCCAAGGATGAACCAGGGAACTACAGACTGATGAGCCTCACCGCAATTGTGGGGAAACTGATGGACTCTATCCTCAAAGAAAGGCTGGTGCAGTTTCTTGTGGATAATGATCTGCAAGATGGCAGACAGCACGGGTTCATCACTGGCAGATCCTGTCAGACAAACTTGGTTAATTTTTTTGACTGGGTCATGATTGCACTGGACAAAGGTCATGCGGTAGATGTAGTCTACCAGGATTTCAGCAAGACTTTCAATTCAGTGCCACATGGTAGGTTGACCTGCAAGTTGAGGAGTCTTGGTATAGTGGGGAAGCTAGCCTGATGGGTAGAAAACTGGCTGAGGGACAGGCAACAGAGGGTAGTTGTGGGGGAGAAGCATCAGAGCCCAGGGCAGTGACAAGTGGTGTACCACAGAGATCAGTACTGGAACCAGTCCTGTTTAACATTTTCATTGCAGACATAGCGGTTGGGATCAAGAATAAGATCAGCCTCTTCGCCAATGACACCAAGATCTGTGCTGAGGTGGATGGGGAGGTGGGTGGCAAATTACTGCAGGAGGACTTGGCAAGACTCAAGGAGTGGTCGCACACCTGGCAGCTTGGGTTCAATGCCAAGAAGTGCAAGGTGATGCATTTTGGAGTCAAAAACCCAGAATATAGCTACTGGATGGATGGTATCGAACTGTCCACATCCAACAAGGAAACGGATCTGGGGGTGCTGGTGACTGAGGAATTAAACCACTCGGCCCAGTGTAGGAAGGCAGTGGCTAAGGCTAACAGGATGCTACGGTGCATAGCAAGGGGGATTACATCCAGATGTAGTAAAGTAATATTGCCCCTGTACAGGTCCCTGGTGAGGCCACACTTGGAGTACTGCGTGCAGTTCTGGCACCCATACTTGAAAAGGGATATCAAACTTCTGGAGGCAGTGCAACGAAGAGCAACAAAGATGATCCAGGGGTTGGGGATAGAACTTATGAGGAAAAACTAAAAGAGCGCAACATGTATACCCTGGAGGATAGAAGAGAGAGAGAGGACATGTCCGAGACCTTCAAGTACCTGAAGGGGATGAACAGAGTAGGCTTCCAGGGTGGGTTCACTCTCCAGAATGGAAACGATACCAGAGATCACTCCCTGAAGTTGGGGGGCAGATTCAGGAGGGAAAGGAGGAGGCACTACTTCACTGACAGAGTGGAAACAGGGTAGAATGCACTGCCTGAACAACTCGTATCAGTACAGACTGTGGGGTGCTTCAAAAGGGGGCAGGACAAATTCAAGGGGAAAGTACATACTGCGGGGGGAGTTGGGGAAGGAAAGAGTTAATGGGAGGGGCAGCTGCAGTCTAGTGGGCTGAAGTGCTGCACACTTGAGCAGACTAGATAGGCCATATGGCCTGTATCTGTTGGCAATTTTGCATGTTCGTATGTAGTATTTGGATGATTTCTGGTATTTCTTATCCATAACATACTTTCAGATACAGTAGTCCAAAACATGCTTTACTTGGGCCCCCTCCCCCCAACTCCTCTGAAATGACTACATGGTGAATAGATGCAGCTTCAGGACTTTTACATCCACTCAGGATGTACTATACAGGATGCTTACTGACTGCATTGTGCCTGGAAAAAAGAAAACCTACTGAGGTACTCAACCTACAAATAGTGCATCATAAAAGGTAATCCCAACGTCATTGTCTTGATCGGCACCAGAGGACAGCACTTGAACAGAGCACACGATCGTACGTCTCTCTGTCACCCTCTCTTGCAGTTTGTAGCTCCAGAGTATTCTGACAGCACTTACTAAGCCTAGCCAAGGTACACTCACTGCTCATTGGGGGCAGGGACTATAGATGCTTAAACTCTGCTCCAGTGCAACACAGCAGGCAAGGGACATATGCCGCACTCCCAATCGTTCACTCAGGATCTCACTTGGCTACCAGCACACTTTCCATTGCTTAAAACAGAAAGAGACCCTGCACCGAATCTCTAGAATCACTCTGCAGAACCGTGGATAAATGCTTACTTAATCCACGGGCATGCAGAGAGACTCCACCAACTGCATTGCTCATTTTCTCCAATGTATGTTATAAATTTCATAATGTCCAACCATCAGGATGGGAGAGGGTATAATGAGGGATAGGAAGAGGATTATACTGGGATAGAAAGAAGAGATCTGGATAGTCAAGAGTTGGGGCAAGTGCAATATATTGTAATAGGTGGAAGGAAACAATAGCCTAATGGATGGGAGGGTTTAAAGGTATAATTGAGGAGGAGGAGGGGGAACAGGATGGAGCCCACAAACCCAATTATATTCCCATTTGGTATAAAATGCCTTAAATAGTATAAATAACCAGAAGATTAAAATTTAAAAAAGTAAAAAGATAGCTTGGGTTTGATTCATAATGGTGGCCCAGGTATGTGCCACAATGCTGTAAACAATGTTGGGCCGCACGTGCCCGGTGCCACCCCTCACCCATGTAGGAACACAGGGGTGCCAGGGGGCATGGTGTGAGTGGCCCAGTGACCAGTGTCATGCACAGACAGTATCTCCTGCTCCACATAAAGTGGGGGGATTGTGGGATATGACTTGTCATCTCAGGACCAACGTATCCTTTAAGAGGACCTACTGGCCAGACCGTGTGCTCCACCATGCCCCCAGTCCTGAGGGCATTATCAGAGGGCTTGGGGTAGCAGTGTGGGGTGGATGGCACCATGGCTGCCTGTCTTTTTTTTTTTTTGAACTTTGTTCTTTATACTCCCCCTGCTCGCAGCACTCCCACTCTTCGGAAGACACCTAAGGCCTTCTAGTCCCTGCCCTGTTACCTGGAGCCCAGTGTAGTCCGTCCCCCATGTAGCCGTGGCTATATCCCCCAGGCGGGCATGGGGCCGAGCCACCCCCAAAGTCCTTCTTGTTGCCATCGGGATGCTGGTACCAGGACAGGCAGGGGCACTGGGGATCAGGGCCTGGTGCTCCGTCTACCGGGAGTGCCGCGAGGTGATTTTTCCCTTTTTCTTGTGGGAGTGGTACGTGCCCAACGTCAAGGTGTCACCGCCGATGTCAACCACTCCCAACCCCCCTCTGTATACTCAAGTGCTTGCTGTGCCTCTGACTTCCACCAGAGGCCAGTCAGGCACCGAGTGTGTGTCCCCCTCTCTCCCGGGAAAGGAGAGCTGTCCTCTGGATGCTCAATTCTTTCCCTCCCCTGCCGACCCCCGATGCCCCGGGCTCGTTCCCAAACCCGGGTCACCGGCGTGGAGCAAGATGTGGTGTTCAGCGCCTCAACCTTCAGCATCACCGGGCCGGATGGCTGCCTGTCTTTGTGGCCAGTGGGGGGGTGCATTTGGGTTACAGCATGAATGAACCCTGCCCGCATAGCTGGGGCTCCCCCACTGGTGCTCTGCATTGCAGATCCAACATGGTGCATGGTACATACCTATTCCCCACCCACCCTACCCATCAGTCCCTGTGCTTAGTCCCACAGCTGGACAGGGCATGAATGCTAAGGGGGCATGGGTCACTTTTGTACGTGCGTCAGGGTCCAGTGGTGCCCCTGATGTGTGGAAAGAGCACTTACCAATCCCTATGCTCTGTGTATTTATGATATGTGAATTGAGCCCAATGCTACTAAGAACCCCACACTACAATTACATTTCTATATGCTGCCAGTACTCTCTGTGAGTTTCCATTTTAGTGCTGTTAAGGAACTTATATGATGGGCTGGCCTGTTGGCACAGCGGTGGCGCTAGTGCTTGCGACACCGATAACCTGGGTTTGGGAACGAGCCTGAGACACCGTAGGGCTGGCCTGGGGAGGTGGGTTGAGCATCCCCTCAGGACACTCTCTACCTCAAGGAAGGGAGGTCTGTGTCTCTGGTGCAGTATCACCACCTGGGTGACCACAGGTGGTGGTGCAGCTGGCACCCAGACTCAGGGATGGTGGGCACTGGCATGTGTGCATTTGCATGAGTTCACATGTTACACCTGAAAATTATGTCACGGGGTCTGAAAAAGAACAGGGAAAGCACCCCTGATCAACGCAAGATGATGCCCACCTCAGACAGCAGGCCCTGTATCGCCAAATGTGGTGCTCTCCTGACAACGCATTCTAACTCCGCTGGGGGTTGAGTTCCCCCAATTGCCCCACCCTGGGGGACAAGCAAGGGAGGAACATGGGAGAAGTAAGTCTAGGGAAGAAGGGTGATGGGGCTGGGTGCGAGGTTGGACCAATGGGGCTAGTCAGGGTGAAGGGAGGAAAAGTACACTCATAAAAAAAAAAAAAAGAACTTGTGTGATTGGGGCATGTTTTATTCCTATGAATATGATAAAATAAACACCTTAAAGAGCAATTATGTAAAAGTGGTCACTAATACATTTCTGCACAACCATAAATATTTATATCACTCCCTTAATCACTCTGCTGGGTATTTTAGCTATGAGGTGTGATAGGCACATTATTATGTCTCTTTGTGCCTACCTCCTTACTGACCCCTTGAGGTGTACATGGGCACTACAACTAGTATTTAGTGTCCCAGGTGGGCTTCTACCCGACAGCCCTCTGCATATCCAACAACTGGGCAGTACAGTTTGCATCACTTTACAGTGTTTCCTAGGCTTGTATAACAGGTGTGGTGATGACTGTTACAGAATGGGTACATACACACACTCCCAGTTTCAGCTCTCTAGCTTTAAGAACAGCTGAATTATATGTAGACAAATATTCTAACATTTTTAAGAGATTTTGCAAGTAAGTAAACCATGAGATAATAAACCACTATAACTTTAAAACTAGATAATGCAATGTCACCAATTTTGGCAGTTTCATAGACCATACAAAGGAAGCTGTGTATGTCAACTTTTTGATCACTGACTTGAATGATGATATCGATACAAGCTGCCAAACATTGGCAAAGCAGCATAAGTACTTCAAAATTCATATTTTTTTTGTAGCAATCATGGCATTTTGGGATAATTCTGTGGAATCCATATCCATAAAGTTTGTCCTCATACATCTGACCTGCCACAGAGGAGGGAGAGGAGAAAGCTGAGCAGCAGAGTGGCAATAAGGTGGCATTCACAGGGCACTTCATAGTAAAGGTAGCCGGTGAGTTGGAGGGGCATTGCAGGACCATGATCCTAGTGCAGGCAAAGTGATTTGCCTGCCTGCAGAGCAGGTCAAATAAGCGCACTCCACAGCAAAGCATTGTAGCTAGAGGGGGGAGCTGACTGCTGTTTTCTACATTTGCATAAATGGCATAGGGAGAAGAGGTCCTGAAGACATGAGGTTATTTACAGAATTAGGGATGTCCCAAAAGGGAAAGGCATCCAAAGTGATATTTTTAGAGATTCCCATTATCCTGGGTCTGTTTAGAATGAATTCAGACTATTAAGCAAGCTAACTTTTTTCCCCCCAATTGTTTAACCAGGTGAGACACACTAAGCTGAAAGCTTGTTTACAGGTGCAACCTGGGAGCACAGGTAAGTTAAGTGACTTGCTCAGAGTCACACAGTATGCAAGCGGGGGTTGTGGGATTCAAACCCAGGTCTCCAGATTTGCAGCTCAGAGCCTTAAACCACTGCGCTATACTGCCTCTTGTGATGAGTCTGTGGAAAGAGGGAGGGTCTTCTTTTTATGACCAGTCAGAGGGTATTCTGGCACAAGGAATGTCTGCATGCCCAATATGGGCTGACAAAGCTGCACCAAGGGGGATCAGGCACTGGGCAGGAGAATGGACAGGGCAGTCAGCAGAATTCAAACTAAAGGATAGTGGAGGCAGCTAGTGCAGGGGGGTCACCAGTAGCAGAAATTAGATGCACTGGGTCACAAAGAAAAGGACAGCAGAGCTGTGTAGTACAAGAGCAGTAGACCTCCAGTTGGAGCAAAGAAGTAGAAGAACAACAATTCTCACTTGAATTCAGGTCATATGAGAATAAGATCCAGCAAAAGTGACTAGCCTGAGACCCTGATGCACTTGGAAGGCCAGGATTTAGAGTCACTCATGGAAACCTGGTGGAAGAAGATAATGACTGGGACATCAAGAAGGTGGCCATTCAGCAACTCTGAAGGGGTAGGTCTGACAGGAGGAGTAGGTTGCTCTATCTGCAGGGGAGGGTGTCACTGAAGAACAAGGAGGACAAACAGTTCTGATGAGTGCATCTAGTCAACCTTAAAGAAACAAGTGGTGGTGGTGGGGGTATCTGCCACCCAAGGGTATACTGCATGACTGCAAACAGCTCAGCTTGGATGGGGAAATTAGAAAAGTGTTTGAAACAAATTTTGCAACAATAACTTGTTTCTAGAACCCTTCCAGAAAGATTATGCGTACTATTTTTCAGGCATCTAGCACCATGGGTAGCTGAGCCATGAGAAGCAAAATGTTTTCACAAAGCAATAAAATACAAAACTTTGAGTCACTGTAAATTCACAACCACTCTACTGAACGTCATGATATTTGCATCCATTTGAGCCCTTAACAGGTAAGCATGCCAATTTCCAGGTCTCTAACCAAAAGGACAATAGTGTTAGAAACAGAGAACCAAATCTGCAAAATGTTGCACATTTTGCAACAATTACTCATTTCACCCAGTGCTGCTGCAGACCTTTGTTTCTTTACTGATTCCCTCCCTATGGTAATGCTTTTGAAGTACCACTGGAACTATAACAATGGTAAGGGAGTACATTTCCCATTGGGCTCTGTCATGTTAGCTATGTTGTGGCCCTGACTTGGAGTTTGCAGTTGCATAAGGTGCCAATAATGTGATTGAAATTACCCTTATAATGGCCATTGAAAATAGAAGGGATTTCTGCAGTTGAAAAAGAAGTCTAGATTTGCAAGCATCAGATTCTGAAACTGTATCCCAAGATGGGAGGTTCTACAAGATGCTCAGTAAAGATGGGAGGCAGCAAAGTGAAGTTGTGTATTTTCTGTGGCCCTTCAGTGGATTGTGTCCCATCTTTATAAGTCATCCTGCCAATCAAAAGGCAGCTGCCATTTACAGTTCGGTTTCTCCGTTCGGTAACCTCAAGGGTCTAACACTCTGGCTGTCATGGTTGGTGGGCGTTTGCTTGAGGCTGTCACAGAATCTCTTCCTAAATGTTTGGTTCCTTTTGCTAGAACAGGAAGTTACAGTAAGCAGGAATCCTACGACACACGCACAGACAACACCTCCTGAGGCCAGCCAATAGGAAAAACCCAGTTCGTAAGTAAGCCCAGGAACTCCAAAGGTGACCTGAAAAAGTTAAAATTTGGGGGTTACTTTTATTTTACTTCCATCCTGTTAAACTTGTTGTCTTTGTCTTTCCAGTATGACTTAAGAAAATTAAAAGCTGTGAAATACAGAGAACCATTTTTACAGTTAAACAAAGAATGATTTATATCACATTTTTAAAGTCAGACTATGGAGGAGTGTTCAACTGAAGAAATGCATAAGCTTGCTGTCACCTTTTCTTTAGAACTACAAATCTTGACAACATTGTGGGGGGAAAAGCAATAATGGTGGGATTCAAGATGAAGCAGGATGTAAATAAACGTGTTACCAGACAGAAAGTGGAGGAGAATGTAGTGGTGACTGGGAGGGAGGACCGAGACTAGAGCATCTCCAAGTAGGGAACCTTGGTACCAACCAGATGGACTGTTCAGGTCTTTTTCTGTAAGGCACTTTTCGTTTTTTGGTTTTTCCTAATTTGCTACTTTTCCATCCTGATCCTACCCTGGGGGAGGGGGAGCAGATAGGAACAGGACCACACTCCTCACTGGTGTACGTAAGGTTAGTGAGGGGTACAATGGGCTGCTCAGGGCTTGAGTGTTTCAAGCATCATGCTGCCAGCCAGGGAGTTTTATTAACAGCTCAAATAGAAACAGCACTCAGAAGCGTATACTTATACCTTAAGCAAGTCCCAAGGCAAGGTTCAAGTAAGCAATAAGCCACCTCTGGTTGTGCTTTAGAGGATGAGTGATCATACCTCTCAACTTTTGTCCCCCAAATGTGGAACATTGCTTCTCAAAATGCGGAACACTTAATCAAATCTTTACCTAAGAAACTCAGAACACTGTTAAAATGTTTGCATTTATGTTCAGAAAGTCTGTTATTAATGGAATAATATATTTTTTGCATCATTTACTATAGATTTTTGTTTTAAAATGTTAACACTGAATGTGGGACAAGTCCTCACAATGTGGAACAGGAAGCTTTTATGAAGTAAAATGAGGAATGTTCCTTGTAATGTGGTGCAGTTGAGAGATATATTAGTGATGCATGGCCCTGGGGCGTAGTAAGGCACAAGGCTGAACGCTGAGTGTTCTTATGCCCTGGGAACTGGATCGTTAATTCTTTAATGCTCACCCTGAAGTGGCTTATTGTGCTTATAAAATGGCTTGAGTTTACAAATAAATAAAACAAATAATTCAAAACTATTTTTTTCTGTGTAAAATAAGCTGTTTTGGACTTAAAATAATTCATTTAAATATGCTTTCATTTAAAATTTGTAGGAAAGTAATTAAATAAACCATGCTCTAGGAGTTGTCCAGCAGATGGCACTGTTTAAATAGGTGTAAAGAAAGTGTTTTTCTTTACATGATTTTTAAGCACTGCTTAAAAAGTGTTTTTTTTTTCCCTAAGTCATTTTACTGCTGTTGCCTGCTTTCACGTCCGCTTTCACTGCATGTCCAGTCCCTAGTGCTGCTCAGGGTCTGGTCTCATGTTTGTTGCCAACCCTTGCCTACCTGTCTCTTCTCTCTCTCTGGCTGCCACCCCCACCAGCCTGTCCCATTTCTCTCTCTCTCTCTCTCTCTCTCTCTCTCTCTCTCTCTCTCTCACTGCCACAACATTTGCCTGTCTCTCACTCACTGCAAGAGAATGATTTTGATGTCAGGAATTGTAGTCTGAGCAGACCTGATGCATGTAATGAGAGAGCGGTGGGTTGGCATAAAGAAGGAGGCTTTAGCCGGCCCAGTGGCACTGAGGGTTGAGGCACTGGATGCCACACCTCGTGCCACACCAATGACTGAAGTTCGGGAGAGAGCTCAGGTGTCAGGGGTCGGCAGGGAGGGAGATGGATCGAGTGCCTGCAGGGTTGCTCTCCTCTCCGGGGGGAGGGCATGGGATTGCTCGGCACTCTATCAGCCCCTGGTGGAGACCAGAGGTGCCACAGAGTGTCTGAACTGCACATAAGGGAGCATGGCCAATGCAGGCAGGGTTGCCGTGTGCCACAGCGTCAGATGTGCACCACACACGTGGAGGGGGGGGAGCTCCATGCACCTACAGGAGGAGAAGGAGAGAAATACCCCTCCAGCTCAGATAGGCGATGGCCCTGCCAGTGCCACCGACACACGTCCAATGTTGGTTCCCCACCACTTCCCCCTGCAGTCTCTCCGGGTTACCATCCCCCAACCCGGGGAACTGAGATGAGCTTGAAGATGGTGGGGGAACACAGCGGGCGGTAGAGCGAGTTGACGAGAGCAATGGCCTGAGAGAGTTCTGAGCTGGAGGGCCAGAAAGATAAGTGAAAAAAAAAGGAGCCTTTCAGTGTGTCAGGACACTTTTCAGAGGTACAATACTAGTTTCAGCTTTAAAGTTAGTGCTCACAGTGTACATTTTTATCATCCCTGCCACTGGTTCTGCAGTACATTATGGAGATGTTGAGAGAGGGGTGGGCACTCAGTGATGAAAATCATGATCTGGCAATAGTTATGGGCAGAATTAATCTGCCAATGTGTGGGCAAACTAATTTCTTCACAGAGCAAAATGGAATAGATTTCATAAAAACGGAACTGTTATAATTTCTTGGGGGTATCGTGGTAGTAAAGGGTAAGATTTTCAATATGGTGCATTTCAGATTTTGTTTTTTTCCCCTCTTTAGTGATATTGAAGTTAATGGTGTCAGGTGATATATCTGGTATCTGACCATGCAATGCACAGTCAGATGATGGTTCTTGTCCAATCATGTTAGTGGAGTTATCTTTTCCATTTTATAAGTCCAAATTATAGCATGATTTATATTCGCAGATGCAAAACTCAGCCAGCAGTCATTTGAAAGTACTAACATACAGTAGAAAAACTATCATAAAATGAAATAACAGCCAGAGTGGTGGAGCCAAGTCCCCACAATCCTACATCCTATTCTGGGACTTCATCAGGAGGCAGGGAACAAGACTAGATCCTCCTGCTGCTTTCATACTGCAGCTGGTAAGGGAACTTCAGTAAATGTATTAGTTATTGCAGAGTTACAAGATGTGCTCCCAATCATGTCGTCCCTTAACTATAAAGCAGGGAGGAAGAGATATCAGTCTCAAACAAACATAGCTAGTTTTTAGTGCATCAAAGTGCCAAGTGTGCAAACAGCCCAAACATTAATTAACTTTTTTTTGTGTGTGTCAGCCCCACAGGGGCTGAGCTGCCATCTACACTGCCTCCCCATGCCCAGGCTTGCACCCCTGGGTGGGACCACCAGGCAGGTGCCCCCTCCCCAATGTCTGCGGTAACTTGCCTTGGCTTACCCACCAAGGTGGGGCCATGGGAGTGAGGCGCCACCCGGTAGACATGTTAGGCAGTGGAGGCAGCGGAGCAGAGTGTCACGCTTCAGGGGCCAGCATTTTGTAAGCTGTATCGAGGCGGGGCTGTGCAATGACAGTCAGCATCTGCCCCACTCCCCACCCAGGCCTCTGCTAGGGGTCCGTAGGATGCTGGACACACAATCCCCACCCCCAGAGAAGGAGAGCAGTCCCTAGGATGCTCGATCCTTCTCCCCTGGCTGGCCCTCTGACGTCCCAAGTCCATTCCTGAACTCGAGTCATTGGCATTGCAGATGGACACCCTGCCTCTGCGCTGGCAGGTGAGCCCCAAACATTAATTAACTTGACTTTGCTGCAGTTGGGTCATACGAACAACAACAACAAATGGTTTGAACATTTTTTATACTTTTTGAGCCATTTCTATCCTTGCCACTTTGATTACACACACGTGCTCTATATGATACAGTTCTGCTCTGTAAAAGTAAACACTTGTGGTCTACCCTGTGCAGTTCCATTCTGGACCAGTACTGTATGTGCTAGTGTTCCTCATTGTTTTCCACATACTGTACCTCCAATCTGTATTTCAGTAGAGTATCCACAGCATACCAAAGGACTCCAACCCCTCCTGAAGACCCTACATTTAGAAAAGAAAGGGCACACATGAGGGCACTGCAGATGCTCGGTGGTGAGATCACAACCTCATTTACTGCATGAACAACACAAAGAGAGTGGCTGATCTACATAGATACTGTACATAGATACATAGACAGTGTCGGCAGATAAGGGCCTGTGGCCCACCCAGTCTGCCCACTTGAGCTTGTAAGTTCAGTTTATGTTTTCCTAGAAGTCTGTTGCCCCTTACCCCTGACCTCCAGAATTCCTTTATGTCTATCCCATGTATTCTTAAATCCCATGATTGTTTCAGCCCCCACCACTTCCTCTGGCAGGGTGTTCCACTTGTCCACCACCCGTTCTGTGAAGAAATTCTTCCTCACATTTCCTCTAGATAGATCTCCTCCAACTTCATCCCATGCTCTCTAGTCCTGGAACATCTTTTTTGCTTAAAAATAGTGTATTCCTGCACCCTGTTCCTCCCTGTAAGATACTTGTATGTCTCTATCATATCCCTTCTCTCCCTCCTCTCCTCCAGGGAATACATATTCAGTTCCTTCAACCTGTGCCTCATAGGACTTGTGATGCAACCCATGTACCATCTTTGTTGCCCTCCTCTGAACCTTCTCTACCCTGTCTATGTCCTTATGTAGGTAAGGTCTCCAGAACTATACACTGTACTCCAGGTGGGGCCTCACTAGTGTCTTGTATAGTGGAATTATGACCTCCCTTTTCCTGCTGTTGGTGCCCCTGCCTATGCATCCCAGCATCCTATTTGATTTACTTGCTGCCTTGTCACACTGTTTCCCTACCTTGAGGTCATCAGAGATGATAACCCCAAGATCCCTTTCCTGCTTGGTGCATGCTATATCCTCACCCCCAACTGATATATTGTGCCAGGGTTTTTGTGCCCCATATGCATTATCTTGCACTTCTTTGCATTGAATTTCAACTGCTAAACCCCTGACCATTCTTCAAGTTTCTGCAGGTCCCTTCTCATTCTGTCTACACATTCTGGTGTGTCTACTCTGTTACAGAGCTTTGTGTCATCAGCGAACAGTGAAATTCTGCCTTCTAGGTCCTGCGCAATGTCACTGATGAAGATGTTGAATAGGACCGGTCCCAGCACTGATCCCTGTGGTACCCCACTGGTCACTCTTCCCTCTGTGGAGTGACAGCCATTTACCACCACCCTCTGTGTCCTGTTGCCTGGCCAGTTACCTACCCACCACACTACTGTCCTGCCCACACCCATATTCCCCAGTTTGTGTAATAGTCTTCTATGTGGCACAGTGTCAAAGGCCTTGCTGAAGTCCAGATAGGCCATGTCCACTGCCCTCCCCTGATCCACCTCCCTAGTCACCCAGTCAAAAAATTCAATGAGGTTGGTCTGACATGACCTCCCCCTGGTGAAACCATGCTGCCTTGGGTCCTGTAGTCCATTGACAACCAGATGTTCCACCAATCTCTCCTTCAGTAGTGCTTCCATGATCTTCCCCACTAATGATGTTGTATAAAGGATCTTGTCTAAGGGTAAACTACTGGGGCATCATCTAAATTGGTGACAACTGTGCTTGTTCTGAATGACACCTAATATGGGAGGTGAAAGGTATTAGATGATGAGGAATCTTTCTGTCTTTCCATAGAGGTTAATGAACAGGTGTCTGTAAAAAATGCCTAAAACTGCTATATTTATAGCAGTTAAAATTAACATGACTGCCTTCAAGTTTTTTTTTTACATTCTAGTTATTTGTATTCTACTAAATATTTCAGATAATGCAGTACTTATTACATTGGGTCTTTCAAGAAGCATCTGATTGTCTCCAATTTCTGTGCTGTGTTTGTGACATCACAATGTATTTTTGTGGTAAACACTGTGGAAGACATTTTCGAAAGGCTGGATGCAGCACTTGCTCTGTATTTTGGACCCATGCTGCATCCACAAATGCATTAGGATGCTTGTGTCATATTTTTGTCAGGATGTTTGCATCGTAAGCCGGCCCAGTGGTACTGAGGGTTGAGATGCTGGACGCCACTCCTCGTGCTGCACCAGCGATCCGGGTTTGAGAATGAGCCTGGGTCATTGGGGGTCAGCAGGGGGGAAGGAAGGAGCAGGATTGAGCTACCATTAGGCAGCTCTCCTCTCCTCTCTGTGGGAGGGCTGGGCACTGATCCAATCTGTGGGCGGTGTTGGGGGGGGCGCTGTTAGGTGCTTGGCAGAAATCATGTTTCCGCATTGCTTCCCACCTGGACCCTGGTCCTTTGTGCCAGCATTCTCTGGGGGAGGGGCATTAAGGGCTCCCAGTAGCTACTTCTGCACACACACCCTGCTGTGCCCTGTGATCCCCACAAGGGGGGACAGAGTGGATGGTCGGTATGCCACCACTGAGCCTCGCCAGCAGTCAGAGAAAAATATCCTCACTACAAAAAAAAATAAGGATGTTTGCATCATATTTTCAAACATCCTGATGCATCTGTGACAGTTGCTGTGGTTTATGGCACAGAAATGACGCATGCATTAAAATTCTGCTGTATGTGTCATTTTTGAGGTTCACATTTGGCAATTGCACCAAGAAGTTAGGTAATTATCTAGGCAGATGTCAAGCAGAAGCATTAAGAAGCACATAGGACATTTGAAAATCTTGGCCTATGATGTCATTAACAAACACACTATGAGCTCATTTGGGTTGGTCAGTGTTTTTATTAGACTTCCTGGACAGGCAGTCAAGATGTACTATAAAGCACAGAATGGAAAATTAAAATTAAAAAATTTATTATTTATCAATTGAAAACAGGTGAAGCAAAGAAAGCCACTGTACTTGTAGCTGTGTTTCTTCTGGTAGTACTTACTCATAGCCACACACTTGCAGATTCCTGGCTAGAGCACCTGATTTCAGCTCCCTTCCAACTGAAATCAATTGCACACACACACACCATATTTTCAATCTGAACTACATCTAAGCCCCCAATGTTGGGACTTATCTTATGGCTCATGGGCCTTTTGCTACCTCTCCCCCCCCCACTGTACCTCTCAGTTATCTTCACCCTCAGTCCCCCTAACAAACTGGTTTGCTGCAATGGGAGACCAGCAGGGCAACACTGGCAGCATCCTGGAGTCCTGAGCAGGAGTTGATCTTAGGCTCCTCAACTCTGTGGCTGTAGCCAGCTGACAGATCCCACGATCCTGGGTCCTGGACTGTCATCAAGATCAGACTGGGATGGTTGGCAATGTTCCATCAGGCACAATAAAGGAGTGTTCTCCTCACCCCCAGGACAGGCAGTGGGATTTGGGAATGACTGAAATAATGAATATAGTGAATTTATTTCTCAGTAGCAAGTAACAAGTGCAAGTCTACAGCAAGATGCTCCTCCTGACCACCCAGTGCTTCGACTCCTCGTAAGTCTTCCTCAGGGATCTCAGAAAGACTCACAAGGAGTTGAAGCGCTGAGTGGTCAGGAGGAGCATCGTGCTACAGACCTGCACTTGTTACTTGCTACTGAACAGTAAATTTGCTATGTTGGTTATTTGGTTGCTGACTGTGTGCCTTTTTGGGTCTCGAGTACCACTACACCTGAATTAACTTAGCTGTTGCTACTACAGGCTAGCCACCCTGAGCAGCGAACACCAGTAGGAACGTTTGCTGATCGCGATTTTCTTGCTTGGATATAGATTTGGGAATGAAGAGGAGTGATGGAAGAGGCACCATCTTGGCCATGCATGCATGATATGTATTAAAGGAGTGAGAGCTCCATTTATGAAAACTGGGCTGTATATAGCTGCAACACAATGGATCCCAGACTACAGGGCAGGCCGGGGATCCAGGCCAAAAGTGGAAAGGTGCCATCAGGCACCCATAACAACAGTTTCCCAGCCCCAGGGCAGGCAGTGGGGCTGAGATAGAAACAGCCTTGTGTGCATGCATCTTCAGCATTACGGAGAGGGTCTCCAAGACTGCCTCCCCACACAAACCTCCCAGACTTCAAAACAGGAAATATTCATGGATGAATGGACACAGTCTTACCCCAAGGCCAGGCAGCAGGGCCAGGAGGACATGGACCAATCTACCCCTTAGGGCATTAAAGCAAGCAGCAGAGGCTGCCAAAAGTAAAGACCAGAATGTAAACAAACATGGCGGCAGCAATACAGTTCATCAGGCAGTTCATCAGGTCTCCTTCCCCACAAGGACTGCTGGGAAGGGGTTAGAGGTGACAACAGTCAACAAGAATCTGCCCATAGATAGGCCAATAGGAGCCCTGCATTACTTGACAGATGAAATGCAAGTTTTGCATAGGCAGGCTAGAGTTCTAAAACCTTGTCAGCCTGGGAAAAGACTAAGCAGTGGGACATCAAGTTTGGTACAGCATAAAAGTGACTGCAACAAATGTTCTGGTTCAGTTTCTGTGTCTCTGATATGGAGGAAGCTGTGAATCTTAGATCCACTGATTGCCAGGAACTGGAGTCCTGACAGGCCACTATAGAGCGTGCACACCTCTACTTTGAAGTGAAAAAAATAACAGTTTTCATCAGAGCTGAGAAAAGAAAGGGAAGATGTGGCACAGGAGATTGTTCTGCCCGATCTGTGACTTTCTCCCACAGGGGATCAACCTCCACAAAGAAGCAACGGAATGACAGGGGCCACTGCCCAATGCTGGGTCCCTAGACCATCTTCAGCTACAGCTGAAAGACTGAGAGAACAAAGGAGACAATGAGAGGGACCAGGTGACCCTGGAGAAACCTGCCCTGCAGCCAGGAGCACATCTACCCATCTTGCCTGCTCAGCTGTCAGAAAACCAGAGGTATCTGAGAATCAGCGAAACCATGAGTATTCACTGCACTTTCCACCCTGAGACTAGAATTATAGCAAGTATTTTTTGGACAGGGGGAGAAAGTCCTGCCTGGACTGTGCAAAAATAGCTAGGCCCAGGCTGACGACCTGAGGAGACCAACCAGCCACCCACTGTGGGTTACAAATAGGCAACCTTTTCTGCAATTTAAAGTTTGTTTGGTTCCAGCACAGTCTGGGTTTGCAACAGTTTGCTTGCCATAGAGTAAGCATGCCATTGAGCCACCTGCTCTGCTAGCAGCAACTGCATCCCCAGTCAGGTATCCACTGTAATAAAGAGACCTCCTGCCCATGGCCTTTGGGAGGGATTAAGCCAGATGCACCCACTGGGGGATTTATTTTCCCTGCTACCCCCTTGTTTTTCCCTTACCCATCCCTTCCAATAAATTATTTCCTGGTTTGGGGATATCATTTTTATGTTGTCTTGCACAGGCACTAGCAACATCTTGCAGTAGTAGCACATTTCAGAGGTGTGTAGGTGTTGGTCGATGCAGGGAATGCTTTAGTGGGTGCATCCCTCAGCCCCCAATTAGAGAGCATGCTAGCGCTGATGTGAAACTTCAAAGAGTGCCAAAATCTGGAAAGAAATCTGTCACTCCAATGAGGTACAAAGAACAAAAACAGCTCTGCTGTAATGGTGGTGCAGTAATAAAGTAAGCGTAGCATACAACAAAAGACTGCACTCACCACTGCTGTATAACAAATTCCAATTTATTCAAGAAAAGGATAAAAAAGGTGCCGCCACCACCCCCCGATGACGTGCTAGTTCATGAAATCGGTCAGGGCTTTAGTGTCAGTGGTGCAATGAAATGTTGGTGGCACCTTTTGTCCTTTTCCTAATAAATTGGGTGTTATACAGTAGTGGTGAGTGCAGTCTTGATGTACACTCCAGTGAGGTGCAGTTACCTCATTGGAACATCAGATGACAAGGCTCCATTGTGTGCCTTTCCTGGTGAAACATTTCAGTAAATATGGTAGTTCCTGCCGCCTGCCACACACAAGCCCCAAAAAGCCAACATCAGGGGTGGCCAGTCCCCATGTCAGCATGCCCCCCCCCACACACACACAGTTTCTTTGCCGACAGGGGCCCAATCCCCCATCGGCATCATGTTCCCCCCTACACACACACTTTCTTTGCTGACAGGGGCCCAATCCCCATCTGCATCAGTTCTTCCCCCAACACTTTCTTTGCTGAAGGGGCCCGATCCCCGTTGACATCATGTTCTCCCACCACACACTCTTTCTTTGCTGACAGGGGGCCCAATAACCATCGGCATCAGTCCCCCTCAAACTCATAGGACACACTGGGAGCCCACCCCAGAGTGCCCAACATGTTTTTTTATTTTACCTGTAAATAAAGAAAACCATCCTCTGATGTCCATATTTTTTCCCTGTAAAAAATAAAACGGTCCCTCATCGTCCCCGGTACCCCCTTCCCCAACCTGCACCCACCCTCTGCACATCCCACCTCCCCACACTCCCCACCCCATACTTATCTCCAGAGGTCTGGGGCTGCAATCTTCTGTGGACCGGGAACATGCCTGAACTCTTCAAAAGCCGACCGCAAACTGAAGAAAATCATGGTAAGCTTTATAATGGCATCAATGGGGGGTTTCAACTTAGGTTGATATCTCAGCCATTTTTTGGAATTGGGGCTCCAAATTTTCAACATGGGGTTCTTGGGACCCCACCTCATGAACACAAGCACTGTCATCTCGTTACTCAGTCCCGAAAGGTGATTTTGCTGTCACTGCACGGAATCACCTTTTGGGACCAACTAACGAAATGACAGTGCCACTGTTCATGAGGTGGGGTCCCAAGAAACCCATGTTGCAAATTTGGTGAAAAAATTCCAAACAATGATGGTGTTACGAGCGTGCATTGCACAGTTTCCATGCACAGTCGTAACTTTGACAATTTTTAATATTTTCACTCCAGATTTTCAACATTTCCATTTTTTCACACCTCCTTATGAACAATGCAGCTGTCATTTTTCATATCCTGCCAGAAATGTGTTTTCGCATATGTGGCGCACAATGGCATGGTCGCTATGGGAAATCAACTTTTGGGAAAGATTAACAAAATCACAGTGCCACCGTTCATGAGCGGAGGTCCCAAACTGCCTATGTTGAAAATCTGGTTAAAAAAATCTCAAAAATAGTTGCTTTATGGGCATGCATTGCACAGTTTCTATGCACATTCGTGACTTCACCAATTTTTCCCATTTTCACTCCAGATTTTCAACATTGCCATATTTTTTACACCTCCTCATGAACAATCCAGCTGTCATTTTTCACATCCTGCCCAAAATGTGTTTTTGACCTGTGGTGCCAAATGGCGCAGTCGCTGTGCAAAATCACCTTTCAGCTAATGAACTGATAGTACCACTGTTCATGAGGTGGGGTCACAAAAAGTCCATGTTGAAAATTTGGAGTGAAAATACTAACAAACGCCTGGGGTCTTAGGGTTTCCAACCATAATGCCCCACCCTGTACAGACTGACAGGCGTCAGGGGTGTGATTTGGGATCATCGAGTGTAATGCTCACGCCATTCCATCCCCAACCCCACCCTGCAGCCAGTGACAGGCATCAAAATGTGCCTTGGAGTCTTCAGCCCCAAAGTTCACCCTATTCTCCTATACTGCACCCATCTCAGTGTATATCCTTATGGAATGGGATGAGCATAAGGCCCAAAGACCCAAAGGCGAACCGCGACACTTGACGGTGTCTGCTGGGTAGGGTGAGGTGAAATGGTATAAGCGCTATGGCCGATGACTGAAAGACACACTCCAACGCCTGTCAGTCTCTGCAGGGTGGGGTTGGAGTTGGCGTCAGTTCAATACTTCACTGACATTCCTATTATGCATCTGTCTAACTCCTGCACTTCCAATGCCGATGCCAGCAAGACAACATCTGGCAATTTTATTGCTTCTGGGGAGTGATTACATTGCATACAATATACAGGTGTAATATGGGTAAACTAGCCTTTTTATGTTGCTTGCACGCATGTGCAAGAAACATAGTGCCATCATCCGAGTTTTCGGAGGTGTGTCAGCCCGTCTTCCAATGCAGTCAGTGTGTTTGCAGGTGCGGCCCCAGTTCCCCAATCACTGCTGCAGCTGTCTATGACAAGCTGAAAATGCAGTGGCATACAGTTGAAAGGGAGAGCTCCGCTTGAGTGAGCAGAGCTCCCCCCCCACACACACACACACACACACATGCGCACTCACACTGCATGCTCATGCACCTTCCCCCTCACTGTACGGCCGTTGGGGGTGTCCAATCCCCCATCGGCTCCATGCCCACCCCAAAGTATCCAGGTGCCACGTTGGGAGCCACCCCAGCATGGCAAAATGTTTTATGGCCAACAAATTTAATCCCCGTGTTGCTGACGCTTCGCAAAGCATCAGGTGCCACGCTGGGGAGCCCACCCCAGCATGGCAAAATCATGTTATGGCCGACGGGGAGTGCCCAATCCCCGTCGGCTCCACTGTCTCCCCCATGCTGTCACCGACGGGGTGCCCAATCCTGTCGGCTCCACGCCCAGCTATCCTTCTGCCATGCTGGGAGCCCACCTCAGTGTGGCAAATGTCCCAGCGTCGTCATTTAAAAAAAAAACCTGTAAAGAAAAAAAGGTCCCCGCAGTCTCCCTGCCCCCACAACCCGCACCCACCCACTGCGCACCCTGCCTCCCCACACCCCCACCCCATACTTACCTCCGGAGCTCGGCGTGATGATCTTCGGTGGACCGGGAACACGTCTGCACTCTTCAAAGCCGACCGCGAACTGAGGAAATGCCGGTAAGCTGTATAATGGGATAGATAGGGTTTTCAACTTTGTTGCATATCTCAGGCATTTTTTGGAATTTTTGCACCAAATTTTCAACATGGGGTTTTGGGACCCCTCCTCATGAATTCTTGCACTGTCATGGCATTACTCGGGTCCGAAGGGTGATTTCACAGCCACTGCATGAAATCACCTTTCCAGAATGATTAATGAAACGACACTGCTAGTGTTCATAAGGTGGGCTATCAAAAAGCCTATTTTGAAAATTTGGTGAAAAATCTAAAAATGACTGTTTCTGGCTGTCGTTGTGTCAGTTCCTACGACGTCAGAAGTTCGCGAATTTTCGATATTTTCACTCCAGATTTTCAACATTTGCCATTTTACCATACATTCTCTTATGAGCAGTATAACTGTCATTTTCCATCTCACCGAAAATGTGTTCCGCCCATGTAGGCACAATAATGGCAGTCGGTGTCTGAAATCAATGTATGGGACACATTAAGAAAATCTCAGTGACACTGTTCATGAGCAGAGGTCTTAAAATGGCTATGTTGAAAATTTGGTAAAAAAATTCCTAAAAATGACTGTTTTACGAGCGTGCATTGCGCAGTTCCTACGCACGCTCGTAAGTTCGCGAATTTTCAATATTTGCACTCCAATGACTTCCAAATTCCTAAACAGCACATAGAAGCAAGCAACATTCAGCATTGACAAATGCTTGTTATCACTGCTGTGGTTTTCCTTTAAATATCACTGTTTTCTATGTTAGTGTGCTTTAGGTGAGCAGTAAGATGGGAGAAAGGGCAACTGAAATGTAAATTACTCTATATGTATGTGAGAGGAAGAGAGAGAGAGAGAATGAGAGTGGCCATTGTTGCTGGTGTCTCAGCCCCATATCCTGAGGGGGGGCCAAGCTCCGATGGATGCTCCTGCACCTCTAGGCACTAAAGAAAGTGTTTTGCTGGTCCCAGGAGCTGCCCAGATGGGACCGTCTCAAAGTAAATAAAAAAAATGGTGGCCCTCACCCAACAGAGTATGAGCAGCCACCAATGAGTGAAATTTAAAGGAACTGCAGCTCCTAAGTGTAAATGTTATAGTGGGCAGAATAAAACATTATCCCTAGCTACAGGGCAGGTAGTAGAGCTAGGGATCATCTCCGGAAGACTCCAGTTAAAGGGGAAAATGTTTTCTGCCCTTGTAAGAGCTATAATATTAAAATATGAGGGCAGTAATGTGGGGGAAAACATAAATAAAGATGGCAGTCCCCCCAGGGACTTCAGTATGCAGGGAGCTGCTGGGATATAGGTCAAAGGGCATTGAAAAGAGATAAAAGGCTACTGTTTGCCCACCAAAAGGGAGAGACCTTTTGGGAGTTTCTGGAGGAGAGGCAGCCATGGGCTACCCTGCCCAATTCCTGAAGCTTTACCCCTATGGCCTGTTCAGCCCCAACTATCAAGGAACAGGCAGCACGTCTGTGAACTACAGCAGCTCAAAGGAGGAAGATAAATGGGGAGTGTACTGCTGCAAGAGGAGTTTGGAAATTGGAAGCTCTGAGAAAGAAAAATTGGGAGCTGAATTGAAAGAGCTGAGACTAAATGTGCAGCCTGAATTCCCAATGCTGTAGCTGGGTGAACAAAGACTAGCCACTGTGTTTCCCCCTCGGTGGGGTAAGTTTGAAAATTTGATCCTGGCAGCCTGAACAGTGTTTAGGTGTGCTGAGTATAAACACTGTGCCAGTGCTCCGGCACCACAGTGGGAAAGGAAGCCAAAGTGAGAGTGCTGGGCTAGAGACTGAGCCAAAGCCCAGCTGTTAATTGTGTGTCCAGGGTGCACAGCAGAGGGGTCTATGGGACTATGCCTGCCCTATCCCAAGACCGAAGAAGACAACGACCAGTGAAGAAGATGGCGAGAGGTCTGCCTGGTGAAAACAGTCTACAAAGGCATTAGAGGTGAAACTGGCAAGACCAGTCAGGTGAATATCAGCATTTTTCATTTCTCCAGTCAACCAGCTCTGCAGCCTTGTGGTGCACCGCCAGCAAGATACCTTCATGGTACCAACCCGATCCAGCCTGCTGAACACCCCTTATGAACTGTTGAACTGTAAGTACCCCCAAGCTGCAGCTTTGGGGAGAACTATTAGCTAGTTAGCTAGATAGGGATGGGGGTTAAGTCCTGAATAGGACTGCGCCAAGTATAAAGCTGCACCCAGGCAGTAAAGTTGAGGTTTGCAACTGTTTAAAAGTTATTTGGGCCCTGACACAAGACCCCATCATCCACATCTGCACCATGGTGTGGTAACCACTGAAAGGGACTAAGGGCACTTAGCAGCTGTCAGTGGGAGGACAGGTGCACCCGCAGATGGGAGGTGAGGATACTGTTTGGGGTAACATTGTTTAGCCAGTGGTTAATGTAGTTGTGCTATTTTCCTCCCTTTTCCCCCTTCCCCAAAATAAATATTGATCATTGTTCATGTTATATGCTAGTATTGTGAATCATTGCAAAAAGTGGTGAAGTGACTCGGGGGGCAGCATATGTATTTTCCTGAGGGAGTGGTAACCTGTAGTCTGTCCAAAGGTATTCCGTGCCATTACCCTAGGTGGAGGCACCACACCATTTTCCTTCATGCATATCTGTGAACCCAGGCTGGCCCCCCTCAGGAGTGTGTGCAGTGTGGACCCCAAAGGCCCCAGAGCAGCCAAGATGAGTCAAAGGGCTGTTACAACAGAAAACAGCATACACATTTGCCTCATTGGCCTGTTGCGTACTGACCTGTCCAATGGTGTGAGTTTCTTGTAGAAGATCCTAGAAGCCTGGGCCCTTAGTGGAACACTATGGAAACTAGAATGTGTTTTTGTTTGATTGGGTACCACTCTGAAAACAAGAATGCACTTTTGTTTGGTTGGCTGCCTCTGGCCTGCCAGACCTTCATGAGAGTATTAAGACAGCTTTAAGTTCCCAGAGGGAAGGAGAGCAGGAGAGCTGAGGGGGATCCTGGCTCGTCATGCGGCCTAACCCATGGAGGCGAGCACAAGAGCTGAAGGGGATCCATGCTGGCTGTGCCGCCTAACCCTTGGAAGAGAGCAGGAGAACTGAGGGGAATCCAGGCTGGCCATGGAGCCTAAACCCTGAGGGAAAGCAGGAGAGCTGAGGGGGATCCATGCTGGACATGTGGCCTAACCCCTGGAAGAGAGCACAAGAGCTGAGGGGGATCCAGGCTGGTCATGTGGCCTAACCCCTGGAAGAGAGCACGAGAGCTGAATGGGATCCATGCTGGCTGTGCCACCTAACCCCTGGAGGAGAGCACAAGAGCTGAGGGGGATCCAGGCTGGTCATGTGGCCTAACCCCTGGAAGAGAGCACGAGAGCTGAAGAGGATCCATACTGGCCATGTGGCCCAGATCCTGGAGGAGAGCAGGACAAAGGGCAGCTGTTGGAGCTGTTGCCTGGAGAAACTGACTATAGGAATTACAGTGCAGTGGATAGATTCCTGCTACCAAGAGCAAGAGACTGAGGAAAAGAGGATAACTGATACAGATTCTGCCTTTGAGGTGCAAAAGGTTTGTTTGTTTGTTTGTTTGCTTGTTTGTTTGTTTTGATGGAAGACATGCCCAGACTTTTTGGAGGGAACTAAAAAAAATAGTATTGGTAACTCTCTCTCTCTCTCCTCTGTTAGATAAAATGTTTGCTTGTGGGTTCTATAACTGCATCTCTCCGAATTAGAAATGTATTCATCAATGGGTAAAGGGGTATACTACTATTTTGTCACTGACTGTGGGTTTATGTCTGCTATTAAGGGGAGGGGATCCGTTTTAAGCTGATTAGTACTGTACAAGAAGGAGCAGCTATTCTGAAAATAAATTCAGGATTAGAGTTTTTTTTAGCTTAATCATCGGGAAAGCAGGTTGAACTAGAGAAAAAAAAGGGAAAATTTTCCCTTAGTGTTTCAGACATAAGTAGCTCCTGCTTGCCACAAGAAGTGATTCGTTTCGGCATGAAGGAAGAGATTTACTATTTTTTGGGCAGTTGGTACTGTGTGTAGTTTTTAAAATTTTCTTTGGTTAGAAGGTCTGCTATGGACATTTGCTTATGGCTGTTTTGTAGATTTTCATGAATAAAATTTTGATTGACTTTATATTAACTCTGGCACTTGGTATGTGTGTGTTGTGTATCCAGACAACAGATCAATTTTCTCAATAAAGGAACCTATGCATTAGGCAAAAAAAAAAAATTAAAAAATAATTTTTCTCTGGGAGTTTTACCTGGAGATGGTGTAGATAAAAAAATAAATAAATTCCAAGAATAGGGAAATCGCTTTCAGCTGTGGTACACTGGAGCTGCCCACCTTGGCTGGATATCCCCAGGTGAAGGCAACACATCACTGTTATACCAGAGTGCCCAGCATAGCCCAATTTCTGCAACCCAGGCTGGTCCCCTTGAAGTGTCAGGAAAGGTAGACCACGAGGCCCCATGGTGGTCACTACATAATGAAATACCTAATCTTGGAAACTGCCTGTTCCTGTACCTAAATGTGTTGTAGTTTTGTGTTCCTGAATCCTATATAACCACGTACTCTGTTTGCTGTATTGTAATTTAAGTGTTGTAGTGCTTGCATATATAATTCTGCATTTCTTTGCTGTTTTGAACATTTAGTATACATGCTGTAATTGCACATTTGTTGACCTGTAATACATCTTGTGTTTACTATGACTTACATCCCTATTGGGCAAAAATTTGATCTTTTTTCACTATATGAGAATAATACAGACATCTTCCACTTTTATTTGGTGGCAAAATGTTCTAGTTTCACAGGCATTTGAGCAGTTTATAAACGTTATTTTTTTTTTCTCAAGGAAAAAAAAGATGGCCATCAGATTTGGCTTAGAAATAGCATTGTAGGCTTAGCAAGGGTTAGTGTCAAGAAAATGAAAAAAAAATATGGCATGAAACCTAGAAGGTACCTAGAAAAGCAGAATTGACAGGCATGGTAACAGAGTTATGACTTGTTAAAGTTGAAATATGCGGAAAAAAACACTAAATCCAAATTCTTTTTTCATATGAAGGAATTCTTTTTTGTAAGGACAACACAATCTCATGAAAAAAGATTACTTCATACAAAAAAAGAATGTGAAAAAAAGGTCCAAATTCTTTTTTCATATGAAAGCAATGTTGTTTCATATGGCTTTATTCTTGTTTCATATAGCCATGTGAAAAAAGAAAATTGTCTCATGAAAAACTAATTTTAAAATCTGTTAAAAACAGCTTTTTTGGTCATTTTCCCAAAATGTAACTGCTGAATCCACCTAATGGGGTCCCAATTAGCAAGATGCATGCGTTGATGTGTTTCCATGATATGATTTTCGTGAGTTTTCCAAAATTTTTTGGGGGGGGGTCAAAAACAAGATGGCAGACATACGAAAAATATTTTTCTCACAAAACAAGATTACCCCCATATGAAACAGAATCCTTTTTCATATAGTTAAAATTATTTTTTCGTATAAAATGGGTATTCAAAAGAGTGTACAGAGCATTCTCAGAACTGAAATTTCAAATCAGTATAACTTTGGAATGGATTAATATTTTTTCACCAAACCAATGAAATGCACCATTCTGAGCAAAGCCCTTTCTACCCTGAACATTGCAGACCAAAATTCCAAAGCTTTTGGGTGCTAGGTAATTACAAAAAAAACCCAGCAAAGTAACTGATTTTTTCCACTTTTTTCACTATCTGGATCTCAGAATCTGCACATCTTCAAGGAAAACAAATTATTAGCCTAGAATAAGCTCTGTGCAACTGTTAATGTTGCTTACGCTGTAACAGCTTAAAATGTTAGAATTCTGAAATGTACTACGGACTGTGTATTCTGTATGGGGGGGGTATTAACACAATGGCTGATCACCGATTACTTTAGAGGTGGGATATCAACCCTTTGACAGGGTGCTCGATTTTTGGATGGACATTAAATCAATCCCAACTCATGGCAGCAAATAGTCACTTCAGGACTTATAGTTGGACACTTAAGTGTAGAACAGCCAAGTTTAGACTGTTTTACCAAGTAAACTGGAATGTAGGACTTATAATGTTTGGACAAAAAAAAAATTCTGTACCCCTCCAGTGTGGTAACAAGAGCAGGGGTGCTTTTCATTAAGCTACTGTAACAATGTGGAGCTTACTAGTAAGTGTTTCATGTACTGTTGCCTGCCTGATGGACATATATTATAATCTGTTCACATAAAATCAATAAAATACAATAAAAAAAAAGATGTGTCCCTTGTAAAGACTGGGACCCAAGATAAGGGATAGAAGGCCCAAAAACTGGTGGGAGTATTGGAACTATGGTAGTGCACCAAAACCCAGAATAGAACCTTATACTGGCACGAACACAAAGACCAGAGCCAGATCCAAGACTAGATCTAAGAATAGAGCAGACCTAAAGAGGGACTGGTTGGTATCAATATCTAGAGAGGATCAAATGTCTTGTGTGGTTCAGAAGAGCCCTGACCAAACCAGGGCTTATCAGACACAATGTCTCTTAACCCACAGTGGGCCTTGGGGACCTAGTGAAACAGTGGGGCTATTTCTGGCACTGAGAACCAGCAGTGGACTCTGACTCAGTCCACCACACAGTGGCAGCTGCCAGTGCAGACAGTGTGAAAAGGCATGGTGCATCTGCCTCTCCCTAGAGTCACAGTACTTTCCACCACATCCAGAATTAAAGGGAGATTGGTCCTATTTGGGAGACTGTTTTTGTTGATTATCATACAGATATATGGATATGATCTATCCTCCATAATCTTGGATTTGGGGAACTGGCATCTGCACCAAGGAGGGAAAACTTAGTTGCTGCTTAAAGAAAACAATGTCTCTAGCTTGGTCTTTCTTTTCATCTGTGACTTTCTCAATATGTGTTTGAAGTGAAGACAATCCTTCGGAAGCAAGTGTTGTGACCCAATGCACTAAAAACACTAATTGTGGCCATCAGCTCTGGCCATTGGCTTCCAGGATTTCTGGGATAATTTGACCCTGCCTCCCCCCCAGGTGTCACTTTAAAGAGAGGTCTTAGGATTGAAGAAATCCAATAAAATAGAGAAAAAAGTTAAAGTACAAGGAGTGGTGCCAGAACTGAACTAAAACTAAGACTGGTACGCAAATGAACAAACACAAGCACACACCACACATGCAAATATGCACTCACTAAACACAAATGAATGCACACACATAGACACACTGCATATGAGAATGCAACAGTTGGTTACCTCCACATAAAAATAGGATTGCAGCACAGACAATAAGCTTGCCTTTCTGATTGCCCCTGTTGCTGACCACCATGGTGCATTCTACTCCTGCAATCAGAGCCAGGATGGCAAGGATACACAGCAAAGATGCCACAATCACCGAGGCTCGGGTAATAACCAGTGAAGCTGTAAGAGATAATGGTGTTACTTCAGTACACATTGCCAAATGAGACATAAATCATTTCCAGTGCTTTCATAAACACCAGAGTAGCTGAAATATGTCATCATCACTAGGGTTTGAATAATCACCAGTATATTTATTTATTTATTTATTGAATTTTGGTAACCGGGTAGACCCACTGAGATAATGCAGTCCCTTTTTCAGGGGCGACCTGGGACAAGACAACAGATACACACGTTACAGAGGTATAACGGCTAACATGGCAAGTGCTAACACAGGTATATTCAACCATAGTATAAGTTCATTGTTACATCAGGATAAATACAGTGTTACAACAGTGTAGGTAACGTCGAGTAAATTAAAGTGCAAGACATGGAATATAGCAGTTTGGGCTAACTAATTGAGATAATTGAGATACAAACCATCATTGGGGTTTGAGTAATGACCACTGTGGTTGAGATATAAACACTGCCTAGTTCTGGTAATCACAAGTGTAGTCATGATATATAGCACTACAGTTCAGGTAATCACCAGTGTAGTTGTGATATACACCACTACCTGGGTGCAGGTAATTATCAGTTTAGTCAAGATATAAACTTGTACCTGGGTGCAGGTAATCTCCAGTGTAGTCAGGAGTTATACAATGGAGTGAGTTTCTAACATCTGTGATTAAATATTTAAGGTGCCGAAGTGTACCAAATGAAGATAAATGATATATTTTCATTTAGAACATTATTTATAATGCAGAATAAGGGTCAATATGGGGTGCTAGCTGCACATTCGAGCAGACTTGATGGACTTCTAGGCCTTTATCTGCTGGCAAATTTCGTATGTTCGTATAACATTTGGAATCTCCATGTTCATGTTGCATGCATGTTGAAGTTCAGGTTCCAGATCAGCCTGGAAGCATGTATGCAGGGGTGTGCTGCAGAGGTCCATTTGGGGACCTCTGCTGTTTTCTCTATATAGGAACAACAATGAACTCTAGTTGCCTGGGCTGGAGGTCCACAGGTATGATGACGATATAGTAATGTATAGAGTGGATCATTCTGCTTGTTGGATACTGGTGGACACTCCAGCATGGCTATAATAGGCTCCAGGATTACCTGATGCACAATAACTTGATGTTGAACTAAAAAACAAATTCCAGATGATGCTGTTCAGGCCTCCCAGGAAAGCAGTAACTGATGGCATCTCCTTGTCTATTGTTTCTTATAATGGTGCATAGCTGTCTGTGGTCCTGCATACAAGTATCAGAGTCTATGGCAGTATGATCATCTCATCTAGGAACATCTCATCGATAGTATCCCAAACAGAACTGGTCTCAGATTAAGGTTTCTTTACAGAAACAGGGTTGCTCTTTCTACGGAAGTTAGGAAGTACATCATAGAAACAATGATTATGCCTATAGTAGACTATGGCGATGTAATTGATGGTGGGGTGGGCTTCAGTCAATTGGGTAAATTGGACCAACAAACAGGCTGGTGCTTTTTTCTTAGAGCCCCTCATTATGCCCACCACTGTGGACTGTATTCCTCATTGAAATGCCTCCCACTAGCATGAAAGCATGAGCTAAATTTGATATAATCAATTAAAAAAATGTATATCAAAGAAAGTCCCTGACTACATTAGTAACCAGGTGTCTGTAAGGAAACCCTTCTGGGTATATACTCCTCAGGTGGCATGGCCTTTGAGGTACCATGAGTATCCTCAGTCAGAGGAAAACAATATTTTATTGTTTGTAGACATTCAACATGGAACAAGCTTCCTATTGTATTAAGACCTATAAATGCTCTCCTACCGTCTTCTGCTCAACTGAAAACCTGACTATTTTCTATGATCCCTCTATGCCTTCACTGTTCATGTTCCTGTATTTATATGTCTGGTGTATGCAGCAATTTGTGCATGACTGTAAGCTGGAAGTTGTTCCGTGTTTATCTGAAGTATGCCTATTGTTATCATCGTATTAATAAATGGTTTTGCTAGTCTGCAGTTGTACTTAAATTACATTATGTTAATTTATATTATGTTCTCCAACATTCATATTAGAGGCTGTCCACTGGATGCCACTGAAAATGAGCCTCGGCTCAATGGCTATTTTTCCCAATAAACATATACATGCCGAGCAATGCAATAAATAATCAGCACAATACACTGAGTCAGGACAAACTCACCCATGCTGAATAAATGGGATATAACATGGATTTTTTGCTATAGATGCATTTATCTATCTTCACTTATTACAAACAGACAAGCCTAACTGCACTCATGCCTCGTCTTGGCTCTGCAACTCATGAAATCAGACAGTACATTCATAACTCATGAAGATAAAACATCTATCTGCAGCTGATCCATATCGTATGAAAGCAATAAGACATGACAGGGTGTGGGTTGTTGATTGATAAGAGCATACCCCCAGGTACGTTGTTAGGCACGGGGCGCTTGTGCCGAATGACTACAGAAACTGGGTAGTATTCTTATCAATCAACAACCCACATCCTGAAGTGTCTTATCACTCTTATAAAATGGGTAACAACTATTTCTATAACAATTAAACAAAACTCTGGACACATTGTTAAAGATTTAATAATAGTATGTTATCTTATTTAAATATGGTGACAAAAATAGTCCCCAAACTTGGGTAGAGGAGTGGTAAAATTGATTGAATAGCAACTCACTGAAAAAATGCTAAACCCATGAGTTGGAGGGACAGCAGTGTATTATTTGAGCAGTTTGGGTCTGCCTCTGCCTATGTAACTGGGTTTCCCCACCTTTTCTCTTTGTTTATAAAGTATTACTGTATTGACTACTTTCTTCATCCTGTGTTTTTTTTCTGTCCCCCCCCCCCCATTCAAGACATATAATGCTTATCATGGAATGTTTACCATGGAATACAGGGATTCAAAATTCTGCTCAATTCCGCTGGTAGAATGTTACTCTCCTAACATACTGTACACACAGACAACAAGGGCCTGTTTTAGAGCCAGTGACTCAATTATCTCACTGTCAGGGCAAGCAGAAGAGATTTCCCTGATGAGCAGGTAAAGACAGAAGGGGGATTTTTCACTGTTAGTAAAAAAACAGTTGTAATGAAAACTATAAACAATACTTAATGTTTCTAATTTGTTTATGTGTGTAAGGAGAGTGTGATGATCAGGGAAACAATGTTTAATTAATTTGGTTTATTTTTTTATTTAAGGTAGTTTAATTTTTAGGGCCCAGTTGAATGTTTTTACAGTGTAAAGGTAGCAACTATATTTGTGATGGAAGATCAGTTATGGTTGCAGAGGGACTGATGGGAGATAGTTCTGGTTGTAGGAGAAACTGATTTGCTCATTGTGTGATGTGGTTTAGGACCACAATGACTTTGTGTATATAGAACTTTAATGTACAGTCAGCTGCTGTCTCTTGGCCAATGAGATTTCTAGATTTTTTCTTGCCATTTTATAAGCCTTATATACATCACTACTTAGGTGCAAGTAATCACAAATGTATTTAGGACATAACCTGCTACCAGTATAGTCAATATATAAATTACTGCTTGAGTTCAGGTAAATAACCAGTGTAGTGAAGAAATACACCAGTACCTAGTTCAGTAATAACCAGTTTAGTTGAGATATAAACCACTACCTGAGTTCAGGTAATCACCAGTGTAGTCAAGATATAAACCTCTGCCTAGGGTCAGGTAATCACCTGTGTAGTTAAGATGTAAGCCACTACCTGGTTCAGGCAATCACCAACATAATCAAGATATAAACCACTGCCTGAGTTCAGGTAATCACCAGTGTAGTCAAGATATAAACCTCTGCCTGAGTTCAGGAAATCACCAGGGTAGTCAAGATATAAACCACTGCCTGAGTTCAGGTAATCGCCAGTGTAGTCAAGATATAAACCACCGCCTGAGTTCAGGAAATCGCCAGTGTAGTCAAGATATAAACCACTGCCTGAGTTCAGGTAATCACCAGTGTAGTCAAGATATAAACCACTGCCTGAGTTCAGGTAATCGCCAGTGTAGTCAAGATATAAACCACTGCCTGAGTTCAGGTAATCACCAGTGTAGTTAAGATATAAACCACTGCCTGAGTTCAGGAAGTCACCAGTGTAGTCAAGATATAAACCACTGACTGAGTTCAGGTAATCACCTGTGTAGTCAAGATATAAACCACTGCCTGAGTTCAGGTAATCACCAACATAATCAAGATATAAACCACTGCCTGAGTTCAGGTAATCACCAGTGTAGTCAAGATATAAAACACTGCCTGAGTTCAGGTAATCATCAGTGTAGTCAAGATATAAACCACTGCCTGAGTTCAGGAAATCACCACTGTAGTCAAGATATAAACCACTGCCTGAGTTCAGGTAATCACCAGTGTAGTCAAGATATAAACCACTGCCTGAGTTCAGGTAATCACCAACATAATCAAGATATAAACCACTGCCTGAGTTCAAGTAATCACCTGTGTAGTCAAGATATAAAACACTGCCTGAGTTCAGGTAATCGCCAGTGTAGTCAAGATATAAACCACTGCCTGAGTTCAGGTAATCGCCAGTGTAGTCAAGATATAAACCACTGCCTGAGTTCAGGTAATCGCCAGTGTAGTCAAGATATAATCCACTGCCTGAGTTCAGGTAATCACCAGTGTAGTCAAGATATAAACCACTGCCTGAGTTCAGGTAATCACCAACATAATCAAGATATAAACCACTGCCTGAGTTCAGGTAATCACCTGTGTAGTCAAGATATAAACCACTGCCTGAGTTCAGGAAATCACCAGTGTAGTCAAGATATAAACCACTGCCTGAGTTCAGGTAATCACCAGTGTAGTCAAGATATAAACCACTGCCTGAGTTCAGGTAATCACCAACATAATCAAGATATAAACCACTGCCTGAGTTCAGGTAATCACCTGTGTAGTCAAGATATAAACCACTGCCTGAGTTCAGGTAATCGCCAGTGTAGTCATGATATAAACCACTGCCTGAGTTCAGGTAATCACCAGTGTAGTCAAGATATAAAACACTGCCTGAGTTCAGGAAATCGCCAGTGTAGTCAAGATATAAACCACTGCCGAGTTCAGAAAATCGCCAGTGTAGTCAAGATATAAACCACTGCCTGAGTTCAGGTAATCGCCAGTGTAGTCAAGATATAAACCACTGCCTGAGTTCAGGTAATCACCAACATAATCAAGATATAAACCACTGCCTGAGTTCAGGTAATCGCCAATGTAGTCAAGATATAAACCACTGCCTGAGTTCAGGCAATCGCCAGTGTAGTCAAGATATAAACCACTGCCTGAGTTCAGGAAATCACCAGTGTAGTCAAGCTACAAACCACTACCTCTTTAAGGTAATCACCAGTGTAGTCGAGATATTCATCACTACCAGAGTTTAAGTAATCATCAGTGTAGTCAGGATATAAACTACGACCTGGGTTCAGGTGAACACCAGTGCAATTGAGATATCACCATCATCATCATCTTTATTTTATTAAGTGCACTTTCTCACCTGAAACTCAAAACGCTTTACAGAACTAAAATCATAAAACAACAAAACATGTCATACAATAATTTAACTTTCTTAAAACAGGTTAACTAACTAATCAGATAAAAAGGCCTGACTAAATAAAAAAGTTTTTAGTTCCCATTTGAAAATGTCCAGAGACTGATATTCCCTTATAAAGCAAGGAAGGGAGTTCTACAGGGTTGGGACACTGAAAGAAGAAGCCCGAGTGCAAGATGTCTTGAGGTGAACCCTGGGAACTTCCAAAAAAACCTTCCTCAGTGTAGTGGAGTGGATGGACAGAGCAGTGGGGACACAGGAGATCTTGCAGATAACCAGGCCCCTGACCCTGCAGAGCTTTGTAGGTCAGCAAACCGACCTTGAAGGTGATTCACCACCTAATTGGCAGCCAGTGCAGAGAGCGCAGCACAGGTGTAATATAACATGATCTCGAGAAACCAGTCAATAACCTGGCTGCCGCACTCTGCACTAGCTGTAGGCGGCAAAAATCAACCCCCGATAGGCCCAGGTAGAGAGAGCTGCAGTAGTCTAGCCGTGAAGTCACGAAGGCATGGCCCAGGGATGGGAAATCACTTTGGGGAACCAGAAGTTTAATTCAGGCAATGTTTCTTAGATGGCTATATGCACTTTGGACCACAGTCGTTGCCTGTAATTTAAGTGTCAGGCTGCAGTCCAAAACAATGCCCAGATCTCTCACTCCGGCATAGGTAAGCAACTGAGCATCCCCAAGCATTAACCCGGAGACTTGACCAGATTGCGCCTTCACCTCCCGAGCGATCAGGTCCCACCACCAGTACCTCAGTCTTGTCTGGATTCAACCTCAGCCATTTGGCTTTCATCAAGTCCTGGATCTCAGAAAGGTACTTATTAAACACTGACACTGCCTTCTGCTGCTCGGGTGCAAAAGACAGGTATAGCTGAGTGTCATCTGCAAAGCTGTGAAAACTCAGCCCATACCATATTATAATGTCTCCTAGTGGCAGCATATACACCGTGAACAGCATGGGGGACAGAATGGAGCCCTGCAGGACCCCACATGGTAGGGACAGGGGTGTCAAGGAAAAAATCCCCGACACCACACTCTGCATCCTGCCAGGGAGGAAAGATCAAAACCAGTTGAGGACTGTACCAGTCAGTCTACAACAGACCCACAGGTGCTCCAAAAGCACCCCATGGTCCACAGTGTCAAATGCTGCTGAGAGATCGAGGAGAATAATAATGGAACAACTTCCTCGATCCCTTGCCACCAGGAGATCATTTAGCACCTAAACAAGGGCAGTTTCGTTGCTATGCGCCTTCCTGAAACCTGACTAGAAAGGGTTGTAGATGTTGTGGGTTGACAAATAGGTCTCCAGTTGACAGGTCACTACCTTCTCGATAACCTTACCCACAAAGAGAAAGTTAGAGACAGGTCTGTAATTAGCCAGGCAGTCTAGGACCAGTGAAGCTTTCTTCAAAAGTGTCTTACCACCACCTCCTTTAAAGGCTCAGGAAAGACCCCTGTCACTAAGGAGCATCAGACTATCCTGGCTAGGACCGGGCCAATGACATTGACACATGCCATTAGGAGGTGCACTGGTCCCAGATCCAAATTACAGTAGGATGGCCTCATCTCCAGGATGACTTTAATGACATCTTCGACAGCCAACTGGTTGAAGTCTGACCAGACAAACTGATTGCCCGTGACTACTAGCTGACCACTGCATGCTTCTTTGGAGGGTGCCAACTAGATCTCCGATCTAATGGTGGAAACCTTATCAGCACTTTGACTGTGAAGAAATTCTCCCAGACTGAAGGCAGGCAGGATTACACAGCCTGTCAACAGTGCGGAAGAGCTAAGCTGGTCTGTTAATTGCTGCAGCAATTTCCTTGGACAGGAATTCTGCCTTCTTATAGGAGACTGCTGACTGACAATCCCTATAATGGGACATCAGTATAAGTTTGTCATCCACAGATCCAGATCTTCACCAGCGTCACTCCCACTTTTGACCCCTCATCTTCATCTCCCTGAGCATCCCATCAAACCAGGGGGATTTCTGGTGTGAAGTGGGGGTCAAACATGGACAGGTGAGATGGAGTCAAGAGCTTCAGTAACAGCCTTATTATAGGCTAGAACCAACTCTCCTGGCTCCTCGCATGCGCTCATCATACCTGATAGGTCCAGCAGCGCCATCAGACCCTGTGGCATCAAACCCCTTAAAGGGCGGTACTGAACCATCTCCGTAGGGGAAGGTCTATTGGGGGGGCTTTGAATGAGAACCTCATGGTATGGTGGTCCAACCAAATGACTGGTTCCACCATAAGGTCAGTGACTTCCATTGCCAGCAGGAAGATGAGGTCCAATGAATGGCCTTGTATATGGGTTGCAGAGGTAACAACCTGTGTTAGGTCCAACAAATACATCAGTTGGAGGAAGTCCTAACTAAACTGCGAAAGTTCATTGTCAACCCAGGCATAGAAGTCACACAAATTAATCCATCTGGATAATTCCAATACCCACTCCATGATAAAGTCCATGACTTCCTGCAAGAACTCCTTCCCATTCCCCGGAGGATGGTAGATGAGAAGGATCTTGCAACCTACACCTGCAGCCCACTGAGCAGCTACACATTTAAAGGATCTCATTGTTCCTACCAGGAGGGCCGGGAGGTTCCAGTGCGATTTAGAACTAATTGCCACACACCCTCACCTACGGTCCTTTCTCAGACAGTCAATTATCGAGTACCTGGGCAGAATTGCTAATTCCAAAATTGGGCCAGTATTTTCATCCAGCCAGGTCTTGGTGATGCATGCCAGATCAGCTGTTGAAACAAGGTCAGCAATAATTGCCGTCTTGTTTTTAATGGATCTGGCATTGCACATCACTGCCCGAGAAGAATAGGCAGATGAGGATGGTTGGGATACCTGCCCATCAACTGTAGAACCCTTGGATATGGGTACAAGACAGGGAGGACCCCTTTCCTGGAACCATTTCACACAGGGAGTCTCCTGGTTCCCACCACCCCAATCCACCACCCCCGAACTCCCCAACTCCATTCCTCACTATAGAACCCACGGGCCTCCGTTTCCTTCCCCCACAAGCTATCCCCAAAGCCCTGCATCGTCCATAGACTTCTGCTGGCAGTGGGGGATAGTTAAAAGGACAGAGGTCACAGAGTCTAGAGGAAAAAAAAGGCTTACATGGGAACCAGTCATCCAACACAGATTAAGACCTTTAACAATTACACTCCCTTTTATACCAAATATATATATATATATATATATGTACTAAATAAGTAAACAGTTAGTTAATCCATCTTAAAGTTAACACTCTTACACCATTATACACTCATGCACAAACATACTCCACATACAACTGTAACCCCGGGGCTGGTATGCCGTTTGTATCTGACAGCAATACCAGGTGGGCTGGGTTCGGGGAGGAATAGGTCACTCGGCACAAAGGCTAGGTTTGGCTACTCTGCACAGGGGCACCCAAGTACAGTAACTCCGAACACAGGAAGCAATAACTGTAATGTATAATACCAGAAGTGGGATTCTAAAGTGTGGCTTTTATTCACATCCAAACAGAATAAACAAAGCATAGATGGACCCCCATGGGGCTACACTCCTGGTAATGCAGGTTAAAGGAGACCAGAACACATCCTCATCACTTTAGCCCTCAGAGTCTACAACACACTGGGCACACAGCCTAGTCTTGTATGCTGCTTTGGGTTACACAGCCCGAACTTGTACACTGTTCTGCTCAGCTCCCTTGCCAGCCACTTGGACACCTTCCATACTTTATGGAAACATTTTCTGGTGGCTCCCTAAACCACCTAAGAGCACCATGGCTCCATCAGAGAATCTTCCTCTTAATCCCACATCTGAGTACTTTCCTCAAGCACGGCTCCATGTGAGACAAGGCCTGGAGTTCACCAACTCTCCTGGCTGAACACATGGCCCCTAGGAACACACCTTGTAGGATAACACATTTAGCTATATGGATGATGGTGGCTCAAAACTCCTTACAGAGAGCATCCAAACCAGATTAAGGTTCCATGGGGAACCAGAGATTGAAAAACCAGTTGGCCCCTGACAACCACACATAAAAAACTAATAATCTCTCTATTGGTTCCTAGGGAAAACCCAATGATGCTCCAAGAGCAGAACCTGACCTCTTAGCATATTCAATGATGGCCCCTTCTCCATGTCTTCCTGTGGGAAAACCAAAAATCCATGGAATTGAGTTCTTGAAAGGTTTAAAATCCTTCCTTCTGGTCCAGGATTAAAAGCTGTCCATATTTGAGCATAAGCTGCAGACATAGAAGCTTCTCTGGCTGCCATCAAGGTTTTTAACTACTCTGTGGTGATATCTAAAGAGCCTTCTCCTTTTAGAAGCCAGACCATGAGTTGCATAACTCCTGGATTTGGTGGAGAAGGGACCCTATAAAAGAAGGTCTCCATTCACTAGAAGACAGAAAGAACTGGCTGAGCCAGAGTCACGAGGTCCAAAGACCACAACCTTTTTGGCCACTCTGGAGCTATTAGAAGGAAGACTCCTCTTGAGCGTCTTATTTTTGTAAGACCCTGGAAGAAGAGGCAGAAGGAAAAGGCATGAACTCTATTGAAGGACCACTCTTGAGACAGAGTGTCCACTGTCTCTGCCTGTGGACACCTAAAATGACTGAAGAACCGTGGATGTGAGCATTGAGGCCGAATGCTAACAGATCGATCTGATATCGACCAACTGGTTGCACAGGGGTTCGAAAAACCTCTGAGGTAACTTTCCCTCCACAGGTGAGCATTTTTGTGACTTAGCCAGTCCGCCTGAGATTCAACTCTCCTGCCAGGTGTAACACTGATAGAGTAGCAACCTCTCAAAACATTTCCATGATTGTGCAGCCTTAATGTTTATGTATGCCATGTTTAGCAGCATGGCTGAACCAAAGGAGGAGCTAGCTGAACTGCCTCCATCTCCTTAGCATTGATGTGGAGATGCTGCTAGGTTTACCAAGATCTCTGAATGAGAGCTGGCTTCGACCTGCCCCCACCATCTGCTCAAACTTACACCTGTTGTGAGAATTAATTATGGAGACGTTCCCGTGGAACCCTTGCTCAGATCCTGCACATCCACTCACCATTCAGGGAGTGATGGTGCTGAGAGATTAAAAGAAACCTCACTGAAAATCCTCCAATAAGGGATCCCAGGCCATCAGCAAACCCATCAAATAGGCCACACAATGCTGCCTGTCCTGAGGACAGGAATCGCAGCAAACAGAGGGAAGATGCCGGTGACTGTGTCCTGAGCCCCTGGACCTTTGTCAATAAGGTCTCTTTCTGGGAAGCCGATAAAATCTTCCCTGGTTTCATGCCAAAAAATACCACCATATATGCCAAGGACTGTGATTGCTTGAGAGAGCTCTTCTCCAGGTTCACCCCTAGCCATGCAACTCTAGTATTTCTAGAGTCCTGAGTATCAACCACTTGTCAGGGACAATGTTGGTGCATGAATAAGCAGGTCATTTAATAAGGATTCCCTTCATGTCAAAATTGAGCCAGCGAAACTATCAATACCTTCAAAGAATTTGGGGGGCTGATACATTGCTGAATAGGAGTGCCCTATACTGGAATGTTGGTCTAGTATCAAGAACCTGAGATACTCTAGGCAAGACTGACAGATGGAAATGTGGAGATAGGCATCCGTCAGATGTACTGAGGCTTAAGGAAACCCCCTGGCTGAGCAGCCTTGGTGATTGACCTCAGGGACCCTCTATTGAAAGGTTAGTGGTGCACAAACTTGTTCAGGTGCTTCGAATCCAGAATGGACCTGAAAACCCCCAGCTTCTTGGGAACTATAAAATAGATCCAATAGGACTCCTGACCTTGTTTGATTAGCGGGACCTGAGATATGTCCCCAGTGGATGAGGGGGTCAGGGTCTCTGACAACACCTAGCCTTTGTGATGTCCTTGAAACCAGGGTGGAGAAAGCGTCCACTAATAAGGCGTCTAACATAATTTTTGGCCCATCTTAAGGAAAACGCCTGTAGTCTTCCACCAAAGAAAAAAGGAGTCAGGGGTGGGCCAGTGTGCCTTCTTGTGAGGCACCAAGCTTTTGGTGCTGAGCCTCCTGCACGGCACCTGGCCAGGGCTCCTCTGATACTGTAACCTTGTTACCTGAATAGGCTCCTCTATTGTTTGGAGCCAAAATTCCGAGCGGAGGTACCCCCCTCACAACTGTCTGCGCCGGCCATTACCTTGACTTCTTGGGTTACGGTAATCTTGCACTGTAGTTTGACACTGGAGATAGCCCTTCTTATCACATATCCTTTAAAATACTACCCAGTTGGAATCAAACCATAAGCCTCCCTGAAGGGGGGTGGTGTTAGTAAATGCCAGGAGCTTGGGAAACAAGTTGCCAGAGTTCCAGGCCATGCTGTCAGGGTGGATGTGTGTGCGGTCACAGAAGCGTGGGCCAACAAAACCATGACTGGGACCTAAGCGTGCAGGGGTACACTATGCTTAGGAAGGATAGAAAGGAGGGCAGAGGGGGTGGAGTGGCTATGTTCATTAGAGATGGCATAGAAATTGCTAGGGTAGAAGAGGCAGTGGAAATGTGGAGGCCTTATGGGTCACCTTACGAACCCTAGCAGGAGGTAAGGTCAAGCTGGGTGTAGTATATAGGCATCCTGGGATGGGTGATGTTCTGGAGGATGGTTTGCTGGACAACATCATTGCCCAGTGTGGACCAAAAGGGGAGGGAGTGGTGTTGATGGGGGACCTTAATATGCCAGGTACAAACTGGGGAACCATGTCCTCTAAGGTGGCCAAGGAGCAGAGGCTGCTGATCGGCTTCCAGGATGTGTTCTTAACACAGCACTTGAAGGAGCCCACAAGGGAGGGACATGTCCTGGACATGGTTCTGGAGGATGGGGATCTGGTAAGGGACCTGGTTGTAGAGGATCCCCTGACTGGGAGTGACCACAATACTGTCTGGTCTCAAATAAGCATGGGGGGGGGAGATCTAGGACACTGGCAGTGGACTTCAGGGGGCAGACTTTGTGGGCATGGGAAATATTCTCAAGGATCACTTGAAGGGATTACATCAATGACAAATGTGGAAAAGAGATGGGAGGTCATAAAGGGGACTTCATGAGGCAGTCAGGACCTGCGCTAAGGTGAGCGTAAGGAGCAAGGTCACATAAATCATGCTGGTGGTCCAGTGAGGTTCAGGTAGTGGTCAGAGAAAAGAAGGCTGCCTACAAAAATATAAAGCGATGAGAGGGATGGGGAAAGGAAATGTACTTGCATCTAGAAAAGTCACCCGACGGTACTGGGAGCAAAGTCCAGGAAAGAGCAGCGGCTGGCACAGGGGATATGGGGAGGGGAAAAGGGGTTCTTCTGGTACATTGGGGAGTGGAGAAAAACTAAGGGCCATCTTGGCAGGTTGAGATCAGAAGGAGGGCGGGTGGAAGAGGTGAGGGACCAGGCAGAGGTATTAAATGAGTACTTTGCCTCTGTGTTCACTAGGGAGGGGGATGGGATATCTACAAAGCAAGGCACGATGGGGATAGAAGCAGTAGTGAGTGGGATCAGGGGAGCAGCAGAAATGGAGCAAGAAGGAGGGAGAGGTACCCCAGGGGTGTCATATCAGGATAAGGATAAAAAGGCCAGTAAGGTGGAGGGGACGGATGATGCTGTCTCCACCGAAAGGGTGTGGTTAGCCCTTAAGGGCCTAAAGAAAGATAAATCTTCTGGACCGGATGGCATTCATCCGAGAGTACTATGGGAATTGGTGGACATACTGGCTGCACCCCTGGCGGAGCTCTTCAACAGGTCGCTTGAGTCAGGGAGGGTACCTAGGGATTGGTGAGAGGCGCATGTGGTGCCAATCCATAAAGGGGGGGTCGAGGGAAGTATCAGATAACTATAGACCCATCAGTTTGACCTCGGTGGTGGGAAAATTAATGGAGAGTATACTAAAGGAACAATTAGGGGTGTACTTGGAGGAGGAGGTGAGAGATCTGGATAGTCGGCAACATGGGTTTGTGCCAGGTAGATCATGTCAAACCAATCTTGTGAAGTTCTACGAATGGGTAACATCAGAACTGGACAGGGGAAAGCCTGTGGATGTATTATTCTTGGACTTCAGCAAGGCGTTCGACTCTGTCCCCCACAATGGTCTGGTAGAGAAATTGACGGGGTTGAGAGTAGGCCCTCTGATGGTCAGATAGATTGGAAACTGGCTAGCTGGATGCACTCAGAGAGTAGTGGTCAGTGGGGAGCTCTTGAACCCTAAAGAGGTCGGTAGTAGGGTACCGCAGGGCTCAGTCCTGGGTCCAATCCTGTTTAATGCATACATTTCAGGCATCGGGGGGGTATAGGGTGTGAAATGAGTCTCTTTGCTGACGACTCCAAGATGGGAGCAGTAGTTGAGAGGGAAGAGGGGAGGTTGGCCCTGCAATGGGACCTGGACACTATGGAAAGGTGGGCTCACACATGGAAATTAAATTTCAATATCACCAAGTGCAAGGTGTTACATCTTGGGCAGGGAAACCCATAACACAGGTACATCCTGGGAAGGGAGGCGCTGGAAGCCTCAACAGGGGAAAAAGACCTAGGAGTCATGGTGGATGCATGTATGAATAACTCCGAGCAGTGCAGGAGAGCGGCTAGCAAAGCAAACAGGATGTTGGGATGCATCAAAAGGGGGATCACCTCTAGGAGCAGGGAAGTGATTCTGCCGCTGTACAATGGATTGGTTAGACCACACCTTGAGTACTGTGTACAGTACTGGAGACCACACTTGAAGAGAGACATACAGCTCCTGGAGAGGGTACAGAGGAGGGCAACTAAGATGTTACGAGGACTAGGGGATTTGACATATGAGGACAGACTTAAGGAGCTGTGCCTGTTGTCATTGGAGGAGAGGAGAGGAGAGACAGGGGGGACATGATTGAGGTCTTCAAGTACCTCAAGGGAATAAATAGGGTAAACACGGAGGGGATCTTTAGACTAAAGCAGGGAGGTATCACCAGAGGGTATGGTTTGAAGTTGGAAGGTGGAAGGGTGAGGGGGGAAAGAGTAGGAGGTTTTTCACTGAGAGGGTGGTGGACCCTTGGAAAGTGCTGCCTGGCAGCTGGTTCAGAGATCCACAGTAGAAGGCTTCAAGAGAGGGTAGGACAGACACAGAAAGCGGATGTATCAGATAATGGCCTGGCCGGGGGGGGTGGGGATGGATGATAGGGGTTTCTGGAACACAAGTGGGGGGGCCTCGGTACCCAACTAGGGATCCGAGGTTCAAGCAGACTTGATAGACCATAAGGCCTAATCTGCTGGCAATTAGTATGTTAGTAAGAGCTTAGCCTATGAAGCTTGGTTGGTGACCCAGTGACTAAGCTACATGGCCCTCATAGCTGAAAAATAATGAAATAGACCGGGTGGGTTGATATGCGCAATTCTTCAGTGGGTAATCACCTAGAAGGTGGTAGCCATGGCCATCAATAGCAAAAACTAGCACCTTCAGTCAGGTGGAATGAAACTGGCCAGAGTAGTGACTCATACGTTTAAGGCTCTGGCAACAATAAAGGAAGAATAGGATGTACAAATGTTTTGTGCGGATGGAGGTGAAACCCCTCCTGTATGTGCAGCCCACCTGCTTGCCATGAAAATTTGCTAGGACCAGAGAGCCTTTAAAAAGCAGGGTGGTATATTTTTACAGAAATACAAACTGCCTTGTCTTTCAGCTAAGGAGCTTCCCACTTGTGACCTTTTCTTTAAAAAACAGAAGATCTGTGACTTAGATTGGGAAGATATTTTCTCTGATCCACACCTGCCCAGTGTTGCTCAATAATCTTGGTCACACAGTAGCCTACAAGATGCAGACTAAGATGGATTGACATCCACTGTCTCCACGGACTGTACCTCCTGAGCTGTAACAAACTACTTGCCTCAGCTATTCATAAAAAACAAGGACTTATTATTAACCAGGGAAGGAAGGAATCCCTGATTTGGACTCCTTCCACTCCCTTTCCTCTTCCTCCTCCACAGAGGGAAGGGAACATCCTCCTCATCTGAGGGACTTTTTTTTTCTTTTCATTTTTAGGTCAGGAACTACTTCCCCAAGACCCCTGTAATTCTCATCCTGGCCTAAAAAGGCAGGGTTGGGGTCTGCCTGCACATCTGTTAACGCAGCCTAAGCATACTGTGCTGCACCAGGATGTGCATGGAAGGGCCTGCCTCAACCTGAGGAGCCTGGCTGGGGTCGGGTGTGTCTGCTGGGATGTCCTGCAGAACATCAGGGCTAAAGCTCACTCAGGAGCCACAAATGTGACTTTTCTTGCAATTCTGCTGCCACTGCCAAGTGAAAAACCAGGTGCTCCCCCTTCCCAGACTGGAGGACCGGCTGGGTGGTGCTGATAAACACAATGAGGGCAAAAGCAGCCCATGGGGAAGGGCCTCATCACCCTTGTTTTGCAGATCTTACATCATTTCCTGAGTAATGGTTTCCGAGAGTCATGCTGCCAGATAGAGATTTTTTTGTTTTTTAAACCATATTCATTGGTGGCTGTGGGATTCAAACCCAGGACTCCAGTATCACAACCCAGAGACTTAGCTACTACACTACATTGCCTCCTATAATTGGGTGCCAAATAACAATTACTGAGGTAAAATATAATAATTAGCCCTGATATCAGGACCTGGGCTAATGTCCTACTGAGGAGGCTAAAAACTCTTCACTGAGCTGTGTACTGTGATTAGTGCACCAAAAAGTGCTAATTAGATGTGTGCGCTCACTAGCGGGCATGCACAGGGTGTTATCACAACTGCACGGGTGTGCACACACCAGTAATCACGCAAGCGCAATAGCGTGATGCAGCAGTATTGTGCAAGCGCAATAGCACAATGCTGTAGTATTGTGCAAGCACAATAACATGAAGCAACAGTATTGCGCAAGCACAATAGCACGATGCAACAGTATTGTGCAAACACGGGCATGCACTTCAAACAGAGGCAGGAAAATGGCCTGAAAGAGGAGCATGCACCCAACCTAATAGCAGCTGCACAAATGGAAAAACGGTGGTGTATGGAGAAAAAAAACACCAAAAAAACTCTGAAGTACCCAAATTTCACACAATAGGAATAGCTGTGCAAAGACAAAAAACACAGAACCTGATATTGGAGGGGGGGCACCAACACCAGAGCCGAGCAACCCCCACAGACACCCTACATTCCCAGAAAAAAAAAATTATATTTGTAAATTTGTACCTACCTGTGGCACCTTTTTTTGTTATGTTTTGTTTAAATGGAGACCATTAAAACACACTAACATGGCAGAAATTACTCTCAATTCACACAGGCAATGAGAAAAAGGCAGGTTATTCAACTTGAAATCTGCAGCTTTACAGGCATGATTTTACAAACATATGAATGTGCCAGCAGAAACAGACCAGCCGGTCTATTTAAGTCTGCTCGAGTCTGCAGCCAACACCTCTAGTTTGCAGCTGCCATACCTCCCTCCCTTGCCACCCACCCACCTCCCCACCCCCTCACTTTCCCTGTTCCCTGTCCCATGCCTCTTTGAAGCTGTTCACAGATTTACATGATACCACCCATTCAGGTAGGGCATTCCATTTTGCTACCACCCACTCTGTGAAATAGTGTCTCCTCATTTCCTTCCTAAATCTTCCCCCCTCTATTCTTAGCCTGTGTCCCCTTGTGACCCTCCCCCTCCATAACTTAAAGACCCCTTCTGCCCCATCCTTATTGATTCCTCTCAGATACTTGAATGTCTCTATCATATCCCCCCTGTCCCTTCTATCCTCCAGGGTGTACATATTCAGGTCTCCCAGCCTGCTGTCATAGTCTCTCCCCTCCATTCCACATATCATCTTTGTTGCCCTCCACTGCACCCCCTCCAGTAGCCTGATATCACGCTTTAGGTATGGCCTCCAAAACTGTACACAATACTCTAAGTGCGGCCTTACCAATGACCCGTAGCAGGGCAAGATCACCTCCCTTCGCCTGGATGAAAACCCCCTCGCTATGCACCCCAGCATTTTATTTGCTTTTGCAGCTGCTGTCCTGCACTGGGCAGTGTTGTTCATGGTCCCTGTTATCATTACCCCTAGGTCCTTCTCCTCCTCAGTGATCCCCAGCTTAATCCCCCCTCCCCAGCCGGTATTCTCTCCTTGGGTTCTTCACCTCAAAGTGCATAACTTTATACTTCTTTGCATTGAACCCCAGCTGCCACCTCTCTGACCACTCCTCTAGCTTGCGCAGGTCCCCCTGCAGCTGCTTCCATCCCTCCTCTCCATCGACCACTGCTCCGATTTTGGTGTCATCAGTGAACAGACTTACCTTGCTCACCACCCCGTGTATAATGTCTGATATGAACAGCCCAAACAACACTGGCCCCAACACAGAGCCCAGTGCACCCCACTCATCACCGGCCTTGGAGTTGAGAGCTCCCCTCTCACCACCACCCGTTGCAGCCTGCTACTCAGCCATCTTGTAATCCAGTTCATCATTTTTGGCCCTACCCCTACACCAGTTAGATTCTCCCCAAGCCGCCCATGAGGCACCGAATTGAAGGCCTTGCTGAAGTCCAAGTAAAGATCATCCACTGCATGATCCTTATCCAGCTCACCTGTCACCCAGTCATAATATTGTATGAGGTTGGTTTTACAAGACTTCCCTGAAACAAACCCATGCTGCTTCACATCCTGGAGGCCATTGTCCTCCAGGTACGACACCAGTCTTTACTTTATTATTGTTTCCATCAGTTTGCACACTATGGAGGTGAGACTTACTGGACAATAATTACCCGGTTCATCCCTTGGCCTGCTCTTGTGTAATGGTACTACATGTGCCATCCTCCAGTCCAGTGGCACACATCCCGACTCCAGTGAGGTGCTGTACAGATCCGCCAGCGGCTCCGTCAACACCTCCGCCATCTCCCTCAGCACCCTGGGGTGGATACCATCTGGCTCTGGTGCCTTGTCTACCTTCAGTGCCCTCAGTCCCTCTAGGATGCTACTTGCTTCACTTTTAATTTAGGGGTGCTCCCTGAAACAGGCAGCTCCAACCTGCAAGGCAGAATTGCAGCCCCAAAAAAGTATTGAATCTTGAAAATCTTGAGAGAAGATTAAAGTAACTCTGTCAATTTTGAATGTCACAGCTAAACTGAGGAGTTGCTGCTGTTGGAATCCTCATGTGCCCAACATTCTAAAGCTTGGGCTGTGCCATTTGCCTGGTAGGGGTGCACTATATCCAGTTGTTCTGATTACCCATTGACAATGTGGAGCACTACAGAAAGCCACTGCCTGGGTTCAGGTATTTGCCAGCATAGTTGCGATATAAACAATTACCTGAGTTTACAATTACACAGGAGGCTGGATTTTCAAAGGGCCCTCAGAATGACGCAAGGTGCGTCAAATAACCACCATGTATCAAATCCAGCTGTACCAACGACCATGCAATTTTGCAAGAAAAGCATTCTCTGTGGCAAAATTCCCCAAAATGATGCAAGAGGACCACTATGTCAAAAATATGATGCATGGGGGTGAGAATGACACAAACTGAGAATGATGCAAGTTAAGTCAAAAATACGATGCATGCATGCATGAGATGGAGCAAAAATGGGGCAAGTTGAGTCAAAAATATGATGCATGAGTGAAATGGAGAAAAATGGGGCAAGTTGAGTCAAAAATATGATGCATGAGTGAGATGGAGAAAAATGGCACAAGCTGAATGAAAAATATGATGCTTGAGAGATATGGAGAAAAATGATGCAAGCTGAGTCAAAAATACGATACATGGAGCAAAAAATGGTGCAAGCTGAGTTCAAAATTACGGCGGATGAATTGGCCTCTAAAAGCAATATTTTACATGCTGCATTATGATATCTACCATGCAGGACTCTTGTAGCAGAATGCCATTCATAGTACCATAGTCAAGTCTGCCCACTTGCTGTGGGCCTCTGTATATACCCTAGTGTCAGACCAGCTATGGCTGGTCTAACAGTAGCATGTGTCTTTGACACTGTGTCGACAGCTTCCATCTTAGAAAATTTAAAACAAGGGGATGGTGCATAATTTTTTTTTTTTACACAAGTCCTATTGCGACATGGCACACACCCTTTTTTTATGCAAGCCTGATGCAAGCCACTTTGGTGCAGGCAGTGCCACTTTTTAACACAAGCAGTGTGAGAAAATAGGAACTGATACAAGTTTTGACTCAGCTTGCTCCTTGTGTCATTCCTTTCTGATGCAAGTACCTTGCGTCATTCTCTGACCTTTGAAAAATTGAGCCCCAGTGTCATGGAACCCACTAGGGAGGGGACCTAGTGGACCTGATCCTATCCAACTGTGAGCATGTCCAGGATGTAAAGGTGGAAGTGTCACTTGCAAGAAGTGGCCACCACTCAGTGTGGTTCCACCTAGACATGGGTAGAGGGATGGTCAGGACCAGGATGAGGGTTTTGGACTTCAGAAAGGTTGACTTTAAGAAGATGGGAGAAACTCTGCCAGGACACCTTGCTGGGATGAGAAAGGCAATGGAGGCGAAACAGAAATGGGCTATAATTAAGGAGGGAACTGATGGAGGCCGCATAGATCAAATACAAGATCAAACACAAGAAATCTAAGGTCAAAAAGTTCAGCTGGTTCAGAAAGGAAGTGGCAAATGCAATAACAGAAAAGAAAACAGCCTTCCTGAAATACAAACATACTCGGAATGAAGAGGATAAGGAGGTCTATTGTGTTGACTCACTCAGCCTGTGGTGGCTATTTTGAATCAGGTTAAACATAGAACATTTTGACTCATATACAGTATGCGCTATGGGATTGAGTGAGTGAAATCAAGGGTGGCAATCAGAGTGGTTAGAGAGGCAAAGGCTACAAAGGAAGTACTGCTGGCACAGGGAGTAAAATGTGATGAGAAGGCCTTCAAATATATAAGACAGAAGGGGGATATTAAGGATGACATTCAGATAAAAAAAAAAGGGGGGGAGATGGGCACAAGGAAGTGAAGAGAAAGCGGAGGTGCTTAACTGCTGCTCCATCTTCACTAGAGAGATGGATGGATCACTGCCACAAGGGAGCATGGGGGTGGGGGTGCAGAACAGTGGAGTCATGGATGACGTAATAGAGGAAGACAGGGTGCATAAGGGCCTAAAGGCCCTGAAGGCAGACAAGTCACCAGGGCCAGACGGCGTGCACCCAAGGATCCTAAAGGACCTAGCGGAGGTGGTGGCAGGCCCCCTGGTGGACCTGTTTTACACTGCTCTGGTGCCTCTCCATAAAAGTGGTCCAAGGGATGAATCAGGGAATTACAGGCCAGTAAGTCTAACCTCAATAGTGGGGAACCTGATGGAGACCATCCTGAAGGAAAGACTGGTAAGCCTTCTCAAGGAAAACGGTTAGCAAGATGAGAGGTAGTAGGGGTTTGTGTTGAGGAGGTCATGCCAGACCAATCTGATGGACTTTTTCAACTGTCTGACCAGGACAGTAGACAAGGGCCAAGTGGTTTATGTCCTGTATCTGGCCTTCAGCAAGGTCTTTGACTCTGTGCCTCATAGGAGACTGGTCAGAAAGCTGGAAGACCTGGGGTGAGGGCCAAGCTAGCTAGATGGGTCAAAAAACTGGTTGCAGGATAGAAATCAAAAAATGATGGTCAGGGAGGAATTCTCAGAAGCTATATCTGTGACCAGTGGGGTCCCACAGGGCTCAGTGCTTGGTCCAGTGTTGTTTAAAATCTTCATCAGTGACACTGCTGATGGGATCAAAGGTAAAATCTCCCTGTTCACGGATGACACAAAGCTCTTTGGAAGGGTGAGCATGGAGGAGGAGAGTCAGGAATTTGTGGAAGACCTGGCTAGGCTGGAGAAATGGTATGGCATGTGGCAACTGAGTTTTAATGCCAAAAAGTACAAAGTAATGCACTTGGGGGTGAAAACCCTGATACCAAATACTGGTTGGGTGGTGTGCAGGCTACCAAGTTGGAGGAGGAAAAGGACTTGGGGGTAATCATCATGAGTTACCTGAAGCACTCGGCACACTGCAGGATAGCAGCAACAAAAACAAATTGGATGCTATGCTCCATTGCCAAAGGAATTACCAGCAATAAGACGGACATCATACTGCCACTGTACAGGTCACTGGTAAGCCGTACCTTGAGTAGAATGCAGTATTGGTGCTCTTATCTTATGATGGATGTTATCTTGCTGGAGATGGTCCAGAGAAGGATGACTAAGATAATCCAGGACCAACAGGACAACACCTAAAAAGAGAAGCTCAAGGGGATCGACATGTAATCCCTTAAGGACAGAAGGGGAGGAGGAATATGATTGAGACCTTCAAATACCTTAAAAGTATAAACAGGGTGAATACAAAGGGTCCCTTCAGTCCTAGTGGGAACACCTCCACTAGGGGACATAACCTAAAGCTGGTAGGAGGAAGATTCAAGAGAGATGATAAGGAGGCACTTTTTCACAGAGAGAGTGGTGGCCAAGTGGAATGAGTTGCCAGAGGAGGTGGTCTCCCTGAAAATGGTGGACAGCTTCAAGAGGGGATGGATTAGAATTAAAGGGAAAGTTGCCAGTGGAGGATGTGGGGGGGGGGGACTTAAGGAGGGTTGGGAGGATTTGGAGAGGTCACTATGTAGACACAGGGGGACCTGCACACTCAAGCAGACTAGACAGACTGTAAGGTCTTTATCTGCTGGCACATTTGTATGTTCGTATGTTTAGACAATCACCAGTATAATCAAGATATAAACCATTAACTGGGTTCAGGTAATCACCAGTGTAGTCAAAATATAAACCACTACCTAGGTTCTGGTAACCTTCAGTGCAGTAGGGAATAAACCCCTACCTGGGTTCAGGTAAACACCAGTGTAGTCAAATATACCCGTACTTGGGCTCAGATAATCACCAGTGCAATCAAGATATAAACCTGTACCTAGGTTTAGGTAATTATCAGTGTAGTCAGAATATAAATCACTGCCACTGGGTTCAGGTAATCACCAGTGTGGTCGATATATAAATACTTACCTGGGTTTAAGCAATCACCAGTGTAATCAAGATATAAACCACTACCTGGGTTCAGGTAATTTACCAGTAGAGTCATGATATAAACTGCTATCTGGGATCATGTACTATAATCACCAGGGTAGTCAAGATATAAACCACTACCTGAGTTCAGGTAATAACCACTATAGTCAAGCTTGATTGATTGATTGACTGAGTGACTGATTGATTGATTGACTGATTGATAACTGATAACTGAGAAAGGCACACTGAGCCAAGGCCCATTTCCAGGTGTGACCTGGGGGGGGGGGGTACAAGCAGAATAGTACATCAATGACATATCAGCGAGGAGGAGAGCACAAGCAGAGCAATACATCAATGACATCAGTGAGCAATTCAGTGGCAGCTTAGATTGCACGATAGCATAGTAACACAAATATAATCTCTTCAGTATGAAGTAAAGTTTGCATTGCCAGAGGAGGTGGTTGCAGTGTCAATAGCCTGACAGAAGTCTGTCTCCATCATAGCCAAGTATGGGGAAAGGACTGCTAGAGTGGACAGAAGGAGGAGAGTAGAGTCAAAGGTGGATTGACAGTGACATTTTAGCAGCTGAGCTGGTTATAATGGCAAATTATAACCGCTTCTCTATGAAAAAATGAAAGCCAGTAATTATATGGATTTTGCACACCTGAGGTGCAAGGGCGTCTATAAACCCTAACAGCAAAGCACACCGAGGTGTGCATAAAATATGAGTCTGAGCACTTCCCCATGTTTTATTTTTTATATTTACTGGTTCATTTGTTTATGTATTAAGTTATTCTGTTGCATGAAAGAATGACTGAAATGGCAATGTGGAACTGTATGGAACAGCAGATTGAGATCAGAAGGAGGGTGGGTGGAAGAGGCGAGGGACCAGGCAGAGGTATTTAACGAGTACTTTGCCTCTGTGTTCACTAGGGAGGGGGATGGGATATCTACAAAGCAAGGCACAAAGGGGATAGAAGCGGCAGGGAGTGGGATCAGGGGAGCAGCAGAAATGGAGCAAAAGGGAGGGAAAGGTACCCCAGGGGTGTCACATCTGGATAAGGATAAAAAGACCAGTAAGGTGGAGGGGACGGATGATGCCATCCCACCAAAGGTGTGGTTTGCCCTCAAGGCCTAAAAGAAAGACAAATCTCCTGGGCGGATGGCATTCATCCAAGAGTACTATGGGAATTGGCGGACATACTGGCTGCACCTCTGGCGGAGCTTTTCAACAGGTCACTTGAGACAGGGAGGGTACCTAGGGATTAGAAGAGAGGCACATGTGGTACCAATCCATAAAGGGGGTCAAGGAAGTACCAGGAAACTATAGACCCATCAGTTTAACCTCGTGGTGGGAAAATTAATGGAGAGTATACTAAAGGAACGATTGGGGTTTACTTGGAGGAGGTGGGAGGTCTGATAGTCGGCAGCATGGGTTTGTGCCAGGTAGATCATGTCAAACCAACCTTGTGGAGTTCTATGAATGGGTAACATCAGAACTGGATAGGGGTAAGCCTGTGGATGTATTATTCTTGGACTTCAGCAAGGCGTTGACTCTGTCCCCACAATGGTCTGGTGGAGAAACTGATGGGGTTAGGAGTAGGCCCTTTGATGGTCAGATGGATTGAAAACTGGATAGCTGGACGCACTCAGAGAGTAGTGGTCTGTGGGAGCCTCGAACCCTACAGAGGTTGGTGGGGGTACCACAGGGCTCGGTCCTGGATCCAATCCTGTTTAATGCATACATATCAGACATCAGGGATGGTATAGGGTGTGAAATGAGTCTCTTCGCGGATGACTCCAAGATGGGAGCAGTAGTTGAGGGAGAAGAGGGGAGGTTGGCCCTGCAAGGGGACCTGGACACCCTGGAAAGCTGGGCTCACACATGGAAATTAAATTTCAATATCACCAAGTGCAAGGTGTTGCATCTTGGTGGAAACCCCTAAACACAGGTACACCCTGGGAGGGAGGTGCTGGAAGCCTCAACAGGGGAAAAAGACCTAGGGGTCATGGTGGATACATGTATGAATAACACTGAGCAGTGCAGGAGGCAGCTAGCAAGGCAAACAGGATGTTGGGATGCATCACAAGGGATCACCTCTAGGAGCAAGGAAGTGATTCTGCCACTGTACAATGGACTGGTTAGACCACACCTTGAGTACTGTGTACAGTACTGGAGACCACACTGAAGAGGGACATACAGCTCCTGGAGAGGGTACAGGGAGGGCAACAAAGATGATACGAGGCTAGGGATTTGACTTACGAGGACAGACTTGAGGAGCTCTGCCTGTTTCATAGGAGGAGAGGAGAGACAGGGGACATGATTGGGTCTTCAAGTACCTCAAGGGAATAAATAGGGTAAACATGGAGGGGATCTTTAGACTAAAGCAGGGAGGCATCACCAGAGGGCATGGTTTGAAGTTGGAAGGTGGAAGGGTGAGGGGGGAAAAGAGGAGGAGGTTTTTCACTGAGAGGGTGGTGGACCCTTGGAATGCTCTGCCTGGTGAGCTGGTTCAGAGATCCACAGTGGAGAGCTTTAAGAGAGGGTGGGACAGACACAGAAAGTGGATGTATCAGATGATGGCCTATCCCGGGGGGGTGGGGATGGATGATAGGGGTTTCTGGAGCACAAGGGGTGGGAGGGTCTCGGCACCCAACTAAGGATCTAGGTTCGAGCAGACTTGATAGACCATAAGGCCTAATCTGCTGGCAAATAGTATGTTAGTATGTTAGTATGTATGCAAACGTTATTGAACAGAATGAGAAATTTAATATGAGTAACTGTTTAAATTACATTTTTTAAACATTTTAAGTATCTGCTAACACCATTTAAAACATTTTCAACAGTGTCAGTAAACCCTGCCTCCCCAACCCACCCCTGAAAATCGTAACTAGTTATAGTCAATAAGCAGTACAGAACAGAATTTCATAAGTTGAAGTAAAGAGTTTTTAAAGGAAATTTGTTTTTATTCGGCAGGTACATGTCTCTTTTAGGTACTTTTTTTTCTCATTCAACTGTGTTAGTTCTGACATAGGTAGTGAAATTAATTTTGTGGACTCATTAGTCTTCGTGAGGTACTTTGTGAAAAGCTGTACGTCACTTTTAGTTTTTGTTAAGTATGTTTTTATTTTCTTGCTTCTCGATGAATTTTTGGTGCTGACTCATTAGCTTGTGGAAAGCGTGATGAAGTTGCAATTTTTGTGTTTGCTTGCGCACATGTGCAAGAAACACATTGTGTCAGCTCCGTTCAGTAACAGGTTTTGGAGGCGTGGCAGTGTTGTGGCGAATGGCAGCAATCCGTTTTGGGGCTGGTCTCTTCCGCACTGATAAAGGGGTATGTTGTCGATGACAGCAGTTAATGAGCGTGCCACTATACTCAAAGAAAACTGACTGCTGCAATCAGGGAGCGCCTTGTCACTGAACAATCAGCTGTGTTTGTGGAGCGGTCCCTGATTGCAGTAGCCAATTACAGCTGTATTGTCTGGTGTCCCCTTTCAATAAACGTGGTGACAGCTTCTCTGTTGGACTCTCACGTCCACACAAAGCCAATTGACAGCCACCGCCTGCCTCTCCCAGTCCATGATAAAGCCGATGGGGGTGCCCAAATCCCCTGTCAGCATGCCCCTTCCCCAATTCATTTGCTGACAGGGTAACCCAATCCCCGTCAGCATGATGCGCCCCTCCATTTGTTGTGTCCCAAGGGGTGTGGCCAGTCTCCTTCGGCTCATGCACACCCCCCCCCAAGCACACTGCATGGATGACGGGGGTGCCCAATCCCCATCAGCTCATGCTCATGTGCTTCCCCCCCAGCACACTGTATGGCCAACGGGGGTGCCCAATCCCTCAGACTTCACTCCCCAATAAACATCCAGGTGGTATGCTGGGAGCCCACCCCAGCATGCCAAAAGTTCCACAGTGTCTTTTTTTTAATTCCTGTAAAAGAAAAGAAACAGCCCCTCGTTGAGTCTCTTGCTCCCTCCCCCAGCCTACAGCCATCCTCTGTGCACTCCACCTCCCCACAAACCCCCTCACCCCATACTTACCTCCAGAACATGGCACAATGATCTTCGGTGGACCGGGAACATGTCTGCACTCTTCAAAGCCGACCACGAACTGAAGAAATGCCGATAAGCTGTATAATGGTATAAATGTTTGTTTTTTTTTAACTTATGTGGATATCGCAGCCATTTTTTTGACTTTTGGCACCAAATTTTCAAAATGGGGTTCTTGGGACCCCTCCTCATGAATTCAGTCACTGCCATGGCATTATTCGGTCCCGAAAGGTGATTTCATGGTCACTGTGCAGAATCACCTTTCAGGAGAGATTAACCAAATGTCACTGTTCATGAGTTGGGCTCTCAAAAAGGCGATGTTGCAAATTTGGTGAAAAAATTCAAAAATGACTGTGTTACGAGCGTGCGTTGTGCAGTTTCCACACATACTCGTAAGTTTGCAAATTTGTAATATTTTCACTCCTGATTTTCAACATTTGCATTTTTTCATACCTCCTTGCAAACAGTATAGCTGTCATTTTTCACATTCTGGCCAAAATGTGTTTTTGCACTTCCAGCGCAGAATAGCGCAGTTGCTGTCAGAATTCAGTGTTTGAGACAGATTAAGAAAATCACAGTGACACTGTTCATGAGCAGAGGTCCTAAAGTGCCTATGTTGAAAATTTTGTGACAAAAGTCCATAAAATTACTGTGTTACGAGCGTGCATTGCACAGTTTCCATGCACCCTCATAACTTCACAAACTTGCAATATTTTCACTCCAGATTTTCAGCATTGGCATTTCTCCACACCTCCTTTTGAACAGTATAGCTGTTATTTTTTACATCCTGGCCAAAATGTGTTTTCGCACTTCTGGCGCAGAATAGCACGGTCGCTGTGGGAAATCAGTGTTCGGGACAGATTAAGAAAATCACAGTGACACTGTTCATGAGCAGAGGTCCTAAAATGCCTATGTTGAAAATTTGGTGACAAAAGTCCATAAAATGACTTTGTTACAAGCATGCATTGTGTAGTATCCACGCACACACGTAACTTTAAAAATGTGTCATATTTCCACTCAAAATGTTCAGCATTGCCCATTTTGCACACCTCCTTTGAACAGTACAGCTGTCATTTTTCTCATCTTGCCCAAAATGTGTGTTTGCACATCTGGCACACAATAGCGCAGTCACTGTGGGAAATCAATGTTTATGACAGATTGAGAAAATCATATGACAGTGTTCAAGAGCAGAGGTCACAAAATGCGTATGTTGAAAATTTGGTGAAATAATTTCACTAAATGACTGTGTTACAAGCAGGCATTGCGCAGTTTCCACATACGCTCGGAAGTGTGAGCATTTTTAATATTTTCACTCCAGATTTTCAACATTGCCATCTCTTCACACCTCCCTATGCATGGTACAAATGTCATTCTTCACTTCCTTTCTGATCTGTGTTTTCACACATCTGGCGCAGAATGGCACGGTCACTGTAGGAAATCAAACTTCGGGACACATTAACAAAATCACAGTGCCACTGTTCATGAGCATTGGTCCCAAATGCTTTCATGAGGTGGGAGTCACAAAAAGGCCATGCTGAAAATGTGTAGTGCAAATACCAACAAACGCCCGGGGCGTTAGGGTTTCTAACCATAACGTTCCACCCTGTGCAGACTGACAGGCATCAGGGGTGTGCCTTTGGATTGCCGGCTATAATGCTCACGCCATTCCACCCCCATCCCCACCCTGAAGCCAGTGACAGCCATTCAGGTGTGCCTTGGACTCTTTGGCCCCAGACTTCACCCCATTTTCCTATACTGCACCCATTTCAGTGTACGTCCTTATGAAATGGGGTGACTGTGAAGCCAAACACCCCAAGGCATACCTCAACACTTGTCAGTGTCTACAATACAGGGTGAGGTGAAATGCCGTAAGCATTATGGGCGATGATCCAAAGGCACACCCCAATGCCTGTCCATCTCTGCAGGGTGGAGGTGGAGTTGGTGTGAGTTCAATACTTCACTGCCATTCCTATTCTGCATCTGTCTAACTCCTGCACATCCAATGCTAATATCAGCAAGCAAACATTCGGCAGTGACAAATGCTTATCTAGGGGTGTTCTGATGAGAATTTTGTTAGAAAACTGTGCCCTGTTTTTCTTTCTTTTAGTTGACAAGATTTCTATCATTTGCACTGGTAGTTTTCCTGAGACTGTGCAAGCGACCTGCCAGCATGAGGACAAAGCATGGTACAGATGTTCAGCTGGCATGAATGCTATTTTAAGAACTTTTGTAAAAGGTGATTAACCAAACTCTGTTATACATGGTTCGTTAACCACACGTGTGTATAACGGAGTTTGTGAGGTTCTGCCAATGGTTGATAATGGGCACTAACCAGTAAATATACCACTATCTTGTTCAGGTAATCACCAGTGTAGTCACAATATAAACCACTTCGGTTTATGTAATCCCTAGTGTTGTTTTGATGAAAACCACTACCTGTGTTTATGTAATCACTAGTGTGGTTGAAATATAAACTACTATCTGGGTCTATATAATCCCTAGTGTAGTCATGATAAAAACCACTACCTGGGCTCATTTTGCACATCCTTCAGTAACAGAGATTTTTGCCATATCTACAGCTCCGAAGAGTACACCATTTAAAGATGGCAATCAGATGTCATTCATTGTCATTGCTGATCAATGGAAGCCCAGTTCAACAATCATCAGCTCAGTCTTGCTTAGGTTGAAACTTAACCAGTTGGAGGTTCTCTAGTCATGGATCTCTTTCAAGCTTTGACACAGCACAGAGTCTGCACAAACCTCGTCTTGTGTACATGTGAGGTATAGCTGGGTATCATCTGCATAGCAGTGAAACTCTAGCCCATACCATCTTAATATCTTTCCCAATGGCAATAAGTACATGGCAAGCAACACAGAGGCCAGAATTGAGCCTTGAGATACACCACAGTTGAGTACAGCTATCTCAGAGATGAAATTACCTAAAACAACCTGTTGTATTCTTCTACTCAAGTAGGACTCAGACCAGCACATACAAATGCCAGTGACTCCCATATACTGCCTCAGGTATTTCAGACATACCACAAGGCCGATCATATTAGATGCAAATGAAAGGTCATGGACAAGAATGGAATGATGTCATCTGTCTCTCACCATGAGGAGATCATTGAACCCCTTGACAAAAGCAATATTTATGCTGTGGCAAGGGTGAAATCCTCACTGGAGAGGCTCAAAGATTTCATGCATTTCCAAGTAAGCCTCTAACTGCAGCTCCACTACCTTCTCGATTATCTTTCCCAAAAAGTGAAGGTTCGAGACAAGCCTGTAATTTAGAAAAATATCAGAATCTAAAGATGGTTTCTTCAAGAGGGGCTTCATCATTGCCCTTTGCAGAGCAGTATGGAAAACATTCTCCCATAGACATGATCTGACAGTTTCTGACATAATCAGTCCTAGGGCCCAACCACAGCCAGTAAGCAGCCTGGTGGGCCCAAGATCGAATAAACAATGGGTGGCATGCAGTTATGAGACCATGCAGAGCATCTCTGCATCTGAAACTGGTAAGAACGCCCTTCAAGATGGCTGACTGCCTAGGTCCATCCCAGGAATATTACTGCCAGCCCATTACAGACCACTTGAGGAAACCCCGTCTCAGACTGTTGATACCTTATTGAGGAAGAACTGATTAAATTCATTGCATTTTTTTGTGGAAAAGACTCTATCTGACTGTAGACAAGGGGTTAGGCAATGGTCCACAGTGCAAAAGATTAGAACTGGTCTGTTCTTCCCTTCCCCAATCACCGTTGACAAGAACACTTTTTTAGGGTGACTGCCCACTGATGCCATAGTTAGGCTTAAGTGCCAATTTGTCCTCCTCCAAGCGGCAACTTTACCAAGAATGCTCCAACCTCCGTTCCTTTGTCTTCAACTGCCTTGGCTCCTCAAATAACCACAGAATGCTGCAGTGCAATGTCAAAGGACAAACACAGTAAGGTGCCAGAGAGTCAAAGTCAGATGTAACAGCCATGTTACAGCCCTCCATGGCCTCCTTGACCTCACTAGTACATGCTGTCACCATGCTCGGTAGGTACAATACTGCCAAGCGTTTGCAAGGCTTCATATTATTTTTAGGGCAGTAATGGACCATCTCCACAGGGAGGGATTAAATTGGGTGCCCCACAGAGGAACAGCTTAACATGATGATTCTACCAAACAACTGGATCAACCTTGATGCCACGTATGCCAAGACCTGATGAGAGGACCAGATCCAAGGCAGGACCATGCTGGTGAGTACCAGTGGGAACAGCCTGTGCTAGCCCCAGCAAGAACATCTGCTGGAAGAACTAATGAACAAACTGCAAGGCTTCATCATCCACCCAGGCACTGAAGTCCCTGAGAACAATCAGTTTTTTAGACTTCATCACCAGGCCAATGACAAACTTCGCTAATAGTTCCTGCAGGAACTCACTCCTCTGTGCTGGAGGCTGGTACACAAGAATGATCCTGCAAGCTTTACCTGCACCACTCCTTACAGCTATGCATCTAAATGATCTGGTTGATCCTGTGAGGCATGCTGAGAGTCCCAGAGGGGATTTAAAACAGATGGCCAATCCACCCCCTCTGTGCTCCTACCTCAGACAATGCACTATGGAATATCCAGTAAGGATGAATGCCTCCAGCACAGGGCCAGAATCATCCCCCAGCCAGGTTTCCATAATACAAACAAGATCAGCTGAAAAGTCCATGATAAAACCTTCCACTACTGCAGTTTTATTCTTCAGTGACTTGCACTACATAGAATGACCGAAAGGGGAGGGGCAGAGTCAGCCAGACTATTTAACTGCTTCCTACTGGTTACCGGAAGATCCCTAGGTATTGGAACCAGGCAGGGAGATACTCTGTTCTAATTCTAACATCTCTTTAAGTGTCTCTGTGACCTCACCACTCCAATCCCACCATCCTCAGCGTCACCCCTGATCATTCTGATGGCTTCCGCACTGCCCTCACAGAATTTCCCAATCCACACAGCAGCAGATCAAGAGGGGATCCTTTAAAGGAGCAGAGCTGCCTCAGGTAGTCTGGGGAGTAAACATGCTTCCCAGAGACCCCACTATGACACACGCTGCCAGCAACTTAAAATAAACCATTACCTCATCATATAAAAAAATACTCAAACTACCCAGAACCCACTCCAAACCAATTACACCCCAAATCATACAATAAAGTTAGCAAAACCATACAGCTCAGACTCCCAATTCATACTTAGCATAATATACAAAACTACACTAAAAATAAAGAAAGGTGGGGCCAAACAAAATAAGTAAAGGGGGGGGTGGATCCTGCATGAGACAAATTAAAAGCAAATGCTAAATGATGCATTGAAAAGTTATTAGTCATCAGATGCAAAGTGCCATACTGCACCTGCTGCTACCAGTAAAAGCAGATATGAGGCAGTATAGCACAGTGGTTTAAGGCTCTGAGCTGCAAACCTGGAAACCTGGGTTTGAATCCCACACTTGCATACTGTGTGACCCTGAACAAGTCACTTAACTTCCTTGTGCTCCCAGGTCACACCTGTAAACAAGCTTTCAGCTTAGTGTGTCTCTCCTGGATCTGCCGTCCTGTGGGTCAACCCACACAAGTCTTTGAGCAATATAGTCTTCAGAAGCAGCAAAGAAAGTCCATGCTCAGGGTGGAGTATGACAAACCAACTAGGCTTGGAATTGCATTCATTTCAATTCACCGATGGCACATCTCTCTTTAATTCACCGATGGCATTCTCTCACAACTGCCATCAGTCAGAGGATATCCCAAATTTAACCGGGGAGGCAAGCAGCCTCATTCACTCTCATAGTGCAACCCCAGGAGGCCCAGCTGACTAAACTGAAACTCCAATCAGCTCTTTCACCATTGAGTCTACCATGGCTGCCATATCTTCGCAGCTAGCACTCCTGTAGCTACCCTTCCGTGGAGACATCCAGCAGTAATGCCAGTCTCAGGCAAGATCCTGAGCAGTCAGCAGGCATCCAACCACTACACATGTGCTCCTCTACATGAGATTTAAATGCTGCCCCATTCCACAAGTGCAGGAAAACACTCCAAAATTCTAATCTGGTAAGTGATATAGCCAGCTTAGCATGGGGCAACACTGGATGAGATACACCCCAAAATTCCAGACAGGCAGAAAATTAAATAATTGTAATGTATATGTTCAGGAATGGAAAGTTGCAAAATCATAGTCAAATGTCCAACGGCTTGAAGTACACAGGAGGACTGAAGCTAGTAAACCTTCCACAATAAAAGGCAGACTATAAAGCAGTGAGCAAGTGTTGCTTTAAGCTGCCATGCCATGAACTTCATGAACAATGCAGCAATATACAGGGTCGGATATTTCTAGATATTTTGCAGTATTTCTAAAGAGATTCTCTCTGGTAGCCCTATAGTAGTACTGCAAGCAGGCAGGGAATTTCTCTAGAAATGTGACAGAAATATCAGAAAATATCTAATCACGTCAATTAATGCAAATGTAGGGCACTAACTCTATCTTTTCTATAAAATACAAAACCTAAACTCCTACAATACCTTGCTTGTCTTACCCTGATTATCTTTAAAAGAATATACACATACTTAAATGAACTTCAGTAAATAAAAGCTTAGAACTAACACAGCTAAAAAACTAATGCTAGCTGGAGCTCACAGAGAGTCTGCCCAGTGTGGCAGCCATCTTTTCTTTGTAGCCCAAAGCACTGTCATGTGACCTTACATGGATCCATTAAGCTCAGATTGCAGCCATGTAACCAAACACAGCTACATGTCGCTCAATTTGCAGTGTTATTATTCAACACAGATTTATATGCATCTCAACTCACAAATATGTGACCCAACACAGATCTAACTAGCTCAATGTACTGACGTGTGATCAAGAGCAATACTATAGCGCTCATATCACACGTCACAAGACCTATCCCAGATCCATATATCAATACCCACAGTTATGTGATCCCATACAGCTGTAGCTCAACTTCCAGCCATGTACCCCAACACAGATACATGCAGCTCAACTCATAGCATTATGATACAACACAATTCCACATATCTCAACTCACAACCATGGAACTTAGCATAGATCCACATAGCTCAGCACAGTACCTTGTGACCCAACACTAAAATCTGTATGTAAATTATGGATTTGTTTCGTGCTGTATTTGGAATGTTTTAACTGAAAAACAATTTTTATAACTTGATATTTTTATAATCAGGGCCATCTCGTAAATAGGTCTCAGGACTTAATAATGTGAATTTGTGACCTTATCCTGTATAAAAATAAAGAATTTTACTACCACTACTACCAACACAGATCCATAAAGTTCAGCTCATAGACGTGACCTAACACAGATTCATATATTTCAACATGCAGTCATGTGAGGGAACACAGATCCATGCAGCTCAACTTGCAGCCACACAGCCCAGCAGGGATCAACTCAATGCATCGCCATGTGACCCAACACAAATCCATGTTGCTCAACTCACTGTCATGTGACCCACCACAGATCGATGCAGCTCAACTTACAGTCATATGACTCAGCACAAAACTATGTAGCTCAACTCACAGTCCCATTACTTAACAGAGATCAGTGTATCTCACCTCTCACTTATGCAACTCCAACAAAGATTCATTTAACTTAGCTCTCAACCAAGTGGTTCAACAAAGATCCTATGTAGCTCAACTCACAGTCACATGACACAACACAGATCCACACAACCCAACTCACAAGCATGAGACTCAGCACAAATACTTGTAGCTAGACTCACAGCAATGTGACCTAACACAGATCCATGTAGTGCAATTCACAGTCTTGGGACTTAACACAGATACATTTAGCTGAACTAGCAGCTGTGTGGTAGAATACTGAATTATGGAACACAAAGTTCATGTGACATAATAACATGCAACAGTATAGTACAGAGCACAACACACACACACACACATATGTGAGTGTGACAATTAAGGCTTCACTGATCATTTTTGCTCATACACAGCTTGTAACCTTGCAGGAGCTGTATTAGTTGGGGCTAGGCAAGCATTCTGTCACATGAGGTCTATGTTATGCTTAATCAACAAGTATGAATTACATTACTCCCACAGGTCCTTTGCAATCCCAGACCCAATGATTTTTGGGAGGAGTGGTATTTGTGAAGAGCCACTGGATTAAGCAGACCATGGGCTAGTTGTTGGTCAATCTGCAGGGTATGTGCAAGCAAGAGCATTTTCCATGGTGGGTTAGTTGTCCTACAATAAAGACCCAAAGCAGAAGACTACATCAGACAGGTCATAACACTTTCATGTTCTTAAAGTTTGCTGTTGAACAACAGGAATGATTTCCTGCATAAACCACTCAGGGCAGTATAGTTGAAGCTTACATAAAGCACCCCACAAAGTAATCTACCTGTGAGCAAAGTAAGATACATTTCTAAGGGTGGTATATATTCAAACATGTACAGAGCAAATTTTGAGAGCGCAATTGCTGTTCACATAGACCCGTTGTGAACAGCACTATGAAGGCACTAACTTCAGTGCTATCACAGAGCAAATCATGCTGCAGACCTGTTAAGGGGATCCAGCTGGGGGCACTGAACAGGCAGTCCAAGTTCTCAGGAGCAAAGCATTTGGGGACACAAAGGTGCTTGTGCCTAAGCCCAACATCCCTACACTGGAATGTTACCACACAAGTGAACTTGTTTTTCATATGGCACTAGGGCCACTTTGCCATCTGATTACCTTTCCATTTCCATGTCATTATCAAGGCTTTGCTACTTTGGGTGACTGAATGCTAGGTGCTCTGTTGTAAAAAAGCAAGCCATAGCCTCCTGTAAACAGATGCCTCGAAGAACTGCAGCAAACAATTGTCCTCATTAGCAGAGGAGATCAGAAACTGTTGTGGTGAGAGTATGGATTGCAGTTCACAGCTTGGAAATAGTACAATTTTGTGGTTGTAGCATGTGAATTGATTATTAAGCCAAACCTTCACAGGGGACAACTAAGGAAACAGTACAGCTTTACAGCACACATATCACTGTATGTACCTGCCAGAAAACAACTGCAACAGGTAGTGTGGGCAATAGGATGGGTCATCTAATTAGGAACAAAAACAAGGAGGTTATATAGTTGACCTAAACCTAAAGTAATATGTGAATTCTGTGACCCTGCACATGTCTGGTGACTTCCCAGTGCTACAGTCCATGCTACTAAAGAAGTGGGTAAAAACCAGAAGCACACACGATGTATGATGTTGCATATCAGCTGGCCTATGCTGTATACTTTTATTGCACGTATTAGATGTGGATTCAACAGTGTATCTGTGATGGATGGATTTCACTATGGACAGTCCCACACAGTTTTCTCTCTGCTTTGACACTGACTACTTCCACAGTCATTTTTGTGCATTTGCAAAGGTCAACAGCCATTTGATCTTGGTTAAAACATGCCTTACTGCAAACCCATTGACATGGTGGCTGAGGCGCCAAGCACCTCACCTCCTACCACACTGGCAACCTGGGTACGGAAATGGATGTGGGTTGCTTGGGGGCTGGCCAGTGAGGGAGGAGTGAGCATTCATAGGACTGCTCTCCTTTCTCGGGAGGGGACTTTTTGTGGCTTACTGTTGACTGTCACCTGGAGATATGTGGTTAGCAGTGCAAGCGAACTACATAGCAGGAAGGGTACCTATGCACAGAGTGCAGGGGCATCTCCATGGAGACAGGCACACACATCAAGCTCATTGCATGTTCATGGGCCCAGGAAGAAAAAGGGGAGCAAACAAATGGAGGATGTGCTCCACAAAACCCTACCTGATCTACTGTGGTCCACTCAGCTGCTCCAGTACAGGATGGAAATCTGGATGTGTGACTTGGGGGTGGAGGACAGCCCTCTCTCCCTGGCCCTATTATGGGGGGAATCCACAGGCGATAGACTACCCGACTGTAGAGGAGGTAAGGGATGTCTGCAAGTACACGGCGACAGGGCTGGGAAATCACCCATTCTGCCAAAGAAAATAAAATCCTTTATGGAAAAAAACATGCCTTAGCAAAGTGTTAAGTTATGCAGCAATAAAAGCCAGTTAGTGCCTTTACATGGGTTTGACTTTAGCACTGCACCATATATTTATGACTCCATCTTTCATTATAATTTGTACAGGTCCTGACTTTGCTGGGCACTGCAAACTATGTTTTACTGCACAAATCTAGGCTTTCAATATAGAAATTGTATCCCTAACTACTGACTCAGTGATGACAGCAGTTTCCTTGGGGAGACAACAGTTTGCGCCACACTACCTCTTTGACTATACAGAACTGCATAAGTGTACAATATGGGGTCTTAACTACTATTTAGGGGTTTTCATCCTTAGTATTTAATCCTCAGAAACATTACTGCTTTAGGTTTTTGACAATAAAAATGAGAGTTGTCCCTCCTAATGTGAGACAGATGAGAGGTGAGGTGTGATATGAGGAAAGGGCAGACTTAAGGGGCCATTGGGCCTATACTGCCATCAATGCCTGTGTTCCTTGTGTTTGTATGAAAGCACTGTAAAAGACATAAACATTTTGTAACAAGTCTTTCATTTAACAAACATAGCCAGCTTTGATCAATATACAAGCTTTCCTCCTTCATAGTAATGTTTGTGCAGTCTTTGCTTCAAGGGATCCTTTCCTAGTTTTTCCCAATGGCTGATTTGCACGCCTGTTATCCAGTGTAGCCCCTCCAACATACCTGGAAGCTCACTGAGATAGGAAATCGGAATATCACAGGTCCACAGATTAGCCATGTTGTCAAATATGCATTCACTCCACAGACCACGACAGCGAAAACTGAGCCCAACTGATGAGTGTGGATCCTTGGCATCACGCTAGCAGGGTGGTAGGAAAGAGAATGGAGAGAGTCACTGTCTGTATAGACTGGAGTCCTGCTGTGACTGAGTTTATTTAAAAAATGACAAGTAAAAACTGGCTAATCTTCATAGTTTAAACAGGGCACCTGACCATGCATTAAAATGCTATTGATGCACTGTCACATGTCATACCTTGATTTTCCTGCAAAAAGCCTGTTTACCATAACAAAGTTAAAAACTAAAATATTTCAGGCACCACAACTGCCATCTTGAAAGACACATCCTTTATTACCCTTATATTAACAAACTCTGGTCAGAGCCAATATAGCTGCAAAATTACATTTTAAAGGGATTAGGAACCATCTACCTTGAAATTGTTCCCATAGACTTGCATTGGTTACATCCATACCATAATTACTCAGCTTCTTCCCCCATTATATATAACTATGTTTCATATAACAAGACAACCAATTAGAAAGAACAAAGTATGTAAACAGCAAGTTTGTCTTAAGAATTATTTTCCTATAAAACATGTAAGAATGAATAACTGATATTTAAACTGTACGCCAAGTAAGAGACGCACATAAAAGGGAGGAGGAAACCTTCATCAAGAAACTGAGTCATTAGTCTGATTGAATGAAAATTTAGGATCACTTTTAACACACTATTAATAAAATAAGCTCCAAAATCCTTCTCATTATATTAAACACACAACTGAAGGACCTACACGCCCTGCCATCCCTCTTGATTGGTGTGCTTGGCTCTGTTTAAACAAATGTTAGTGTGGGGAGACATAATGCTTGACCTGTATGTACAAAAAGTATTTGGAAATAGGAATGTAAAGGTTGATTAAACTGAATAAAACAAAATGATCTGACAGAATTTCAAACAATCTAGCAATACACCATTATATATATATTTCCACACACCAACTGTAAAAAAATTAAAGAGCAAGATGAATGGTCAAAGAGTTAACATACAGAAGGCTCAGCAAGGTATAATTGGTACCAATCATGGAGTGAGCAGGTGAGCACAGTGTATTATCTCACTATCCATCATGCCTGTCAATGATAAATTCAGGTAGTGCAAGCTACTGAAGCCATGCCGTGCAAGCTACTGAGTGGATTAAGTGGCATAAAAAAAGGGAGATGGCCATCACTGAGCCATACTGTCCTGAAGGGATCTTTAACTGCATACAGTATTTTTGGCAACAGCCAAAGCCGTGAAAACATTACATCCATACCATAATTACTCAGCTTCTTCCCCCATTATATATCACTATGTTTCACATAACAAGATGACCAATTAGAAAGAACAAACTATGTAAACAGGAAATTTGTCTTAAGATATTTTTTCTATAAACCACATAAGAAAGAATTACTGATATTTAAAACTGATATTGACACCTCTATTCCGACCAGCTATCGATCTCAAGAAACCCACTCCCCCAGACCCAATGATGATCAACACTAGATCCAAACAAGGTGGGGGGAAAGAAAGAAAAAGCCAAAAGGCTGAGATCAGGAAATCCGAAGTTGGACAACAATGACATTCTTGCAGTGCGGATAAAAGATTTGTCTTCAAAGCCCACCTAGGAGCCAAGTATTTGACACACCATTGCCCACTAGAGACAGGTATGCTCCCCTCCATGGGGAACAATGATCAACGGATCTTAATGACTGACTCCCATCTCAAAATAAGGCCCATCATGACTTGGTTCAGCCTCTGGTGTCACATTCAAGAATATGGGTAGACCATGCAAGCACAAATCCAATACCTAATGGATCTTGAATAAATAAACATGGTTATTATAGGATTTTGGAGCTTATTTTATTAATAGTTTTTTTGGTTTTTTGTTTTTAGCAAAAGCTGTTTCTTCATTCAATTAGGCTAACTGATTTCCTTCTGGACTAAGCCCCCTCCCACCATCACCACCACCGTCACTAGAGGTGGGTGAAGTGGGCTCAGTCCACTCCATGAAGCGTTTTGCGGAGCACAGGTGGATTCGCTGAGTGCTCCGCAACATGAAGCAGAGTACTTTGCGTTATAAAGAGGAACGCGAAGTGCATTGAAAACAGTGACTTCAAGTTACTCCGCCTCCACTGGTCACTACTCTTTCAATTTTAAGGCGAAGTACATTGGTGGCAGTTCACTTTGCCTTGTTTTTGAGCTCCGAAGGTGGATTTTGCAGTGATTCATGGGAGTTCAGGTCACATGGGCTCTATATTGATCTGCACAACCTCAGTTTGGGGTAGTATGAGTAGGAAGGAGTAGTAGACAGTGTGCTCTGATAGCTGTCTGTAGGAATCTTTTAAAAGCATTTTTGCTTTTTTGGGGGGGATTCAATTGTAGTTCATCGATTGTAGGAAACCCTCCTGTGCTCACATCATTGAGCGTTTTTGTTTGTGTGTGGATTTTGAACGTAAATTTACAACATTGAGTGTGTGTGGTGAAAGACAGTGAAGTGTGCTATGTGGGGGAGGGGCGTATCTGTGTGTAGGTAGATTTAAGTTGCAGAACTAGTGATTTCTTTGTGTTTTAGTTATATTTTTGTTATATAACTGACTGTGTTACTGTACACATAGTAAAATTGTCAGTAATAGTACAAATTTTCTTGCTGTTTGTTGTGTGAATGTGGTGCAGCATTTCATACGGTCAGGTTGTTTAAATTACAAAGTTACATTACGTAGCAGTACACTGAACTTTTGCATTTGCATCGCATTCCTCATTCATCATTGTACACAAAGTGTTCTGTGTTGTGTGTGCAGTTTTGCATGCATCAAATATAATACACCTTTTAAAATTTGTGACACAGATTAGTGTAAGTGCAACTAGGTGCAGCAGTGTGAACCTGCTATCCACTGCAGCTGCCTGATTTTGTACTGCAATCGTGTTCTCTGTTCTTAGTTTTGCTGCTTGTAGAGCCATAAAAATCAGCACTGTCTGTATTCAGTGCTCCCTCCCCCACCCCCATGTTGAAAAGGTATTTTTTACCACACTGGATTGTTTTTGTGACCCCATCAGCACCACTGGTTACTGAAGTTGTTTTAATTTCGTGAGTGTCACAACACAGTAGTCTCTTATCTGTTGCTAAAGCCACAGTTGTTTATTTTGCTTCACATTCAGCCAGCGTCCCTCCAGTCAGAAAGTGAACGTATCAAAATCCGAATTTGGTAATAATATTTGTGGTTGATCCCCCAAAATGCCTGCAAAGAGACATGCAAGTAAGCTGTTTCTGGCCATGGCAATGTTGGCAGTAAGAGGGTCTGTGGGCATGGTAGTAGTACGTGGATGGAGAAGTGCATTGCTGATGTGAGGAAAGGTATTTCTCCTGCAATGTTTTTTACAGCCCAATCAGTAGCTTCACTGATAGTTGGAGGAGATGATGTTTTCCCAGCTGGTGGTGGAGGTAGTATTAGCATTGTTGCATCAAGTTCTAATTCCAGCCAGTGTACCGTATCCAAACATATTAAGTGTGAAGCAGTGCAAGTGAGTAACAGCGTAGATGATGTCATACTTCCCAGTAACATCCCATTAACTGAACCTGATTCTGATGATCATGTCAACGATAGCATACAATGTGATATTCCATCCACCGTGGCACTTAACGTCACGCATTTTCCATGCAATGATTCACAGTGTGGTGAAAAAATATCAGGTGATGGTGGTGTAGATGCTTATGATGAATGTGATGATGCCGATGATGATGATGATGTTGCTGTTGTTGCAACATGCAGTCCACATGTTAGCATCCAAGCAGAAGATGTGGATATGTGTGTGACAGTGACGTTGATGAATATGGTGGTGATGTAATTGACCCCAGTTGGGAACCGGAGAAAAAGAAATTAAAAGTGGCTGTGTCTGAATCTGTTTGCAGGAATCCCCCCCTGTAAAAACTTGTGATTTACCGGTTTTAGTGGATGATGATGATGATGATGATGATGATGATGATGATGACCCAGTAATCAATATGATAGGTAGTCGTGGTGGTCAGTTGCAGTCCAGGTGTGCAGTGCCAGAAACATCATGTGCCTCCCCCACTTCAGTGCTTAAAATAACAGACTTAAATAAGCCACATCATCATGTACATGTTAAAAGCAGAGCATCACACTCCCTTGTTTGGGATTTTCTTGTTCAAGATGCAAATGATGATTCAGTTGCAATCTGCCAGGTTTGCCTTGTGTGTGTGAGTCGAGGTGAAAAGGGGAGCCATCTTGGGGCAGGAGGACAGCATGTGCATCTTAAGAACAGGCACTCAGCTAATACCAGACTGGGGCGTTCACCCATATCACCGGCAACTATAGCCAGCATGTTATCCCCTTCCATGACTGTTAAGCCCAGTAGGAAATTAAACGTGCGCAGTAGTGCGGTAATAAGAGAAGAGGATTACTACAGGTATGATGAGGTGGAGGACCATAATGACTTTGAAATGTTGTCCAGTGCTGGTGGGAGTAGCAGTTTTTGTGGTGGTGGGAATGCAGTATGTCTAGTACAAGTGTTACATCAACGTCGGTTGGCAAATCTGGAAAAATAACATAATTTCTGGGTTTGTCATCATCACCTGTGCAACCGTCTTCATCAGATGTCCACACTCCACCCCCTGCCAATGCCATTCATCACAGAGCAAAACCATTTGTGACCAACAATACACCCCGTGTAAAACATTTAAGTCAGCCCACGTTACAGAGTGTTTTTGCGCATAAGCTGAAGTACCCCCCAATCATACAGTGTCACGTGAACTTAATGCTGCTGTAGCGGAAATGCTGGCAATTGATCTTTTGCCTTTCTCCTTTGTGGAGAATTCTGGGTTCTGGCGTTTTGCTGCCTGTGCCTGTCCAAAATGGAAAGTCCCATCCAGGACATACTTTTCTACCCGTGTTGTTCCCGAGTTGTTCTGCACTGTCTCAGACTCAGTAAGACATGCCCTTCAACATTCCTCCTCTCCATTCATCCATTTAAGTATGGATATGTGGACAAGTGGCAAAACAGTGGGGAGTTCACATCTGTGTATAACTGCACACTGAGTGCAGGTGCCGGGGGTTGTTTGTGATGCAGGTAGTGTGAATAATCAGTGCAGGAAGGTGGATTGTCGCAGTAGCAATCTTCCTGAAATTTGCCAGCATGCAACAATTGCTATGCACAGTGTAACCTGTTCACACACTGGTGAGAACCTGTTGGACACGGTACTGACTGAAATTGACAGATGGCTAAACCCACTGTCCCTGAGAGCTGGGTTCATAGCAAGTGACAATGGGTCAAATGTGGTGAAATGCATCATGAATGGTGTTTTTTTTCATGTTCCATGCATGGCCCACTGTTTAAATCTTGTGGTTCAGGAGTTTCTGCAGCACCCTGACATAAAGGAAATACTGACCATTGCACGACATATCTGCTCTCACTTTTCAAGATCCGGAAAGGCTCGTGACCAACTGCAGCAGTTGCAGATACAAAACAGCCTGCCTCAGCACCGCTTGAAGCTGGAAGTTGTCACCTGATGGAACATCACGTTATACATGGCAGAGAGGTTGTATGAATAATACAAAGACATCTCAGAATATCTTGTTATGCACACTAGCCATGACTGTTCTGGGGCCTCCATGTCTATGATGACTGAACAGTGGCGCCTCATGGACTCTGTAATAACAATTTTGCGGCCTTTTGAACATATCACACAGGCAGTGAGTGGCGAGTCTGCCTCCATTAGCCAATCAATTCCACTGCTGCGGGTGCTGAGGCAGACATTGGTGAATGTACAGCATAGCCTTGATGTTGCCAGAAATGGTGGTAGCAGTATGTTGCTGCAACACATGCTGACAGTATTCGACCAGAATCGTCACGTTGTGAGCATTCAGCGTAGTGACAGCTTTGCCATGGCAACAATGGTGGACCCACGATACAAACGTGGAATTGCATCAGTACTGGAAGGAGGGCCTGAACAGGAAAAAATATCAGTAGTCAACTGGTTCGCTTGGTTCATGGGGCACAGAAGTCATGTGCCAAGGTCTGCAAACCTCAGTAGCATAATCCAGCTGAAGGTGTAGCTGGAGGACCAGCAAGCATATCATGCAAGGGTAAGGGGACTAGTTCCTAGTGGTCTGTCATCCAAAGTGGTTGGCGTCAACCCGCTTTGGGAGGCTTTGTCCTAAGTGGGTATTTGTGAAATCAATGATTCCGGGGAATAGGCTGATGCATCAACAATTGGACTTAGTGCGGCACAGAGAATAGTTGAGTCATATTTGTCTGAAAACAGGCATCTGACAATAAGTGAAGATCCTCTTTTGTACTGGAGTGGAAAGGTCAGTGAATGGCCAGAGCTGACTGCAGTGGCACTGAAGTACCTCACATGCCCACCCTCCAGTGTAAGTGTTGAGAGGGTATTCGGCTCAGCAGGTGCAATAGTCAGGGATCGTTGGACAAACCTGTCTCCTGCAAATGTTAGTTTGCGAACATTCAGTAAAATGAATGAGTGGCACATACTAGCACAGACTGCAACCTCAGTATTTGTACCCCGGCCTAGTCATGGTGGTCTTGCTAATGTGGAAATGGAGCATCCTCGTGGCACTGGCAGTGGCTTCCTGAAACGGCCCACCACTGACGTAGACAATGACACAATGGAGAAAGAATTTCCCAGTGATCAGACATCAGACATCGATGCCTGTGAGGGCAGTTTTCTTTATGAGGATGATGGTGTGGTTAATGTTGGCAGGTTTTAACTGCAGTATTTAAAAGGCGGTGTGCCCCCCCACCCCAGACCACAACCACTGGGACTGATGTTATCCAAGTCTGCTGCCACCATGAGTCTGTCTGCCCCCCATGGACCTCTACCACCACTGGGACTGATGTTATCCAAGTCTGCCACCATGAGTCTGTCTGCCCCCCACGGACCACCACCACCACCACAGGGACTGATGTTATGCAAGTGTGCCACCAAGAGTCTGTCTGCCCCCCACGGACCACCACCACCACCACCACCACCACCGGGACTGATGTTATGCAAGTCTGCCACCAAGAGTCTGTCTGCCCCCCACGGACCACCACCACCACCACTCAGACTGATGTTATCCAAGTCTGCCACCAAGAGGCTGTCTGCCCCCCATGGTCAGACCACCACCACCACCAGGACTGATGTTATCCAACTCTGCTGCCACCATGAGTCAGTCTGCCCCCCATGGACCACCACCACCACCACCACCACCAGGACTGATGTTATGGAAGTCTGCCACCAAGAGTCTGTCTGCCCCCCATGGACCACCACCACCATCACTGGGACTGATGTCATGCAAGTCTGCCACCAAGAGTCTGTCTGCCCCCCATGGACCACCACTCAGACTGATGTTATCCAAGTCTGCCACCAAGAGTCTGTCTGCCCCCCACGGACCACCACCACCAGGACTGATGTTATGCAAGTCTACCACCAAGAGTCTGTCTGCCCCCCACGGACCACCACCACCACCACTGGGACTGATGTTATGCAAGTCTGCCACCAAGAGTCTGTCTGCCCCCCAAGGACCACCACAACCACCGGGACTGATGTTATCCAGCTCTGCTGCCACCATGAGTCTGTCTGCCCCCCATGGGCCACCACCACCACCACCACTGGGACTGATGTTATGCAAGTCTGCCACCATGAGTCTGTCTGCCCCCCACGGACCACCAGTCCACCAGCTTCTTAATATTTAAACCATAAAGTGAGTATGTGTACTCATGTGTGTTATGCTGCCTCACTTCCTTAAGTTGTCTGTTTTGTTTTCTGTAGCTTTTCAGAGCCGCAGTGGCAAAACACATACAGTACACTTCTTTTGTTTCTTTTACAGGAGAACAAAAACAGGCTCCATCTCTATTATTCGTTGGGAAAGATGCTGTAGCTATACTGTACAAAGAGGAACCGATGTAATGTCCATGTGAAATCCATTCTGGTAAGTATGAAGATTTTATTTCATCCATTTCATTGCTTTGTAAAGACTGCTGCAAATATTGCACACAACAGGTAGTCTTAGTAGTTGACAAGATGTGTCTCTGAAATGTAACTTGACAATAGGGATTGAGATTTGAAAACCAGGGAGAGACACATAACAATGAAGTTGTAATTTTTAAGAAGTCATTCATTTCTTTTTTTAGGAAAATTTGCGATAGTTTGTTGTTCTGTCAAAGTGGCCTTATCCAAAAAAGTTCTTCAACATCAGGCACACCCCTCCCCCGACCCGAGCTTGGGCACACATGCAACACGCAGAAGTCATTTCATTCGATGACCATGACCATCACTAACAACCGGACTCCAGAAGGATGCTGATGAAATCTGTGAAGAAGTAAAAAAATAAGAAACCATTACAGACAAAACTGAAAATATGATTCTCCCCCCCCCAAAAAGAAATACTTACCTTTATGTGCTTGAGAGTTATCCGTTTCCATTTAAGTGCACAAAATTCTCATTGAGCACTGGAATGTGCACAGCAACAGTTTGGGGTCACCTGTGTGATGCAGAACAATAGCATGAGTACATGTCCATGTCAAGTTCAACCCCCCTCATCATCACCTACAAAACACACAACCATATATCTATACATATATCTACTCACCAAGGCTACTATTAGTGTACATCCAAAGGGCACCTTTCAATCCAGTTGAGATGATCACATTTCATTTTGTGGAATCATCTCGAACAACACATTGGACCAGCAACACGAACCTCACAGTCATCATTTTATACTGGGGATGGGGTATGTGCTGAAACAGTCTCATTTTACTTCATTACCACTTGTCAATTTTCTGCACACATGGAGGACGCATTGTGGGCCTGCAGAAAAAATCTGGGGACTCTGTGCCACCACTGCGCGCATGACTGAGTGCGCCATTAATTCTGGGGGATTCGTATGTGCTGAAACAGTTTGTTTTCACTTCGTTACCACTTGTCAATTTTCTGCACACAAGGAGGACACATTGTGGGCCTGAAGAAAAAATCTGGGGACTCTGTGCCACCACTGCGCGCATGACTGAGTGCTCCAGTAATTCTGGGAGACTTCGTATGTGCTGAAACAGTTTCTTTTCACTTTGTTATCACTTGTCAATTTTCTGCACACAAGGAGGACGCATTGTGAGCCTGCAGAAAAAATCTGGGGACTCTGTGCCACTTTTGTGTGTTCTGTGATTGTTGCTGTGAGCTCATAGTCATGATGTCATAGTGATATTTTTACAATTAAAGCAGCACTGCAAGAATGTCCTCACAGTTCTGAACTTTTTTATGCTACTTTAAATTGCCACAGCAACCACTACTTACGTGAGAGTCATCAGTGACTTGAATGATACGATTCTTCCCACAATTTATGTCTGCTTCTCTTACTCCTACTTTTTTTCATGTATGAAAATAAAATGAGCACATCTTCCAATATTGTTCCGACCAGCTTTGTATTTATTTGCAGCTACTTTTCAATAACTATTGTTCCGTGGTGTCATATAAAACACTGACTGATGCATAACTGTTAGTTAACAACAGAAGTTATATATGACAACTACTTGATGTGATGGAGAAATGCAGAGGAAAACAATGACAAAACCTGGTCACACTCACTGTCAGCACCACCATTTTAAAAGGAATGCTTCTTTCATTATTTCACACATGAAAAAAGCTAGTACAGCACACTCAACTACTGCAAATTGTCGTATCATTCGTATCATTCCAGTCAGTCAGGATGTAAGTAAAGGAAGTTGTAACATAACATTAAAAAATATAGGTCAGAGTTATCAATAGAGTGTTGCGCTGCTGCTTTACAGACAGTCACCACATTACATAGTTATGGTGATGCACATAAACTAATATGTGGGGGCATTACTACCACTGGAATATTTCTTGCTCCACAGAGTGCAATATATGTCTGTGAAAGCCACCCATAATTTCATTACAGTGAGGCACATGATGGAGGAGTTAACAATCTGAAAAGCAACCCACATTTGTGCCACACTTCCTCAGCAACGTTAAGACGTGATGGCAGGGGGAGCGCAGGTGCATGCTCCGCTATGCTGAATGTCCAGCAGCTATCCCAAGCAATGTTTCCTAATGTTATAAGGTTCACTTTGTAGTGAAATGTGGGATGTTTCCACTAGCAAGGCTCTTCTTACTGGAAACGTGGACACACATTTCACAACAAACTGACCATTAACATAAAGAAACATTTGCAAACCTGCATATTCCGATATTCACTGTAAGGAGCCCGCACACGCGCTCTCCCTGCCATCTTGTTCTAATGTTGCTGAGAAGGGAAGCAGAATGTGGGCAGATTTTCAGAATGGGAATGCCTCTGTCCCATGACTCACTGTAATGCATTTACGCATTGTTTTCAAAAAACTGTATTGCACTATGTGGTGCAAGAAAGATTACCCTGGAAGGGAAAATGTGTACGATTTAATAATAACAAACAAAAAACACACAACAAAAGTACAACACAGTAGTGGGGTGGGGTCAGGGGGGTGGGGGGGGGGCAGAAAACAATACCTGGACTTACTATGGCCGTGGGATGCCATGGTGGTCCAGCAGCAGGTGCAGCACTGAAAGTATTTGCTGCTGCTGTGCTTCTACCCTGGTAACCTGCTGCTCCAAATTAATGAAACGCTTGTTGTTTTCCTCCAGTGCTGCCCACACCAGGAGTAGATCAGACTGGCTAACAGGGACTGTGCCGCGGTCCACTGCAGTGGGTAATCCAGGTAAAAGGTGAAAAAAAAAAGGAGGTGCCTGGAGGATTTCATCCTTAGAAGTTTTCATTTAGATTCCTTAGACTGATTCTGTGCATTTTTGTTATACACAGATTCTGTGTTGAAATCTGCACTTATCAGGCTCATGGTCTCGTTTTCTTGGTGGTCCTTGACAAGTATTTTTATTTGGCACTTATATTTATGAGTGATACTATCATGCATCATGTATATGTGTATGTTTAATTTGGGACTTGTTTTCAACTTGCAGTTTTTCCTAATCTCAAGATTTTGTCTCTCATTGTCTGTTCTTTAAAACACAAGGACACTTGCAATGTAAGTTGTAAGCTCATCTTACATGTATTAGAGAGAATGCTATCCCAAGGTTTTTTATCACTAGAATGCTTTCTTGAAGCATACTGAGACATTTTAAAATTTATGTGAGAAGAACTCTCTGGTTGTTGATAATTCTTGATAACCTTTGCCCTTCTGAGGCTTCTCGGTTAAAAGCATACTGGTGTTAATTAGCTTCCCTGACATAATCTTCTGTCATGTTTTAAATGTATATGTTAAACCAATGAGAATTATTTCTGTTTTTTCAACATTATCTGGTGTTAAGAGTATGGGATTTTCAAAATAACTGCCACAAAGCTTCTGAAGAAGGACCTGGTTGGTTCGAAAGCTAGAGCATTTTCTTCTTTTGTGTAACATCCATGGTAAGCTATGCCAAGAAATCTTGTTGTCACATAAATTTTTTGATCCGTGCACTCTGGTTGCTTTTTTCAAAAGCGTTTGGTTTATATTGTTTTCTCTGGGTCTGCAGTAGCACCTGGTTAAACTACTCTCAGGTTTAGAGAGTTTGAGCACCTCAAATATTTGTTTGTTTCAGTATGCTTCAAGAAAGCATTCTAGTGATAAAAAACCTTGGGATAGCATTCTAATACATGTAAGATGAGCTTACAACTTACATTGCAAGTGTCCTTGTGTTTTAAAGAACAGACAACGAGAGACAAAATCCCGAGATTAGGAAGAACTGCAAGTTGAAAATAAGCCCCAAATTAAACATACACACATATACATGATGCATGATAGTATCACTTGTAAGTACAAGTGCCAAATAAAAATACTTGTCAAGGACCCCCAAGAAAACGAGACCATGAGCCTGATGAATGCAGATTTCAACACAGAATCAGTGTATAACAAAAATGCACAGAATCAGTCTAACGAATCTAAATGAAAACTTCTAAGGATGAAATCCTCCAGGCCCCTCCTTTTTTTTTTCTTCCTTATTCTCTCTCTCTCTCTCTCTTTGGGAAAGATATTGTAACTAGTAGAAATGAGATATACTGTGTGTACAAGAGTCATAATACAGCATCATTCACACCAATCTTAATATTTACCCAAAGGAATTACACCTTTTATGAACCCCCCCCCCAAGTAAATGAGATATGCATCTTAATATGAGCAGATTTAAAAATGTGACAGTGTGTAATCCTGATGTCTATTTGCTTTAGCTATTGTATATTGTTTGAACTGCTTTGGTCTTCTTGATGTGGTGCCTGTGTGCCTAAACTATGTCATCTGTTTATCTACTGTTACCCATGTATCTCCAGTGAATGATTGTTATAACTGTCTGCTCTCCGAGCCATTGTTTTTGGACTTGTTAACTGTGCTGTCTTTGTATTAGTTTCGATGAGGTGCCTTTGTAAATGAGTCTCTGACTCAAAGGTTTGTAAAGCTGATATTTTTTAAATAAATAAATGTTTATGTTTAAGCCCATGTAACACCCTTATCTAGTTAATGCATTCACAGTCATAGTGGCTCTGCCAGAGTTTGTTTTTGTTTTGGTATTGTGACAATTTATTCCTTTTGAAGGTGGGGGATTATATGTCACCGAGTCTTTTATACGTTAACTCTTCAATCATCCATCTCGGCTTTTTAATTAATAATTTACGGTCGGTGTGTGGCGATATATATATATATATATATAATGGTGTCCCGCTAGATTGCTTGAAATTGCGTCAGATCATTTTGTTTTACTCAGTTTAATCAACCTTTGCATTCCTATTCTCAAATATTTCTGTTTAATAGATGCCAAGCATTATGTCTCCCCACAACAACATGTGTTTAAACAGAGCCAGCACACCAATCACAAGGGATGGCAGGGCATGTAGGTCCTTCAGTTCTATGTCTTATATAATGAGAATGAGATAAGTGATTTTATTTTATTTTTCAGTACTATGCCAGTCTTTTTAGATTTTGAGCAGGCATATGGGCAGACCATGCAGGCACACTTCCGATATCTAAAGGATCTTGAATATATAAATATGTCTATAATAGGGTTTTGGAGCTTACTTTATTAATAATGTGTTAAAAGGGATCCTATCTTTTTATTCAGTTAGACTAAAGGCTCCATTTCTGGATGAAGGTTCCCTCCTCCCTCATATGTTCATCTCAGGCATGCCTGTACTCATGAGATTGAGTAAATCAACTGTGGGCTTCAATCTACTGGCACCTCAACCCAAAAGCAAACTGGATCCAATGATCCACAAGAAACAGAAACATGAGGATTTCTTCCCTATATGCCCAGTCACAGATAATATCTAACAACTGTTTCAAGGATTGCTCCTGCCTCCTAGGGTTCGCTTTTAAAATCTTCAAGGGGGAGTTCTTCCTCTACCGGAATGTAAAACAAAAATGGAGGGGTAGGAAGAGTTCAACCCACTATCTTCTTTTTATTTAAAAAAAATACTTTGCTCTTGTACAGATTTTCTTTTCTTCAGAACTTGCTGGGCTACTATAATAAGTAAATATAATAATACATGTGTTCTCATAAAATATTCCATCATTATTGTTTAAATAAAATTAATATAATAATTCACATTTTCAGTGCAGGAATTTTCAGTGCAGGGGTTCAATAAAAAGAAAATCTATATGACAGCAAAGTCTTTTTTAAAATATAAAGAAGATAGTGGGTTGAGCTCCTCCCACCCCTCCATTTCTGCCATAGATGGTGTCAACTCAAAAGACTTAGAGGCACTGGACTCAGCCTGTATCCATGTGAGATGGTCCCCAGACAAAATGTATCCTATTCAGGAGGATAGACTAAAACTATGGTGCACGGTCCCCATAGTCGACCTCTAAATAACTGCACTAAGCAAAACGTTGAGCCAGCAGAGGGGGCGACTACCTTGAAAGAGCCAACCAATAAGAAAATGGAAAAAATACTTAAAATGTTATGAGCAACCAGAGCTGCAATTTATGAGGCTAGAGTCTAAATCGGATGGCTAGAGGTGCTCTGCAAGGGACTTACACCAAAGACACAGGAAACTGACCTGGCCGACTGCACATTGCAAACGGCCATGTTTATGGGGACGTGGCTGTGGATGTGCTTAAACTCAATGCCAGGACAGCAGCACTAGCCAATACAGCCAGAAGATCACTTTGGCTGAAGTGTTGGGATGCAGATAATGATTCTAAGTCACTTCTTAAAAAGCTGACCTTCAAGGGAGGACACGTTTTCTGTGATGGTCTCAAAGAGTTCCTCAAGCAAAGAGATGAAGGCAAGGACTTAACCAAAGATAAAGCCAGATTTTCTTACTTACAGTCCTTTTGCAGTCACTTTCCCAGCAACAGGCTGCAACAATAAAATAGAAGGAGAGGCGGTAACTTTTGAGGCAAAGCCGACTTCCGTAACAGATTGGCTTACTTGATCAACAACAGCAACAGCTTCATGAACACAGACAAACAGAGGCAGGTTCTTCAGCAACAGAGACAAATTCAACAAATGAACACAGTAATGACAACAGTGAGATGTCACACCACTCAAGCAATATCCCCCTGTGGGGGAACGACTAGCACTATTCAGGTCGGAATGGTTCAATGCACCAATCGACAGATGGGTAAGAGAAGTGATAAGGGAAGGCTATGCTATTAAATTCAAGGAAAAACTGGTCATGGACAGAATGATCATCTCACCCACAGCAAAAAGGAAAGCCACCATCATGCAAGTAAAAGTGATCGTAGACAAGCTAGTCAAAAGTCAACCCATACAGCTAGTCCAGAGGAAGAAAGAGGAACAGGAATTTATTCAATCTTCTTTTTGGTCCCAGAAAAAATTGGGGACCTATATCTGGTACTGGACTTCATATTCCTGAACAAGTTTGTTCAAGTCCAGAAATTCAAAATGGAGATGATAAGATCCACACTAAAGTTAATCAGGCAGGGAGATTTCCTCACTTCTATATACCTCAAGGACATGTACTTTTATGTCCCAATAAGACCTTCTTACTTCTCACTTCAAGTACCTAAGATTCAATGTTCTAGGTCAATACTTCCAATATCAAGCCCTGCCATTTGGCCTAGCATCAGCATAAAGGGTGTTCATAAAAAATCTTAGTGGTAGTGGCAGAAAGCTAAAAGAGAGCAAGGAGTCCATATCATTCCATTCCATACTTAGATGACTGGCTCATATGAACAAGGTCCAAAAGACAGTCTCTAATGGACACAGAGATGGTGATGAAAATGCTTACAGCACACAGCTGAAATGAATAGAAAAGTTCCTTTCAGCCCTCACACACGATAGAGCATCTGGGAGCAGAGATCAATATGTCAGAAGGCAAAGTGCAACTGTCCAAGAAAAGGATAGAAAATATGGCAAACAAGCTTTGATCCAACCAAACATCAACAGGAGCACAGGCAGCACAAGCAGCACAGGTACTAGGGTGCATGGTGTCATGCATTGATTTACTACCCTGGGGAAGGTGAAACATATGCCCACTAAAGGTACTCTTCCACCAGCATGGATCACCATCAGAGGACAACCTACACCACAGAATGATCATAACCAGCATGGCCAGGAAGTCCCTACAGTGGTGGACCTCAACTCAGACCCTGGAAAAGGGCATGCCACTGGAGATAACTCACGATGTGAACATAGATACCAATGCCAGCCTATTGGGATGGGGAGCATCCATGGACCTCAAAACAGCCCAGGGAAGATGGACAATATCAGAAAGCAAACACTCTCTGTCAACATTCTGGAAATGAGAGCAGTGATGAACGCCTTTGTGGCATTCGTAAAACAATTAGAACAGAAGTCAGTCCTGATCAGGTCAGACAACAGGGCAACTGTGGCATAGATAATGAAACGGGGGTGAAAGGTGTTGGCCTACTGAAAGAAGCCACCAACATTTTTTCATGGACCCAGATCCAGAAGCAATTGGTTTGATACCTTTTATTGGACCAACATAGATGTAACAAAAAGAAAACAGTGCCTAAGCTTTTGGACCAACCAATTTCTGTTTTATAGTTTTTTTAACATACAATACTATTACATTTTAACATGCACTTTAGTGGGTATCAAATCTAAAGGTCTGGCTTTTAATTAAGAGTGTATTCACATAACACACTCATTCATTCATAATTTAAGTTAGTGGAACTGTCTGCATGAGTATTTTTCTTATCTGTCTCTGTTGACATTTGACCTTGGAAGGTTTCTCAGCAGTAGCAAACTGGTAAAATCTAGTTCCTTTCATTTAAATCTCAGTTTTTTGGTTTTTTTTAAAAGGGTATTTTAAAGCAATAAGAATTCTTTCTAGGTATTTTTATGCATGATCTGGGAGTTAACATAACGTGATTCTCTAAACAACTGGCATAAGCTTCCGAGGAAGGACTTGGTTGGTCCGAAAGCTTAGGTACTGTTTTCTTTTTGTTACATCTATGTTGATCCAATAAAAGGTATCAAACCATTTGCTTCTGGATCTGTTCTTACAAGGACGAATATAGCAACTAAACTAATTCTGTATGTCTTCATAGAAACATAGAAGCTGACGGCAGATAAGGACCACAAGGCCCATCCAGTCTGCCCATTTCTTTTTCTACCTTATGAATGTGCCATAGGCCTTTGCTCTGTCAATGGCCTATCTATTCATACTCATCTGTATTGCTCCCTTATGCCTATCCCGTGCCTGTTTGAAGCCCTGCCCTGTATTCATAGCCACCACTTCCTGAGGTAGGCAGTTCCATGCATCCACCACCCTTTCTGTGAAAAAGAACTTCCTCACATTACCCCTTAATCGACCTCCCTCTAATCTCATGCTGTGTCCTCTTGTCCTGCTATTTTTCTTATATTGAAACATGTTATACTCTTTCACCTTGTTAATGCCATTAAGGTGTTTGAATGTTTCAATCATATCACCTCTCTCCCTCCTTTGCTCTAGAGTATACATACTGAGCTCAGTCAATCTGTCCTCATATGTTTTCTGATGCAGTCCCTGAACAATTTTGGTTGCCCTTCTCTGGACAGCCTCATTTTGGTTAATGTCCTTGTGAAGGTTTGGCCTCCAGTACTGCATGTAGTACTCCAGATGGGGCCTAACCAGTGTCTTGCAAAGAGAGATTATTACCTCCCTCTTCAGACTTGTGATACCCCTACTAATACACCGCAACATCCCTCTAGCCTTACCTACTGCTTTAGAGGTCTGCTTGGATGATTTCAGGTCATTGGTGATGATGACGCCCAAGTCTCTTTCTTCCCTTGTGACTGCCAGCAACTCCCAGCCTATAGGTGGCTTCAGGGTTTCTCTTCCCTATGTGCATAATCTTGCACTTCTTTGTGTTTAACCACAGTTGCCACTCTTCTGACCATTTTGCTAGTTTATACAGATCTCTTCTCATTCTGCCCACCCCATCTGGATCATCTACTCTGTTGCAGATCTTGGTGTCACCTGCAAACAGACAAGCCTTACCCTCCAGTCCATCTACAATGTCACTGATGAAGATATTGAAGAGGACTGGCCCCAGGACTGATCCCTGAGGTACCCCACTTGTGACTTCATCTCCTCTGACTGTGTATCATTTACCACCACTCTCTGTTTTCTGCCCGTCAACCAGTTTGCTTCTGACCCACCCCAAGCCTACCCATCTTTTTAATCAATCTTCTATGTGGAACAGTATCGAAAGCTTTGCTGAAGTCAAGGTAGGCAACATCAACTGCTCCCCCTTGGTCCACCACTCTGGTACCCAGTCAAAGAAATCTATGAGATTAGTTTGACAGGACCTTCCTTTTGTAAACCCATGCTGTCTTGGATCCTGTGCTCCTATGGATTCAAGGTGTTGCACTATCCTTTCCTTATGGAGTGTCTCCATAATCTTGCCCACTACTGAGGTAAGACTGACTGGTCTGTAGCTCCCTGCCTCCTTCCTGCAACCACTGTTGTGGAGCGGGATCACAAGAGCCCTTCTCCAGTCTTCTGGGACCTCTCCTGTGCTCAGAGACTCACTAAATAGTTCTGATAATGGCTCTGCTAGTTCCACTCTTAGCTCCTTTAGTACCCTGGGATGTATGCCATCAGGTCCCATTGCCTTGTTCACCCTGAGCTTATCGAGCTCTTGTAGGACCCTTTCTTTTGTGAAGGGACTAGTTTACACCTCCCTTCCCCTGTGTCCATCTTGCAGAGCTACCCTACCTTCTCTTCAGTAAATACTGAGCAGAAATATCTATTTAGGATAGATGCTTTTACATGGTCCTCCTCCTCACATGCCCCCTTATCCCCTTTGATCTTACCAATACCTCCTCTGGACTTTCTCCTTTCACTAATGTATCTCTAGAAAGTCTTGTTATGTTTCATCATGGGCCCCAAAACACCTCTAAACATAATGGCAATTCACCTGGCAGGAAAACTGAATACAAAGATAGACTGGATATGCAGGCAGCAGATTCACCTAGGGGTGTGTCAGCTGCAAGCACAAAAGCTCCAACTCATCCAACACAGGTGGGGCAGGTAATGATGGACCTACTGGTGACCAGCAAAAACATTCATTTGGCCAGATTCTTCTTAAGATTCATGGAACCAAAATCTATGGAGATCGATGCATTACTCCCACCATGGACACACAATTATGCATACATACTCCCACCATTACCCATTCCCACTGATAACACAGGTACTCAGAAAGATAAGACAATCCAGAAGGCTAATCATACTGAGCACCCTGAATTGGCCAAGGAGAACTTGGTTTGCCACAGTTGTAGCAATGGCACTGGACAAATGGCACCTGCTTTCCAAACAGACATCCTCAAAGAGGGACCAGTCACGCATCCCAGCCCACACAACCTAAATCTCATGGCCTCACTCCTGAAAGGGAGGGAATGTTGAATGCAGGTTACCATGAGTCGGTCATTAACACTGCTGTATTCCAGAAAAATATCGACAACCTCATCATATGGCATACAATGGAAGATATTTGCTTCTTGGTGTGAAAATAAGAACATACGTCCACAATCAGTGGGGGCATCAGAAGTGCTTCTTTACCTACAGCAAGGTCTAAAGAAAGGTCTGTCACGATCATCACTGAGAGTTCAACTGTCAGTAATTGGAGCATCACTGGGATGGGTGGGGGACACTGCCCCAGGTTCTCATCCAGACGTTTTAAGGTTCCTCAAGGCTGGAAGCAGTATCAGGCTAAGAAAAAAAACAATGGTTGACCCATGGGACCTAACTCTGATCCTAAATGCTGTGACAGAACACCCCTTGAAACCTATCAGCAGTGTAGAATCACATTGGGTGGGATAAAAACCTTTTTCCTGGTGGCAGTGTACTCAGCCCACACAACAGGGGAGCTCACTGCCCTATCAGGCAAAGAACCACTTATCATTATCATAACAGGGGTGACTCTCAGAACAATGCCTTCCTTCACACCAAAAATAGCATCTGCCTTTCACATAAACCAAACTATAGAACTCACAACATTTTATATGGAGCACACAGGATAAAAAGAGAAAGCCTCCACACAGTATACATGAGGAGAACAATCACAACATACCTGGACAGGATTAAACCATTCAGAAAAACAAAGAGGATATTCATGATCAACCAAGGCCAAAAGGAAGAAATGGTGGCAGCAAAAGTGACCATAGCCATGTGGTTAAAAAGAACACTCCAAGAGGTATATACACACCAGAACAAAATGCCACCACAAGGTATCAAGTCAGACTTGACTAGAGTGGTAGCCATATCATTGGCAAAGAGGAATCACACCTCCGTACTGCAGAAGGGATACGTGAAGTGACAACATGAACCTCTAGACACATCTTTGCCAGACATTAGACACTTGACACTAAAATACTGCACAAGGTGGCCTCTGGGGCAAAGGTGTTGGTGGCCACCACTTTCTCAGGCCCAGAATCTGTGCTCTCTAACCCTGCCACTTGAAAGGTACTGCTGATTACAATACTAGCTATAAGGAGTAGGAGTGCCAAGAATACATAGAGAGCACAATGGTAGTTTACTCACCTGGTAAAGGTGATTGTGTTACTTTATATCCATGGCACTCCAGGGCCCTCCCATTTACAGCAAGCAGTTCGGACCTGGTAAACAGGCTTCAATCTATAAAAATACGCAAGTCATGACATAGAAACACAGAAACATAGAATATGACGGCAGATAAGGACCGCTTGGACCACCTAGTCTGCCCATTTTCTACCTAACAGATAAGCTGCAGATCCTAGTTAACCAACAGCTTACTTCCTCCTACCCCCCACTAGGACTGCCTTATGTCTGTCCCATGCATTCTTGAATTCCCCCACTGTTCTTGACTCCATGACCTCCTCAGGGAGGCTGTTCCATGCATCCACAACCCTCTCTGTGAAAAAATACTTCCTCACATTACCTCTGAGCTGTCCCCCCTCTATCTTCAAATTGTGCCCCCTTGTTCTTGCACATCTCTTTTTCTGAAAGATACTACCCTCTTGGACGTTGTTGATTCCCTTGAGGTACTTGCAAGTTTCTATCATGTCCCCTCTCTCCCTTCTTTCCTCAAATGTATACATATTAAGCTCCTTTAATCTTCCTTCGTATGTCTTCTGGTGCAGACCCTGCACCATTTTGGTTGCCCTCCTCTGGACAGCCTCCACCTGTCTGTGTCTTTGAGGAGATGGGGTCACCAGAACTGCACATAGTACTCCATATGGGGTCTCACCAACTGTCTGTACAGAGGGATAACAACTTCCTGTTTTCTACTATTGATGCCTCTCCCTATGCATCCCAGTATCCCCCCAGCCTTCCTTACTGCCTTCTCACATTGCTTGCCCACCTTTAGGTCATCTGATATAATTACCCCCAGGTCCCTTACCATTTTACTGTTGTCAGTATCTCACCCCCCATTGTGTACTCTTCTCCTGGGTTTTTGTTTCCCAGGTGCATTACCTTGCACTTCTTTGCATTGAATCTGAGCTGCCATACATTTGACCATTCCTCCAACCTTGCCAAGTCCCTTCTCATCCTTTCCACTCCATCTTGTGTATCAACCCTGCTGCAGATCTTTGTGTCATCTACAAAGAGACATACTTTTCCTTCTAGTTCCTCTGCAATGTCACTTATAAAGACATTAAAAAGGACCGGTCCCAGTACTGAACCCTGCGGTACCCCGCTAGTAACCCTCCTTTCTTCACTGTGGACTCCATCTACTACTACCCTTTGAGTCCTGTTGTCTAGCCAATTTTTTATCCAGGCTACCACCTTGGGATCCACTCCAAGACTGGCTAACTTGTGTATTAATCTTTTGTGTGGGACTGTATTAAATGCCTTGCTAAAATCTAGGTAGACCATGTCCACAGCCCCTCCCTGATCTACTACTTTGGTCACCCAGTCAAAGAAATCTATTAGATTCATCTGACACGACCTTCCCATCGTGAATCCATGCTGCCATGGGTCCTGTGCCCCACTGGCCACTAGGTACTCAACATTTCTTTCCTTCAGAAGTGATTCCATCATTTTCCCTACAACTGAGGTCAAACTAACTGGTCTGTAGTTTCCTGCCTCTGTCCTGCTCCCACTTTTGTGAAGAGGAATCACATCCACCCTCCTCCAGTACTCAGGTACCACCCCTTCCTCCCATGATTTGTTAAAGAGAGTAGTCAGCGGTGTCACTAGTTCTACCCTTAGTTCTTTTAGAATTCTTGGGTGAATCCCATCAGGCCCCATTGTTTTGTCCACCTTCAATTTTATCAGTTCTTTCAGAACCCTTTCTTCTGCAAATGGACTGGTATCGACCTCCATCTTCAGAGTGTTTCTCTTGTTTGGTTTAGGTACCTCTCTCTTCTCTTTCTTTGTGAATACTGAGCAGAAATATTCATTCAGTATCCCTACTTTTTCACTGTCACCCTCTACCCACATCACCTCCCCTTTATTAAGCGACAGTATCCCTCCATTGGTCTTTCTTCACTCCCTAATGTACCTATAAAAGGTCTTATCCCCCTTCTTAACAGAGTTGGCTATCCTTTCCTCAGTTTGGGCCTTTGCTATTCTGACTGCCTTCCCAGCCTCTTTCTGCTTTAACTGATAAAGTTCTCTGTCCTTCTTCTGTGTTTCCTTATATTTCCTGAATGCTGACTTTTTCTCCTTAACCTTCCTTGCCACCTCTTTTGAGAACCATAGCGTTTTTTTCCTTTGTTGTGTTTTGTTGATTTGCTTTACACAAAGGCTTGTTGCCTCTGTGATGGCTGTTTGATTACTCCCCATTGTTCCTACACCCCTCCTTCTTGCCTGTTTGCTAGTGCTTTTCTGAGGCACTCTCTCATTTTCCCAAAGTCAGCCCTCCTAAATTCCAATACTCTTGCTTTTTATGGCATGATTGTATGGCTGTGTTTATCATGAAGCACACTGTTTGGTGGTCACTTGTTCCCAGATGGCTACCCACTTCTAAATCTGAGATTCTTTCTCCGTCCCCATTTGAGAGTACCAGATCTAAGATTGCTCCCTCCCAAGTGGGTTCCAATACTAGCTGTCTGAGGCATGCCCCTTGTAGGGCATCAAGAATGACCCTGCTCTTGGATTTGCCTGCAGCAAAGGTGCCCCAGTTAACATCTGGCATATTCAGGTCCCCCATCAACAATATCTCCCTTTTTCTGCCATTCTAAGGATGCCTTCTATCATCTCCTTGTCCATTCCCTCCCTGAGATGGGGTCTGTATTCAACCCCATGCAGATTGTGGTGCCATTTCCTGTCTCCAGGGTGACCCAGAGTGCCTCATCTGCTCCCTGTTTACTCTTTAGTTCTGTTGCTTTGATCCCTTCCTTTACAAAGAGAGCTACTCCTCCTCCTTTTTTACCCTTCCCGTCCCTCCTGTAGATTGTGTATCCTGGTATGTTGACATCCCAGTCATGGTTCTCTGTGCACCATGTTTCTGTGACTGCCACAATATCCAGCCAACCCTCTTCCATCAAGGCCACTAGTTCAGGGAGCTTGTTACATAGACTATGGGTATTGGTACTCATCACCCTCCACTTTTTGATGGCCTTACCCCTTTTAGCCCCATTCTTGTCCTTACTGCCTTTGCCTTTTTTTACATTTACCTCTGTCCTGCTCCCTAATGACTTATCTACCTTGGTGTTTACCTCACTAATTACTGTGTTTTGTGGGGGAAGGCTGGGATTTCCCTGCTCCTGTTCAGTGCCTTCCCCTTGGCTAGTTTAAATGATTGCCAATGAAGCATTTAAACCTCTCACCTAGGATCCTGGATCCACCCTGGACAGATGCAGACCATCACACCAGTATAGGTCTGCATCCCTCCAGGTGGCTTCCCAATCCCCGATGAAGCCAAAGCCCTGAGCTCCACACCAGTTTTTAACCATTCATTGAATTCCTTGCTGAGGAGTACCCTAGCATTACCCTTGCCATAGACAGGCAGCACCTCCGAGAAGGTTACTGTATACGCTACTTGTCTAAAGTCCCTCCCCAACTCTACAAACTCGTCTTGCACTGCTCTGATCCTATTCCTTGCCAGGTCATTTGTCCCTAGGTGGACAATGACATCCAGCTCCCTTCCTCGTGCAGCTGCTCTCATAATCCTGAGGATTCACTTCCTGTCCCTCCAAGCCATGGTGCCAGGCAGGCACCTTACCTCTCTCTCCCCTTCCTCCCCCATTTCTACCCCCCCTAATAATTGAGTCCCCCACCAGGGGTTGTTTCCTTCCCCTGTGGGGTCCCATGCCACCCTCCTGTGGGTCCCCTATGTGAAGGTTCCCAGCATCCTCCTTGGTCTCCACTGCAGGTGCCTCCATAGAGAAACCACTGTCCACCAGAAGAGCGTATGAATTGTGGAGCAGTACAGCTGGAGGGATGCAACTTTGTTCCACCACCCTCTCCCTTCCTGAGCCCACCCTGGTCCAGCCTCTCCTCTTTCTTGGCAACCTCTGAGGTAGTGGCATTGGCCCTGGTGGTCCCTGGGTGGGGGAGGAGGTTTCACGAATCCTAGCCAGGTCAGCCTGGAGACGGGCAACCTCCTCCCTCAGACCAGAGAGGTTCCTGCAAATAGGGCAGCATCACAGCCTCCAGAATGTCTCCCAGAACACTGCCACCCCACAACCATTGCACTGTACCACTCCTATCATGTCTTATTTTATGTCCCCTCTCCTGTTTCTCTGTATGCTTACTCTCTCCTCTCTTTACAACTCTCACCCTTCCTGTTCTGGGACAGCAACTTCCTATATTCTTCAGTAGCCTCCTTCTTCCTTGCTCAGTGTCAGACCACCAGCAGCTGGGGGGGACAGCAAGCTACTTTTTTCCTTTAGGGTTGACAAAATCAATGTTTCTCTATGATCCTTCCTTCCTACCTTCCTACTGCCAAACAGGAAGTTCTATTGTCAGTCAAATCCAGGGCTATAAAAGTAGAACAGACTTAGGGGGTGGTGGGGGTGGAGGGCAATTAGTAAGAAAAAGGCTAGCAACAGGAAGTTTTAATTTGAATCACCTGCTTTTATATTGTCTAAGCCACACCCCCAATTAGGCTCTCTCTCCTCCTACTGGTTTAGCAAAGTAAGTTGATACAGTACCTTTCCCAGCACAGAACACACACTGACTTTCTTTCTTTTCTTTTTTAACCCTAAATAAGACCCCTTCTACTTCTAATAAAGTACCTGTCTGCTTAATCTCAACAGACACTGACTCCTGCTGGGACAGAAGTGTTAAATTAGTAAGAAAATTGTAGCTTCTTTTAGTTAGCTGCTTTCTGCTCTACAAGCAAGGCTAGCAACAGGAAGTTGTAACTTGAATCACCTGCTTTTATATTGTCTAAGCCACACCCCCAATTAAGCTCTCTCTCTTCCTACTGGTTTAGCAAAGTAAGTTGATACAGTACCTTTCCCAGCACAGAACACACACTGACTTTCTTTCTTTTCCTTTTTTAACCCTAAATGAGACCCCTTTTACTTCTAATAAAGTATCTGTCTGCTTAATTTCAACAGACACTGACTCCTGCTGAGATAGAAGTGTTAAATTAGTAAGAAAATTGTAGCTTCTTTTAGTTAGCTGCTTTCTGCACTACAAGCAAGGCTAGCAACAGGAAATTGTAATTTGAGTCACCTGCTTTTAGATTGTCTAAAGCCACACCCCCAATTAAGCTCTCTCTCCTCATACTAGTTTAGCAAAGTAAGTTGATACAGTACCCTTCCCAGCACAGAACACACACTGACTTTCTTTCTTTTCTTTTTTTTACCCTAAATAAGACTACTTCTACTAAAGTATACAAATGATATACTGAAAAAGCAATTTAGAATTGTATGGTGAAGGGATTACAGTAGATTAGAAATGAATTACCAGTATGGTATATTTGTCAGTCTGCATGGTTCACTCATTTTGCAGCTTGGGGAAGTATCTATCTAAAGACAAAGGGAGCTGTAGTGTCTTAGATGGAAGAGTCAACATTTGGTTCTGTATCACATGTGCATCTATCAACCAATCAGGTGGACATAACCCTAGCTGTAAGGAGTTGAAGCGCCATGGATATATAGGAACACAATCACCTCCTACCAGAGGTGAGTAAACTACCAATCCAGGACTACCAATGCAACCACCAGCAGGATTTTTATGCAGCCTCCAGCTACACAGCTTTAAATACTAAACTAAAAACCTAAATAATTTGTAAATGTGTAGCTTTTAAAACAAACTCTGGTCAGAGCTGATATGGCTGTGGAGAGCATTTAGGTGTGGCAAGATCATTGAAAAGAATATGCTGTGTTCTCGCTGCACCAGAGTCAGTCATAAGTAATACTGCAGCAACTACAGTACTGCGTATGCATGATACTCTCACATGTGCAGTTTGCCTCAGAGTCAGCCGTGTGCAACATGGCAGTGCTGACATAACTACATATGCACAATAGTCATGCATGTGCAGTTTAAGACAGTGCCACCATGTGGCAGATGACGGCCGTCACTTCTGCAGTTGCAGAAAGGAAAAGTAGTGCGCTGGGAAGTGGGTATGTTTATGCAGCCCATGGACAGGAAGGGCTGCATAAACAGAATCACTGAAAACTATGCCAGAGCATTGTGGCAGCACAATGGTAAGGCAGAATCGCAGGCAGCTTCTTCAAGCATAGAAACATCGAAAATGCCACCTTCCCCCTCTCCCTCCCTCCCTTCTGAAACAGACCCTAAAACCTGCCCCTCCTCCTCACCCAACTCTTCATTTCTTTGCTTCCAGAGCTAGCACCCTCCATCACTGTCAACCTGTTCTGGCTTTGTGAATAAGAGGCCATAATATGAACCTCAGCACAGTTGATTGAACACTATTTACATAGCCATTCTAAAGAAAAGTAAAACATTTTTAATATTTTTCTTTTTGGCTTTCTAAATACAAGGGTACTAGTTAGAAATCAATTAGCCTATTTCTATGGAAGGTAAATGCAGGAACCAGTGAAACAATGAGCAATTGTGCAGCTAGCAAAAAAAAAAGGGGGGGTACACAAACACTTGGAAACAACATAATTTATAAAACAAGCATTTGTCAATGCCAAATGTTGTTGCGCTGACATTGACAGTGGGAGTGGCGGAGGTAGAGATGCAAAGTGCTGTGATTTTGTGAATGTGTCTCAAAAGGTGATTTTGCACAGTGAGCATGCCATTGTGTGCCACAGCTGCAGAAACACGTTTTGGGTAGGCTGTGAAAAATGCCAGCTGGACTGTTGATAAGGAGATGTGCACAAATGCCAGTGGTGAAAATGTGGCATGAAAATATTGCAGATTGACGAAGTTACAAGGGTGTGTGGAAAATGCACAATGTACACTTGCAACACAGTCATTGTATGGAGTTTTGGCACCAAATTTTCAACATAGGCATTTTAGGAGCTCTGCTCATGAATAGTGTCACCGTCATTTCCTCAAACTGTCCCAAAAACTGATTTTGCACGCCGGCCGGGCAATTCTGTGCCGGACGTGAGAAAACAAATTTCAGGCAGCTGTAGTGTTCATAAGGAGGTATGGAAAAATGCCAATGATGAACAGCTGGAGTGAAACTATTACAAATTCACAAAGTCATGAGTGTGCGTGGAAACTGTGCAATGCAGGCTCATAAAACACTCATTTTATTGACTTTTGTTCCCAAATTTTCAACATAGGCATTTTAGGGCATCTGCTAATGAACAGTGTAATGTCATTTTCATCACGTGTCTTGAACATGGACTTTCCACAGTGACCACGCTATTCTGCGCTGAACTGCGAAAACAGATTTTGGTCAGGATGTAAAAAATGACAGCTGTACTGTTCATTAGGAGGTGCAGAACAATGGCACTGTTGAAAATCTGGAGTGAAAATATTAGAAGTTTGTGAATGTACGAGCGTGTGTGAAAACTGCGCAACGCACGCTGGTAACGCAGTCATGTTATGGAGTATTGTCACCAAATTGTCAACACAGGCATTTTAGTACCTCTGCTCGTGAACAGTGTCACTGTCATTTTCGTAATGTGTCCCAACAGTGATTTCCTGCACAGTGAACGGGCTAGCCCGCGCCGGCAAGCGCGAAACATTTCGGCAGGGATGTGAAAATGACCGCTGTGCAGTTCACAAGAAGGTGTAGTAAATGCCAGTGTTGAGAATCTGATGAAAATATTGCAACTGCGCTAACTTACCAGCGTGCATTGTGCAGTTGCTATGCACGCTCGTGAAACAGTCATTTTATGGAGTACTGTCACCAAATTTTCAACACAGGCATTTTAGGACCTCTGCTAATGAACAGTATCACTGTCATTTTTGTAATATGTCCCAAACACTGATTTCGCACAACGACCACTCTATTTTGTGCCGGAAGTGCGAAAACACATTTCAGCCAGGATGTGAAAAATGAGAGCTGTACAGTTCACAAGAAGGTGTGGTAAAATGCCAATGTTGAGAATGTGGCATAAAAATAGTGTGAATGCGCTAACTTATGAGCTTGCGTTGCTCAGTTGCTACACACGTTCGTAAAACAGTCATTTCATGGAGTATTGTCACCAAATTCTCAACACAGGCATTTTAGGACCTCTGCTCATGAACACTGTCACTGTCATTTTCGTAATGTGTCCCAAAAACTGAATTTGCACCACGATCAAGACTCATTTCAGCCGGAAGTGCGAAACACATTTCCGCCAGGATGTGAAAATGACTAGCTATACAGTCTACAAGAAGGTGCGGTAAAATGCCAATGTTGATAATCTGGCATGAAAATATTGTGAATTCGCTAACCATGGCGTGTGTTCGCGGTGCTCGCATGCTCATAAAACGAATCATGTTTTGATTTTTCCCATCAAATCTGCAACATAGAATTTTTGAGAGCCCCCTCATGAACAGTGGCACTGTCATTTCCTTGCGTGGTCCCGAAAGGTGATTCCACGCAGTGACTGCGAAATCACCTTTCAAGACCGAATAACGCCATGACAGTGCAAGAACTCATGAGAACGGGTCCCAAAAACCCAACGTTGAAAATTTGGGGCCAAAATTCACAAAAATGCCTGAGATATATACTAAAGTTGAAAAAAACCCTATTTATTATGTTATACAGCTTACCGGCATTTCCTCAGTTCGCGGTTGGCTTTGAAGAGTGCAGATGTGTTCCCGGTCCACCCAAGATCGCTGCGGACTCGGAGGTAAGTATGGGGTGATGGGGGTGGGGAGGCAGGGTGCGCAGTGGGTGAGTGCGGTGGGGAAGGGGAGCACGGAGACTACGAGGGACTGTTTTTCTTTTCAGGATTTAAAAGAAAAAAAAAACATCGTAGTAAGTTTTTTTTCCAGGGATTTATCACGCTGGGGTGGACTCTAGTGTGCCACCTAACTGTTTGGGGATGTCTGTAGCCGACGGGGATTGGGCACCCTGCCAGCAAACAACACGGGGGAGAATTTATGCTAAGAGGGATTGGGCACCCTGCCAGCACACAAAGAAGGGGGGGCGAGAGCCGAGGGTGATTGGGCAACCCCTTGACATTAAACAATTGGGATTATTTCTGCTGATAGGGCCTCTCACAGCACACAAGAAAAGGGGGCGGAGTAAGAGCCGAGGATTGGGCACCCCCGCATATCACAAATTGGGGTGTTCTATGCTGACGGGGAGGGCCCCTCGGCCGGCACTCTTCATAGGGGCAGGGGCAGCTGACAGGGGAGATTGGGCACCCCGGCCAACAGTCTGGCTGCCAGTGTGTTTCGCAAAGTACATAATGGCGGTGAGCACGGCAAGAAAAGGACCGCTGTGTCTGACGAGCTTTGCTCGGATTGCAGCGGACCTTTTCTTAGATGTGCTCGCCACATTATGTATGCATGGTGTGGCACCAGCATGCAGACTGATTGGGGAATGCGGGACGCACCTACTGATGCATGCCCTGCATTCGTCCAACAGCGACTGTGCCTCCAAAGCTGCACTATCCCAAAATGTTGTCTGCGCAAGCGTGACAACATAAAAATTATTTTGCTCAATCTTAGATAATCAGTAGGGTTACTTGTGCATACTTTAATATTTCTCCACACTTTTACTTTTGAAATTTGTAAAAAAAATATGAAAAAATGACACAACCTTTTGCACAGGTCTTGACCTCCCATAAAGGGAATGGCTTAAAACTTATTTGGAAGTCATTCAAGAGTTATCCCAAAGTCGAGATTTAGTAAACTATACATTTAATGCATTTTTATTACTAGAAGTTGCCAAAGAAGACATAATAAAAGAAAAATCAGTACTGCAGCATAGATGCCTAAAAGTTTCACATACAGCCTTGTTTGTGCACCAGGTCTTCCTTTTGCGTGTGAAGAGAACTACAAAAGAACCCCACAGCAAATGCACTGCGGCATGGGTTATCCTGGAAGATATTGGCCTTACAGCCAAACATTATTGGCTGTAAGGTTATCTTAACCCTCTGTCTTTATTCCCCCAGAATTCTCCCCGACTGGGTGCTTCAGTCTTGTCTGGGCGGGCAGCACCTTCTATCCCACCCCTCGCACTATCCCTGGAAGCTCAACTCTTACCCGCTTCTGACTGGCTGTTTAATCTCGTCTGGCGGCACCTGCTATTCCCCTGATGCCCAAACTCTGCTCCTTGTAAGCCAGCTCAGAATTCCCTTGACCGGTGGTGTTTGACTCATCTGCGGCATGGTACTGCTAACCCCCTGCTGCCTGCACTCCACTCCCTGAAAGCCAGCTCAGGTACGGTCCTTGGAAAGTGCCTTACCAATTTGATTTTCAGTGCTTTCTTTCATGCTCTCACTCAGTTGGCAGCTTTCCTGAAACTGCTCACTCCTATTGGCTCTCCCCGGAGACACTGCAGCCTGACCCAAGCTCTGAACTGCTGCCTCCTTCAGCTGCCTGCTGAACTGTATTGGGTGCTGTATTTTTTGACAATGTTTTGGTACTGCTTTCTTTTCTGCCTGCATTTTCCTAGCTAATTTAACTGTTAAATGTGTGTATAAACTAATTGTGTTTCTTGGGTGCTGTATTTTAAATTTGCAAAGCCTGTTTCCTAGAGTATGTGCAAACTAGTTACCTCATTAGCATGTCTCCTTTAGTGTATTACACCACAGCTAAATTTTAAAATCTCAATCCTTAGAGTGGACATGGTGTTGTGTTTAACAATAATCTCCCTCTCTCTCTACTCCTGCTACCCTGTGGATTTTTTTTTCTTTCTTTCATTTTTTTTCCATGTTTTCTGCTGCCTCCAGTCTGTCTCCAACCCCCCAGCTCGGCGCTGACCCTCCCTGCCCCCACTTGATCATTTCTGTCTTTTTCCTTTGCTCTCACCTCCAGTGTGTAACCCGCCCACAGATCAACCTTAATTGCCCTGCCAATTTACGGCATGCCCCTCTGCTGCTCTGCTGTCTCCTCGACCATGTCTACCCTGCCCCTTATTGTCTCTCTGTCTATATTAACCCTCTGTCTTTTTTCCCCCAACAGAATTCACTTCATGACCGGGTGCTTCAGTCTCATCCGGCAGTGCCTGCTATCCCCCCCACACCACCCACACTCCGCTCCCTGGTAGCCAGCTCAGGTACAGTCCTTGGAAAGTGCCTTACCAATTTGATTTTCAGTGCTTTCTTTTGTGCTGTCATCCAGTTGGCTGCTTTCCAGAAATTGCTCACTCCTATTGGCCCTCCTTGGAGACACTTCAGCCTGACCCAAGCTCTGAACTGCTGCCTCCTTTGGCTGCCTGCTGAACTGTATTGGGTGCTGTATTTTTATGTTTGCTTGCACGCATGTGCAAGAAACATATTGCCATCATCCGAGATTTCGGAGGTGTGTCACCCCCTCTTCCAATTCAGTCAGTGTGTTGGCAGGCGTGGCCCCTGTAAGCCAATGCATGCTGGAGCTGTCTATGACAAGCTCCAAAATGCAGTGGCATACAGTTGAAAGGGGGAGCTACGCTCCAGTAAGCAGCGATGAGATATCGCCTGCCATGCGCAGCCCCCCACACACACACACACAGAAACGCATGCATACTTCGCGTGTTGCCCTCCCCCCGCACACACGAGCAGCCGACTGGGGCACCCAATCCCCTTCGCTTGTGCTGCGCCCCCATGCTTTTCACATGCCACGCTGGGTGCCCACCCCAGCGTGGCAACGATAGAATAGCCGATGGGGTGCCTAATCCCCCGTCGGCTCCACTGTCCTCACCCCCCCCTCGAGTACTGGGAGCCACGCTGGGAGCCCACCCCAGCATGGCAACTGATCATATGGCCGACGGGGGTGCCCAATCCCCCGTTGGTTCCATGACCCCTCCCAGCCATCCTTGTGCCACACTGGGAGCCCACCCCAGCGTGGCAAACGTCCCACGTTGTCTTTTTTTTTTTTACCTGCAAAATAAAAACGGTCCCACGGCGCTTCTCCCAGCCCCCTCCCACAACCCGCACCCACCCACTGGCGCATCTCTGCTCTCCCCACACCCCTCTACCCCATACTTACCTCCGGAGCTCAGCGCCGACGATCTTCGGCGGACCGAACACGCCTGCACTCTTCAAAGCCGACTGCGAACTGAGGAAATGCCGGTAAGCTGTATAATGGCTAGATAAGGGTTTTCAACTTTATTCATATCTCAGGTATTTGAATTTTAATTTAACATCATTTGGGCTCTTCATGAATGATGTTATTGTCGCGGCGTTATTCGCCCAAAGGGTGATTTCAAGAGTCACTGCGGAAATCACCCTTCAGGCTTGAATAACACCATGACAGTGAATCATTCATGAGAAGGGTCCCAAAAAACCCCATGTTGAAAAATTTGGCAAAATTCCAAAAATGACTGTTTGAGCTGCAGGCATATGAGTTCCTACGCGACGCTCGTAGTTCAGCAATTTTCAATATTTCACTCCAGATTTTCAACATTGCCATTTTACCACACCTTCTTATGAGTAGTACAGCTGTCATTTTCACAGCTCACCCAAAATGTGTTTCCGCCCATCATGGCGCACAAATGCTGAGCAGTTGTCGTGCTAAATCGATGTACAGGGACAATTAAGAAAATCACAGTGACACTGTTCTGATGAAAGAGGTTCAAAATGGCTATGTTGAAAATTCTGATAAATTCCTAAAATGACTGTTTTATGAAGCTGCAGTATTGCGAGTTCCTACGCTACGTCAGAAAGTTTATATTCTTTCAATATTTTCACTCCAGATTTTCAACATTGCCATTTTACCACACCTCCTTATGAGCAGTACAGCTGTCATTTTTCACATCTTGCCCAAAATGTGTTTCCGCCCATGTAGCGCACAATGGCGCAGTTGATGTGCAAAATCAATGTATGGGACACATTAAGAAAATCACAGTGACACTGTTCACGAGCAGAGGTCTTAAAATGGCTATGTTGAAAATTTGTGAAAAAATATTCCTAAAAATGACTGTTTTACGAGATGCATTGCGCAGTTCCTATGCATGCTCGTAAGTTTGCAAATTTAATATTTTCACTCCAGATTTTCAACATTGCCATTTTATTACACTTCCTTATGAACAGTACAGTTGCCATTTTCATATGTCGCCTAAAATGTGTTTCGCACATGTAGCATACAATGGTGCTGTTGGTGTGAAAGCAATGTTTAGGACAGATTAAGAAAATCACAGTTACACTGTTCATGAGCAGAGGTCTTAAAATGGCTATGTTGAAAATTTGGTGACAAAAGTCCATAAAATGACTGTGTTACGAGTGAGCATTGTGCAGTTTCCACGCACTCGTAAGTTCATGACTTTGTAATATTTTCAGTCCAGATTTTCACCAGTGGCATTTTTCCACACCTCCGTGACAGCTGTCATTTTTCACAACATGGCTGAAGTGTGTTTCACACTTTCAGCACAGAGATGCGTGGTCGCTGTGGGAAATCATTGTTCGCACAGATAAAGAAAATCACAGTGACACTGTTCATGATCGGAGGCACCAAAATGCCTGAGTTGACAATCTGCTGTAAAAATCCCCAACCTAATTATATTACGGTGTCGTTGCACAGTTTCTATGTCGTCGTGACTTCACCATTTTTTTTATATTTTACTGCAGATTTGCAACATTGCCATTTTACACCTCCCCATGAACAGTACAGCTGTCATTTTTACATTCTGTTCGAATGTTTTGCACCTGTGGTGCTAAATGCCGTAGTCACTGTGCATAAGCAGCTTTGGCTAACAAACTGATATTCCCCTGTTCATGAGGTGGGGTCACAAAAAATATGTTGAAAATTTGGAGTGAAAATACCAATGAATGCCTGAGGTATTAGGGTTTCCAACCATAACGCCCAACCCTGTAGAGAATGACAGGCATCAGGGGTGTGACTTGGGATTCTTGCCTGTAATGCTCATACCATTCCACACCCTGCAGCCAGTGAGAGACATCGAGGTATGCCTTGGACTCTTCGGCCCCAAAGTTCACCCCATCCTCCTATATCACACCCATCTCACCGTATTTCCTAATGAAATGGGGTGCGCATAAGGGCCAAAGACCCCAAGGAATGCCGTGACACTTGTCAGTGTCTGCAGGGTGGGGTGTGGTGAAATGGCGTGGCCGTTATGCCTGACGACCCAAACGCACATCCCAATGCCTGTCACTCTCTGCAGGATGGTGGTGGGGTTGGCTTCAGTTCAATACTTCACTGCCATTCCTATTACGCAACTCTGTAACTTCTATACTACCACTGCCAATGTCAGCAAGCAAACATTCAGCATTGACAAATGCTTGTTTAACAATGTTTTAGTTTTGCTTTTTTTTCTGTCTGAATTTTCAGTCCACCCACCCCCACACTTTAAATCCTCTCTCTCAGCTTGTGTGCTGCCCCTTATCCACGTTTCTTCGCTGGCACACTCCCATTCTTAAGGGGCCCACATCATGTTATAGTAAGCTGAAAATAGAGAGCCAAGTGACCTATTCCCAAGTTTTTCTGTTTCTTAGCGTGCCTATTTGCAGGTTCCAGTATCTGCATCAATACCAACCTTTTTTTTCTTCCTCCACTCTCACCCCTGCCCTTTTCCCACCTCTCAGTTAACTTCATTTTTCACCTGCAGCCAACCTAGTTGTAAGCAATATTTACTTCAACTCTTCTTACACTGATTTCTCGCTGCCTATGCCATTATACCCTCCTGTCCCCTCCCTCATCCAAGTAAACTGCTGCAATCTGGTGTGGTTAGCGCTCCCCTGCCCAGCTACACTTGCCTCCATGGTGTTCTTCCAAACCCTGATCCCCTGGCCTGGCTCCTCCAGGCAACTACCACGCAGGCTCAATGAATCGCTTGTCCCCCCCCCCTTGGCTGTATCCCTCACAGGTACGCTGTTGCTAGTGGATTCCTGTGGCTTGATCCTAGCCTGAGATCAGGCTGAAACCTACCATTCCAGTTTGGCCATACATCTATCTAAACTGACACTTGTGAAAGAAAGGTGGGAGCTAACACCATTTGGACCCCTCACTTATCTCTTTCTTTCCAACCTGGAGCATAGACTGTTAGGTTATTTCTTATTCTCCCTCTCCCTCTCCCCCACCTGGCTGTCTTGCCCCTATCACCTACTTTTCTCTATGGTACTCCTAGCCGGGGACATTGAGAGCAACCCCAGCCCTATTAACACCCATATCACCTCCTCGGACAGTGGCTGGAATATGCCCTCTGGCTTAAAACTCACTCATATGAACATCTTCAGCCTGCCTGTCAAATACCCTAACCTAGAAGCATGGGTGTCCCTCCATAAACCCCACAGACTCTGTCTCTCTAAGACATGGCTGAAATCACACCACACCAACACCATGTATCACCTGGCTGGCTACACCCTGTTATGTTGGGACAGCCCTGGTAAAAAGAATGGTGGTAGCATTGCCATTTATGTTAGGGAACCCCTATCTGCCATTACCTTACTCTGCTCCGAGTCCACATCCCTTTGTGAATGGTTCATCCCTGAGGTCACCCTGGGTTCGGCAAAAACTGTATCTGGGGTGTTGTTATAACCTACCTATGGGGGGGGGGTGTAGATGGTCTTCAGGATTTCCAGGCTATGGCCCCCCCCCGGGACACCATTCTCTTTGGTAACTACAATCTCAATTGGCTAAGTGCCCAAGAATCCGATCATGCCAACCTGCTGAAACAATACAACCTAGTGCAAGCTATCACCCTCCCCACTCTTCTAAACACTCGTACCTATACCAACACTCTTCTTGACTGGGTGTTAACAAACTGGGATGATAAGTTGCTTCAGGCTGGAATCTTTGCCAACTCCATTAGTGATCATTTCCTTACCTGTGCCATATGGTCCTCCAAGACTTCTCGTCCTCTTCCAAAGTACCTCTTCTTCTGCAATTTTAACTGCCCTGACACCTCCCTCCTCCTTGATGATGTTAAGGCCATACCCTGACAGGACCTCTACATCATCACCGATGTATCCTCAGCTGTTTCTTTCTTCACCAATACCCTCCTTACAATACAGAACCATCATTTCCCAACTACAACATGGCGAGTTAGAGGCTGAAGCTCCAGATGGATAAACAAAGAGTTACTAGCCCTCATGAAAGCCATAGACTATAAGTGGACTGCTAACAAATTGTCCCCCTCCAGCTGCCTATGGAATGAACATCGGCAACTATGCAATCAGTGTAAACATAAGACTAGGTCCCTGAAATGGAACTACTATCTCAACCTTCAGAAGGACAGTCTCGGAAACCCTAGAAAATTCTGGGACTCAGTCAGCTCCCTTCTTCACCCATGCCCACACAGTAACACCATCCTTCTGGACTCTCCTTCTGGGCAGCTAACTGAGCCAGCAGAGGTTGCCCAGGCATTCAATATGAAATTTACCAATCTCTCTGCCCTCTTTAGTAAGCTTCCAGCTAACGTAGCTACTAGCCCAGGGGCATGCACCACATCCCCACCCCCTCCCTGCACTCTGGGTACTGCCCCCCTCCTCCCTTTCTACTTTAAAGCTACTTCTCAAAAGAAAACCTATATGCTCCGAATGACTCTCCCTAACTGTGGCAGCCCAGGCTCGGATGGCCTCTCCCCTGTCATGCTAAAGCAAGTCTCCCCTGCTGTCTCTAAACCACTCACTTTTATCTTCAACCTGGCCCTTTCCACTTCCTCCATGCCTTATACCTGGAAATCAGCCAATGTGGTACACATTTTTAAAACTGGAAACCCTTTCTCCTCTGATAATTATCAACCCATATCAATACTACCTCACCTTAGTAAGCTTCTCAAGAAGGCTGTCCATCACCAATTGTCTGAGCTCCGAGGGAAATACAACCTGCTTTTTTCACAAAAACCACAGCACTACAACAGCCCTTGCTCTGTTCAGCGATCATGTCCTCTCTAACACGGACTGCAGTAACGTGACTGGTGCAGTTTTGTCGACATGTCCAAGGTATTTGATATGGCAAACCATGCCCTTCTGTTGTCCAAACTACCCTTACTTGGCTGCTCCCCTGAGACCACAAACTGGTTTCAGAGCTACCTCTCGAGCCACTAAAAAACTGTGCGCATTGGCTCTGCCACATCCCCTGCCCTATCTGTCAATACGGATATCCCCCAGGGCTCCATTCTAGGACCTCTTCTCTTTTCTATCTTTATAAATACCCTCCCCACCAATAGCCTTACCTGCAACTCTCTCCTCTATACAGACGATCTTGTCCTGTTCCATAGCAAAAAATCTCTCCCCAACATGTCCACCATCCTCACACATAACTACTGCGCTGCCTACCAGTGGTTCACATCCAACCTGCTGTTGGTAAATGAAAAAAGACAAAGGTTATGCTGTTTGGATCCAAACCCTACTTTGCCAAGGCACAAAAGGCAAACTCCTCCCTCCATGTGTTTTCTCCGGATGGCCTGGCCCTTGAGAATGTCCCCTACTTCAAATACCTGGGGGTAATGCTGGTCCATTCTCTCTCTTTGCTGAGCACATTAACCTGGCTGCTCATAGACTGAATCAGAAACTTGGGGTGGTCTATCATATAAAACACTACTTATCCAAGGAGGCTCACTTGGCTATCACTGTTGAGAATCTCCTTCCTATCCTCGACTACTGCGCTCCCATATACTCACCAGCATCTACTGCCCTTCAGGCCCAACTTACATCTGTCCATAATAACATCTGCCAATTTGCCTCCAGCTTGCCCTTTGGTTACCCACCACTGTGACCTCTACCAGTCCCTTGGTTTGCTACAGCTTGAGTCTTGCTTTGACATTTCCCTTGGCTGCTTGGTTGACAGCACCTGGACTGGAGAACTGTCCTCTCTCCTCCCTCCTAAAGACATTTTACTAGGACTCTTGCTCCTTGGCTGTCGCTCTCCAAGTCCCTAGGGATGCTATTAGAATGGGTAGAAAAGCTCTGTCAGTTGCCACTCCTTCCTCTGGAATAATCTCCCTCATCTCATAGATCAGCCTCTTCCCACCTCACCTTCAAACGTATTTTCAAAACCTGGCTCCTTGGGGAACTTTGATGTAACTGTTCACCCAGGTAGCCCACCCCCCCAGCAGCCGCATTCTCCCTTTTCTCTCATTTTCCCTGCTGCATTTGTGTCTTACTCTCTCATGTGTCTGTCCTTCAGTGGTTGTTAGGCTAGTGGGCAGTCAAGTTGCAGTAATGTGGAAACTGCCACCTTAGCTCCTGCCACCAACTGCCTCTCAACCTTTGCCCAGTTTGGTTCTCTGCTTCTATGAACCTGTCAGCTCTACTTTACAATGCAATTGTTTAGTTGATGTCATGCATAATGCTCCCTGTACTGCACCAATTGTACTCCTTGCTAATTATATACCATGTACTTGTATAGTTTGTAATTCCATGTATTGTATGTACTGTACTTTCTAAATTGGTAGATAACTTATGTTAGTTTTGCATTTGTCAAATTGTTTATCTCTTATTTCTTAACCAGTAATTCATGTACCATACTGACTGTATTCCTTGTAATTACATAATGTGTATATATGTATGTATGTATGATTGTATTGCCTTGTCCTTGCTGTGCCACTCATGTGGCCCGGGTCGTACCTGAAAACAGTCTTTTGGACCAGCGTACCTACCCGGTAACCAAAGTCATAAATAAATATATGCAATTTGTGTTTTCCATGTGTGATCATTGTTTTCTTATCTGTCTTGCTTCTTCCCCCTATCTGGTCAGTGTCAGAATCTGCTGTTAAGTTAGGCATGACAAGAGATAAACAAGGTGGTGCAGTATTTTACTTAAGCAGCGTAGTGGTTTGCAAAAATGAGGCTTTTTAGAAGTGCAATAGGAGTTATGTCAAACAAATGTAAATATCTCTAAAAGTATATGAGTATATGAGTTACACATAAAAACCCATATGAAACTTGTTCGGGACAAAAAGACCTTTCCAACGAGCCTATTCATTAAGCTGCACTAATTATATTTTTTAAACTATGGCCATCTGATTACCTGAATTTTCATTTTTCTTCACAATTTTAACCTTTCAGATGGCTATATTTAAAAAAATCTAATGAATTCAGATTAGTGACTACCCTCATTTGAAAGGTCATTTTATCCTGAACAACTTTCATGTTGGTCGTGTATTGGTAACTTGCATACTTTCTGAGATATTTACATTTGTTTTGCATGACCCCTGCTGTGTTTACTCAGAGGAGAAAACATTAGGTTGTTTGGAAGACCATATTTTACAAAATATAAAGCATTCAGATTAGTGACTACCCTCATGTGAAATGTCTTTTTGTCTTGAACAATTTTTACGCTGGTTATTTTTGTGCACCTTGAATACTTTTAAAGATATTTACATTTGTTTGGAATGTGTGCACATTTGCTCTCAGAGAAAATCGGCTTGGAGTTCTGTGTCCAACATTCTAAACAGAAAGAAGGGAGTATTTCTTTAACTGCCATAGTGATTTGCACTTATGGAAGGATACACTGAAAAGTCCAAAAATGTGTTCCATTGTATGCCATTTTTCTAGCTAAAGCAAGACGGCTGTAGGCTCCTCCCACAACCATAAAGACAAGAGCTGTGTTTCAAGGATGCATGCATCTAGAGATTGTATTTGTAAAGGAATACAGGAGATGTGCTTTTAAAACAAGAACTGGATGAAAACTCTGGAGCGCAGTCAACTCTGATTCTAATGACCAGATGTTGCAGCCACCATTGAATTCTGATGCCAGCAGTTGCAGCCATCAAATATTCAAATAAAAAAGGTCTCCGATATCCACCTTGTGGCTATCAGGTACTTAAAGGTTTCAATCATAGCCCCTCTCTCCCTCCCTCACTCCTCCAGTGACTACATGTTAAGTTCTCTCAGTCTATCCTTATATGCCCTGCCCTGCTGTCCCTGAACCATCTTTTGTTGCCTTTCCTTAAACTGCCTCAAGCTAGTTGGGGCTCCAGTATTGCATGTTATACTCTAGGTGCAATTGCACGAAGGATCTGTACAGCCACAGTATAACCTCCTCCCTTCTGCTCATGAAACATCTAGCAATACATCTCAGCATTCTGTTTGCCTTGGCTGCTGCCTTTCTGCACTGCATATCTTGCTTACGGTTGCTGGTGATGGCTATCCCCATATCCTTTTCCTGCTCTGCTTCAGTGACCACGTCCCCCCCCTCCCCAAACTACACTCGGTCCTCGGGTTCTTTCTTCCTACAGTACGCGCATGACCTTGCACTTGTTCACACTGAACCTGAGTTGCCATATGCCAGACACCATTGCCAGCTTTGCTAGGTTTTCCTTTTGGTCCTGCACCCTATCATCTGTGTCCACCCTCCCACAGAGTTTGGTGTCATCCACAAAAAGGCAGATTTTGCCTTAATGCTTTATCCAGTGTCATTAGTGAATACATTAAACATCACCAGGCCTAGCACTGACCCCTGCAGGACCCCACTGGCGACTTTCCTCATACTTGAGATTCCTCACCACCACCACCACCACCACCATTCTTTGTGTCCTACTATTGAGTCAGTCCACTGCCCACCTTAATTTGCTTCCTGCCCCTAGGTCCTCCAATTTTCTGATCAACCTCATCAACTGTTCTCATAAGGTTAAGTGCAGGTCTCGGTTACTACTTAGCCCCAGGCCAGTAGGACCAGCAAACAAAAGATCAGAGCTTATAAAACTAAAACAAACTGCAGGCTATTGACCCTCCCACTGCTGCAGCCCTCCTCTGATGTCAGCTGTAGGGGATTCTGGGATTGCTGGTTACAATAAATGTCAGCTTGGAACTCAGCAAAATCAGCCTGATGCAATCTACTATACAGTAAGTAAACAGCTTGTTTTTGCACACAAAGTCCAAACTGGCACCTTCCGCACACTTGGGTGTTTGGCTCTCAGTGCTGACTATTCCTCTTTAACTACAGAATCCCAAAAGAATACTACCATATTACCACTCCCCCTCCAGCCTTCTCCTTCCTGCTCTGTAGTAGATCAGGGGTGTGACTGTGAAAAATTCATGGATATGTATAAGCCCTCTGCAAAAACTGGGCTTATATTCCCACTTTTAGGCATCCCTTTCCCCCTCCTACCCCTCCCAAGCTAGGAAATGGGTTTAGTGCTTTAGGGGATAGTGCTCTGGATGCCTCAAGATGGTAGCAGAGAGTAGTTTAAGGGTATAAAAAGGGACTGACAGGAAGTAACAGGGCCTTTCCAGCCAGGACAGTAGGCCTGGGGCTGTGGGGGGGGGAGGCTGGAAGAGTAGAGCCAGAAACAGAATAGGCGAGTAAGTGAGGGAGCTCGGTGGTCCAGGAGGGCCTGTGGGAACCCCCCAAAGTAAAGTGTAGTCAGGATGGCTTTATGCGCTGTGGCCAATGAGGAGTGGGAGTATGGAGCTCTACTGGGGACACAGGTAGTCAGGTCCTGTGTCGTGCGGGGCTAGGGTATTAGGAGGCTTTAGTAAGCCTAGCCGAGAGGTGTAGGAGCTCTTAGGAAGCCCTTTTTGTGTTTTCCCAGGTTGCCTGGGCTGGTAGGGTCATGGCAGGGCCCTCTCAGGAGGGCAACCAGTGGTATGGATTCCCCCCATTCCCGCTGTGGCAGAGCAGTCTGGAGGGGTCCAGGGAGCCGAGGAGCCTTTCACCCATATGTGGGGCCTGTTTGGAGGGACAGGTCCTGGGGCACCGGTCAATAAAGTCTGGGAGTGTCACAGACCAAGACTGGTAGGCCTTGGAAGGTAGTCCCCATACTGGAGCTTAATTCAGGCCCAGGAATTGTTTTAAGGGATGTGGGCCTGGCAGGGACTCCCCGTTGGAGGAAGACAACAGCAGAACAACCCCGGAATGAATTGGGGGCCACAGAGGACTGAGGCAGAAACAAGTAATCAGTGGCAGGAGAGGCCTCAGTTCTGTGCATCAGTGCCTGCTATTGGCAGGTGGGTCAAGGCCTGGGTCATCAAGAAAAAATCCTGGATGCTCTTGTGGCATGAGCCAATGCCCAGGGGTCCAGGTGGGGAGGGCAGCTCACTTTCCCACACCAGTGAAAGGGGGGACGACCAGTGCCAGAGTAAAAGGGACCCAGTTAGAGAGAAGTAAAAGGAAGGCTTGGCTTACTGGATCTTTATATGCCAGGACATTGCAGGGATCTGGGATTCAGGGTCTTTGATCGATCACCTGAGACGGGAAAGGTAGAAATGAGAATCCTTCTGGTGTCTGCTAAATTCACTGTTCTGCTTCTGTTAGGTCCAGCTGAAGTGTAAAATGTTTGTATCCCCATGGAATTGAATATTTATTTTTCATAAAAGAATGGTGACCCCTGTATCACTGGAATCATTTGGCATGCAGGTGAAAATAAAAGCCAGTTGGAGAGAAGCAGTGGTTTGTGCCTTATTTGACTGTGGGGGGGAAGTTTAATGAAATTAAATCCTTTCTCCCCTCACATTTGCAGTCTGACTGATTTGTCACAAGTTATATTCCAGGGGCAGAATCCAGCCTTTGGGGGCTGCAAGGGCTTTAAAATTTCAGGATCCCCTGCCTGCAACACATCCCATTTAACTGACCATAAATCATCTTTGGGTACATGACAAGATATATTAAATGTCTCTCCAGTAGATTGCATTTTCTCACTTATAACTGTTGACTTCACCCCATAGTCCAAAATAGTCTCGTTTGGGGACTTACTTGGAAAACACTTTTCCCCTTCAACAGGCAATTCACATTCAAAACATGGAGTATGATCATCCTCTGTCTTCACCCCAATGTCCTGAACAGTCTCACCAGGGGACTTATTAAAAACTTGACTCCCATCTTCCAACCAGTATAATTCCTCAAACTCAGGTAAATTAGGAAGTTCATTACCTGTCAGACTTTCTTGAAATAGTGTCTCTGTCTCCTCTCCAACAGGCTCCATGACAGCATTCTGTTCAGTAGGCACTTCCAGACGTCTCAAAAGGTCATAATACTGCAATTCAGCACTCTTACAGCGATTCTCCGCCTCCATCCAATGCTCATATAGCCATCTTAACACTTTCTGAAGATCACAGTTCTGATTGGCTTGTTCAGACATGACTGGACCATCTGTTTCTTGCTTCATAAATTCCATCATTGAAACAGCTCTTCAAACCTGTAGCAATGTCTCTTTAAATATACTGGTATTGTTCCTTTCAACACAGCAGCAAACATATGTTAAAATATCTCTTCAGATGCACTAGCTCACCAGGCTTTTGTACAGGCCACAAACATCAACCATGCAGGACTTCCACAGGGTATATCAGGATCTCGCTATCCCAACATCAAGTTCTGGTCTCCAAATGGAGCAGCTTAAAAATAAAAATCAAACGAAGGGATAGTTGTTAGATTAATAAAAAAAAAAATATATAGATTTCATGACACTTTCTCTGGGTGGAGAAGCTGAAGTGTAGAGCTTTTGTGAAAGCATGCTTAAATTCAGTCTCGTGCCCAGGGTCAGTCGTCATGCTGAGAGTCCGGTCGGCATCATGAATTGCCGTAAAATTACTGTGTGAGGGTATGCACCTTTGATTAGGTATTTTTCCTTGTGTTGTAGCCTTGCAGTCTTTCAAGCTACGATGTCAGGTTTAAAAATGGTGTGGAGAATTATCTGGTTCTCCTTAATATTCTCCGTTATGTTCTTTATTCCTAAAATGTATTTAAAATATGCTGTCCGGTGTTAAAATTGCTTTAGGGCTTTAAGCGCAACAGTAAGTAAACAGGCTAGCTTCCTGCTCGACTTCAAGAGAGTCGTGAAGGCATTTAGCCTTCTAGTGGTGTTTAATTTTATGTTTCCCTTGAAAATCAATGGGAATGTTCTACTTGTCTCGGAGTTGAGGTAGGCTGTTTGTGGGTGGTTTTGGGACTTTAGTAGAGCGAGAGGATTTTTGTATTTACAGGTGATTTTGTGCCAGGGTTTCATTTAACTTTGGCTCTGGTTTGTTCGCTAATATGAGTCAGCTGGTCTCATTAGTCTCACATTTATTTGCTGAATGTATCGTGGCTAAAAGGGTCAGGAGACTTTTGGGGGTCTCCTTTCTGTGTGCCTTCTCATGGCTAATAGCCATTTTGAGCCGCTTTGTTATTCTCTGGATGAGTGCCTCTTGGTGTTTAATATAATTTTGCAGCATCTGTATTCTAATTTAAATACAGTGGAAACATCCAATGGTTCAGTTTAAAAGTGTTATATTTTAGCCATAAGCCAGTGCCAGATTGAATGCCTTTAAATCAGTGTTATATTGCTCTCTGTATAAAAGGGTTTTTGTTATATATTTCTGAGCTTTTTCCGATGGTGCAATTGTAAGCACTATCACAAAGATATTTACTTTTAAAACCTTCTTTAAAATGGATTATTCAACAAAGCACAATTGTTTTGAACTTCACTAACCTTTTGAGTTAGAGTGGGAGGTTTGGAAGTGATTCCAGACTCTTCTCGGAACAAGGGTGTTTGCAGTGGTAATGGAGTCCTGAGTTCGAGTCCTGGCTCCTCCTTCTTCTTCTAGGAGCCAGCCGACCTCATTTCTATCCTTTTATCAGGTATAGGAAGGAGGTGCTATAATTTTCAGAAATAATGTTTAAATCACTATTAAAAGAGTTTAAACTGCTGGTAGCATAATAAATGTTTTGCTTTGTAATTTAAAGGAGCAGTGTGTATATATATAAAATAAATACTTGGCAAATAAAGATTTAAAGTTTAAATTAAAATATTGGGGAGGAGTTGAATGATCACATGACCCTTTTGGGATATAAATTCAGACTCTTTGGATTAGAGTCAAGTTTTGTTTGAGATCAAGGAGAGTGCAAGGTCATTCTGCTTGCTGTGGGTCTGAGCTATGCTCTGGAAGCTGTTTTTCAAAGTGCTCTATGGAGTCATAATGCTCTGTGCTATCTACTGCTCTGAAAGGAAGATTTATAAATGCCAGATGAATTTGTCTGCTGTGGTATTTCTGCTGTGAGTTCCAGAAAAGTTTTGACAAAGTGCTCTAAAGAGCAAAGGTATACAATTTCTGTACTAAAACTGAGAACCTGATGTTGAACTGATGCACTAAATTAAGTATTGATCTGCCTCTGAATAATTTTTCTGGAGAACTGAGAATAAATGTGGAACTTTGGAAAGAGGCTACATGTGTCAAGCTACTTGATTTGCCCACATAAACCTGCGCCCTACCACATTTGATGTCAGAAGTGGGATGTGTTGCAGGCAGGGGATCCTGAAATTTTACATCTCAGTAAATATGCTAAGCCACAAAATGAAGATGTAGGTGTGAATGGGAGGAATGGGAAGTTATGGTGGTATGAAAGGAAAAATGACATATTATACCACATGAAACCAAACCCCCATACTAATAAAGTAGATTCAAGGGTGGTAATACCTTGCAAGTATAGGACGGGTTCTCGAAGAAATTTGTAGAAAGAAAGGGTATCTAGATTATGGGAAGTATTAAAATGTTTAGTACCATATTTTCACTGGCCTGGGATGTATTGTCAGGTGGCAGCGTATGTATGGGAATGTAGGAAACATGGAGGATATATGGGAAGTGTGAACCCAAAGGGCTGATAAGCAATAGGTGGCTGCCCTGGAGAAAAGGGAATTTTTCTATAAGAATAAGGATGCTAGATGTGTTAGGTGGTAAATGTTTATCAAAAAATTACATGGGAAAGTGTGGAGAATAGTTATGGAGAGGAACTTAGGTAAATATATGAGACAAGGTATTATTACTTCTTGATTTAAAGTAATGTTTGTGGGGCCATTTCTGGGCTAGAATAATCTAATTGGGAAAACTGAAATGATGGGATATGTTAACTGTTCCTGTATGAATTACTTCTGTATAAATCCTATATAGTTCTTTAGATAGTATGTTATAGACTTTAAGTAGTGGTCTGTAAAACAAACCTCAGGGTATGACTCTGTTGAAATCCAAAATGAAAAAAAAGAAAAGTTCAAGTCATAAGGGACCCTGGGGTGGAGCTTTTGTGGTAGGCCAGAGCTCCACAGGTTGTTTTGCTTAATAGGTGATAATGGCAGTATTAGGACAACCAGACTATTGGTTGCCCTCTTAGGCGGGGAGGAATGTCACAGGGTGCTCCTGTGAAGGATTTAGAGCCCCGAGCTGTTATATATACAAATAGGAGGGAACCTACAAGCTATGTTGAATTTTGGTCTGAAGGTGCTGTCTATGTACTTATAGTTTTCAGTTAGGCTGTCAGTTTGAAGTCTGGCAGCTCCATGGGAGAAGAGGGAGATCTCGGTCTGGTGGTTGGCTTGGGGAGGAGAGCCATTGCTGAGAATGAGGAGGTAAACTGGCAGCTTGAAGACAGCAGCAGGTAGGCAACCAACAGTTTTCACTGGTCCAGTGACAGGCAATGTCTCGTATGTTAGCACTTTGGAGTGCTCACTTTTTCATGCCCAGAAGAACTGCAAGTAAATAAAGTATGCCCCTCGATGGGGCAGGAAGGAGGGGGTTACACTGTGGGGGCTCATCTGGGATGTTCCCTGAACCCCAAAATCGCCGCCGGACCCCGAATCTTGCAGTCCACGGTGTGCCAGGCTTCCTGGCCTGGTTGGGCCCTGTTGTGCACTTCTAAATTGCTGTGGGGGTAGGCCTGGAGTAGGAATTAGGCCTGTCCTGTTGGTGTGGTGTGCCCACGTGACTTGCTGGTTACGTGACCCTCAGGAAAGGTCCTGATTGGAGGATGGGCGAAAGAGAGCTATAGCAGCTGCACGAAGAAGTGCCATCACTTTGTAGTGCTCCCTTTTTCCTGCCCAGAAGAACTGCGAGTAAATAAAGTATGCCCCTAGACAGGGTAGGAAGGAGGGGGGCTACATATAGTTTTGGTAAAATTACCCCAAAATTTAATTTGCAAAAAGGGCAGAAAGGAGGGGTATAGGAACAATGGGGAAAAATCAAAACTGCCATCACAGAGGCAACAAGCCTTTGTATGAAGCAAATAAAACAAAACAAATGAAAAAAAACATTATGGTTCTCCAAAAAGGTGGCGGGGAAGGTTAGGGAGAAAAGGATAGCACTCAGGAAGTATAAGGACTCACAGAAGGAGCAGGACAGAGATCTGTATCAGTTAAAGCAGAAGGAAGTGGAGCAGGCAGTCAGAATAGCAAAGGCCCAAACCGAGGAAAAGATTGCTAACTTGGTTAAGAAGGGGGATAAAACATTTTATAGGTACATTAAGGAGCAAAGAAAGACCATGGGAGGGATAGTGAGGCTTAATAAAGGGGAAGGGTTGGGCAGAGGGTGACAGTGAAAAGGCAGAGATACTGAATGAATACTTTTGTTCAGTATTCACAAAAGAAGAAGAGGAGGAGGACATACCTAAACCAAACAATAGAAGCACTGGAGAGGGGGGGGTCGATAACAGTCTATTCACTGAAGAAAGGGTCCTGGAAGAACTCCTAAAACTCAAAGTGGACCAGGCAGTGGGGCTTGATGGGATTCACACCAGAATCCTAAAAGAACCAAGGGGAGAACTAGTGACACCACTGACAATCCTTTTTAACAAATCATAGGAGGATGGTGTGGTACCTGAGGGCTGGAGAAAGACGGATGTAATTCCCCTTTACAAAAGTGAGGGCAAGGCACAGGCAGGAAACTACAGACCTGTTAGCTTGACCTCAGTGGTAGGGAAAATGATGGAATCACTTCTGAAAGAAAAAATTGTTGAATACCTAGAGGTCAGTGGGGCACAGAACCCAAGGCAGCATGGATTCAAGAGCAGGAAGGTCATTTCAGACAAATCTAATACATTTCTTTGACTGGGTGACCAAAGTAGTAGACCAGGGAGGGGCTGTGGACATGTCCTACCTAGACCTTAGCAAGGCATTTGACATGGTCCCACACAAAAGATTAATAAACAAGTAAGCCAGCCTGGGAGTGTGTCCCAGGGTGTTAGCCTGGGTAAAATAAATAGCTGGACAACAGGACGCAGAGAGTAACAGTAAACAGAGTCCACTCCAAAGAAAGGGGGTTACTATTGGGGTACCGCAGGGTTCAGTACTGGGGCTGGTCCTCTTTAATATCTTTATAAGTGACATTGCAGAGGGACTGGAAGGAAAAGTATGCCTCTTTGCAGATGACACAAAGATCTGCAACATGGTTGATATGCAAAGTGGGTGGAAAGGATGAGAAGTGACTTGGCTAGGTTAGAGGAATGGTCAAAAGTATGGCAACTTAGATTCAATGGAAAAAAGTGCAAAGTAATGCACCTGGGAAACAAAAACCCAGGGGAGGAATACACAATGGGGGAAGAGGTACTAACAACAACAAAAATTGAAAGGGACTGGGGGTAGTCATATCAGATGACCTAAAGGTAGGCAGTCAATGTGAGAAGGCAGTAAGTAGGGCTGGGAGGGATACTGGTATGCATAGTGAGAGGTATCACCAGTAGAAAACAGAAAGTTGTCATCCCTCTGTACAGACAGTTGGTGAGGCCCCATCTGGAGTACTGCATGCAGTTCTGGAGACCCCAACTCCACAAGGACATAGACAGGATGGAAGCAGTTCAGAGGCGGGCAACTAAAACTGTGCAGGGTCTGCACCAGAAACTATAAGAAGAGAGACTAAAGAAGCTTAATATATATACCCTCAAGGAAAGGAGAGAGACAGGGGACATGATAGAGACTTTCAAGTACCTCAAGGGAATCAATAAAGTCCAAGAGGGTAGCATCTTTCAGAAAAAGAGATGTGCAAGAACAAGGGGGTGCAATTTGAAGATAGGGGGGCGGACAGCTCAGGGGCAACGCAAGGAAGTATTTTTTCATGAAGAGGGTGGTGGACACCTGGAACAGCCTTCCTGAGGAGGTCGTGGGGTCAAAAACAGTGGGCGAATTCAAGAATGCAGGGGACAGACATAATGCAATTATAGTGGGGGGTAGGAGGAAGTAGGCTGTTGGTTAACTAGGATTTGCAGCTTATCCAATAGGTAGGGAAATGGGCAGACTGGGTGGGCCAAGTGGTCCTTGTCTGCCATCAAAGTCTATGTTACTATGTTTAAAAACGCATGAAAGTCCAAAGTAAGTACTTTCTGGAGGTGCTTATAGGCCAATCATCTTTTAAGCAAGAGATTAAACAAACGCGCACACACACACACACACACACACACACACACACACACACACAGAGTAATTTTCTGGCTCAATAAAACTGTTGAATTTGGTGATGTGTTATTATACAGTGTACATCCTGAACTTTATCTCAATATTACTGACTCATTTTGACTATTTATAATGCAAAGTTCGATGTTATACAACCAATGGATATTGTATGACATGAATACAGTAAAAGTCAGAAATGCTATGGGGCAGAAATTAAATTAAGAAAAACTTGTATGTGTTTATGCGATTTTCTTCCGAAGTAAAGAAAAACCATGGCCACAAGATGGTGCTGCTGGACAAGGAAGTACTGTAAATAGGTTCCCCTATAAAACGTACAGGAAGAAATCGAGAACAGTTGAAACTTTTATTCACCTATTTTAAAGAAATATTTCCAGCAAAATGTCCTTAGAAGCACAACCTTTTGATTACCATACCTGTTCTCAGTGTAATATTTTGTCCTGGTAAACCTTATCACAAAAAAATGAGTATCATCTTGGATGTTAGGCCTGGAAATTAACATATGGTGATGTACCAGCTAAATTAAAATCTATCATTATCAAACCAATAAGATCAAGCATATATTCAAGGTCATCTGCTGATCCCTGTTTCAGACTACCTAGATGCTACAAAAACAATGATCAAGCTTCCTGTTACTATTGCCTTTGCAGTCTTTGGAGTTCCTTGCCTGTTAGTGTAAGGACCAAAAAGAACTACCGGCACTTTATCACTTTACTTACAAAAAATGTTAGCATTAAAGATACAGTGCTAATTGTTTGTAACCTTTAGCTGTTATCTGTTATTTAATGTTATGTGATGTATTGCTGTTTGTAAACTTTGATCACGATTGCCTATGAAAATGGGCAATTTTATCCATAGGCCTTCGTTTTAAAGTAAAATGAATAAATAAAATTAAGAAGCACATTTTTAAAGTTACAGAGAATTAAAATCTCATTGTTTACATGCTTTCATAACATTTTAAGAAACTTTGGTTGCTTATAACTCTACCACCCTAAGAACAAATGACCATGTTATTGACATACACATCTTGTGCGGTAGGGACAAAAAAGCTACTAAATGTCATGTCATTTCTTTTAGTTGTTCTGAAGTAACAAGGGCTCACAAATAGGTAGTTTACTTATTTGCAAACATTTGTCAAAATATGTTAAATATGAAGGATATTAAACTTAATTATGAAATGGGCAGAAAGAATGCTGGTTTTTGATTGGCCAGGAGGTACCTTCAGCTGGGACGTTATCCTAGCACAACAGCCGTCTGAAAATAGCTTAACACAAATATTTTAAAAAATGCATCCAGTTTACTAAAAAAGGACCTACTTCATAATTGCAGTAAGGCACTCCAGGTGTACATTATGGTGGGCTAATGGCCCATCTCTGATTGTGGAAGCACTCGGCTTCACCTCGTGCATCAACCAACCCAAGGTGGGCTACTACCACACCATACTACACCTCCTGTCATGCCTTATTTAAACAATAAGGCATGACAGGGGGTGCATTATGGTGAGATAATGGCTTGCCTCAGGTGGGTTGAAACATGAGGTGAAGCCGACTGGTTCCACCACCTGAGAAGGGCCATTAGTCCACCATAACGGACCCTCTGGACTGCCTCATTGTGATCATGAAATAGGTCCTTTTTCTGAAATGGGATGTATTTTTTAAACAAATTTTTTTGAGCTGCTTTCAACCAGGCTGTTGTGCTGGGATAATGGCCTGGCTGAAAGCACCTCTTGGCCAATCAGGTACCAGCATTCTTTCTACCCAATCGATAATGCTTAATAAGTGCCATGCTAACAGAGATAGTGCCATATTGAAAGGTACAGTTAGCAAGGCACCAGCTCTATAGTGAGCCAGTGCTAAAGTATGTCAGGTGCCAATTCAAATTACCTGAATGGGCCTTGCATACAGGTACTCTGGCATACTTAAAGATTTATAGAGATATTAACCTGCAGTTAGTGCCACACCAGTGAATGCCTCTGCAAACCTTGTGTTATATGCACGGTAGTGAGCCACCCTCTCACAATCCCTGTGCTGAATGCAATGTCTATATTCCTGGCAGTCTAGTGGCCGTCACCTGCCCAATCCCTGTGTCAAATTAAATCACTAGACCCCTGGCAGTCTAGTGCCCCTGCTGTTCACCCAATCCCAGCGAAATGTAAAATTACTATAATCACCATCCCTGACAGTCTAGTCACCCCCACCTGATTTGTGTTGAAATGTAATCTTACTGTAATCCCCATCCCTGACAGTCTATTGCCCCCTACCTGATCCTTGTTGAAATGTAATCTTACTGTAATCCCCATCCCTGACAGTCTATTGCCCCCTACCTGATCCTTGTTGAAATGTAATCTTACTGTAATCCCCATCCCTGACAGTCTATTGCCCCCTACCTGATCCTTGTCGAAATGTAATCTTACTGTAATCCCCATCCCTGACAGTCTATTGCCCCCTACCTGATCCTTGTTGAAATGTAATCTTACTGTAATCCCCATCACTGACAGTCTATTGCCCCCTACCTGATCCTTGTTGAAATGTAATCTTACTGTAATCCCCATCCCTGACAGTCTATTGCCCCCTACCTGATCCTTGTCGAAATGTAATCTTACTGTAATCCCCATTCTGGCAGTCTTATGTCCCCCACCAGATCCTCATTGGAATGTACTATTACTGTAATCCCTGTCACTGGTAGTCTAGTGCCCCACCTGATCCTTGTTGAAATTTAATATTACTGTAATCCCCATCCTGGCAGTCTAATGTCCACCACCTGATACTTGCTGGAATGTAATATTGCTGTAATCGTAATCCCCATCTCTGGTAGTCTAATGGCCCAACATCCTCACTCAGTTCCCACTGGAATGTAATATTCCTATAACCCCCATCCCTGGCAGCTTAGTGCCCCCTATCCCTGTGAAGATATTAATTTCCATATCCTGGCAGTTTAGTGGCCACCCCTATACAATCCCTGTCTGCACCCCCACTTGGCGTGACATCAAGATGGCAACTGGCACTCACCCACCTCTCACCACACTGCTGTATGCCATCTGCTGCATACATCCTTTGCAAAATTATAAATCAGATTTGATGAAGGATAGAGTATCTATGTGAAACATCATTATGTGAGTGCCACACTAGTTGTAACGTGTCTGTAAATGGTTCATGGTTTGCATGAGAGATGGTTTAATAAAACACATTTTTGCAGGGAACAGTGGAGTGGTGGCTTTTTCATGGGTACTTTACACTTGTTCTCTTTGATTTATGCTGACTCCAGTAAGCTACAGCACCACATAGAGTCTTCCCCAGAGCTCTCTGATTATGTTTGCTTTACAAAAGTATCTAGCTGAAAACTGACCTACTGCATATGCATGCAGACTTAGAAATTACTTCAATCTACTAATCTGCTAGCTATATCTATGGCATCATACTGAAGAATGGCACCAAACCTAGGGGTATCTTAGATACACTCCCTTCATGGACACATAAGTGAGGCCCTTGAACACACACCCAAAATACAGCTTTGTGGGGGTGAACCGTTGTCCACCAAAAAGAATCAAAAAATGTTTAAAAGGTTTGTGTGTGTTGTGTGTGTGTGTGTGTGTGTTTGTGTTATTTCTTTATGCTCCCTGAAGCCCCCAGCCGACCTCTCCTTCGGGTGTCCTAGGGCCCCACTGCCAGTCCTTATCACCATCCTACCTCCCTCATTACTGCAATGGCCCAGTTGATCTGATGTATCCCTTCACTGGGGTGGCTCCCCTCCAAGGCAGTGGAACTGGGAGAGACTTGTCTGAAGGCTTCCTTCTATACAGGATACATGGTGAGTGGTCGGCGTTGACACTTCCGGGCTTCGCAGTGAACAGGGACTAGCCACAGTCATCCAGTCAGCTGAGTGGCTGTGTTTTCCTGCTTTTCTTCCCAACTCACCCCCACTCCCTTGTAGTGGTCCAACCGTGGCAGCATCCTGTGGGGGGGGGGATTCACTGACGCATCGAGGTTTCATGCCACCATGCACACCAGCCACAAACCACCACAAGGAGCCAACTAACAAGTGGTCCAGGACCATCCCACCCCCAGGAGGGAAGCATCCATTGGATGATCATAATTCCCTCCCTGCCAGACTCTGCTCCTGACATCCAGGCTCAGGTCGTGAACCTGGGTCGCCAGCGTGCCGAGCTAACACCCATCACTTGGTGCTATGGAGCCAGCCTAAAAGGTTTTTTAAAATGTTTTAAACACTGTTACATTTGTGCTAACATGTAGTAGTAGTAGTAGTAGTAGTAGTAGTAGTAGTAGTAGTAGTAGTAGTGTAATTTTTTTTTGATAAGACACTTCAGTTACAACTCATTTACAAAAGTATTTATGGTTATTAGCAAAAATTAACATGCAACTTACAAAGACAGTACTGCATTAGGCAGTAATTTACAAATCACACAAAATAATGAATTAGACAATATCAGTTCTTTGAAATTTTAGGCATCATATCAAATACAATAAATATATTTGAGCAACTAATTAGCCAATATTTGAACATTTTGGCATGGTAAATTGTGACTTACAGAGTCATACAGTAGGTATAAGGGAAGGGTATTCCTGGGCCTTGGATCAGTAATGGAAAAAGCATTTAAACCTAGTTTCCCTATTTAATTTGAAAAAGAAAAGGCTACACTATTTGAGGATCTTAGACCAGGTCTAGGAGATCTTGTGGAAACCAGATTTAATAATTGGTCTAGGGAGTCACCCTTAGCACATATGCATCAAAGAATGGAATAAAATTGGCACCTTGTAGCCAGTAATAACCCATTCAATTTGGCATATGAAAAAATAATGCTGGGAATCCCAAGTGGCATTTAAAACAAAACAGTCAAGTATGTTGCAGGAGGTGCCAAGTCTGTGTAAAGGTCATTTAGAAGCATGTATATATAAAATGCCACCAACTTCAACATCAGTAACTTCATATTCACAGCAAAAGGACTCTAAGAGTTACAGTATTAAAAAAAATCCCTAGCCCTAACAGTTCCAAAGTTATCCCTTTTTTAACACACCAGTAGAGGTGCAGATGTTGAGGAACTGAGGGAGGCAGTTTAGCACAGTGGTTTAAGGCTCTGAGCTGCAAATCTCGTAACATCCAGCAGACCAGACCTGGGTTTGAATCCCACAGCTTATACTTGCAGACTGTGTGACCTTGAGCAAGTCACTTAACTTCCCTGTGCTCCCAGGTCACACCTGTAAAAAAGCTTTCAGCTTAGTGTACTAGTCCTGGTTAAACAATTAACAAAAAAAAAATAAGATTTTTTTTTTTTTAATAAGTCCATATATGCGAATCACTTTGACAATATATATGCAAAGTTAAAGACCTATATTTCTGTAACTCTACATGCTACAAGTTCTTGTTATACACCACTGGAAAGGATTCAAGTATTGCAAAACCATAGCAGTTCAAGGCAAAAAAAAACAACTTTATGATCCATCCAGTCTGCTCACCCTACCTAAGGTTGGATGTGATAGCAGCCCTAGTGGCCATTAATACTTTCATCCACCCTCAAGTCTGGCTCCTCCTGTCTTTACCCAACCCATATGTATACCCTTCCTTTGTTTGAATCACTTCACTGATTTAGCACCAACAACTTCCCTTGGCAGTTTGCTGCTGGGGAGGTGTTCCAAACAGATCTACTATGGAATATTGACAGTCACTCGATCAACGTACAACCGTTTGCCCAACAATCACTTGCACGACAATAGAAATTTGCCTGCCTCAGAGATGATTTTATGTTTCTGGGAGCTTTGCCCCCACACCCTCCATACTTAAACATAATCACCTCTGCCATGGGCAAATTTCTACTGTTGGGCAAGTGATTGTTGGGTAAATGGTGTCGGGCTGTTGTAAGTCGGGCAAGTGAATGTCGGTATTTCATAGAACTTCCGTTCCAAACATGTCAACGTATTTTATTATAGATCTATTGAGAAGCTCTAGCCAATCAGAAATCTTATGAAGTAGAAGCTCTTATGAAGCACTCTTATAGCCGTAAGAGTGCTTCATGTACATCCAGCTTTCAGTGGCAAATTTGCTCGCAGAGATGCTGAACAGAAAGTCCATTCAAATAACACTATCCTGTTGTAGCAACCTGAACTTCAAGCGAGCTCCTGATTCACCTTTTGTGAGCAGTATTCTCGCTACATTAATGCTACCGTCCTTTCCATTGTCTCCATGTGTGGCGGGAGGGGCCTTATAGATGAGCAGAAAGCATAGTTTCCTAAGATAATTAAAAAAAATACATACTAGCATCACAGAAGCATTCTAATGGCTCCACTTGCTCCCCCCAGACACTGATGAATTTTCAACAAGAATGAAATACCATTTCATTCATAAATACTGTATAAGTGTGAACACACAATTGCTCCAGTGCCTACTCTGCCCCCCCACACACAGACAAGTTAAAAAAAACACATAAAAACACTGAGTCTGTACAGAAGTGCAGTACTCCACTAGCTCCACTGTCTCCCCCAATACACTGAATGTAAAAATGAAAATAAAAAAATATGTTAATCACATATATGGTGCACCCAGTCTTGCATTTGAAACTGATGTTGACATGCTATCATGTGAATACCCAAGAAACATGAATCACAGCTTCAGGTGCAGCTATATTAAAATCATATATGTAAAACTGAAAAATAATAAAATTAGGTGGAATGATTTGTTTAAAGTAGTAGATAGTCATGCTGCCCCCCGCTCCACTCTCCTCAAATAAGAAAAGATCATAGCTGTGTGTGTGTGTGTGTGTGTGTGTGTGTGTGTGTGTGTATACATATGACCAGAGGAAGGGTAATAATGGATCATGACTTTTTTAAAGACTTGCCACATTCAGACTCCCTTGTTTTACTTTTCTATAAAAAAAACACTTTTCTACAAAGATAAAGTGAACTGGGATGTCGCAGGAAGTCACCGGTTTAATGTATATGCATGCGTATTGAAAGCTCTGAACCCACCATGCTCATGCAGAGAGGTACAAACAAACTGTTGCATTTGTTTTGTTTAAATGCAGATGCTACCAGAATACCATAAACTTATTGCTCTATAACAAGTTTATTGGTGAGCCTTCGGTTCGCAGTTCTCGCATCCTAAGAAAGCATCAGACAACACTCTAATAGCTATAAAAGGCCCTCCAAACTCACCAGAAACTTATAAAAAATTCAACAATATTTATGCAGTTTCTCTTTCCAAAGTGTATAGCATAAACATTTATGATGTAGGGGTAGGTATCCTGAATTGTAACCTCCTTTAAAGTTGCACAGATATTGTTGAAGTATTTTAAATCAGTTGATGTATTTAAAAAAAGTTGGACAACAAAGTCAATGTATTTAAAATCAGTTGGCTATGAAAATCTGGCACAGTTGTGGCCAATGGGTATAATGCATGGAAAGGGTTTGACACCAAGCTTGATGGAAGCTCTGTGCACCCTTAGAAAATCTGGTCCATTGTGTTCTATGAACATCGAGAGTGTAGAACGATGCCTCACCTTTATTAGCATGCTCAGAATAATACACTGGTAAGTATACGATCTGATTCAGTGTGAAGTCAGAAACCACTTTGGGTAAAAACATGAATTAGTATGTAAGGCCACCTCGTCCTTGTGAAAGATCAGGTAGGGGGCTCATGCATGAGCACCTGAAGTTCAGAAATCCTTCAGGCAGAAGTTATAGCAATCAGAAAAAGAGCTTTCCAAGAATGGAAGCGCATCTCACAAGTTGCAGTGGGCTCAAAGAGAGCCAAAGTAATTTTAAAGAATAAAATTAAGCTCCCAAGGTGGAACCACTTTACGAATCAGAGGTCACATGCAAAATACACTTAAGGAAGGTACGGGACACTTCTAGTTATGCCACTGTGTGTCCGTCTGTAGGGGAACGGAAGGCAGAAATGGCAGGCAAGTGCACCCTAATGGATGTGTACTGTAGACCAGAGTGATAAAGACAGAAGGTAGGTCAGTACAGTACTGATAGGGCATGCAAATGGGTCCTCTGAATGGGAAGCACACCATATGTAGAAATGTTTCCATTTCAGTGACTAGGTGTGTCTTGTGGAAGGCTTTCTAGTCACCAGTAAGACATCAGCCACCTGGACAGAACCCCCAAAATGCACAATGGCTATGTCCTCAGGATCCATTCATGCAGATGTAGAGATTACAGGTCTGGATGGACTAGGGACCCCTGTTCTCAGACAGTAGACACCAAAATAGGGGTAACTGAGTAAGAAATTCCACTGCCAGATGTTGCTGTAGTGGAAACCTTACCTATCAAGGCCAGAGGGGGACTACCAGTATCAATGTGGCCCATTCTGCCCATAACTTGATTAGAACCCTCTGAACAAGAGGGATCAGAGGAAATGTATAAAAGAAACTCACTCGCCAGGTGAGGGACCATGCTTCTCACCAAAAAACACCAGACCCTGGAGTAAATAAGCAAAAATGCAGCAGTTTTGCATTGTGTTGAGACACAAAAAGGTCCAACTCTGGACAACCCCATCTTGTGAATAGGTTGCTTGAGTCAGAATTTGAATTTTACTAATAAAGAAAAACCTTTGGGCATAAGTGCCTGTTTTCAAAGGGGACTCAGCCAAATTACAATAAGACAAACACATTACAAACAATACAATAACAATTAAGCAGTATATAAATAGCTTGTCACAATATATAAAACCATATCACAATGGAACAATGACTATCTAAGGCAGTTGTGCATCTTGTAGTCATTTAGGTGCATTGTCAATCCATTTTCAATATGTCTTCATTATGTGGGATTTTCAGTTCCAATTTCAAACTCAGGACTACATACAATAATATTGCACACTTTGTGATCAGCCTCCCCTGGATGACTCATCACTGTACCCTCTATGCCTCCCTCAACTGGCTCACCCTAGAAGGCAGGTTCCAACTTAAAATGTTCCCTTTCCTACACAAAGTTCACCATAACCTACTGCCGATCAACGTTAACTCCCTTTTCCCCTCATCAGTTCCAAAGCGCAGTACTAGAGGGGCTGCCTGTCATATCTTCGACACTCCTTTTTACTGGATCAAGCATGCACAGAACTCCATCACATACAAGGGCCCTAAGTTTTACAATAAACTGCCCCCTGAACTTCAGGCCTGTAGTTCAATTGGCTCATTCACATCCTCCCTCAAGAACTACCTCCTCAAATCCACCACCTGTGTCTGCCCCGGTACGTAACCCCTCTGAATGTCCACCAACCCATGAGTTACCTTACAGTTTATAAGTATCTGTATAGTGGCTCTGTTGTTGTGTGCTCTATATTTTTTTTCTTTTTTTCTATTCTAGATGTTCCTGTCATTTACACTGTTCCTATTGTAAATACCGTCAAATGTTGCAAATATTGTTTTTAACTTTTTCTCTGTATTATCAAATTTTTGTATCACCGGTAGTTTGTGAAAACATGCATTTTGCTCACATACTTCCTAGTATAAACATAAAATTGAATTTAATTTTTACATTGCCCTAAGCATTCACTGTGCATTACATTTGTCAGAAGAGTTTTCCAAGTTTTCACAAATCAATATTGAAAAAATCTTTGTTTCAGGGACGTTTCACAATTCAGTACATCTTTCTTCTTAATTTAGTGTGCTTTAATACATTTTCAATAAAACATACAACAAACACAAACAACAGCAATCAATCATGATCCTAGAGAGGATGATTGAGGGGAAGGGTACAAATGGACTAGATCAGCACAAAATAAGTTACATATATAAACGGTGCCATGAAACCAGACACATAGGATGCAAAGCAACCAGCCTTCAATACCATCATATTCAGTTGACATAGAAAATATTAGAGCCCTATATTGTTATTGTTCTGTATTTGAGGTTACAGTGTAAATAACATGATGTTTCCCCCAGTGCTTATCAAAAACATGGAGCCTGTGATGTGGGCTAGAATCATTTTTTCTATACATAGGTTACGTAGTAGTTCTTACAGCCTTTCATTGTAAGTGATACAATCCTGATCCATCTGATGTCTTAGTATTGTTCACCATTCTTACTAGTAACGCCATATGGTGTCGGAACCATCCATTGCTTAACCTGACCCAAAATGGTAGCACAAGACAGAATGAGTCAGATGCTGAAATCATGGTAATATGGTTTCTCATTTCTGTTATACAGACATTGTAGATGTCTCTGATTATACACACTTAAGGTGTGAAGAGATCAGACAAGCCCAGCAGGGGATCCACTCTGGCTTTAGTCTGCTCCCAGAGACCATAGACTTTAGTGCATTCCTAAAAGATGTGAAGCAACATGCCTTTTCCTTCCCTACACATCTGTAGCGAGTTTACCCATCTTGAATAATTTGGAAGGCATATAATAAAGATTATTTAAGATACTAAATTGTGCAAACCTGAGTGTGTCATTTTTACAATACTTATAAATATCAGTCCATATACGTCTACAAGAGAAATGTCGAGTGGGATACGTGGAATCCCAATAAGGACACTTGCCATCTGATCCAGGGAGGAATTTGTCATAAAGAATACCACATAACAGAGAGACTGTGTGTCTCTGGGTTGCAACTTATAGTAATGGATCACTCCACTATGGTCACGTCCTACAGTGGTAGACCCAAAAAATTTAGCAAATTTTAAACGATTGTTATTTAAATTTCTAAGTACTGTTAGTAAATGTGATGTTTGTAAATGTGATGTTATTTGCTGATTGTTAAGTATTATAATTGTGATAGTATTGTAATGTTTTTGTGTCAGGCATGGCTGAAAAAGGACTGTGCCCAGTCCACCTTCTGGTTAAAAATAAATAAAAAAAAATGTTTTGAAATCCCATACAGTACATCAGTTGGAATAATTTGAAGATGTATTTATTCACGTGTCTCTGGGTAGCTTGAAATGCTTGGAAGGGAATAGGGCGGCCCTCTGAGACTACTGTAGCTGGGCTAGTATGGCAAAATGAGTGCTAGGTCAGAAAGTCTGGCTTATGGGTCTATTAGCAATCTGAAAGTTCAAGTTATACAATATGGGCTGAGATAGGTCTTTCCCAAGATCCAGATGAAGCATATGAGTTAACTGAACCTTAATTCTTTAAGAAGTAGCTAGAACTGAGTTTTTGAGATCTGGTGGGAGCTGTCAAGGAGAATTATAAAGGAGAGAGAAAGGAGAGATGCCATTTTGCTGATATAGGTGGGTCCTCTTGATATTTAACAAGTGAGGGACATGTCCCTGGGCTTCTCCTGGAGGGAGAAATGTGGAGGTCAATTTATGGAATTTACTAGTATGCACCAACAGGTAGTAAATACCAAAGTGTGGGAGCCACAGGCCACCCAGAATTTTAGGTGCTGCCAGTTTGTGATGTGCTCTACAGGCTGGTTTGACAATTTGGTACCTCTACTTGTAGCTGTTTTGCAGCAACCTATACAAATTACTGGAACTCTGGCCATTAACGATTGTCCAACTCCAACTACTATTAAAGTAGGCAATTCTAGCATTGGGTGGAAGCAAGTACAATCTCAAATACAAGTCACAATGTGGACAGCCTCTATTAGTGTCTGACTCTATTTGCATTTAACATAATGTTGTTTACCATGGAGGTCTGAAGTTCTCACTCATGTACCAGAGACTAGGACTGACTTAGCCTATCTGCCAAGATGTTTTGGACTCCTGGAAGGAAAATGGTTCTCAGTTGGAAGACCGTAAGATGGTGCCAAAAGTCACATTCTCATTGTTTTCCTTCGTAGAAGACTAGAGTGAATGTTCTCTTGCTCACTGATATAGTGCATCACACTGACATTGTCCTTATCAACAGAGGGCCTGGACTTAGGTGCTCCATGAAGGTCTGGAGACCAAGAAGCACAGCTTTCATCTCGAGCTGAATCCAGAACAGCCCACAACCCGGGGGTCTGGTACTGTCCCAGGTGGCAACCTTTCTTAACCAGGAGTCATCTGTTGTGAGGATTTGCACCGGTGTTGAGGAAAGGAATGGGACGTCCTGAAACAAGTGTGGGGGTTCCATCCACCAAAGCAGATACTTTCTCAGAGGAGATGTAATAAGAACCATCTGTTCCAATTTTGTCTGTCAATTGATCCCATTGTACTCGCAGTATCCTTTGTAGAGTTCTCATACAGATATGGGCCAATGGGATAGTTACAAGGGCAGTTGCCATAAGCTCCAGGAGGTGGAACATTGTCCTGGTGGACACATAGTGACTCCTGTGTACCAGACAGGCCTGGACAATTAGGGCCTCAGCTCTGTCTGTGTGCAGGATTGCACTGCTCACTGCTGTGTCTATCACTGCACCAATGTGTGAGAGGTGCCGGCATGGAATAAGTATGGATTTCTGTATATTGTCCATGAAACCTAGGTCCTCAAACAGTTGCTGAGTTCAGGATACTGTGTACTGGACAAGACAACCAAAAGTGACAGTGTGCTCACATAGGAACAAAAATAAAGATGCTGGAGTCGGAGGTGATTGCAAAGAAAGTTCTTTAGTAAATTCCTTGGTAGTAAATCAATTTATCTCCAGAACATAAGTACAGAAAGGTACAGACTACGACTTGGTGCTGTCCCCTAGAGCCTTAACTCTCACAAGTCTTCCCTGAATGGATCCTGCAGGAGTCAATCATTCAGAAAAGGTAATACATAAAGCCCTTCCTTCCGGAGGGCCGCTGCCACAACTGCAGAGCATCTGGTAAATATCCATGGTGTCAAGGATATGCCAAAGGGCAATACTAGGAACTGATAATGGCTGTCCTTCAGCATAAAGTGGAGGTATTGCTTATGACATGTTCAGATTTTGATATGAAGGTAAGCATCCTTCATGTCCATAGCTCAGAGCCAATTCCCTTTTTGCAGTAAGGGAACCACAGCCTGAACAGACACCATTCAAAACTTTTTGTATTTGATAATTTTATTCAGTGCTCTGAGGTCCACAACTAGACAGAGGTCTCCTGTGGGTTTGGGGACTAGAAAGTATCGGGAGTAGTAACCCCTGTTCCTTTCTTTGGAAGGAACGGGTTCAATAGCCTTCTTGTGAAGTAGGGGCTGTACTTCTCTCAACAGGGATAAGTGTCCCAGAGGTAATAAGAAAGAGCTGAATGGTGCACTGGAGGTTTGGACAGCAGTTCCAGTGCTCTCCCTTTTCCTACTATTTCCAGGATGCAGTCACCTGTAGTGATCACCCTCCATTTTGGTAGCTGAAGGGAGATCCTTTTCTTCATTTGTACCCCTTGTGGTAACTGTGGCGGGGGAGGAAGTGGGAAGTCAGAAGCTGCTGGGGGCAGTAGGGCCACCGGAACCATAGAAACATAGAATTTGTTGGTAGATAAGGACCACTTGTCCCACCCAGTCTGCTCATTTTGTCCCTGCCTATACTGTCATCACAGTCCCTACCTGATCGCCAGCTACTTCCCCTTCCCCTGCATTCCTACTAAGATTCCTTTGTGCATATCTCATGCATGCTTGAAGCCCACTACTGTTTTTGCCTCCACCACTTCTGCTGGAAGACTGTTCCAGGTTTCCACCACTCTTTCAGTGAAGAAAACTTCCTCACATCCCTCCTGAATTTCCCCCCATATCGCTTCATTGCATGCCCCATTGTTCTTATACACCTTCTAATCTGAAAAATTCCTCCCTCCTGTACCTTATTCACCCCTGTGAGGCATGTGAAGGTCTCTATCATGTCCCCTCTTTCTCTTCTGTCTTCCAGCATGTACATATTAATATTCTCAGTCTCTCCTCGTAGAGCTCATGATGCAGACACTGCACCATTTTAGTTGCCCTCCTCTGGACAGCCTCTACCCTGTCTATGTCCCTTCTGAGATGTGGTCTTCAGTACTGGACACAGCACTCCAGGAGGGATCTCACCAACGAGCAATACAGTGGTAACACCACCTCTCTCCTTCTGCTGGTGATTCCCCTCCCGATGCACCCCAGCATCCCACTGGCACTGCCTTTTGCTTTATTGCACTGCTCCGCTACCTTGCAGTCATCAGATATCTGAACTGGAACCTTTGATCAACTTATAATAGCCACCTATGGTGGTGGGTCCTGTAGGGGGACCACCTCCTTCACTACGATATTGTGGATGGTAGCCACAGCCTCCGAGGCCCATAGACCTCTGAAAAGCACCTCTACCATATCCTCTGACACTTTGTGGGATCAAGTACTTCACAGTCCTCAGGATCATTTTGGATGATTGAAGGTCTTTTAGTACATTATCCACATCAAGTCCAAATAACTTGAAGCCTCAAAAAGGGCATTCAGTACAGCCTGCTGTACATTAGTCACAAAGTCCACTACCCTGAGCCATGAATATCTCTTTAGGAAGCAATGTCTGATGCATTGTATGCTGACCTTATATGTTGATCATATAGATGGTAGATGGTTCCCACTATCCAGACCAGCTGATGTGGCTTTAACAAGTTTTGCTTTTCCAGGACTATCAGATAGAGTCTGAATAGTAGTCATGGTGAATTTCATAGCCTGTTTTGATACTTAATCATTTAAGCTTGGTAATTTGCAAGACAAAGCCCAAATGTGGCAGTGGAATAAGTCCTCTTGCCCATGACATCCAGTCTTCTGGATTCTTTGTCAGGAGACAAAGTACTCATGACTGTAGGAGCCATAGAGTGATCATGAGCAGCCAAGATTACCAGAGTCAGTTTCTGGCTGGGAAGCATAATAGGCCTTGACAGACAGAGCAGAATACTGTGTATCAGTTTTTCTGGGTACTGCACTGCAGGCAATGTGCTAGGCCTGTGCCAAGCAGCAAAGGTAGCATCCTCCAAAACAAGGTAAACAGGAAGTACTACAACAGTAGGCACCGTTGTTACTTAAAAGAACTCTATTAAATGTCTTTTATTACTTAAAAGAATGTCATTAAACTTCTCTTAGTGGAGTCTTCCTCCTTATCCTCAAACCCCATCACATCCTGTATTTGCCTGAATAAAGCTTAAAAGAAGGATCTTCAGGAGACCTTGGGTTGCAGGGCTCGAAATATAGAATTTCCGTATTTCCGTGGAAATGTGGTTAGGTTGCAGGAAATGTTCATTTGGGTTTAGCATTTACATCTGAAAATGCTGTTGCTGTAGCAGTGTACCTTCAGTTTTCAGCCAGTTGGGGGAGCCCGTGAGCAAGTCTTCAGGCTCACCAGTCTTCAGGTCCCGAGCGGGTGGGTGGAGTGCGAGTGCGAGTGCTCGGGACTGACTTTTTTTTTTCCCTAAGCCAGGCAGGTCCTTTCACCAGCGCGACCCATGTGATCACAAAATAAATACACATGTGATCACCATTCAGCTAGCTTTAGTGATTGGCTGCCCAGGAACCTTCCCTCCGAACTGATCATGAGAGGCATCAAAAGTCAGTTGGCAGCGGGAGAGGAAGAGCTTATGGCGCTTCAGTTAAAGTGGACTGCATTTTTCTATCGGAGTTTAAAAAAAGTAAAATATACAAATCCTGCATCGATCTCTGGGTGCATAGCAGACAATGAGAGCTGCAGCACTCGGAGAACTTATTAAATTTTTCCTCAAGGGGGTGAGGTAGTGGTGGGTCGTGACTCATGGGTATAAGAAGAAACCAAAAAAAAAAAGAAAAAGCAGCAGCATTTTTTTTTTCAGTGTGAGGAAATAAAATACGGGACATCGATCGATCTCTGGGTGCATAGCAGTTAATGAGAGCTGCAGCACTCGGAGAACACATCAGATAGTTGCTTTTAAATTTTGTTGAAGACAGGGGTGGAGGAGGAGGAGTAAGGGTGGGACGTGCAAAGTAAACAAGCAGTCTAGAGGACTCAAAGCACACCGAATTTAAATTGAGCTTCACTGTGTAAAGACTGGTCTGTCTAGAAGGGGGGTACATGCAGTAGACAGATCAGGGCTTTCTAAGTTGTGTGCACAGGCAGACCTTTTTGATTTAAAATAAAGGACTGCTATGGTAAAAAAAAAAATAATTAACTCAGTCTCTGACAGCAAGACCAGTCAGTAAGGGGTGCAGGGTGACTGTGAAAACTGACTGAAGTGTGAAAGAAAACACTCATTTGGATTGCCATAAGGGGGATAAGACAAGTGTCCTGAGAATTTTGATCTGTACTAAATTACTGGCTCAGCTTAGTGAGATCAAATTTGCCCTAGTACAGGAGTAGAGACCCCTTTGAGGAAATGATTCTCTCAGTGTAAAACAAAAAAAACTAAGTATTTTGGGTGCTTACTGAGCTCTGAAGTCATTTTCCTAGCTACACTACAGGGAATGCCCTGTGAGGATTATTAATCTGAGATTCAGCGACTGGTCTAACAGCCCTTCAACTGCTCCGAGTGCCCTGCCTACAGTAAGGGGATCCTTTGTGGGGAGATTCTCTCTGGAGCTAGTGTGTGTGTTAAACAAAAATACTGTTCCTGCATTCTAATCTGTTGCTCCCTGCCCTACAGTAAGGGGATTTTGAGGAAATCTGTCTCGGAGCTGTGTGTAAAAAAAAAAAAAAAAAAAAAAAAAAAAAAATTCCTGCATTCTAAACTGCTCCCTGACCTACACTAAGGGATCATTTGGAGAACCTCTGTCAGAGCTATTGTCTGGATTAAAAAAAAAAAGGGGGTGTTCTGTGCTGCCACGTTGCATTACCCTACAGTAAAGGGAAGTCCCTGCGAGAGGTGATTGCTCTCTGACTGACATATTTGTTTTCATTAAAAGAAAGAAACAGAGACTCACACAAGTCAGTTTAAGAATAATCTTTATTAACAAGTCAAGGTTTTCGCATATCAAAGCATGTCTCTTGTTAGATTTGGTTTTACAAAGAAAAATACTGTGGAACAATTATTGCAGCCAGGTCCATCTTCCTCCACCAAACCTGAAAGCATCCCTGACAGAGTTCCATGCCTTTTCTGGAGGCAAGTACATTGGAAACCCCTCCACCCACTAAACAAATAATGCTTGGGTGCCCAAACCAAGGAAAAATGTCACAAAGAAAAAGAGCATGAAAAACAAAGAACCAGACACTTTCAAGAGTCGTGGAAAAAAGATAGAGAATGGCTTTTAGTAAATAATGACCGAACTGAGATGCACTGCGAGTACTGCAGAAAAATATTTCCAACTGACAAAGGTTCATTTGTGGTTGGCTGCAAAACCATGATGCTGGGCACAATAAAAACACATAAAACTAGTCACATTCATCACGAGTCAAGCAGCCGTATTGCTGCTCAACGTCAACCTAGCAAAAGCCCAATTGTCAAGGGTTGCTGTCAATGGATAAAGAGACAACAGAAATCATGACCCATAGGTTCCTGACCACTTTTAAGGTTGCTAAAGCAGGGCAACCATTCACAAGTTTCGCACAAGACATGGAACTACTGTCACGGATAGGGAAACAGGAAAAGATTGGGCTGAGGTACACCAGTGACAAGGCCTGTGCCAGTTTTGTTAAATTCATCAGTAAGGATATTAATGCACAACTCACAGAGGAGGTTAGGCAGTCCATATACTTTTCAGTGTTATGTGATGGTAGTGTCACAAACCCACTCAGCAGGTCAGCCCTCTACTCCCAAAGTGCCAACCTCCGAGCACAGTCTTGTGAACAGTTAACAGAAACAGGGTAACCCTCCTGTCTGTTTTGGGGGTTCAAATCAACCTTTGGTCTCAAGTCTTGTAGGGATTCAAACTGTGAACCTCTTGTTAGTGTACCCAATGTACAGGCTCAGATAATTCTGTCTTCGGGGGGCCAGATATCTTTGCCTATGCACACCTAGCCAAGTGTACAGAAATGAACCCTTAAAAACTGTAATAAAAGACCTCAGATTTAAAACGTTTACCTTTTGCCAGTTTTGTATCACTATTCAAGCTTATGTACAGTGTCTGCTTTAACCAAATGTACTCCACTTGTAAAAGAAAAGAAATAAAAGACAGACCAAGTAAGCTCTAAAAATAGAGTTTTACTAAGATAGATAAACAATATGTAAAACATAAAATACAGAACTATTATATCACAAGACATACAAATCTATTAAAAGAACAAGGTTTTAACAGTACAATTCCTACTACAGTACTTAGATTTGTCTCTCTCTCTCTACATACCTGCTTAAAGTGCTCAAAGATGTTTCTTTGTCAGAGTCTAGATTAAAATGAGTCCTCTGAAGGAAAACAGAATATTGTTTAAAAGCTGGCTTTGCCCACCTCTTTGCATGAGGTCACCTAGCTCCTCCCTGTCAGAATATATAAAAAAATATATCTATACAAAAACGGGTTGTCTTTTCCAGAAGGTAAATTAATATTCTGTGATCTCAGCACAACTCATTTTCTTTTTTCAAATGACATTTATTTGATCTTTAAGCAATATCCTCTCTCACACAGACATCAAAGCATTTATGTCTTTCTGCCAGATCTCACGGGGGTGCAACATGTTTTGTATCACCATGTGAAAATTTAACTGTGTTTCCTCTGGACGTCATAAACGTTTATGATTTCCCTCTAGCAACTACAGCTATAATTAACTTAAATAAATAGGAGAGCCTTGATCAAGGCCGGTTCTACTCTGTAATTAGCTTCTGGCCTTCCAGGTAACACCTTGTATCTAAAACCTGTGTGTGTGTGTGTGTGTGTGTGTGTGTGTGTGTGTGTGTGTGTGATCTCACATGTTGTTTCAGCATTTCTCATGAGAGACCGTCCATAACCCATTTTTATATTACAAAAAATGATACAGTGATCAGAACCAGCTGTCCAAGTGTCACAGGTAGTACCGACTCAGCTATAATAGAGGAAGAGATAATTTATATACGTTATGTGACGGATGGTGAACCTGTGACAAAATTTCCCACCATCGTAGACATAGGCAGGTCTACTTCTGATAATATTTTCCATGCAGTTATGAACAGCACAAAAAAAAGCAAAAGCCAAGGATTACTCCTGCATGGTAGGATTCTGCACTGATGGTGCAGCAGTAAAGTTTGGACTTAATAATGGGGTTGCCAAAAAAATTCAGGATCAGGTTGCTCATGCAGTCTCGGTCCACTGCTCAGCCCATCGCTTTGAAATGGCATTGCTAGAGGCAGCCAAGCCTTGCTCTTTAGTACAGCAAAATGATGACATATTACAACTGATTTTCCAGTACTACCATTCATCAGCAGTGATGCGTAATAGACTAACACAAACATCTTCTGTTCTGGGTCTCCAGTACCTTGTGCCTGTGGATGTGTTAGGAACCAGATGGCTAGCCCACAGAGTTTGAGCATTAAATGTGCTCATTAAAGTGTGGAAAAGCATTGTTGTGCATGTGACACAGGTTAGTGATGGTAAGGTCAGCACTAGTGGCCATGCGGACACCCGAATGAAAGCTGCTAAGCTGAGAAAAAGTCTTGTCTCACTTAAATACCTCATTGCAATACATCTAATTCACAAACTTTTACAGATGATTGTGTCTGTATCTTTGGCATTTCAACAAGAAAAGTTGCTAATTTTCCAAATTGCAGAAAGAGTTGAGGCTGTTGTTCTTTCATTAGAACATTATGATATACAGCCGGCCTGTGAGTGCTTCCTTGCTGTCAACAACATTTCTGCTGACAGAATGGAATTCAAAGATGAGGTACTTGTGTTAGAACGGGGGCAACAGTTCAGTGGCACTATACGTACTGTTACAAAGGAGGTGACCCATTTCAGAGATGAAGTTATTAAATCCATGAAACAGCATTTCAATAACATAAGTCTATCACCAGGGGAAGACTGTGATGAACAGCTTAATGTGGTACAAACGTGTCAAATTTTCAATCCAAAAAACTTGCCAGCAGTGCATCCTGACATCAATGATGATGTTGCATATGGCAGAAAAGATGTGACATTCCTAGCAGAACACTTTTCTAAGGCACTTGAAGGCCAAGGTCTTAACCCAACATTATGTTTTGGGGAATTCTGCCTACTAATAAAATATGCCCTCCAACCGCTTGCTCTTGAACCAGTACTGGCTAACAATCCTCATGCACTACTTAAAAAGTTGTTTGGAAAACAGGATGACCTGCCCAACATCATAGCTCTGCTGAGCATTGTGTTAGTTTTAAGTTTCAGTTCGAGCATTGTTGAGTCTGGATTTTCAGTCATGAAACGCATTAAACCTGACTGGAAATCATGCTCGACTCCAGAGATGCTAGGGCATTTAATGAATGTCAAACTAAGTCCAATACAAATTAAGGAGTTCGATCCAACTGGTGCATTATCCCTGTGGGCACTGGAGAAAAAGAGGAGACCAGAGACTGCAAAGTACAAAAGAAAAGACAAAGTGTTACAAAAACACATGGAATGCAACCTATCAAGCAGTTCCTCTGAGGGAGATAGTGAAGGGGAGGCATAAATTATGTTCCCTGGATAACTATGTTTTCGCTGTTAATTTATTTTAATTTTCTATTATTTTTAATGTGGAAATGTACAATTTGGTCAGGAAATGTATGGCAAACCATCCACATTTCCAGTGGAAATGTCCCCTTTTGGACACTATTTCAACCCCTGGGTTGTAAATCACAGAGTTCTTACTGCAAGAGGAGAGGGTACAGCTGGAAAGGGAAACCCTTTATGGGGTTCTTCTTCCCCTCCTTCCTCCTCCATGTCCAGTAGGACAGGATAGTATTCTACCTTGTCGTCATCCTGAATGATGATAAAAGCAATCGACGGAGCCATCCATGGAGGTGGGGGCTGTATGGGAGGAGATATAGGATGCTTTTAGGTCCCATCAATGACAACAGTGCCAACAGGGGGAGGCCCTGTCAATGGGACTGGCACCAACGTGGTCATTGTGAGGAACAGACGAGTTAACATTTCTGAAAACAATGCCAGTGTAGCCTGAGAATCAACGATGCCCAGTTGTGGATTCATGGCTGTCATCACCAGGATGGAATCTTATGACAGAGACAGCATACCATCTATATTAGGTATGACAGTCCATAGCCAGACCCCGACCTTGGTGTCTCAGCGATGGTCATGGGAGGGCTGACCAAAGCGGATGAGGATGAAGACCTACCCTCTTTCAATGGACACCTTGACCTCACCAGTGAAGGATGTTGGTCTCTGTGCTTATGGTGGCTGGAGGAGATGGGTTTTGATGACAATTTTTCCTTTTCTTTGGATTTCTCTGTCATCCTTGCCAACATCAGTGGTGATAGGGTCACTGACTGCCTGGGTGTCGGCTTCCCTGTGGTGGTCAATCATGATGGAGAAGTTGGTTTTCAGCCTGCAGCCTTTGCTTGTGTTTCCATGTCCTTGATGGCGTTGAAGGTTTCTAGAGCCTTCTTATAGCATCCTCTTGTGGCCTGATTAAATCCTTGGAAGATCTTACAGACCCTTACACTGTGGACCAAGCCCAAACAACAAACGAATACAGTATGAGTGTTGTCCTTGTAGAGCTTGTAATCGCAGATACAAAACCTAAACAGGCATTTGTCAATGCCAGATGTTCGCCTCTGGTATTGCTGTTGTACTGTGTCTTGCTTGTACACATTTTTACTATATTTACCCAGCATTGAGCAGATGAGATGCAATATCTCATTGTCAGTGGTGTCCTGATTTTACATATTGGTAGATTGTGATTTCCCAGGATAGGGCAGCTGAGAGAAATATTCTACTTTTAAGTGGGCTTCCACATTTTGACCCCAAATATCCAATAGTCTTTTTATGACTTGAGGTTATGATCAAGACAGGTGGAACTTTTAAAATCCCATCTGAAAGGTGATTTCGCTGTGCCACTGTGGAAACAAGTTTCAGAGGGGATTTGAAAAATGACACCTGCCATGTTCAGGAGGTGGGGTAATGCAAGGGATACGTTGAGCATTAGGGGCCAAAGTCTGCAAAAAATAAACTTATGAGTAAAGTTGGAACAATTAGTTTCCTCATAATATTTTTACCCCACATTTTCAACATAATCTTTTTATGATCACTCCATTCCATGACTGAGACATCATTTTGCACCACGAGTGTTAAAACACATTTTGGGTAGAATTTGAGAAATGACAGCTGTCACATTAATGAGGTGGTGTGTAAAAAATGACTATGTTGAACAATGGGGGTCAAAATATTGAAAATTACCACAGGTACGAGTGAGCAATGAAAAATTGCAATATAGACTTATAACTTTGTTGTTTTTCTCATATTTTTATCCCATATTTTCAACATAACCTTCTTATGACCCACACATGGTCTTCTTATGAGCCCACCTCATGAACAAGGATGGAGAACGTTTTCAAATCTTGCTCAAAAGGTGATTTCACACCACAAGTGCAAAACACATTTTGGCCAGGATTTGAAAAACGACAGCTGTCACATTCATAAGGTGCTGTGAAGACATGGCTATGTTGAAAATGTGGGGTAAAACTATTGAGAATTATCAAAGTTACAAGCCTGCATTCATAAATTTCAATGTAGGCTCGTAACTTTGTTGTTTTTTAATATTTTACCCACATTTTAAGCATAGCCTTCCTATGACTCCACCTCATGATCAAGGGTAGAGAAAATGTTCAACTCCTGCCCAAAAGGTGATTTCATGCAGCAACTGTGAAATCACCTTTCCGGATGCGAAAACACGTTCGGCCAAGATTTGGAAAATGACAGCTCTCACATTCATGATATGTTGTGAAGAAATGGCTATGTAGAAAATCTGGGGTCAAAATATTGATAATTACCAAAGTTACAAGCCTGCTTTCATAAATGTCAACATAGGCTCATAACTTTGTTGTTTTTAAATATTTTTTAACCCAAATTTTCAACATAGCCTTCTTATGGCCCCATCTAATGAACAAGGGTGGAGAAAATGTTCAGCTTCCGCCCAAAAGTTGATGTTGCGCAGCTTTGCCTAATTTCACTGCCACTGTTCATGAAGTAGGAGTCCCAAAAAGGCATGTTGAAAATTTGGGGCAAAAAATATTCAAAAATGACCAAGTTATGCCACTAAGTTCAACCCCCCGGTGAAATACATTGAACCGCATACCTGATTTCCTCATTTCATGGTCCAGTGTTGAAGAGTGAAGATGGGTCTGCAGTTCAGAGAGGATTATGGCATTGGACCCCCGGTAAGTAAGCTTGCGGGGAGGGGGTATTGGATGCTGAGTTGGAAGGTCAGTTGGGGGAACAGTAATGGCAGCAACAGACTCAGTGGATGCTTTTCTTTTCTACAGGGTTAAAAAAAAAAACTACAAGGGATGGCTTTCTTTATTTCAGGTGGTGACACTGGGGGATTGGGCACCCCCAGAGTCAGCGTCATGTTTGTTTGGGGGGTGTATGGGGGTGGGTGCTGAGTGGCGGTGTAGGGTGATGGGTGCTGAGTGGGAGGGTTGGTTGGGGGGACAGTAGGGAAAGGGCAGCAACAGACATTGATGGATGGATTTATTTATTGCAGAGTGTATTAACAAAACAAAAAGAACTATGAGGGATTTTTTTTTCAGGTGGTGACACTGGGAGATTGGGCGCCCCCAGTGTTGCTGTTATGTTTGGCTGCACCAGGTATGGGCCCCTGTTGCAGCATAACTAAATGGGAAGGTGGGGTAGCAGCTGACACGGGGATTGGGCACCCTCGCGTCGGAATATTTAACAACAACAAAAAACTACGAGGAATGGTTTTCTATATTTCAGGTGGTGACACTGGGGGATTGGACACCCACACTGTCACTGTTATGTTTGACTGCACCGGGTGTGGGCTCCCTGGTGCTGCATAACTAAAATGGGCAGGATGGTCAGCAGCAGCCAGCATAGGGGATTGGGCAAATCTGTGCTGGAATATTAACATGGGTTGGGCTTGGGGGGTAGTAGTTAAGGCGACTGCAACAGATGTCGATGGACATTTTTTTCTTTTGCAGGGTGTATTAAAAAAACTATAAGAGACGGTTTTCTTTGTTTCAGGTGACAATAGTAGGGATTGGGCACCCCAGTGTCAGTGTTTATTTGTGGGGGTGAGGGTGCTGAGTGGGAGGGGGGGGAGCAGTAAGGGTGGGGCAGCAACAGACATTAATGGACCGATCAGCGTGTGCTTGATGGGCGGCGTAAATCAAAGGAAAGAGCCGACCTATGATTGGGTCGGCTCTCTCCTTTGAAATACACAGTTTCCGTCCAGCAAGCCAGATCAGTGTCATGATCAGTCTGGCTGATGATAGGTGTGACATTGAGTAGCCCCTTGCAGACCACTCTGCACTGGACTGACAGTGTCACACCCCTCAAAAGCCACTCTCCTGACAAAATGTTCGCTGCACGTGCGTACACGGTGAACATAAAAAAGATTCTTTTGACAGCAGCATACAGGGACAATGTCGATAAGAAAAATTTTTAAGTTATACAAATAATAAATATCAAAGAAAAGATGGTGTTTTTTTCTCTGCAGGTCTGACAAGCCATCGACAGCAGAGAAAGAAATGAGGAGCAAGTAGGCTGCCCACATTTTATGTGTCGATGTTGTACATCATTGTGTGGGCCCCCAGATAGGCAAAGGTTACCACATGGTCCTGGTGCTGCCAGTTTACAGTTCCAAAGGTGTGGTCCAGTGCATGAGATATCCTTGATAAAGATCAGCAGTGTTCACCTTTTCCAGCTTTGGCTGCACCCAGTGGACCGCTGAAAAGAAGTCTGGTTTCAGTGTTGGAAATGGAAAGAATTAACTGAGGGAACCCATCATCTTTGATCTATCAAACATATCTCACTGAGGTCTGGGAATATATTTCTTCATCATGCAATATGCTGTGTTTTTACACTTTATTTATTCAGTTTTATGCCTTTAGGATGTGCATTTTACATAGAAGCAGTCCTTCCTCATTTTACTCCTGGAACTAATCAGACTTAATTTCACTCCCAGAGCTGAGTTCCCCTGGGTTCCCTCTCATTTCGACTACAGTGCTTTGAGCTTCACTAAGCAGCCTTAAAAGTGTGACAGAGGGGTGGTATTGGGGTCTAATTGTTAGATCACAGGATTGGGAACCAGCAAGTACAGGTTTAAATCCCACCAGAGCCACTTAGTCACTTTTACCTTGAGCAAGCTGCAGTAGCACTAAGTGTAAGAGCAAGGTTTATGAGAAATCAGGAATTAGTATGGTATTTTGCAACAAGTTAAACTGGGTTTTGCTGTGCTTCTATCGTTTTTATTTCATCTATTTTTTTTTTTGCAGGTCATACCTTTCAATGGACTAACAAAATTGTTATTGAGACCAGCTTTCAAGAGTAACAGTCCAATAAATGGTATCACCCTCCTGTAACATACTATGTGCTGTTTTTTCTTCTACTGTATTCTGATGCAAAACACTGGAATTACTTGTATTATGGTCTTGAATTGGTACATTTCCTTGATCAAGATCTGACATGCTACAATCATAATTCTTTTTTTTTTGTTAATATAGTCTTTATTACATTTTCAAGATCATAGTGATACACTGAATTAAACTATAAAGATTTGGTTACAAGCACTGTGTCATGTCATTTTACAAACATATGAAAGTGCCAGCAGAAAAAGGCCCTTAGGTCTAGCAAGTCTGCCCAAGTGTGCAGCAAGCAATTTACTTCTCCTGCAGCTGCCCCTCCTCCCATTCCCTTCCCATTACACCCTCCCTCCGGACTATCTACCCTTTTTTCTTATTTGTACTTACCCTCCCCTTGACTCTATCCCATCCCCTTTTAAAACTGTCCACTGTCTTTAGTACAATAAACTCCTCTGGCAGTGCATTCCACCCTGCCACCACCATCGAAGCAGTGCCTCCTCATCTCCCTCCTCAACCTACCCCCTTACAACTTCATATTGTGCCCCCTCATGACCCTTCCTCCCTTTAAGCAGAACAATCCTCTCACTTGGACCCTGTTTATGCCTTTTAAGTATTTAAAGGTCTCTATCATGTCCCCCCTCTCCCTTCTGTCCTCCAGGAATACATGTTGAGCTCCCTCAACCTTTACTCACAGGGTATATCCCCTAGACCTAGGATGATCTTTGTCACCCTATACTGCACCCCCTTCAGTAATCTTACATCTTTTTTTAGGTAAGGGCACTAGTACTGCACACAGTACTTCAAGTGCGACCTCACCAGTGATCTATATAAAGGCAGGATAACCTCCTCTCTCCTAGAGGTGATACCTCTGGCAATGCACCCCAGTATCCTATTGGCCCTTGCTGCCACCCTCCGACATTGTGCTGGTACCCTTATGCCCCCTGTGACTAGTACCCCCAAGGTCCTTTTCTTCCTCCGAACTTGATACCTGTACTCCCCCCAGCCAGTAGCAGGTCCTGGGTTTCTGGCTCTAAAGTACATGACCTTGCACTTCTTAGCATTAAACCCCAACTGCCACACACGTGAACAGTGCTCAAGTTTTGCTAGATTCTCTGTGAGTTCCTGCCTCCCTACCTTACTGTCCACTGTTGCACATATCTTTGTATCATTGGTGAACAGGCTGATCTTACTCTTGATCCCTTCTGCAATGTCCCCGATAAAGATGTTAAATAAAATGAGGCCTAGCACTTAACCCTGTGGTACCCCACTAGTCACAGGTCTTGGCTTGGAGGTCTCCCCCCTTACAACTAACCTTTGCTGTCTATTCTGAAGCCAGCTCCTATCCCACCCAACTAGTTTCTCCCCTGCCACAAGGTTCCTCAGCTTGCCCAATAACCTTTCGTGTAGCACCGAGTCAAAGGCCTTGCTGAAGTCCAGATACAGGACATCCACAGCATGGCCCACATCAACCACCTTTGTTACCCAACCAAAGTAGTTAGTTAGGTTAGTCTGACATGATCTTCTCGAGACAAACCTGTGCTGTCTTTAATCATGGAGTCCATTACTATCCAGGAAGATTATCAACCTCTCCTTTAGAATGGTCTCCAATAGCTTCCTCATGATTCAAGTCAAGCTTACCAGTCTATAATTGCCCGGTTCATCCCTGGGACCACTCTTGTGGAGGGATACCACATGAGCCATCCTTCAGTCCATGGGCATGCTCTCTGTCAACAAAGAGGTGTTAAACAGGTCTGCCAGTGGACCTGCCAATACCTCTGCCAATTCCTTCAGAACTCTTGGATGTACTCCATCAGGTCTTGGTGCCTTGTCAACCCACAAGGCTTTAAGGCCTTTTAGAACCCTATACACCTGGATGACCCCATCTGTCACCTCTGCCCCCCACCCTTCCCTCTCTTGTGGTATCAGTTCATCCTTTTCTTTAGTGAACACCAAGCAGAAGTACTCATTGAGTGCCTCCACCTGGTCATCCTCTTTTTCTTCCCCAACCCCCTCCCACTTGATTCTGACAATCTCGTCACTACAGCTCCTCTTTTCTCTTATGTACTTGAAGAAATCCTTATACCTCTCTCTGATGTCCTGAGCCAGTCTCAGCTCCCTTGCCTCTTTTGCTGCCCTGACTGGCCAACTCACTTCCCTAGATTTCTTCGAATATTCTTCCTTGTCCTCTCCCCACCCAGATTTCTTATACCTGTTGAAGGCCACTCTGTTCTCCCTCACTTTTACTGCCACTTCCCTACTGAGCCAGCTAGGTTTTTTTCAGACTTGAACTGCTTACTCTGTGTCTTGGCACACGTGTTTGTGGCCTCTGTCAAACCCCTCTTTATGATGGAACATTTCTGTTCAGCATCCATCCATGGGCAAATTTCAGCAAGATGCGCCCCCCCCAGGATGCTGCCCATCCTGTAAAAATCTGCCTTCCTGAAGTCTACCATTCTTGTCCTGGTCATAGCTGACTCCCTACCCGTGTGGAGGAAGAACCACACTGTGCAGTGATCGCTTCCCGCTAGAGGGTCCTGTACAACTACATCCTTGACTTGGTCCCCATTTGCTAACACAATATCCAATATGTTACCCTCCCTTGGGGGCTCTGTCACCCCCTGCACTAGGTGGATGTCTTGGATAGCCTTCTGCAGTACCTGATCCCTGGTGTTCGAGGTAGTCATGGTTCGACAGTCAATCCCTGGAAGATTGAAGTCTCCCACTATGACCGTACTCCCTCTGCCACTGACCTTCCTGACTTGCTCCCCCAACTTCCTGTCATTTTCCTCATTCTGTGAGGGTGGCCTGTACTCCACCCCCATCCTAACCTTCCTACTCTTGGAGTTTTGGATCTGAACTCATATGGCTTCTGGTTTCCCCTCTTCTTCCTCCCTGGTACATAGTATCCCATCGCTCATGTAACTGGCTACACCCACTTCCTTCTCCACCCTCCCTGTCTTTGCAGTACACCCTGTATCCAGGTGTAACCACCACCCCCCTGCTACTTTACACAGTGATCAACCCCTTGGTACCCTCGACTGGGCATCAAAACTACTTTTGACACTTTTGTTACCATCCCTAGCTTTGGGAATGTATACCAGGCTCACTATTTCTAGAGGTCAGAAAGGGGTTGGGGTGTACAAAAGCAAAACTATACAAATGACCATAATAAAACCCAGGTCCTGAGGAGAGAACATTTTGCTAGGGCAGTGCTAGGTTTGTACTTCTGGGGGGAAACCCAGTAACTCCACACAGGAAGCAGTAACATGAATTTCCAAACCAGTTTGGGGTTCTAGATCGTGACTTTATTCCAAAGATGGTACACTAAAGCAAAGGTGGACACCCAAGGTTCACACATTGTGGCACAAGGCAATGGCAGAACAACAGAAATCTGTAGCGAACAGAAACTCCACATATCCCATTTGTCACAGGATCTTGAATTCTCTTCAGTGGCAATGGCCTCAGCTGAAACATACATTTTCTTCTAGTGGCACTGGCCACAACTTAGCACACAATTCCCATATGGCATAGGACTTAAAATTTTGGCAGTGTGGCAACTGGCCACAATGGAGCACACTTGTGCTCAGAATTAGCACAACCCACTCCAGGGGATAAACTTTCTCTTCAGGCATTGGCCACCATGTCCTGAATAAGCAGACACCCTTACGGAACCTGTAGTGCTGAACTGGTCACTACAGATGGGGGTTGCCCACTTTTTGCTTCCACGTCCATACCCAGCTATTCTTTTAGAGTTACACCTCAACTTCTAATAAAACAGTAGAATTATGCATCCTGGAATGTCTGTCACACCTGCATAAGAAACACATTACTTCTGAGTGTAAAGTAAAGTCCTGAACAATACGACAAGTCTCTCTGGGGACTCCACGATTGTCAGCCAACTTTAAAAGCATGAGAACAGTCTCAAGTTAGACCAGAACTGGTGTATATTTCCCTTTATCAGAGTACACCTCAAACAAGCAGGTACTTTCCTCCGGGGATGCACAAAGTCAGATTACTCACTGTTGGAAAACAAACAGGCAGCTTCAAAGTCCTGGATCAGATCAGGAGATTGCCCCTCGGATCCATCCTGGCAGTCCTTCTCATCTCACAGGGGATGAAAAATCAGCAACTCCAGCATGCTTTCATTACTACTGACTGTTTTGACCTATGCTATTGTAATTTCATTGTACTCATGCTATGTACCTGTGTTTGACTGTTGTACTCTCCTGGGTCGTGCCTGAAAATAGTCATTTCATGGCTAGTGCACCTACCCGGTTAGCAAAAACTAAATAAAAAAAAAAAATAGACAATGATTTCCACCACTTCTCTTGGCAGGCAGATGTTTCTCAGCACTAGGGTGAGAAAATAGTCTCTCCTCTCAGAGCCCACACTGCAGCTCCTCACTCCTCCAACTGCTCACACTGAACTCCACTCACAGACTAACTGAAGGTTCTAATGCTCCTCACTCACAGACAGCTACCGTGACTTATGCTGCTGCGAGAGTTCTAAATGACAACACCTCTCTCATCTCAGCTGAAACCAAGTAAACAGAGAGGGAGCAGGTGAAACACCATTTAATCAGTTACTCACCAGCTGTCTTCCCTACCTAGCACTGACACTGATGGGATTCTAGTAACCCCAGGGGACTGGGTGGTTACACAGGGATAACGAGATGCCAGTCATGGTACTGGGTGACCCAGGTTTCTCTGATGGCTGCAATATCTACCTCCCCTTCCACCATCATCGCCAGGAATTCTGCTACCTTGTTTGCCAAGCTCCTTGCATTCAAGGATACTACTTTCCATCGTGTCCCCTGCCCCTCCTCTCCCAGTCCCTCACCCCTACTTCCGCTCTTTGATAGACCCCCCTCCCTCCCCTCCTGCCTGTCTGTCTGGGCTGGAGGCCTTCTGGTCTCCCTTGATTGGTAACTCCACTTTGCAGTCTCCCTCTGCCCACCCCAGTTTAAAGTTATTTTAATTTTAATGTGATTCTCCAGCCTTTATTTCAAAGTCCTCATACCTTCCTTGCTCAGGTGCAGCCTATCCAGTGCATAGAATTCCTTCTTATCCACATTTCACCCCACCCTCCTACTACCCCGTACCCCATGGTTCCCCCCCCCAGCAAATTATTAAACTCCTGCATTCTCTGCTTCCTAGCTGAGCTTGCCCTAGGTACTGGGAGTACCTCAGAGAATGCCACCGATTTACCCACCTGAGTGCAGATTTTTCCAACCTCCTTGAACCTCTCTTGCACTTTCTCCACCCTGCTCCCCTCCATGTCATTGGTACTAGGGATGGGTGAACCGGTTAGTCAAAAATATGAACCAACCTGAACATACTGAACTGTTTGTAAACGAACAGCTTCCGAACACTTTCGCTGTTCAGATCAGTTTGGATGGCCATAGTATCACAGGAAATGCAGCACTAGAAACATAGAAACATAGACTTTGATGGCAGATGAGGACTGCTTGGCCCATCTAGTCTGCCCATTTCCCTACCTACAGGATAGGCCGCAGATCCTAGTTAACCAACAGCCTATTTCTTCCTACCCCCCCACAAGAATTGCCTTATGTCTGTCCCATGCATTCTTGAATTCTCCCACAGTTTTAGACCCCACAACCTCCTCAGGAAGGCTGTTCCATGCATCCACTACCCTCTCTGTGAAAAAATACTTCCTCACATTGCCCCTGAGCCCCCCCTCTATCTTTAAATTGTGTCCCCTTGTTCTTGCACGTGTACCAGAATAGGAGTAATCCACAAGAGGGACCAGAGACAAGACTCTGGTTCCTCAGTGGATGGCCGAACTGTCCATCTTCCTAAGGTGGCACCTGATTGGGTTTGCTGTAGCAACCCATGTAGTCCACCTTAGGAGCTTCACAGAAGAATACAGGACAGAGAAGGAGCAGCAGCTTCTACAGGCTGCTCCGTGATTCTGTGCTTGTGCGTGCTGCTTGCATTTGCCCATTGGGCAAGAAAGAAGTTGACTCGTGGACTAAGAAAAAAAAAGCAACTAAAGCGTTTCATTTTTTTTTGTATTTAAAAAAAAAAGAACTAAAAGAAAACTTGGGGGTGGGGAGTCGGGGACTCAGGATCGGGAGGGGATTAGAGCTGAGGACTGGGTTGGGTGTGGGTGTGGGAGTCGGGAACTGGGGAGTTGGGAGAGAAGATTTGGGGAAGAGAGTAGGAACTTGGAGACTGGGGGCAAGTGAGTGTGTCAAGAAAGACAAGAAGAGAAAAGACTGAAGTGCCAGAGCCAGACTGACAGTTTTTTTTTTTGAGCAGCAGAGGGGGTGAACTGTGCCACCCATACCACACCACTCCTAGTTAGCCTTCTTGCTGTTTGCCCAATTGCCCCTAACTACAAGTCAGCTCTCAGTTCTCCTGCTTGTGCTCACTGCTCAGTCACTTCAGTGGGGATTTTTTAATTTTATTATTCTCTTTTTATTATCCAATATTTGGCTCAGTGGGCATTCCATCACATCACGTGGAATAAATAAAAATAAAAATCCTTGAAGGGAATGTATTGTGCCAGAGAGGGTTAGGCCAGGCAGGGTCCCTGACTGCATACTGTCTGCGTGCCTCCACCCCCAAGAAGCCAGTGATCTGTCATCTTCCTCCCTGTGCTCACTCGGTGGGGTATAAGCTTTAGCTCAGTGAGCAGAGCATTCTGTCACATCACGTGGAATGAATAACAAAAAAATCCTTAAAGGGAAAGTATTGTGTCAGAGAGAGTTAGGCCAGGAAGGGTCCCTGATCATCTTTTGGCAGCAGCAGTGCATGCAGCATCAGCCCGTAGCCTAGGTGATGTGTGAAATAAATTCTGTGTGTGTGAAATAAAATCTGCCAGCCAGTCACCAGTGCCACGTCTTGCATACTGTCTGTGTGACCCCCCCACCCACCAAGAAGCCAGTGATCTGCCCTTTTCCTCCCTGTGCTCACTTGGTGGGGTAAAAGCTTTGGCTCAGTAGGCAGGGCATTCCGTCACATCCCATAGAATAAATAAAAATATAAAATAAAATCCTTGAAGGGAAAGTACTGTGTCAGAGAGGATTAGGCCAGGCAGGGTCCCTGATTCTTTGTTGTCAGCACCGGGTGCCTGCAGCACTAGCCCATAGCCTAGATGGTGTGTGAAATAAAATCTGCCAGACAGTCACCAGTGCCACTTCTTGCATACTGTCTGTGTGACCCCCAGAAGCCAGTGATCTGTCGTCTTCCATCCTGTGCTCACTTGGTGTGGTATAAGCTTTGGCTCAGTGGGCAGGACATTCTGTCACATCACATGGAATAAATAAAAATATAAAATAAAATCCTTGAAAGGAAATTACTGTGTCAGACAGGGTTAGGCCAGACTGGGTCCCTGATTCTGTGTTGGCAGCAGCAGCAGTGCCTGCAGCATTGGCCCGTAGCCTAGGTGGTGTGCAAAATAAATTCTGTGTGTGTGAAATAAAATCTGGCAGCCAGACACCAGTGCCACATCTTGCATACTGTCTGTGTGACCTCCCCCAAGAAGCCAGTGATCTGTCATCTTCCTCCCTGTGCTCACTCGGTGGGGTATAAGCTTTGGCTCAGTGGACAGGGCATTCCGTCACATCATGAGGAATAAATAAAAAAATCCTTGAAGGGGAAAAGTACTGTGTCAGACAGGGTTACGCCAGGCAGGGTCCCTGAATCTGTATGGGCAGCAGCAGCTCATGCAGCATCACCTCTAGCATAGGTGGTGTGTGAAATAATTCTGTGTGTGTGTGGAATATAAAATCTGCCAGCCAGTCGTCAGTGCACCAGTGCCACTTCTTGCATACTGTCACATGACATGGAATAAATAAAAAAAAAATCCCAGAAGGGAAAAAGTACTGTTTCAGAGAGGGTTAGGCCAGGCAGGGTCCCTGAATCTGTATGGGTAGCAGCAGTGACTGCAGCAGCACCCTTAGCATGGGTGGTTTGTGAAATAAATTCTCTCTGTGTGTATGAAATAAAATCTGCCAGCCAGTCGCCAGTACACCAGTCCCACTTCTTGCATACCGTCACATCACGTGGAATAAATAAAAAAAATAATAACCAGTTTTTGACCCTGAAAAATCAACAGACTGGCATTATGAGTACTCCAGAAAATAGTAAAGCAAAGGCTGGGGGCAAAAGAAGTAATACACATAAAAACAGTTTATTCAAGAGCCCAGAAAGAAGTGGCCCAAAAAGTAAAGCACAACAACAACAAGCACCACAGTCTGTTGAAGGGGCCGAACTAAATGTTACCACTCTCCATGTGCAGGTTAACTCTCAACATACTAAAAACCCAGCAGAGGTTGGTGGACTGTCTATGTCAGAAGGGCTCAGTAGTACAGCCAACAAAGTGTCGAAAGACAGTGGCAATAGCAAGCCGTCTGAGGAAAAAAGCGCAAAAACAAAGAGTATTCCAATTGTACATAAAGTTAAAACACTTGCAGGTACAACTCGCAGGGGAGTTTATTTATTTGTTTTTTGTTAACCGGGTAGGCACACTAGACAGCATAGCTGCCTATTTTCAGGTACGACCCGGGAGATTACAACAAAGGGTATGTAGACAATAGTCGATTTGCAACACATGCATATCGAATAACTCAATCTGTGACTGCAAATGTTGGCACTACGGAGTCTGATAATGATTATGGTGACAACCACGGTCATGGTGAGATTGATGATGATGATGAGCTTGTGGCTTTACCTTTAGTTATGTCTCATTATACAATGGCAAGAAAAAATCCTGGACTCTGATTGGTCAGTCTTGGGCGGGACCTGTGATGTTATCCCAGTACAACATCACGGGTCTAGTCTCAGCCTCACTGTGAACCTGTAGATGATGTTTTGCTTTTGCTTGATTTGCTTTGCTGGATTGTTTCCATTGTCTCTTAAAAAACAAAAATATTTTTCCACACAAAAACATCTTTAAAATGATTTCTTTCTTCTGTATAACAACAAGCAATTGTATAATAGCAATAATGCCCTCCGGGGAGAGTGTCATTTGGGATAACGTCACGCCTCAGTTATTGGACGCACTCGGCCTGTGGCCTCGTACCCAACCACCTGAGGCGTGATGTTATCCCAGCACAACACACACACCCTGTCGGGCATTATTGCTTAATTCTGGTTCTGACAGTGACAATGTGGATAAAAATAATGACAGTAGTAGAGTGTCAAAAGGAAAACAGAAAAAGTCAAAAGCACAAGCCACAACAAAGTGAAACTAATTCTGACAGTAGTGATGATGGTGGCAATGGTGCTCCAGAGGGTTCTATGACTGTCTCACCTGATGAACCTGAATCCTCCTATGATAGGTCTTCTCCACATAAACACAGCCACGCGACTTCTAGTCCTGCTGAGGTTGTTACTAGACATAGATAGTCTACCTCTACTGTTTGGAATCATTTTTAACGTAAACTGCAAGGATGCTTGCCAAGCTATATGTGTGCATTGCAACACATGTGTTAGTAGGGGAAAAATAAAGAGCATCTTGGAACTGCAACAATGATGCGACATCTTTCATGAATTCACCCTATCATTGTATATCGTTAAAAAAACAGTCTAATATTGGTGGCTGGAAATCTAGCAGGGTTTCTCAGTTAACAGGAACATTCCACTGAAACAGTGAGAGATGAGCATCAGCCAAGATCTAAAAGTCCTTTTTCACCTCACGGTCATGATAATTCTGTAAGGTCTTCTGTTTTACCAGGCGTGGCATGTAGTCATACAAAACCCCGGCCAAATGTGGTGTACCACCGATAGAGGCAGTTGAAGTTAAGAAGTTTTGAAAGAAAGTCTAAATATTCACGATACCATCCCATATCACTGGCAATAAATCGTAAAATAGCAGAAGTTATTGTACTTGATTTACAGCCATACTCTATTGTGGAAGATGTGGGTTTCAGAAGGCTTATGGAATAATTAGAGCCACGATATTTAATGACAAATAGAAAATACTTCTCAGTAACCGCTGTGCCCAGGATGTATGACAGCTTAATAGTTCAAGTAAGGCATGCTCTCTGAGAGGCTGAGGACAAGGTAGTTCACTTCACTACTGATATGTGGACCAGCAGCACAAGCCATTGCCTATCTTTCACTTACTGCACACTGGGTCAGTTTTGTGGGCAACTCATCATCATCCTCATGTACTACTAGTCTGTCTGCTGCCACTTCAACCAGTACTTCTACTACCACTATTATCTCTCAGAGCTCAAAAAATCTGTCATGTTTCAGAAAATGGCAGTTCCCCATGTATATCACTTTCAAGACACACACAGCACATTCAGAAAGACCTGGAAAGACTACTTGCTGCTTGGGTCACTTCAAAGGGTTTGAAACTTATTTTTTTTTGTTGCTGAAAATGGTTCAAATATTAAAAAACACTTCACGATGGCAACTATGTACATATACGCTGTTTTGCCCATTGTCTTAACCTAATCGTTTGAAGCTTCCTGGATAATGACTGGCAAGTATCAACCACTGTGGGTACAGTGCGCAAAGTGTGTAGCCACTTCAACCATTCAGTAAAAGCCCATGACATCCTTGCTGATATCCAGAAGGACAAAGGTCTTCCTCATCTCCAGCTTGTTCAGGATGTAGCAACAAGGTGAATTCAGCTTACTTTATGATTAAACACATCTTTGAACAAAAGGTAGCTATCATTGAGTAAATCATGTACAATGACATCAGGGAAGGCATTGTACTCCATTCTACTCAATGGTCTCTGCTGGAACAGTTGTGTCACATTCTGAAACCATTCATGAGTGCTACAAAAGTGGTCAGTGCAGAAAAGGCATCTCTTAGCCAAGTTATTCCACTCATTCTACTTCTCAAAAAAAGGTTAGAGAAAATGATGAGCAACTTAGATAAGAACCAATCTCTAGTCAATAACATGCTTACAAGACTTAGCAATGATGACAAATTATCAGCCATGACACGGAGCAAGGAGTATCTCTCAGCAGCATTGCTAGATCCACATTTCCAGAACAGACACCTTCCTGATGTGGTTTCTGATGATATGGAGGAGTTGAACTACAGGCAACTTTTGATTGATGCAGTAGATGAGGTTTCATTAGGAGGATTGACGAGCAGTACTACAATGACATCACCTCAAATTCAAAAGACTGCTCGAAAAAACAGTACAGAAGCAGACGATGAGGAGGATGATATTTGGGGCCAGCTGCAGGACATTGAAATTCCACAAGGATAAAATGCATGCTCAGTAGTAAGCATGGTAGAGGCATATCTGAGCCCAACATTACTATTAAGGATGTCCCTTTATTTATTTGATTTTAGTAACCGGGTAAGTGCACTAGACAGAACTGCCTATTTTCAGGCATGACCCAGGAGAGTACAAATCAAGGAACAGGTAAAAACAAATACATTTACAGTGTTGTACAATAGGAGATTCCAAACAGTTATACAGAGGTGCAAGTTACATAGTACATAGAGGAGATACATATCACACAGTATAATGAGAACAAAACAGACAGAAAGGCACAATTTACGGTTAATAATGTACAAAACATGACAGTGCTGTTGGTAAGTCAGCAAGGAGACAATTCCCAGGCAGAGACAGGGAGCAAAGTGCGTAGCTGCAGCTGAGGAAGAGTGGGGATGGGAGGAATCAAGAGGCCACAGTGAAATTTAAGTGCAGGACAATGGTAGATTTGCATGACTCATGAAGCTAGGGACATTTGTAAATGTCAAGGGAGGCGAGGTAATTGGAGAGGCCTTTCTTGAAAGTGGGGTGGGATTTGGAGTGCCTAAGATCAAGTGGGAGAGAGATCCAAAATGTGGGGGCATAGAAGGAGAAGGCAAGTTCACCCATCCTGGTAGAGCATTTTGGGACAGATAACAGAGCTAAAGACATGGAACGAAGGGAATGAGGGCAGTCCATGGGGGTGAGCATAGCAGCAAGTGTGGAGGGGATAGAAGAATGAACAATGTTGTCTGTCAGACAACCTAATGAATAAGCCCGACGTGAGGAAGGAGACAACCAGTGGAGGTTAGAATAGAGAGTACAGTGGTGCTTAAGATGAGGAGCAGATAGCGCAAATCTACAGACATTGTTATGGGCAATGTCCCACATTTGCAAGATGCTTGTCTGTGCCATAGCGAAGACAGACAGAGCGTAGCAGAGTCCAGGGAGGAGAAGGCCTTGGGCGACAGAAATCCTGGCGGCAGGGGCTAGAAACTGACGGACTCAGTAAGCCAATCCAGTTTTAGCATTGACTGATTTGCAGACAGTTTTGACATGCAGAGAGAAGTTAAGAGATGGATACAGCATGACCCCAAGGTATTTAAAAGACTAAGTTACTTCCACAAGGGAGCCATCAAGATAAGAAACCTGGAGAGACAGAGTTGAAGCGACAGATTTCCTTTGTGACCCAAACAGCATAGCCTGGGTCTTGTCAGCATTTAGCAGCAGGCGGTGGGACATAAGCCAAGTTTGGATATGATGAAGATTAGAGGAGAGGTAGGAGTTAATTTCATGAATAGAGCTGGAGGAGACACAGAGAACCAAGTCATCGGCATAGAGTAAGGAGAGACTGTGGGAGGGCACCAAAGGTAGGTTACTGACGAACAAAGAAAAAAGCAGGGGCCCAAGTTTGAAACCTTGTGGGATGCCTGAATGAAGCAGGGCAAGGGCAGAGAGAACTTTATGACAGGAGACAGACTGGAAGTGGCTCCACAGATAGCTGGCAAACCAAGCAAGTGTGGATTGGGAGGCGCCAACAGAGACTAGTTGATGCAGGACCAGGTTGTGGATAACCAAGTCAAACGCCTTTGACATGTCAATAAAAACAGCCCCAGTAAGCTGGACTTGGTCCATAGCAGATCTGATGACACTGGTGAATTGCACTAGGGCCGTCGTGGTGCTGTGGTTTGGCCTAAAGCCATGCTGAGCAGGAGATTGCAGGTTAAAGTTGGCAATGAAGTTAGACACCTGGCAACGGATAAGCTTCTCCAGGAGTTTACTGAGGGTCAGCAGGAGCGCAATAGGATGGTAGTTTGTTAGGTTTTTTTTGATCACCCTTTTTGGGATAACTCTGGCATTTTTCCAGGAGAGGAGCACAGTATCCGAGCTAATGGAGAGGTTGAACAATTGCATGATGGGATTGGCAAGAAGAGACGCACCTAATTTGAGAATTCTGGGTTCCAGTCCATCAGGGCCTGCACTGCCGTGGGGAGACATCATGTTAAGAGCTAGTAGGACATCCATCCTGGAGACCGTGTGGAGAATCAGGTAAGGATGGGATGGGGAGAGGTCGGGGGGGAGGTGTGGCAAGGGGGGGGACTGTCAGCATCAAAACTATGGAGGGCGGTAAAGAGTGAGCTGAAAGCATTAGCTATGGTATTAGGGTTGTTAGAGGAGATGTTATTTATTAGAAAGTCATGGGGGGGTTTGGGACGTGGAGCATCCCATTATGTGGTTTATTTGTGCCCAGTACCTTTTTGGGTTACTAGAGGTGGTGTGAAGAAGGCCTCTATAGTAATTGCTTTGGCAGTCCATAGCACTTGCTTACAAGAGTTATGAAGGGAGCGATATGCGATGAAGTCAGAGAGCAGGGGGGAGGTTTTCCATCTGGTCCAGAGTTTGTCCTGTGCTTTAAGCATACGTAGAAGAGGGCTAGTTAACCATTTGGTAGGCAGGCCCCATACCCTGCACCTGATGGAAGGAATGTGCTTGGACTGCAAGGAGCACAGAGAGTTGGTAAAGTATTCTACAGCCAAGTCAATGTTATTTGTCATGAATAGCTCACTGGCAAGAGAAAAAATCATGCTGGCCAAAGCTGGAGACCCTGGCTTGTAAGTATATTGGATGGCCACCCTCCAGTGTCTGTTCCAAGTATTTATTTAGCTCTGTTGGGGATGTTGTGACTGATAAATGAACAAGATTAACATCAGACAATGTGGAAAAACTAACGTTCTTGAAGGTTAACTTGCCAGACTTTGGCTACATATGCTGATCTTGAAGAAGATGACACTGACAGCAGCACCTGTGCTGCAGCTGTGGAGTGACACATCAGCTTTCAATTTTGAGACTCACTGGACTGCTTTAAAGTAGAGATCAAGGACTTGCCTGATTTTCAACCGCATCATTGTCATCCTGGGGGTGGGTGGGGGGTGCAGCCAGTACATCATGTTCATGTCATCACATGCTGGTAGCAACAGTTGCACACAAGTCCCTGATCTCACACATAGTTGCTTTCTCATTCTAACATACTAACATACTAAAATGCCAGCAGAATAGGCCTAATGGTCTTTCGCGTCTGCTTGTTTGGTCAGCCTCCACCCTGGGAGCTGACCTTGCTGCCCCCCTCTCCTTCTCTGGCTTCTCCTTTCCCAGTTCCGGATATTCTCGCTGCATTGGATTTTGCTTCCAGAACCCTTCCCCTGTACCTGTCCCACCCCCTCTTGAACCCCTCCACCATCTCTGCCTCCACCAGCCCCCTAGGCAGAGCATTCCATGGCTCCACCACCCTCTCAGTGAAGTAGCACCTCCTCCTTTCTCCCCTGAATCTTCCCCCCTCCAGCTTCCACCCATGCCCTCTAGTGGTCCCCTCCTCCTTCCTTCGAAGCACCTTGACTGTTCCTCCCCTATTTACCCCCTTCATGTACCTGAAGACCTCTATCATGTCCCCCCAGTCCCTTCTCTCGTCCAATGTGTACATATTTAGCTCTTCGAGCTTCTCCTTATAGGTCCTGTCCCCTAAGCCCCAAATCATTTTGGTTGCCCTCCTCTGGACCCTCTCCAGGAGTTTAATGTCCCTCTTTAAGTGTGGCCTCCAAAACTGCATGCAGTACTCGAGGTATTCTGACTAGATAATTTATTTTATTACCTAATGCACCTCAGAATAATTATTTCTTATATAACCATAGCTCTGTTTTTCCCCCTGATAGTAGTGGAACCATAGCTCTGTTTTTCCCCCTGATAGTAGTGGTAGTAGTAGCAGTGAAGTGGTCACTTTGACTGCCTGGTGCTCTTGTTCTTTCACAATGCTTCATGCTGCATTCCATACCGACTGTTGCTATACTAAAATAATTGGTGACATACAAAAAGCACCCTAACCCCTTCTACAAAAAGTCAGACTCAGGAGACTGGTTTAAAAATAGAGATCTGGGACTTGCCAGCCTTTCAACTTCATCATCGTCATCCTGCTGGTGGGTGGGAGGTGCAGCCAGTACATCACGTTCACGTCATCACGTACTGGTAGTAACTGCGGCACACAAGTCCATGTTCTCACACACACACAGTCGCTTTGTCATTCTAAGGAAATCATTTACCTAAATGCGCACAGTTAAATAACCATATTGATAAATGCTGCTAGCTCTGTTTTTTTTTTAGTGGTAGTACTACTACAAAGTACAATTATTGAAACACACTGTTATCCCCTTCTAAAAAATCAGACTCAATAAGAGACCATTTATTTACAAACTAGTTATCTGGTCTGGGACTTTCTTGTCATCACAGTAACTTTCTCATTCTTTTCTAAGCAGTCATTTTTGGTAAACATGCCTTAACCATATTGATTTTAGTGCTGGTAGACTATGGTTTTCCCCTGATTGTAGTAGACGGGGGTTGTAGCAGACTGCAGTCTTGAAGTGGTAGCTGGCTGACTGACTCTCTCTGACTGGCTGCCCTCTGCTCTGGCCTGTTGCTGTTTTTGTGTTCCTGGCTTCTTCTTCATCACTTAACTGCCTAAATCACATCTGGTGCCTGCCTGTACCTGTTGAGAAATACAGTAGGAATCACTACTGTTAATAGTATAACTTATACACAGTATTATTATTACTTTCTTAAATGTCAGAAACAGAAGCTTGATTAGAGAGCATTCTCTACTACTAAACAGTGGTTTAATTGTTTTTTTTCTACAGATATGTTGATTAAAAGCAGTTTAAAATGATTTTTTAACATACAGTTACCATAAAACAATAAAGATCATAAAAGGTTTGGATAAAGTTCGGATAAGGATCCAAACATTTTTCTGCTTATCAGAACCTTTTAGAACCTCAGAACCTTTTGAGGTTCTCCCATCCCTATGTAACCCCCCTACAAATGGGGGTTCCTGAAAAGTCTTCCTCATGCTTACCTAAATGCTCACTGCCAGGCTGGTGTCCTGCATTTTAGCAGTTAAACGTTATTGCCAGAGAGTGCCTGTGTACTGCCTCTTTAAGGGCCACCTAGATTTGCTGTGGTGATTAATCTGGGAGGGGGCTGAGTGTTGTCATGCTCGAGTCCCACCCGGGCTTCCTGGTAATCGCTCCATTGCTGCCATCGCTAATTGCGCAGAGGGAGCTCTGTTAGAAGATGTAACTGTTTGCTGAAAACCTATTATAGTGATAATGATAATGTAGTTTGTCTAACCTGCCTTCTTTGCAGCAAGGACTGTCTTGTTTATCCCCACCATTTGGCCCAGGACTGCGAATTGGATCAATCAGTTCTGATGGGACCTAAAATGGAGCCGGACTACAGGAGCTGTCTGGAGTCAAAATCTGTAGGAATTGTAGTTTTGGGCTTTTGGAGACTTTTTGCACCTGAAGGGGGAGCCTTTGTTGTGACTGACAGACAGATCAGCCAAGCGAACCTTTTGGATTCTGGGGAAAGTCCCAGGCTTGCTGGCAGTTGAATCAGATCTAAGTTGGGAGCTGAAGAACCAACACCTTGAGACAGTCTCTGTGTAAAGGCCTGGGTTTTGGTCTGCATGTCTGCCTGCTGCCCCTGAGAGGGAGAGAAGAGAATTATTTTGGACTAAATCCGAGTTTGGGAGAACAAAGTAAGCCACTGATTTTTTACCACAATCAATCAGCCTGTCAGGATTTCCAGCTGCTTTTGAATCCCTGGTTTGTGCAGAGACTTTGCGATCACGACCGGAGAGCAGTTTGCCTGGTACAGTAGAATTTCCTTACATGTAAATGTGCTGTGAGTTGTTAGTGGGTTGTGATTTGGTTCCCCGCTGTGTGAACTGTGTTTTGCTTGCTGGAAGCTATATCCAACCCAAAACGGACTGTATCCGAATTTGTCTCCATTTGGCCTGGGCCTTGCCACACTGGCCCAGCCAGACTACACGCTGCACAGAGAAAGCCATTGATGAGACCTGCCTGGGGATCAGCCCCCTGCTCTATGCTTGAACAAGAACAATGCCTCAGTGAATTGTGTGGGCCCTGCTTCTCCTGGCACTCCAGATCAACCACCTGCAGTCTCAATTTTTGTCCCGCCTGTGTCCAGTCTTGGGTATCATGAGTAATCATCAGGGTAGCTCCCTACAACAATAGCCTAATCTAAAAGTGTGTCATCTGATTGTCTTGTTGTTTTCTTTTCACAAACTGAGTCCTCCAGCTCCGGATTACAATTAGTATGTGTGGTGCATGTTGTTTTCTTCCATCACAGGGCCCCAACCAGCTGCAACGTTCCTGGCTAGCCCACTGTTCTCCATCTGGGTGTGACTGTTTATGAACCCTGAAGTGCATGTATAACTGTTTGATTGATACAGCCTTTAAGCAAATTAACCTGATTACGCCCCTTCCTTGTTTAAGTCCCTTAAATAAATCAGATCTAACTCTTTTTGCATTTACTCTGACTGTGGTTCCAGTTTGTGCAAAAGTACTGTACTGCTGTTATTTGCTGGGTATAATCTTGTTTTACAGGGGGTCCCCAGGGTCAAGCCAAAGGAAATCCCTGGTAGTAACTGCAAACAGTGTGGGCACTTGTGTGGTGTATCAGAGGTATTGTGAAAGTGATTATTGTGTATTGTTCCAGCCACTAGTAAGGAGAGCGGGGGTTACAGTGTCCCGAAGGGCTGTGCCCAGGTTAGCTTGACCACTGCCAACCCTGACCTCCGGGTGGAGGCACCCATTTCAGAACTCAGGCCCCTTAACCTGCTACTAGCCACGCAGGCAGGTGTAGTAGCCCTTGGGATAGCGCCACCTACGGGCTACACCTAGTTGGTACCTAGGTGCTCCATGATATGAGGTTTATCCCCTCCCTTCTCCACACACTTCTGAATTAACTGACCCACACTCCCCGCTGTCATACCTGGCATACACTCCACCCAGGCACGGCTCTTCCTCGCTCCCTTACCCCCCCATCTCACCACTTTCAGATCTTCCCCCTCCAACCTCTTTGTTTGCTTCCCAACCTGTCCCCTTCCCCTACACTGAAATTACCTCTCCTCTCTGCCCCTTTCTTTAGTCCATCCTCTACCCTCCCACTGCCCTGTTTGCCCTTCCATCCCCTCTAGTTAGTGGTGCCTTGATGCCTCCCCCACTTCCCTGCCTCCTCCAGTTTCTCCCCTACTGTCTTTCCCCTTCCCTTGTTCACTGCCCTCTCCCCCCTCATGTTCGCCCTTCCCCTTCACTTGCTCTATTCTGCCACCCCTATCCTCCTGCTCCCCCTCACTAGCCAGCACTGAGAGTCTATTCTTAGTCTGCATCCCCCTACTCGAACTTCCCCTTGTTACCTCACCCTGCCTCTGTCTTCCCTGGCCCTGTCCCTGTTCCCACCTCCCTCTTCCTTCATTCCCTACCACCTACCAATTTCCCATCCCAGTGCACCCTGGTCCTTGAGGAGTTGTTGCTCCTGGCCCCTTTGTTTGCCCTACCTATTTTGACCTGTGTCTTCCAGGTGTAGTCTGTGGAGGAGCTGTCCTTATCTTCTTTGCCCCCTATTGTCCACCCCAATTATTCCTGCTTCCTCTCCCCAGCACCCATTTCAACATTTCTATTTCCTGCCTAAGCTGACCTATCTGACTACAAACCAAACACCCCCCCTCCACAAGGTCCCCTAGGAAAATGGCTGCTCCACACCCACTGCAGCTAACCAACCTCCCAGCCTTCCTTATTCTACCACTCCAGTCATCCTGACCCCTCCACTCCCCCCCCCCATGCATCTGCCTGCCCCTGTTCTCTGGTCTCTACATCGTCTCTGTACCCCCTATTTGCTTCTGCTTTTTTTTACTCACAACTCTCCTTCCTACTTCTGGCACTGCCCAACGTGGCCTGCAGTACTAACTGCAGATGCCCTGCAGATGCCACCTAGTCAGATGCCACACCCCTGCTTCATGGCACTCACGCTTCAGAATCGCTCACGCGAGGGGTCGCTTTGGTCTTCTGGGTACTATAACTAGTATGCAGCCTTTTTATAGGCCGCCTAGTGCCTCATTGTCTCCTGCATCTTCTCCAAGTCCCTCCCTCTCCCTCCCTCTGTAGGCATCCCCCCTCCTCCCTGAGCCCCAGTCCACAGTGCCTACACAGATTATTTTACTTTAAAACATGTACAGCTATCCACAGCAAAAGCAATGCAAATTACTTCCCTCTGCTCATTCCATTCCCACTGTTCTGCTCATCTGTGGTGTCTCCCCACACAGGATGGACTACAACAATGGTGCTGCTCTTTAAACCCTGGTATGCAGCCTTCCTATAAGCTGCCTAGCACCTTGTAGTCTCCTGTTTCTTCTCCAAGTCCCTACCTCTCCCTCCTCCTCCCTCTATCGTGTCCTCCCTCCTCCCCGGGCACCAGTCCACAGTGCCCACACAGATTATTTTACTTTAAAATATGTGCAGTTCTCCCCAGCAAAAGAAAGGCAAATTACTTCCCTCTGCTCGTTCCGTTCCCACTGTTCTGCTCATTGGCAGTATCTCCCAACACAGTATGGACTACAACAATGGCGCTGTTCTTTTAAAGCCTGGTATGCAGCCTTCCTATAGGTTGTCTAGCACCTCGTGGTCTCCTGCATCTTCTCCAAGTCCCTTCCTCTCCCTCCCTCTGTTGGCATTCCCCCTCCTTTCTGCATCCCAGTCCATAGTGCCCACACAGATTATTTTACTTTAAAATATGTACAGTTCTCCCCAGCAAAAGCAATGTAAATTACTTCCCTCTGCTCATTCTGTTCATGCTGTCCCACTTGCCAGCAGTGTCTCCTCACACAGGGCACTTTTTGCATTGTCACCCTACAGGAATCTATGACAGTTCAGCCTGGTAGTCTTCCCCTCCCTCTTATGTACAAAACAGGATGGGGTGGAGGCAGGCGGTTAGCCATGATTTCTCGAACACTGATGTCAGAGACAACCTGCAGTGCAATAAGCATTTTGATTAATAATTTCATACCCCTCATATGTGACACTTGGGGCAAAGGGGGTCCCCGATAGGAGGGAAGAGGCAGCTGAGTGGGGCTCCAGTCACTGTACTGGAGTCTCCACAAGTAACTGGTATGAAGACCCAATATTGCACTGTCCAAGGTGTTCCACAGGGATTGCTGGGGTTTTGCCCCTCTGGAGTTCAGGGCACGGGGGTAGGATCTTTGCTCATGGTGTGGAGAAGCCATGCATTCCATCTGGAGGAGCATACCTCTGCGTGGTCATTAAGTGAGCAGTGTCTCTGCTTGTAATATTCTCCATTTGGTAGATTTGGTTGACTATCTTTCTCAAGGTTGTCACATCTGGGATAGTGGGGGTGAGCCCACATTTTGTTATGGCTTTCTTAACCACTGTTATTATTATCCCAGGGAAGTATTGTGAGTTCAGATCCCTCAGGTCTCTGGGGTATTGCAAAAGGATGTAAGGGAAAGGTGTGAGTGGGACTGGTTTGCCAAATAGTTCACAAGGTCTCCTTCTATGGAGAGGAGAAAGGGTTGGATGGGGGGGCAGGCCCACATAACAGGAGTGTATGTCATCTTGGGTTTGCCACAGCCTCTCCAGCAGGTGGGTGAGTGTGTGAAAAGATAGTGGGCTGTTATTACCGGTGTCCAGAAAAATCCAGTCAGTTGCTTCCATGCATACTCCCTCCACTGATAGTAGCTCTTAATTTTGGCTGATAAATGGCAGGATCCAGACCATACCTTAGTGTCAATAGGGAGGCCTATCTCCCCTTCCCATTTCAATGCCTCATCCAGAGAGTCAACTCCCATTGTTTCCTGGAGACCTTCATATAGCTGGAGATTATGTGGGGCTGGATCCCAATTGTAAGGATCCCCATTGGAAGGAAGCTTATGCAATATTCAGTGATAGGAGGGTGCATCTCCTGGGAGCAGGCACAAAGAGGAAGGGATAAGATATAGTGTCTGAGCTGCAAGTACTGGTATAACTCTGTGCTATGCAGGTTATACTGTGCTTGTAGGGTGGCAAAGGGCAGGCCTACAAGTCGAGAGAGGAATTGGTAAATATACTGTAGAGAGCATCTCACCCAGGTTTGGTAGCTGTGATCAAGATGGAGAGGGGCAAAATCCTCAGGGTATGCTATTGGGCACAGGAGAGGAAGAAACAACATAAGATGAAGTGCTTTTCTAACACTCTCCCAGTCTGCCACACATTCACCTGAAACTGTAACCATAGGCTCAGGTGATATATCATGGCCTCGGGTGTTCCCCGATGATACATGGTCTGTGCAAATTGCTGGTTGGGGAATAATGCCCGCTCCATATCCAGCCAGGCAGAAAGATGAGCCAGAATTAATACTAAATGCTAAAAATATTGATATTGCAGCCATAATGGAAACATGGCGGGGTCAAATGTCCAATTGGAATAAACATATCCCTGGTTACAACTTAATTCATAGGGACAGAACTGAAAAAATGGGGTGATGAGTTGCAATTTTTCTTAAAGAGAACCTCAATTCACAGTAATTGAAAATGACAATAATAACTTTAACATTGAGATTCCATGGGTGGAAACTGAGTATAGTAAATCTAATAAATTGCTAATTGGACTGTGCTACAGGCCCCCTGATGTTAGTCAACTTAATAATAGCGAACTATTAAATGAAATCACTAACAAATTGGATCATAAAGACGTTCTATTAATTGGTGATTTCAATACCCCCGGAGTAGATTGGAACAACTATACTGCCACTAATACTCAAGAACAGGCTATCTTGGACATGTGCATTTCTAATGGATTGTAACAACTAATTAATACACAAATTAGAAGAAATAATATATTGGACCTTATTATTACTGATATATCAGACAAAATTCACGAGGCTGAAATCAGTGAGCCTTTGATTAATAGTGGTCACAACACTATCTACTTCTCTCTTAAATCAAATCTAATCGAGAAACAGGTGTCACTACATCTAAGGACTTTAGTAAAGCTAACTTTAGATCTATGTTACAAGAACTGAATGGCTGGGACTGGAATAGGGACTTTGATAATGTTGAAGAACTTTGGTTAAAAATTAAAACAAAAATCAATGAACTCGGTGATAAATATATTCCCAATCAAACTCTTTATAACAGGATAGGTAAACAACCCATGTGGTTCACAACTAAGGTAAAGAAATCCCTAGTAGCTAAGAGAAGAGCTTACAAGGCACTTAAGAGAGACAATAATAACTATAACAAGCATAAATACAGGGAAGCACTAAGGATTTGCAAGATGAACATTAGAAACAATATCAGATTGAGTTCAAACTTGCATGTGTTAATCATGGGGCAAAAGCTTCTATGCTTATGTCAACAATAAAACACATACTACTAGTTCTGTTGGTCCTCTAAAATATAATAACTCTGTGATCAATGCCCCCATGGCTATGGCACAGGAGTTCAACAAATATTTTAGCTCAGTATACAGTCCAAAGCAGTCACATTTTATAACCCCCACTGTTTTGAATCAAAATAATCAGCTACCAGAAATTATCAGGAATGAGGTCATTTTGAAACTAAGACATATAAAAGTGAACACTTCACCAGGTCCTGATTCTCTACACCCCAGAATATTAAAAGAGATTGAAACCTGGCTTATTGATCCTTTGCTGCACTTATTTAATTTGTCACTAACAACGGGTGAGGTGCCAAAAGAGTGGAGACTTGCCGAGGTTGTACCAATCTACAAAAAGGGAGACTATGGCAATACTGCTAATTATAGACCTATTAGACTCACTAGTATCTCTTATGAAAGATAGATTAGAAAATGAAGTAGTATCAAAAAACATAGTTGATAACTCTTAGCATGGCTTCAGACAACATAGGTCTTGTGTCACCGCTAACTTCGTTTTTTTATGAAAAAATAAGCTCACTCCTAGAAGGGAAAAGATCTGTTGATGTGATCTATTTGGATCTATGTAAGACTTTTGACAAAGTCCCACATCATATTTTGATAGCTAAGTTGCAGAAATGAGAAATTAATGAGACATTAATTGCATGGGTGGACAAATGGTTAAGGGAGAGATCTCAGGTAGTGAGAATAAGAGGACTTAAATCCAATGAGTGGCTTGTTACAAGCGGTGTACCACAGGGGGTCTGTTCTAGGTCCTTTCAGATCTAAATAAAAACATAGATAGCTTTGAGATAAAATATGCAGATGATACCAAACTGGTGGCTGACGTTAGCACCGACCTAGGGATCTATACACTTAAGAATGACATTGTCAATGGAATTCCGTATGGCACAACTCTTAGAAATATATTACCCAAGATAGGCTCCGTTTTACTCAATTCCAGATATTGCACAACCTATACTATACACCCCCGAAATTGTTCAAGTTCGGTTTTATCCCACTGTTGCGAACAAGCAGAGGGCTCCCTGTATCACATCTTTTGGGCTTGTCCCAAGGTTGCACAACTGTGGTCTACCATTCAACAGAAGCTAGACCCCTTATTGGGTATAGATGACCTATTTACTCCGGGAAATATGTATACTAGGTGTTTGTAGTGAAATTTCAGTGCTTATAAGAAGATACCATATGGCTCTTATATCTATGTCGGTCAAAAAGGTAGTTTTACGTCACTGGAAAGACAGTAATTACATCTCCTACTCTGAATGGCTTGCTGAGCTCCTGACAAATCTCAGAACAAAGAAAGCTATTGCAAGCCTTAATAACAGACTTCAAAAGTACTCCAAGATATGGGAACCCCTGCATACTCTGTATTCCCTTTAATACATTATCTTTATCATGTGTTCAGCTTCTAGCTTTTACTGGTTGTACTAACTGACTGTGTTGAAGAGGGTCGGGAGACAGGGCATGGTTAGGACGTGATATGAGGGGGAGAGTTGGGAAGAGGGGGGGGATGGGGAACAGTGTCATTGTTTTTTGTATGTTATGATAATGTCTCAATGCTGACTGTTCCAGGGGGCCTGTTCCCCTACTGTCATTGTTAAAAAACAATAAACTTTGAATTATAAAAAAAAAAAAAAAAAAGAATGACGTTGTCAAATTAGAACAATGGGCTGTAGACAATGGTATGGTATTTAATTCAGAAAAATATGTTGTCATGCCATGCACTTGGGAGAAATGAATATACTTATTTGTTACTCATTTGCAGGTGGTAAATTGAGGCCGGTCGAAAGTGAAAATGACCTGGGCATACTCATCAACAATTATTTAAAATTCAGTAAACACTGCACTGAAGTCGAAAAAAAAAACTAGTAACATTATTAGTTGTATTAAAAGGTCAATTATATGAAGAGATAGCTTGCATTATCTCCTTGTATTGGGCATACGTCCGGCCGCACTTGGACTATGGCTCCCCATTATAGAATCCATCCCTGAGTAATCCATCCCTGAGTAAGGATATTAATAGACTGGAGGGAGTTCAGAAGAGAATTATGAGAACGGTTTGGAGTTTCCAAATTATTGATTATGATAGCAGACTGAGAGAATTGAAATTTTACTCATTGTAACGTAGACGCACTAGAGGTGATCTTATGCAAATGTTTAGAATATCAAGGGATCCCTCTCTAATGTCCGACTTGGGCCTCATATAATCAAAGGGAGTTTAACCTCAGGAGTCATAATTACCAATTAATGCTTACCAATCCAAACAGTAATACAAGAAGAGGTTACTTAACACAAAGAATCATGCTCATTTGGAATTCTCTTCCTAGAGAAAGTGTAGAAGTAGGATCTATTGATACCTTTAAAATAAATCTTGATAGGCTCCTTATTAATCAAGGCAGGGAATAACCCCGCATTGTGGGAGTTGTACTCAAATGGGCTTTCAGCCTTTTGTACAACTATTTTTCCTAGCAATCCTAGTATGAATCCTAGTAGGCAGTATACTGGCCTCCCATGTGACAAACAAGGAGGAAGCGCTTGAGTGCAGCCCAGTAATATCCCTGTAGCCATGGAAACATAGAAACATAGACTTTGACAGCAGATAAGGACCGCTTGGGCCACCCAGTCTGCCCATTTCCCTACCTATTGGATAAGCTGCAGATCCTAGTTAACTAACAGCCTACTTCCTTCTACCCCCCACTATAATTGCCTCATATCTGTCATATGCATTCTTGAATTCACCCTCTGTTTCTGACCCCCCAACCTCCTCAGGAAGGCCATTCCATGCGTCCTCTGACATCTTTGGCAATTAAAGAGTTGCTGCATTTTAATTTGTGGTCTTTGACCTGACCAGGTAAATCTGGAGATCTCCTTGTTCCCGGTTCTCCATAGATGTGTGAGGAAGGCTGGGGGAAACATTCTGAAAAAGATACAGTGCCCTGGGTAAAGTGACCATTCATAATCCCCTATATGCCTGAAGAGAGATAAGGGTAGGGTGCCCCAGCGGTAGAGGTCCCTGTTCAGCATTTGAGTAAATGGGATATACTTGTCCTGGAGCACTGAGGTCAGTGAATGGGCAACATGTATCCCCAGATATGAGTTTCTGCAAGTCCCCTCTGAAAGGGAAGGATTCCCACAGAGTTTGGGGGAGAAGAAGTGGAAACAGTTTTTGTCTTTGATGAGTTCAGGCAGCAGCCTGATATCTCCCTACCTGATACACTGTGCAACAGCTCAAAGACCTTCAGGAGTATTTATTTATTTATTGAAATATTTCACCAGGAAAGATACACTGAGCAACTTAATGCTCGTCTCACGGCACACCTTGGGGGAATGGGGAGAGGGATGTACAGAGTGAGAGTTCTTAGATACATACATAACAGACGGTGAATACATACATACAGTTACAAAACAGGTTCATGGCAATTGAGTAAATAATAGGCTGATGCAACAGTTACTGTACTGGCAGTTCATAGGAGCAGCATACATGTAGAATCAGTACAGGGACCAAGCATAGGATGCATGGTTGGCAATGCATACATTACAGGCAGTTCATTAGTGATGCAGATGCAGCAGGGTGAACACATAGGATCCAGTCACTCTTTTTAAAAGCTAGTCTATAAGGGGTGGTATAAGTGCAGGTGGGGTATGGGGGAAGAGAAGAGGATAGCAATAGGGAGAGAAAAAAGGGAGAGGGAGACAGGTATGCAAGGAGGGGGTTAGGAGCAGGTGCAGGTAGGTGTAAGGCAATTGTGCAGAGCAGAGCTAAGGGAATAGAGGGAGTAGGAGTGCCAGATTTGTGGAGGGATTGCATTCCACATTTTAGGCAAGTGGTAAGAGAAGGCTTTTCGACCAGAGGAAGTGGTTCTGCAGGGGACTGAGAGGGTACGAGTGTCAGCCTGGGATCTCAGGGAATAGAGGGAGTGGGTAGGGATGCCAAGAGAGGAGGAGATATATGAGGGGAGAGATCCAAGACAGAATTTAGAGATTAACTTAGCACCATGTAGCGCACACCGGGAGTGTAGGGGAAGGAGGCTGAGAGAGCAGTAGAGGTCACAATGATGGGTGCGGGGAAGGACATCAAGAGCAAAACGACAGAAGGAATTGAAAAGAGAGTCCAGTCTGGATAGGTGGGACTGTGGGGCAGCATCATAGACTATGTTGCAGTAGTCGAAAATGGACATGATCATCTTCTGTACCAGCGCATCCCTGGCGGCAAGCGGGATGCAACTGCGGTTTCTGTAAAGGGCCCCAAGCTTGGGCCTTAGTTTTTTCAGAACAGCATCAATGTGTACAGAGAAGTCAAGGTGTCTGTCCAGCCAGATGCCGAGAAACCTGAAAGAGGAGGAGTCCTCAAGGGAAGTCCCATCAAGGGTGTGAAAGGTGGGTAGGTGACTTAGCCTAGCGAGTCTCTACCATGTGCCAAAGGACATGGAGACTGTCTTCTTGGCATTTAGAAAGAGTTGATGAGAACTAAACCAGAGTTGGACTTTAGTGAAGTAGGACTGGAGCCTGGTAGTAACATCAGCAACAGTATTGCTAGAGGTAAACAATACTGTATCATCAGCATACATGTGGATGCTGGATGCAGTTGCAAACCAGGGGGAGGTCATTCAAAAAGATGGAGAACAGAATGGGAACTAGCACTGAGCCTTGGGGAACTCCAGTAGTTATAGGCAGGGTGGTAGAGATAGCATCAGCTATTCTTACTGATTGTGACCTGCCGGACAGGTAGGCACTGAACCATCCTGTAGCAGAAGGGGATAGTCCAGCAGCTAAAAGGCTGTGAAGGAGGAGGGGCTGAGAGACAGTGTCAAAGGCTTTGGCCAGGTCTACAAAGATAGCTGAGGTAATGTGCCCTTTGTCAAAGCCTGAGGAGATAGTCTCAGTTAACCTTAGCAGAGAGGCGGTGGTAGAGTGGGAATTCCTGAAGCCAGACTGGAAGGGGTAAAGAAAGCAGAGTCAGACAGAAACAAGGAGGGCTGGTTGAGGGCTATGTGTTCTTGTAATTTAGCTAAGGTTGGCAGTAGAAAGATAGGACGATAGTTCCCAGGAGAGGAGGGGTCACCCCCCTTTGGGAGGGGGAGAACAACAGCATGTTTCCAGACAGAGGGTACAGTGGCAGTCTCAAAGGAGAGGTTTAGTAACAGGGAGAGTGGGAAGGCTATGGAAGGAGCAGAGAGGAGCCTAGGGTCAAGGCTATCAGGCAAGGAGCCTTTGGTAGGGTTGAGTGCCAGGAGAGCTTGAAGGGTGGTGTCAGGAGAGACAGGAGAGAAGGAGAACAGGGAGGGGTGTGTGTGAGGTCTGGAGGAGGGGGATGAGGCAGAGGAGCAGAGGGGGGAAGGGACAGGATGTGGGGGTGACATGGGTGGAAGGAAGAGCAATGGAGGGTGTGTCAGTGTATGGGGCGTAAAAGGGGGACAATGGGGCAGGGGCTGGCTTGGGAGGGTACTTAGCAAAGAAGAGACACAGGTGGCGAAGTGGGAATTGAAGCATTCAGCAATGGCGATAGGTTTGGAGAGTACAGAGTGATTGTGCCTGAGGATGGGAGGTGGAGGGGTAGAGGATGGTGAGAAGAGGGAGTGAATGACCTTCCAGAATTTAGAAGGGTTGTTTGTATTAGTTTGGAAATTAGACTTGAAATGCTCAGTTTTGGCAAGGCAGATTGCTTTAGTGCAGCCATTCCTAAGTTCACGGTAACGTTGGTGATCACCAGGGCAGTTGGAGACTTTGTCTTTGTGCCACGCAAGGTCGCGAGCACGTTGACAGGCCAGAAGCTCAGGAGTGACCCATGGGAGGTGCCTGCCGTGGACCCTGGTTTTATGGGGCGGGGCACAGGAGTTCCAGACCTGTAGAAACTTAGAGGTGAAGTAGGCAAGGGCCTTGTCAGCTGATGCTGCTGTGATAAGGGGGTACCAGTCAGCTTGTGCAAGGTCATGGAGCAAGGATTGCAGGTCAAGTGATGCGAAGGGTCTAGTGAGAGTAGTTTTAGTTGGGAGTTTAGGCTTATGTATTTTCCGCACTACAAAGGTCATGTGGTGGTCGCTGATAGAGTCTGGTAGTAGCCCTGAGGCCATTACTCGATGGGGATGGGAGGTGAGGACCAGGTCCAGCAGGGAGTAGTTTAGTGTTTTAAGGTTTAGATGAGTGGGTTCCATAATCAGCTGATGGAGGTTTAAGGCTTCGATAGTGGAGTAGATATTAGCCAGTGATGGGGCCAGCCAGTTTAGATTTAGGTCACCCAGGATGAATAGTTCACCACCGCTGATAAATGAGGAGAGCTTTGAGACCAAGTCAGTGACGTTGGAATGTGGCTGACCAGGGCAATAGTAAATTCCAGTGATGAAGATGGGGACTGTGTGAGGATAGGAGATTTTTAAAAGAAGAGCCTCATGGGATGACTGAACAGAAGTTGTGAAGGAGGGAGTGATCTGGAGGGTAGAGGAGGTATAGATAGCTCCACTGCCACCGCGCCAGGTCCTATCCTGTCTAGATATTGTAAAGCCAGGGATAGTGATAGCATGGTCTGGAATGGTTTTGGACAGCCAGGTTTCAGCGATCACAATGATGTCAGAGGCGTAGGCATGGACCGTGGGTTGCAATAGGGAGATTTTGGGAACAAGACTTCTTATGTTTAGGTGGATGATTTAAGACTATTTGGTAGTGAAAGTGGATTTGTGGCTGGGTGGGCACCGGCTGGTGGCTGGGCAAGTGCAGGGCCAGGGTTTGGGTGGATATCGCTGGATGCTAGAAGGAGCAAGAGGATAAGGTGCTGGGGTAGCCTGCTTCCCTTGGGTGAGCGATAGAGTAATCGTTTATTAGTTTTAGGGGGGAGAGACAGAATGATAGGAGAGAATACTATCTTGAGGATGGTAATAAGCTGAGTGGGCGCTGAGGTGATCGTGGCACAGGGGAGTGTAGGGCAGTGGGGGAGTAAAGTAGCAACTGCACGGTGCATTGTTCCAGTGGGGCAGGCCGAGCTGTTAACCACAGTTGGGGGCGCTAGTAGACTAGGCTGGTCTTCCGGCAGCTCAGTACAGAGTGAAAGAAGTATGAACGGTATGACCCAAATTTTTGAAGTAGGCCAGGACTCCATAGTACACGCAGTGAGGGTGAGACAACACTGGAGGTGGATATAAAGGGTTAGCAAGCTGCAGCTCTTGCAGGGGGAGCCACAACCAGATGCCTCTAGTGGTAGAGAAATATAAGGAGCCAATGGGGAATTGGGTAGCTAGAAAAAAAGCCGATCAACTAATCAGTGTTGATTATAAATATAACTGTCGACCATGGGTGGGTGGGCAGGGGGCAGGTGGGGAGCCGTCATGCAGTGCCAGCAGGGCAGAAATGCTGGTGGCTAGTGCCATACCAGGAAGGCTGAGGATCCAGGCAGAAGGACTCGGGCGGCAGCTTGAGGAGCACCATCAGTCCGGGGCCGAGCGGGTCGGCGGTTGGAGCCTGCGGTCCGTGCGAGGGGAGTCCCAGCTGAAGAAAGAAGAGAGGGGGAGAGACTAAGTAGGCTGGCCGATACAAGAGGTGCAGTCAGCTCAGCATGGAGCCCAATTTGCACAACAATGGGACCAGTAGTTTGGGCACCAAAAAGTCTGGGCCTGAGTGGAGCAGCACCAATTCTGTGAGAGAACTGTAATCAAAGCCATTTTTTGAACACTTGAACAATTTAAAACTAAACAATTTGTAGCCTAGTATACAATTCAGTAGGAAAACTTGAAAAGTCTAACAATTGCTGGTTTAAAAGGAGCAGAGCCCAAGGAGAGCTTTGGACCAATCGGAGCAGGCCCTGGAAAGGTGTTCACGTTCCAACTGGCTGGCGGCTAGTGCTGTACCTGGAAGGCTGAGGGTCCAGGCAGGAGGACTTGGGCAGTGACTTGAGGAGCGCTGTTGGTCCAGGGGCCGATCGGGTCAGTGGTTGAAGCCTGTGGTCCCTGCGAGGAGGGTCCCAGCTGGAGAAAGAAGAGAGAGGGAGAGATTAAGTAGGCTGGCCGATGCAAGAGGTGCAGTCAGCTCAACAGGGAGCCCAATTTGCACAACAATGGGACCAGTAGTTTGGGTGCCAAAAAGTCTGGGCCTGAGTGGAGCAGCACCAATTCCCTGAGAGAACTGTAATCACAGCCCTTTTTTGAACACTTGAACAACTTCAAACTCTTAATTTGTAGCTTGGTATACAGTTCAGTAGGAAAACTTGAAATGTCTAAAAATTGCTGGTTTAGAAGGGGCAGAGTCCAAGGAGAGCTTCAGACCAATCGAAGCAGGCCCTGGAAAGGCGCTCATGTTCCAATTGGCTGGCAGCTAGTGCCGTACCTGGAAGGCTGAGTATCTGGGCAGGAGGACTCGGGTGGTGGCTTGAGGAGTGCCATCGGTCTGGGGGCCGAGTGGGTCGGCGGTTGGAGCTGGCTGTCCCTGTGAGGGGGGGTTCCAGCTGTATTTCTACAGGGTCTTGGAGGTAGTGCAGCACATCATCTGCACAGAGGGAAATATGGTGTTCCTCACTGTCTACTGTGATGCCTCTGCACATGGTTGCCTCCCTAACTGCCTGAGCTAGTGGCTCTATGTACACTGGGAAAAGAAGCGGTGACACAGGCAGCCTTGTCGGGTCCCCTGCTGCAGTAAAAAAAATCATCCAAGTGGTGCCCACTCACCTTTATGCAGGCCTTGAGGGCTTCCTGTATATGAACCAGTCGATACATTATTAAAAAAAGGAAGGATATGATCAAATATATGTAACAACCTATCACAGTGGTCTGAAGCAACAAGGAACTGTAGGACTGACAGGAGGGCAGCATCCAGAGAGCCTTCTGGTTCATTTCAGTGGTGTCCCAGTGATCTATGTAGCAACTATGCCACACCCCTAGTTAACTGAGGTCCCAGTTAATATACATAGTTTCATAAGTGGCCCTTCCCACTTATCCACCCATGGCATGGTAGTGTCTTGAACTGAAGGCCCAATGTCCTGTCTTCCCCTGCCAAAGTGGTGTATCATGCCTATTTGCATCCCGTATTCCCCATAAAAGCAGCCACCCGGGAACATACCCCCCCAAAGGCCAGACTCACCACATGTCTGGCAGTACTAGGTGGTAGTGTGTCCATATTCTCCTCAAGAAGCAAGGGTCTGAAGGCAAGGTGCTGGCTGCCTGCTATGCCACCCCAGCAGCTGCCCCACCAACAGAATGCAGCCAATGTGCGGGGCAGTACCAGCTTGTCATCAGGATAGGTGAGCATCAGAAAATTAATAATTCTTTGGTGAGCATAGAGCATAGCCTTGTGTTACCTCCCATTGTCCATTTGTGATAATCAACTTGAGTGTACATGTGACTGCAAATGCCACTCCACACATGGGCCTAGTTGCACAGTCTGCAAGGAGGACACGAGGTATTGTCTCTGGGCAGCAAGGGCAACTGATGTGTGATCTGGCATCTCTGGGACTGCATTCCAACTCTCCAGAGGGGCCTCCTCAGAACTACAATCACTCAGGCCAGCCCTGTGGCACTGGAGGTTGAGGCACTGGTCGCTACACCTCGCGCCACACCAGTGACACAGGTTCAGGAACAAGCCCAGGCCACTGAGGGTCGGCAGGGGTGAGGGAAGATCAAGCATCTGGAGGACTGCTGTCCTCTCTTGGGGGAGGGAGGTTGGTTGTCCTACTCGCTGACTGCCATCTGGGGGTGGCCAGAGGGCAGTACGAGTCGGGAAGGCATGCACCGGCATCATTACGTCAGTAGGGAGGGGGGAACAGGAGAAAATGGAAAAACGGATCCAGCAGGCTCCATGATGGCCATACCAGTGCCTGACTGGCTCCCCGACATCTGGATGTCGCTCCGGAGGTGGGGGTAAAGCCGGCTCCCCTTCACCCCAGCCCTGCCATGGGAGGGGATCCATGGGTCGATTTAGGGGGGGTGTCGGGTCAGGGAACGGTGTGGCTGGAGACTGAGTCAGTCCAAGGGAGGGACCGGAGCTGCCTGCTGGGCTCGGGGAGCCATAAACAATTATATGGAAAAAAAAAAAAGAACTACAATCACCCCGGTGAGCCCGTTCAAGTTCAGGCACCTCACATCAAGAGGATCCAGGAATCAGAGACCTGCAGCTAGCAGCAAGTCTCGCAGTGGGGGGTCAGCAAGGACACAGCACAGTGGCCAGTGCACTGACTATTTTCTCTAACAGCCTTAACATGGATTAGCATTGTTTCTCTAGTGGGTCAAACCTCACCATGGGGAAGGGAAGGGAACCTAGGGACAGGAGAAAGGGCACCTGGTGGAGAGACAGTCACCCAACAGGTATACCTGAAATTTTGAAAGTCTTTCACGCCTCAGCAGAGAGGGGTTCTGGCTGGTGATCTGATAACTTTGTAGTACTTTTCAGGTGGTTGATGATCTCCTGGATATCATTTGCTGCCTGTTGGCTTCACTCGGCCTTTGGCATGTTCATGCCTGTTTTTCAAGCTCGTGCCAGCTTCAAGGCTGGTGTTCTCTGGGCATTCTGCAGTGGGGTGATGTCAACCTGCAACCATAGTTCTAACTGATCAAGCTTGCAGTAGTTGTAAAGTCACTGGTAGAGTTCCGTGGTGATCAATGCTGCATCCACAGCTTTAACCAGCTGAACTAGGTAGTATTTTTTTGCTATGAGAGACACTAGAGGCAGTAGTGGAATAGCTCAGGTTTCAGTGTACATTGCCACTCTCTGCATATCTACAGTATGTAAATAGTAGTAGTACAATAGTTTATTCTGTATTTCCAGAAAAGGATAGCCCAATCGAGCCAAGGCTCATTTACAATGGGGTCCCAGGTACCAAGGAACAGCTTCACAATTTAAAATATTAATTACAAACATACAGAACAACACAAAAATAACACAATGAATTACATTATACAACTGTTCACAACAGGTTTTTGGCAACACAGCATTATTTATGAACCATGTTTTTAAAGAACGCCAAGGTATTGTTCCCTTTAGGGATCTTCTTAGGTGGCTTGGGAGGGTGTTCCATAATTTAGGGCCCATACGTAGAAAAATGGAACTACCCTTAATGGTTTTCATGACTGGTACATTGAATTCGGTAACCCCTGCAGTACATGAGCCTTCTGCAACATTTCTTTCCTTCACCAAATCTGATAAATAGTCAGGCACTTTTTTGAGGTAACACATAAATCAAATGAATCATATGTGGATTTTGACGCTCAGTTAACTCAATCCAGTTTAAGGCTGTATGACAGGAGCAATGGTGCATGCCCCATGGAACATCCAGAATGTACCGAGCAAACCTACCATACGTTACATGCAGTCTGTGCAGCACACTTCTGAATGCTCCTGCATATACCGTATCCCCATAATCAAACAAGCATTTGTCATGCCGAATGTTTGCTTGCTGATATTAGCATTGGACATGCAGGAGTTAGACAGATGCAGAATAGGAATGGCAGTGAAGTATTTAACTTGCACCAACCCCACCTCCATCCTGCAGAGATGAACAGGCATTGGGGTGTGCCTTTGGGTCATCACCCATAACACTCACAGCATATCACCTCACCCTATCCTGCAGACACCGACAAGTGTTGAGGCATGCCTTGGGGTGTTCGGCTTTACAGTCACCCCATTTCAAAAGGACATATGCTGAAATGGGTGCGGTATAGGAGAATGGGATGAACTCTGGGTCCGAAGAGTCCAAGGCACACCTCAATGCCTGTCACTGGCTTCAGGGTGGGGGATGGAATGAAGTGAGCATTACAGTCGGCAATCCAAAGGCACACCCCTGATGTCTGTCAGTCTATACAGGGTGGGACGTTATGGTTAGAAACCCTTATGGCCTGGGCGTTTGTTGGTATTTGCACTACAAATTTTCAACATGGCCTTTTTGTGATCCCCATCTCATGAATGCATTTGTCTCATGAACAGCGGCACTGTGATTTTGTTAATCTTTCCCGAACGTTTATTTCCCACAGTGGCCGCACCATTCTGCGCCGGATGTACGAAAACATAGATCGGGCAGGATGTGAAAAATGATAGCTGTACCATTCATAGAGAGGTGTGAAGAGAAGGCAATGTTGGAAATCTGGAGTGAAAATATAAAAAATGCTCGAACTGATGAGCCTACGTGGAAACTGCACAATGCACACTCATAACACAGTCATTTTTTTATTTTAGTCTTTCGTAACTGGGTAAGGCCAACTAGGCACAAGTGCCTGTTTTCAGGGGTGACCTGGGAGCACTGGGCGGTTAAGAGACTTGCTCAGAGTCACACAGTATTCAAGTGGAGGTTGTCAGAATCAAACTCATGTCTGGTCTGCTGTATGTACCAAGCCCGTTCACACCTCATTCCTCCAACTTCTAGGCTGTACTGCCAGCCCATTTAGTGGAATTATTTCACTAAATTGTCAACACAGGCATTTTGTGACCTCTGCTCATATTACTATCAGTATGATTTTCTTAGACTGTCCAAAACATTGATTTCCTACAGCGACCACGCCATTTTGTGCCAGATGTGTGAAAACACATTTCAGGCAGGATGTGAAAAATGGCAGCTGTACTGTTCGTAAGGAGGTGTGCAAAATTGACAATATGCTACTACAATACACAGTGTACTATACCTACTGTCTGCACAACTGTTAATTTGTTATGCTTTATTTACCTATTAGTTGTTTTTCTACTTACAGTACCTCATTATTTTGCCCCGGATTCTCCCATCCCCCAAGCATCTGGAAATAAGCTTCTTACCACCTCAGTATGCCATTCCTGGTAACCCTTTAGAAATAAATATACTGCAATACACAGTGTACTGTACCTCTTTCACATGCTTAATAATGTACAACATACAGCACAGTATACTCTAGTACAAAACACTGTATACTATACTTATTTCACATACTATGTAGTAAAGAGTACACTGTATCTATTTCACGTGGCATATTACAACAGTATAAGGTACCTATTCCCCATGCTGTATGTACACTGTATCTATTTCACATGTTATATACCACAGCACTACACTATTTCAGTGTCCAGGGTAGTGTGTGGGGCACGTTCATTTAGAAACATTTCCATATGTGAAATAGCATGAATATTTGTTTTAAATCAGCCAGCATTGCATCCCCAGGGTAGAAATGAACCAGATCTACTAGTCTAAGGTTTTCACAGATCCCATGCTTACCTGTCCAAGGCTGGGGAGGGGGTCTTAAATCCAGGAAACAGGGCTCAGAAAGCGGGCGCACTCCCTGCCGAACTGTCTCAACACTGAGCCTTCCCCTTTCAGTTCCAGCATGCCAGGTAACTGCAGCTTGTACAGAGGCATTATGGGAATCAAGGTGAATGAACAGCTGAGATAGGAGGAGGACAGAACAACACAAGCTGGAGTGCAGGACACGATAGTGAGCCACAAACCCTACAACGTCACCTGTAGGTCTGGAGGCATAAACACACACAATGAAGTAGCAGACAGATGCACTCTCAATTTATGGTTATTGATCTTGCTGAGGTAAACGTGCCTGTAGTAAAAGTATCAATTTAGACTGCTGACAGAATTAGAACTTATTGGAGTTCTGGACTGATATATCAGTCCGCGGCCCTGTAAGGGTTTAAAATGACTATTTTTTTCTGCCACTGATTTTTGCCTTTTTTCTGTCCTCATAGGTATGGCGTTTCTCCTGCACTCCCACAAACACCCCTCCAAAAAGAGGTGTCCATTATAAATAAGTAATAAAAATAAAGACTGGTTTTTGAATGATTGTGTGTTACAAAACAGCATAAAACTACTGTTTGGAGAAAATTCTCTGAGTTGGTACTGTTTGGAAAAAATTCACTCAATGGGAATTGATATTATAGTATCGGCATATGATGTTGCCAAAGAAATTTAAATATGAGTGTACATGTTCTTCGCTAATTGTTATTGCAGGGAGAGCTGTTGGATTTATATATAATCCTGTCTCATTGCTCTTAGTAAAAACAAGTGTATTTCTACACATTACTTAGTGCCTTTAAATCTCAAGATGATAAAAGCTGAGGGGGCAGAGGATTAGAAGGGCACATATGAGGGTACAAATGGCACTTTTTCTAAACTAGTTTGTGCCATACAAAAATTCAATAAATGTACACTTATGATGAAGATCGTAATGTTAAGAATGCAGTTACATGAAAATGTGTGGCAAATATCCATAGGTACACGTCAGGGGTAGGGTTGGGGACTTGGAATGACTGTCACCAACCATAAATTTGCAAATTCGGGTGTGAGGTGGCACAAAAACTTGGATCGTTTATCTGCCCCCCCCAAGTGTGCCACTCAAATTAACCCTTGCTACCTCACCCCCTGAATTTCCAGATTCATGATGGGGTGGGGGCAGTCATTCCAAACCCCCAACCCTGCCCCTGGCGTGTACCTATGGTTAATTTGTTTTTGTCAAACCCGCTTGAAGTTCTTTTTTTTTCTATTTACTGAAAATTGTACAGTAACATATATTTTGCAGTTTCAAAATACATGCCAATAGTTGGAGTGTCACTGTTTCTTAAATTGTAATTTCACATATAGTCTAGTTGGGTTGGGGTACAGTACAGAGCCAAATCCAGAGTTTAGGCAGACATTTGCCATACAGTTTAATGTCCTGTCCACAGTCCAGGTCCAACCCATAACATGTTATTGTCACTTTTGGACTGGCATACCCTGTCACATACAGTATGGCAAGTAATTAATATTCTTAGCACTGACTTGCATGTTGTTACAGCAAATCAAACCAGAACTACTCATGTTCCAATTCCACAAGAAATAAGGTTAAAAAATGTCCCCTATCCATTGACCAGTCACCAGCAAAAAAGCAAAAGTAGAGCTAAGGCTGACTGACTCAATTCTCATCATTACTAATGCTTTATCAAGGCCTGGGTTAATTTATTGGAATGCTTATTGCATATTGCACTGTCTCCATGTCTATGCCTGCTTTTTATAACCTTGTAACCATGTACATTTATTCAGTTGCTGTGAATTACATAGAGAATAATGCATATGTAGGGGGTGATATGCAGCTTTTTTACACACCCAAGGAGTGTGATAATATAGAAACCTCGAGAGCGAAACTCATGAGGTTTCTATATTTTCACACTCCAAGGATGTGTTTAAAATAACCCGCGGATCACCCCCCACATACATTTTTATTTTTTATAATAACTGGAGCAAAAGAAAAATAGCACAGTCAACTTCGGGTCCTTATGGGTCGTGGGTTTGAGTTGGGGAAAGTGGACGGTTTAACAATCATCAATCGCAGCAATGAAGTTAAAAAAAAAGACTAAAAAGCACTTTATTTAGTAGGTTAAATAAACAAGTTTGCCAAAGTCCTTCGCATCTGTCTGCAGCATTGTTGATTCGTCATCTACATGGGTCAGGGTCATCCCAGTTGCCGTGACACCAAGGTAAAAGTTCAGGCAGCCTGTGGAAACAGTAAGGGGTAGTGAGGAAAGTACCATTTTTACACTTTGTGACTCGGCTCTGTATGTTTCTTCTTTTGAACTAAGGGTTATGCTGTCAGTCAGGATCTACGGGTGGAGAACCATCTCGTGCTGCCTCAGACTGTTTTATTCAGCCGGCCTGCTACAGACAACCTGGTATGAGACTGTAAAAGCCGTATCAACCCATAGGTTGATACAAGTTTTTCATATCAACCTGCAGGTTGATACGACTTTTTACAGTACGCGAAAATGGGTCGATAATGGGGGTCACCAGTTATCATACATGCATCTAACTCCTTTTTCCCCAGCACACACCAGGAAACAGTCTGATATCATCACCTCAGACAGTGTGCACACCTGGTCACTTTTTTGGTATAAATGAATACCAATGTCAACTATGCTTTATATTTCATATTCAGCACAGCACACTATTAACCAATAAAGGATCTAAGGCATTTAGTTGTAAGGCACTCTTTACGCATCTGTGGTTGACTGTATGATAAAATGTTATTGTAACCTTAATCAATAAATGAATTAATTAATAAAACCTTTGTTGTCTTTGTTTTGATTTTAACACTAACCTGCTTATTCTTCCAAGTTCTTCCTCCTGTTCTTCACCTCTCTGTCTCTCTTGCCATCTCCTGCTCCTTCCTTGTCACTGACTGTTACTGTTGTATATCAACAAGTAAAAACATAACCCCGCTGGCCCGGTGGTGCTGAGGGCTGAGGCGCTGGTCACCTTACCTCGCGCCATGCCAGCGAGCTATGTTTGGGAATGAGCACAGATCACCGGGGGTTGGCAGGGGAAAAGAGGGATTGAGTGTCTGATGGACTGCTCTCCCTCTCTGGGGGGGGGGAGGGATTCCAGTAGTCAGCACAAGGGTGTCCACTAGTGGAGGCTGGGGATATAGCACCGCTACTCTACAGAAGGGGGCGTGGTGGGACAGGCATCGGGGAAGAGCGCGTGCAGACATGTGCGCCATCCTTCCATGGGTGCCACTGCACGCTCCTCACGCAAGGGCAAAAATGGAGGAGGAAAAAATCTGGTCCCGGTCACATTGATGAGCCATCCACCCACTGCAGGCCCAGACCTCGAATGACGTGCCCCACACTGGATCTGTGAAGGTGAGTTGAGCTGAGCTGGGGGGGGGCTCCTCACCACCCTGCCACAGGGGGTAATCCATGGGGGTAGAGGGGTAGTGGCCTGATCTCAGGGTACGGGGCTGGATGGGTGGATGAGGATGGTAGTTGACCGGGGACCAAGGAGTAGAAACAATCCAAGAAAAAAAAATATATATATATATATACATATATATATATATATATATATATATATATATATATATATATATATATATATTACCCCAGCTGCCCAGTCCTTCACTAAAGTGCACAAAATGTGTTCACAGGCAAGGCAGCCTTGTACCATACAAAGAAGCAGGTGCCTGATACTACTCTACACTATTAAGACCATTCAGGTCATTAAAAGTTTTAAAGAAATGTTTTTTTTTTAATTATTAATTCTTCAACCACATATCCAAATATAGTACAAAACATCAGTAGAATATTAGGAGCGTTAAGGTAGCAAAAGCAACAATTAAACACACATTGCCCTTAAGCACTTTTGCCACTTCAGAACTTACACACCAATAGTGGGCAATACTATGCAATGCCTAGACAATTCCCAGGAGGGTCTAAGATATAATCTGTCCCCAGGTTCAATCATATCCCTCCCTAATTGTGCTTTGGGCCCTTAATTAATACTTGATCTCATGGGGGGACTCTGGAGATTATCACAATTAAATTGTTAAAATAATGTCAATTTTCCTTACCACCCTATGATTATAATTTTATAGGCTTTCATATCTTTTTTTTTACTCTCAATAACATAATTTAAATTCACAACTCAGTAAGTTCACAACTCTAGTAAAAAATACACAGCTCCCTTTGATAACTTGTTTCTTTACTCTCAGTAAATTCATAACTCAATAAATTCACAGCTCTTGTAAAAAATACACAGCTTCATTGGAAATACATTATCTTCAGTACAGCAATTTTAAATAAATGTTAATTGGTTATCTGCAGCCCCATGCCCTAAATTAGTGAACAACATCTTCTAAGCCAAGGAAGGAGAGTTTTATGAACACAGCTTTAACTTTTTTTTTTACCTGTAAATACTAGTAGCAGTACAGCCAGCATGACAGGTCCAGACCAGTTACAGCCTATTGGAATGTTCTTCCTGGTGGAGTCCTGGTTCTTCTTATGTCCAGCAGTGACCTGACTGCCCACCCGCTACCCATGATAAGGAGGCAGGAGGAGGACCGCATCAACCCATGTACTACTAACAAAGTCACAAACACACACCAACTGGAGATGGAGTGGACAGTGGCAAACTGGCACCGCACTGGACTTTTTTGAATGGGGCTGGGCAATGCAGGGGGTGCAAGGCAAGTTGCAAATGGGCTGGTGGCAAGCTACTATTGGGGCAAGCTGGCAATCGCAAACAAGCAGGCACCAGCAGGTGGGCAGCTTACAGAATATAGCCCCACCGGCCTCTCACCGGGGGGGCAATTTGCTCACGGCACCCAAGAGGGTGTGGGCTAGGAGGGCCGCCCACCGCCTGGAGGAGGCGGCCCCCCCGAGCAGGTGGCCCAATACGAGGAGCCCCTCGGATAGGGCTGGCTACGACCCTCCCCATAGGGAGGGTCAGGTGAAGTGAATAAAAGGAGCTGTCCCAGGGGATCTCGCCCTCCTGGAACAGCTCCGCCACCGAAGTTTTTGGGAAGTTTCATCGCAGATTCGTCCAGCTCCGAGTTCGGCTTTTGGTCTCTGGCCTGGTCCGTCGCCACCTGCTTCATTTCGCTGTTTTCCGCCGGCTTTTTGTGGCGCCCCCCTCCTGTTTTCCGGCTCCAGGTAAGCGTGCCTCCTTTGTTTTATTGGTCTGTTTTTTTGTTTTTTTTTGGTTTTCCGGTTCCCTGCTCCCGTTTGCCCCCTTTGTTCCCCCAGCCAGCCTTTTCTGTGCTGCCATGTAGTTCTGGGTTTCCTCCTTTGCGGTGTGTTCGCCGGCCGCCTGGTCCCCTGTCTGCTTGTTGTGGACTGCCGCAACCCCCAGCGGTGCGGGCCTCCAGGCTCTTGGTGCGTTTAAAAAAAAAAAAAAAAAGATAGATTTCTGCTTTCCCGTTCCCGGGAGCTCCTGCTCAAGTTCTGGCCAGTCCCCACGGGTTTAGGTCGCGTCCTATCTGCCCTCGTGTTTTCTGGCGTCCCCCGCTAATGGTTTCCGGAGTTGTTTTCTGTGGTTCCTCGTGGGTTTTTTCTCTGTTCCCTTCGCTCTCTGTGCAGCCTTTGGCCTTTCTAGTGGCCTTTCCTAGTGTGCTCTCGGCCTGCCGGTTTCCCTGGAAGTGGGGTCCTTTGTTTTCCCCGCCTGTCTCGCCTCTGTGGGTTTCTCCCTTTCTCCTGTTGTTTGCCGGCTGGTTTTCTCCATTTTCGGTGGCTGCCCCTTCATGCTTCCTGGGGGGGTTTTTTGGTCGGGGATGTGTTGTGTCCCTTCCTCACGGTTCTGCCTATAGTGCACTTCGGTGCCGAGTCCCCCTTTGTGTCGGTGCTTGCCTGGCTCATCGGGCTTGTAGCCTGCCCAAAAAAAAAAAAAAAAATTTAGTTTTTTGTTTTTTCTCTCTGCTCTGTTGCTTTGGGTATTAGCGCAGTGGTCCTTGGCTCTGAGCTGCAAATCTGGTGTCTTCCAGCAAACCAGTCCTGGGTTTGAATCCCACAGCTTCCACTTTCATTCTGTGGGGCCCCAAGCAAGTCTCTTTACCCCTTAATTGTGCCCTTTTTTCCCTGTTCCCCCGTGGTAATTCCAGTATCCCCGCACATTTTTCTGGCGGTCTTGCTTGGCATCTGTCTTCCTGCCCTTTTTTTTTTTTTCTCTTCTCCCCAGCTGGGTTTGGGGGGGAGGGAAGGGAAAAGGTAGTGATTTAGGCATGGTGGCATTAGCTCCCCAGGTTGCTTCCCCTCCTCGTGGCTGGAGAATTTGTAAGTTTTTGGGGTCCCCCAGGCCTTTGGAATTTTTCCCCAATCCTGTGGGGTTTGTGAGGGGGATGCGGCACTTCGGTGAGCCTCTATTCTCCCGAATACAAGGCGTGTGTTTTTCACGTCAGTTCTAAACAGGTAAGGGTCCGGCAGCTATGAGTCATAAAAGGGAGCGCAGAGAGAAAGGGAAGGGAGGAGTATAAAGGGCAGGGGAAGGGAAAAGAAGGGAAGGCAGAAGATAAGAGACAGGGGATAAGGAACAGGATAAAACAGGCTAGGTAGGAGCATTTTCTGTTATAGTTAAAGATTTAAGGGCTGAACATATCTTATCAAAGGCAGGATGGAATTATGTTAACTAATGTTTTGTCTTATAGGTATTGCATCGAGTACACTGCCTTGCCCCTTAATAGCAATAACTAAATGGCTGAAATGCAGAATAACCTATCTCTGGACAATCAGCCCACTCAAACCCCCCTGCAGGTGCAAGGCACTGGTCAAGACCCTATGGTACCAGGAAGCCAGCCACAAGTGGTAGCACAGGCTATACCAGTGCGAGGGCACGACCAAGCCTTCCGCGAGGCTCTACAATGCCTGAAGGACATTGGCGGATCTGATTGGCTGTCAACCATGTCCCGGTTAGAACTGGAAATACTAGTAGCCCAGCAAAACGGGCAACTAAAACCAGTTTCAGAACCCCTTAACATGCCAGAACACAGGCCACAAGAACCAGTGGAGGATGTGGGATGGCAGCCTAGGCGCAGCCAGCCATCGGCCCGATTGTTAGAATCCATGGCGCAGGAAAAGTCTGTTGCAAAAAAGGGGCAGGGCAGGCAGACCAAGCGAAAGTCTTCACCAATGGCAGAGACGGGGAAAAGACGGGCGGGGAAAAAACAGAACAGAGAAGAGGGGAACGCTCCCAACGTGCAACCAGAAGAAGGGAATGATGACGTGGACCGAGTAACGGTGGCCCAGCCACAGAGGGGTGAGTATGAAGACGATCAGACCAGCGATGTATCAATAGTGTGGTCTGAATCGGATAGTGAGGGAATGCAGTATAGCGACAGCACAAAAGGGCTGCCGGTTGAACCTGCGGAGGAAGCAGGGCATAAGAAAGAAAAAAGAACCTGGAGGACATGGTAAAAGTCAAAAAAATAAGGGAGCGGAAACGGAGGAGGGCGGGGCACAAGGTGGACGGGAGTGGAAGACGTGCCCAAAAAACGGCCAGTAAGGAACCCCTAGAAAGAAAAAGGGGAAAAAAGGTAAGCAACCGGTCAAATCTACAGGGGACCCCAGGGTGCAATCCTGGCTAGTGGGAGCAGGGCAACAACAATGGCAACAGAATCCCTTTATGTGGCCCTTTTCATATGGGTCACCGAAATATGCCTTCACTTGGTCGGCACTGACCCCTTTGGGGTCCCTACCTCAGGGTGTCGAACAAACCCACAGGTTGGAATGCCACCCACCATTGGGGGATCCCTGATATATCCAACTAATGAACCTGGTCAGGGAACTTCACTGGGCACGGCCGGGGCTGCTGGGACAAGAGAGGGGGGTACCTTAGGGACACACCATTTGGGCAGATCTGCAGTAGCACTTACCGATGCAGGTCAGGTAAGTCAAAAAGGAAGCGTACAACAGAACACCAGCGTGCTAGATCCTCACTCGAGTCAGCCTCACTCCATTTTCTCACAAAGTCATAGGGGGGAAGGGGAGAATGCACACAGAGCAGCGGTTCACGTATGGACAGGCGCTGGGCTTCCTGCATTGCATCCCCTCCCAACTAACGATGAGAATAGGACATCAGGCTCACAGGGGCATGAGATGATAGCCAAGGGGGTGGATAACACTCAGAATACTGCAATAAGAGATATGTCAACAGGCCTAGTGTCCAGACCCCCAGAGCGCTGGGCTTATGCTGGGGTAGAAGACCCATTAGGGGATCACTTATCTGACACAGTCCGGGAGAAAATATGGAAAGGGGAATTCATAGACATGTTCTCCTTACTGCATAGGGAAATCCCTGAGGTAAGCGATGAAAAAGGGTATAGACAGGAGAGGCCATGACAACCAAAGGTACCATTCACATTTGAGAATTGGGCAGCCGCTTTTGACATATTTATGTCGGTCTATGGGATGAAGCACCCTGATAAACTAATTGCACTGTTAAAATACAGGGACACCATAAAATTTGCACACCTCTCATTTGATGGATATGCATGGTTGAAATACGATGAGCAATTTCGGCTAAAGCTATCCAGGCAACCCAATCTCAAATGGGAAAACACGCACATGGACCTGTGGGTTCGCTATATGACGCGGGGCCGGCCTAATGTAGTGACATACACAGATAGTGGCCATGTTATTGCACAGCAATTGAGTGGAGAACGCAGGAAAGAGCAGAAAAAAGGGGCAGGGAGGAAGGCCTGTTACGATTACAATAGAGGAAAATGTTTTCATTCCTTTTGTAAGTACGGGCACATCTGCAAGTCCTGTGGAGGGGAGCACAGGTTCTCCGAATGTACACGGCTACCCCCCAGAGCATCAAGCAACGAGGGAGCAAGTAGCGAAAAGGGAAAGGGGTCTGGGAAGTTTGGCTAACTCACCAGTACGATTACATAGGATGACCCCCTGGCTCGACCACTACCCCAAAAAATCGGCTGCAAAATATGTACACGATGGTTTCAGGTATGGGTTTAGGATACCATACAAGGGCCCCAGGATAGAAACCACAGTGCGCAATCTGAAGTCTGCAATCTTGCTTCCCAACATCCTTGGGGAAAAAATTGCTAAGGAGGTGGAAGCAGGCAGGGTGGCGGGACCATTTGACCATCCCCCAGTGCGCAACCTCAGAGTATCCCCATTAGACCTGGTTCCCAAAAAGGAAGCAGGGGAGTATAGGCTCATACATCACCTGTCTTACCCAAAAGGTAAATCAGTAAACGACTTCATTAACCCGGAGGATTGCACAGTGCAGTATACAACGTTTGATGAGGCTCTGCGCCACATACAACAGTTGGGCCAAGGTGCAATGATGGCAAAGAGCGACATCAAATCCGCTTTCCGTCTGTTACCTGTACATCCAAGTGATCAGGATTTACTGGGTTTCAAAGTGGGAGGTCGTTGGTATGTGGACAAGGCTATGCCCATGGGATGCTCAGTCAGCTGCTCAGCCTTTGAAACATTTTCAACCTTTTTGGAGTGGGCCACCAAAGAACACACAGGAAACATACATGTAGTCCATTATCTGGATGATTTCCTATTTATGGGGCCAAAGGGGGGAACCATATGTGGGGAGACGCTACAGGGCTTCACCTCACTGATGGGTTATTATGGTGTCCCTCTCGCCGTGGAAAAAACAGAGGGTCCGGTGACTTGTCTCTCATACCTGGACATAGAAATAGACTCCGAGGCCATGGTTTCCTGGCTACCACAAGACAAGGTGGCACTGTTGTGCAAGATATTGGGTGAAATGGGGAAAGCAAAGAAGGTGACCCTACAACAGCTGCAATCTGTGATAGGCCGCTTGAATTTTTCATGCCGTGCAGTTCGCCCAGGCAGGCCATTCCTGAGGCGGATGGCATCTGCCACGGGTGGTGCTTTAAAACCATATCACCACATCAGATTGACATGGGGTATAAAAGCAGACCTACAGGTCTGGGAACTTTTCCTGAAAGATTTCAATGGTATCACCATCTGGCAAACACCAGCGGACAAATTTTTGACCTACACATGGTAACCGATGCTTCAGGGGGCATTGGTTTTGGGGCATTCTGGCAGGGAGCATGGTTTGCGGGACATTGGCCACAGGAGTGGGTGTCGATGGGACTCACAAAGAATATTACACTTTTGGAACTGTTTCCCATCATGGTAGCCGTAAGGGTGTGGGGACACAAATGGCAAAATATAAAAGTGCTGTTTTACACAGACAACAGGGCGGTAGTGGACATATTGAACTCGCAGACATCTCACTCCGAGGATGTGATGAAGGTTCTGTGGGTCTTTGTGTTATGCTGCTTACGTTATAACATCTCTTTAAGGCACGATCTGCCAGGGAAGGAAAATGTTATCGCTGATGCCTTGTCTCGATTTCAGTTCGAACACTTCAGGCAGTTAGCACCGTGGTGGACCAGTTCCCACAGAAATACCGGAAGCAGTCTGGAGACTAGGGAACCAAGATTGCAGCAACTGGTACAGCTCGCTGTGGCCCCCCCGACCTGGAGGAAGTATGTAGGTAGCTATGAAGCTTTCCAGCAATTTTGTGGTCACGAGGTAAGCGTGGAACTACACAAAGCTCAGGGGCAGGTTCAAAGCTACAACCTACACTTGGAAGGCCTGGGAAAATCCCCAGCAGCTATACGCCTCCAACTAGCAGGCATTGCCTTTCTTCGCAAATATGAGGGTTTCCCCGACCCAACCAACAATTTCATTGCAAAGAAAATGGTGCAGGGCATGTCTAGACTTGGGGGGAGGAAAAAGGGGGACACAAGGAAGCCCATAGGACTACCAGAATTGTTCGACCTTTTGACAGCACTGGGGGTCACGTGCAGCTCTGGCTATGAAACCAAGCTGTTCAGGGCCCTATACACATGTGCATTTTTTTGGGGCCTTCCGGGTGTCTGAGTTGGTACCGCAGTCCAACTCTCCGAGCCAGAATAACAATCTCCAATTGAGCGATTCTGTCATCTGGCAAGACAGACTGTGTCTTCAGCTCCGGAAATCAAAAACTAACCAGTGCGGCCCCCCAGCTAAGATTACACTGTTTAAGGCCCCTCCCTGGAATATCTGCCCATGGATGGCAATGAGGGAGTATCTGGCGGGTCGTCCTACGGGAGCAGGTCATTTGTTTGTGCACGGGGATGGGAAAGCGGTTACAAGACGGCAGTTCTCTGCAGTCCTACGGAAGGGCTTATGGATGGTGGGAAAAAACCCGACCGCGTTATAACACCCATTCATTCCGAATCGGAGCAGCCACTGAAGCGGCCAGGTGCGGTTTAAATGAGGAACAGATAAAAGGGGTTGGCAGATGGGCTTCAAAGGCGTACAAGGGTTACATAAGGCCCCAGCAAAAAACAGCAGCAAGTGATGTTGGGGAACCCAGCACAAGTTCGGATTGTTAGTTCAAACCCGTGAACACTCACATGTTTCTACTTTTGTTTTACAGGCATGTCAGCAACAACCCCCCAGATATGGATCGTGGGTCATTCGCACATGAGGGAGGCATACAGGAGGGCCAAAACACGCCATTATACAACTCAGCTACTCATTCCAAGAAGTAGAGCGGTGATAAAATGGGCAGGAAAAGGGGGGATGAGGTGGGGGGCTTTGTGTAACACAATCATGGCATTGGGTCTAACTAGCCGGATCATCACGGGCTGGTGATCCACCTGGGAGGGAATGACTTGGTCACCCTAGGGCAAGAGATTGATTGGGATATGAAGAGGGACTTGTCCCACTTAAAACAGTTATTGCCTCACACCATTCTGGCATGGTTCGAATATTACCTCACCAGCATTGGCGTGGTGAGCGGAAGGCAGGGGCTATGGATAAAGCGCGGAGGTCCGTGAATAGGGAGATGTCCCATTTTGCTGCCTCACTGGGCGTGGAAGTAATCAGACATTTTACGATTACAAAATCAGATTTGGAATATTATAGCCGGGATGGGGTTCATTTGTCAGGGTTGGGAAACGATATACTCAACAATACATTTAATGATTTTTGCAAGACAGTGCTGTTTGGGAAAAGTAAGATCCCTTGGGCATTAGTGGGAGATACTGGTTGCCCAGTATGAAGTGGCAGTAAATTCATGGCTGATCCTGGGTTAGAGGCTCCCGACATAAGAAGAGCTGCGATTGGGTGTCACCTCGGAGAGGCACGACCCTAGGATGGGTATGCCTCTGGGGATCGGGAGAGGAAGACACCCAGGCTGGGGCGTGCATGGAAACGCTGGGATCCAAGACTCCAAGAGAAGGAGTACGGCCCTCGACGGGCATGCTCCTTGTCAAGGGGGCGAGGAGCCCCAAAATTCTGGGGAACTGTCTTGCGGAAAGGCACGGCCCTCAATGGGTCTGTTGGACTAAAGGGCCAAAAAGTTCCCCTCAAACAAGCGGATGAAGGAGCTGGGGGTTTCAGCAGGACATGAATTATGGCTGCCCAAGGGGTCTTACAGGATGGGACATGTAATGTACATATGTTACAATTTTCTGTATAGCTTGGTGTGTGTATATATAATGTATGTAAAGTGCATATCTGTAAAAAGTGTGATGTACCGATTAGGCTCGTAGAAGCCAAGTGTCCCATGTAATGTATGCAATTTTGTTTAAGTAAAAAGATCTCCGGCCCCTTTTTATCCAAAAAGCAGTGTGGTGTCTTGATTGAATTGGGTTTCCGCCTTGGGCAAAAGAACCGGATGGCCTTCCAACTATACCAGTAGCGAGAGAACTTAATTTAATTAACAGACACCAGACAGTGGATTGAGTTACCACAGGGTCGGCACTTTGGAATTAAACCATCGCCACCGGGGACGTTATTTTATTTCAAGCTAAGCTCTGAGTCAGAGCTCTTCAAATTAAATTTAACTTGCCTTAAAAAATAAATAAATGAAACAAATTAATGAAAGGGTTTCAAACAGAGTCAGTCTCGACTGGAGAGTCTCAGAACACTAAGCGGTGCACTGCAAGCAAGAGCAGCTCCAGCCACCAATTCTCAATGTCCAGTCTGGTCATCTTCACTCCGTCTCCACCAATGCAAATCTGAATGAAGTCGGCAACCACCACTCACTCTCTCAACCCCAATGGTCACAACAAGAAGACAAAGCCAGATTATTACAGGAAGCAGCAGTCAGGAGGAAATGGGATTGGCTGTGTTGTGGTGGTTGCTACTTTTATACCTATTACCCTCCTTGGCTTGCACTAGCCTGGCTTTGTTCTTGGGGCCCGGGGAGGGCTCAGAACTTCTGTGGAACTTTTGAAGAAATAATCAAATCATTGAACGGAGGCACCAGCGCAGTTGAGGCACAACAGATCCATTTTATTTTAAGTGTTATCTTGACCGATTATCTCATCTGCCTTGCTGGGTTGACTAGTTATGCTATCGGGGTGCTTAAGCCTCCTAACGCGGAGACTCCCAAAGCAAATAGGAGACAAGAGGTGTGAACACCTGCTGGGTTGCTTTGAAGAAGTGTTAGAGACAGTTCCTGAGTTGTAAAGCAGTCATTATAATAACGGCTGTACTTTACAACTCTGCAAAGAGGCATTTACAAAGCAGCTGTTTCTTTTGTTAGTGACAGCGTGGGGAGCGGCAAATTCAAGGCTCTGCAAGCTGTCACACATAGAGGGAATTCATTCTGCAGGCTGCAGCCACTTGAATTAATGAAGGGGCAATTAATAAAGGGGGGGGGCTGCCGCTCCTCTAGCCCCCTCGTTTCCAACACCTATGCTTTCCGGGACAGAAAATAGCCATGGTAAAAAAAAAAAAAAAACAGCAGAGACGAACTCCTTGTACCTGTCCGATCTACCATTGTTGTACTGAATGTTACTCTGCAGTGTAAAGCACCTGCCCCCTAATAAAACCAATCAGGCCATAAGTGGAGTACAGCATCGTCGGAAAGGGACCCGTGACTCCAGCGATGAGGCAGGCAGGCAGGCGTGACGAAGGGCAACAGGAGCAGAGCATCAGCAGCCTGAGTGCGAGCGGGCACCGGGGACAGTCACAGCATGCGCAGCCCTCCGTGTCAGCTTTATTCAGACGCAGGGCAATTGGCCAGTTGGAGTCAAGGCAGGAGCTTGGCAGGGGCCATGGGGGGAGTAGCAGTCAAGGAAACCAGAGGCATTGGAGTGCATTCACTGGCAGCGCAGCTGTACATGCCTTCCATGGCAAGTAAGGACAGAGCGGCAGAGTAAAGGGACTGTGTGTTTGGGGGTTATACAGCTGTGCAACTACTGCGAGCACTGCACCATAGGTGGTGTGAGACTTTACATGCACGAAGGTGGCTAGGCTATATGATTGGTGTGTGGTCTGCAGAGATGGAACCGGAGCTGAGAGGCTCGCTTGCTGAGGTAGGGAGTCGGGGTTGGAACCACTGTGGTGCTTTTTGGGGGGAGAAATTTGGCCGGTCGGCGGCCGCGCGGTCACACAGCAGGGCGGGGGAAAGAAATTAGAAAAATAATCCGGCCATGGAGCATAACCATTTGGCGCAGCAAACAGGGACTGCCCCGGCATCGCAATGTCAGCTTGCAATATGCACTGTTCAGACCCAACACAGAGATGAATGGCTGACATAGCAATGACAAGGCATCCCCTGATTGCCCTGGCCAAATGGTTTCAAATTGGTGGCACTTCTGGAGACTCAGTGTCATCAGAACAGTGGGGCTGCATTGCCGGAACACTGCCAAGCCCACAAATGCAGTGCCAGCATTGGCCTCCACAGTACCCCACCTCCACAACCCTTCTCTCCTAAGCTGCCACATAATGTTTCTTGCCCATGTGCACAAGCAAACATAAAAAGGGGATCACCATTGAATTTACAGTTTGCTGCCTAGCATGGGAAGGAATACAATTTCTAATGTTTATACAAGGCACCCTGTTTATTATTTAACTTCCTAATTAGAAACAGCATGTGTATCCCATTTACATAGAGAATGGACCCAAGTTCCTAAATATTTATAGGAATCAGCATGGTTCAGGATACAGTTATCTTGTGTTTTTATGTTCAGGGTTTGTTTACTGATTCCTAGGTTATTACCAAACAACATAACTTACGATTTTGTAGGGTTTAATACTATTAACTAATACTATTAACCCATGCTCATGAAGTTAAATCTGCAACCTATTGAAATCATCTTGCAGCGTATCTTGAATCTGACTAACAGACCTGCTTGCAATATATATAATAATATAATATAATATAGTGTCATCAGCATACAGATAAGTGCCCAGCATCACTTGTGTGCAGATTAAACAATACAGACCTTAATACAGACCCTTGAGGCACCCCAGTTTTAATGGTCAAACATTTTGATCTGAATTTATTTAATGTCACCTTCTATTGTCTTCCAGTCAGGTGGCCATGGAACCATTTTAAGGCTTCCTGGTCGAGGCAAAAAGATTTTAATTTATTAAGTACCTTACCATGATTCAAAGTATCGAAAGCTTTAGACAGATCTTTAAATATAGCCCCAACCATAAGGCCTCTGTCCATGGCCATCTAAATGTCTGCCATCACTTTGACTAACACTTTGGAGGTGCTGTGCTGAGCCCTAAAGCCGGACTGATATTTGTTATACAATTTCTGATCTTCTAAGAAGAATTTTAACTGCTATACTACAATTTTCTCAAACATTTTAGAGATCACAGGAAGTAGAGATATGGGCCTATAATTACCCATATCATTTTTTGATCCATTCTTGTAAACTGGGACCACATTAGCCTGTTTCCAGGCTTGAGGGCAGGAGCTAGATTTTATAGAGATATTAAAACTATGCATCAGTATCCATTTTCAACAATTCATTAAACACCTGATTTGAAGTAATATATTTAAAAGAAAAACAAGACATCATTACATTATTTTCCTGCATGTCAATTGGCAGCTTCCATAGAGAAGTGAGAGATAAATCACCCTCTGCAGGGGATCCCATATTAATGTACCGTTCATTGAACATGTCAGCCACCATCTCAGAAATTATGTAAATTGGAAACATTATCAGCATGGCTGCTTGTGCTTGTCTCATGTTCTATACCATTTGTCTGTTATCTCAATTCATGCTATTGAGGTAAAAAATGTTTCTGCTATGTCAGAGCTACATTAGTTGATGACAGAATTGTTCTTCAGTCCTTGACACATGTCCCTGCCATGTTAAGTATAGTGTGTAGTCAGCAACATTCTTCCAGCTGCAGGGATTGCACAGAGAACAGAAGAATGTGCCACAACCACAGATTTCATGAATAAAGTAGATCCGAGAGGAGGAAGGGGAGGGAGGGAGGGGGATGGTGGCATAGATAGACACAGAACAGCAGAGATTTCATGCATATCAGTGAGGTAATGAGATTCCACTGTGGAAGTGGACAGTCAGATCTCAGTTCAAGGGGGAGTTCTTGCAGTAGGCTACACCATAAGGACTGATGCCAGCAGGCACCAGGACCCCACTGAAAATGTCTAGCTAGCAGTATACAGCGGGGAACCACCCCTTGAAGTCGGTCTACCCCCGACATCGGTCAGTGGTATAAAAGGGGTGGTCCCCCAGCCCAGCCTCAGTTCCTTTCCTGCCATCAGCCCATGCACATTGGCTCCACGGACGCCTTCTGCTCTAGTTGACTGGCATTTTTTGGGGATCACCCACGCTTTATTATTTTCTTTAAAAATCAGATTTTTCCAGCTTTTCTCTGCATGTCTTCTTCTCCGACCTCATCAGTAGAACTGCAGCAGTCCAAGTGTCCTTGCAGCAAGCAAATACCATTGAAGGATGGCCATGTTCTCTGCCTCTTCTGTCTAGGCCCAAAGCACAATACTGAGGCCTGCCAGCACTGCAGAAGTCCCTTAAAAGCGTCTTGCTAGAAAAGAAAGTGGCAGCGATGGAGAAACAAATTCAGGGAAAAAGTTCCTCCTCCTCATCGATTTCTGGGGCCTCTACCTCTTCGTCCTCCCAATGGGAGAAAAAATCAGATGGGAAGCACAAACACAGGGAGAAGCATAATGATAAGTCTTCCTCCCACTCTCGGTCCCCTCATTCGAAGGCGACTGACTCCGGGTCGTCCTCCCGCAGGAGGTCAGACTCTGTTTCTGCAGCTGCCCTCTTTCTGCCCTCTGGGGTTGACTGTGGTTAAACCACCTGCCCTCATCCAGACATCTGGCGGTGGTTCTTCAGGGTCAGAGACCTCTTCCTCAGCCTTTCACCCCTGCTGCTCATGTTCTTTCATCAGTCTATGGGTACTCAGCCAGGGGACTTGGTCTGGTCTTCTTCAGGTGGTTGGTTCTTGCCCATCATCTGCCAGGCTTCAGCATCAAAGTTGGCGCCCAGGTCAGCGGCTGACACCACCCAGTGACACCAGGAGCATGTGTCTGCCTCCTCTGGGAGGGTGACACCTCTGCCCCATTCGGAAGATAGCTCCCCCAGACAGGCTTCTTCTAGATTGACCCCAGCTGCATCCCCCTACCAACATCAGACCACACCTGTCCAGTCGATGCTGGCCACCCCGGCGTCAACTCTAGTGACACCTATTCCTTTGTCACCCAACTGCCCTGTGTCTCCGGTTGACCCTAACATCATGGTTCAGCCAACGCCAGAGGGCCTTGCATCCAACCTGACAACACCTACCAGGCTGACGCCTGACAACCAGATGCCCGCTGGGTTGCTGCCTCCTAAGGGGCTGATGCTGGGACTGTCTAACGTCTCTCCACTGACACCAGATAATCCCTCTAATCCGCAGAATCTTCTACCAGATCTTATGGCACTTTTCACATTCTGGTGGAACATGGTCAAGGACAACCTGTTACCAAAAGGGACTCCTGCACCCCCTACCAAGGAACCTCTTCCCTTGGGGGTTCAGCCTCAAGCTCCTCCTAGGCAACCTACACCAAAGCCAAAAGAGCCTACCCCAAAACCAGAAGATATTGGTAGGGGTTGCTCCAAGCATCACAGGAGAAAGCACCATCACTCATCCTCCAGGTCCTCAGATGTGCACTGACGTAGGTCGCACTGCTGTAGGCACCGGCAGTTGACCTCTAGATCTTCCTCCTCAGCAGAGTTAGTCCACAGCTCTTCCTCCTCCTCTTCTGTGTCATCTGAATTGAGGCTGCCTCCCCCTCTGGTGAATCCCAAGGGCACCCGTAGGTCACCTCCTGATGACCCAACATTCATGGAGGTCATGCAGCACATCCAGTCCAACATGAACGGGGACACAGAAGATTTGGACCTGGAGAGATGCCGTTTGGCTATTTTGCCCCATCAAAAGGACCAAAGCCTGTGGTGGTTCCTCCTCTGGTGGAACTATTCAAAGATGTTACCAAATCTGCTTGGAAACACCTGTCTTCCACCCCTGCTGTTTCCAAGAAATCTGACCATCTCTATAATACACCCTGAGATGAACCTTACTTTGGAGAGCAACCTATTGTGGATTCCATGGTTATTATGGTGGCCCACGATCGGTCCAAGAGGCCACAGCATCTTAGCACCCAGCCTCAGCACAAAGCTTCCAACAGGTGGACCAGATCAGCAGGAAAGTTTACACCTCAGCCACCTGTGCCATCTGTTCTCTGAATTTGTTTGGCCCACATGGTCCAATACCAGAATTCCTTGTGGGAGAGGGCCATGGAAATAGTCCAGATGCAGCAGGATAGCTGCCAGTAGGCTGGGCTGCTGCATATTCTTAAATTGGGTTCGGACATAGGCACCCTTCTATGACACAGCAGATTCAGCGGCCAGGGTAGCAGCATCCGGCATTTGCCTCCATCGTTATTCTTGGCTCTGCGTCTCAGGTTTTACTCTGGACATCAAAGCAAGCATTATGGACGCCCCCTTTAAGGGCTCAGTCCTTTTTGGTGAAGACTCTGAAAAGGTCAATACTAACCTCCAGGAATCTAGCAAGGCTGTTTGATCTGTACATACTTTCGGATGAGACGTTAAATCGAGGTCCCATCTGCCTGGATTGGTGGTAGTTCAGGTGGATGTTAAAGATCCCATGGCACTTATCGAAAAGAGTAGGGGAATTTCCCCGGTGTCCTGGCCAAATTTCCCTCATTCACTAAAAATACCACTAACAGCTTAATCTGGTTCAAGGTCAGTTGGCATTCATCTGTATCCCCCTCCCCCCGGGTCGTGCCTGAAAATAGGCAGGATTTGTCTAGTGCACTTACCCGGTCAACAAAAGCTAAATAAATAAATAAATAAAATCTACTCAGAAACAAAACCATCGCCAGCCATTTCGTCGGTCAACTGGGCAATAGGCCTGAGGCCAACAACCTAGAGGTGCCTTTAAACAGAAGGCCAGTTCTCAGGCCTCAGGAGATTCAGGACCAAGAGAGCTCAAATCCTCCCAGGGCCCCTCTGCCTGTTCCCAGTTCCTCAGCCTGACTAATTAGCCCCACCCGGCAGAATACCTAAGGGAGGCGGTAGGGGTCACTTTTCTCTCTATCTAGAGGGATGGCACAGAGTCATGATGGATCAGTGGGTTCTTCATCTGATAGAGAAAGGACATACCCTGGAGTTCATGGAAATGCCCCCAGACAACCCTTGCATAAACTCCCATTACCCTCCATCACACCTCTACCTTACCCAGGAGGAGATCCAAGTGCTTTTGCTGAAACGGGCCATGAAGCCAGTTCTGCCAACTAACAGGGTAAAGGATTTTATACCCACTTTTTTTCTGGTTCCAAAGAAAACAGGGGACTTATGGTCCATTCTGGATCTCAGCCACCTGAACACATATATAGAATACAAATGGTTCAGGATGGTCACCCTTCCAGGCTGCTCCCCCTCCTCCATCAAGGGGACTGGATGTGCTCCCTGAACATCCAGGATGCGTACCTCCACATTTTGGTGTTCCAGACCCACAGGAGGTTCCTTTGCTTCTGCTTTTAAGGCAACCACCACCAATTCTGTACCCTGCCATTTGGCCTGTCCTCAGCTCCCTGGGTCTTTACAAAGTGCCTAGCAGTAGTGGCTGCAGCCCTCAGGAGGAAAGGCCACTATGTCTTTTCCTACCTGGATGATTGGCTCCTGGCAGCTCATAGAAACATAGAAACATAGACTTTGACGGCAGATAAGGACCACTTGGCCCACTCAGTCTGCCCATTTCCCTACCTATTGGATAAGCTGCAGATTCTAGTTAACCAACAGCCTACTTCCTGTAACCCCCACTACAATTGCCTTATGTCTGTCCCATGCATGTTTGAATTCCCCCACTATTTTAGACCCAACAACCTCCCCAGGAAGGCGGTTCCATGCATCCACCACTCTCTCCGTGAAAAATTCCTCACATTACCCCAGAGCCGTTTCCTCTATCTTTAAATTGTGCCCCTTGTTCTTACACATCTCTTTTCTGAAAGATGCTACCCTCCTGGACTTTGTTGATTCCCTTGAGGTACTTGAAAGTTTCTATCATGTCCCCCCGTCCTCCTTTCATCAAGGGTATACATATTAAGCTCTCTCAGTCTCTCTTCATATTGTTTTGATGCAGACCCTGCACCATTTTAGTTGCCCTCCTCTGACTGCTTCCATCCTGTCGATGTCCTTACGTAGATGGGGTCTCCAAAACTGCACACAGTATTCCAGATGGGGTCTCACAAACTGTCTGTACAGAGGGATAACCACTTCCCTTTTTCTACTTGTGATGTCCCTTCCTATGCATCCCAGTATCCCCCTGGCTCTCCTTACTGACTTCTCACATTGCCTACCCACCTTTAGGTCATCTGATACGACTACCCCCAAGTCCCTTTCCATTTTTCTTGTTGTTAGTACCTCCCCTGCTATTGTGTACTCTTCTCCTAGGTTTTTGTTTCCCAGGTTCATTACTTTGCACTTCTTTGCATTGAATCTAAGTTGCCATATGTCTGACCATTCCTCCAACCTTGCCAAGTCCCTTCTCATCCTTTCTAGCCCCACTTGTGTATCAACTCTGTTACAGATTTTTGTGTCATCTGCAAAGAGTCATACCTTTCCCTCCAGACCCTCTGAAATGTCACCTATAAAGATGTTAAAGAGGACTGGACCCAGTACTGAGCCCTGAGGTACTCCACTAGTAACCCCCCTTTCTTCAGAATGTGTTCCATTCACGAATACCTTCTGTGTCCTGTTGTGCAGCCAGTTTGCTACCCAGGCTACCACCCTGGAACCCACTCCCAGGCTGGCTAACTTGATTATTAATCTTTTGTGCTGGACTGTGTCAAATGCCTTTCAGAAGTGATTCCATCATTTTCCCTATCACTAAGGTCAAACTTACGGGTCTATAGTTTCCTGCTTCTGCCTTGCTCCCACTTTTGTGAAGGGGAATCACATCTTCCCTCCTCCAGTCCTCAGGTACCACCCCATCCTCCCATGATTTGTTAAAAAGTTCCATCCAGGGATCAGCTGATCAAAACTATGACAGACATCTTTACTTTGTTCGAGACCTAGGAATCACTCTCAGCCTCCCGAAGTCCTCCCCATGGCCCAGCCAAAGATTGCTGCACATTGGGACAGTTCTGGACACTGCCGAAGACCAGGCTTTTCTGCTTCTGGACAAAGCAGAATGCCTTCAGGAACAGGCTTGTCTAGTTTTTGTGTCATGCCAGGTCCCAGACAGAGTATTCCTGCAGTTGCTAGGGCGCATGGCAGTGCCCATCATGACGGTCCCTATTGCACAACTGCACATGAAGGTTCCCCAATGGACCCTCCGAGTACAATGGGACCAATGCACAGATAAATTGGAGCAGCTGGTGGCAGTCTCCAGTCCGGTGCGCCAGACTCTGGCTTGGTGGTTGAACCCTTCAATCTTTCCAAAGGGGTCCACTTTCGACAGGAGTCTCCTTGTCAGATCTTGACCATGAATGCGTCTGGCATGGGCTGGGGTGCACATTTGGCAGACCATCAGACCCAGGGAACTTGATCTCCCCAAGAGCGACATCTCCATATCAATATTTTGGAGATGCGGGCGATACTTCATGCCCTTCAGGCATTCCAGACGAGTCTGCTCCCGGGCCCTCTCCTTTTTTAGATGGACAATATGTCGGTGGTCTTCTACATAAACAAACAGGGGAGACTCACCCCTACCCCCTCTGCAGGGAGACCATGAAAGTCTGGTATTGGGCTGTCAAGTATCATCTGGAACTCACTGCCGTGCACATCCCAGGCATGCAAAACACCTTGACCAACAGTTTAAGCCAGTCTCAGTCCAAGGCACATGAATGGGAACTCCTGAAATCTGTGGCCATAGAGATATTAGACAGGTGGGGCTGGCCCGAGTTGGACCTCTTCGCATCCCCACTCAATGTCAAACTGCCCAGTTTTTGCTCGCTAGATCCAGGGCCTGGTATTTTCTGGCAAGATGCATTGTCCCTCTCTTGGACAGGGAGGCTTCTTTCTGCTTTCCTCCCTTCCCATAACTGCAGAGTCCTTCTCAAGTTGCAGTCAAAGGGAGCAGGGATGATTCTGGTCGCTTCCTACTGACCTTGTCAGATTTGGTTCCCAATACTTCAGCAGTTGGCAGTGGAACCCCCGATCCCCCTGCCCCAGAACTCAGGCTTGCTCTCCCAGAAACAAAATAAAGCAAAGGAGCGCTCACAAGTAAAATTGCTACTGGATCTGCAGCCAACGGCATAAATTATAACATAAAACAAGCATTTGTCAATGCTGAATGGTTGCTTGCTGGCATTAGCAGTGGAAGTGCAGGAGTTAGACAGATGCAGTATAGGAATGGCAGTGAAGTACTGAACTAACGCCAACTCCACCCCCACCCTACAGAGATGGACAGGCATTGGGGTGTGCCTTTGGGTCGTCGCCCATAATGGTCACAACATTTCACCTCACCGTACCCTGCAGACACTGACAAGTGTTGAGGTGTGCCTTGGGGTGTTCGGGCTTTACACTCACCTCATTTCATAAGGAAATACGCTGAAATGGGTGCAGTATAGGAGAATGGGGTGAACTCTGGAGCCAAAGAGTCCAAGGTGCACCTCAATGCATGTCACTGGCTGCAGGGTGGGGGTGGGGTGGAATGGCGTGAGCATTACTGTCGACAGTCCCAAGTCACACCCCTGACACCTGTCAGTCCCTACACGGTAGGGCATTATGGTCGGAAACCCTAATGCCCTGGGTGTTTCTTGGTATTTTTACTCCAAGTTTTCAACATGGGCTTTTTGTGACCCCACCACATGAACAGTGATACTATCAGTTCATTAGCCAAAAGGTGATTTTGCACAGCGACTGCGCCATTTGGCGCCACAGGTGCGAAAACACATTTTGAACAGGATGTGAAAAAATGACAGCTGTACTGTTCATGAGGAGGTGTAAAAAATGGTAATGCTGAAAATCTGGAATAAAAATCTAAAAAACTGGTGAAGTCACGAGCGTGCATAGAAATTGAGCAATGCACACCCGTAATGTAATTATTTTGGGGATTTTTTACACCAGACTTTCAACATAGGCATTTTAGGACCTCTGCTCATGAACTGGGAGAGGTGGGTGGCGGCTTTCCGTCGACTTCATGGGGACTGTGAGAGGCCGACGGAGAAGCCGTCACCATGTTTACTGAAAGGGGACATCACATAATGCAGTTGTAATTGGCTGCTGCAGTCAGGGACCGCCCCTTAGCAAAAACAGCTGATTGCGTAGTGACGGGGCACTCCCTGATTGCAGCAGCCAAGTTTGTTTGAGCATAGTGGCATGCTCATTAACAGCTGTCATCAACAGCATCAACAGCATACTCCTTTATTTGCTGCGGCAGAGACCAGCCCCAGAACGGACTGCTGCCATTTGGCACAACACTGCCGCGCCTCCACAACCCGCTTGTGAAGGAAGCTGATGCAATGGTTTTCTTTCACTTGCGTGCAAGCAACCACAAAAAGGCAGCAATACCCAAGCAGTTTAGGCAGTAAGCAGAGCATTTATTATGCCCATGGCATTCTCGGCACTTCGAGGAAACAATCCCTCTTCACCAGGAGCAGAGTTCCCTAGTCCATCCAGACCTCAAGGCGTTGCACCTGCACTCATGGCTCCTACAGACCTAACAGTTGCTCGGTTTGGGGTTTCTCCTTGAGTGGTGGAAGTCATGGTGGCCACTAGAAAGTCTTCCACAGAGCTACTTATTCAGTGAAGTGGAAGTAGTTCATCTGTGATCTGCCGCTCACCATCTTGATCCAGTCACCTGTTCGGTGAATTCCATTTTGGAGTACCTCCTTTCTCTATCAGACTCCGGGCTGAGTTACTCCTCCATTAAGGTGCACTTATCGGCCATCTCTGCATATCATGCACCTGTAGAGGGCAAAACTCTTGCCCAGCTGGATCTTTCCTGCACTTTCTTGTGGGGTATTCTGCACCTCAAACCTCCCACCAGGGATCCTGTCACACCATGGGACCTTTTATTTGTTTTGGAAAAACTTATGCTGCCTCCCTTAGAACTGGCCGCAAGCTGCAAGCTCTGCTTTCTGTCATGGAAAGTGTTATTTTTAGTTGCCATTACTTCTGCTCAAAGGATTTCTGAGCTTCAGGCTCTGATGTGTAAAGAGCCTTATTTAGTTTTCCACAAGGACCGGGTGTCCTAGCGGATGAATCCTTAGTTTTTGCCTAAAGTGTAGTCTGAGTTTACACTGAATCAGACATCCATCTTCCAGTTTACTATCCAGAGTATTCTAATCGAGGGGAGGCTCTACTTCATACTCTGGATGTCCACCAGGTGCTTCATTACTACTTAGATTGCACCAGTGCTGTCTGAAAGTCCGACCAGTTGTTTGTTCCTTTTGCCCCAAGTACTGAAGGGGCTCCAGTCTCTAAGCACACTTTTTCAAAATGGTTAGTTATCTGCATAGTCTATTGTTGCCAGAAGTATGAGAAGCCTTTGCCAGGACCGGTCAAAGGCCATTTTACCAGGGGAATGGCTGCTTCCTTTGCATCCATTAAAAATGTGTCTGCAGCTGATATCTGCACTGCAGCCATTTGGAGTTCTGTCCACACTGTCCATCGTTCGACACTACAGTTTGGATATTGCCTCTCATCGTAGGGCAGGCTTTGGCACTGCTGTCCTACAAGGCCTGCTTTCATGAGCTTTCCAGCAGAATTTTACCTCCTCCCAGGTGGCGGGGGTGGGTCCTTTCACTGCTTGGGACTCAGTTCTTATGGTGTAGCCTGCTGCAAGAGTTCCCCCTCGAAGTGAGATAGTACAGTTATGTAAGAAATAACAGTAGATCTTTGAGAGGAGCTCTTGCCGCAGGTGTTGCTTTCCCTCCCACCTCCCCCTGGTGATTATTTCTCCATTGGCTGTTGTTGCATTTCCTCATTTCGGAGGAACCTCCTCAGTTCTCCATTTCTGAGTTTGCCGGGGTCTCTGGTGAGAGAACTGAGGTTGGGCTGGGGACTGTCCCTTTTATACCACTAACCAACGCTGGGAGCGGGCCAACGTCAGGGAGTGGTCCCCCGCTGTATACTGCTAGCTAGAAGTTTTCCATGGGGTCCTGGTGCCTGCCAGCTTCAGTCCTTATGGTGTTGCCTACTGCAAGAGCTCCTCTTGAAGAGCTCCTGTTACAGTAAATTCTTACGTAACTGTACTTTCCTGTTCCTGTCTACCCTGCTCCCTCTCCTTTTGTTAGCAACTGTTCCATAGCTCTCGCTGTACAACTGTAAAAAGCTTCTAGCAGCAAGGGGAAAGCCTGTGTACATGATATTATAGCAGACAGTGGTGGGTGAGGTGATTTGTGGCAAATGCGCAGTGGCAGTTATTTAGGCAGAGTTTCTTTTGCAGTTGTTTCTGGGTTTTTTTGAGTGAAGCTGTGAAACACTGAAGCATAGAAACATGGACTTTGACAGCAGATAAGAACCACTTTGGCCCATCCAGTCTGCCCATTTATCCCTGCCCACACTATTGCCACAGACTGTGCCCAATCTACAGCTCTTTCTCCTTCCCCACCTTCCTTTCCACTATGATTCGCTTGTGTTTATCTCATGCATTCTTGCACCCAACCACTGGTTTCGCCCCCACCACCTCTGCTGGAAGGCTGTTCCAGGAATCCAGCACTCTTTCAGTGAAGAAGTACCTTCTCACATATCTTCTGAATCTACCCCCTCCAGCTTCATAGCATGTTCGCTTGTTCTTGAGCACCTTTTCTTTTGAAAAATACTTCCCCTCCTGTACCTTATTTACTTAAAAGCTGCTCCATTAGTCATGGCACCACCAGGACCTAATACATTGCTGTCTAATATGTGAGACATAATGTATATGAAAGGCACTGTGTTTGAGATAAAACGTGCCTGTTCTATTGCCTTTCTGTGAACATACAAAGGATTCCAGGGCTAAGGCATCACTGCCTTCTATGCTGCAATGCTACCCAGTTGTCCCACTCAGCCCTGTGACATTTACAGGCTCTTGGACTCAGTCTAGATGAGAAATGAGCATGAAGAATGTTCCAGCACCTGCTGTGATTTCTCCTAAAGGTTAACGGTTGGCAGGGCAACACAGTGAATTAATGTCAAAACTTCAAGTCAAGAGAGAGGCCCCAAGTCAGAGTCGTGACGAGGAGCAGGCAGGTTTCAGAAAGGAGAGTTACAACAGAAGTGACCCATATTTTGTTTTGTCACATCTGATCAATAAATACAACCAGATATTGCAGGTGTCTACACTGCTTTTACAGAGCTAATTTGACTCTCTGGATAGTGATGTTTTCTGAGCTAAATTTAAATCTAGTGACTTTGACTTGGAACTTCTTTGGATAATTAGGGTCTCTCATTTGATTAATTTTACCAGAGTTCATAGATTCATTGCTGCCTTTGGTGTCCCCAGGTGCCTCACAATTTAAGGCTCTGGCATTGTGCTACTCCCCTGCCTACCAGACTCACATTGTATCATTCATCAATAGATCCCAGTATGACCCTGTGGTGCCCTGGTCAGTTTTTTTTCTCCCACGGGTCCCCCCTTCCCAGCTTAGAAGGAGAGGGAGTACATGTTCTCCGATTCTTTCATGCTGGTGTACTTTTCTTTGACATCAGTGACCACTGCTTCATTGCCTATGTGAGATCTGCCACAAAAACACCCCCTGCACCCAAATTTACTATTAAGAGGAGTCGCCGTAACTTCGACCCTTGTGCATTTATATCTGACCTACAGAACTCCCTAAGATGGCAGAACTTCTATCTTGCAAAAACAGTAAATGAGGCTTATGATATTTTCCAAGAAATTGTGATAGGGTCCCTAGATAAGCATGCACCCATGGTCAAAAACCCCACACAAAAAAAAAGATCATGCCCATGGTTTACAGCAGAACTGAAGGCTGCCTTGCTCAACAGAGACCTGCTTTGGAAAAAAGCTAGAAAATCAAAGTTACAGACAGATTGGACTTTGTTTAGGAGGGCAGGAACCTTTGTACCAAATCAGTAAGGGAGACCAAGACTAGCTATTACCAGGCAGAACTTGACACATCTTCCAGGTGTTCTGCTAATTTCTGGAAAACACTCATGGAGATTGAAAGTCATGTGTCCTCTAACTCATTACCTACTAAAATATCCAAGGGTGGTGTCTTAGTTAAAGATAAACAATTAATTCTTGACCAGCTGAATGATCATTTTGCCACCACAGGATTAGCCTTCGATACCTCACCCACCAATACTCTTCGTTCCCACATTGGGGCTCATGATCCAGTAGCCCCAGTCATGGATACGGTGTTCTCCCTACAGCCTGCAACGCTGAAGGAAGTCGAAGACCTGCTCCTACAACTGGATACCAGGAAGAGTGCTGGTGCAGACCGAATCGACCCTTTTTTCCTAAAAATTAGCCTCCAAGCCCTGGCCGTGCCAATCACTCACCTCTTCAATCTATCTCTCCTGCACAGTAAAATTTCTCCCATATGGAAAACCGCCCATGTGAGTCCCTTATTCAAATCTGGAGACCCTAGTGACCTCAACAACTACAGGCCAATCTCCTTACTTCCTATCCTATCCAAGATGCTTGAAAAAATATTAAGTACTCAGCTTAAAAACTACTTAGAATCTGAAAATCTGTTAAACCCTCTGCAATCAGGATTCTGACCATGTCATAGCACAATTAAGGCCCTAGCAAAAGTTACAAATGACTGTCAGGAGGTGCTAGACTCCAAAAACTTCATGTGCACAGTATTTTTGGACCTAAGCAAGGTGTTTGATACCGTCGATCATGAATTACTCTTGGTATCACTCCATAACATTGGTGTGGACACCCCCTTCCTGAGATGGTTTTCTAACGACCTTATAGGGCATCAACAATAAGTTAAAGCTGAAGGGGAATTCTCTCCGCTGAAACCCTTATTGAGGGGCATGCTGCAAGGCTCCACTCTAGGTCCACTTTTATTTGTGATTTATATTAATGTAACTGACGTAGGAATCAATTCTGCCAACATCCGTCTATTTGCCGATGATACGGTTCTCTACATTGACAGACCAACCCCTGAAACCACATGCAAGGATATTCAGCAGGAGTTTAATCAGTTACAACTACAACTACTGAAGCAAAAACTACTCTTGAATGCAAAGAAAACGAAGGTGATGCTCTTCTTACCTAGTACTAATGCTAACAACCCTGTTACGATGCAGTCCATTCCTCAGATCACTACACTTCTAGGAGGGTCTCTAGAGTTTGTAACCAAATTTAAATACCTAGGGGTTTGGATAGACTATAAGCTCTCCTTCCTCGAGCACACTGAGGAGCTGAAGAAAAAGCTCAGACAGATGTAACCCCTAGGTGGTGCTATCCCAAGGGCTACTACCCCTGTCTGCTTGGCTAGTAGCAGGTTAAGGGGCCTGAGTTCTGAAACGGGTGCCTCCACCCGGAGGTCAGGGTTGGTAGTGGTCAAGCTAACCTGGGCAAGCCCTCCGGGACACTGTAACCCCCCTCTTTCCCCTCTAGTGGCCTGAACACTGTACAATAATCACTTTCACAATGCCCCGATACACCACACAAGTACCCACATTGTTTGCACTTACCACCAGGGTTGGTTCCTCTGGCTTGACCCTGGGGACCCCCTGTAAAACAAGGTTAAGCAGAGCAAATAGCAATAGTACAGTACTTTGAGCACAAACTGGAACCACAGTCAGATTACATGCAGAAAAAGTTAGATCTGATTTATTCAGGGGGCTTGAACAGGGGAGGGGCAAAATCAGGTTAATTAGCTTAAAGGTTATATCAATCAAGCAGTTATGCATGCGCTTTGAGTCCCCCCACACAGTCCACCTCTGGGTACCTAGGTAGAGAAGAGATGGGCTAGCTAGGACAATTGCCCGGGGTTTCAGCTGGTTGGGGTCCTGTGATGGAAAACACAACATGCACAGTACACAATATTTGTAATCCGGAGCCAGAGGGCTCAGTTCATAAAGGAAATGAAACAACGAGACAATTAGATGACACACTCAGATTAAGCTGTTGTTTTAGGGAGCTACCCTGGTATTTACTCACGATACCCAAGACTGGACACAGGCTGGACGGAAATCAAGACTGCAGGTGGTTGATCTGGAATGTCAGGAGAAGCAGGGCCCACACAAGTTGCAGAGGCGTCGTTCCTGTTCAAGCGTGGAGCAGGGTGCTGATCCCCAGGCAGGTCTCTCGTTGATGGGTTCTCTGTGCAGTGGGTGGTCTGGCTGGGCTAGTCTGGCAAAGTCCAGACCACATGGAGACAAGTTCGGAAGCAGTCCATTTTGGGCTGGATACAGCTTCCAGCAAGCAGAACACAGTTCACACAGTGGGGAACTAACTCACAGCCCACTAGCAGCTCATAGCACATTTACATGTACGAGAATTCTACTGTACCAGGCAAAGCGCTCCCCGGGCACAATCGCAAAGTCTCTGTACACACCTGGAGCTTAGGGGTAGCTGGAACTCCTGACAGGCCGATCGTATTCAGCAAAAATATTCGGTCTTCTTCAGGTTGAGCCTGGCCTGCTTCAGTAGCTTACTTTAGTCACACAAACTTGGATTTAGTCCAAAATAATTCTCTTCTCTCCCTCTCAGGAGCAGCACACCAGCATGCAGGCCAAAAGCTTAGCCTTTTCAGAGTTCTCCCATGCAAATCCACTAAGAATTGCTGCTCAGAAACACTTCAGCTCCTTCTTGCTCAGCTTCCAGCTTAGTTCTAACTGAAAACTGCAAGCAGCCCGGGACTTCCCCAAGATCCAAAAGATTTGGTTGGCTGATTTGGCTGTCAGTCAAAGCAAGAACTCCCCCTTCAGTTGCAAAAAAGGCGCAAAAAGCTCCAAACTAAAGTTCCTACAGATTTTGAATTCGGACAGCTCCTGTAGTCTGGCTACATTTTAGGTCCCACCAGTACTGATTGGTCCAATTTGCAGTCCTGGACCAAGATAGTGGAGACAAACAAAACAGTCCTTGCTACAAAGAAAGCAGGTTAGACAAACTACATTTTCATTATCATTCTAAATGATTTTCAGTAAATAATTACATCTTTCAACAAAGCTCCCCTCTCAGATTACTTAAGCTGCAATTAGGCAGCTCTTAAAGAGACAGTACACAGAGACTATACAAGCTCTGGTAATCACATTTAAACTGCTAAAACGCAGGACAACAGCCTGGCAGTAAGCATTTAGGCAAGCTCAAGGAAGACTTTTTGGGAACACCCATTTGTAGGGGGGGTTACACAGAGGCTAGGCCTCTTTTACAGAATCAAAAAATCTTCTCACCCAGGATGCCAAGAAGACACTGGTACTCACCACTTTCCTCTCCTTGTTGGATTAAGCAGATTTTTTGTACAGCCAAGGCCCTGCCTCTGGCGCTAGCCAAACTAGATATGTTATACCATAGTGCCATAAGATTTATCAATGATGCTCAATACTCTACGCATCACTGCTCTCTATATGCCATTGTAGGATGGTCCTCACTTTCCTATAGAAGGCAGAAAAATGCTGTTCTTTGGATGTACAGACCTATCCCTAAAAAGCTACCTCAATACATATTGGATTGTCTGCCACTAAGCATGGCAAGTACGTATGCCTTGAGAAGTGCCTCCTATATCTCGTTTACTGCACCCAAAGTCAAATCGCCTTTCAGTAGATCGGCCATAAGCTATGTGCTACACCTTTTATGGAACAATCTACAAAAACTCTTGAGTCTGGTCCACCCTATACATCTCTCAGCATTTAAAATGCTGTATGCATGCTCTGTCAAGGAGTCATGTAACTGCTTCCCCTGATTAGCACCGTGCTCATGTTTCTGGATCATCGAGTCCTCCTAGCTCCTGCCAACCACCTCACCCCTTTCCCTTCCCTCCCTAGGTTCTCAACTCCTCATTATGCTGATGTTCATCCCCTAAGGCCACACTTGTCCATTACTTCAGCAGTGTACTATTCTGCACTCCATCCTCTTAAATATCCCTGATCTGCACTCTACCTCTCCTTTATGTATGTTACTAGCACACATCTTATTATTACCCTCTGTTACTCTCTCTCAAGGATCCCACCAAACTCTATGTTAATGTATATGTTTTCCCAGGTACCCGATGGTTATTTCTGCACTAGATTGTTTGACTGCCTATGGACATTAATTACCCTGTGTTTTCTCATGTACAAATTGTGTACAAATTATAATCTTACCCTGTATTATCTTATATTATCACATGTATAATGTATGTACAAATGACATTATCGTATTTTGAACATGTATATGCTGTATTTAATTGTCTACTATGTGTATTGTTAATTATGGATGTTTGTATATGTACACAATATGTATTCTGTACAGGTCCACATCGAAAATTAGTTTCTTCTCAACGGTGTTCCACCTGGTTAAATAAAGATTTTGATTGATTGATTGATTGATTGATAGATGTTGCTGAAGCCAAGGGCTGGGCACCAGGGACTGGGTAGTTGGCAAATCTCCCACAGACAATTGTTTAGGGTCTTCCTGCCACCCTTACAGCTTGGACATCTGGCCTGCCTTCACTCCCCAAGGGCTCAGTATGCCAGGCCATTGGCTTCACACTGCTACTCTCTGCAATTGTGGCCCAGCTCAAACACCATGGCTAAGCTACCTAACTATGGCTGAGCTTGCATGGGGCATTTTTGTGGGCCTGTGCTCTGCTGCTCCATAACTCCCACCAGCTTTCTCAGGTGGCTGTCTAGTCCTCTCCTCAGGGCTCACTTTTACCCTTACCATGTACCATTCCTACTCTTCTGCTTTGAGGCAAACACCTCAACCACCAACTACGGACACATGCTTCAATGTCATATGGGCACATGCCCCTCCAACAACCAGGCATCAGCCCACTCTCTACCCCTCTAGTGTTCAGTATGCTATCGCTCTCTATGGCTTCATACTATAATGAACAGTACATTTTCATTCTCTACAGCTTTGTACTGCATCTAACAAATCACTTTAAAGGGACACTGTCGACCCCCTTAGGTCTCAAAGTGTCCCTAGTTTAAGAAACACATTTTATGATTGCCAACATTCTGTAAAGACTGCTGATGTAGCTGGTAGTTGGATTCTGATTCTTTGTTTCTTTAAAAAAGTAAAAAACAGACTGCCCACCATGCTGGTGTTACCACACAAAAACAGGTATGTTTACATTCTTTGATCGGCTCCAACTACATCTTTTCTGGACTTGGGAACACCCATAACACAGTCTAACCACTTATAATGCAGTGAGAGTTTAGGAGGCTATTGTATCATGAGTGACTGCACTGTTTGGAGGCGTTTCTAATGCTCAGGAAGTATGCAGTAAAAACAGACCCAGGACTGTAAACAAAACAAGGTTGTTTATAAATCTACATTAGCATGCATTTCAGTTCTACTAAACAAGGAGACAGACAAAACAAACAGTAACATCAATGAATTTTAGAGAAGGTATGCAATTATAAAATGTAGGTTTTTAACTAGAAACAATATGATGAAAAACAGGTTGACAGTGTCCCTTTAAGAGATTGGTTTCTTATATCCATGAGCCTCATCACAGAATTTTGAACTGCCAGGCCTGAAGCAACTGTCTTCAGTCTCCTTATTTTCCTTGGGGTGTTGCAAACCCCAACAATACCTAGTATGACAACCTCTATGCTCCCAGAGGATAGGCCTTCAGGTCCTCTACAGGTGGAAGGCTTTGGTCAGAAGAACAAATAACTCTCCTTAGTAATGTTGTTTCTTCTAAATAGTCTGTAATTCACACAATTCTGCAATCATCTTGCAGTTTAGATGTTGCCCTGAGAATGGAATTTGGAACTTATAAAAAATTTCAGACTTTGCACTGTGGTCATGCTCCTCCCTGTGCTCTAACATCAGATTTGTTGCAGAAGAGCAAATAGAGTAGTGAACACCTATCTAAACTATCCTAATATTTTTAATATACCCTCATAAATTGAAGAATAATAGTACCACACTTTAGATATTGTAAAAACTGTAATGTTTGTAACAATAAATGCTCAAGGAATTTTAAAACACAAGTGATTATTTGCATAACCCTATTTACAAAGGTTCTAGAAGGGGAAGTAGGGTAGGAATTGTTTATTTGCGTAACTCTATTTACTAAGGATCTAGAAGGTGAAGTAGGGTAGGAATTGTAAAAATCACTATTAGACCTCTTAGAAGAAATATCATCACTATGGCATTTTTTTATTCTAATAACAGCAGTCTAATTGTGATGTCATGCAATTCTACTGACTTACTAGCAGTATCTTGGAAGGCTGGGTCCAGAATCTTGAACCAAACCAAGAGGTGCTCCACTCACACAGTTGTAAATGTAGCTGTCAAAAATAATTGAGTCAATGAAAATGCAAGGGGATGGCTTTATTTACCAAAATAACAAAAATAAAATAAATCCAGATCACAGACTGCTGCTGCTGGTGTTGCAGAACAGATCCAACCATATGTCAGGTGCCCCAGCACTTCACAGAGTGGCCACCTGAAGAAGCTCCACTGAGCGAAGAGCCAGGGTAACTCACTTGCAGCTGGATCTGTTGTGTAACACCAGCAGCATCAGTCTATGATCTGAATTTATTTTATTTTTGTTATTTTGGCAAATCAAGTCAGTACCTTGCATTTTCACTGACTCAGTTTACTCCATTTGGTACTGACACTACAATTACAACTGTGGGAGTGCAGCCCCTCTTGGTTTGGTTCAAGTTGCATTTGGGGGTTAGCTGCCCCAAAACTGCACCTACCTAGCACCAGTGAGTGCGGAGCCAACCTTTGTCCACTTGGTCTAGAACCTATTTAGGAAGAAGGTTTTGCAGGATCACAGTTCCAAACTTCGAATCCCCTCTGGACTGGATGTCCAGGCAATAATGCCTTGTAAAAGTGTATACCTTAGACCAGATAGCTGCTTGACAAATCTGCTGAATGGGGATACCCATTGTGGTTGGCTACAAGGCAGAAGTGGCTCATGTAGTCTGTACCCTTAAGCCTCTAGGAGGCTGCTTACTACCTTTTTCATAATAGAACTGGATTCAAGAAATTACCCAACAAGAGAGATTTTTAAATAGAGAGAGAGTGTGTGGAGGATTTTAGAGGGTGGGGTTAGTGTGTGAATGTGGATAGTTAGGGAAATAAGCTGTGTTTGGGGGTTGTGGAGGGTATTGCTTTGGGTGTGAGGAAGGGATTGGGGAGATTTTAGTGTGATATTGAACCCAGACAGGATGTGTAAGGGCACAAGCAATGGCTATATAGTGTACTCAGCATCCAAGTTGCACGATCTCCATCCCTTTGCCAATGTACCTGTATCAAAGACCACAGCAAGACAAAGCAGGGAGGTCAGTATTGGGAGGCGATGTAAAAGTGTATGACGGGTTGCTGGGGATGTGACTGGGGTGAGTGGCATTAAGGTGGTCAGGTGCAGGAGGTGCCCTGAGGTAAAATGGGACCTAGAGAGAGGCCAGACATGTTTGGTTCCCATTCCCAGGGTTCCACTGGACCAAGTGGGCAGGCAGCAATTGGAACGGCAGCTTCCACTGGTCCCCCTCAAGTAGTGCTGTGTAATGCAAGGTCAATGAGAAACAAGACAGTTTTCATGGCTGACTTGATTTCTTCTGTTGACCTGGCATGCATTACAGAGACTTGGTCGGGGGATGATGCGGGTTGGTGTTGAAGGCATCTACCCTGCCAGGATACTCAGTTGTGCACTGCCCAAGGACGGTATGTAGGGGTGGGGGAGTGGCCATCAGTATTAGATCCAACTTGAAGTTTTCTGTCTACCCAGTGGAATCTATTTTGTTGTTTGAATGAGTGGCCATGCATGGTGGTCTGGGTGTGGTTGCAGGATCCTCCTCGTTTGTCACCCTCCGAGGCATGAGGGGAATTTCCTGCAGGAAGCTGTGGACCTGGACTTCATTGCAGACTGGGTATTGGAGTCCCACAGATGTTTAATTCTGGGGGACTTCAATGCCTGGATCAATATGAACTCACACATTTTTTGTAAAGTCTTCCTCCAGATAATGACATCTCTGGCCTGGCACAAGCCGTTGCTTCTGCAACCCACTGCCACGGGCATGCCTTGGACTTACTATTTTCACAGGGGCTTGAGATCACTGATCTCAAGATTGATCCGGTCATTTGGTCTGATCACTGCACATTGAAATTCTTGTTCCGGGCCCCCCTTGTTGGTCCCTCCCATATTAAGATGGTCCATTATTGCCCTTTAAGGGGTTTGACCCCAGAGGGACTCTAGGCGGTGACAGACCTATCTGGTATGAGTGTGGCATGTGCAATGGGGTTGAATGAGGTAGTGGCGGCATATAATACCACTGCAGTCAAGGCATCTAATACTGTTGCATAGATCCGTATATGACCCAGGTCTTCTTGCTTGAGACCCCCTTGGTTTGATGGGGCTCTCAATGAGATGAAGACCAGTGTCAAAAGTTGAAGAGTTGCTGGAGGAGGACCAGGGCTGTGGACATCAGACTGGCTTTGAGAGTTCACTACGGTGATTATCAAAGGGCAATCAACTGTAAGAAGGCAGCGTTCCTGTCCAGGGAGATTGCTGTAGGAAGGAACAGACCAGCTCTGCTCTTTCGGACTTTAGACAGGCTTCTTCATCCAGCTTGCCTGTAGCCAAACAGAGGAACTTTAGTTGCGCAGTGCGAAGAGTTTGCTCTGTTCTTTTCTGACAGGGTGTCCTCCATCAGGTCCGGGATCTCACCAGTGGAGCAAAATCTGCCCTGCAGTATTGAGTTTGGTGGTGACAGAAACACTCCATCTGTCTGGGATGAGTTTTGGCTAGTGGGTTGTCTGAGGTTGTTGAGGTGATTTAGAAGCTGTGGCCCACCTTTTGTGAACCTTTTCTGGACCCAGGCCCATCGCATCTCCTAGTGGGATGTGTGCAGTCCACTGGTCCAGTGTTCGCCGAGACTGTCAGGTGCTCACTCTCAGGGGGGCTTTTCCCTGACACCTTGAAGGAGGCGTTGGTGAGGCCCCTTCTGAAGAAACCATCACTCGACCCTGATATCATGGCAAATGACAGACTTGTCTCCAATCTTCCATTCTTGGGGAAGGTACTGGATTAGGTGGTGGCACTGCAGCTTGAGGCCCACCTGATGGTCTTTGACATCTATGAGCCACTCCAGTCTGGCTTTGGGAGAAAGTACAGCACTGAAACAGTGTTAGTTAGGGTGCAGAATGATCTTCTTAGGGAGAGAGATAGAGGAGGGCGGTCAGTTCTCATTCTCTTTGATCTCTCCTCAGCATTTGATACTGTAGCCCACTTGGTGCTGCTGAACCAACTGAGAGAGTGCTGTGGACTCACTGGCATGGTCATCAGCTGCTATGAGTCCTTTCTGACAGACAGAAAGCAATGGGAAGTTATGGGAAATTCTTCCTCCTGCCTGAAGCCCCCGACCTGTGGAGTGCCTCAAGGGTCGATCCTGTTGCCCATGCTGTTTGTGGTATACATGTTACCCCTTGGGGATATCATTAGGTGTTATGGTCTGGGTTTTCACTGCTATGCAAATGATACCCAGCTGTATATGTCCTTTGCCGCCGGAACATCGGACGCTGTGGAGGTGCTAAACTGTTTGTCTGAGATCCAGACTTGGATGTCCTCTAACTGGCTGAGGCTCAACCCAAACAAGATGGAAGTACTAAAGATTGAACCAGGTCACCGGTGAGATGTGACTGCCTCCAGAGCAGGAACAGGGTTGTTCCTGGGTACCACCACTTTGGAGGTGGCAACTAAGGTGCATAATCTGGGTGTCGTTTTCAATGATGGCCTGACACTGCTGTCGTCCGGAGTGGTTTTTACCACTTAAGAAATGTCACGCAGATTAAACCCTTAATCCCATCAGAGGACCTACCATCATTGGTGCATGCTTTTGTTATGTCCAGGCTTGAATACTGTAACACTCTTTACTTAAGGGTCTGTGGAGGTAACCTCTGTCAGCTGCAGCTGGTGCAGAATGTTGCAGCCAGGTTATTGATGGGCCTTCTGAAGTCCGCTCATATAACCCCAGTTTTGTGTGAACTGCACCATCTGCCGGTCAGGTGGAGGATTGCCTTCAAGGTGGGCTTGCTCACCTATAAGGCCCTATACAGTTCATATCCAGGCTATCTGACTGACCTCTTAACACCTGCCTTCCCTTTGCGTTCACTCCGGTCGTCCACGGAGAGCATCCTGGTAGTCCCAAGGGTGTGGCTAAAAACATCTGGGGGCCATGCCTTTGGAGTGGCTGGACCAATTTTATGGAACTCCCTACCAAGAGTTCTGAGAGAGGAGTCCTCCATGGATGAGTTCAAGCAGGGTCTTAAAGCCCATCTTTTTAATCTGGCATTAGAAGTCCACTAATTTTCATTATTTATGATGTTTTAATATTTATGAGTGGAATTGTGTATTATTTATTGCCTGACAAATTTTGATTTTAACTGTTTAATTGTATATTCCCATTATCACCTCTATGTAAAGTGCCTAGAGTTCCAGGGATTAGGCACTGTAAAAATAAAATTTGACTTGACTTGACTTGAGACTTCTTTGCTGCTGACTTGCTTTTGCCTGCGTCACCATAAGTGACAAATAGCTGGGGGCTGTCAGCTCTGGTGCCTTTTGTTTTGTGTAGGTAGTAGCTCAATGGTCTAGGTAGTAGCTCAATGCCCTTTTCAGGTCCAGGCAGTGGAGCTTCTGGTGCATCTGTGCTTGAGTGGCTTGGGAAAAGCACAGGTAGAGTAACAGAGTGGTTCAGATGAAATTCTGACACTTCCTTAAGGAGGAATTCCCTGTGTTTTCAGCACTACTTTATCTCTGTGAGAGATAGTGTAGTTAGGTTCTTTACAGAGGGCTTGCAAGGCACTGGCCCTCCTGGCAGAAGTCATTACTTTCAACAGCACTATTTTCCATGTTACTGCTTGAGATCTGCAGAGGCAACTGGCTCAAAATTAGGCTTCACCAGTTGTGCAAGAAATATGCTTAAATCCCATGGGTGAACCGGTTCCCTCACTTGTATACATGTGATTCAGGCCCTTGAAAAATCTTTTGAACACTAGCTGTGATGCAAGTGATTTTTCTCTCCCTGCTAATTTATAAGCTGAAACAGCTGCCAAGTGCATCTTTAGGGTGGAGGACCTAAGTCCGAGAAACTGCAAGTGCAACAGGGATTCCAGAACCCCAGACAAGCCCATCTACAATAAAGAGATTTTATGTGAGGCACATCAGAGTGAAAATCTTTTTCATTTTGAGGAATATGTTTTCTTGTAGCTGGTTTCCTGATTACTTGCAGGACCTCCAGTATCTGATTGGTGAGGTTCATGTTGTTGCTCTTTAAGAACCAAGCCTTCAGGCACAGTATTCTGAGGTCTGGATGAGTTACCCTGTCCTCTGATTGTGTCAGTAGATTGTGTCTCAGAGGCAGTGGAAATTGGATTTCTGTGTTACAGGGACAGTAGCAGTGAGTTCCAGGTCTGTGAGGCCCAGTCTGGAACTGTCAGTATCAATGTTGCTGACTACTTCCTTGATCTCAGCAATACCCTTTGCATTAGAGGAAAAGCATACAGAACATCCAGGATAAGTACAGTACCTCCTCTGGTGCAGTCCTCATGGAGGGTGGTCTGAAACTAAACTTGGATAACTTTTTGTTTGTTTATGAGGAGAACAGGTCCATCTCTGACACACCACACTGCGTTCAGCACTTGCTGATCTAATGACCACTCGTGATTTCCCTGATTTATTCTGCTTCAGGAATCTGCCAGGACATTGTCTTTTCCTGGTAGCTGCACTGCAGTTATTTTGGCATCCAAGGAGTATGCCAGGTTCCATATCTGCATTGCTTCTGTGCTGAGCTTTGTGGATCTGGTACCCCCTGTTTGTTTAAATAATACTTTGTTGTTGTGTTGTCAGTCTTGATTTGGACAGTTTGACCTTGCAACAGGGAGGAGAAAGACTGCATTAACAGGAGCACTGCTCAGAGATCTAACATGTTTATGTGTTCTAAGCATTCCTGTGTGTTCCAGACAAAATTTACTGTTCTGCCCTCTAGATGCCCTACTCACCCTAGTAGTGAGGCATCTGTTGTGTGGATCCTTGTGGGAGACACCTGTAGGAAGGGAATAGTCTCGCTGAAGTTGTTCATGTCCTTCCACCATACCACAGCCTGGAACAATTTTTGGGTGACTGGGACTGGATGGTACAAGGAGACTGTTCTCTGTTGCAGCACCTTCTTAGGTGGTAATACACATCTCTCAGTTGTAGCCGACTCCATTGCACAACAGCTACTGTTGAAACCATGTGGTATAGGAGCTGCAGGAATTCCAGTACAATCTTTTTGTAATTTGGCTAAAATTCATTTGCACACTGAACAAGGGTTTCATCCCTGGTCATTGGGAGATAAGCCCTCTCTTCTATTGTGTTCAGCTCCTTGGTTTTTGCACTTATAAGTCAGTCACCCAAGTAGGGAAAAAAACACCCCACCTTTCCTTCACAGATGTGCTGCCACTACAGTTAGGCACTGCTGTGAACACCCTTGGCATTGAGGTGAGGCCTAATAGCAGTACCGAAACTTAGTACTGTCCAGAGCATAACTTGAATCCCTGATATTTTCTGTGCCTGGGTCTTATTGGGATATGGAAGTAAGCATCTATCAGGTCCAGAGACCCAGCCATCCTCCTTTTTGCAGGGATGGGATCACTGTTCCCGCCATTCTGAACTTCTCCTTCTGGAGGTCAGTTTAGGAACTTTAGGTCCAGAATGGGTCACCATGCCCCATTTTGTATCTGGGGAAGGAAATACCTGGAAAACAGACCCTTTCCCTGCTATGGGGAGGAGACTCATTCCATTGCTTTTAGCAGGTTCTGCTTTCCACTTCTAGTTCCAGGAGGAGTGTTTGCTCCAGCCCGTGAGCTGGAAAAAACCTTGATTTGTTGAACCCTATGAATTTTAAAAATTGAAGGGTTAAACCATGGTCTGCTACCTCTAGGACCAAGTTGTGAGTTGTAATATTTTGCCACTCCTTGAGGTAGTGGGTCAGGTGCCCTCCATCTGACTATGAGTCTACGGTAACCTAGTCAAAATTGTCGGTTTGGCTTTGCCTGCAGCTGAGGAGCAGGGGCTTGCTTGTGCCTTGCTCCTCTCCTACCTCTGCCCCTCCCAGTGCGTCTCTACACTAGATATTTATTGTGGACATATGGCCTGCTATACTAAGCCCTATACCTACCTCTCCTTCCATAAGCAAGGCATAAATTAGTGTTGGAGACTAGATTAGTGGCTTTTGCTAATCAAAATAAAAAATGATTATCAACTGGTCGAATCTGATTAGCAGTGGGGAGTCCAGAATTTGGGGGAGGGGCTAAAAATAGTGCCATCCGCACATTCCAAGCACTGCGGTTCTGGAGAAATCGATTAACACCTACTGCTAATCAAAGCTAAAACTGACTTGCATTTGCCGGTTTTTGATTCGCAAATTGTAATGCGAACCCACTTAATTTATGCCTCGGTAAGTCCAGTAAAAAGCAGAGGCCTTTTGGTTCTCGGTTAGATTCTTAAAAATGGATTTCTGTTCATCCACTTTTTCCTGTGCAGTGTGCTTTAATTTTATCACCAAAAAGTGATGTCCCTCTTTGGGAAAATCCATAGTTTTACTCTCTGAATCCTGGGTCAGGTTAGTTACCCTTAACCAGGCAAATCTCCTTAAGGCCACAGAACATGCCAAGGCTCTAGATGCCACGTCATTAGCATCTATTGCAATTTGAAACCGATATTTTGTCGCTTCCAGTCTGGGTCACTCTCTTCACTGGGGAGGTTTTCACACCATGCCAGGACTGTGTTCCATAGAGCCTGCTGCTACTGAGCTATGTAAGTCATATAAACTCCCTGTCTCTGCAAGGCAGCTGTGGCTCCTTGCCATGTGGTCCAGTTTTCTGAACTCCTTCTTTGGAGGAAAGGCTGACAGAGACCTTAGTTTTCTCACATGCTGTAGCATGCACTACAACTTTAAGATCAGGGTGGGCGTATAGGCACTCTGACCTCAGCTTGTCCACCTGGTATCTTTTTTCTACTTTTTTTGTCCATGGCTATGGCAGAGTGAGTTTTTGCACCCTGGCTGTAGCATTTCACAGGGACCTATGTCTGGGAATGGACAGTCTTTCATGGATGTCAGGCCCAACATGCTCATAAACTCTGCCTCTGGTTCAGTGTAGTCACATTCGTGTCCCAGCGAGTGAGTGGAACAGGTAACTGGGGTCTTATGCACTGGCAGACTTCAACAGAATGAAGCAGGAAAGCAGAGGACCCAAAGAATCTTTTATGGTCAGTATTACAGAGGTCCTATGCAAAGCTATAAGCACTTGCATTTGGACTGCATTTCATTTTATGAATACTGGCCTCATTTGAAAAGGTGGAAAAGTTGGAATATTGCTCTGGCAGTGAAATCTAGATTTTACGGACTAACCATACTAGTCTTAAGGACTTTTTAAGGATGATTATTGTTTATTGACACCAAAGCCTGAACTCGGAATTTGTTCATATTTTATTCTCAGAAAGCACTCCCAGAATCATATGAATTATATGAAATACAAGCCTGCAGTTTTTTTTCTATCAAGAGTGTGCCTATTCTTCTGAGAACTCTGAAGGAACTTTCAAGTATCTCTGCAGCTGTATATGGACAAATACTTTAATCCAAAGAACAGTGGTGGCACTTATGTTCTTTAACCCTAATTATAAGAATAGTGCTTTAATGCTGTGCTATATGACTACTGTTTTTTGAAATGTTTTCCCTTTAAAGTGTTATTTTTATTTTATTTTTTGTCTGCTGATTTAGCCTGAGATAAGCATTTTATAATTTGTACTTCCACTTTATAGATCATAGAACAGCCACTTAAATTGCATGACGTAGGGGGGTTCGTTTGGCTGTAATTACGCTTTACAAAATGAAGACTAGAAGTAACAAACAATCAGAAACTCATAGGCCCGGATATTTCAAAGGATGCATGGTGCAGCAGTGTTACCATGCACAACCACTGATGCGCAGGCAGCGATATTCAAAAGAAACATCGCCACACAAATCCCGATGCGCTAGAGTGCATCAGTAATGTATGCAGGCACAGGTGGGGGGGGCGTGCCCATGCACAACCTGCACAGCCCACTATTCAGCCCGGGATGTGCAGAGTCATGCATGTGCAACCCCTACCTGCGCCTGCACAAAGTTAAGCCAAAAAAAAAGGAACAAGTGATGGCCACCCATAGGTGAGCTGCCGCATTGCAGGGTGCAACACGGCAGCTGCCACCTGTGGGTGGCCACCCGAGTTCCTGCTGCACCTGGCGGCAACCCCCCATGCCCCATCACGGGCATCTGTGTAGCAAAATCCCACCGTCCTATATCCATGGTGGTCCAGTGGACCTCTATGTGCCCAATTGCGGGCATTTGTCATGAAGATTAAGCCCCTGTCCTATATCCCTGGTGGTCCAGTGGACTGCACTCAGCCCGATCACGGGCATCAATAATAGAACCCCTCCCAAGTCCAATATCCCTGGTGGTCCAGTGGACCGATCGCGGGCATCTGTAACTCATAAAATACCCTACTACCCTGGTGGTCTAGTGTCCCCTCCCCACCCGCCCACTAAGCCCACCGCCCCGCTCCCCTCCGTCAGCGGTGGGCGTAGCACTTACCGCCTTCCGCCCCCCGCCTGCTGACTGACAGCTCAGTGGGCTGCATGCCCACTGGTTCACAGCATGAGCCAATGGGTGTGTAGCCCATACCCGTCTACTCAAGTCCAGATATGTGAATGAATTCATTCACATATCTGAACTCAGTAGTATGTGGGCTGACAGCTATGGCTCATGCTGTGAACATGGCGTGCAGCCCATTGAGCTGTCAGTCAGCGGGTGATGGGGCGGCAGGCGGGTGAGGTGCTGCCGCCCGCCAGCTGACGGGGGGAGCAGGGCAGTGGGGCTCAGTGGGCGGGTGGGGAGGAGGGTACACTAGACCACCAGGGTGGTAAGGGTATTTTATGAGTTACAGATGCCCATGATTGGTCCACTGGACCACTAGGGATATTGGACATGCGGGGGTTCTATTACTGATGCCCGCGATCGGGCTGAGTGTGGTCCACTGGACCACCAGGGATATAGGATGGGGGCTTAATCTTCATGACAAATGCCCACAATCGGGCACATAGAGGTCCACTGGACCACCAGGGATATTGGATGGGGGGGTTTCTTTTACACAAATGCCCGCGATTGGGCTGCAGGGGGCGTCGGTCCCCAACAGCTGCTGCCTGGCAAGGCGCCAGGCACAAGTCGTCAGGGATTGGTGCACCTGCATGCTAATGGCATGCAAATGGGGCCATAATGAGATGCAAATGAACCCTGGTGCACCTTGCATAAATTATGGCCCCATTTGCATGTCCTCTTTTGAATATACCCAGGTGCTGTGCATGGCGCAATGGCACTTGCGCTAGCGCATCTCCATGCTCCACTCTGGCCACTTGTGCTAGCGCAGTACCATTGCACCATGCACAGAGGGGGTGGCCAGGCTGCCATATTCAAAGCTGCTGTGCCATAGCGCAGCTCCGTTGAATATCGCCCAGGCCACACCCCTGTGCAACAAAGCTGAGCTGCGCCTAGGCTTGCACCACAGCCTGGCGCAGTTTGAATATCCAGGCCATATTGTATAACATCAGAGTACTGATTTAATAGGGACAGATAAAGTACCTGATATACCGGTAACTGAAGAGAAAAGTAAGCAGAAAATATTTAACAAGAAAGGGAGGAATAAAGGTAAAACACAACAACAGAAAAAAAATGCCAACAATAAGGGACAAAAAAGGAATATAAAAGCCTATGGAAATACAGACAAGGAAACCTCCAATATGGGGGATTCCCCCAAACAAACTGGATTGATCAAAATCACGAGGGCTAAATTGAGTACCAAACAAAAGGGGCAAACGTTGATTACTGATCATTTAATGAGAGAGAAAGGGCAATATTTAAATTTAAAAGATACTTCTATGCCTATAGTTATACCTGACACAAATAATAGAGAAACAAGATATAGACATGTTTCTTTCACTGATGATTCACTGGAAAAAACTCTTAATTTGATTTTTGATAATGACTGCCTTATTTGTGATTCAGACTTTGTATAGGGTCCTCTCAATGCTTCTATGGAGGTAAATGATTTTATACAAGAAAGACAAGGGCCAAGATTTAAAGAAACTGTTTCTCTAGACTCTAAAGATAGCTTTTAGTGCTTACCAGAACCTAATTCAGGATCAGGTGCTACTAAAACAATAATTGATAGCAATTCCTATAGGAAACAAGAAATTAATGACATTAGGCAGGAATTGCAAGATACTATAATTGGCATGAAATAAATTATAGAGAAAGAACATAATGATGCACAAACAGGTGATTATCAATACATTAAGACACAGTTTCCTAAATGCCCTCAGCATACATATTGTTTCTTCTAGAGATTGATTTAATTAAGGTACTGAAGGACCCTCATATAGCCAATATTGCAATAATGGAACAAATTATTTTAATGAAGAATGAGCTGCTCCAATTAAGGGGTGAAGTTGCCAGAAATAAAGAAATGCTCGAACTTCAGACAACCCTTATTGATGGTTTGAAATCCCAAGGTATGTCTAATCAACCTAATGAAGAAATCCATAAAGAGCAACATATCAGTACACAAATAGTAACACTGAGTATAAATGACGAGGCAAAGGGAGCAAATAAGCTTAGGGATAAGACTGAGAAAGGTGTTATAACTAATAACAAAAAAAAATAGGACAAAGGGAAACTGGATAAACAAAAGGTCAATAAACCTCCAATCCCCAATCAGGAAACAAAAACAGTAGCTGTGAAACCCAAAGACAATTGTGTAAGCAAGAAATTAACTAATAAGTCGAATAATAAAAATACCAACAAATTGAAGAAAGATACGAAGAGTCCTGAAATTAGAACAGAAAGTCAAATTCAATCACAGACATCTACCTTTGAGGCAAATGATCTTGACCAAGAACAGTTTCTTATGGTACTTAGAGGTATTGATAAAAGTGAAGTGGAGAACGAACAGATTCTACTGATCCTATGTCAATTAATTTGTATTGAATGGCTTCAGATAGGCATTGTACCTGAAGATATTGTAAAGGCCATTCAAGCCTATGATTGCCAGGGTACTGATTTAATTCTGTTGTTTCTTAAGTTCGACAGAGTGGCTAATTATCTATGGAAGAACTCTCATCTCATTAGTAAAATGAATTTGAGTACAGAGTACCCAATTCCAGTTATTAGCTTAATAAATAGGGGTGTTCGAACAGAATTTGATCTGACTGAAAAACTTGTAACTGTTCGCATTCTGTAAGATATGTTTTTTGACAATACACCAATGATTCATCCGGATATTGCAATTTCCATCTTCGGGTTTAATTTGGTGGGCTATGAAACCAATGTGAAACTAATTGCACTTGTTATTCAACTCAGGGTTGATTTTTTAGCTATAGAATTTTATGAGGATGACATAGTTAATTTACGTAGGGTCTATAAGAACTGGAAAGTTGGCACCAGTTAGACTTATCATTGAATAATCCACAGTTAATAAATAAGATCCTACAGGATAGTTATAAACTGGATAATTTGGGAATCCATCTTGTTGACCTAAATGCCTTACAAAAAAATTATGTACAGTAACTGACATTGAAACAGACAGAGAGAACATGAATATATTGTACAGTGCTGAAATTAACAACAGATATGAAGCTCTGTATGAGGGGAATGAATGCCTTTATATGAATACAGATTGTGAAGGGGCTAATGAAACATCTAATAGTTCAGTTAATTACACTATTTTGAATACTTCTTCCATGGACTATATGGAAAGATATAGAGAACATTTAGGATTACTATCTTGGAATATTGCAGGTATTCTTTCTAAATTGGTAGACAATGGATTAAAAGAATTCTTCAATCAATGTGATATTATTATGCTTCAGGAAATATGATGATGCTATAGAACAAATTCAACTAAATGGATAGCTACAAATACAAAGTCTGGGGATAAAATTAAAAAAGAAGGGCAGATTTATGGGCGGCCTAATTACATTTATTAAGATCACTGATTATTTTAAAGTTATTGACTATATAGTTAAACCTAATTACATTCTGATGATAATTAAAGTCTGAGGTGACCTACTTTTGCTGGTCAGTCTTTATAATCCTCCCCTAAATTCGTCACAATATGACAAAAACATGGCAACTAAAATATTACATGATATAAATTCTATACTATCTGCAAGTTTGTGTACCAAGATCTTGATCATGGGAGATTTTAATATTAGGTACTCTAATTGTAAATCCACTCTAATTTTGGATGAAATTCTGTCAAATTTGTACATTCCAAACAGAAATTCTATAGACAAAAAACACATTGATCATAATCAATTAATGGAGAACATTTTGAATTCACTTCAACTTATTATACTAAATGGTAGATTGAATAAAACGAGAATCAAGGCCTGCATCTGGGTCCTGTGCTCAGCTTACCGACAAGTAAATAGCAAAAGTTCTTTTAGCCAGCACCAGTAATCCATGACATTGCTTGAACAACAAAAAAAGGCAAAACTTGCACTTCCAGAGAAAAAGATGTACTATAAACACACAAACAAAGAAGCCATAAAACAGGAAATGTGCTACCAAAATTGGAGTTTATTAATGCACAAGGCTTCCACATCCATGTACGCTGTCCCCTCCTACAGCAATACTGGATGATGTCCTAACATGTTTCGTGCCATCCAATTCCTATGATTAAGCGCTAGATGGCACGAAACATTTTGGTTTTAAAAGAATTGTAGACAGGAAAAAGAAAAAAATTAAACAAACAATTAACAATTACACAAAGAACCCCCACAAGAAAAAATATAATAAAACTTAATCAGGCCAGGAAGAATTATAAAAATCATGCTAGTAAGAATAAAACAGAGCATCAGGAGTACTTATGGGAAACAATGTATAATGCTATAATGAATAAAGATGATAAAAAGTTCTGGACACTTTTTTTATTTTAGTCTTTGGTAACCGGGTAAGGACCACTAGGCACAAGTGCCTGTTTTCAGGGGCGACCTGGGAGCACTGGGCGGTTAAGTGACTTGCTCAGAGTCACACAGTATGCAAGTGGAGGTTGTGAGAATCAAACTCAGGTCTGGTCTGCTGGATGTATCAAGCTTGTTCACACCTCATTCCTCTAACCTCTAGGCTATACTGCCAGCTGGTAGCCATAGGCACAGAAACAATTAAAACCAGATTAGATATTTTTATTTCTCCTGATGTATGGGTAGACTATGGCCCAGATATTCAAACTGCGCTCAAAATGAGCGCAACAGCAGAGCAAGCACAAACCAGTTGCGCAAATGCGCAACAGGTGCGATATTCAAACATGGAGCAGCACAAATTGCGCAAGCAACCAACGTCTGAATATCGCACATACTGCGCCATAGCGCAACCAGGAAGGAGAAGCTGAGCCAAAATGTTGCGCTATGGAGCAACCAGGGCAGCCCAGCTGAGCATTCCACAGGTGCCATAGCGCAAGTTGAGCCCCCAGAGCAATGGAACTGCACATCCAGGGAGGCAGGCTGGGGCCCACCGCCAGCCATGCCACACATGGGCACAGGAACACACTGCAGAACCCACACCACACCTGCACACCCCAATCACAGCATCACTGGGGTGTGACGGATGATCTACTGGCCCATGGGGACAAGACAACACAGCATAAGCGGAGCTATGGACACCCCAACACAACCACTGGCATGCTGAGAGTGCCACACACAGGGGGTTGACAACCACAGTGCACAGCAGCCCCCCGTATGCACAGCACACCCTGCACTGTGACCCCAAGACACCACCTATGTGCATTGACTGGCACTGCAGGAAACCATGCATCCCCCCAGCACATGTCAACCCCGTGCAGCACAGAAGCCTACAAGCCAGACACACCCTGTGCACCCAGCAGTGGGTGGCAGCAGACGGCAAGACCAACAGAAAGTCACTGCCATGCTGGAGATACCTCCCCATGCACACACACGCACACACACACCCAGGACCATACCACCCCAGATGGCATGTACACCCCTGCAACTGAGCACCCATAGCCAGCTGCAAATCAGAGACCAACACAGTATTCATATCAAAATAGAAACGTATATTTAAAGATTCAATAACAAAACCAAGAGAAACTATTTACAAGGGGGGACGGGTAAAGGTAGGGGTGTTCAAGGGGGAAGGAATAAAAACTTGGAGAGGGAAGGCAGGGTGTTAGGGATGGGAGAAGTGGGAAGGGTAATGTGGGCTATGGCCCAGCTGGCTGCCGGTCCTCCCCCTGCTGGTGCACCGTGCTGTGCCTCCGTTGCCGAGCTCCATGGCGCCGGATGGCTTGCAGTATCTCTTGGTTCTCCAGCCCAACTTGGGTGGGGCGCCGAAGATCACGTACCATCCTCCTGAGAACCTCGAAGCCTAGGAAAATGGGAACACAGTCAATGGCTGTGACTGACCACAACCCTGAACACCACCCAACCTGCAAGCCATATAGCCCAGTGTCCCACACCTGTGATGGCATGCACCCACCCACAGTGAACATGCACATGGCCATCACAAACAGGCTGCACCAGCTATGCGCACCACTGCACACACACACTGCCCATGTCCATCACAGCACAAACAAGGCTGTCCAGTGACATGGCAACGTGGAGCAATGCCAGTTACACAGCTATGTGCCCAGTGCATGCCTGGACCACCAGTGACGCCTACACAGACGTGCTGTGATACTGGACAGTGATGCATGTCACCTGTGTCATGCATACATACATAGATACATAGACAGTGTCATCAGATAAGGGCCTATGGCCAACCTAGTCTGTCCATTTGAGCTTGTAAGTTCACTTTGTTTTCCTAGAAGTCTGTTGCCCTTACCCTGACCTCCAGAATTCCTTCATGTCTGTCCTGCGTCATTCTGAAATCCCGTGATTGTTTCAGCCCCACCACTTCCTCTGGCAGGGTGTTCCACTTGTCCACCACCCGCTCTGTGAAGAAATCCTTTTCCATGTGTCCTCTGAATCGTCGCACTCCAACTTCATCCCATGCCTCTAGTCCTGGAACATCTTTTTCACTTCAGAATAGTGTGTCCTGCACCCTGATCCCCCTGTAAGATACCTGTATGTCTCTATCATATCCCTCTCTCCCCCTCTCCTCCAGGAGTACATGTTCAGTTCCTTCAACCTGTCAGTCATAAGCCCCATGATGCAAGCCATGCACCATCTTTGTTGCCCTCCTCTGAACCTTCCCTGCCCACTCTCGTCCTTACGTAGGTATGGTCTCAGAACTGTACACTGTACTCCAGGTGGGGCCTCACTAGTGTCTTGTATAGTGGAATTATGACCTCCCTGTCCTGCATGGTTGTATTGTGCAGGGCTAGTGGACTCCCCCCCAGCATGCAATAGCATCCATGAAGTCATGATACTCACATTGCTCAAGCAGCTGTGTCTGCTACTGTTGCTCTTGCTGCCGTTGATGCTGTGGCTGCTGCTGCTGCATCCGGGGGCCGACTCCTGCTTCCACCGGGGCCCTGGCACGGCCCTCCTCACCCCGGCCCTGCATCCTCACATCCCAGCCTGTGGGAGACATATGTTGAGACAAACATCAGTGTGACTCAAAAGCAGAGTGCCCCCTGCCCCAGTGAGAGTGCCTGCCCACACAGCCATACCCATCCATCGCACAGCTGCACACACTGACACAGCCAACCGTGTCTGAGCCATCACCTATGCCCAGCCACCAAAGCACACACACACCCCTACAGAGAATACAGGTGCATAGATGGTACACTCTCCTGGCCTCGGCACCATGCCCCGCCTGGCACGTGCCCGCAGCCTTGCCAACATGTCTGGCTCCCTGCGGCAGAGGTCACTGTACCGGTGCCGGCACTGCTCAGCAGACCGGCGCCGTCCAGTGACTCCCACCAGGTCAGTGGCCACTTGCTGCCACACCTCTGTTCTTGCTGTGGTGAGGGGGGCCTCACCATAGAGTGCCTCATACTGGGGCTCTACTAGGGCCACCAGGTTGGCCACCTCCAGTGGGCTCCAACTCACAGCCCTCCTCCTAGCCATGTTAGCCAGTTTACAGCAGGCAATATGGCGCCCTGCTGCACCATAACCCCACGTGGAGATGTTGCGCAATAGACCACCACAGGCTCCAATCGCGCTGTTCGAACAGCGCCATCACTTCACATAGCGCTGTCACCAGACAGCGCAATAGGGACGTACACATGGCAGGCGAACAGCGGCAGGGGGCAAAGGGCATACACAAGGTCATGAGCACTGACGCAAGGCTACACTGCGCCATCTGATGTATAGGTAACCTCTGCGCGACCGACCAGCGCGTACCAGTGCCACAGTGGACTATTGCACAGTAATGCCACAGCGCCATATAGTGGCCAGTGCTGTGCGCGCCACTGGCACAATGGTGGCCATGGCCTGAATTGCCTATCGTGCTCAGCGCCGTCAGCAGCGCCACAGACGCATGCGCCAGCTATCTGGGGATGCGCGATGCAGTGTACCACACAGGCACAGATCTGTGCCATTGGCTCAGCCGACTGTTCCGTATCGCGCAAAGCGCAGATTTGCGATATTCAGCCGACATATGCAAATCATCTGATCAGCCATTCAAGGGCGCAGTGGCGTGATTTGCATGTCATTAAAGTTGCTCCACTCCTAATTTGCATGTGTTGCGCTATAAATGTGCGACAGTGGGCTGTGCTGGCCAGATTCGGTTACTGCAGGTGAGAGGTGAGTTACATGCTGTGTGATGTTCAGGACAATGCTCATGGGGAAATGCTGTAGACTGCACAGTGACAGGTGTCCACTTCCACCCATACAGATCACCATGACCGAGCAGAGCCAAGGTGAGGGTGAGGACGGTGGGCGTAGGAGGAGGCCGAACTTCACAGCGGCAGAGACTGAGGCCCTCTTCCAGGCCTACCTGGAAGATGAGCCACTATTGAGTGGATGGTAGGGCACCCCTCAGTCCCATGCGGCTGCATGGGAGGGGGTATCTCGGGCCGTTAACCTGCATGGAAGCCACCAGCGCTCCGTGCAGGAATGCAAGAAAAAGATGGGGACTGACCGCAGGAGGCTGAAGGAGAAGGTGGCAGCCTTCAGGGCGGCCCGTGCTGGCACTGGCGGGGGCCTGCCAGTGGTGTTGCAGCTGACCCCAAATGAGGAGGCACTGGTTGCAGCCATGCAGCCGAGCGCCATTGCGGGCATACCAGGCAGAGGATGCCAGACAGGTGGAAGCCCATCACTGCACGGTATGACATGGTGGTGGTGTTTGGGGGGGGTGGTGGTTGTTCAGATGCACTCACATGTACTCTCTTTCTGTTACAGATCCTGTTCGTCTTCAGGAGACGGTGGTGGTGGGTCCAGACAGTGATGCGGACCTGCTGGACATGGAGGAGGGACCATCCACCTCCACCACCAGCCAGCAGGCACTGCAGCAGCATGCACACTGGGCCAACAACTCTGGTGTCAGTGATATGGGTGCGGGGGGTGCACAGCCTGTGTCTCAGCAGTCTGGCATGCAAGCATGCCAGCATGCTGTGGCCATGGCAGTAGCACGTACCTGCACCATTGATGATGGAAGGCCTGCAATGGGCAGTGATAGGTGTGTGTCCCATGACAGACACACGGTAGGTCAGCACATGCCCCTGGGCCTTTCTGGTTCAAACCTGTGTGTCAGCATGCTGGCAGTGTCCCAGGCTGTGCCTGTCAGCACCGGTGGCTGTGCAGGTGTCTGGCACTGTTGCCAGCACGGCAGTGGAACAGGTGGACCTGGGGGCACAGAGGTTGGAGGGGCAGCAGCAGCAGTCGCACACCAGGTCTGGGGGTACAGTGTCAAGCAGTGGCACATGTCCACCGCCCTTTGATCCGCCCATACCTGGTCCTGGCGAACAGCGCCCACCCTCAAGGGGTGATGTGCATCAGGACCGTCCACACCCTGGGGGTCGCGATGCCATTGGGGCACAGTACCCATTGGACGCACACCCGCCTGCTGCAGGAACTGAGTACAGCTGCAGGGGCGGTTGCAGGGTCCGTGGAGGCACTGTCTGTGTCCGTGGAGCAGCACAGCAGGGAGTGTGCTCGGACCGAGCGAGCTGGTCCGTATGCGGATGGATGTGACCGCGCCATTGACAGGCTGACCCAGGCAGTGGTCTCTGTCGTGGACGCATTGGGCACACAGTGAGGTGCCCCTGTACCACACACCCCACACAGTGCACTCTCCACTTCCCGTTCCCGGCGTCGTGCGACACCAGGCCTGTCGACACCGGGTTCTGCTGTGGGCAGCCCGAGCACTCCTGGTGCAGGTTTGTTCGGCGTGCTGCAGACCCCTGTGCAGGCAAGGTTGCGGTTGTGCAGTGGGACCCTGGCAACAGTGCCACCCCATGTGGCCCCTGCTCAGCCTGCCCGTGCTGTTGGGTCACGGAGGGGCCGCACACGCATCCGTGGTGGCCGTGGGACAGTGCTACATGACTGAGCTGTCCCCCAGTGCGGGCCCTGTCTGGTGCTGCCCTGTGTGCAATGTGTGTCATGGTGGGCAGTGCACTGCTGGGTGCTCTGCTCACCACGCCAACACACGGACCACCTGCACACCCTCCCAACTGCTGTCCACAGGTGCATGTGCATGATGATGCCTGCATTGCACTGTACACCAAGGTGCAAGGGTGCCCAGGTTCTGACACACGTACTTGGACAGTACAGGTGGTGGGGGTGGTCGGTGGTGCTGTGTGTTAGCAATGTCGGTTCTGCAGTGCTGTGCATCTGCCCATGTACGCTCTGCGCCTGGTGTGTGTGTGTGTCCATATGAGTGCTCATCCCTCCCTGATGGTGTGTTGGTATGCCTGGACCCTTCCACTCCCCTAACCTTCATGCACCCCTGGTGTGTTCCCCTGTGTGCCTGTAGTTTGCGCATGGACAGTGTTGGTTGCACATGTCCCCTTGACTTACCTGTGTTGTGTGTAGTGCTCCTCTGTGATGGTGTCCCGGTGCAGCTGGGCCTGCCGGATCAGTCGGGGGTCCCTCCGTCCTGGGGGCTGCTCATCACCATCATCACCGGCGTCCCCATCGCTGTCCCCCTGTTCGACCTGTACGGCTATCCCATGGTCTTTGGCCATGTTGTGCAGGATGCAACAGGCCAGGAATATCCCACAGGCCTTTTGGGGGCTGTACTGTAGGGCACCGCCGGAGGTGTCTAGGCATCTGAAGCGTGCCTTGAGCATCCAAAACACCCGCTCTATGATGTTACGTGTTGCGGCATGTGCCTCATTATAGCATAGCTGCGCTGGGGTTGTGGGGCACTGGTACGGTGTGAGCAGCCAGGAACGGAGTGGGTATCCGCAGTCACCTATGTGGAGATAGTGGAGAGCAGTGTCATGTTCAGGTCCATATTGGCCATCTCCCTGTGTGCCACTACCATGGCTCCGGTGTTATTCCCACCCTTGCCCAGAGTTTGCATTCCATACATGTGTACTCACCCACTAGATGTCCTGTGCAGATGTCCCCACTCTCGAATCGATGGCACAGTGCAGACTGATACCATATGAAAGCATCATGTGCTCCACCAGGGTGTGTGGCACAGACATTGATTATGCGCCCAGTGGCATCACACACCACCTGGCAGTTGACACTGGAGAATCCCTTTCAGTTACGATAGGCATGGCCATCGGGGGCCAGGTGGCATGCGGATGGCCACATGGGTGCAGTCTATGGCCCCTAGCACGCCAGGCATATGTGCTACCCTGTGGAACTCCTGCATGTTTGCTGTACGCTCTGCCACGGTGCTGGGGAAATGGATGTACTCCGCAGCATGTGGCAGCAGTGCGCTGAGGAATTGGGTGAGGATGCGTGTGACGTGGCTGACTGTGTGATGCCTGTGGTGTCCCCTGTCAGCCTCTGGAAGGTGCCCATGGCGAGCAGGCACATGCAGGCTGTCACCTTGGTCTCCACCGACAGAGCGTGACTCCATCGTGAGGGTGCCTGCATCACATCACTGCACAGCTCACAGAGCCGTCTCAGTATTGCCCTGTCCAGGTGGTACCAGCCCACGATCTCTACATCTGTGTACAGCTCAAAGCTGATGCGGTCACGGTACCGCCTGTCGGGGGCATACCGCTGACGGGCCCCTCCACGGCCACGTCCCCCTGCAGCATGGATTCTCACCCCCCTCATTACAGCTTCCATGTGGAAGCTGGCACTGTCCATCTCCCTGGCTTCTGCCCCCCCCGCTGTCCTCACTGCTACTTCCACTGCACCGGGCACCCCCCGCTGGCCTCTACAAACTATGGGAAACACTTTCCTTGCCTGCCCTTTTCAGTCTGTCTGTCTGTCTCTGTCTGTCTCTATCTCTCTCCCCCACTTGACAGCCTGGTAGCGTTCTTGCGCCGCTTCCTTGAGCCTTTTTATTTTGGCTCATTTCTGCTAGTGCGCAGTTTCTGGCTGTGCCGCTATTGTGCATTGCGCAAGTCTTTGAATATCGCATTGCGCTCTTTATGCATGGATCCACCCCCTTCGGTTGCGCATGCCTTCATTTTCATTGCGCTATTGCTCAGCATGTTTTCGGGGGCGCAACTGCCTCCTTCTGAATATCGCAGAATGGCGCAGTTTTGGACTTGCGCATGAGCAACCCTGTTGCGCATGGCGCAACCCTTTTGAATATCTGGGCCCATTTCTCTAAACTGTTTTGGGACAATAAAGTACAAACTGAGGACATGGACATAGAAATTAATGGGGATTCTGACTGGTTCACACCCCATGAAGTAGGACTAGCAATAAATAGTTTTAAGAAAAATAAAGCTCCGGGGCCTGATAAATTCTCAATAGATTTCTTTAAAGTGGAAATGGAATGGTAGGCTCAGGTTCTTTCAGACTTATTTAATAAAATGATAATGTATGCATACTTCCCAATAACCTGGTTTGGTAGTTATGTATTTCCCATACACAAAAAAAGGGTTCCAAAAAGGAACCCAGTAATTATAGACCAATTAGTCTACTGGATAATTTATCTAAATTATTTGCAAAAATACTACTGGATAGACTTATTAATGGGCTTGACCAAAAAAAAGCAATGTCCCCTTTGCAAGTGGGTTTTGTTAAGAACAAAGGCACTGTAACACACATTTTTTCTATTAAATCATCTACTGGAAAAATATTGTGTTCTAAGAAGACAACCACTCTTTGTTGCCTCTGTAGATTTTACCTCTGCATTCGATTTCATATTGAGAACATTACTACGGGGGAAATGCAAAAATTAGGAATAGGTGGAAATGTAATTAATTTAATCAGGAGGATGTATACTGATACTTGGGTACAGGTTAAATAAGCAAAAGCATGTGATCTGACAGATAAGATTAAGACTAACCTTGGAGTTCATCACGGCTGTGTCCTGGCTCCTACCCTGTTCAGTATCTATATCAATGAATGACATTATTGCTGCACTGGAGAATCATGATCAGCATGCCACTAGAACAGGCAACTTTAAAATACTCTTGCTTGCATATGCAGACACTCTTGCTATAATTTCTACCAGCAGATTGGGCCTGCAGAAGGCTTTGAATCTGCTATAGGACCTATGCAAGTCTCACAACCTGAAACCTAATACTAATAAAACACAGGTTGTGATATTTGGTAGTACTAAGAAAATACAGAAGTATGTATCTTGCCAACAGAAGTTTGGAGTATGTTAATGAATACCAATACGTAGGGGTCTGGTTTTTGGCTAATTTGAAATGGAATAAACACAATAATTACATTATTAATACAGCAAAAAATACTTTAAAATCTCTGGATCGGTTTAACTACTTATATGGTGGGCATACAGAAGCTCTTTTTATAAAGACCATGAATGTTAAAGTAATTCCACAAATGTTATATTCAGCAAAAATATGGGGAGGAGATAATATTATCAATATTGAATCAGTCATTAATATTGCATACAAGAGATTACTTAAGAGTACTAAAGGAACCTCCAACGCTTTGGTCAGATCTCAAGTTGGACAACCTAGCCTTTATTATATGATACAGGAGAGGCAAATTAACTTTTGGATAAAAGCAGAAATGATTACGATACAGTACTTGCAACTGGCTAAAAAAATTAGAGAGTTCTTTAGAGTCTCATGGCCTAATATATTTAAGGCACTGGGATAAACTGAATATCAACATAAGTACAACACATACTAAGTTTATAACCAAAAAAAAATATATGAAATAGCCAGACAGAAAGAACTTGCTGATCTAATGTTAATTAAGAATTCTAACTGGCTGGTAGGTAACACCACAGAGCATTCTTTAAAGCTCTATTTGAATATTGTTTGGCTTCCAGAGCATAGGGCACTCTTGACAAGGTTTAGATTTGAAACCTTTGCAAGTAAAGTATTGGATGCCAGATATAATAAAAAAATGGAATTTCTAATTTATGCCTATGCAACACACAGGAAATTGAGGATCTTAGGCATGTAGTACTGAGATGGCCGTGGTATGGTGGGCCTAGGAACAGGTATCTGATGAAATATTTAAACCTCTGCAGCATTCTAGATAGGTATATGTTGGACCTGCTATTCAATTCAGAAAATATGGATTTACTTACAGATTTGGCTTTCTACCTATCTACTATTCTTAAGATCCAGGTAAAAAAATTGTGATTTTGGCCCATTGAATTTTGGAAGTAGTTTTACTAAATGTTCTCTATGGTCTACTATGTTACAGCACTTAGGTCCTACGCAAATATATTTGGTACACATAGGGACTAACTATCTCGCCAGCCGGTCAGTTGTGGAGACCAAGGAACACCTAACCAGGATGGGTGACAAACTATCATCAATTTCATCTGGCATCTCCTTCTCTGAGATCCTGCCAGTCTGGGAGAGGGGGGGCAGATAGACGGAAGGTTAGAGAATGGGAGATAGGGGAGCTAAACATGTGGCTCAAGGACTGGTGCCAGGAAAAAGGACACAAATTTGTAGGAAACTAGCAACAGTTTTGGGAGCTAAAGTTCTTTAAATTTGATGGACTGCATCTGACTAAGGAGGGAGTTAGTGCATTAGGGCAGAAATTTGATGTCTTTGCAGAATATTTAAACTAGCAAATGGGGAGGGGGTGCAGCGCCCAAAACATCGAATGGGAAGAACACCCCTTCCCCCTCAGCTAGTGGTCAAACAGGAGTTCAGCATGGTTATAGTTCATTTGCATCACCAGGTAAAGATAAAGGTCCGTCTCCCCATAAGACGCACAGGGGAAATGCCAGACCTCACCCAACAACTAACACACCGAAATCTGACCAATGGAAAATCATGTACACAAATGCTTGCGGTCTGGGAAACAAGATCCCAGACCTGCAGGCAATAATGACAGAGGCTAAACTGGACATAGTAGCCATTAGTGAGACATGGTTTACCAGTAACCACACTTGGGAGACTTCAGTACCTGGCTATGAACTGTTCAGAAGAGATCAAGGTGCAAAAAGGGGGGGGGGTGGAGGGCCCTTTATGTCAATGAAAATATCAACGCTACAGAAATTCAGAATACACATAAGGAGCCAGAAGAACTGTGGGTCACCCTGGAAACAGGAAATGGGACAGCCATACAAACTGGGGTTGTGTATAGGCCTCCAGACCAGGGGGAGGACATAGACATGTTACTGTTAGAAGATATACAAAACATGCAGCTAAAGGGGAGGTTTTGATAATGGGAGACTTCAACATGCCAGATACAGACTGGTCAATACCAGCAGGGACATCTGCCAGAACTAGACACATGGTGGATTCCCTGCAGGGGGAGGACCTCAAACAACTGGTACAACACCCCACAAGAGACAGAGCTATCCTAGATCTGGTACTGACTAACAGGGAAAGGATCACAGACCTCCAGGTAGAAGGTCACCTGGGGGACAGTGACCATCACATGGTATGGTTCAATTTGGCCACTAGAACAAAATCATCCCATTCCAAGGCAAAAATATGGGACTTCAGAGTAGCTGACTTTGATAAGATGGCCAACAGAGTGAAGCTAGCCCTGGTAAAAAGAAATACAGGTTAAGGGGTACAGGCAAAGTGGGCAAGCATTAAAGATGCAATACTTGAAGCAATATCCCATTGTGTTAGTGAGAAAAGGAAGTGCAAAAGAAGAAGAAAACCACTTTGGTTCTCTAACACAGTAGCAGAAAAGGTCAGAGCCAAAAGGCTAGCCTTCAGGAAATATAAGGAAACGCAGCAGGATGAAGATAGGGAGGCATACAAAACTTCCCTAAGGGAAGCAGGGAAGGCAGTAAGGCAGGCAAAGGCCCAAACAGAGGAAACACTAGCATGAACAGTAAAAGAAGGTGACAAGACTTTCCATAGATACATTAGTGAAAGGAGAAAGTCCAGAGGGGGTATTGCTAAGATCAAAGGGGATACAGGGGCGTGTGAGGAAGAGGACCATGTAGAAGCATCTATCCTAAATAGATACTTCTGCTCAGTATTTACTGAAGAGAAGGTAGGGCAGGGCCCACAACTCTGCACCATGGACACGGGGAGGTATGCACTAGTCCCTTCACAAAAGAAAGGGTCCTACAAGAGCTCAATAAGCTCAGGGTGGACAAGGCAATGGGACCTAATGGCATACATCCCATGGTACTAAAGGAGCTAAGGGTGGAACTAGCAGAGCCATTATCAGAATTGTTTAGTGAGTCTCTGAGCACAGGAGAGGTCCCACAAGACTGGAGAAGGGCTCATGTGATCCTGTTCCACAAGAGTGGTAGCAGGGAGGAGGCAGGGAACTACAGACCAGTCAGTCTTACCTCAGTAGTGGGCAAGATTATGGAGACATTCCTTAAGGAAAAGATAGTGCAACACCTGGAATCCATAGGAGCACAGGATCCAAGACAGCATGGCTTTACAAAAGGAAGGTCCTGTCAAACTAATCTCTTATATTTCTTTGACTGGGTAACCAGAGTGGTGGACCAAGGGGGAGCAGTTGATGCTGCCTACCTTGACTTCAGCAAAGCTTTCGATATTGTTCCACATAGAAGATTGATTAATAAGCTGGGTAGGCCCTGGGTAGGTCAGACTTTGGTCAACTGGGTGGCAAACTGGTTGACGGGCAGAAAACAGAGAGTGGTGGTAAATGGTATACAGTCAGAAGAGATGCAAGTCACAAGTGGGTTACCTCAGGGATCAGTCCTGGGGCCAGTCTTCTTCAATATCTTCATCAGTGACATTGCAGATGGACTGGAGGGTAAGGTTGGTCTGTTTGCAGATGACACCAAGATCTGCAATAGAGTAGATGATCCAGATGGGGTGGGCAGAATGAGAAGAGATCTGGATAAACTAGCAAAATGGTCGGAAGAGTGGCAACTGGGGTTTAATGCAAAGAAGTGCAAGATCATGCACATAGGGGAGAGAAACCCTGAAGCCACCAATAGACTCGGAGGGGAGTTGTTGGCAATCACAAGGGAAGAAAGAGACTTGGGCGTCATCATCACCGATGACCTAAAATCATCCAAGCAGACCTCTAAAGCAGTAGGTAAGGCTAGAAGGATGTTGGGGTGTATTAGTAGAGGTATCACAAGTCAGAAGAGGGAGGTAATAATCCCTCTTTACAAGACACTGGTTAGGCCCCATCTGGAGTACTGCGTGCAGTACTGGAGGCCACACCTTCACAAGGACATTAACCAAATTGAGGCAGTCCAGAGAAGGGCAACGAAAATGGTGCAGGTACTGCATCAGAAAACATATGAGGACAGATTAACGGAACTCAATATGTATACCCTAGAGCAAAGGAGGGAGAGAGGTGATATGATTGAAACATTCAAACACCTTAAGCTGTCCTGAGCTTTAAAGAAGCCTTGAAGACCCACCTTTTTAGCATAGCTTTTAATGATTTACAATAGTTTTAAATTTTGTCTATTTATTGTTTTATGATATTGTGCAGGCGCTTTGGATTTGAGAAAAGCGCCTTTTTTATAAATAAAAGTTGATTGATTGATTGATTGATTAAGGGCATTAAAAAGTTGAAAGAGTCTAATATGTTTCAATATAAGAAAAATAGCAGGACAAGAGGACACAGCATGAGATTAGAGGGAGGCTGATTAAGGGGTAATGTGAGGAAGTTCTTTTTCACAGAAAGGGTGGTGGATACATGGAATGGCCTACCTCAGGAAGTGGTGGATATGAATACAGTGCAGGGCTTCAAACAGGCATGGGATAGGCATAAGGGAGCAATATAGATGAGTATGAATAGATAGGCTATTGACAGAGCAAAGGCCTATGGCACATTCATAAGGTAGAAAAAGAAATGGGCAGACTGGATGGGCCTTGCGGTCCTTATCTGCAGTCAACTTCAATGTTCTATGTTTCTATGCATTGGCCCTCCGAGTCATGTAAGTTTCAGTAGATTATGGCACTTAGGTCCCATGCAGGTATATTTATTTTATTGGCTCTCTGAGCTATGTTAGCTATACAATTATACATACTATATGCTTAGCATATATGTAAGAAATTATTACTACTGTATTTTATGGATATAATTATTCTGTGTTTTATGTTTAAAATATTCAAGATATGATGGATTTGTTCTTAATGTACCTGATTTGCTATACAGTGGAAGTGTTAAAGAATTTAATAGCTGTATAAGTTTATTCTCGGTCTTTTCAGCAAATCTTTTGTATATGTGTATGGCTGTATGGCAATGTTTGATACCTTTTTACTAATTTATTCTGTAATATTTGTTTTATATTGAAATGGCTACAGCCAATCAAACAAATTATTTACTTACTTACTGACTGGTTCAGTGTAATTTAGGTTCAGTGTGTCTACCATTTGGGACACAAAGACAGAGTAGGAGGAGAAATCTTCATTCACCTTTGGTTAGGACCAAAGTCCCATTCTTGTGCTACCTCAAGCTCTATTGGTTCCTTCTCCTCTTCTATAACCCCCTGTACAGGTACCTGCTGTGGAACCAGAACAAGGGCAGTGGGGCAGCAGTAGTAGCCAGGCTTCCCATAGGCTGCATGGCTTACAAAACCTGCCAGATTTTCTTATTATCCTCATTAGGGGGTGCAGTTCTTTGTTCCACTGGTTGCTCTGATTTTCTTTTAGCCAGAGTAACTGTAGTATACATCTCCTTATGTTATTTCTTTCCAGACACTGAGGGCAATGGCTAGTCAGAAGCTCTTCTACTTTTTTATCATCATTAGCATTAGGTGCCCTGTGCTCTTTACCATGCTCTGAGGATGGCCTTACAGTCTTGTCCATCTCCTCTTGGGAGAGATGATTGCAGAATTTTTCAGCCACCTTTGAAATCAGTGGCTACTGCAAGGGTGAAAAATCTTCTAATGCATACTTTCCACCATTTGGAGTAACCTCCTTTATGTCTGTGCTTTTGTAGCTATGGAGTGGCACAGAAGCAGACTGGAGAGCTGAAAAAGCTTTCCTTAATTAATTCACTCAGCCTACAGTGGCCATTTTGAATAAGGTTAAACAGAACGTTTCAACTCATATATGTGCTATATGATTGAGTTTAAAGTAGCCATTTCTTTTTGAGTTTAGGGCAAAAACCTTTACAGAGTTCACAATTTATAAAGTCGTGGTCTGGGCACAGGTAGTTGAAGCAAAGCATTTGGCGGTCTGCCTTTTCACTATCTTTGAGCAGGATTTACAGTTTTTTAAACCCTGTAGGCCCTGTTCTCTTTTTTGGTCTCTCAGTCATGCCAATTTGACTGAGATTGGTAATTACTGTAAATTTTGGTCCCACTGATCAAATGCAGCTAAACTACAAACAAAATGTACTCAAATAGTATGTTTTTAATAATTCTTAAATCAGTTTTAGGTTCCCAACCACTATGCAGGAACTACGCTGAATCGTAATTTCTCCAGTTCCTGGAACCAACAGGACACTGGAGAAAATGTGACTGTTTATAATTTACAACAATTAGAAGGCTTGCCTGTGGTTTGATTGTGCAGCTGACTGTCGTAGAGAGAGACATACTGTAGGTCAGGAAGTTTAGGCAAACCAGGAGAAGTTATAAAATTTGCAAGTGGCATTTTATTATTATCAATAACAATAAAATAAAAAATAAATAAAAGTGTGCAGGATAGCTCTTGATACAGGCAGTTAAAACAAACAGAAGTCATTCATCTGGGAGTCTCCTTAAAATCTCCAGCTGTTTCTATCGCTAAACAAAACATTGCTCTCTTTTTATAAGATGCCTTTTAATAGCAATTAAGTTCTGCACCTGATCTTGTAAGTTTCATCTCCTGTTTTTCACAAAATTCAATGACTTTTTTCACTGACCTTCCTGTGACCAACCTGAAGAGCACATTAGTCTTCTTAACAGGTGCAGCCAATTAAGACATCCTGTCTCGGGGCTGATTTCCTGCTGACAATTCTGTTAACAAGCTTAAAAGGTCAAAATGTTTCTCAAGGTCAACCCCTCTGTTCAAAACTTCTCTAACAAACCCACGCAGATGTCTGCATTCGTTTCAACAATATATTTATACACATTTGTAACCTAGGGGATCCCAGTTTCACTTCAAGATTCACATATATTTTTTAACCACACAGAAGTAAGGGGAGAATGAAAGAATAGAAACAGCAAGTTAAGGAAGGAAGATAACGGAGAAATTGTGGAACCTTCAGAGTGGCCAATTCCTACGTGCCACAAGGAAAATTTGATTACACAATCAGACAGGCAAGAGACAGACAAGTGGAAGAATAAGAGAGGACATAATAGATCCTTGCTTTTAACTCTTTCTGCATAACAAATGGGGCAGGGTCTTATCTCAAGGTGTCACACTGACCAACCTCTGCCACCCTGCACTATAAAAATTCTTAGCATTCAGCCCCTACCTGCCTTTGCTGCTTTGCCCCTCTATCTTCCCTCTTTCTTCTCCTCTTCCTTAGGCAATCTCTCTCTCTGCAGTCCTCTGCAATCACCATCATTGCCATTAGCACTGAGATCCACTTCTTGGCACCTCTACTGAGGGTGGAAATTCACAGACAGCAAGGCCAAAGTAATGTCACTAAGCGGTTACACACAACTACTTACATGGTTTGCTGCTATGTTGAATTAGAAGACTTGCCTGCAGTTCAATGAGGTAGTTAGCTAAACTCTGTCTCCTGCAGTATTGAAGTTCTCAACATTCAGTCGCCGCCTGCTTTAGCTGCTTTGTCCCTCCCTCCCTCCTCCACTTCTCCTCCTCCTCCTCTAGTGCTCTCTTTTTGCACTGTGGGCCTCTGCAGTCTCCATCATTTTACTTGGTTACCAAAGACTAAAGTAAAAAAAATTAAAAATAAATACAAATTTTCTTTAGCCTCAAGAGCCCTTCTCTTGGCACCTCTACTAAGGGTGGGAATTCAAAGAAAGCAAGGCTAATGAAAGGTCACTAAACATTTACACACAACCACATATATGTCCATCTGCCACAATGAACTATAACTAACTAATGCAGAGTATTAAAAAATAGCTAATTTCAATGAAAAAATTTTTTTTTATTAAAAATAATAAACTTAGCTGCTTAGAATGTTGACAGAAGGGGGAGCATGGCCTGACCTCAAGCAAGATGGCTGGCTAATCTCTTCTCACTTCACCCTGCCATCCCTAATCTGTCGGCATCCTCTACAGTTCTTTAACAAACCTCAGATCGTCAAATATATTTGTGTTCCTGGTTGCATGTGGAGCAGTTTGACATACGTTTCATCAATCTACTGCTTACATATCATCCACTGTTTCTCAGTGCTCCTTGAGTCAGCCTCAGCCTACACTGCTCTCCTCAGAATTGCAGCCACAGCTCTCCTGGTTGATCAAGTGGAACAAATATTCTAACAGCTCAGAAATTAAATGAAAACACTGCTGCTCAAGTCCAACACCAATGCAGGGATAGTCGCTAAAGTCTCTGATTACCTAGTGCTCATGGACAAATGAAGCCAGTCACATAAAACTAGAGTCCATGATTTCCAGGACCAACTCCATGGCTAAATGGAAAAGATATGCCAACTTCAAGGGGAAGGCAATGATCTTGAGAACCGGGATCATCAAAATAATCTTAGATTCATGAAATTCCCAGAACATATGGCACTTAAAGACACTATCGAGTTCCTTTGTCATGTTTTACCCAGTCTGCTGAAATTGCCTGGAAACTCCCACCTCAACATCAAGTGGGCCCACTGTTCTTTAGTGCCACTACCAAAGAAAGGCGAGAACCCCAGGCCTCTTCTCACTAAATTCTCTAGTTCCAGGTTAATGAGGATATTCTAAGGAGGGCACGAGAATTAAGGATTTTAGAGTGGCAACGGCATAAGGTAAAGATTTTTCAGGACTTCTCCAGATAGCTAACCTCCAAGCGAATGGTATTCTCAGAAGCCAGGCAACTTCTTCAGCAGTTAGGAACACCCTTTTTAGCTTCATTATCCAGTTCAGCTCTGTCTGCAGCACAATGGTATGTCAGTTACCCTCAACTCACTGGAATCAGCAATAGACTATACTACAATGGCCCTCCTTGCCTCAGCCTACTAATCGCCCAGTCACCCGGCATGAGTCAGAAGCAATGGAGTATTCATTGGATAACACCCCACCAGCTCAGCAACCAGCCCAGAGATCCCACACTCCAGAAGCACAGGATGATGACATGGTTTCCTCCTAAGCCTAAGCACAGAAACTGCAACAAAATCAAAGATTGTAAAACTTCAACACTGCCATCTGTTAGATCTTACAGCAATAGCAGGAGTGGGGACTCAGCTGACAATGAGGACAGTCTTACAGACTTGGCAGTTCCTAACAGATATGCCTCACTCAGACCAGCTTCTCCAGAGCAAGGACAGACCCATCAGAGACAGTGCCCTGCCAAGTGCGCTCCTGGCCCTGTTGCCACAATGCCTCCATCACTAAATCATCAGTCCTCACCTACCAACTCTAATCTTATTAGTGCCACAATATTGCAATGCAAGTTCCTTTGCCTACTTCTGGTTCCTCAGGCCCTGATAATGAAGCCTCAGGATCTGCCACAACACCCATGATCTGACTACTCTTCCTGGGCAGCGGTTGTAGCAGAACAGGCTGTATATGCAACAGAAACCTCACCAACATGAACCACCTGCTGTACTCAACCATCACAGCTGCAGCATCACCTTGCACCAAGCATGCAGAGACAACATGCACCACCCTGAAACCATGACTCCCATGTATTGTCTTCTTTCTGTCACCCTCTGTTCACAGTGAACCGTCTACTGGTCAAACTGAGTCTTACCTTACTTCTTTTCAAGCTCCTCTTCCCATCTGCATGCATTAGACTGACTCCTTTCGACATTTGCCAGACTCCCCTGTGCACTTAACTGGTGAACAGCGTTTAACATCCCTGTGCTTCAACCCCCCGGTATACCCCCCATACAGCAACACTTCTGCAGTGACAAATGTCGATACCGACAACAGCGACGTTGCTGTAGAAGTCTGCCCAGAACCCGGCAGCACTTTCCCCCATCCTGCACCCCCTCCCCAAACCAACTCCGACTCGGAGTTGGAATCTAAAAGTTCGGTGGGTGAGGGGGGCAGAGCCCTCCAAAGAAAAAACACAGTTCGATGTGCACGGCTCCCTGCCGACTGCAAATCGCGGTCAACATGGAACCTGGCACTGTGATGCCAGTCGATGAATTAGTTGTCGAACCAGCATCGTAGAGCCCAACCCCCCACCTTCCATGCATGACAATCCACTGCACAGTCTTACCTGAACTGCTCCCAAACAGTGAGTGTTTAACTGACTCTTCCAGAAGGACCTTCTAGCAAGCACAAGACTATGATTTAACCACATTTGCATATCCTTTTCTGATTGGTTATGTTGATAATCTGAGGGAAGGCTGGGGGGAAGCAAGCTAAATTTATTCTTCTATGGAGGGGATTGACTATTGCTGAATGCTTTCTTCTACAGGTCAATTAGTTTAAAGCACACCCCTTAGGTTGTCTTCAGATCTTCCAGGACACTGACTCCTATGCTGCCTGGTTAGCTGGAAATTAAACATCATGTCTCCCCAATATCAAACCCATGCAAGATGTTCACACTCAGTTTCTGGCCTTATGACCCACAGGTAGCAAACTGGAATTCTCAGCTGATGCTTTGTTGTGGTGCTCATTCGTGACTCCATATCAGCTGTCAGAGATAACAAGAGGTTTGATTGGGACCAGCTGACACACACTAGCCTGCCCCTCAGTAGTGTGCCCCTCGAGTTGCACCCCCTGGTTTACCTATGGGATGGGTGCCAGTGGGACTGGGAGGGGGTGCATGCTGCTAGCCCTGTATGGAGATCCAAAGCTAAGCACATCTCTGCATTGATGAGGCAGCTACATGCACCCTCCTACGCACATTACCTAGGCCCCGCCAGATGACTTGGTGTCAGAGAAGATGCCTAGGGAACCTGTACCTTTGGTAGCTCTTAGGACAATCAGGGTGCAGCCCTGACATTAGCTATTAGAATTGCCTAACACTGACTATGGATATATCCAAACCAGCATTTCACCCTCTCTTGGCCAGAGTACCCAGAAATCTCCTTTCTGCTCACTACCCTTATTTCTCCCCCAAACTACCATTAAGGTCCAGATCAGCTTTTGATCAAACACCCATTAAGAGACTCTAATGCCCCATAAAATTCTACCTCTGTCCTCCTCCGGGAAGTGACCTCCCTCCTGTTAAGCACACAGGGTTACTACCACTGAACATAAAGTTTGGAGGGTACTTCAAATAAGACTCCAAGGAAGATTCAAGCTGCCATGAGTGAGCATAAAGTTTGTTAGGGCACTGTCCTACTCTCTGATGACTGGGACTTAACTCACTCACAGCATATGAAGTAGTATCAGCCCTCCTTGGAACCCATAGATTTGCTCACAGACTTGCCCTTTTTTTATAATGCCCAACATAACAACCTTATTCAATCTTTAAGGCTTTCATATGTCCTATGAGGTACTGGGGCTGGGGGGGGGGCAGGAATGGGCTGCTTAATATGTTTCACACTGTACTACCCATGCCCTACAAACACAACTGTGAGTCTTGGAGATGTGCTAACTTGACTCAGATGCGGATGTGCCCAAGGGGCCTTTATATTTGCTTAGTGGTTACGTTTTACCAGTTTTCTATGATCTGTTACCAAATGTACACTAAATCTCCTAAAGAAAGAACTCATGTGCTTCTGACTCTGTACCAACTCCCTGAAAGCCTCTGTGTGCATCCTTCTGCAATTCTGCTTGCATCTGTTTGTGTCCTCGTTGCAATCTGGTAATTGCACACTCAGCCCCCAGGGTAAATCATGGCTGGCCTATGTACAACACCAGGAATGTCCGGGGATTGAACTCCTCTGCGAAATGCCAAAAGGTGCTCTTCCATTTAAAAAGGCTCTGCCCTCAAGTTGCCCTCCAACAGAAGAAAGTTGTTGCACCCTGAAACTTGTAAACTCAAGAGAGTGTGGAATGGCATCACGATCCACAGCTCAGCATTAGTCAAAAAGTAGAGGGTTTCAATTCTTGTGCACAAGTCCCACAATTGGACACTTACAAATGTTTCCAGGGACACTGAAGGCAGATGGGTTTTGGGGTGCTTTGACACTCCAACTGGCCCCCTTATAATAGGCAACTTATATGCTCCCAACTCCGACTCATCTGCCTTTTTCCATGACTTTACAGACAAAATGCTGTAATTCAACATGTCCAATACCCCTGTGGTCCTTGGGGCAACCTCACCCTAAACTAAAGCAAGGAAAGATGTCAAGGGGGTACTAAACCACACATAAAGGCAGCTCAGGCAATTTTGTTTGACAGATGTATGGTGCACGCTCCACCCAATGACACATGATTACACATGTTTCTCTGCAGCACATGGCACATACAGTTTCCTGTACCTCTGGCTGGCATTCATTGGGTTTATGGACAAGGTCACAGCAACCTCCATCACCCCCTCATAATCTCTGACCATGCTCCAGTACGATATGGTCTGGGGACCCAACCTCTCACACTCGCCCTCTTGATGCCTTGATCCCCTCCTTCTCCATGACAAGAAATCTCTTGAATGTAGTGTTGCTTGGACAGTATCCTGTCAATTAGGATACCACCGGATACCAGTCTTTTGAAATTCATTAACGAGCATATCAGCTCATACCATCTATGTTCCCTGGTAAATCTTATACATTCTGCTACAGGTGCCCCCGTCCCCAGGGCTGCAATGGCCATAGACTTTAAAAAAGCTTTTGATTCAATAGAATGGGAGTACCTCTATAGGGTATTACATAAGATGGGTTTTGGACCAGACTTTCTGAGCCAAGTCTGCACTTCATACACTGACCCCATGGCCAGAGTTCTCACAAATCACACCTTATCAAAGGATTTCTGGCTAGTGAAGGGGACATGACAAGGCTGCCCTGTGTCCCTCATACTAGCAACTGAGCCTTTATAAGCAGCTATCTGTCATTATCCCTGGTATTCCAGGTATGAAAACAGAACAAGATTGCTGCTCAGCTTTATTATATCTGGATAACTTTGCTGGTACTCATGGAGGAGGCCCCCACCTCCCTACATTGTCTCTTATCCCTTCTCAACAAATTTTCTTAGGTCTTTGGCCTTAAGGTGAACCATTCCAAAACTGAGGTTCTCCCTCTGAATGCAGCATGCTCACCACAGCACGTGCACAGTATGGGTCTTTGATGGGCCTCAGACCAAATTACCTACCTTGGCATCAAAGTCTTTCATAACTTGAAGAAAATGTATGCCCTCAACTTCACTCCCCTGCTGCAGGAATTGTGCACTGAATGTGATTGTTGGAAGCCACTTCAACTGTCAATGGGGGGTAAGATTGTAGCTGATTGAAGCTATCAAAATGGTTACCACTCCAAAAATCTTTCACCTTCTCCAACGTATATCCCTACCCATTGCCCAGAAGTGGTGTGACAAGACAGGAGATGCATTGATTGGGAATTTCATCTGGGAATGGACCCGACCCTGACACAGCCCGACAAAACTTTGCACCCACTGAAAAAAGAGGGGGTTGGACCTCCAATGGTTCAACATGTACAATTGGGCCTTCCACACAGCCCAGCTCTTGCATTGTTTCCCAACCCAGGAGGCATCTCCCCTCCTCTGGGCAACTGGGAGGCTCAACACTTCAGAGGAGTCATACCTCCTGCTGGTTTCTTCACCCCTAAGTCTAAAAAAAACAGACTCCACCCCACAATAGACCAGTCTCTCAAACTATGGTCCCAGCTCCAGGTTCTGCTGATTTCTGACCTGGCTTATCCTGCACTAACTCCGCTGTGGAATAGTCCTGAAATTCTGGTAGGTGGTGCAATGATTGGTCTTCTTGGGCTTCAGTCGGTTTTCAAATTTTGAGGGATCTCCTCACAGCAGACCATCATGCCCATGATATCTACCTTAATATTCAGTGCAAAATTTGGCCTGATCCATGGGATTTTTGGCAATACTTGCACATCCGCAGTGAGTTGACCCCTCCGCTAGGGAAGCTTCAACGGCACCACCCATTGGACAACAACAAACATTTGAAGGTTTTGTTGAAGTTTAGAGCTGGCAGTATAGCATAGAGGTTAGAGTAATGAGCCATGAATGAGCTTGGTACATCCAGCAAACCTGGGTTTGATTCTTACAACCTCCAGTTGCATACTATGTGACTCTACGCAATTCACTTAACCTCCTGAGTGCTCCTGTGTAGCCCCTGAAAACAGGCACTTGTGCCTAGTAGGCCTTACCCAGTTACCAAAAGAATAAAAAAAAAAAATTCCACTAACTGTAGAACAGACCTTATATACAAGGCAATGAGAAAGATGCTCCTGAACCAGTCCCTTACTATCTGGGACAGATGGGCATCCCTCTTAAATGAACCTCTTCCCAAGAATGGTCATCCTACCGGAAGGCTGCATACACAGCCATCTGCGACTCCAGAAGTAGAATGCTTTAAAACAAGGTTTTGTGGTACATATGTGGTACTGCACACCTTTTGTCCTTCACTCTGTGCACCTGCTCCCCAGTGATCACTGCAAGTGTTGTGGCCAACCTTTAGGTAACCTTTTTCACATACTATGGCAAAACTGCCAGTTCCACTCCTACTGTCACCAGGTTTTTCAGCCTTATTAATGCTACTCTGTCCAGCAAAATTACCCTTTCTCCAAAAATGGCCCTTTTAGGATCCCTCAAATTTTTATTTATTTCGTTTTTGTTAACCAAGTAAGGTGCACTAGACAAATATTTGCCTATTCTCAGACACAACCTGGGAGAGTACAACAAATGAGACTAGTCTGTTTATGACAACACATTAGAATGATAAAATACAGCTATTTGGTTATCATGGATATAAACTAAATAAATACAAATCTGAGGGATCCTAAAAGGGCCACTTTTAGAGAAGGGTGATTTTGCAGGACAGAGTAGCAGAGTACCTCTTCTGCTAAATCACTCTAAATTTGATCTCCTCCGTCCCCTACTCCTAAGAATCTACTGCCTTACTACATGGTAGTAGCAGCATCTGTACCACTCTTGCACAGTCCCTTGTTAGGTTACAGTACTACTGCTTCACACTTCCCCTTGACTGCCTCTCACTCCAGAACTGCTCTCCGTGCACTTTGAACCATCCTTTCTTCAATTCGTTCTTTTGTTATAAAGCACCATCTGCACAGAATGGCTCCTCAAACTGGGAGTATATATTATGATATGATACAGCTTGCCCTCCTAACCCTCCCTGAGCCTCTACTTACATCTGGAACCAATAATGACATGCTCACCTTGGAGAATCACCGCCTCTGTGCCTACGGCACTGCAACCTCGTCCCAACAAATTGCTTATCCCACTAGACCTTGGAGAATGCAGACACCACATAGCAGGGCCTTGCCTGAACTCAACCCTGTCTGGTTTCCCCCACAGTATTAAAGACATTTTTAACCTACACCATCCACGGGGAAGACAAACTAAACATAGTTGGAGACAACTATTAGAATACATTGGCAGGCTAACAGTTACTACATCTGCTCTCTGGCAATATTCACCCTAATCCAGACCCCACGCAAGGCACCACTATTACTCAGAAAACCTCAGGATCTCTCACAATTGCTTCGATTAATACATGCAGTCTCCTCCCTAAAATGGATGTCCTGAATGCTTGGATACTGCAGCACAACCCTGACATACTCTCGGTTGTTGAGACGTGGCTCTCCCCAAAGATATTGGACACCTCTATTTCCATGCCTGGATACATGGTTTACAGACATGATTGCTTGTCCAAGCATGGAGGCAGTTGTGCAATTTACCTAAGAGACACTCTCCAGGGGCTAGTCCTGCTGCTGATCAAAACTGGTGACCACTAGCAAGCTACAGTGATAAAAGTCTTCCTCGGTGCTCATAATAAATCTCCATGGTTATGTCTGTATACATTCCACCCAGACAGATGACTGCAGGCTTCTATGCTTTAATGGAATGCATAGGAGCCCTAAATCTTACATTCGAACTACTAGTTCTAGGGGACTTCAACGCTAATTGGCTCTCCCCACAGGCCAGCCCCTGTAAGGATGCTGCTGCTGCTGTCCACCTTATGCAGTTGGTTGACTCACCCACTAGAGTAAATTACAAAACAGGAAACAGCACCTTACTTGACTGGGTCCTGTCCAACTGCCTGGGCCATATAGGTGGGACCACTGTACTCCCAGACACCCTGAACTACCACTCTCCAGTCCTGCTTCAGTGGTCTAAAAAATTGCTCAAACCCCCTGCTAGAACAGTCACTAATAGAGTTCTTAAATGAGGCCACCTTGAATTACTAAAAGCAGACCTTTGACAACAAGACTGGTCCCTAGTCTTTAACACTAGCAATGTTGACACCGCTCTAGATCACTTTATCAACTATTTCAATGCTGCATGTGATAGGCACACCCTGCTTAAAACCAGGAAAACTAAAGGCCCCTGCAATCCTTGGTTCTCTCCAGACTTGCTCAACATGCTGAAATCTAGGGACCGCCTATGGCTAAGAGCTCGGGCCTCTGGAAATCAGGTTAACACGCAGAACTACAGGAATGCCCGGAATGACTGCACCAGGGCCATACGTGCAGCAAAAAAACAGTATTACAAGGAAGCCTTCTACCAAACTTGGAATGATTGCAGAAGGTTTTGGAACAATTTCAGACAAGTTACTGGCAAAGACAACAAGCCTGCCCCACCATGCTCAGAATTGATGACATGCATACACTGGACCCCAGAGCAATTGCAAACTCATTTAACACAGCCTTCGCAGATTTAAGTGGAGTACTTCCCTTGGACTTCCTTGACCTGCCTAACCCTGCTGATCCTAGTGGAAACATGGGCTCAACCCTCTTCCACCCACCATTCCATTTCAAAGTTCTTAGAGCTAAGGAAGTAAAAAGTTACCTCCTAAAGGTTCTTGGCAAATCTAGGTACAGCGGTGATACCCTTGACCTGAAATCTGTTCAGCTGACATTAGACAAGACTCTGGTCCCTCTCACCTATATTGTCAACACGTCTCTAAGGTTCTCTCAATTCCCTGGCAAGTGGAAAGAGCCACTGTGACACCTATTTTCAAGTGTGGTGACCAGTCTCTTGCTGGGAATTACCGAACTATCTCTATTTTTCCTCCACTTTCGAAAGCTCTGGGGAGAATAGTGGCTGATCAGTTGGTAGATTATTTGGAAAAATATCAGCTACAATGCTCGCAACAACACAGGTTCAGACATGGGCACAGTACTACTACTGCACTGCTAGAATTCACGAGCTTCATTCACAAATCCCTTGACCAAGGTCTCCTTGTCAGCACAGTCTACACAGACTTAACCAAAGCATTTGACACAGTAAACCATACCCTACTGGTCAAGCAGCTAACAGACATTGGTCTCTCCTCTGATTTGGTGCTAGGTTCAAGATTTTTCTCCCCCCCCGGCCTCCTTTAAATACACTTTAGCTCCGCCCCTCTTTAGAGCTAATTCATCCTATTTGCTTACAGCAAAGGTATAGACCGTGTCATAAAACCTCCCTCCCTCTAGGCACCTCACCCTCATTTTTCTCCCCCAGCTTGCTCTCCTGGATCCATGGCCCACCTCCCTATTATCATTCTCCTGTTGCTTACCAACATAGTAACTGTACTTTACCACAATGAAGCCCAAGACTTGAAACCAGCTCTGGAATGTCTCAATGCTATACACAATGCCCCCTATCATTGCACCACCACTCACCTAGCATCCCCCCCTTCCTTCTTGTACAAACCACTCTCCACTCATCTGCTCCTCATACTCCCTTCTCACATGGCAGTTAGAGCACTATCCCTCCTATCTATAAACTGCAACATTAGACTGTTCTACAACAGCACTAAATGGGCATCCTTAACCATTACTGACAGCCAATCACAATTTAAAAAAGCGTCCAGATCCAGTATAATAACCCTAAAGAAACTATTGCTCCTGCTCTTTCTCTGCTTGGGTAATGTAGAATTAAACCCAGGTCCTCCGTCAATGTTCACCTCTCCCACCGAATTTGCAGCGGCTCCCGTCCTCAAACTAATGTTAGTCAACATCTTAAGTTTGCCCAAGAAAATTGACCTATTACAAGCCTGGGCTGCACACACTGAGCCTGACCTCATTATTATTACTGAATCCTGGCTCAAAAAAGCTATTACAGACCAGCAAGTAACTCTCCTAAATTATAATTTATTTAGGGCAGATAGGAACACCGGGGGGTGGAGTAGTTGTCTACGCCAAATCCAGATTCACAGTTAGTGACATCTGCTGCAATTCAAAACCTAAGGAATATGAAATCGTATCCCTGAAGCTCCACCTTCCTTCCAAGGAAAGTATCATGGTAATCGGTGGCTATAGGCCTCCAGCTGGTGAGACTGAAATTCTTAATGTCCTAAAATCCTTAGTTACGATTGCCAACACAGAAACACTGATACTAGGGGACTTCAACATGGATTGGCTTTCACAGAAATCTCATAGCCTGAAATCCCTTTGTGATGAACTGGGTCTTGCCCAGATGATTATTGAACCTACTAGGATCAACACCACTAATATTGCTAACAGCTCTCTCATTGATGTCATACTTACCACCCATCCCCACAAATTAATGCACTCAGCGGTCTTCCACAATGACATGAGTGTTCACAGAATTGTAGTCTGTACAAGATCGATAACCAAAGCTCACCACCAGCCCAAGTTCATAACCAAGTGATCCTTTTGAAAGTTCAATACTCTGAGTTACTTGACTGACCTTAGCAAGGTCAAATGACAAGATCTGTACCTCTCCAAAACAGTCGATGAGGCCGTCACTACCTTAAATAAAAATCTCATCACCTTGGCTAATAAGCATGTCCCCTTCATTAAAGTGCGCACGCGTAAGGTCTCCCACCCATGGTTTACACCGGAACTCAAGACTGAACTTACAAACCGAGATAAACTCTGGGCTCTAGCAAGAAGAACCAAGAATCCAGGAGATTGGCAAGCATTTAGAGCAGCTAGGAATACCTGCGTAAAATGCATTTGTGAGACCAAAGCAAACTATTAGGTTTCCACTTTGGAACAAGCAAAAGGAAACTCACAAAAGATCTGGAGGACCATCAAGGCAATCGAAGGAAGGCTGGCTGCCCCCTCCATCCCATCTAAGATTCACGTGACTGGCACAGTTATTGAAAGCAGTTGCCAAATCCTTGAAGAATTAAATTCCCATTTTGTCACAGCTGGTCTAGCCTTCGATGCCTCACCTTGTGCAGCTCGAACCAGCAATTATGATAGCCCCACTACTGCTCAGAAAACTACAGCCCACCCATTCCAACTGCTACCCCTTAGCTTCAAAGAAGTAGAGGATTCACTCCTCGAGTTAGATACCACAAAAAGTGCGGGAGATGATGGCCTTGAACCATTTTTTCTAAAACTTGGCTACCACTATCTTACTGCCCCCATCCTCCATATATTCAACCTTTCTATTTCATCTGCCGTAGTTTCATCATGTTGGAAATCTGCTCATATCATACCCCTATTTAAATCAGGGGACCTATGCGACTTAAATAACTACAGACCAATCTCAATCCTACCAATCTTTTCTAAAGTCTTCGAAAAGTTGATTTATAAACAGTTGAAAACCCATCTCGAAACCTTTTCTCTCCTCAACATAGCACAATCAGGCTTTCGCTCTAATCATAGCACCATTACTGCTTTGGCCAAAGTCACCAATGACTGGATTTCAGCTAAGGATGCTAAGAAAATCACGGGTGCAGTATTCTTAGACCTAAGCAAAGCATTTGACACCGTTGACCATAATCTAATTGTAAACAGCCTTACCAACATAGGTGCCACCCCAGTTATTTCCCAATGGTTCTTCAATTACCTAACAGGAAGGATGCAGAAAATCAAAGCAGGTGGGCTGTTCTCTGCCTCTTTACCTATCACCAGGGGAGTCCCGCAAGGCACCATCTTAGGTCCTATACTCTTCTCCCTATACATCAACAACCTTGACTCACAAATAACCAGGTCTACCCTGCATTTTTTTGCAGATGACACAGTCTTGTACACATCAGGCCCTTCATTACTGGAAGTCAGGGACATACTCCAAGCCGACTTTACACAGTTAGAAACTAATCTCATCAATAACAAACTTCTCCTAAATGCTAAAAAAAACAATGCCATGATTTTCTCCCCTAATACCCCTCCCAACCCACCCCAAGATTTCATTGTTACCTCCCTAGGTGAACTGCTGGAAGTTACCTCCAAAGCTAAATATCTCGGCTTCTGGTTAGACAGTAAGCTCTCCTTCAATGAGCATATTGATGACCTGTCCAGAAGGTTAAAAGCTAGACTAGGCTTCTTTTTCCGAAATAGGTCCCTCTTCCCCCTGGAAATCAGACTCAGGCTTGTTCAGACCACCTTCCTTCCCTTACTTGATTACGGGGACATCATCTATACCTCCTCAGCAGTTACTAGCCTAAACAAACTAGACATCCTCTACCACCGTGCCCTGCATTTCATTACAAACTACCCATTCCAAACCCATCATTGCGAGCTGTACACAGCTGTTGGCTGGACATCACTTACCATTGGACGCAAGCTTCATGCTGGCATTTGGACCCTAAAACTTCTCCTGAACAAACTTCCAAGTTATTTAACAGCTCTCATCTGTACCTCCCATAGTCCTTATTCCCTCAGAAAAGCAGATTTTATCCTACTTGACGTTCCCAGGACTCGCACCTTCTCTAGCAGAACAGCCATCTCAATTGCCCTACCAACTATTTGGAGCCAGCTGCAATCTACTCTGAAACTATCCAGTGTAGTCTCTGTGAATTTCTTCAAAAGATTAGTGGCCTCAATATTAAAGGATACCTGTAACTGCTTTTATTCCCCTTCCTCATCCTTCCCCACTCCCCCATGTTTCCTCTTACTACACTGCTATTTTTGAACTTTTTGAAGTTGCACTAGATATTTTCAGACTCTGATAGTGGACCAAGTTATTTTTGCAGGACCTAGTCTGCCCTTAATGCATTGTCATGCCTTTACCTATATGTATAGCGTATTTTGCTTGCAAATATGTCCTTAATGCGTTGCTATGTTATTTCCTATATGTAATGCTTATTTTGCTTATAAATATGCCCAGGACCTCCTTGTGAATGAGCTTGCTCAATGGAGTTTTCCTGTAATAAACTTGAACTTGAACTTGGTTCAACAGTTACCTTTTCGAACCGGTCTCAACAAGTTAAGATTGGTAACACACTGTCTGACAGTCGATCTGTCCTCTCAGGAGTTCCGCAAGGGTCCATTCTGGGCCCGTTCTTATTTAGCATATTCCTTAACCAGCTCCCTGATGCCTGCCAATGTAATTTATTACTATATGCAGATGACGCTGTACTATTCAATAATGATACAGACCCCAATGCACTTCAACGCAACCTGCAGAGCAACTTCACGGATGTTGAATGATGGTTTAAAGATCACAAACTGTTGCTGAACTACAAAAGGACAAAAAAATATAGTGTTCTCTGCTCACAACTGTCACAAATCATACCCACTTCTCATCTCTAATGAAGTGGGCTCTCCCCTGGAACTTGTGCAACACTTTAAATATCTGGGAATCACAGTCAACAGCACAATGTCCTTCGCCCAACACATCAATAATGTTGCTAAGGTCGTCAATATGTGCATTGTCCTATTGCACAGACACACACAGTCTGACTCCAGAGGCACTCAAACTTGCTGTCGATAGTTCACAAGTATCAATCATTGACTATGGGCTGGTAATTCACGGGTCAGCCTGAGATACCGCCCTGTGTCGCTTAAAAGTGGCCCTTAACAAAGCTTGCTGACTCACTACAGGAGCCCCTCGACTGATGCACACCTGCGATCTTTATGCTCAGGCTAACTGGCTACAGTTCTCAAGCAGACTCATGTACCAATCCTGTCTCCTGGCAAAAAAGATTAACTTAGGTTTTTGCCCTCCAGGGTACAAAATCTCCTCTTGCCTTGTGATAATAGATGCTGCACCCACAGCTTGGAAAGTCAAATTTTCAAAATTCCTCACTGCAGGACATCAATGGGCCAAAGATTGTTCACACATCATGCACCTCGCTGGATGAACTCTCTTCACCCCGGAGTCTCCTCGGCTACCGCTTTAGGCTCTTTTAAAAGAAAACTGAGACAGCACTTAGCTACTACTTCCAGCTGTGACTGCTTTCCATAACTCTCAGCTCATGACTGTCTCTGCCTCATAAATCCTTCTTGTGTACACTTATCTTCACCTTTTGTATGCACTTAATGTCGTCTGCCCTCCTCCTACCCCTCACCTCGATCCCCTACCCCCTTTCTACTCTATTCCTCCCTTCCTTCCCTCAAAACATTCTGCCTCTGCTCTCCCCCTCACCTACCTGTAAGGGTTCAGTGTGATGTGTGATGATGCCATTGGCTGATTCTTCCTCCCCAATATAATGTCCGTCTGTCCCCTGCTACCTCACAGCTGTCCCCTGCTATCTCACAACTGTCTGTTTACTGCATGCTGAGCACTCTTGTCTCCTTTCTACTTTCTTGCTAAGTATCCCAGGCTTCATCATTAGTTTCCAATACCATTATTATTTCTTGTATTCATATATGTGTTAGTGTTTTATTTTGAAGTCCACAGTTAACCCTTTGTATCCCCTCTTGTAAAACCTCTGACGTGGAACCTATGTAATGAGCTTGTTCTCAAAAGGTTTTTTTCCAAGATCACAATAAATAAATAAAATAAACAGATGTACAAAAATAATAGACCATATATACAAAAGAGAGGTGCAAAGGGGATATTTTTACACTGACTAGACAAAAAGTTTATCAGAGTTCGTGTTAGGAACAGGTGCATACAGCTTTAAGTAATAAGTGGGAGTGACAATGGTTTCTGAAAGTGCAGGTTGCAGGTCTATGACTAATGTTAGCAGGTATAGAGTTCCAGGGCCCGATTTTCAAACCCCTTAAAATGACGCAAGGTGCCTGCGTCAAACATAAATGATGCAAGTGGCACCTGGCGTCAAAAAATGTGCCCTGAACTAGTCTGAAAAGCAGCCTGCGTCAAACGCAGGCCGCATGCAACAAAGGGGGCTTGTGCAAGTCTTGTGCCATCAAACTGACTGTGCCATGGCACTAGGGGTGATGTGGCAGACACCAGCTGCCACATCCCCAATATCATGATTCTCAAAACTGTCCCAGAGGGCAAATTTCTAAGTACCATTAGACCAGCCAGGGCTGGTCAAAGAGTACTTAGAATATGTTGCTCTGGGACAGTTGAGCAATTTGATGCAGTGAGCCGTGGTCCCTCCTCCCCAGCACTGATCCCCCATTATGTTTAATGTAAACTCACTGGTGGTCAAGTGGACCTCCCCTCTCTGATCCCCGATTCTGCCTGTAAATATAAATAATAAAAAGCCCCTTCCCTGGTGGTCTAGGGACCCTCCCCCGATCCCCAATTTCACCCATAAATATAGTTAATATAAAACCTCTTCCCTGGTAGTCTAGTGAATCCCCCTTCCCGATCCCCTATGTCACCTGTAAAATATAATTCATAAAAAAACTTCCTTGGTGGTCTAGTGGACCTCCATCCCTCCAACCCCAGCAGGTAGTGCCCACCACCCCGCTCCACCCCATCCTGAAACAGAGCCAGTGATTAGCACAGCCCTATTCTCACCTCTGTGGCTGGCCACCGACTGAACTGTCACTGAGCACAAACTGTATAGTGTACACACTCATTGATTGACAGCTGTCAGTAAATGAGCACATACTCTATACAGTACGAGCTCAGTGACAGTTCAGTTGGCAGCCAGCCACAGACATGGGAGGAGGGCTGTGCCAGTTGCTGGCTCATCTTTCAGGATGGCAGGCTGAGGAGTGATGGGCACACTTTCTGAGGTGGGTGGGAGGGGGCCCACTAGACCACCAGGAAGGGGTTTTGTTAATTACATTATGGGCAACATCGGGATCAGGGAAGGGTCCACTAGACCACCAGGAACAGGAATGAATTTATTTTACCAGGGGATCAGGGATGGGGGGACTGCTAGCCTTTGCCACACAGAGCCTGTGGCAAACCCCTCCCATGTGCCATGTGTTTGTCGCACAGGAGAGACTGCCACAAGCGTGGGGACTTAGGCACTGGGACCCCTCCTGTACCAGAATCTGGTGCGGGTCCCTGGTGCACAGGGCTTCAATGCAAGCTGCTGTTTGCCTCAGCTTGTGTCGATCTAAGCCCTCTTTGAGAATCGAGCCCCCAGTGTTTGGGGGCAGAAACAGAAGGCAGTCTCCCCATGTTTGGTCCTGGTTCTGGGCACAACTAAGAGGTCATGGTCAGAGGACTGGAGAGGGTAGGCATTCATACTAGGCACTAAGAGGGAGACAAGTGATATGGGAACCTGGTTTTGAAAGACACTGTTGATCTCAGCATATTCCAGTCACTATAGAACACCAAGTCATCAGCATATAGGATGGATGTGCTATTGGAAATACAGTGGTGGGCAGAGTTGATGTGAAGTGAGAGGAAGAGGGTCCCAGTATGGAGCCTTGGGGGACACCAAGAGAGACAGGAGAGGGATCTGAGGGGGAGGATCCAAACTTGACTCTTTGTTGTCTGTTAGACAGATAGCTTTTAAACCAGGGGAGGGCAGTGTCAGATATTCCTAGGGATGTTAATTTATTACAAAAGAGGTAGTGATCAACCATACTGAAGGCCTTAGTTAGGTCAATGGGAGCAACACCTGCTAGCTCTCCTTTGTCGATGGTATTTGAGATACTGTTATGGTGAACAATGCCATGCTGGTGCTATGGTTACGTCTGAACCCATGTTGAGCAGCGGAAAAGAGATCATGGGCTGAGAGGTAATCTGTGAGCTGTGTAACAACAATTTTTTCCAAGACCTTACTAAGTGCCAGTAGGAGGGTGATGGGTCTATAGTTACTTATATTTTTTTGTTACCTTTTTTTTAAATACTGGAACTATGTCAGACATCTTCCATAGGGTAGGGACAGTGCCAGAGATAAGGGACAGGTTGATGATTCTTGCTATTGTAACCCTGGTGCCATACATTTAAAGGGCTACACTACTGCTGCCTTAGCTGGCCAGACCGAGGTTGAGGGGCCTGGGTTCCTATTTTACTTTAAAACTAATTCTTTCCCAAAATAACATAAATGCACAGTGCTTCCACCCAGAGTACATCTTTCTGTGGGTGAGAATAATACCTGGTAAGCCGGCCCAGTGATGCTGAGGCGCTGGACTCCACGCCTCACGCCACACTGTTGAGCCAGGTTTGGACATGAGCCCAAGCCACCAGGGGTCAGCAGGGGAGCGATGGGATCGAGCATCCGGAGGACTGCTCTCCTATCCTGGGGGGGGGGATACAGGGAACCACTGCTCTGTAGCTGCCCCGGTGATGATCGGGGGCACTACTAGACCGGTGGCAATGTAAGGGGGTGGAGTGCGGCAAGCCGTCAGCACATCAGTGCCCAGAGGTCACTGCACACTGCACTCTGGGGTGGAAAAAAACATGGAGGAAAATACAGGGGGTGATCTCTGTGGCTGAGGCCACACCCTGCGCCCCCGGGGAGGCGTCTGTCCAGGGTACAGCACGATGTTGGCCGGTTCCTGTGTTCCGTGTGTTCATGTGGCCCATACACAGGACTGGGTCTGTGGGGTGCAGGCATAGTGGCCGGAGATCATGGGGCTCACTCCGCCGAGGACGAGGATAAATAGAATAAAAAAAAAAGTAGAAGAATACCTGGTAGAACCCTCTGGGATGCCGTACCCACCCACAATACCATAATGCCACACAAACATGACCCACCATTTAAAACCCCGCATTTAAACATTTTTAGAATTATTGACTCTCTCTAATAATATGCTCATGACAACAGATGTATGCAAAAACAACAACAATTTATATACAATGGGGTGGAGGGTTAGGATAGGGAAATTGGATGCAGAGGTCAAGCAATTTACAACTGATTGACATTTGAATTTATTTGATTTAGCTAATCATTTCACATTTAGATTCAAACAGTAATTACAGTGGCACCACTAACCTCTGAGGTATTCAGCTTGCTTACTTCTATCTAGCTAGCTGCAGGAGACATTTAGCTAACACATGTCCCATGCCCGCACTGGTACCAGTCCCCAAATTGTGTTATTTATTTAATTTAATTTATTTATTTAAAGTCTCGGATTACAACCTTTGAGTCAAAGACTCTTTTACAGGGGTTCCATGTCAAGAGGCCAAGAACATAGAGAAAAACACAGAAATACAGAGTATGGGAAGCGATCCTGGTGGCAAACAAATGATTGAAATATTGATTTAGAAAAGTACGGTAATAACCTTACAAGCAAGCAATTAAAAGAGTACATTACACAAATTGAGCAAGCTAAGGCAGAACCAGTTAAAGCAAACAATAGGATATTGATCTTTCGGAGGTAATAGACAGCAAATAAAGCAATCACTAGGATATTGATCTTGTCGGACACAGTATATAGAGGCATGTTCATTTTTATTAGGACAGTTGTGCAGGGTGAAGCAAATACCAAAAATTAAGAGCATTCAAATATATATAGAAATTGTCGGGGACATCCAAGGCAGAGAGGTGGGCTAGAAGGAACAGTCGCACCTGCTAAGCACCATAAGGTGTTCCTTGAGCTTTTGTTTGAAGGTGCCTAGGGTGGGGGCGTCAAGGACATCAGGGGGATGGCATTAAGCAGGTTGGGGGTCCTGTAGCTAAAAGATCGTTGGGCCTGGGAGGTGAGGCAGAAAGGGGTCTGGTTGATGCTTCTGGACCCTGCAATCCCAAAATTATTATCTGGGTACCCAGTACTTAAAGTTCTTAAAGGTGCTGGACTGTTATACATTGAAGCTGTTGTTGGCCGGCTGTTGGGGACCTTAGAGATAATAAACAGATTAATCGCATCTTATATTTGTAGACACATAGCATGACTGTAGTAAGACAGATTTTAAAACCTTTTCTTGATTTAAGGAACTCAGACTATAATTACTGAACCTGGCAATGTTAACTATTTACAGTCTCTCCAAATTTGGAAGTGTTGTCGAGGCACAGGTCAGAAAGCATAGGAAAACCAGCAGCAGTCATAAAATTTGTAACAAGTGTTTTATTATAAATAACAGTAAAATAAAAAAATAAAATTGTTCAGAATTACTATTTACAACTATTTACAATTTACGAGGCAGTATAGCGCAGTGGTCTAAGGCTCTGAGCTGCAAATCTGGTGACATCCAGCAGACCAGACCTGGGTTTGAATCCCACAGCTTCCACTTGCATACTGTGTGACCCTGAGCAAGTCACTTAACCTCCTTGTGCTCCCAGGTCACTCCTGTAAAAAAGGTTTCAGCTTAGTGTGCTATACCTGGTTAAACAACTAAATTAACGGCAGTAGAACCATAAAAACAGAGTTCTTCTTAGTTTTTTTTCTCAATTCCCAATCTCAGTCTCTGTCTCTGTCTCACTCTTTTGCAAAACATTGCAGCTCCTTTTCATAAGTCTGTACAGGAGCTCGTTAAGAAAATAGCATGCTTCTCACACAGTGTTCTTGTAAGTTTCCAATGTTCTTGTCAGTTTCAGCAGTTGCAGCAAAAAGAACATTGTGACTCAGAACTGACCTTTTCTTTACATCTTCTGCAAAAGGCTTAAAAATTGCATCTCAGGTTAACCCCTTGAGTTCCAAATAGCTTTGCAATCATTTCAACAGTATAACTATATACAGTTTTCAACAAAGGGATCCCAGTATCAATTACATTTCCACAAAATGATTCACATATATTTCTATACCTGCAGACATGCAAGGGGGAAGAAAATACAGAACAACAAGTGAGGGTAGAGAGATAGCGAGAGGCAGAGAATTGCAAGACCACTGGGGTGATCAAGTCCTAGGTCTCATAAGAAAATTTAGTTGCGCAACCAGACAGAGAAGAGACAGAAAAGGAGAGGCTAGAACAGACCCTTGCCTTTAAACTTTTTCTGCATAACAACTGGGACAGAGCCATATTCAACCCTGTCACCCCCCCCAAGAGGGAACCTGTTTTACAAAAACAGGTTTCCAAAACTTTCTAGTAATTCTCATTTAACATATGCATATAACCTTTACAGATCTGTACATATGCAGTATCCTTTTTTCCATAACAACAGTACAACAAATAATGAAGTTTAAACTCATACATTTGTTTTTCCAATCTTCAGAATTCTCAATTCCAGATCCATATCTAGACAGAAAATCAACATTGATATTCTCTTTCCCAGATTTGTGCATCACTTAAATTTAAATGACTGTAGTGCCAGGTACCAACATGTGATTCTGGAATTTTTATCCTTCACTTGGTTAAACCAACAGAGAGGACTGAGATATGTTACAAGTACAAAGTCAGCTCCTAGTAAGTAAAACTTAGGACTCCATGGCCCACTTTGCTGCAAGGCATTCCTTTTCAATGGTGGAGTAGCTTTTCTTTCTGTCATGCAACTTCCTACTTATGTACAGAACAGGATGTTGTGTCCCATCGATATGCTGACTCAAGACTGCACCTAGGCCTACCTCTGATGCAAAGCCAAAGCCAACTATCATAAGGCCCAGCTTTGCAATTCTTGATGGGAAAAGATTCTGGGATAACATCAAAAGCATCCTTGGAAAGAAGGAAAAGAAGCACCCTCAGCTGCTCAGTATCAGTAACACCCCCACTACAGACCCTCTAGTTATTGCAGAAGCCTTCATTAAGGCCTTCACCGATCTTGCCCCAGTGCTACCACTTGTCTATTTTCAACTTGGTTTGAACCACTCTAACAACTTACCTACAGAGTGTTCTCACCCAACCTTCTATTTTATAAGGGTGACAGTGAAGGAGGCCCTAACTATGGTCAAGAAAATATTAGGTAAGACCAGATTGGGCAGTGACGGGATAGACATGAAACTTCTATCCCTCACCCTGGACGTTCTTATAGTGCCCATTACCATGCTGTACAATAAGTCCCTGGCCCTTGCCCAATTTCCAGTGGTTTGGAAGCAGGCCGTAGTTACGCCAGTGCATAAAGGAGACAACAAGTCTCTGGTAGTCAACTACAGACCCATCTCGATCCTCTCCCCCTTTCCAAGGCACTGGAAAAGATTGTGGTGGGTCAACTCATCGACTACCTCAGTAAGTATAATCTACTATGCCCTGACCAGCATGGCTTCAGACAAAATCACAGTACCACCACTGCCCTGCTGGACTACACAAACTATGCACATAAGGCCCTGGATGAAGGCAAACTGGTGGGGTCTGTCTTTATTGACCTCACCAAAGCCTTCGATACAGTCAATCACCCCATTATTGACCCAATTGCAAAAAATGGGTGTGGCACCCAATGCCCTTTGCTGATTCCAAGACTACCTGATACGGAGAAATCAATGTGTCAAATTTGAGCAAACAGTATCCAGCGTAAGAGAGGTATCATTAGGGGTATGCCAGGGATCAGTACTGGGGCCCCTACTCTTTAGCCTCTTCTTAAATGACCTTCTCACAGCCTGCAACATCAAACTCATACATACCGAGCAGCAGCACGTCTCAGGCTGCCCTACAATCTGAGCTGCAGAACTCCTTCTCCACACTCGAGGACTGGTTCTGTAGTCATAAGTTGCTACTAAACTACAAGAAGATCAAGGCTATGCTTATGTCCAGCCCCCACAACAAAAATAAGCACCACCCCCTCGTCATCTCCAACTCATGTAGTGAGCCGCTGGAACAAGTCCACTTGTTCAAGTATCTGGGGGTCATAATAGATGACACCCTCACATTTGCGCACCATATTGACTCTCTGGTCAAGACAGTCAGTGCCAAGATTGGTGTCCTGTACAGGCATAGGCAATACCTCTCTCTGGGGCCCTCCGCCTCTCAGTCCACAGTTCGATTATATCTACTATTGACTATGGACTAGTGGTCTATGGGGCGGCAATGGATACAGCGTTCAAGAGGATTCAGACTGCACTCAACAAAGCCTGCAGACTCACCCTGGATGCTGAGCATGGCACTCACACCTGTACTCTGTATGAACACGTAAAATGGCTGTCATTAAGAAACAGGGTCAAATTCTAGACTTGTATCCTAGGGAAGAAGGCTCTATTGGGTAAAACACCATCTTGTGGAGGCAATTTGATCAAGGAGGCCAACTCCTTACAGGTCACCAGAGGGAGGACTAGATGGACCTTGGCTATACTCTTCCATAGCTCCTCACTTGGGCAATGTGCATTTGCCTACTGGGCCCCCCTGTGGATGAATTAACTCCCTGGGCAATTCTTGGCCACCAATTGCCTGGCACAATTCAAAACTGACCTCAAACAGCACCTAATAACATTCTCTAAGTGCACCTGCCCCTGACTCCAGCCACACCTGCTCTCTCTCTGCCCCCCATCAAGCACTAGGCAGGCCTCAGGTACCCCCTCCCTCTGTCCCTTCTCATGACTTGCCTCAGCAATCAGTTTGCATCATGCTCCTTCGGCACCCACCACCCCCCTTCCCCAACTCACAGTCCCGTGAGTTTCCCCTAACAGTCACTACTAATACAGGCTGCCTGACCATGTCCCCTCACATGCCACCATTTACTCTAGCATGTCTTCTCCGCTCAGCCTCCCCTCACCCCACCATTTCTCCCTATACCTTATCACCCTTCTTCCCCCACCCTTCACCCCCACCACAGTACATACCTCTCTCGTACCTCCTTTCTTCACCCCACTGCCAGCTGTCCCGTTCCTCTGAACTACTGACAAGGCATTTTGTGGCTGCTTATCCCCCCCCCCAAACCCTCATAAAGTGATTTTTTTTTTATTTTAACTTGTACCTATATTTTGAGTTATTCTGTAAGTTCTGAATCCAATCTGTATAGTTCATTATGATGTACCTTTGCTTTCTCCTATTGTACTTTGTTTTGCAATCTATGGCATGGAACCTTTGTAAAAGAGCTTGCGCTCAAAGGCCTTTTCCGAATCACTAAATAAATAAATAAGTCTGTAACAGAAATTGTTTCTCAAAGTCTGGGCTTCTTAAAACAGGGGCTGAACATAATGCAGCCTTAATGGCCCGAAAAGTCTCATCACACTCCTGGGCCCATTTAACATTCTTTGTGAGTTCAGTGAGGGGAGGAGCTAACTTGGCCAAACTGGGAACAAATCTCCGATAATAACCAGCAAGCCCTAAAAATGACCTGACATGTTTCTGGTTTTAGGAACAGGACAGTTAGCTATGGCTTCTATCTTGGAAACCTCTGGCTTGACTTCTCCATTTCCCAAAACATAGCCCAAATATCTGGTTTCCTGCATGCCCAATGCACACTTGATAGGATTAATTGTCAGACCTGCCTTTTTGATCAATTGGATAATTGCTTGTAGGTGTTCCAGGTGGCTTTTCCAATCTGGACTGTACACCATGACATCATCCGGGTATGCAGCACAATAACCAGTGTGAGGGGATAAAATTACATCCATGTATCACTGGAATATAGAGGGTGTGCCTTGTAAACCAAACGGTATCGTGGTGAACTGACAGAATCCTATAGGAGTGATAAATGCAGTTTTGTCTCTGGATTCTTTAGCTAGGGGGATTTGCCAGTAACCCTTGGTGAGATCGAGGGTACCGATATATTTGGCAATCCCCAGTCTGTCCACCAAATCATCTATTCTGGGCATAGGATAACTGTCAAATTCTGACACTTGATTAAATTTCTTAAAATCAAGGCAGATTCTTACACCCCCTTCTTTTTTGTTTACAATCACCATTGGTGATGATCAAGCACTTTTTGACTCTTCTATGATACCCAGTTCTTTCATTTTTTGTATTTTCTTAATCACGTCAGCTCTTAACTGCTCTGGTAATCTGTATGTCTTTTGTCTGATAGGGCGAGAATTCCTTGGCCCAGATATTCAAAAGGGTTGCGCCGGCGCAACCTCGCATTGCGCCCTGGTGGGATATTGAAAAGGCTGCCTGGCACAGAGCAAAAATCCTGATGCGCCGGGGCACAATGTAAATGTATGCGGCGCAGATGCAGGGGGTGTGCCCATACATATGCAGCACATCCTGATATTCAGCCCGGGATGTGCGGCACATATGTCAGCGCAACCCTGCAGTGCACTTCATAAGGGGGCTCAAAGTTGAGTCTGTAAATAGTGGGAACAACTTCTGGTCACCCACAGGTAGTCTGCTGTATTGCAGGGTGCAACACAGTAACCGCCAGCTGTGGGTGGCCACCCGTCCGCCCAGAACAAAATCCACAAGCCCCCATTTCTCCCTGGTGGTCCAGTGGTACCCCCCTCCCCTGATGCCACAATCACCATTAGCACCGTAAAAGACCATCCCTGGTGGTCTAGTGGTACCCTCCCTCCCATTACCCTAATCACCGGTGAATTTAAATTAATCCATTCCCTGATAGTCTAGTGGTAACCCCCGCCCCTAGCCCCGATTGTGGTAAATTGCAGTACAAAACTTCCCTGGTGATCAGTGGCACCCCACCCCTCCCCCACAGGACCCTTTGTCCTCTCCTCCCCCCACCATCGGTGGGTGGCATAACCACCGCATACCGCCCAGCTGCCCACTGAATGACAGGTACAGTATGGGCTGTAAGCCCATTGGTTCACGCTTTGGACCAGTGGGCTTGTCAGGTCATACTGTATTAGACAGTCCCAACTATGTAAATGACTTCATTCACATATTTGGACTATCTAGTATTAGTATGCTCTGCAATTCATACTGTACCTGTCATTCGGTGGGCAGCTGAGCAGTATGCATGCAGGGAGCGGGATGGGCAAGGGGGCCTGTGTGGGTGGGAGGCTAGACTACTAGAGAATGTTTTAGGGTACTTTTACCGGCAATCAGGGAAACAGAGGGAGGAGAGTACCACTAGACTACCAGAGAATGGATTAATATATGTTCACTGGCGATCGGGGACACAGAGGGTGGGGGGGTTACCACTAGACTACCAGGGTTTGTTCTATGGCGATGTACTGCAATCATGGCTATGATGCGTGGGATGCCCCAGGACACCCTCTGCACATGTCATTCTGAACAGGGTGCCAGGCACAATTCGCTGGCTGCCCTGCACAAGGCATGCAAATGGGACCATAATGACATGCAAATGGCCCCATTTGCACCTTGCATAAATTATGTCCTCATTTGCATACTCTCTACTGGATATCGGGGCGATGCACCCAGTGCAACTGCGTTTGTGCTGGTGCATCCCCATGCTCCCTATCTGTGACTTGTGCCGGCACAGTACCACTGTGCCGTGCACGGTCCATGCCATATTCAACAGAGCTGCGCCATGGCCCATCACCACTGAATATCACCTGGTCCTGGCCCCTGCACATCCCAGTTGTGCTGCACCCATGCTTGCGCTACTGCCAGGCGCAGTCTGAATATACAGGCCCTTGTCAGTATTACATGCTTGATCCTTTTTGCTCGGCCTGGTATTGTGGTAAAAGTACTGTTAAAAGTCTTTAGCAAGTTATGAATTTCTGTGGTTTGTTCGGAGGTTAAAGAAACATTCACCTTTACAGCATCAGCAGTTACAGTTTGCTCCAATCTATCATAAGCTGCATCAATATCTTCTTTATTAGTTTCTGGTAAAACTAACAAAACAGCTTTTGATGTTTTTTCAACACATTTCTTGAGGAGGTTAGCATGGTGTATCTTGGTAGGATTTTTCCAGTCAGGGGTTTCAATCTCATAGTTAACCGTGCCAGTACATCTAAGCACTTTATAAGGCCCTTGCCACTTCATTAACAGTTTATTTTCAGTAGTGGGTAACAGTAGCAAGACCTTTTCACCTGGCTGAAAAAACTTTTTCCTTTACCCCATGGTCATAATACACCTTCTGCTGGTTTAGAAACATAGAAACATAGAAACATAGAATTTGACGGCAGATAAGGACCGCTTGGCCCACCCAGTCTGCCCATTTCCCTACCTACTGGATAAGCTGCAGATCCTAGTTAATCAACTTCTTCCTACCCCCAACCCCCAGAATTGCCTTATGACTATCCCATGCATGCTTGAATTCCACCACTGATTTTGACTCCACAACCTCCTCCGGAAGGCCATTCCATGCATCCACAACCCTCTCTGTGAAAAAATACTTCCTTAAATTACCTCTGAGCCGCCCCCTCTATCTTCAAATTGTGCCCTCTTGTTCTTGCACACCTCTTTTTTTGAAAGATGCTACCCTCTTGGACTTTGTTGATTCCCTTGAGGTACTTGAAAGTTTCTATCATGTCCCCCCTCTCCCTCCTTTCCTCGAGGCTATACATATTAAGCTCCTTAAGTCTCTCTTCATATGTCCTCTGGTGCAGACCCTGCACCATTTTAGTTGCCCTCCTCTGGACAGCTTCCATCCTGTCTATGTCTTTGCGGATTGGGTCTCCAGAACTGCACACAGTACTCAGATGGGGTCTCACCAGCTGTCTGTACAGAGGGATAATAACTTCCTGTTTTCTACTGGTGATGCCTCTCCTATGCATCCCAGTATCCCCAACCTTCCTTGCTGCCTTCTCACATTGCTTGCCCACCTTTGGTCATCTGATATGACTACCCCAGGTCCTTTCCATTTTGTTGTTGTTAGTATCTCACCCCATTGTGTACTCTTCCCTGGGTTTTTGTTTCCCAGGTGCATTACCTGCACTTCTTAGCATTGAATCTAAGCTGCCATACATTTGACCATTCCTCTAACCTTGCCAAGTCCCTTCTCATCCTTTCCACCCCACCCTGTGCATCAACTCTGTTGCAGATCTTAGTGTCATCTGCAAAGAGACATGCTTTTCCTTCCAGTACTTCTGCAATGTCAAACATAAAAGACATTGAAGAGGACTGGTCCTAATACTGAACCCTCAGGTACCCGCTAGTAACCCTCCTTTCTTCTGAGTGGACTCCATTTACTATTACTTCTCTGTGTCCTATTCTCCAGCCAATTCTTACCCAGGCTGTCATCTTGGGACCCACTCCCAGGCTGGCTAACTTATATATTAATCTTTTGTGTGGGACTGTGTCAAATGCCTTGCTAAAAGTCTAGGTAGGCCATGTCCACAGCCCTCCCTGATCTACTACTTTGGTCACCCAGTCAAAGAAATCTATCAGATTCGTCTGGCATGACCTTCCCACTGTGAATCCATGCTGCCTAGGGTCCTGTGCCCTTCTGGCCTCAGATACAGCGACAATTCTTTCCTTTAGAAGTGATTCCATCATTTCCCTATCACTGAGGTTAAACTAACAGGTCTATAGTTTCCTGCTTCTGCCTTGCTCCCACTTTTGTGAAGGGGAATCACATCTGCCCTCCTCCAGTCCTCGGGTACCACCCCATCCTCCCATGATTTGTTAAAGAGGGTAGTCAGTGGTGTCACTAGTTCTACCCTTAGTTCTTTTAGAATTCTGGGATGAATCCCATCAGGCCCCATTGCTTTGTCCACCTTCAGTTTTAAGAGTTCTTTCAGAACCCTTTCTTCTGTAAATGGGCTGGTATCAACTTCTGTATCCAGAGTGTTACTACTGTTTGTTTTATGTACCAAACAGGGCTCTATGTTTCTATGTTTCTATGTTTACCAAAATTAATTAATTACCTTTTTTATTTTTGTCTAAGGGGCCAACCACGTCCATTGCAATTCTCTCAAAAGGTACATCTAGCAAGGGTAGGGGCACCTGGGGCACCTTGTCTTTTTTAGTCACTGGGGCTACTTTCAGACATTCAGCACAAGAATTACAATAGATAGCAACATCTTCATGAATTTCAGGCCAGTAAAATCTGTACAGCAATCTGGCAAGGGTGCGCTCTCTCCCCGAATGACCAGCCGTAGGACTATCATGTGCTATCTGTAACAATTCAGATCTATACTTTTGTGGTATAACCAATTGTTCTATCTTGTCCTGTGTCTGAGGTTTAACCCAAACTCTGTACAGTAGCCCATTACATTTTTTAAACATAGGTTCACCCTGTTTTGGTTTCACCCCCAGCTACTTAAAATAACCCTGGAGAGAAACATTATTAGTTTGTTCTGAAAGAAAATCACAATCAGTTATCGGTTTAGTTTCAGCATTTTCATATGTTAACCCCTTATGTCCATCAGTCTTTTGTTGCCACTGTTTCTTCAGGCGTTGTCTTTCTTTCTTGGACTTCTGGATATTGGGGTTGTGCTCAAACAAGTCCAAATCAAAATCATCGAAAGGAAAAGAGTCCCCACCATCTGAGATTTTCTTTGCCTGAGCTCTTGTCACCACAGCTGCCGAAACATCAGGATTTACTCCCTCTTTGATTAACTCTGTAAATCCTGGAAAGTTATTTCCAATAATCACAGGTACAGGTAACGTACCGTAGGTACTACCCCCACTTTCATTTGGTGCCACACCCCATTAATAGAGTCACTTGACTGGTGGGATAGTATTGAGTGTCCCCGTGGATGCAGATAACACCAGTACCTGGTCGTTTTGGGCATTGTTTTCCCAGCACTTTAATATGTACTAGGGTCTGTTTGCTTTCTGAATCTATAAGTCCCTTCCAGTCCTTCAGATAACTCTATTTTGGATGTATTTTATGTCCATAAATTAGCACTAAACATCCAAAAATGTAGCCTGTGGAGTCATTGACATCCACTAACATTTCCCTTGTTTAAGGCTGACGTCCATTTTTCACAGTATGGATGTCACAGATGTCACATCTTTTTTTTTTAATCCTGTGGATGGGTTGCCAGTTGCCATAGGAGGTTTTTTTTTGTTTACTTTCCAAATTCTGACCCACTCACCCCACCCCGGGAAAACCCCTGGTCATGTCTGTTTCATGCATGCACATGCACAGTCATTTGGTGTCTTCAGTCGGCATGAGGACAGTGGTCAGAGAGCAACCAAGAGCAGATCTGATGAGCAGTGAGTGAACGTAGTGACTAGTGAGAGAGGAGACAAAGTCTGACTGAGAGAGACAGTCTCTCAGTCAAACGTCAGATATTTTGACTCTACACAGTGGGCTGTAAATTTGGAGGAGCCAGCACCAGCAGTGATTAAAGTCACTGTGACTGATAGAAACTGCCACTCGTCAACTCAAGGATCCAGAGCAGAGGGCCGCGAACCACCACATGTGGTCCTGGGTGCAGTCGTAGGTGGAGGATGGCAGCCTGGGAGAGGCAAGAGTGAGACTGGAAGCCGGAGGAGCCTGAGGTTGGTCACATGACTGTCGAAAGGTGGACCGTGGTGGAATGGAGGAGTCTGGAAGATGGTAGATCCCTCAACTGGCTAAGGTTAAGGTCGGACAGTTGGGTTCTCTTCCCATTCGGTCACCCCAATGTTCTTCCCTAGTAGCATGAGCCAGGCCAGCAGGGAGCTCGAGTTGCAGTCTGCGGTGGTAAAAATAACTTAATTGCTGGGCCTGACAAATCACGATTAAGCAATGTGTGCCCGTGGAGAGCTGAGGGGCAGCAAGCCACATCCAAGTAAGTGTGAGCCACCCACAGTCAGCTCAGTTGGACTCTGACTCGTCAACATTGCTAAATCTGGTTCTGTGTCCAGTCCACACAGTGAGTGTTTATCTGAAAAAGATAATAAGGTATTTTTTTTTATTATAGACACTGTGTCTGTGATCTGCCTTGTGCCTATTGCCTTGTGACTGGTGGTGAATGAGTCAGTGTGCCTGATGGTGCTTAGAAAATGCATCTTCTCTCCTTCATTAAGCGCTTAGCCAACCAACTATACCAAAAGTTGCTCTTGATTTTTATGTAATTGGCCCCTTTTAGTCAGTATTCAGTGGAACTTGAACAGTTAATACGCTGGTGTAAAAACCTGGCTGCAGGCCGCAACTAGCACCTTGTTCTTCACTGTGCTACTGCATCTGTTCTGTACTTCATATCATGGCTCTCCAAGCATGCTGCAGTGCTCACCCCCAGCCCCAGGCACATAATCACACTTACGTTACATGCCATTATTGTTTCCCTTTTTATTTTATCCACAGAATGTAGCAGCTACTGATTAGCAGTTCTGCATTTTTGTGTTAAAAGTTGCATTTTAGAGGAACTCTTGAACATCCATTTTGCAGTGCTGCTGGCAGTCATCTCAGGAGAGTCGCTTGCTGCCTCACCCGGGATGTGCTAATGTGACTCAGCACATGGGCTGGCAGGGGTACATTGGCATGTATCAGGTGGCAGAGCGGGTGGCTCCCACAGAGTGGCTACCTCCAGCATTGCAAGGTGCAAGTTTGGGTGCTCCTTTTAAAGTGTGGCTTTTAATACAAAAATGCAGTTAGAAAAATTATTTGTTTACTCAGAACCCTTAATTGGGGCATATGCACTGACAGGAGAGCATTTGTCTAACTAAATTATTGTTACATTCATAGCAGTTGGGAGGTTAAATCCTGCACAGCTGATTATTTATGACTAATTTGTCTATGTTAAGTATTAACTGATCCCCCCTCCACCCCCTCTAAAATCTTGCCTAGTGCATGTGCCGGAATGGTTGGTGGTACTGCTGCTCCACATGTGGTTTAGGAAAAATGGGTCCTGCACCCCAAATGAGGTTGCAAGCCCTCCTCGCATGGTTAAGAACTGACTTGTGACTGAGTTGGGAGCTGTCTTGTGATTGCATTGAAAAGAGGGTAGGGGGTGTCATTGCATGCAACTGCTCCCCATGGATGTCCACAGAGTACTGCGTCCCTCACAAAGTGCAGATACATCTTTAGTGATACCCTCTAAACTAATTATAAAGGGTGCCATTTAAGAGTTCCTGAAAGTGCCAGGGTGGGGATTGGGGGGCAGTGATTAGAAGAAGCACATGTGGCCGCATGAAGGAATTGGGATAGGGATAGGGATCTTCTGGACACCAGGGACCTTTAACTGGCTGGGGGTAGGGAGTGGGCAACTGGATACCTGGCAGGGACCTTTACTTGGGCTGTGGCTACGGAGGGGGCCAGTGGAAACATAGTACCTTTACCTGGGCTTGGGCTAGGGATTGTAGCCACTGGATACCAGGTATCAAGGGAGAGCAGTGGATGTGGCCTTTCTGGACTTCAGTAAGGCTTTCAATGCAATACCACACATGAGGCTAATTAAGAAAGTAAGCAGCTAGCATGGGTGTGTGGTAGAAAGTGGTAAACTGGGTAACTAACTGGATAAATGATATAAGACAGAGGGTGGTGGTAAATGACAGCACACTCAGGGTACAGGAAAGTAACTAGTGCGGTACCACAGAGATCAGTGGAGGGACTGGTCCTCTTCAATGTCTTCATAACTGAGAAGCTGGAGAGGATGATGTGTTTCTTTGCAGATGATACAAAAATCTGCAACAGGATGGACACTCAGGAAGGCGTGGAACTTACCCACAGGAAATGTAAAATGTAAATGGTCATCAGGATAGGGGCAAGGGCAAGACAGGATTATTTCTAAAAAGAAGCAGCAGAGCCCAATTACAGCAAATGCCAGGAACCTGAAAGGAATAACTGCACATCATTATACAGTGTGTTGTACAAAGGCTTCAAATGTTAGTGTAGCATGGCTTACAGTGAGGTATTCAGAAAGCCAATGAGTTGACTTCAAAAACTATAGGACTTGGAGTATTATGACTGCCAAAATGTGTCGACTGGAATTATTTTGACTTCCAAAAAATTGACAGCTGTAGTATTTTGACTCCGGTAAAACTGAAATGACTTCCAAATTTCAACCCATGGAAGTATTTGACTTCCACTCAAAAAAAATTATCTGAAGCCCTGGTCCCTTCGCAGTCTTGTCTCCCACCTTCACATCTGTTAAGTACTTGCCCCAATTTGCTAAGGACAAATCTGCTCCAGTGACTCTCTTCTTACTGTGGCAATTTCTTGCAGTATGACCTGGCTTTTTACAGTTATAGCAAATAAAGTCTTTGGGCACAGATTTGTTACCCCCACCAGAGTTTTTATCAGACTTGGAGTTTAAATGGGAAAAACAGTGTCTTACCAGTGCTTGGCTGTTACCTCACTGCTGTGGCATCTGTCTGACCATTTGGTAGTCTTCAGCCAAAGAAACAGCCTTTTTCCCACTTTCGAGTCAGTGTTCTTTCACCCAAAGCTGCATATCTGCAGGCAGGATGTTGGTGACTTGCTCCATTGCAAATGTGTTGATGATCTGTGGGACTGTTTTGCCCTCTGGTTGGAGCCACCTAATAGATCTAATAATCTAATAGATTTCTTTGACTGGGTGACCAAAGTAGTAGACCAGGGAGGGGCTGTGGACATGGCCTACCTAGACTTTAGCAAGGCATTTGACACAGTCCCACACAAAAGATTAATAGTCAAATTAACCAGCCTGGGAGTGGGTCCCAGGGTGGTAGCCTGGGTAAAACATTGGCTGCACAACAGGACACAGAAGGTAATTGTAAATGGAGTCCACTCTGAAGAAATAGGGGTTATTAGTGGGGTACCGAGGTTCAGTATTGGGTCCAATCCTTTTAATGTCTTCATCAGTGACATTGCAGAGACTGGAAGGAAAAGTATGCCTTTTGCAGATGACACAAAGATCTGCAACAGGGTTGATACACAAGGAGGCATGGAAAGGATGAAAAGGGACTTGGCAAGGTTGGAGGAATGGTCAGAAGTATGGCAGCTAGGATTCAATGCAAAGAAGTGCAAAATAATGCACCTGGAAACAAGAACTCAGGGAAGAATACACAATGGGTGGGAGGTAGTAACAACAACAAAAGAAAGGGACCTGGGGGTAATCATATCAGATGACCTTAAGGTTAGCACAATGTGAGAAGGCAGTAGGGAGGACTGGGGGTATACTGGGATGTATAGGGAGAGGCATCACCAGCAGAAAACAGGAAGTTGTTATCCCTCTGTACAGACAGTTGGTGAGACTCCATCTGGAGTACTGCGTCCAGTTCTGGAGACCCCATCTCATGAAGGACATAGACAGGATAGAGGCAGTCCAGAGGAGGGCAACTAAAATGGTGAGGGTCTGCAAGAGAAGCAGTATGAGGAGAGACTAAAGGAGCTTAATATGTATACCCTTGAGGAAAGAAGGAGAGGGAGGACATGATAGAAACTTTTAAGTACCTCAGTGGAATCAACAAAGTCCAAGAGAGTAGCATCTTTCAGAAAAGAGACTTGCAAGAACAAGGGACACAATTTAAAGATAGAAGGAGGCGGTTCAGGGCAATGTGAGGAAGTATTATTTCACAAAGAGGGTAGTGGATGCATGGAACAGCCTTCCTGAGGAGGTTGTGGGGTCTAAAACTGTGGGAGAATTCAAGAATGCATGGGACAGACATAAGGCAATTCTTGTGGGGGGTAGGAAGAAATAGGCTGTTGGTTAACTAGAATCTGCAGCCTATCCTGTAGGTAGGGAAATGGGCAGACTAGATGGGCCTAGCGGTCCTTATCTGCCGTCAAAGTCTATGTTTCTATGTTTCTATTTCATCAGCAGTTCTCAGTCGGGTGAAGGCTTCTCAAGGATTGTCAACCGAGTTGTACCCCAGAGATCGAAATCTCTGCCTGTTGGTCTCTCTGACGATGTCATACATTTTCAGGATTTCGCTTTTCACCATGTCATAGTTTTCTGACTGTGAAGTGTCCATATTGCTGTAGGCAAGTTGGGCTTTCCCTGTCAGGTAAGGTACCAGTCTGATTGCCCATTGCTGCTTTGGCCACTGGCAGGCTGTGGCACCCTTTCAAAAGTTGTCAGGTATGCTTCAATATCATCACAACTTTGTAAGTTTAATGTATTTCAAGTTGCCTGTGTCCTGTTGCTTGTCTGGAACTGTGCCAGATCCTCTGCCTTTAATAGCCTGCAAGGCATCCAGCCACCGCTGCTCCTGTCACTGCATCTCTTCTCTCCTCTGCTGCTCCTCTTGCTGCATCTCTTCTCTCCTCTGCTGCTGCTCCTGCCACTGCATCTCTTCTCTCCTCTGCTGCTTGAATTGTTGCATTTCTTCTTTCCTCTGTGCCTCTAAACCTTGAATCTCTTTTTCTCTCTGCTGTATCTCCTCTCTTCTCTGTTTCTCCATCCCTGTTTGTTGTATAGCCCACCATTTGAAAAAGGCAGTCAGGCTTTCAGGTTCTGTCACTGCCCGTTCTTTTTTCTATAACTGGTGCTAGCTGTACAGTCTCAACTTGGACTTCTGTCTCTGCTAGTTTGGCTACCATTCTCCTGGTAACTGCTCCTGGGCTTGCTGCTGCAGAATCCATACCTTTCTTTTATGCTTCCCTGGTACCAGGTCTAGTACATACACACAAAACTCCTGGCTTAGACTATGCATGGCATAAATTCCACTTTTAACACCATCTGTCGTCGAGGCGCAGGTCAGGAAGCATAGGAAAACCAGGAGCAGTTGTAAAATTCACAACAAGTGTTTTATTATTAACAGTAAAATAAAAAAAATGTTCAGAATTACTATTTACAATGGCAGTAGAAATATAAAAAACAGAGTCCTTCTTAGTTTTTCTTCTCAATTCCCAATCTCAGTCTCTGTCTCTGTCTCTCTCTTTTGCAAAACATTGCAACTCCTCTTTATAAGTCTGTGCAGGAGCTCGTTAAGAAAATAGCATGCGTCTCACACAATGTTCTTGTAAGTTTCCAAATGTTCTTGTCAGTTTCAGCAGGTGCAGCAAAAAAGAACATTGTGACCCAGAACTGACCTCTTCTTTACATCTTCTGCAAAAGGCTTAAAACTTGCATTTCAGGTTAATCCATGGAGTTCCAAATAGTGTTGCAATCATTTCAACAGTATAGCTATATACGGTACAGTTTTAGCTTTGCAATCATTTCAACAGTATAACTATATACAGTTTTAAACAAAGGGATACCAGTATCAATTACATTTCCACAAAATGATTCACATATATTTCTATACCTGCAGATATGCAAGGGGGAAAAAATTCAGAACAGCAAGTGAGGGTAGAGAGATAGCAAAAGGCAGAGAATTGCAAGACCATCTGGGTGATCAAGTCCTAGGTCTCACAAGAAAATTTGGCTACACAACCAGACAGAGAAGAGACAGAAAAGGAAAGGCTAGAAAAGACCCTTGCATTTAAACACTTTCTGCATAACAACTGGGACAGGGCCATATTCAGCCCTGTCACAAATAGGACATGGACCCTGTGTACTCATGAGTTAGTGGTCATCATAGGTAGGTCTAATCAGGCTGTGCAAAGTAGGACTGGGTGATTGCAGCAGGCAGACTCTGACTCTGGAGACTAAGAGGCTGGGCAAATGCTTATAGCCATGGCCCAAAACTGGCTACAGGATCTTGTAGCTTTTGCAGATGCAAGAAATCTTTAGCTTCTTTTGTAGTGCTCCTCTGTGGGCTGAAATCAGCTTCTTGATCAGACCAGTCCAGGACCGGTTCCAGCACGCCTCAGATCCCACATCTAGGCTATGCCTCTCAGGGGAAGTGCATATGGCAGCGCCCTAGGTGGCACTCTACCAGGCTGTGTCCGAGGCCAATCTGCAATGGATGCATTACATTCAGCACATTTATCAATAGCACATTTATGTTTACTTTAGCTGGTGGCAGTCACTTCAACCATGGGCCAGCATGGCTACCATGGGCCTTTGAACTCTAGATATAGACTTTCTCCAGCTGGGTGCTTGCTCCCTAAGGATTGGGTGACCCAACCTCTTACAGTCCATGCAAGACCAATTTGTTTCCATAATGCACTTTAACACAGACAGAGCTTGAGGCATGGCTCCCGAACTTCTAGTTTACTTTGACTTGGTAGCTCAAATAATCACTGTAACTTCTCTCCAGCACAAATCACAAAATCCCAGTCCCTTGTGGCTTTGCTGGCATTAGCAGCTCCAACATGGACATTTAGACATTTTCTGGCATCCCAGGCAATGCTAGGAAAAGCTCCGCATGGTTAGGAAACTCCCCTTCCAGTCCTGTAGTGCTTCACACAATCACAAAACAGCATTTCAGAAATCACTGGACCCTTCTCTGGTCACTTACTCACTTGTCCACCCATTTCTTTGCCTTGGTTAAATGCAGGATGCAGACAGTCACTCTCTAAACTTTCTGGGCTTTGCTGACCCTTACAGATCTTTCAAAACTTGTACTTGTAAGTAGAGGTTTACTCACTCACAAGGATTTTCAATACTTTCCTTTTCTGAAAGTTACAGTCAATTTCTTCAGTACTCTCACTGCTGACGCAGAAGCATTTCTTGCAGCTCTCTTAAAACTGCACTCAGATGCTGGCTTCTTTTTCACATTTTCCCAATGTGGAAGGGACAAAACTAGCCTCTGGAGGACAATCTCTGGCAACCCCAGGCTAGTGACTTTTGCTGCTTGCAGCCACTTGCTTCTCTAGCAGAAGAAGAGCCCCCCCTCCCCTGAGGAGGGGATCACACTGGACTGCAGGCCCTTTTTCTTTCGCTGGGGACCTGAGTCCCCTTCCCTGTGGAGGAGCTCCTGCTCAAACTCACTGCTCAGCATGGAAAACACTGAGTTTTATGGAGTCCTTCTGAGGCTCACAATTGTCTGAGTCCACTTAGGTGTCCAAACGCCATAGGCTGGAAGCACTTTTCAGTCCACAAAATGAATATTCATTAGGCTCACTTGATGCACAATAGACTCCCTGTTTTGGCATCTGGATTATGTCCCTGAATTTTCCCCACAAGCCTCTTGCAATGTCCCAAGAGCCTTGGTCACTGTCCTAACAATCCTTGCTCTGAAATCCTGGCTTTCCAATTGGCTGCTTGCTGCAGAATATGGCTGTTAGTATTTACAATCCCCTTGCAGTTTAGCACAGTCTCAAAAATTAAGCTCTGGTGCAGCCAGGTAAAATATTCTATTTATTTTATTACCCCTCAATTTTATAGTCCCTTTCGTGCCCTCTTAAGTGCTGCCCTCCTGTAATCTGCTGCTACTGTCTTTTGCCTGTCACTGCTGCTGAAATGTACAGTCCCTAGCCAACAGACAGGCAATGTATTAAAGTCCCAATAGTAGTGGTCTGAAGCAACCCTTACAAACATTATTTATTTATTTACACATGCCCTTTATTCTATAGCCCCTTTGGTGTCCAGGGCAGCGCTGCCTTAACACTTCATTTATTTACACTTTTCTTCTTGCAGCAGCTGCCGAAAACATGCAGTCCCCAGCAAAGCAGGCACACCTGCTCATGAATATTAATGGCCCCACATTATTATTCATAGAGCCAAGCTTGCCTCTTACCAGCGCACATGGAGCTCTTTATTCAAAATAGTCTTTCGGCTCCCCTTGCGCCCACCAAGAGTCTCCGATCCCCTTATCTGCCTACAGGGACCAGAACAATGCACGGGTCAACTGCTCTGTTGCAAATTGTGGCCGGAGCATTGAGGGAACATTTGTTAGACTGTGATTGTGGCCGGGTGTGGGACGCACTTCCGCACATGCATGAGCAGCCAGCTGGCTGTGAAGTTATTAGGGAAGAAGCCGACAGCTCCGCTAAATTCCCAATGGCCCATTAAAGGGCAGAAAACAAATACAGGGCTGTTCAGGGATTAGGGGCACCACAAAGAACTCAGGCCAGGTAGTGGTGACTGAGGGACAACATCGGGGAAACAGGCAAACCAGGAAGCAGTTAGGAGAAATAGAAGCCAAACAGGATGAACGGGCACTAAGGTAAGCCTCCATTTTGGGGGGGCATTAAACCATTGGGGAGACTAAATTCAAAGGGCGTAGCTCAATCCCATCTGAGCCAGCAGATTTAGATTCAGGGATCTGCCTTAGATACTTACACACCTCAGAGACCTTGACCCTATTTATGTAGAAAGGAGAGTAAGGTTTTGTTCTAGGGGTACAGTAGGGTGACAAGTCAGTTCTGGGAGTGTGGGGGGGAAGTCAAGTATAGTGGAGAGAGAGGAAAAGTCCTAGTACAGGGTGAGAGGTCTGTGAAGAATTTATTAAAGGTGTTTGAGATAGTTAAGGGGTTATTATAGTTTACTCACCCTATTTCAATGTAAGATGGGGTGGGGATGACCTCCTGACCAAAGGTTTTCTTAATACTATTCCAGAATAGGTGAGGGTTGTCATCTAAGGAATCAAAGATAGATTTGCAAAAACTACTTTTACCTCATCTGATGGCCTCCTTGCATTCTTTTCTAAGTTTTGTGTTGTTTGTTCAGTCTGAGAGAGATTGGTAGCCTTTGTGACATGTGGACAGCCAGTTCTGAGTACACTATGCTTTTTGTAATATAAAAATGTGTTATGGACTGTCTCTCATGAGAGATGCTGAGACAACATGTAAGATGAAACACACACAGGTTTTAGATACAAAGGTGTTACCTAGAAGGCCAGGAGCTAATTATAGACAAGAACAGGCCTTAATCAAGGATCTCCTGTTTATCTAAGTTAAATATAGCTTTAACTGCGAAGAGGGAAATCAGTATCCATTTTATGATGTTTAGAGGAGGAAACCAGGTTATGGCACACTGGTGCGAAATCATAAATGCTTTGATGTCCATGTGAGAGAGGATACTGCTCATAGATGAAAGGAAATTTACAGACTTGATTGGGGAAGTCACAGGGGGAAAGGAGTTTCTGCTGATGTAACCTTAATTAACTTACTTTCTAAAATGATAAAACATCTTGGGTGTCTGATTTTTAATAAACAGAGGAGGAGCTAGGTGACCTCACACAAAGGGGTTGGCAAAGACAGTTTTTAAACAGTATTCTGTTTTCCATTTTCACACAAATGTTTGGACTTTGAAAAAGAAACATCTTCAGCACTGTGAGATAAGAATACCTTAGAAAAGACAATTCTAAGAGTACTGTGATAGGATATGTTGTCTGCACTTTTAAACCTGTTTTGTTTAAGTGATTTGTATGTTTTGTGATATATGGTTCTGTATTTTATGTTTTACATACTTTTATCTATCTTAGTAAAACTCTATTTTTAGAGTCTACTTGGTCTGTTTTTGAATTTCTTTCTTTAACAAGTGAAGTATATATGGTTAAAGTTGACACTATGCATAAGCTTGAATGGTGGTACCAAACTGGGAAAAGGTAAGAGTTTAATCTGAGGTCTTCTATTAGAGTTTTTAAGGGTTCATTTTTGTACACCTGGCTAGGTGCCCGTAGGCAAAGATATCTGATCCCCGAAGACAGACTTATCTGAGCCAGTACATTGGGTATGTTAGCAAGAGGTTCACAGTTTGAATCCCTCCAGAACTTGAGACCAAAGGTTGATTTGAACTCACAAAACAGACAGGAGGGTTACCCTGTTTCTGTTAACTGTTCACAAGACTGCGCTTGGAGGTTGGCACTTTGGGAGTAGAGGACTGACCTGCTGAGTGGGTTTGTGACAGATTGGTTGGCAGCGGTGTGGAAATTTTGGTATTACAAGCTTTTATTGTTCAGTGTGTCAGCTTGAGACAGTCAGCTCACTTGCAAAGAAAGAAAAAGGCAGTGATTTATTTTTAAAAAAGGAGACAGAACTATATCACTTGGCGTACAGTCAAGTTCCTATCCATTTTATTTTTTTTCTAAAGTGCCACTCAGAGTAGCTGTATTTAGGGAAGAAGATGGCTTCCAACTACAGCAGGCACACTGTAGACTACTTAAAGCAGTTGTGCGGGGACAGAGGAATCCCGTTCAAGGTGAAAGCCAGCAAGCAGAACCTCGTAGATGCCCTGATGGTAGCAGATACCCAGAGCAACGAGTCACAGACCGTGACTGAAAAGGACCAAACCACAGGTGTGGCAGGGCTAGCAGCCAGTGCAGTGTCCAGATCTGATGAGGAGGGCAACAGGGCCAGTGTCAGTGAAGGGCCACAGCAGCAGGGGAAGGTCACCAGTATCCTGGATCCAGAAGTACTCAGGCTGCGAATTGAGTTGCGCAGAATGGAGCTGGAGTTCCAGAGGGAGAGGGACCATGTGGCAGAGCGAGAACACCATGAGGCAGAGTGAGAACACTGAGAGGCAGAGTGAGAATACCAAGAGGCAGACCGTGAGGAGAGTGAGTGCCAGAGGAAACACAAACTGGAGAAGCTACGACTCCAACCAGTGGCACCAGAGCAGGTAAGTGGCTTAGGTTTAACTGGGACTGCAGGACTAGGTTACAAATTGAATTCCAAATTGATAGCTGAATTTAAAGAGGGGGAGAATATGGATGCCTTTTTAAATTCTTTTGAGAAAGTTTGTATTCAGGCTAAAATTCTTAGAGAGTCCTGGAGCTTCCAGTTATCCCCGCTACTTACCAGGAAAACTTGGGATGCATTGGGTCAAATGGACAATGAGGACAGTGATAATAACAGCAAACTTAAAGCTGCAATGTTAAAGAAATTTGAATTAACTGCTGAATCATACAGAGCTAAATTCCATAAGCTCAGGAGAAGCCCTGACATGAGCTACGAGGAACTATCCATGAAACAACATCAGTTTTTAAAACATTGGTGGGAAGGAATTGAGGCAAACTCTGTTGATAAAATTGAAAGTGTGATTTTGTTAGAACAGTTTTATTGGGCATGCCCAGCAGAGCTGAAAACCTGGCTGGAGGACCGAGATCCCAAAACAGTTCAAGAGGCTGCTGAACTCTCGGACCGATATGCCAAAAGCAGACCTGCTCTGAGAGCGAATGGGGTGGGCGTGGCAATGCAGAAAGGGAAAAGTGCTCCTTCAGGGCAGCTAAAACTCTCACTGCCTCCACTGAAACCAGTTAGCCCCAGGTTTCAGAGAAAAGATTTCTCTGAAAAGAGAAGTGAATGTTGGTTATGTAAAGAAACTGGGCATATTGCCAGACAGTGTCCCAAAAGAATGAGCAATAATATGCAGAATGGTACTAGAAAAGAAGTGGGTTGTTTGTGTGTCCCTGGAAGCATGCCAATGAACATGAGGGAACACATGCACCCAGTCATGGTGAATAGTGTACAGACACAAGGAATAAGGGACACTGGGGCATCCCTGACATTGGTAAAAGGGGATCTGGTACAGCCTGGTCAGCTTATACCCAATAAATACGTCACTGTACAAGGGTTCACTGGTGAAGAGAAAACATTGCCACTGGTCAGTGTTCTCCTGGACTGGGGTGAAATAGGGGAACTGTGCAACAGGTGGCTGTAGCCAAAACGTTAGCAGTGGAAGTGATCCTGGGCAACAATCTCGAACAGGGGATGGTATATGCAGTTATCCGTAGTCAAGTGGCAAGGGAAAATTGTAGTCCCCTGAACCAGACAGAAACCATTGTGGAAACCACTGAGAGGCTGGTTCCCCAGCCTGTGTCTCCAGATGGGGAGACTAATGAAAAGGAGGTAGAAATTTCCCCAGTAGCAGTCAACCACACAGCTACAGAGGGTTACTCCAAAGAGGGAGGGGTGACTCATTGTCAGAGGGCTGGGATTGACAGTGATCCTGAGTGCTGAGACGCTAGTGCTAGGGACCCTAGTTTAGCGACTGAAGGGGACCTGTCCCATGCCTTGGGAATGTGTGAGGGGTTTGCAGCTGCTCAGAGAAGTGACCCTAGTCTAGAGAAGCTGAGGGCTTGGGCAGACTCTGACAGGGCACAGGGAGGTGACGGCAGACATAAGGTTTATTGGGAAAATGGACTGATGTATACTCAGGCTGTGCAGACAGAGGGAGAGATGCTAGGCAGGCAGCTTGTCATTCTCCTGGGTATCGTGAGCAGTTGCTCAAGATTGCACATGATATTCCCTTGTCTGGTCATCTGGGAATCACATGCACTATACAGCGGTTGGCCCAGAATTTCTATTGGCCTAACTTCACCCAGCAGGTGAAGGATTATTGCAGGTTTTGTCACCGGTGCCAAGAAATAGGGAAGGCAGGGAAGAAAACCCAAGCCACCTGATTCCATTGCCCATAGTGGAGGAGCCATTCCAGAGGGTGGGAATGGATATTGTGGGGCCTTTAAATACCCCCAGCTCCTCAGGGAAGAGATTCATCCTGATTGTGGTGGATTATGCCACCGGTACCCAGAGGCAGTCCTATCCTCACTGAAGACAGACAAAGTGGCAGATGCCTTACTTGGGATTTTCTCCCATGTTGGGTTTCTGCAGGAGGTATCACCGATCGAGGGTTCCTTCATGTTGGACCTGATGAAATGTTTATGGGAGAAGTGTGGGGTGGTGCAGAGATGCACGATATCAGATCACCCACAAGCCAATGGGCTTGTGGAAAGATTCAGTGGTACCCTGAAGTCAATGCCCAGGCATTTGCTGAACAGCATGGAGGGACTGGGAGAAATACCTTCCCCACCTGTTGTTTGCATACAGGGAGGTCCCAAGAGTCAACAGGATTTTCCCCCTTCGAACTCTTATATGGACGCCGGGCACGTGGGCCCCTAGACTTGATCTGGGAGGACTGGGAAGGCAAGCACGCCACCCAGGGAACTCCCATAGTGGATTATGTCCTTAGGTTTAGGGAAAGGCTGAAGGAGCTTATGGGGACAGCCCAGAGCAACCTGGCAGCTGCCCAACAGAAACAAAAAGTGTGGAACGACCACAGAGCCAGAGCTCGCTCGTACATGGTGGGTCAGGAAGTCATGGTCCTTATTCCGGTCCGGAAAGACAAGCTGCAGGCTGAGTGGGCAGGACCGTACAAAGTGGTTAGGAAGGTAAATGACGTGAACTACATTGTAGAGTTACCTGACCAAAGACAGACAGAAAGGATGTACCATGTCAACATGATGAAGCCATATGCAAATAGGGCTGACATGGTGTTTGCAGGGTGTAGTCCTGGGGAGGGGACGGATGAAGAAGACCCTTCTGGACATGCTGGAAGAAAGTAAGTGAGTCCTCTGTGGAGGCAGTTAAATTGTCTCCCAGCTGACCCCAGACAAGATCCAGGGAAGTAAGGAGGTTTTAGCAGACTTTCCCCATTGTTTAGTGCCAAGCCTGACTAACCCCCTTAGCAACTCACGATGTGGAGACAGGGACACAGACGCCATAGCGAGACAGCATATTGGGTGTCAGAGGCTGTCCAAAAGGACATTAGAAGGAAGTGGAGGAGATGCTGGATTTAGGGGTAATCCAGAGATCCCACAGCCCCTGGGCCTCACCCATAGTCCTTGTGCCTAAGCCAGATGGCTCTACTCATTTCTGTGTGGACTATCATGGACTGAATGCAGTCATGAAGTCAGACGCCCACCCGATGCCCCAGACGGATGAACTCCTGGACAAGTTGGGGGGTGACCTACCTTACGACCATTGACCTGACCAAGGGGTATTGGCAGGTAGAGTTGACAGACAGAGCTAGGGAGAAGTCGGCCTTCATCACTCCGATAAGCTTATTTGAATATTAAGTAATGCCTTTCGGAATGAAGAATGCCCCGGCCACTTTCCAAAGGTTGGTGAACCAGGTGTTAAATGGTGCTGAGGAGTACACCATGGTGTACCTTGATGACATTGCCATCTTCAGTGCCAGCTGGAGGAACACCTATCCCACCTAGGGAAGTGCTGGGCAGGATACAGAGGGCCGGCGCCATTGTCAAAGCTGAGAAGTGCCAGGTGGCTATGGGAGAAGTGGCATACCTAGGCATGTGGTAGGCCAGGACAGCTCCGTCCTAAGCAAATAAAAATAGAGGTAATCCAGGCATGTCCCAGACCAGAAACACAGAAGCAGGTCAGGAGTTTTCTATGGACAGCAGGGTACTACAGAAAATGTGTACCCAATTACAGTGCTCTGGCTGCTCCCTATCTGACCTGACAAAGAAAAGGATGCCCAAGAAAAATTACCTGGGGCCCAGCCTGTGAGGAAGCTTTTCCAACTAAAGGAGGCACTGTGCAGTGCTCCTGTTTTGACAAGTCCTGACTATAGCAAACCCTTTATAGTTCAGACTGATGCCTCAGACGTGGGTATTGGGCAGTACTGAGCCAGACATCCAGCCAAGAGAGAGATCACTCAATAGCATACCTGAGTAAAAAGTTACTTCCCAAGGAGCAGGCATACTCCACTGTGGAAAAAGAATGTCTTGCCATAGTGTGGGCCCTAAAGAAGTTGGAGCCATACTTATATGGGCAGCATTTTGTGGTGCAGACAGACCACAACCCCCTGGTTTGGCTGACTCAGATGGGAAAGAACAATGGTAGATTGCTAAGATGGAGTCTTGCTTTGCAAGGTATGATATGACAATCGTACATAGAGCTGGAGCCAGAAACCAGAACTCAGATGGTCTGTCTCAGTGTGTATGAGGAGTGAACTGATTTGGGAAGCTCATCCCATGCAGGGATAGAGCCCCAAATTCAGTCTAGGTGGGGAGGATTGTGACATGTGGACAGCCAGTTCTGAGTACACTATGCTTTTTGTAATATAAAAATGTGTTATGGACTGTCTCTCATGAGAGATGCTGAGACAGCATGCGAGATGACACACACACACACACAGGTTTTAGATGCAAGGTGTTACCTGGAAGGCCAGGAGCTAATTACAGACTAGAACAGGCCTTAATCAAGGATTTCATGTTTATCTAACTTAAATATAGCTTTAACTGTGAAGAGGGAAATCAGTATCCATTTTATGATGTTTAGAGGAGGAAACCAGGTTATGGCACACTGGTGCGAAATTATAAATGCTTTGATGTCTGTGTGAAGGGGATACTGCTCATAGATGAAAGGAAATTTACAGACTTGATTGGGGAAGTCACAGGGGGAAAGGAGTTTCTGCTGATGTAACCTTAATTAACTTTCTTCTAAAATGATAAAACATCCTGGGTGTATGCTTTTTAATAAACAGAGGAGGAGCTAGGTGACCCCACTCTGCTGAAAATTTTGGCTAGCTCTGCTGAAACTTTTGGGGCTGTAACAGTACTCACTGGAACTGCTTCTGGGTATCAAGTAGCATAGTTGCATACTACCAGGATAAATCTATTGCTCTTTTTACTTTTGTCTAAAGGGCCAACCACATAAGTTGCAATTTTCTCAAAAAGCACATCTATTAAGGGTAGGGTACCAGGGGCACCTTGTTTTTTCTAGTGACTGGGGCTACTTTCTGACACTCCGCACAGGAATTACAATAGGTAGCAACATCTTCATCAATTTCCGGCCAGTAAAATCTATATAGCAATCAGGCAAGGGTGTGATCCCTCCCTGAGTGACCAGCTATAGAACTATCATGTGCTATCTGTAACAATTATGTTCTATACTTCTGTGGTATGACCAATTATTCTATCTGTTCCTGTGTCTGAGGTTTAACCCAAACTCTGTACAGTAATCCATTACATTTTTTAAACATTGGTCCACTCTGTTTTGGTTTTACCCCTAGAGGCTTGAAATAACCCTGTAGAGAAACATTGTTAGCTTGTTCTGAAAGAAAATCACAATCAGTTATCAATTTAGTTTCAGCATTTTCGTATTTTATCCCTTCATGTCCATCAGTCATTTGTTGTCACAGTTTCTTCAGGCGTTGTCTTTCTTTCCTGGACTTCCAGATCTTGTAGGTGTGCTCAAACAAGTCCGAATCAAAATCACTGAAAGGAAAAGTGTCCCCACTGTCTGAAATTTTCTTTGCCTGAGTGCTTGTCACCACAGCTGCTGAAACATCAGGATTTATTCCCTCTTTGATCAATTCAGTAAATCCTGGAAAGTAATTTCCAATAATCACAGGTACGGGTAACTTTGGTACTACCCCCACTTTCATTTGGTGCGACACACCCTTAACAGTTAGAGTCACTTGGCTGGTAGGATAGTATCGAGTGTCCCCATGGATGCAGATGACACCAGTACCTGGTCCCTTTGCACAGTGTTTTCCCAGCACTTTAACATGCACTAGGGTCTGTCTGCTTCCCACATCAATTAGTCACATTACAGTCTTATTCCCCACCTTCACATCTGTTAGGTACTTGCCCCAGTTTGCCAAGGACAAATCTGCTCCAGTGCCACTCTCTTTATTATGGCAGTTTCTTGCAAAATGGCCTGGCTTATTACAGTTATAGCAGACAATGTCTTTTGGCACAGATGTGTTACCCCCATCACAGTTCTTAGCAGACTTGGAATTTAAATGAGAAAAATAGTTTCTTACCGGTGTTTGGCTGTTACCTCACTGCTGGGGCGTCTGTCTGGCCATTTGGTAGTCTTCAGCCAAAGAAACAGCTTTTTCCCCATTCTCTGGTCGGTGTTCCTTTACCCACAGCTGCACATCTGCAGGCAAGATGTTGACGAATTGCTCCATGGCAAATGTGTCGATGATCTGTGGGACTGTTTTGCTCTCTGGTTGGATCCACTTCATCAGGAGTTCTCGGAGTCGAGTGAAGGCTTCTCGAGGATTGTCAACCGAGTTGCACCCCAGAGATCGAAATCTCTGCCTGTAGGACTCTCTGGAGATGTCGTACCTTTTCAGGATTTTGCTTTTCACCAAGTCATAGTTTTCTGACTGTGCAATATCCATACTGCTGTAGGCAAGCTGGGCTTTCCCTGTCAGGTAGGGTACCAGTCTGATTGTCCATTGCTGCTTTGGCCACTGGCAGGCTATGGCAACTCTTTCAAAGGTTGTCAGGTATGCCTCAATATCATCTGAGGAACACAACTTTGTAAGTTTAATGGCCTTTAGGTTGCTTTAATTTTGTTGCTCGTCTGGACCTGTGCCGGATCCTCTGCCTTCGATAGCTTGTAAGGCATCCAGCCATCGCTGCTCCTGTCGCTGCATCTCTTCTTTCATCTGTTGCTTCTGTCACTGCATCTCTTTTCTCCTCTCCTCAATGATTCTAACTGTTGAATTTCTTTTTCTCTCTGTGTCTCAGTCTCTTTTTGTTGTATAGCCCACCATTTCAAAAAGTCCATCAGGCTTTCAGGTTCTGTCACTGCCTGTTCTTTTTCTGTGACTTGTTCTGGCTGTACAGTCTCAGACTGGACTTCAGCTGCAGAATCCATACCTTTCTCTGTGCTTCCCTGGTACTAGGTCCAGTACCCATGCACAAATCTCCTGTTTTAGGGTATGCACGGCTTAAATCCCACTTAGGCTGACACCATCTGTTGTCGAGGCACAGGTCAGGAAGCATAGAGAAACCCAGGAGCAGTTGTAAAATTCCACAAAACTGTTTATTTGTAGTTGCAGTAACATAAAATAAAATAAACCCAATCTGAATAACTATATACAGAAACAAAATAAAATCTCTTGTAAAAAATCTCTTGCAGCTCAGTTTAGCTGTTTTTATAAGTCTTTTTCAACCCTCATCCTTTGCAAGCATCCTGTCCTTTGTAAATTTCAGGAGCTGCTAGAACATTGAGAACTTCCTGAGGTCCCCACAGCAACTGCAAAAGGCTCAGGCATTTGCACCCAAGTAACCTCTAGCTTTTTACAGTTATCTCAAATTATAAATATATACATTTCAACAATAACACAATTTTCTAAACAAAAGTGATCCCAATATCATCCACATTTCCATACATTGATTCTCATATATTGTATATTAGCAGATATAGATATGCAAGGGAGAAAGACAGCAAGAGAAAACTGAGAGATAGTAAGGCAAAGGATGGTGATCCTATTTGAGTTGATCAAGTCCAAGGTCTCACAGGAAAATTTGGTTGCTCAACCAGACAGAGAAGAGAGAAAAGGAAAGAATACAGATCCTTGCATTTTCTCCAAAACAAATGGGACAGGGTCCTATTCTACCCTGTCACAGGTGCCCCCAGATTTCTCCCCTTCACAGATGCCTCTAGCCATGAGGACCAGACTATAAGCCTTGTCACCTCTTTGGCTGCTATCACTCTCCTTCTCTGGCCTGGATCCACCACCAGTATCTCAGTCTTGTTGGAGTTGAGTCTCAGCCATCTCAATGCCATCCAATCCTGGATCTTAGTCAGACATGCATTTAGCACCTTCACTGCATCATGTATCCCATATGTAAAAGACAGGTACAAGTGGGTATTTGCATAGCAGAGAAACCCCAGATTGTACCATCTAATGGTCCCAGCCAGTGGCAGCATGTGCACTGCAAACAACATGGGAGATAGTTCTGACCTCTGGGGAATGCCATATTACAGGGGCATAGGGTGTGAGAAGAAGTTCACCACCATCTGCATCCTATTTCTGAGGTGGGACTCAAACCAGCAGATGACTTTTCCATTGAGTCATTCATACTCCTTCAGTTGGTACAACAGCAACCCATGTTCCACAGTGTCAAATGCTGATAAGAGACTGAGGAGGACAAGAACTGGCCATTCCCCTTTATCCCTCACCATAGTAGGTCATTGTGCACCTGGACTAATGTGGTTTCAATACTATTGCTAGACCTAAATCTAGACAGGAGGGGCTGAAAGATGTTATAGACCATGAGGTGCACCTCAAGCTGCGACACCACAAATTTCTCAATAACGTTACCCAAAAAAGGCAGGTCAGAGACCTGTCTACAATTTGTCAAGTTGTCAGGGTCCAAAGATGGCTTTTTAAGCAGGTGTCTCACCAATGCTTGATTCAGTGCAGCTGGAAAACTCCCCTCTAACAAGGAGCACCAGGCAATCCTGACATACACGTGATCCAGATGCTCCACTAACTCACTAGTAATCGCGTTGGGCCAGGTCCAGTGCACAAAAAGTGGATCACAGTTCCAAAATATTCCCACAGACCTCTTCCATCATAGCTAGCCTAAGCTTTCCTCAGACCAGATGAGTGCTAATGTGGCAGGCAGACTCAACTTCACCAGACCAGCACAGCCTGCTTAAGGAGATCTCAGTCTAAATAGAAGACACACTGCCCTAGAAGAATTGAGCAAGCTCCTCACACTTGGCTAATGAAACAACTTGAGTAGGCTCCAAAGAGGCCAGATACAGTAGCCTGTCTATAGTCTGAAAAAAATTAAGCCAGTCAGTTCCTCTCAGCAGTAATCTACTTGGACAGGAATATTGCCTTCCTAAAGGTGACTGTCCTCTGGTATTCATTGTAATGGCTACTCAAAGCCAGCTCATCCTCCGTGGTCCTGGAGCTCCTCCAAAGATGCTCCAATTTCGTACCCCTGGCTTTTAACTGTCTAAGCTCAGTATCAAACCATGGCGAGCCGCAGCATGACACCAGAGGGTGTACACAGAATGGTGCTACAGTGTCAAAAGCCACAGTGATGGCCGAATTATAGGCCCCCACCACTGCCTCCAGCTCTGTCTCACACGCTGCCAACACAACTGAGCTGTCTAGCACTGTCAACAGTCCCTCTGGCTCTAGCCTCTGAAAGGGCACTACTGAACCATCTCCACAAGGGGTTGGACTACAAGGAGGGCCCCAAAGGAGAGCATCACTGTGTAGTGATTCAACCAGCTGCCGGGCTTAATTCTGAGATTATGAGTCTCAAGCCCTTGTGAAAAAAAACAAGTCCAAGGCATGGCCATGCTGATGAGTCACAGAAGTAACTACTTATGTGAAGCTCAGTGATTCCATCATTTGGAGGAAATCTTGACCAACGTGTAAATGTTTATCATTGACCTAGGCATTTAGGTCACCCAGAATTACCATATAGGTGGCTCCAACACCCTGTTGGTAACAAAGTATGCAATTTCCTGAAGGAATTCACCCCTGTACCCTGGAGGCCAGTACATGAGGTGGATTCTATAGCCTGCACTTGGACCCCCACACATAGCCACACGCACAAATAATCAGGCTTCTCCCATTGGGTGCAATGTTGAATTCAGCCCCGCTCTAAAAACAGATGGCTATCCCCACCCCCGCAATATCTCTTTGAGCAGTGAGTAGAAGTGGAAATCAAAGGTCTGACAGTTCAATTTACACTACTGGGCTTCAACCTTTTGGCTTTCTTCACTAAGGTACCTTTAGCCAAAGGACTTGCCAACCTGCAGCACCTCTAGGTGTGCAACATCCTTGAAAGGTTTCTGTGCCTCTGGTACCCTCAAAGGATGATACTTCCATGGGAACCAGCAGAAAGCATGCAAGGCCATTATGCTACCAACAGTATTTTTTCACCGAGAGGGTATTGGCCAAGTGGAATGAGCTGCCAGAGGAGGCTGTAGCCCTAAAACCAGCAGTGGACATCTTCAAGAGGGGATGGGACAGTGTGATGGGAAAACTGGGGGTAGAAGGTGAGTGAGTTGGGGGAGAAGAGGAAAAATAGAGGGAGGTCAAAAGGGAAATAAATGGGGAAGGGCAATTCCCTTTGTAAACACATAGGAAGCTGCACAATCAATCAGACTAGATAGACCACAAGGCCTTTATCTGCTGGCAAGTTCGTATGTAGTACTGTATCAAGCTCTCCTCACTGAACCAGTGAATCATATTAATATTCATCTGCTTTGGAGGCTGTAGGATGCTTTCTGCCATCCTGAAAGGTACAGAAAAGACCATTCCACATTGTTTTGTGGCAATGGCATGTTCTCTCTCTCTCTCTCTCTCTCTCTCTTCTCTCTCTCTCTCTCTCCACAATAGGTTTTAATTTAAATGAATGTTCACTGTGTTCAATGAACTTTATACTAGCATGAAAACTGAGAGAACATATCTTAAAAATTAAACTTTTACCATTTGGCTAATGATGCCACTGGTTACCAATCTGGCAAATGAGAGTTTTTATTAGTAACTACAATTAAAAGCATTGCAATCAACTAGGGACCAAGCAACAAGGTGGCAGCTTAGAATTAAAGAGAACTCCTGGGAGCCTTATTGTTTGACATCCTGCAAGACACACTGGACATCGACTCTGAAAAACTGGCTAAAAAGATTCATTACAGCCTCAGCTTTAAAAAGAGACCAAATTGTGGTGCTAGCCCTGAAAGGAAGGAAATAATGCCATGGGCAAAATAATACAGCACTTCCGTCAAGGAACACTGCAGAGCCTGGGACTGGGAGCAGAGGAAAGGCTGAGCTGCTGGGGACCAAAGGCTGCATCTTCAGGGCGGCTTCAAACACAGCAAAATGGCCCAGCAACAAGAAATTTCTATATCCTCTGAACTGGTAAATATCACCAGAAGTTTAAACAAGATTTTGATAGACACAGCAGAGCTAAAAGCTACAACAGCAAAAATGAGCATGGATCTCCAAGCACTCAGCAACAGAGTTACTGGCACAGAGTGCATGGTACAAACTCAAGATAAAACTTTACAAATGCACATCAGCCAGATCAGGGACAATACTTCTCAAATCAAATATCTTCTCCAAAAGGTTGATGACATGGAGAATAGGGCCCGACAGAAAAATTTACAGATAGTTGGAGTCCCTGAGGGTGCTGAGGGCCGAGACATGCTGACTTTCATATCAGGATTTTTACCACAACTACTGAACTTAAACAACAATCCAAAACCCACCCTGGAGAGGGCACATTGGTCCCTTGCCCCCAAACCAAGAGAGGGTGACTGACCCAGACCCATACTGTGCCATTTTCTACAGTACCCAGTGAAGGAGCTATATCTTCGGGTGGCAAAGGAGAAAGGTACTTCACTGTGGGAAGGACATAAAATCCTTCTGTTTCAGGATTTGTCACAAGAACTCTCACATAAACAAAGGGCTTATGGAACTGTCAAGTAGGAACTTTACAGAAGGGGCATACAGGCATTCCTTCATTACCCCTCAATACTGCAGGTGGTGTACAGGGGTGAGTACCTCATGTTTGATACCCTGCACCAAGTACACCAGTTCTTAGAGGACACAGCAGGGGAGACCCCTGGCAAGCTCAAACCCGGCTTCAGGCCACAGAGAGAAAAGGGATGGAATCCCTCAGTCCAGAGCACACAAAGGCAGACAACTATGAGGAATGAACAACAAAAGAGCCAACACCAGCAGAAACATGACAGCAAGCAAACCGGGGCAGCCCCAAGAGAAGAGCCGCCGAAACTCCAAGAGCCAAATTTACAAGGCTGAGAGCTCACTCAAGGAGCTGGCAGAGCAGGCACAATCTATCGGGGACAATCAGCGCTTCCCCCACAGACACACCATGAAAATCACCAATCGATTTGAGCATCTCAGAGAACTTACCCCGATGAGCCTGTGGCTATCAACCACTGCATCATCTCCAGGTCATCTGGCAAACTGGGCCCCCCTGGACTGGGCCTGAGCTGACTCGGTGCTCAAGGATGAAGAATTTCTGGCAGCCCTCCCAGACAGTATAACCCTGCAGCCAGAACAATCATAGATGCAAGCTGGCAAAGGTAATTTTTCTGTTTCCCCCTTTTCCTCGGACCCCTCCAAATGACTACCTGGAGCCCCAATCAAGTTTGCTCCTTTCTCACAACTGCTGGCTGCTCTATTTGACAGCTGCCTGCAAGCTCTAACACTAACAATCTGAAACTGACAAAAGTCAAAGCAGGCTGCTGGTAGAGCTGGAGAAGCTAAGCCATCCAGTTGTGGTCCCGAGTTGAAATGGTCGGGCTGGAGGTGGGCTACACAGTTAATCTGTAGACCCTGATATAGCACAGAAATGAGGGGCCACTATGTGAGGATTTACTGGAGAGAAGTTTTTTAACGGGGGTCTTATCTGGGACACCTGATGCATACTCCCGGTCAAACACTCGGTCGCCGGGATCGGGCGCCGGAACTGTCTTTGATGCTCATGTGCTATTGTTTAATGAATTGTGGGGAAGGCGGCTGTAAATCTTTGTTGGGGAAATGTTAATTAACCTGGAATTAGCCCATACCTTACAGTGCCTGTTGTGCGGGTGTTGCAGCAAAACTGTAGGTGGCAGAGGGGCTGCTCAACAGTAGCAGATTTGAAGGAGAGAAGGTGGGAAGCGTTTTCCAAGGAGCACTTTCTGCTCACACCATGCTTCCCCCCCTTGATGAGCAGTGGGGATGATGTGTTTCAGTAAAAAAAAAAAAAACACAAATCCCGACCTCAGTTCCCCTGGTTAACATTCGAAGCCAGAAGCTATAAAATAGTAAATGTGGTAAATGTTAAAACAAAGTTGCACAGCCCGCCACACTGGCTGCTCCATAAGCCAGATAGGGCACATGTTTAAAGTAGAGATAGCACCGGTTGCGCTAAGGAACATACAGGCTGAGGGAAGAGACGGGTAATAGAAGCTGACCCATAAAATGAAGCAGAAGGCACAAGAAAAAGCACTCAGGTGGCCACCTGCCTCTGCTGCCACACCTTGGTCCCTCCACACACCTTCCCTGCCTAACCAAAGCCAGACCTGGCAGTTCCCTACTATATTACTGGGACTATGTTCCAGACATCCCCCTGTCCTTTTCCAAAGTACACAAGAGTGGGGCTGGAAGAAACAAATAGTAGCCAGCATACTGCAGCGTCTCCCTTTTACGCAGATCTCTTTGAAGGGGATTAAAACACAGCTCAGAGGACGGCACAGGGCTAGTCACTCTCGATAACTCTAAAGTGGGAATGAAGGAGCTGAGGGCATATAGCCCCCCCCAACTACTAGTGTTCCTCCCCACAACTTAAATGCACCAGAATTCATACATTTGCAGCAACGCAAAGATATGGGGGTGGCAACAAGACCCAGAGAGAGAGAGAGGGGAGAAGCATGCACTAGGCAGTGCAGCACATCTCAGCACCTCCCTATAAAGTATGGGAGGCAAAAGTGAAGGCAAGTGACACTGCCATTGCAATCTCAAGATACCCATAGCGTGCCCTGGCCCAGCGTGGTAGACCGCAAATATAGGTTCCCCAGGACCCTCCACCACTAGGGGAAATTTTAAAAGAGCAGACAGCAACAGAGCTGAGGTACTCAGAAAGCAGCATTTAGGGGAGCTTTTCCCCTCATCTATCTTCTGGGGTTCCAAGGCCATTGATGGTACGAATACTGGTCTGGCCACAGATTGTGGACCCACAGAGGTTATCTGGTTTTCCCCTATGTGGGTGTTACAGTTATTCGTTATAGCATTGTGTATTTTATGTGTTGTTTTATAAAAAATGCCCTGCCTAGGGCACCTCAAGAGGGCCAGGCAGGGAGAGCAAGAAATGTATATATGGACCTCAACAGGGGTTTTACACAGGTACAGCCATACAGATTAGTAATCCAGAAAATGAAAATACACCAAGACAATTCTTTAGGTTCTTGCAAGAAGGTGAGAAGAGAATTAAAAGGTATGAGCAGAAAGACGGCAAAGGGGGTTCTAGGAGGAGTTAGTCAAACAAGAACTACGATGATGACTACTGCAGATTTAACAACACTCCGGTATGGGGCCACTGAGCAGACGTTAGAGCACTATGATGATGACTAGCCCACGAAAAATAAGCGCCACCTCATGGAATGTAAGGGGGCTTAATTCACCAATAAAGCGGAAAAAGTTACTAGCCTATTTGAAAAAAACTGAAGACTCAAGTGGCCTTCTTACAGGAAACTAAACTAAGTCAGAAGCCATTAAGTTGCAGAAGGAGTTGGTGGGCTGGAAGGTGCATAGCGTCTGTAGGGCAGCAAAAAGGGGGGGAGGGGTATCAATTCTAGTGCACAAAAACCTAAAGTGGAAAGTGCTACAGACCAGGGCAGACAACCAAGGGGGATGGGTACTATCTAAGGTTCAACCACTACATGCCCACTCATCCTAGCTAATGTATACATTCCTAATGAGGACAAGCCAGATTTCTTCCATGCACTATCTCACGCATTGCTCAACAAGGCAGCAGACCATCCAAACATAATGGGGTGAGATTTCAATCTCACCCCGGACTACTTACTCGATAGATCAAATTCAAGGCCAGAGCCCCATACACAGGCTCTCCAGGCTGTATGTGGCCTCATGTCAACACATCACTTAATGGATATGTGGAGGACCAGTCAACCTGTGGGGAGGGATTACACCTACTTTTCAGCTGCATAAGCTATGGCTAGTTGAATACACTACTGGCTGACCTCCCCAGGTATCACTACCACCTTCCTACATACGGCAATAGCCCCTATATACATATTGGACCACGCACCAATTACATTGGCATTCCTGCTGGGACCCCCAAAACCTACTTCAGCCTATTGGATGCTGGATCCACTGCTGTGCCGGGACTCAGACTTTAGGTGGTGGCTACAGACTGAGTCACAACATTATTTTGGGGATAACAAACCAGGAACGGCCACCCCCGAGGGAATTTGAGAAGAGTATAAGGCCACTATGTGAGAGAAAATCATAAGCTATGCCTTGCACAGAAGGAAGGCTAGGAAGCACCGGGTAGAGGACCTAGAAAAGAGACTAAAAGAAAAAAAAGGCACATGCAAAGCTAATTTTAAACAACTAAAGAACCCTTACCTGATATGCGAACTCATGACCCTAAGAATTTAACTGGGACTATTTGGATAACAACAACCTTCTAAACTCTGCACAATCTGGATTTAGATCAAAACATAGCACCATTACTGCCTTAGCTAAGGTAACCAACGATTGGCAGACTACCTTGGATAAGAAAAATTGTACCTGTGCTATGTTTCTGGATTTGAGTAAAGCCTTTGACACTGTGGATCACGACTTATTAATCACCTCCCTTAACTCAATAGGCCTGGATTCCCTGTCACTCAACTGGTTTAAGGATTACCTTTCAAATAGGTCACAACTGGTTAAAATGAAATTACCTATCCACCTCAAAACCACTGCTAAGGGGCGCATTACAAGGTTCTATTCTTGGCCCTATCCTCTTTGCTATTTATATAAACAATATTGATGCCAACCTCACTCAATCTAACATTCATCTGTTTGCTGATGATACTGTATTATATGTCAGCAATCCCTCACCTTCCAAAGCCTGTGATCTGTTACAATCGAATTCTCCATTCTGCAGCGCAACCTACTTGACAAAAACTACTTCTAAATGCAAAAAGAAAAGCCATGTTCTTTGCCATAAAGAGTTGCTCTACCCATACCCTAGCATCCACCAATCTACATTTATCCACCTTACTTGAGAGAAACTTGAATTTGTTGATAATTTCAAATATCTTGAGTCTGGATAGATAACAGGCTTGACTATTCAGTCCATATTGAAGAACTACTTAAAAAGCTAAGACAGAGGCTTGACTATTCTTTAGAATAAAGCATTACCTAAACAGTGACTCCAAAAAGGTTAATTCAGGCCTCATTCCTATCCCTCATTGATTATGCTGATTTTCTACTGCCATTGTCCAGGTCATCTCTTACAAAACTGGACACCCTGTATCACAGGGCCATAAGATTTATTACTGACCTTCCCCCAGCACCCATCATTGCTCCCTTTATATGGCAGTCAATTGGACATCATTACAGCACAGAAGGACTAGGAATGCTGTTATCTGGACATTCAAAGCGTTAACAGGCAAACTACCTACCTATATCACTGATTGCTTTACCCAAATTACAACTAGGCCATACACTTTGAGGATCAGTAAACTCATCATGTTACAGGTCCCCATTGCCTGCACCTGTATGGGAGGGCTGCTTAGCTATACTTTAGCAGTTGCATGGAACTCTCTCCAAAAATCCATGAAGCTAGATAGCCTTCTACCTCTGACATCCTTCAAAGACTGTTCTCCGCCTTTTTCCAGAGCTCTGCAATTGCTTCTATAAACCATAATCCCCTACCCTACCTGACCCACCTTCTTTTTCCGTCCATTATATTGTTTCATATTCTATCTTCCGACTCACCTATCTATTCTCACAAAAGCTAGTTAGACCCTATAATTTTATATTTTATTCCTGCTATACCCTTTGCCCACATTTTTCTTGCAGGCAAAATGGTTCTACTGCTCCTTGTATATATGTAAATTGTTGTATACATTCATTTCTTGCCATTATATTGTTATTTATGCTATTCTTGTCTATGTAATAATATTTGTATCCTCATTTGTATGACCACTCAGGTCCATCTTGTAAATGAGCTTTGCTCAATGATGTTCGCCTGAATAAATAAAGATTTTGATTGATTGATTGATTGATTGAATAGGCTGGCCACATGGAAGGCTGAGCTACAGGTTCAGAAAACTAAATTCAAATACTGGGTGTGTGGAAAAAAAACAGCAAGCTGCTAGCATATAGGCTCAAAAAACAATAGGCGGATAGGTACATAGCGCAAGTTGCTTCCCCTATGGGCAAGAAAGCTATGACTCCTCAGGAGATTAATAACATCATGACAGATTTTTATAAGCAACTATATTCCTCCCACATACAATTGGACAAAGAGGCCTACAACCATTTTGTAGCCAATCTACCTATCCCTAAACTTTCAGATACCCAGAGGGATGCTCTGGAAGCCCCCCTGACCAAGCAAGAGCTAGAAATGGCCATACTAACAATGGCCCCTCATAAAGCACCAGGGAGCAATGGGTTCCCTGCAGACTATTGTAAGCAGGTACTAGATTCCATCATCCCACCCATGCTAGCAATGCTAGAGTTGGCCACAGCTGACAGAGTCTTCCTTCCACTCTCAGTGAGGCGATTATCACTGTTCTCCTCAAAAGAAGGTAAAGACCCCTCAAACCCAGCAGGATACCACCCTATATCTCTAATCAATGCAGATGCAAAGATCTTGGCAGAGGTTCTCACCACAAGACTGGAGCAATACCTCCCCTCAATAGTACACCCATCTCAAGTGGGCTGTGTTAAAGGAAGATCTAGTGCTGGTCATTGAGGGCCTTGGTCACTTTGATCCAGGCCGTGGGCGATATTCCCACTCAGGCAGCAGCAGTAGCTGTGGATTTTGAAAAAGCCATTGATTCTGTGGAGTGGGAATACCTGTATACGGTACTGGATTGGGGAAACTTCAGGAACAACTTTGTGGGATGGATACACACACTTTACAATGCTCCAACAGCAAGACTTTTGACAAATCGTGTCCTATCTCCACCTTTTCCACTGCATAGGGGGACCAGACAAGGCTGTCCCCTGTCCCCACTCCTTTTTGTGCTGGCCATGGAGCCACTGGCTGCGGCTCTCAGAGCACACCCACATATTCCAGGGCTGAAAGTGGAAAAGGAAGCATACTCCACCAAATTATGTGCAGATGACTGCCTGAGGCTCACCAAGGATATAGGTGAGAGTCTCCCATATATACTAGAGATACTCCACTGCCTTGCCAAAATCTTGGGCCTACGTAGTAACCTAAGTAAATCATAAATTCTCCCCCTAAACAGCATACCCTTACCAACAGAGGTGCTCACTGCAGGGCTGATTTGTACCAGCACAGGAATAAAGTATCTGGGAATACAGATACCCAAAAATATACAGGCCTTAATCCCAGCAAACCTCAACCTGCTACTCCAGTCATTACAGAGGGAGACAAACAGATGGGCACACCTAAACCTATCCCTGGTAGAGAAAATCGAAGCTATTAATATGATGGCAGCCCCTAAAATCTACTACATCCTGGCACATCTACCAGCGTATATCTCTTCACTTTGGTTTGCTAAAATAGACAAAATCATAAAAAATTTTCTATGGGGCCCCAGTAGACCCTGATTTAGCTGGGCAAAGCTGCCTGCTCCCAGGGATAAGAGAGGATGGAATATGCCAAATTTCCAGGTGTACTCTCTCACTAACATAGTCAGTACCTCACTTCGTATGTTCCAGGAACCTGAGGAAGTCTCTCCCCTCCAAGTATGGACCCAAATTGAGACAACCCTGTTGGAAGGGGCACGCCTGGCAACATACCTCCCAACCTCACTCCCAAAGAAACATGCCAAGTGGTTCACTATTAAGGCTGTGTATAAAGCCATACAAAAAGTAGAGATGGGAGTTCAGAAGTGTGCACACCTGGGCAGATACATCCAGATATGGTGCAACCCAGACATACAGATAAATGGTAAACCCATAGACTGGACTACCTGGAGGGGGGTGGTATAGAAAGGACAGGAGACATAGCAGAGCCAGATAGCTATAATATGCTGTCTTTTCACCAACTTCAAATTCGATATGACATACCTAAAGAAGATTTCTGGAGGTACCTCCAACGTAGAAGCATATATACAACTTGGGTGAAGCAAAGGTGCAGATGCAAGGCACATAGGAGCCAACCAAATCAAGCACTACACCCCCTCCCCCTGAAATGCTGGATCCAGAAACCAAAAGGGTTCACCGGCACATTATGAGGTATGCTGGCTCAGACAAGGCAAAAATTAGGTGGCAAGAAGTGCTGGATAGGGCCATTACAGAGGAAGAGTGGGTGGGATGCTAAAAGGTGGCACAGAGTGCCTGTAAGGATCCTAAAAGTGTATTAATTCAAAAGAAAGTACTCCACCTCTGGTATCGCACCCCATCAATTCTCAATAAAATGGATTTGCTCCATACAGACGAATGCTGGAGATGTGGAGCCACAGGTGCAAACCTGCTTCACATCCTCTGGGAGTGCCCAGACATCCGGCCCTTTTGGGTTTTAGTAGCAAAAGAGTGTGAGACGGTACTAAAAACATTCATACCACTATCTCCATCTTTGATCCTACTGGGACTCCAGGAGGAGGAGGAGGATCACAAACTGAACAGGAGCCAAAGGCTTTGGCTGATGCAGGCCACAGTAGAAGGGAAGAGATGAATCCTCTGAAGATGGAGGACAACAGAAGCCCCCACCCTGAGTGAATGGTACAAGGCAATGGAAACTTTAGCAATCAATACTAGATTGACGTACTTCTCACTACAAAATACCACCACATATCATAAGATATGGGGACCCTTTTTAACCCATTTGCCGCAAAAAAGCACAGGCTAGACTACGGACTGGAGGAAAGACCTCTTAAAACCACCATGAAGTAAGAAGGAGGCATTTTGACCCTACCTAAATTGATCAAGGAAAAGCACAAGACCTGTAATTAACCCCCATATCAAGAACACGGAGAGACTCCTCCCCTTCCTCAAAACAAAAACTCTCATAAGTATACTACAATCTTTTAAATAGCCTTGCACCATCAGCTCACCAGGGTGCACATAATTTGACACTTGTAGAAGAATCATTTGTGCTTATATGACCCATAGAGCAGCAAAACTGTTACTTAATGCTGTATGTATGTATGAACCTGCACTTGTGTATTTACCAGAATGCAAATCTAATGTTAAATATGTATGTTTGTTCAATAAAAAGACAAACTGCTAAAAAAAAGCAATACAATCATTAGCTGCCGACGCATTTAATGCAATGTTTTGCAAAAAATTTATTTCAATATTCCCATATTATAAGCCTATAAGGCCAAAATCTGTGCCCTGGTTTATATGATGTAGAACTGTAGGGTGGTTCTGGTTCTACGCTTTTGCTTGGGCCAGTCAAAAATACATTCCTGATGCATCTATTGGGCCTACCACCACCCATCCACATTCCGGACCTCTAAGGGCTGAGATGGCATTCTGTCTGTCAATGAAAGGTTTGCTCTTGGGGTCCTGGTTTGCTGGAGACAACTGTTGCTTTATCAGGAGTCTTGTCTCCTTAATCTTTGTTGGATGGAACAGGCCAATGATCCCAGCAGGTGCACTTGGAAAGGGATCACAGACAGAGTCTGATTCAAGTTTCTCAAGTCTTTAGGTATTTCCTGTCTCATTTCTCAGACCTGCCTGATGACTTCTCTACTTTATGATCAATTCACTCAGAATGTTTCTGCTATAGACATAGAAACAAATCTTTTTTCTATCTCTACCTTAAGAGGATTCAATTTTATGACAAGTATTATTGGATGAGATTTACTATTTATGCCCCCTTGTTCACTGGCACTGCTCCTATCTGCCTCTCCAAGGACCTGTACAGGGCAGCATCACTTCCTTGCATCTGCTTGAGAAGGTTCTAGGTAAGCAAACCAGAATCTTGCTAGCTTTCCTATCTGCCTTGGTACATTGGGGAGAGGTCCTGATGCTGTTACTTATTATAATTCCTTCATCCTTCTCTGAGGTCTGTTCCAGTTATCCCCCTTCCCCTCCCAAGTAATCTGTCCTCAGATTCCTCCTGCCTCAGTGCATAACCTTGCATTTTTTGGCATTAGAAATCAGTTACAACACTCAGATTGAACAAATTGTGTCACTAACCAAATGTTATGTGTTAAAACTGAATTTAGTATTGTGACAATAACGTATACAGTACACTTATTTCCAGTATGCACCATCACCAACATCTTCGGGTCTAAAAACAAATAATATCTTCAATCTAAACTGCATAAATCTTATGATCACTTACTAAATTTAAAGTATTTATATACTAGCACTTACATATATGTACCATCAGTTTGTTTACCTTATGCTGTTAGTTCAACTGTGGAATATTAGCTATACGAAAGAAACCAAAGTATATAAGCCTCTCTAATATTATACATATTAATATCATGCTCAACAATCACATCAAAAAATGTACATAAGGATTCACCTCACTTAGCATTTTCATGGGATATCCCTTCAAATACATAAGTTCCAAAAAATACATTTGTATATAGATATTTTAAACTTCATCTAAGTTCTTAACTTAAAATATTTTATTACCCACTACTTCTAATTTCTAAATGATAAAATTCCACCACTACATAAATATCTATGCCTCCCAGTGAATTTGCATAGTACATGATACAATTCTTTCATCCTCAAACTGGTGTTCAAAAAAACTTGCCTAGTGGCCCACCGGCACAGCCGCAAGGTGTCCACTCGCGACACCAACTACCTGGGTTTAGTATTGGACCTGGGAATCGAAGGGCCAGCAGGGGTGGAGAAGGATTGAGTGCATTCTGGCAACTCTCCTTCTCTGGGGGGGAGGCAAGTTCTTGGTACATTGTAGCCCTTGGCAAATGCTGGGGCTACTGCAGGTACCGAAGCCACACATCATGACAGGTTGGAACAGACGTCAGGTGCATGCCCATTGACATCATTGCATGTTCCACCTCTGGGGTCAGCATCCATAAAAAAATCTGGCCCTATGAATGAAGCTCCCACCTTCACCACCACCCCTTAGAGACAGTAGTGCAGCGGGGGCTCCCGCTCCTGTGGCCCCATAGTGGGGGTAAGCCAGGGCTCATGACCATTTGTCCTGGGGAGGGGGCACCCACCCAGCAGCCTCATCTAGGGGGGCAAGGCTGGGCTTGAGGGTGGCGTGCAGGTGAACGGGACTGAAGTGCCTCTGCCTGTGGGTGGTTGGTGCCGGGGTGTCCAGGCCCCCCAAAAAATACATGCTTAGTGACAGTGAATCAATGCATAAAATATGTTACTCACATTCATTGCAAACAATGCATTTCAAACTGAGTTCTAAACCTAACATCAGAAAACAAACATAGCACTTAGTGTGATGCTTTGACATCTGGTTATGATTATTGCATGATATAGGTATTATAAATACATGGTCTGTGTATTACCTGTCAGTGTGTGAGGAATTTGGCCTGTAACTTCAAAGTGTCAGTAGCTGAAACCAGGAGATAATAAAACAGAATGGAAATAAACAGTTAATTGGAACATTCTTTCCAGAGACAGATTATGGCCTGCTACTGCTTTTGAAGTAGGAAACTACTGTAAATATACCTTTTATGGTATCAGGAAAAGGACATCATTTAGGCTGATTCCTGTTGGCTTTTTAACACCTTGGTGCCAGTGTGAGAATGGTTAGATCAAAGAAAATGTTAATTAAAGGATGCCATATTTAGGAAATGTTTTTTTTCTTCTGATGTTCCATTAATTAAAGATACCTGCTGGTAGAAAGTACGATAGAATTAATTCTGAGGGAGGGTCTAGCCGACCTCATCCAAAGGGGGTTGGGGAAGACAGAGAAAAGACATGTAACATTGTACATGAAGGTGATATCTTTTTGGGACTCTAAGAGAGAAACAGTTCTCTGACCTAACTTAAAACTCACTTACAGAGGTAATACATTAGATATAAAAGATCTAAGAGTATTGTGGTAGGAGTTTTGTTCTGTACCTTTCCCATTTTCTTTTGAGATTGTAAGTTCTTGTTATTTGTTTTGTATTTTAACTTACTTATTTTATAATTTTTAGTAAACCACCTTTTCTTAAGATACTGCCTGTGCCATCCCAGTTTTCTTTTTGCATGTGAAGTGCCTGTATTTTTAAGTCTGACAACGGTTTAAAAAGGCTTGATGGTGTTACTAAGCTCAGAAAAGGTAAGAATATGCCTAAGATCTCTTATAGAGTTTTAAGGGTTCATTTTGGATACCTGGTTAGGTGCTCCTGGTCAAAGGATTGTACCGCATTCCCCAAAGAGAGTATGCATCTGAGCCTGTTAATTGGATATGCTAGCATAAGGTTCACAGTTTGAATCCCCCCAGAACTTGAGACTACAGGTGATTGGGACCCAAAACAGACAGGATGGTTACCCTGTCTGTTACCTGTTCACACTATTGCACTCTGAGGTTGGCACTGTGGGAGCAGAGGGCCTGACCTGTGGAGTGCATTTATGACAGATCTGGTTGGCAGTGGTGCGATAAAGATTTGGTAACACAAGCTTTAACAGTTGAGTGTGACAGCCTAATACTGTACAGCTAACTTGCAAAATAAGGCAGTGATTTATTTTTGAATTACATGTGCATATGCTTTCTAATAAACTTAAGAAACTCTTGTCTTTTTTCTATAGGAATAAATCATGCTTTAGTTTTAAAATTTATAAACAATTGGTTAATTCTTTATTCATATCACAAATAGATTATGGTGACTGTATCTATATGAGAACAACTGATGCAGTCTTAAAAGTATTGGATCCTCTTTATCATTGTGCATTAAGATTCATCACTGGTTTTCCTTGGTGTATCCATCACTGTAATCTTTACTTTGAATAGGGTTGTCAATCTTTATCAGTTCGGAGACAAATTCATTGGATGCGTTATGTATATCAATTTGTTTTGAGTAAATTACCCCCATATTTGCTGGGATCAGTTATTATTAAAGAGCATAATAGATATTCTCTTAGATCAGTTGAGTATCCTCAATATTTCTTACCAAGATTTAAAACTAGATTTGGTAGCTATAGGTTAGGAGTTGCAGTCCCAATGACCTGGTTATCTATCCAAAGAAAATTAAACTTGACAATTAGTATTACATTTTTGCACTTTAAATGATTACTTGTTAGATTTGTGACATATGAATGTAAATGCTTTTAAGTGACTCAAAACTGCATAATTCTGTGAATCTATGTAACTGAATGTCTTTGTATTTGTGTCTTTATGTATGTGTGTTCTTTTATGTTTTGTACTGTTGGATGCAATTGTAAATGAGAGATTTTCTCTCAATTTTGCTCTCCAATAAATTGATTGATTCATTGATTGATTTAAAAGAGAAAACAGCAATATATCATTTTGCTTACAGTCAAAGTTCCTACTTGTTTTATTTTTTTTTCTAAAGTGCAAGTTAGAATAGCCGTAGTTAGGGAAGAAGATAGCTACCAACTACAGTGGGTATACTGCAGACTACTTGAGGCAGTTGTGCCAGGACAGAGGAGTTCAGTATGACGGGAAAGCCAACAAACGGAACCTCACAGATGCCCTGATGGCAGCAGATGCCCAGAGCATCGTATCACAGACTGTGACTGTAAAGGACCAAACCTTGGGTGTGGAGGAGCCAGCAGCCAGTGCAGTGTCCAGATCTGGTGAGGAGGACAGCAGGGCCAGTGCAAGCCAAGGGCCACAACTGCAGGGGAAGGTCACCAGCATTCAGGAGCCAAAAGCAATCGGGCTACAGATGGAATTGAGAGGATGAAACTGGAGTTTGAACAGCAGAGCCGCAGAGGAGAAGAGGGAGCGAGAACAGTGAAAAGCTGAGCGAGAATGGCAAGAAGCAGAGAGTGAACAGTGAGAGGCTGATCGTGAAGAGCGTGAGCACCAGAGGCAACATGAACTGGAGAAGCTACAACTCCAACCACCAGCACCACAGCAGGTAAGTGGCTTGGGTTTAACTGGAACTATAGGACTAGGTTACAAATTAAATTCCAAATTGATAGCCGAATTTAAGAGGGGGGATATGAATGCCTTTTTAAATTCCTTTGAAAAAGTTTGTATTCAGGCCAATATTCCTAGAGGGTCCTGGAGCTTCCAGCTATCCCCGCTACTTACTGGGAAAGCTCGGGATGCATTTGGTCAAATGGACAATGAGGACAGTAATGATTACAGCAAACTTAAAGCTGCACTTTTAAAAAAGTTTGATTTAACTGCAGAAGCATACAGAGCTAAATTCCGTAAGCTCAAGAGAAGCCCTGACATGAGCTATGAGAAGCTAACCACAAAACAACGTCAATGTTTAAAACATTGGTGGGAAGGAATTGAAGTAAACTCTGTAGATAAAATTTAAAATGTTATATTGTTAGAGCAGTTTTTGGGGGCATGCCCAGCAGAGCTGAAAACCTGGCTGGAGGACCGAGATCCCAAAACAGTGCAAGAGGCTGCTGAACTCTTGGACTGCTATGCCAAGAGCACACCTGCTCTGAGAGCAAATGGGGCAGGGGTGGCAACAAAAATCCTCCTTGTCTTCACCAAAACCAGTTAGCCCCAGATTTCAAAGGAATGATTTTACTGAGAATGTTGGGTTTGTACTGAAACTGGGCATTTTGCCAGACAGTGTCCCAAAAGGACAAGCAATATGCAAGGTGGTGCTAGGAAAGAAGTGGGTTATTTGTGTGTCCCAGAAAGCATGCCTGTTAACATGAGGGAACACATGCACCCAGTCACTGTGAACAGTGTACAGACACAAGGGTTAAGAGACACAGGGGCATCCCTGACATTAGTAAGAGGGAATCTGGTACAGCCTGGTCAGCTTATCCCCAATAAATCTGTAACTGTACAAGGGTTCACTGGGGAGGAGAAAACATTGCCACTCGCTAGTGTTCTTCTAGACTGGGGTGAAACGGGGAACTGTGCAACAGGTTGCCGTAGCAGAAACTTTAGCAGTTGATGTAATTCTCGGCAACAATCTAAAATGGGATGATGTGTGTAGTTACCCATAGCCAAGTGGCAAAGGAAAATTGTTGTGCCCTGGACCCCATAGAAGCCACTGTGGAAACCACTGGGAGGCTGGTTCCCCAGCCTGTGTCTCCTGATATGGAGACTAATGAAAGGGGGGTAGCAATTCCTCTGGTAGCAGTTAACCAAACAGCTATGGAGGGTTACTCCGAAGAAGGAGGGGTGACTCATTTTCACAGGGTTAGGGATGGCAGTGATCCTGAGTGCCCTGATGTCAGAGCTAGGGACGCTAGTTTAGAGACTAAAGGGGACCTGTCCCATGCCTTGAGAATGTGTAAGGAGTTTGCAGCTGCTCAGAAAAGTAACCCTAATCTAGAGAAGCTGAGGGCTTGGGCAGAGTCTGACGGAGCACATGGAGGTGACAGAAAACATAAAGTTTATGGGGACAAAGGACTGATGTATATGCAGGATGCTAAGACAGAGGGAGAGGTGATAGATAGGCAACTTGTCATTCCCCAGGGGTACCGTGAGCAGTTGCTCAAGATTTCATATGATATTCCCATATCTGGTCACCTGGGAATCACACGTACTATGCAGCAATTGGCCCATAATTTCTATTGGCCCAATTTCACCTAGCAGGTAAAGGAGTATTGCAGATCTTGTCACCGGTGCCAGGAAATAGGAAAGGCAGGTAAGAAAACCCAAGCCGCCCTAATTCCATTGCCCATAGTGGAGGAGCCATTCCAGAGGGTGGGAATGGATATTGTGGGGCCTTTAAATACCCCCAGCTCCTCCGGGAAGAGGTTCATCCTAACTGTGGTGGATTATGCCACCCGGTACCCTGAGGAAGTCGCGCTATCCTCTCTGAGGACAAACAAAGTGGCAGATGCCTTACTAGGTATTTTCTCCTTTGTTGGGTTTCTGCAGGAGGTTATCACCGATCAAGGGGGTTCCTTCATGTAGGACCTGATGAAATATTTGTGGGAAAGGTGTGGGGTGGTACAGAGACACACAACACCTTATTAGCCACAAGCCAATGGGCTTGTGGAAAGATTTAACGGTACCCTGAAGTCAATACTGCAAGCATTTGCTGAACAGCATGGGAGAGACTGGGAGAAATACCTTCCCCACCTATTGTTCGCATACAGGGAGATGCCCCAAGAGTCGACAGGGTTTTCCCCCTTCGAGCTCTTATATGGACATCAGAAACGTGGGCCCCAAGACTTGATCCGGGAGGACTGAGAAGGCAAGCACGCCACCCATGGAACTCCCATAGTGGAAGGAGCTTATGGAGACAGCCCAGAGCAACCTGGCAGCTGCCTAACAAAAACAAAAAGTGTGGTATGACCACAGAGCCAGAGCTTGCTCGTACACTGTGGATCAGGAGTCATGGTCTTCATCCCGATCTGGAAGGACAAGCTGCAGGCTGAGTGGGCAGGACTGTACAAAGTATTAGAAAGGTAAATGACATGAACTATATCATAGAGTTACCTGACAGAAGACATACGGAAAGAATGTACCATGTCAACATGATGAAGCCATATGCTAATAGGGCTGACATGGTGTTTGCAGTGTGTAACCTTGGGGAGGGGATGGACGAAGGAGACCCCCTTCTGGACATACTGGAAGAAAGCAAGCAGGAGTCCTCTGTGGAAGCAGTTAAATTGTCACCCCAGCTAGCCCCAAACAAGATCCAGGATGTAAGGAAGGTTTTAGCAGACTTTGCCCAACTGTTTAGCACCAAGCCTGGACTAACCTCCTTAGTGACACACAATGTGGAGACAGGGATGCAGGTGCCCATATGGCGGACAGCATATCGGGTGTCAGAGGCTGTCCAAAAGGACATTAGGAGGAAGGTGGAGGAAATGCTGGATTTGGGGATAATCCCAAAATCCCACACCCCCTGGGCCTCACCTTTAGTCCTTGTGTCCAAGCCAGATGGCTCTCCTTATTTTTGTGTGGACTATCATGGACTGAATGCAGTCACGAAGTCCGATGCCCACCCAATGCCCCGGACAGACGAACTCCTGGACAAGTTGGGAGGGGCGACCTACCTTACGACTATTGACCTGACAAAGGAATATTGGCAGGTAGAGTTAACTGACAGAGCTAGGGAGAGGTCGGCCTTCATCACTCTGATAGGGTAATTTGAATTTAAAGTAGTGCCTTTTGGAATGAAGAATGCCCCAGCCACTTTCCAAAGGTTGGCAAACCAGGTGTTAAATGTTGCTGAGAAGTACGCTCTGACATACCTGGATGACATTGCCATCCTTAGTGTCAGTTGGGAGGAACACCTGTCCCACCTTAGGGAAGTGCTGGGCAGGATTCAGAGGGCTGGGCTCCCTGTCAAAGCTGAGAAGTGCCAGGTGGCCATGGCTGAAGTGGCATATGTCAGCCATGTTGTAGGCCGGGGACAGCTCCGTCCTAACCAAGTGAAAATAGAGGCAATCAAGGCATGGCCCAGACCAGAAATGCAGAAGCAGGTCAGGAGTATTCTGGGGACAGCAGGGTACTATAGAAAATTTGTACCCAATTACAGTGCCCTGGCTGCTCCCTTATCAGACCTGGTAAAGAAAAGGATGCCTAAGAAAATTACCTGGGAACCAGTCTGTGAAAAAGCCTTTACCAGACTGAAGGAGGCACTGTGCAATGCTCCTATGCTGACAGATCCTGACTATAGCAGACCCTTTATAATCCAGACTTACGCCTCAGATGTGGGTATTAAGACAGTGCTGAGTCAGATATCCAACCAAGGGAAAGATCATCCCATCATGTGCCTAAATAAAAATTTACTTCCCAGGGAGCAGGCATACTCCACTGTGGAAAAAGAGTGTCTTGCCATGGTGTGGGCCCTAAAGAAGTTAGAGCCATACTTATACAGACAGCATTCTGAGGTACAAACTGACCACATCCTCCTGGTTTGGCTGACAAAAATGAGAAAAATTAATAGTAGACAATTAAGATGCAGTCTTGCCTTGCAAGGGTATGACATGACGATCTTACATAGTGCTAGAGCAATCAATCAGAACGCAGATGGCTTGTCGTATCTATATGAGGAATGAACTGATTTGTGGAGCTCACCCCATGCAGGGAACAGAGCCCCCAAATTCAGTCTAGGTGGGAAGGATTGTGACGCTTGGTCATCTGGTTATGATTATTGCATAATATAGGTATTATAAATACATGGTCTGTGTATGACCTTTCAGTGTGTGAGGAATTTGGCCTGTAACTTCAAAGTGTCAGTAGCTGAAACCAGGAGATAATGTAACAGACCAGAAGGAAAAAAGTTAATTAGAACATTCTTTCCAGAGACAGTTTATGGCCTGCTGCTGCTTTAAAGTTGGAAATTAAATATACATTTTATGATATCAGGAAAGGGACGTCATTTAGGCTGATTCCTGTTGGCTTTTTAACACCTTGGTGCCAGTGTGGGAATGTTTAGATCAAAGAAAATGTTAATTAAGGGATGCCATATTTAGGATTTTTTTTTTCTTCTGATGTTCCATTAATTAAATATACCTCCTGGTAGAAAGTATGTTAGAATTAATTCTGAGGGAGGGTCTAGCTGATCTCATCCAAAAGGGGGTTGGGGAAAACAGAGAAAAGATATGTAACATTGTATATGAAGGTGATATGTTTTTGGGACTCTAAGAGAGAAACAGCTCTCTGACCTAACTTAAAATGCACTTAAAGAGGTAATACATTAGATAGAAAAGATCTAAGAGTATTGTGGTAGGAGTTTTGTTCTGTAACTTTCCCATTTTCTTTTGAGATTGTAAGCTCTTGATGTTTGTTCTGTATTTTATCTTATTTATTTTACAATTTTTAGTAAACCACCTTTTCTTAAGATACTGCCCGTGTCTTCCCAGTTTTCTTTTTGCATGTGGAGTGCCTGCATTTTTAAGTCTGACAACGGTTTAAAAAGGCTTGATGGTGTTACTAAGCTCAGAAAAGGTAAGAATATACCAAAGGTCTCTTATAGAGTTTTAAGGGTTAATTTTGGATACCTGGTTAGATGCCCCTGGGCGAAGGATTGTACTGCATCCCCGAAGAGAGTATGTATCTGAGCCTGTTAATTGGGTATGCTAGCATAAGGTTCACAGATTGAATCACCCAGAACCTGAGACTACAGGTGATTAGGACCCAAAGCAGACAGGAGGGTTACCCTGTCTCTTACCTGTTCACACTATTGCGCTCTGAGGTTGGCACTGTGGGAGCAGAGAGCCTGACCTGTGGAGTGCGTTTGTGACACTTAGCTCTCTCTTTTACTTTCAGTGTATCGCTAGCCAAGGATGCTTTTCAAAGGTAATTCTCACTTACCACAGCTTTGTGTTTGGACTAGAACTCAATTGCCAGAACTTGGACCACCTTTTCAATTTCCCCAGGTCTCTTTTCAATTTCTTTCTACCCTCCCTCTATCCACCCTACCACATATCTTGCGTCATCCACAAAAAGAATTGTCTTGCTTGTATCCCTTCTCCAATATTGCAAATGAAGACACTGAAGAGAATCAGATCCAGAAATGATCCCTGTGGCATCCAGCTCATTACCCCCCTCCTGGACTATCTGCCATTTAGTGCCACCTTTTGAGTTCTTCCAGCTAGATAGTCACCACCAATCTAGTGACTTTCTCCTACTCTCCTAAGATCCACAGTTTCTTTACTAGCATTTTGTGGGGCACAGAGACAATGGTCTTGCTGAAGTCCATACAAGATATCCAGTGCTTAACCCTAATTCAACACTTATGATACAGCACTGAAGACATCAATGTGGTTCATCTGACAGGACTTCCTTTTCATAAAAGCCATGCTGCTTACTTTTCTGAAGTCCATGAGACTCCAAGAAGTCAATCAACTCCATCTTTGTTTTAGTCTCGAGGAACAACCCACAAATAGAAGTAAAGCAGACCAGTCTACAATTCTGAGGGTCTCTCCTGTCCCCTCTCTTGTGCAGGGAGATGATGTCTACTACCCTTCATTCCTTGGGAGCGATGGTCATCCCAATCAAGTAGTTGAATCAGTCTGTCAGTGGGCTGCTAGAACCTGCTTTAACTCCCTGAGCAGCCATAGGTGCAACTTGTCCCATACTGGGGAATTGCCCTTCCTTTAACTCTTTCAGATCTTTGAGAACCCTTTCCTCTGAATGCTACCCATTCCCATAATTTGTTCCCACTCAAACTGGATGCTGCAATCTGGCTGTGCCATGGCGTGGGACTAGGAGATGTATTCAAAGTAGTGCTACAGTGTCAAAAGCAGTGGCGATGACCATATTATAGGCCCCCACTACCTCTCCCAGCCCTGTCTCAGAAGCTGTTAACATGCCCAATATATCCAGCATTGCCTAAAGTCCCACTGGCTCCAACTCCCTTAATAGGCAGTACTGAACCATCTCTACAGGGGGTGTACTACAAGAGGGGAGCCCTAAAGGAGAACTTCACCATCCAATGCTCTGGCCAGATGACCAGATCCATCTTGAGGTTACTAATCTCAAGCTGAAGGGGGGAAAAAAACAAGTTAAAGGCATGGCCATGTTGATGGGTCACAGAAGTAGCTACTAATGCAAGTCCCAGAGGCTCCATCACCTGGAGGAAATCTTTACCAAAATGCAAGACTTCTTAATCAACCCAAGCATTGAAGTTGTACAGAAATAACCACCTGGGAGACTAACACCTGACTGGCAACAAAGTCCGCCACTTCCTGAAGGAATTTCCCCCCTGCTGCAAATGCCAGTACATGAGAAAGATCCTACAACCTTCACACGTGGCCATGCATTCAAACAATGAGGTTTCTCCCACTGGGTGCATGGTGAAATTCAGACCTGCTCTAACACAGATGGATCCTCCCAACCTCCACAATCTCTCCTTGGACAGTGTACCACAGAGAACCCTGCTAGGACAGTGGCCTCCAGAAATGGACTGGCATCATCTTCCAGTCAAGTCTCCCTGATGCATACAGGGTTGACTAGGATACCCTGTTTGACATTGAGGCAGAGCACTGTGGTGACTGTCCTGGGACTCCCTGTTTGACCCTGGCTTAAAGCACTGCCATTATTATTGTGGGACTCCTGTTTGGCTCTTGCTCAGAACCTTGCCATGACTGTCATGGGGCAGTTATTTCACATGTGACTAGCTGATGTTCCAGCCTGCTTCTTACTTGTAGTCCAAACTGACAATAAATTTTTAACTGCAGTTTGAAGTCTGGAATTTTTTCTAATACTGGACTGTGGCACCGTTTATGTCCTTGGTCGTAACTATCATAGGACTTCTTGTTTAACACTGGCTCAGATCTTACAGTTACTATCATGGGAACCCCTATGTTTGACACAGGCTAAAAGCCCTGTGGTGAGTGTCATGGGATTCTGTTTGTCACTGGCTCATAGCCCTGCCATTACTGGTGTGGGATTCCCTGACTGGCACTGGCTCAAAATATTGCTATGACTGGCATGGGATTCCCTATTTGGCACTGGTTCAGGGCCCTGCTGTGACTGGTATGGGATTGCCTGTTTGGCACTGGCTCAGAGCCCTGCCATGACTGGTGAGGGAATCCTTGTTTGGCACTGGCTTAGAGCCCTGTCGTGACTGGTGTGGACTCCCCTGTTTGACACTGGTTCATAGCCCTGCCACAAGTGGTGTGAGAATCCCTGTTTGATACTGGCTCAGAGCCTTATCATGACCAGTGTGTGATTCCATGTTTGGCACTGATTCACAGCCCTGCTGTGACTGGTGTGGGCTTCCTTGTTTCTCACTGGTTCAGAGCCCTACCACGAGTGGTGTGAGATTCCATGTTTCTCATTGGTTCAGAGCCCTGCTGTGATTGAAGTGGGATTCCCTGTATGTTACTGGTTCAGAACCCTGTGGTGACTATTGTGGAACTCCCTGTTTGGCATTGACTCAGAGCCCTGGCATTACAGATGCAGGTCTTTAGGAGCTGTGATCCCAAATGTTAAAACCAAAAGATCAGTTTTTTTATTGCTATTTCATTCCTCATTTGTGTAAATCTTAACCCACAAAATTTCAAATTATTTGGGGGTAAGAGGGACCCAGTTAGGGCACTGAAAGTGTGGTTGAAGGGTAAAATTCCTTAATCCAACACCTACTGTACAAGTCTGAATGGCATTAAATAAATATTTATTGAAGATATTCAGGGATCAGTTATTTAAAGTGATTGTGTGTAAGCTACTGATTGCATAATGTGTGATTATTACTGTATTTTATATTCATGTTTCCTTTTGATATTGTGTAACCATTGATATAATTACAAGTGGGGACACCATTGTAAATGAGGTTATCTTAATGGTTAATGCCTCATAAAACTGAAATTGAAGTGAAAAGATCCCCACATCAACTTTGTTTGACACTGGCTCAAAGCCCTGTCATGACTGGCATGGGATTCCCTGTTTGACAGTGGCTCAGAGGAGAGCCATAACTATCGCGGACTCCCTATTTTTGACAATGATTCAGAGCCAGCCATGACTGTCATGTGAGTCACTCTGTTTCACACTAGGAGCCCTGCTGTGACGATCATAAGTGTGGAGCTGGTTTCCTCATTAGTTGTGCCATTAGCAGAATTACAGTACAGAAATGAACATCAAGAAATAACAAAGGTCCTTACCCTCCAGCAGTCTGTGACATTAGACAGGATCAGAAACAGGATGGAAAAGAGACCCACAATAAGCAGCAGGATGTCCACTGATGGGTTTCCCATTCTAGCCAGGTGCACAGGGACAACAACATAGGAAGCCTAAAAAATATAAATCTTTCAATAGCACCAGGATGTCACTATACTCAACATGGAGAAAATCTGGGATTGCATAGTATAGTATCTCAAAGTGCTTTCGATCAATAAGTTTGATACTGGTAGTACAGGGGCTGTATACGTGCCAATGAATTAGATACTGGTAGTGCAGGGACTACATGCAGACAGAGCAGATCATACTGTATGTATCACAGCATTAGACTGTAACTGTGCAGGGATTGTATACAGAGAGGCAGAGCAGATATTATGTACCAATGGACTACATGCTGGTAGTGCAGGGACTGTATTCAGACAGAGCATGCATTATGCACCAGTGAGTCAGATATGCTCAGGGACTGTATACAGACAAAGCAGGCATTGTGTACTAATGAGTTTGACACAGGAATTCCTGGGACTGCATACAGAGAGAGTCAGCATTGGGTACCTATAAGCTAGATACAGACAGTGCAGAGACTGTACTCAGTTATGTGGAGAAGCTCTTGTGTGTCCAACTACATCCCCCACCTAGGCATAGACAATAGGTTGGAAAAAGCAGTTACTTACCAGCAACATTAGATCTTCAAGAGAATCTCCTCCATTGAGCCACACCTTTGAAACTGTAAGTCATCGGCAACAGGACCTTCTGGAAACTTTTGCCTAGCTGGGGGCTGCCTACTATGATGTACAAAGTCATCACCTATAAAATGTGGGCTACCCCTCCACTCCTCTGTTCCCTGTCAGAGATAAGCCTGAGGGGTACTTACCAAGAGGAACCAAGAAACCACACCTGGACCAGGCGCACAAGAGGCTAGGACTGGTGACAGATGACATAAAAAGCACAAACAACCATACCTTCCACAAAGGCAGTAGGACAGCCTGCCAGCTAGAACCTCACAACGTGGGAAGGAGGGTGGGTGCACCGTGGCCCAATGGAGGAGATTCTCTCGATGATCTACTGTTACTGGTAAGTAACTGCTCTGCCTTCATCAAGGATATCTTCTCAATTGGGCCACGCCTTTGAAACGATTTCCAAGCAGTACACAGTATCTAGGGAGGCTGGCAAAGTCTGAGATGCCATCAAGACAGAAGGCCTTGCAGGACAGCAAGACCAAAGCCAGCACATCTGCATGAGATAATGTCCATATTATAATGTTTAGTAAAAGTGTAGACGGAGCTCAATGTGGCAGTTGCACAAGTGTCAGCAGCAGACACACGATGGAAACAGACAACAGAGGTGGCCATACCATGGGTACAGCAGCCATGCACAGCCCCAGGAAGTGCCTTGCCATACTTCCTATAATAGAATGCAATATAGTTAGCCCAGTTAGCTAGCCATTTGGACAGGCACTGCTTAGTCACTGTCACACCCTCTCTTCCAGGGGCGAACTGATACCAGGGAAGTTTTCCACAAAGATCCTTGACCTGGGCAAAGCTCAGCAAGGGTAAGCACAGAAGGAATCAACTGAAACGAACCTTGGCTTGAGTAAAACTCAGCAAGACTAAGCACTGCAAGGTTCAGCTAAATGGAAAATTACAGAAGCTACTGAGCCATAAAAAAAGAGGTAAATTATCAACAGCAAAAAGCAGCAAAAGGAAGTCTAGCTAACCACAAAGCAAGGGAGGGAAGTCTAGCAGACTGCCCATAACTAAGTTTACTATGCTTTATTTGGCTTTCTAAACAGTTTTTATTTAGTATCAGTTTTTATTTGGTTCAACAACCATGTGGCTGTTATTTCTACAAACAAGCTCTTGCAAGAAGCATATAAAAACACCAGACTTTTGATAGCCAGGAGGACTGTAGGAACAGGGTATTCTGTGATAATAGTGACCGAATATGGGCGACTGTCAAAACAGTGACTCACATTCGGCGATATTATCGTGGGCTACCTGCAAGAGTAGCGACTCACTGCTACCATGAGGGTAGGGGAGGGTGACTGGAAAGGGAGGATGGCGAGGGGAAGGGGAGGGATAGGGAAGAGGGTTATTAGGGTGTAGTGTGCCTGCTGCCACTAAGCCAGCAATGTGGTGTGGTGGTGAGGGGAGGCTAGCTCCAGCACAGCAGGTACTGGGTTCAGGGTTGGGGACAGGGAGGGTGAGAATTTTGTAGCTGCAGGACTTAATTTTTTTTTTTTTACATGCAGACTGTGCCCCCCTCACCGACATGTACCCCCCCCCCGAGTTAGGAATCTAAAATCAGGGGTGTGTGGGTGGCAGAGTCCCTGTGAGGGGGCACAGGGGGCACAGCCCCCCCCCCCACAAAAACACTTGTTTTGCGGATGTCGGGTGGCCGGCAAGTGTATACTGCCAATTTGCTTTTCAGCGATATACACTTGCGATAATAGTGATCACTATTTCGCGTTCGCTATCATCACATAGAACCTAGGAGCAGATTTGTGGGAAGACAGCTGCTTGCTGCTGGTCTTAGGTGGGTGATGGCTGCAGGCTGCTGGCAGGGTCACAGAAATGTAAAAAATAAGGTTACTCTTGCTTCATGCACTGATCGCCTCTCATGCATTTTGAATTAGCAGTCAAGGCTATAGGTCAATAGGACGACTGGGTTGGTGGTAACTGTTTTATAATATGAACACTAATACTGTTATACAATTTAGCTAGGTTAAATGCATTGTAACTTAAATTAGTGGTCAGGGCTATAGGCCTATAAAACTGCCGAGCTTAGGGAATAGTAATTTTAGGATATTGCTTTTGCTGAGTGAAGAAATAATAGTTTTGTCATATAGTTTTTGGTGAATCTTTCTGATATGAGATTGTGCATATGTACTCTGTCATTGCACTTCATTTCATTTATTTATTTCACCAGGAAAAGGCTCCATTGAGCAAGCTCATTTACAAGGAGGTCCTGAGTAGGACAAGGACACAGATAAAAAGCACAGCAACAATAAACTGAATAAGGCCAGCACAGTGGCATGGAGGGCACAGCCACTGGCCCCTTACCTCCTACCACACCGGCGACCTATATTTGGTGATGAGCATGGGTTGCTGGGGGTCAGTCGGTGGGGGGCTGGGTGACGAGTGAGCGGCCACCAAGCAGCTCTCCTTGCTCATATTTGGGAGGTTATCTCTCCCAGCCTTCAACCGCCACCACGTGGAGGCATGGTGGTGGTATGGGCGACAGAGGGATGCTAGGCATTAGGCCAAATGTGGAAGGAGCAGAGTCATTACAGTCCAAGGTGTGCATGCCTCCACACTCATGTATGACCTTGTCTGGGGCTCTGGGGAATAAGGGGAGAAAATAGGTGGAAAAACTGGAGGTTGGGGCTTAATGAAGCCCTCGAGTAAGTGCTGGTGGCCTGCTTGGACTGGAAGAAGGAGGAACTGGAGACTCAGGATGGCTGTGGTGCCAGAAGGGATGGACTGATACAGCCACTCAGCCTGCCAGAGGAGTATAAAGGAAAATATGGCAAAAAAATACAAACACAATAACTGAATAGTATAGCATAAAAATACAATTACAATTACATATACAATAGTGACCAAATACAATGGGGATACAGTCAGTATACAGTAGGATACAAGATTAGGTAACATACCATGTGATATATTCATGAAGGCAAAACAATTGCTTCATGGGAAATGTGTAGGTAGAAATAAGATCTGAAAGGACATGCACTAGTTACATGAGCATGCTTCTTTGTACAGATTGCCAATGCGGGCTTTGAACTGGTTACACCTGACTAAAGAGCAAAGTTTTGGGGTGCTCTGTAACTTGTTCCAGGCTACCGGAATAACACTGCTGATTGCAGTTTTACCATAATGCGTCATATACCTAGGTGCATCCAGGAGAAGGATATTATTATTCCTGAGAGGATAGGAGCAAGAGTACTTGCTGAAGAATTCAGTGATGTACTCAGGCAGATCACTGGTTAACACCTTATAAGCCCACATGCAAAGATTGTGCAGTCTCCTTTTGGATAGAGAGGACCATCCAACTGTGACATATAGGTGACAATGGTGAGTCATTGGAGACAGATTAGTGATGAACCTCAGAGCTCTATGATAGAGAACGCCAAGCCTGTTTAAGCACATCATCGGGCATCAGCTGTAGATTAAGTCAGCATAGTCTAAGATTGGTAAAAAGGTTGCTGGCACCAGGAGATTTCTGGCATTCATAGGGAAACAGTGCAGGTTCCTGTAATAGAAGTCAAGTCTGACACAAAGCTTCTTGCAGACCACATCAATATGAGTGGAAAAGGACAGATTATTGTCAAGCCATACACCTAGGTATTTGTAACTTGACACCAGCTCAAGGAATTCTCCGAGTAGCGTACTGATGACAGGGATAGAGATATGTTGTGATGTAGTGTTGTTAGATGAAAAACATGACCTTAGTTTTATTGGCATTAAGTAGTAGCTTGGAGTGAAAGAGGTTTATCTGCAGCTAGTTAAAAGCTGCTTGAACATCTGAGCACGCTGCCACAGTGTTGGATCCTGAGGTGTTCAGCATCATGTCATTTGCATAGAAATGCAGCCTGACATTGATAATACTGTTGCCCAAGTTATTGGTATACAACATGAAGAGTAGGGGTCCTAGGACTGAGCCCTGGGAGACATCTCTGTGTAAAAGGGTGCAGGTTCAAAGGAGCCCCTTGGCCTTGACTTGTTGCCTTTGGCTGTTTAAGCAGTTGCTAAACCAGCATAATGCTGTTGTGGAAAATCCAATATTTTTAAGTTTTTGTAAGAGTACACAATGGTTGACTGTGCCAAAGACCTTGCTAAGGTCACAGAAGATGGCACCCATGGTTTGTTTGAGGTTGATAGCGCATAGCCAGTCATTGGTGACTTTGGCTAGGGCAGAAATGGTGCTGTGTTTAGGCCTAAAACCAGATTGCTGGGGCATTATTAAGTTTGCTTGTCCATGGAACTCTGTCACCTGGGTATTAATTAATTTTTCTAGGAGTTTGGCCAGGACATGCAGTATTGATATGAGTCTATAGTTATTTAGGTTACTAGTGTCTCCAGATTTATGTAGAAGGATAATGTGTGCCATTTTCCAGATAAGTGGCAGATTGCTATTGGACAGTGATAAACTGAAGAGGTGAGTAATAGAAGCTGTGAGCTGATGAAAGACAATTTTGAGAAAGATTGGGTCCAGACCATCGGCTCCAACACTTCTACTGATGTCAAGACTTCATAGGAGTTGCTTGACTTATTTAAAGGAGACTGGCTGGAAGGAGAAGGGAACTGCAGTTTACTGAGTAAGAGTAGTAGAGGCCACGAGCGTGAGAGGGTATGCTGCAGCTGGGGAACACTCGAAAGCCAAATCAGCGGGTGCAAAATGGGTGTTTATTTCCCCTAGCATGATATGTTTGTTATTATTTTCTCTCTGATGGAGGTTTTTGGGTGGAGAAAGGGAATGGTCATAGCACCCTCCAGTGAGTTGACTGTATCTTGAAATTTAGGTGCTTTGTTTTTGGTTTCCCAAAGGGATTTTAGATAAAACTGCACCTTTGTATCCCTAATCAACTTAGTTCTGAAATTAGCCCAGTCAGTCAGCCTTAGTGCCTCTGGCTGTGGCCCAGCACTTATCTATACCCCGTAAGGCTTCTTTGAGCTCTTTAGTGAACCAAGGGGAGGGCACTTTTTTAACTCTTCTTTTTAATAGTTGTGCATGAGCACTTATAACCTCCAGGATGCTACTGTTAAATATTTCTATCACCTCTTGGATTGTTTGTGTGAGGTAGAATTTTTGCCAGTTTATATTGGGTATGTCTCTGAGGAAATTTGATGTATTGAATTTGGTGAAGCGCCTCATGAGTATGAATTTTGGTTGTGAGAGGTGTTCCTTAGCTTCTCTGATGCAAGCAATAATGTTGTGGTCACTGATCTTGTTATGAAACACGGCTTAGAGCATGTATTTGTGTGGCCTGTTTGTTCGCACAAGGTCCAGTAAGGAAGTGTTTGTTGGGTTTTGTGGATTTGGTCTTTTAGGTTCTTTTATAAGCTGTGTAAAACATAGATTGTCACAGAGATTATTTAGGCCAACAGATTTCGGGGAGAGACAATCCATATTTAGGTCTCCCAGTATCAGGGTTTTGTTAGGGCAGGTGTTTACTACCTCAGAGATATGTGACAGCAGCTCTGTGCCACCTTTTGGAGGTCTGTAGCAGCCTATTATGGTTAAGGATTCATTTCTCGATAGCAATAGTTTAACTGCCAGGCATTCAAATTTGTTAGGTACAGTGAGGGAGCTGATAGTAGAGGAGATGTACCTGTCCTTCACGTAGAGCACTAGACTGCCTCCTCTAGTTGACCTGTCTAGACAATATGAATTATAGGAGTGTATGGCTATTGCAGTGGGCAGCACTGAGTCATTTAACCAGGTCTTCGTAAGAAGGAGGATGTCTGGTCTGGTGTGGAATACCCATACTTTCACATCGTCCGGCTTCTTCAGTAGGCTACGCACTATCTAGGTCAGCAATAAGAACATACGATGGTAATAAATACCACTTGAACTATACCAGTATGCTCCAAGTGTCTTCTATACCTACAAAACAGAGTAGTGACATAGTGTCATATCTGAACTCGGGATAGAATGTGACAAACAGTTGAGAGAACTTCCTGCAGTGCTTTGTGTGCATCAAATAGAAATGTAAGTCTCTGTGTACATCAAGCGTAAGGAGCAACTCCTCACCTTTGATAGTACTCTCAGAATAATACACTGATAGGTTAATAGTTTGATTAACAAGAAGTCAGAATTTGAAACCACCTCAATTTATTTATTTATTGATTGATTGATTGATTGATTGATTGATTTATTTATATATGTATGTATGTATTTAGGTACTTATTTATTTGTTAACCCTGGGTAAGTACACTGGTCCCAAGGACCATTTTCGAGTATGACTCGGGCTGTTAAAATGGCACACATCAGCATAAATACAATACAATAACAGGCAGTAGAGAACATAATGTACAAAAACACTGCAAATTAAACTAGGTGAAGTAGAGTTACACAGAAAATACAGAGCACCCAAGTACAGCTATACAAAAGACAAATAAGGCAAAAGCAAAAAAATTTACAGTACAGTTATATTACAGTTGTAATAACAGAGGGGTAAACCTGTTTTGGAGAAATAGGTACGGGCACAACCTGTTTGGTTGGGGGGGGGGTGAGTCCGCTAAGTATACCAGCCATTCAGTCAGAAAGATCCATGAATAGAGAAGGAATCATGGGTCACCTTCATCCAGAACACCAGCACTGAGTGGTATTATGCTCCCTAGAGGGGAAGGTGGATAACTCTACTGGGTTACTGGTGCTGTGATAAATGATCAGATGATTCACACATATAAGCATACAGCAGCCTTGGTTTTTCCCTGGAGAGGTGGCTCATGAAGAGGGAGAAGAGAATCTGTCTGAGAATGAGCCCCTTGGGAATCTCACTAACTATCCCCTGATATCTGAAGATACCCCCTCCTCATGCAAATGATCTGGGACCTCCCTGAAAGACAATTTCTAACACAGGATGTGGCAATATTTGAGAAATCAAAGTGTTGTAACTCATCCAGAAGGATTTTTTTTTTAAATTAGATAAACTTTATTGAACAAATATCAAGGTATAACAATAAAACAAAATTACAACAGATATAACACTATAACCCATTGACCAAGCCTCCTCCCTTACCCCCACCCGACCCCAGTGGAGCCACCTTAGGACTAAGCCAGAATAATGACCTGATAAAAGGGGAGTCCCCTTAGTGTAAGCAAATAAGGAGCCAGGCAAAGCAATACACTACCGTTTACAAGTAACAACACTCCAAACTTAAAAAATTAAACTGTATACAGAGTATAAAGCTTTCCCCTTCTTTTATCAAAAAAGAGGAAGCCAATGTTGGAGATTCGCTATCATATATTCCACTCTCAGATTAAACAGCAATTCCATAAGCAACTCCTGGCAAGAGACAGCCACCTGGTCTAGCCAGTGCCGCTGGACCACTTCTTCAAAGAAAGAGAAATCAGAGCCACTTGAGGCAGCCACAGCAACAGCAGAGCTCCCTCCTGGAGCAGAAACAAACTCGGGAAGGCTAAGAGGCCTTCAGCTCCCCCCCCCAGCACACTGCCACTTGCGGCAGCCACAGCAACAGCAGGGTTCCCTCCTGGAGCAGAAACAAACTTGGGAAGGCTAAGAGGCCTTCTGACCCCCCCCCACACTCCCACTTGCGGCAGCCACAGCAACAGCAGAGCTCCTTCCTGAGCAGAAACTAACCTGGAAGGCTAAGAGGTCTTCTGACCCCCCAGCACACTGCCACTCTGTGGCAGCCACAGCAACAGCACAGCTCCTCCTGAGCAGAAACAAACCCGGAAGGCTAAGAAGCATCCGCCCCTGCCCCAGCACACTGTCACTTGTGGCAGCCACAGCAACAGCAGAGCTCCCTCCTGAGCAGAAACGAACTCGGAAGGCCAAGAGGCCTTCCGACCCCACCCCAGCACACTGCCACTTGCAGCAGCCACAGCAACAGCAGAGCTCCCTCCTGAGCAGAAACAAACTCGGAAGACTAAAAGACATTCCGCCCCCGCCCCAGCACACTGCCACTTGCAGTCACAGCAACAACAGAGCTCCCTCCTGGAGCAGAAACTAACTCGGGAAGGCTAAGAGGTCTTCCAACCTCCCCCCAGCACACTGCCACTTGCGGCAGCCACAGCAACAGCAGAGCGCCCTCCTGGAGCAGAATCAAACTCGGGAAGGTTAAGAGCCATTCCGCCCCCCGGCCCCAGCACACTGCCACTTGCGGCAGCCACAGCAACAGCAGAGCTCCCTCCTGGAGCAGAAACGAACTCAGGAAGGCTAAGAGGCCTTCCGACCCACCCCCCAGCAAACTGCCACTTGCGGCAGCCACAGCAACAGTAGAGCTTCCTCCTGGAGCAGAAATGAACTTGGGAAGGCTAAGAGGCCTTCCGACCCCTTCCCAGCACACTGCCACTTGCGGCAGCCACAGCAACAGTAGAGCTCCCTCCTGGAGCAGAAATGAACTCGGGAAGGCTAAGAGGCCTTCCGACCCCTTCCCAGCACACTGCCACTTGCGGCAGCCACAGCAACAGTAGAGCTTCCTCCTGGAGCAGAAATGAACTCGGGAAGGCTAAGAGGTAAAGGAGACCTCTCTCATTCTACTGGATACCTGTGTGGGGTGTTAGCCCGATAACTCGGCGTGTTGTATGCCACCCCCCACCCAGGGGTGTCCCTTCCTTCATTGACCCCCTTTGATGATATCACTTCCTGACTGCTGAATTACTAAGTCCCCACTTTCAGGTTATACCTGCCAGCCGCTAGAGGGACCCACAGACCCTACCTCAGGTACAGTCATATAAACCTCTACCCCCAAACCTCCTGGGTCCTTCTGTCAGCCTGTGCCACTTCACTCCTCCACTACTTCTGCTTACTGCAAATCTCTGGCCACATTGGCCCTCCTCTACCTACTTCTAATCCCTGTCAACATTTCCCCCAGCCCCCACCCCATACTTCATCATACATCATGACTCCCAGCCTAACCTCCTAGTCTGCACCCTGTGACCACTAGGAGTCGCTATTTCCCACCCTGTTTCTGGCCCCAACGCAGTGTGTCTCAAGCCCCAGAACACAGAGCTCAGCTCCCACCCTGGTCCCTTCTCCAGCTGCCCTGGCTGAGACTTGAACCTGGTACCCTCTGTACCAAAGTCCGGGACACTACCACTAAGCCAAAGTGGTATCTACGCTTGTGGAACAGCACCCAAAATACTTCTACCTTTCTGCCCTGCTGCTACGGCAAGCACCATGTCAGCCCACCCTCTCCTACTATGCCTCCCCCTTTTACTTACCCTGGTACCTATAACCCAGCTACCAGGCAGCCCATCCAGTACGCCGGCCCTAGCATCAATTCCCCCGGACATAATAAGATCCCACCCTACAATGAACATGTGCCCCTACCCACAGCACCCATCCCAGTTACCTCCCTCCGCTACCCTGGCCCACTGGCGACTAATCACCCTGCCTCCCGATCGTGCTGACCCTACTCATCCCTCCTCCCTGATGGCCCCCACCCCGAATACCCATCGAAAGATCGCTAAACTCCGCCCCCTAGCTAGAGCCATGATCCTCCTACTATTCCTCACAGGCAATATACATCCCAACCCAGGCCCCACCCAGACCAGCCCCACAACTGGGACCGCCAGTCTCCATATAGCCTCCATGAATATATGCAGCATACTCAAAAAATTTGATTCCCTCCAATGCTGGGTCATGCTGCATAAACCAGATGTCATAGCTCTGGTAGAAACCTGGCTATCAAAATCCACTCCCGACCACTTTGTCTCACTACCTGGATACACCCTATACCGAGAGGATCATGTTGGCAAATGTGGGGGAGGCTGTGCTATCTATACCAGGGACTCACTTACCGGGCTAGCACTCCCTGCCCCGGTTCTTGTAAAAGGGGCTCAGGCCCTCATCCTTAAACTTACACCTGACCCCACCAGGGGCCCCCTATATCTCACTATGGCATACATTCCACCAAAGCACCAAACTCCGCGATGTTATCCTTAACTGATTATCTCCCTACCCTCCAACACAAGGTTGATCACATCCTTGTGGGGACCTAAACGTGAACTGCTCCAGTGCCTCCTCTTCCACCACCTGAGATACCTTCATGGCTATGGATCTGACGCAGCTCATTTCCCAACCCACAAGAGTAAACTCCAAGAGAGGTACCAGTACCCTTCTAGATGTAATCATCACAAACCGCCCCCAAAAAATCCAAGATATCCAGGTCCTCCCGGACTCACTCAGTGATCACTCCCCGATCCTATTCCGCTGGTCGACCCCCACCCCCCTACTTAAAGCCCAACCCACACTCCACAGGCACCTCAGACCTGGTGGGCTAAAAAGTCTGAAACGACTTCTTGCCCAGATTAACTGGTCACCCGTACAGCATGCTCCTGACATAGACACAGCTCTTACCTTCTTTTCCCAGACTTTCAACAAAGCCTGTGACCTCTACGCACCCCTTACCAGAACACGTACCAAAAAGCTCAGTGCGCCCTGAGTTACCCCTGCCCTACGTCAACTGCTCAAGCACAGGGATAACTTATGGGACCTTGCCACTGAAACAGGCCAGGTAGCTGACAGACAGGCTTATAATGCAGCATGGAACAAGTGCACCTGGGCTATCCGTAGCAAAGGCTCGACCATTACCAGGCCACGCTCACCTCCTCCTGGGGGTGTGCGAAACCTTCTGGGACAACGTTAAACAATTGAATGGGAGTGCCACACCCCCCAGCCCAGATCACCATGGACGGGACTACCTGGACTGACCCAGCCTACATAGCCAAATTCCTAAACACTACCTTCACAGACCTTAGCTCGGTCCTCCCCAGTAATTTCTTCGAACCTCTCCTCTCCCGGCCAGCCCCTGTCATCCAACGCCCTTGTTTCCATCTATGCAGGGTAACTGACCAGGAGGCCAGACCGCACCTGCTCAAAGCTTTAAAGAGCAATAGTCCTGGCAGCGACTCCCTGGACCCCAGCATTCTCCATCAGGTGCTGGACCAGGTACTTGCTCCGCTCACCACCCTACTCAACAAATCCCTCTGCCTGGGGCAATTCTCAACTGCATGGAAAACGGCCATAGATATGCCCTTCCACAAAGGTGGTGACAGGTCTAATGCAGGGAACTACAGACCTATCTCCATCCTCCCACCCCTCTCCAAAGCCCTTGAAAAGCTGGTGGCCTCTCAAATCACTGAGTATCTAACCAAGTACAACATCCTCTGTCCAGAACAGCACGGCTTCTGGGCAGGGCACAGTACTGGAACGGCTCTAATTGAGTTTTCAAATTTCATACACTCCTCCCTGGCTGCCGATGCCCTAGCTGGTGATACGCCCTTCCACAAAGGCAGTGACAGGTCTAATGCAGGGAACTACAGACCTATCTCCATCCTCCCACCCCTCTCCAAAGCCCTTGAAAAGCTGGTGGCCTCTCAAATCACTGAGTATCTAACCAAGTACAACATCCTCTGTCCAGAACAGCACGGCTTCTGGGCAGGGCACAGTACTGGAACGGCTCTAATTGAGTTTTCAAATTTCATACACTCCTCCCTGGCTGCCGGCCCCCTAGCTGGTGCAGTGTTTGTAGATCTCTCAAAGGCTTTTGACACTGTTTCCCGGCCCCTCCTACTGGAAGCCCTCTCCCATACTGGCCTATCTACTGGGCCAATCTTTTGGTGCACAAGCTACCTACCTGACTGCCTCCAACGTGTCAAAATCAACGGGACACTTTCTACAACCTGTCCCATCCGCTCAGGTGTCCCCCAGATCTCCATCCTGGGACCGCTTCTCTTCTCAGTCTACCTAAACACCCTGCCCAGTGCATTCACTGGTAGAATTCTGTTATATATAGATGATGCCATCCTCTTTGCCACCCACTGCAACCCCAACGCCCTCCAGGATTCCCTACAACTCACCTTCAATGATCCAGAAACCTGGTTCAAAGACCACCGACTTGTCATCAATCTCAAAAAAACTAAATCGATGCTCTTTGCTCACCCTCAAAACAAAGCCAGTAACTTCCCACTACACATCCTCCCCAGCTCCAGGCAATCCCTTGAACTAGTCCGCTCGTACAAGTACCTTGGGATCAGCTTCGACACTGCCCTCTCCTCCCACACCCATATTGAGGCACTTGCCTCTGCTACTAATGTGTGGCCAGGCATCCTCTCTACCGCTATAAAACTGTCTCCCCCGCTGCCCTCCGACTAGCAGTTACATCCTCGATACTGTCCCTGGTGGACTACGGTCTACCCTGTTTGATGCGGCCAGCTCGACGCCCTCAACAAAATCCGTTGTCTCCGAATAAGGCATGTAGGCTTATCGCAGAGGCCCCCAGGCTCACTCTCACATGTCAGCTATATGACTTGGCAAGGCTACTAAATCTGGATGAGCAACTTCAATACCAAACCAGCCTCATTACGAAAAAAACCCTTCTCGGGCTATCCCCGCCTGGGCTGACAGCCTCCATCCGCCAAGCCAAACCCTTGATTAATACCCGAACCTCCTGCAAAATCACCCTTCTGATCCCTAGAACCAGGACAAGCCATGGGCAGAGATCTTTCTGTTATAGAGCCCCAGCCTGGTTTAACGCTCTCCCACCAGCCATCTCTGACACCACTACTATCTCCACCTTCAAAACCGCACTGTGGAACCAGCTATTTAATGCACGTAATTGCACCTGTCACTAGTCGTGACCTAGTTCACCACATACTGACAATGCTCGGATGAGCGGCACCACTGTAACTAGAATGGTTCCTTCGCTCTACAAATATTTGTAAATATACATGGCTGTCAATTTAATTGGTTGTCATTTTATTACAACTTGAAACTCTGTGATGTAACAATGAGCCTGTAATATAATGTATTTGTCCTCAATGTGATGTAACAACGAGCCTGTAATGTAATGTATTTGTCCTCAATGTGACGAGGTACCTTTGGAAATAAGCCTCTGGCTCAAAGGTTGTAAACTGATGCTCAAATAAATAAAAATAAACAAATAAAATAAGTTCAAGTTCAAATTTATTGCAAGAAAACTCCATTGAGCAGGCTCATTCACAAGGAGGTCCTGAAGCATATATACAGACAAATACACAGTACATATAGTAAATAAACATAGCAGTAATTAAAGTGCAGTTTAGGTCCATATGCTACATAATACTCAAATTAGGATGTAACAGTGTAGATATAAGAAGCATAAACTTGGGGAGAAGCATTGGAAGTGGAAAGTGTAGAGAGTACAGGAGAGAGAAGTTAAAATAAGGAGGAAGAGTTTAGAGATGAAGGGAAAGGGAAGCACGAAGAGGGCTAATGTGCTAGAGGGGAATGTAGGGGGGGAAAGAAGATAGGTAAAGTAAAGAAAAGAAAGATAAAGGGCCAACCAACAGATAAAAGGAAGTTAGGGTGGGGGTGGGAAGGAAGGGGGTTAGAGAGAGTAGGGGAGAGTAAAATATAGCGGAAGAGAAATAAGGGCAGAGGAAAGTCATGAGAACAGCAGCAGGGATCATTTTGATTGGCTGCCATGGGCAAGTAGAAGTAGAAATCAGGTGCTAAAGCTAGACGAGTTCCATGAGGACTAGAGCTGATTCCAGTTGGATGGGAGGGGAATAATGATGGAGAAGGAGTTTAAAAACAGCTATAAGTATCTTTTATTTTAGCAGCAGTTAGCCTTTTGAAGAAGTTGACAGAGACAACGTTGGATAGTTTCAGTGAAGACTGAAGCCGATTCCAGATGATTGGAAGGGCACTTGAAATGGCGTATTTGCCAAAGGAGGTGTGAGTCCTGGGCACGTCGAGGAGGATAAAATCCATTTCCTAAGTGAGTAAGCACTGCAGGAGATGTGGATGAGAGATGTTAGGTAGCTTGGGAGTTTGTTCAGGAAAAGCTTTACGGTCCAGATACCAGCATGGAGCGTACATCTAATGGTAAGTGACGTCCAACCAACAGCTGCGTACAGATCACAATGGTGGGTTCAGTACGAGGAGTTTGTAATGAAGTGCAGAGCACAGTGATAGAGGATGTCCAATTTGTTTAGGTTAGTAATAGCAGAAGAGGTGTAGATTATGTCCCCATAGTCGAGTAGGGGGAGTAATGTGGCCTGAACAAGCCTGATTATGGTCTCTAGCAGAAAGAGAGACCTGTTGCAGAAGAAGAAACCTAGCCTGGCTTTTAATCTTCTGGACAGATCATCAAGGTGATCGTTAAAGGAGAGCTTGTTGTCTAGCCAAATGCCAAGATATTTAAATTTAGAGATGACTTCCGATGGTTCACCTAAGGAGGTAACAATAAAATCTTTGGGTGGGTCGAAGGGGACGGTGGAAAAGATATTAGGAGAGAAGATCATGGCCTTGGTTTTCTTGGCATTTAGGAGAAGTTTGGCATTAATAAGATTTAATTCAAGCTGAGGAAAGTTAGCTTGGAGTAAGTCCCTAACTTCAGACAATGTAGAGCCAGATGTGTACAAAACTGTATCATCTGCAAAGAAATGAAGATTTGACTTGGTTATATGTGAGTCGAGATCGTTGATATATAAGGAGAAAAGGATAGGACCTAAGATGGAGCCTTGTGGGACTCTCCTAACAACTGGCAGGGAGGCTGAGAACAAGCTGCCTGCTTTGATTTTCTGGGTCCTTCCTGATATGTAACTGTTAAACCACTGAGTGGTGGATAGGGTGGCGCCTATTTTGGCAAGGCTACTCACTATTAGGTTGTGATCTACGGTGTCAAATGCTTTACTAAGGTCTAAGAAGACTGCTCCTGTGATCTTCTTAGAATCCATAGCAGAGACCCAGTCAATGGTAACTTTGGCTAACGCAGTGACAGTGCTATGATTAGGGTGAAAGCTAGATTGTGCTGGGTTTAAGAGAGAATAAGTTTCGATGTGGTATTTTAGCTGTGTATAAATCAATTTTTCAAAAACTGTAGAGAGGATAGGCAGGATTGAAATGGGCCTATAGTTATTTAAATCACATGGGTCCCCGATTTAAATAAGGGAAGGATGTGAGCGGATTTCCAACAGGAAGGAACTGTAGCAGTGGTAATAGGGAGGTTGAATATATGGAGAATGGGGGCAGTAAGATAGGGGTAGCCGAGTTTTAGAAAAATGGTTAGAGTCCATCATCCCCAGCACTTTTCTTGGTGTCTAAATTAATGAGTGAATCTTCAACTTCTTTGAAGTTGAGAGGGAGCAGCTGGAGTGGGCATGCTGTAGTTTGCGGAGCGGTGTTTGTACTGTCTTGGTTATTAGCACAAGCTGCATACAGTGAGGAGTCAAAAGCTAGGCCAGCAGTGACAAAGTGGGAATCGAATTCTTCAAGGATTTGGCAATTACTTTCCACAACCGTACCATTGTTGTGGATCTTGGATGGAATGGGGGGAGCAGCCGGTTGCCCTTCAATAGACTTGAGGGTCCTCCAGATTTTATGAGAATTCCCTTTAGCCTGTTCTAAAGTGGAAACAGAGACGTTTGCTTTGGTGGAGCGAATGCGTTTTACGCAGGCATTCCTAACTGCTCTAAAAGCCTACCAATCTACCGGACTCTTGGTGCACCTGGCGTGGGCCCAGATTTTATCACAGTTTGTAAGTGCGGCCTTGAGCTCTGGTGTAAACCAGGGGTGAGAGATATTGCACATCCTAACCTTGATAAAGAGGGCATACTAGTCTTCTTCTTACTCTTCCCCCTTTTCTCTTTCTATTACTTACCTCTTCTTTTCTATAGACCCCTTTTCTTTTTTATCTCATATCCTCCTACTATGATACTCAACTGTAACTCCTTTTGTACTGTTTTTTCGCAAACATAATTAGGCTCAACCTTAATTATTGATGATCATCATCATCTTTTATATATAATGAATATTTTTATTATATACAAACTTTTATGTATTGTGTATATTTTTTCTTACATTACTGTCTTACAACCCTATTTGCTCTCTCCTGGTTGTAGCCTATATCCAGTCTTAGCAATGTGTTCTTCAGTTTTATTGCATGTATACTGCTTTATATATATTGTTTTATATTGCATGTGGAGGATACTTCAAATATTTGTTTTGCTTGTATATATATTTACTTAAATCTTCTTAATAAAAAGATAAAGTACAAAAGGGGGCATACTTGTTTGCCAGGGTAATGAGGTTGTCGTAGAGGACAGTGACAGCCTCGTCAGTTGTTTTTGCGAGATAGAGGTCTTGCCATCTAACTTTACTTAAGTCAGTCAAATAGGTTGATGCACTGAACTTACAAATGGACCGCTTGATAAAATCTGTACTCCCCGACTGAAATTAAGCTGTAGTCCCCCAAAATACATATCTTGGGTATAAAGAGGCCCTGTAAACCCAGAAGTGGATCTGCCTTGGCTTCAATAAGGCTCCATAAAGGAGAAACCTTAGGGCAAGTCCAGAAAATATGTAAGGTAGAGCCCTCATCCTGTCCACATCTATTGCAGACAGAAGAAGGCAAGTTGCCCATCTTAGCCAGTTTTTTGGGAGTATAGTAAAGATTATTCAGTATATTAAACTGAGTAAGTCTCAGTCTATCCTGAGCGATATGGCAATATAAATCAGACCACATACTTTGCCACTGCCAGGGGGATAAAGGGAATAATGTACCCCATAAGGAGAAGAACCATCCAAATCAGGAAAAAACTTAGAAAAAAGCAGGGAGTACAAAACCGACACCGCATGCGGTTTTAAAACCAAATCCTTACTGGTAGCCAAAAGTTCTAAAAAGTCAGTGGTCCAGCTGCCTGGCCCAAACCAGTGAAGCAAAACATGTCTTAGCTGAAAATTTTTAAAAATATGATTATTTCCCAACTGGAGAGAATCCATAATATCAGTTGTAGACAACAGGACCCCATTAGACAACAGATCACACACCCTTACAATAGCCAGTTAGGGAAGTCAGTCAATGGTAACAACACGACCCCCAATCTTAAAGTTGCAATTTCAAAGTACAGGTTGGGAAATATCTTTGGAGATGGGGTGTTTCAATGATGACCAGAACTGGGAATACACCATAAGTGAGGTTCCCATAACAGTGTTACATAAAGTAACAGGAAGAGACTTCCAAGGGGTTAAAAAAAAGACAGTCCAAAGCTAGGTCTAGCTCCAGATCCAACCATAGGGTTGTGTCAGAAAGGTCAGGATCTTGGGGGCACCAAAATATTTTATTCAAATGACTGACAAAATAATAAAGAAGGAAATGAGTGAGTTTAAGGTCACCCAAGTTTTTGGGAGCAGCCAGTTTCTTGTAAGCTAGCCCAAATAAATTCTGTGATCATGCTATGAACACACTGAAACCAAGCCAAAGGAAGCCAGAAATTTAACACATTAAGGGGATAGAAAAGTCAAGGGAGAACATTCATTTTTATGTTTGCTTGCACGCATGTGCAAGAAACATAGTGCCATCATCCGAGTTTTCGGAGGTGTGGCAGAAGTCTTCCAGTTCAGTCAGTGTGTTTGCAGGCACGGCCCCAGTTCTCCAATGAACGCCACAGCTGTCTATGACAGCAGTTGAAAATGCAGTACCGTACAGTTGAAAGGGAGAGTTCCACATCAGTGAGCAGAGCTTCTCCCCTCCACACGCACGCACATTGCGTGTTCATGCTCCCCCCACGCACACACTGTATGTCCAACGGGGGTGCCAACCTCTTCGCTCCAGCTCCCCAAACAGCCTTCCAGCTGCTACACTGGGAGCCCACCCCAGCATGGCAAACGTCCCGCATCGTCAGCCTTCCAGCTGCCACGCTGGGAGCCCACCCCAGCGTGGCAATAGATTGTATGGCCGGCGGGGGTGCCCAATCCCCCGTCAGCTCCATGGCCCCCCAAACAGCCTTCCAGATGCCATGCTGGGAGCCCACCCCAGTGTGGCAAACATCCCGCATTGTCAGCCTTCCAGCTGCCATGCTGGGAGCCCACCCAGCAAGGCAAATGTCCTCGTGCGTCCAAGAAAAAAAAATTACCTGTAAACAAAGTTCCCTCGGGCGTCTCCTCATGTCTCCTGCCCACCTGCGCCCACCTTTCTACATACTGTGCTCCTCACATCCCTCACCTCACCCCATACTTAACTCCGGAGCTCGGTGTGATGATCTGCGGTGGACTGGGAACACGTCTGCACTCTTCAAAGCCGACTGGGAACTGTGGAAATGCCGGTAAGCTGTATAATGCAGTAAATAGGGTTTTTTTCAACTTCAATGTATATCTCGGGCATTTTTTTGAATTTTGGCACCAAATTTTCAACATGGGCTTTTTGGAACCCCTCCTCATGAATTCTTGAACTGTCATGGCGTTAATCGGGTCCAAAGGGTGATTTCGCAGTCACTGTATGAAATCACCTTTCGGGACTGATTAATGAAATGACAGAGCCAGTGTTCATAAGATGGGCTCTCAAAAAGCCTATGTTGAAAATTTGGTGAAAAAATTCCTAAAAATGACTGTTTTATGATCGTGCGTTGCGCAGTTCCTAAGCATGCTCGTAAGTTCGCAAATTTTTAATATTTGCACTCCAGATTTTCAACATTGCCATTTTACCACACCTCCTTATGAGCAGTATAGCTGTCATTTTTCACATGTCACCCAAAATGTGTTTCCGCACATGTAGCGCAAAATGGCGCAGTCAGTGTGCGAAATCAATGTATGGGACATATTAAGAAAATCACAGTGACACTGTTCATGAGCAGATGTCTTATAATGTCTATGTTGAAAATTTGGTGAAAACATTTCTAAAAATGACTGTTTTACGAGCGTGCGTTGCGCAGTTCCTAAGCACGCTCGTAAGCTCGTGATTTTTTTTTTATATTTGCACTCCAGATTTTCAACATTGCCATTTTACCACACCTCCTTATGAGCAGTACAGCTATCATTTTTCATATGTTACCCAAAATGTGTTTCCCTGCATGTAGCGCACAATGGCGCAGAGGGTATGCACAATGAATGTTTGGAACAGATTAAGAAAATCACAGTGACGCTGTTCATGAGCAGAGGTCTTAAAATGGCTATGTTGAAAATTTGGTGAAAAAATTCCCCAAAATGACTGTTTTAGGAGCGCACATTGCACAGTTCCTACGCACGCTCGCAAGTTTGCGAATTTTTAATATCTGCACACCAGATTTTCAACATTGCCATTTTATTACACTTCCTTATGAGTAGTACAGCTGCCATATTTCACATCTTGCCCAAAATGTGTTTCCGCACATGTAGCACACAATGGTGCAGTCGGTGTGCGAAAGCAGTGTTTGGGACAGATTAAGAAAATTACAATGACACTGTTCATGAGCAGAGGTCTTAAAATGGCTATGTTGAAAATTTGGTGACAAAAGTCCATAAAATGACTGTTACGAGTGAGCATTGCGCAGTTTCCACGCACCATCGTAAGTTCATGAATTTGTAATATTTTCTGTCCAGATTTTCACCAGTGGCATTTTTCCACACTTCCTTATGAACAGTACAGCTGTCATTTTTCACAGTATGTCCGAAATGTGTTTATAACACTTTCAGCGCAGAAATGCATGGTCGCTGTGGGAAATCATTGTTCGGGACAGATAAAGAAAATCACAGTGACACTGTTCATGATCGGAGGTCCCAAAATGCCTGTGTTGACAATCTGCTGTAAACAAAATCCCCAAACTAATTACATTATGGGTGTGCATTGCGCAGTTTCTACGCACGTCGTGACTTCACCAGTTTTTTAAATATTTTCACTGCAGATTTTCAACCTTGCCATTTTTTATACCTCCCCATGAACAGTACTGCTGTCATTTTTCACATCCTGCTCAGAATGTGTTTTTGCACCTATGGTGCTAAATGCCGTAGTTGCTGTGCAAAAGCAATTTTCGGCTAACAAACTGATATTGCCACTGTTCATGAGGTGGGGGTCACAAAAAAAACATGTTGAAAATTTGGAGTGAAAATACCAATGAATGCCTGCGGCATTAGGGTTTCCGACCATAATGCCCCACCCTGTAGAGAATGACAGGCATCGGGGTGTGACTTGGGATTCCCGCCCTTAATGCTCATACCATTCCACACCCTGCAGCCAGTGAGAGGCATCGAGGTGTGCCTTGGACTCTTCGGCCCGAAAGTTCACCCCATTCTCCTATACTGCACCCATCTCACCGTATTTCCTGATGGAATGGGTGCGAGTATGGGTCAAAGACACCAAGGTCACCCCCGTGACACTTTGTCGTGGTGTCTGCAGGGTAGGGTGTGGTGAAATGGCGTGGTCATTATGCCTGATGACCCAAAGGCACACCCCAATGCCTGTCAGTCTCTGAAGGGTGGTGGTGGGGTTGGCTTCAGTTCAATACTTCACTGCCATTCCTATTATGCAGCTCTGTAACTCCTACACTACCAATGCCAATGCCAGTAAGCAAACATTCGGCATTGACAAATGCTTGTTATAATACTGATTCTCCCCCATAAAGTAAATGGAAGAACTTGCCACCTCTGAAGGTCCTGCTGAAGTCTGAGCACCAAGTTACCCAGATTAAGATTACACATTAATATAGTGTCACTTGAGAGGTGCAAGCTGAGATATTTGATGGAACAGGGGGACCAAGTTACACCAAGTGAGATGATGTCCTCCTTAGCCACAGTCAACATGAGGGGTAGAACTTCCGTTTTATTGAGATTTAATTTATAATTGGACAACCAACCAAATTCATCTATATTATGCAGTGCAGCAGGCAATGAAGTCTTAGGATGGGTGAGATGCAGCAAAATATCATCTGCATGTGCTGATAGTTGTAGAGTATGGGAGCCTACCAGGATATCAGGCAGGTCTGGACAGGACTTTAATTTCCGAATAAGCGGTTCTAGATATAAATTAAAGAGAAAAAGGGGAAAGCGGAAAACCTTGACATGTGCCAGAAAATAGAGCGAAAGTGGTCGAGAACACCCCATTACAGTAAATCCTGGCTGTTGGAGAAGAATATAAGACCTGGATCCAACGAAGAAAAAATTGTGAGAAGCCAAATTTTTCAAAAGTTAATAACAGAAAGTTCCAATCTATCCTATCAAAGGCTTTCTCCGCATCAAGGGAGACCAGTGCCATGGTAATGAAGGAATCCCTAGACATGGAGAAAATGCAAGCTAGCTTCTGGAGATGACCTAAAGAGGTCCTAGTGGTCACAAAGCCAACTTGCTCTCGACTAATGAGCCCAGACCAAACCAGGTTGATCCGAAGTGACAGAACTTTAGTTAAGATTTTAATATCATAATTGATTAAGGAGATAGGTCTGTAGTTGGAAACAACATCTGAGGGCCTACCGGGTTTTAGTAAAAGGACTATCAATGCTTCCAAAAGAGTGGGATCAGATATGCCAGAGTTATAAATGTAGAGACAGAAGCAATGAAGAAGTGGAACCAGCTGAGTAGCAAATGTTTTATAGAAATTGGCTGAAAAGCCATCAGGCCCAGGAGCTTTGTCAGGGAGAGGCTCAAAACAGCCAACCGAATTTCCTCCTCAGAGATAGGCTGGGACAGAACCATCTGCTAGGGCTTGGTCAACTGTGGAAGGAGGACACCATCTAAATAATCCCCAATAAGGGATTTCGGTGGAGGAGAAAGGCTAGGGCTATATAGATCTTTATAGAAAAATATGAATTCCTGAGCAATATCCCTAGGTTGGGTTTTTGAGTGCCATCAGGGGCCCTAATAGCAGCAATTAATCTGGAAACTTCCTGCTGTTGAAGACGTAATGCGAGCAGGTAACCTGCATTTTCTCCTTGATCAATGTATTTTGACTGTGTCCTGAGGATAACATATTCAGCCCTCTCCCTCATAAGATCCACATACTTATTCCGCAGGACTGCCAGTTCCTGATTAGTATCCTCAGAGGTAGAGGGAGAAAGGGAGTGTTTAATGTTCATGATACACTTCAGGAGATCAGCAGTCACCTGCTCACGCTGTCGCTTACGTTTAGATGGAAACCTAATGAATTGTCCCCTGAGAAAACATTTGAGGGCAGACCATTCTAGATCACCTTCTCAATGGAGCCAGTACTGTGTTGGGCAAATAATGCAATTTGGCTTTTAATTCTCTCCACCACATGTTTATCACCAAGAAGCTGATTATTGAGCTTCCAGGTTGTATCCCTCTGCAAATTGGGAGAAACGGAAAGCCTCACCCATACCAGAGAATGGTTTGAGATGACCATGGTGCCAATGTCTCCATCCAGCACTCCACTCAAAACAGACTGGCTAATCAAAATAAAGTCAATCCTGGAGTAGGACCCATGGACAAGAGAGAAAAAGATATACACTCTAGTCTGTGGATGAAGTATCCACCAGGGGTCACACAATCCCAGAGATTCTACTATATCTCTGATGGAGCGCTGACCAGGAGACAAACCTAGTGAGGGCTTACCAGACCTATCCAAGTCCAAAGTGAAAGAAACATTCCAGTCCCTCCCAATAATGAGTGTGGTGGGAAGAAAAGAAGAAGAAAGGAGGCCGATCAGCTCCATAAAGAAAGATGGATCTGCCCCATTGGGTCCAGACACACTGCCAAGAACCACATCAGAGCTATCCAAAATCCCCCGAACAAAAACATATCTACCCTGGGGATCCAGGAGACTTTGTTGACTTTGAAATTGAAATGATTTGGAGATCAAAACGGCAACACCCCGACTAGAGTGAGTAAAATCCGCTGCGAATACCTGGCCCACCATCTGTCTATGGCACTAGTTACCCTCCGAGGACAGAATGTGGGCTTCCTGTAAAAAAGCGATATGGCATTGTAAATCTCATAGATATTTAAGGAGTTGGTACCTTTTAGAGGAAGATCTGGCTCCCTTAACATTCCAAGAAGCATATTTCGGAGGATTAGACATCTACAAATCAAATATATACCAGGAACAAGCAAATAATGACAAATGATGTAAAACCCAACCCCCCAGGTGAGCTCCACCACCTCAATATCCCCATACCAATCCCCCTCCCCCCAAACTCCCAGAACCATTTGAAAGCCTTATAGTTAGTCCTGTTACCTCCCCAAAACTCCCACCCCACTCCCTCCCCTACCACCCCTTGTAGTATTAACCTCATCAAAAAAGCCCAAACCTAAATAATATCAGGAAGAAAACCACCCCCACATTCTGGCTTGTGTCGCACTTGCCCTCAGTAGCATTAGCATCCCATCCCTCCACCCTCTCCCACTACCCCTAAAACCCTGAGGTGTGAAGGACTCACACAGTCATGAAGTTAACACTACTACCCTGGAAGCACTTTACAACCTTCAAAACGCCTATTATCTAGAACAGCATAAAACTGTCACAGCAAAACTTCCTGAGGGACCATTAATCCTAGGAAATAACAGAACAACCTGAACTGAGGGTGAATAGAAAGGGTATATGGAGAAGAGAGGGGGAGGACACATTGAGTTTGGCCCATACCCAGCCATTAAGGACAGTAGATAGGCATGACAGAACTACAGTATGGTCAGACCACCTACCCGTCCCAGTCCCCGAAAACCCCCAGAAACAACCAACTATATTATTCCAACTTCCTAATATAACTTATAACACCCAAACAGGAATCTGGGAGTATTCTTCTACCCAGAATTGGCTTGATTGTTCAACACCAGAATAAACCTAAAAATAAAATATGGTGCCAATAGCAGTAACATTGTGCACAAATAAGTAGCCCAGTAGTACTAATAAGATGAAAATAAAATGCTGGACTAGCAATGAAAAGGAACATAACAGTCCATGGAATGAAAATAATGAACTTGAGCTGGAATCCAAATAAATGAATAGAGACACACTTAATAAATAAAATAGAAATGACAAGACCAAGTCTTTTTGACTCCATGTAGTCTGTGTATAAGGATCCTGGAAACATATAAGAAAGCAAAAAACAGCATACCCTGCTGTGGAATCATTGCCAAGAGTAACCAAGCACAGCATATGTCCCTCCAGAATCAGAAGAAAGAACCATGCAACTTCTGTAAGCAGTCCCTTTTGACATGATGCTGGATCACAGCTGAGACGGGTATAGGAATGACTACCCAAGGCACTCACGATACTGAAAAGAATCCACACTGCCAGGGGATTACATCAAAATAAAATCGGTCTTGATGTAATAATTAGCTGAGCATCCAATGGAACCATAAAGAAAGCTCTTTGGGGAGGTAGAGTTACAACCTGCATCAGACTAAAATGCTCCTCCGAAAGATAATGAACTGGAACAAATGGGACCAGAAGTTAAGGCGGACCAAGAATCTGCATGAGTGATTGTAGCAACAAAAAACAGAGACTCGCCAGCAAAGCCAGGACTGCTAATAATAAAAACAGCCAGCAGCCTGCAGCAAGTCTGCATCCTGTGTCAGATGAACATGGTCCCTCTCAAAGTGCGATGAGGGATCTACCCCCAATGCCGGAATGGAGCAAATTTAAAATATAGCAGATCAGGAACAGAACCTTCTGGTGCACTACAAAACTAGTCGTAGAGCATCTAGAAGAGGCCCCATGGGCCTTACTTTCTTGGAACTTTTGTCCAGGGTACGAGGCAGCGTATGGTGTGGTGGAGCCTGACGCATTTCAGAATCCATCGTAGACAACAAAAAGTGAGCAGCCCCAGACGTACCACAGACCGGAAGACTCCTGGAGCAAAACTGGTGTCAATAAAGCAGGTAGTAGTTCAAGATATAGTAGACAGAGTTAAATTATTGCAAGGAAAGCAGGAGCGAAAGAGTAGTGCAGCCACTAGTTCAGAGGCATCACATGACTCTACTCATCCAGGATATTGTGGTCTACAAGATCGAAGGCCTTTGATAAGTCTACAAAGATGGGGCCCTATGAACATACGAAATTGCCAGCAGATAAAGGCCTTATACTAAGGTTCATACTAAGGTTTGACGAGCTTAGAAGGCCCAATAAGCCTATTATTTGCTCCTTCCCATTTATCCATAATATACTATTCTATTTACTTCTAATATGTACTTATCCAACCTTATTTTAAACTGTACCTTTGTATCACTGGTCACCACCTCCCTGGGCAGCCCATTCCATGGTCCCACCACCCTCTGCATAAAAAAAAGCCTTCCTTCGGTTTGTATACAATTTTGTACCTCTGAGCTGTTAGGGGCGACCTCTGGTGTGGATTTCTGAGTTTTTAAATGTTAGGTTTAATTCCTGTAACATATCCTCATTGTGTATTTAAGCAATAATGCCCAACAGGGTGTGTGTCATGCTAGGATAATGTCACGCCTCAGGTGGTTGGGCACGAGGCCGCAGGCCAAGTGCATCCAACAACTGAGGCGTGACTTTATCCCAAACGACACACACCCTAGAAGGCATTAGTGCTATTATACAATGGCTTGTTGTTATATACAAAATAAAAAAATAATTTTAAAGAATGTTTTTATTAGAGTGGAAAAATATTTTTGTTTCTTAGGAGGAGATGCAAAAAAAGGGGATCAGCCATAATGATGAGAGTAGACCCATGATGTTTTGCTAGGATAATATCACGGGTCCAGCCCAAGACTGACCAGAGTCCAGGATTTTTTCTTGCCATTGTATAATATATCATAACAGATTAGTTTTTGTTTAGTTATTTAACCAGGTGAGACACACTAAGCTGAAAGCTTTTTTACAGGCACAACCCGGGAGCACAGGGAAGTTAAATGACTTGCTCAGGGTCACACAGTATGCAAGTGGAAGCTGTGGGATTCAAACCCAGGGCTGGTCTGCTGGATATCACCAGATTTGCAGCTGAGAGCCTTAAACCACTGTGCTATACTGCCTCCCTATACTCCCTGCTCACTCTCCTAGTCTCCAGTGACATTAACCCCAAATTCTCCAATCTCTGTTCATATGGATTCTCTCTTATATTAAACACCATTTTTGTGGCCCACCTCTGCGCCCTCTCGAGTGCATATACCCCACCCTTTGAAATGGGTCCCCATACCTGACTACCATAGTTCAATATCGGTCTAACGTATGCTCTATACAGAGGCATCACCACTGCCTCACTTCTACTCATGAAGTTTCTTTTTATTGCCCACAGCACTTTATTAGCTTCTGTAATTTGATTATTATAGTGTGCCTCGAAGGTTAATTTACTATTGATAATAATTCCAAGATCCTTTTCCTATTCAGATTTTCTTAGGTTTTGTCCATTTAGAACATAACCATGTTTAATATTTTTCTTACCAAGGTGTATGACACAACATTTCTCTTGGTTGAGGCTCATGCCTCTTTTATTTACCCAATCTTGAATGCTATCCAGATCTCGTTGGATGGAGTTTACATTTTCTATAGTTGTGGCTATACCGGCTAGTTTTGTATCATCTGCATATTTACTAATCCAGTTTAATGAGTCCTTCCCCATAGTATCCATAAATATCTTGAACAGCACCGGGCCCAGCATTGACCCCTGCGGCACTCCACTGGTGACTGGTACTGCCTCTGACATATACCCATTTATGCTGACTTTCTGGGTCCTGTGCCCCAGCCATGCATCCACCCAACCTATAACCTGTTACCCAATGTTTCCATCTTGCAAACATTTAATGATCTCATGATGGGGTACGTTATCAAAAGCTTTAGCAAAGTCCAAATAAATACAGTCCACAGGCTGCCCCCGATCCAGAGCTGCTGATATTTTCTCATAAAAACACAGCAGATTTGTAACACAGGATCTCCCCTCACAAAAACCATGCTGATCTCCATCCACTTGGTCTGTGGCCTCCAGATAAGCATTTATATAATCTTTAATATGGTTTATGGTTTATGGTCTATCAAGTCTGCTTGATTGTGCAGCTAGCAGCCCTTATACTGCAGCTGCCCCGCCCTCTCCTCCCCCCTCCAGTGACCTTCCTCCTTAACCTGTCCCATCCCCTTTTGAAGCAGCCCACTGTTCCGTTAGTTTCCCATCATCCCTGCCCTTTAGGACATGGTCGGTGAAACAGGCTAAGGAAATGGCACCGCTATGGCCTTTTCTAAAACTACGTTGATGAGGGGATAGCAGGTTGTGATTTGACACATGCTCAGTAATTTGCTGAAACATGATTTTTTCCAGTATGTTACTAAGGTAGGAAAGGTTGGATACTGGGCGTTAGTTGTCCATATAGTTTGGGTCCTTGATTTGCATATGGGTGTCATTCTGACCTGTTTCCAGAGTGGTGGGATGGTTGAGGTGGACAATGACAAATTAAAATGGGTGGCAAGGGGTCTGGCAATAAGATCGGCCATTAGCTTGAGGACTTGAGGTCAGAGACCATCACTACCACTGCTCCTGTAGTTGGGGAGGGTCATGACGAGACAACGAATCTCTTTAGGGGAGGTCTCCTTAAAGCAAAAATGGGAGGAGGGGAACTGGGCCATCTGAAACTTGGTTGTTCATTGATAGATCTGAAAACGCACAGACCAGCACCACCTCATCAAGCCCCAGTATTACTGGTAATGCCAAAAAAAGCTGAGGTGAAACTTATTATGTTTTAGCAAAAATAACTGTTTATTTAAGGCTATACCCGGCAACAAATGGTCAAACTCCTCTCAGAGACGTAGGCAGACAGACACAAGAAAAAACTGTCTGGTTACTCTAAGGCCTCATCAGGGAGTATAAGGTTTGGCAACTAGGCTTCAATGCCAACAAGTGCAAAATGATGCACATAGGACACAAAAACCCAAGGGCAGAGTACTGGGGGGGGGGATGACAACCACAAAACAGGAAACGGACTTGGGGGTCATCATATCTGATGACTTGAAGGTAGCAAAGCAGTGTGACAAGACAGTGAGAAAGGCTAGTAGAATGCTGGGGTGCAAAGGGAGGGATATCTCCAGCAGAAAGATGGAGGTATTGTTACCCCAGAATAGATCAGTGGTGATGCCCCACCTGGAGTACTGTGTCCAGTACTGGAGGCCCTATCTCTGGAAAGACATAGAAAGGGTGGAAGTGTTACAGAGGAGGGCAACCAAAATGGTGTATGGCCTGCATCAGAAGCCCTACAAGGAAAGATTCAAGGAATTAAATATGTACTCTCTAGAGGAAAGGAGGGAAAGGGGAGAAATGATAGAAATGTTCAAATATCTCAAAGGTATGTATTAATAAGGTACAGGAGGGGTATTTTACATAGAAAAAGATGCTCAAGGACAAGGAGGCATGATATGAGGCTGGAGTTGGGGAGGCTAAGTGGGGATGTGAGGAAGTACTTATTCATGGAAAGGGTGGTGGACGTCTGGAACAGCCTCCCAGCAGAAGTAGTGGGTACTAAAATAGTAGCAAGATTCAAACTTGCATGGAACAGACAAAAGGGGACCTTAGTCGCAGGGCTGGGGGGGGGTGAGGCCATAGATCGAGTAGGGTCTGCGATAGCACAGTAGGTAGGAAATATGGGTCAGACTTGGTGGGCCAAGAGGTCCTTTTCGGCCAACAACTTCTATGTTTCTATGTTAATTAACAGCCCTGCTCCACCAGAATTTAAATTCACATATTTAATGTGATAGCATGCTAAATCACATATAAAGGAGAGGCTGGGGGGGACCTGGATAAGTCAGGGTGCCTGGACGATAGACAGCATGGATTCATCCCGGGGAAATCGTGTCAGACAAACCTGGTGGAGTTCTATGACTGGGTGACAAGTGCCTTGGACCTGGGTAGACCAGTGGATGTCCTCTTTCTAGACTTCAGCAAGGCATTTGACTCTGTTCCTCATGTGGGCCTGTTGGATAAGCTAGGAGGAATGGGGTGGAGAACCAGATAATCCAGATGGATGGCAATTGGCTCCAGGACCCGGACCCAGAGGGTCGTAGTTGAGTGGATAGTCTCATCCCCAAGGAGGGTCATTGTGGGGTCCCACAGGGATCAGTCCTTGGGCCCTTCTGTTCAACGCCTACCTATCTGACATAAGGACAGGAATCAGGAGTGAGATGAGTCTCTTTGCAGATGACTCGAAACTGGGGGCGGTGGTGGATGGGGAGGAGGGGAGAGTGGCCCTGCAGGGGGACCTGGAGGCTCTGGAAAGATGGTCTAGAAAGTGGAAGCTGAGGTTCAATGCAGGGAAATGCAAGGTACTCCACCTGGGGGCCAGAAACCCAGGCCAAGTGTACACCCTGGGGGAGGGAAATACTACAAGTTTCAATGGCTGAGAGGGACCTGGGGGTGGTGGTGGATGTCAAGATGAACAACTCTGAGACTTGTAGGAGGGCAGCAGCCAAGGCCAACAGGATGCTGGGATGCATCGCTAGGGGGATCACCTCCAGAAGGAGGAGTGATACTCCCTCTGTATAACTACTTGGTGAGGACGCACCTGGAGTACTGCTGTGCAGTTTTGGAGGCCACACTTAAAGAGGACATTAACCTCCTGGAGAGGGTCCAGAGGAGGGCAACCAAAATGATTTGGGGCTTGGGGACAGGACCTATGAGGAGAGGCTCGAAGAGCTAAATATGTACACATTGGAAGAGAGAAGGGACCGGGGGACATGATAGAGGTCTTCAGGTACATGAAGAGGGTAAATGGGGGAGGAACAGTCAGGGTGCTTGAAGGAAGGAGGAAGGGCCACTAGAGGCATGGATGGAGCTGGAGGGAGATTCAGGGAGAAAGGAGGAGGTGCTACTTCACTGAGAGGTGGGTGGAGCCATGGAATGCACTACCTAGGGGCTGGTGGAGGCAGAGACAGTGGAGGGTTCAAGGGGGTGGGACAGGTACAGGAAGGGTTCTGGAAGCAAATCCAATGCAGCAAGAATATCCAGGAACTGGGAAGGGAGAGGCCAGAGAAGGCGAGGGGGACAGCAAGGTCAGCACCCAGGGTGGGGGCTGACCAAACGAGCAGACACGAAAGACCGTTAGGCCTATTCTGCTGGCATTTTAGTATGTTAGTAGTATGTTAGTATAATAAATAAAAAAAATACAAATATGGCATTTCATCAAGAAAGTGAATCCAAATCCCATGTGAAACAACCAGAAGTGCAAAAAAGTGCATAAAGTGTGCAAATAAGTTAACAGCTTTTGGGTAATATGGCTGGTACATTCCTGGTGCTGGTAGCCCCCATTTATTAGTTCCACAATTTCTAGATTTCACAATGCAGTATGTGCATCAAATTAAACAAGTGTCTGAAAACACTTAAAAAGTCTGCACCATAGCCTGCAACCATGAATAGACAGGGGAACTAGGGGGATTAAATGTCCTTTAGACAAATCAGCACCAAAAACATGACTCAATTATTTGTCAAGAAAATTTAATTCCTTAATACATCTTATAAAATGGGTTTAAAAAATCCAACATTCTGATTGGCTACTACATCATCTGAGCCATGTCCTTATCAGATGCTATAGTAGCTAACTGGCACCTCTTCAGCCATTCAAGACGCAGAACAGGAAATATCACTGTGCCAACGCCGAGTGAATTCACTTGATCGCCACCCACAAAACAGACCTCGCTGCCGTCGCTAACCTAGAGCGACTTCACCCCGCCCCCCAACACATATACAAACACACAGAGCCAGTACAAAAACTACAGTTTGGGAGCCACACTACTTTTACAAAAACATTTAAAATAAACCTTCACAGCACTCCGACGTGTTCGCAACAAGCCACAAGAAACCAAATACCTTTTACTTCTAGTTCTCACTCCCGGTGCTGTGCAGTCTGCTTACAGCGAGGTACCAGAGAACATTACAGGTACCTTAACTCTGCATTTTCATCTACCCTCACTGTGACTTCATCTGGCAGCCCATAAAAACACAAAATCCCCTCGCTACAAGAGCACCACAGAAAAAAACTTGCGCTTTAAAATACGCAAACCGAAAATTGCTCTGTTCGGCAGCCATCAAGGGACACACTCGCTCACACTTAAGCGGGCCGGCACCTACAATGAATAAATCAATAAATAAAAAGACTTAAATAAACTAAACAAATAAAATAATTATTCTGGCACATACAGAGCTGCGAGGACAAACACACACCATATCAGAAATTGATCTTTAAGGTGTCCGCTAAAGCACACGATTAATCACACTCAAGGTATCCAATGATTACAACTAAAAAAAAAAGAACGTAAAATAAAAACAAGTGTTTTTGTCTTGGGCCAGATACAAAGCTGATAGAAGAGAAACACCAATACCCTGTAGTGTCTACATGATATATATTGCCTGAAACTGTACACTACACATGGGACTATTTTTCCATCTTCTGCATGTTTACCACTTTTCTGTAATACTTCATTAAATAACTTTTTTTTTTTCTAGGTCGGTTTACGAATGTGGGAAACCCATTTTATAAGCGCAATAACACACTCTGAGGTGTGATTTATTGCCTGATAAGAAACACGCCAAGTGGCATAAGGCACTTGGCATGGCACTCGCTCGTGCCATATACACCCCTAGGCATGCTCTTATCAGGCGATAAACCACACCTCGTCATGTGTTATTGCTTACATATATCACAGGAATTAGAGCTGTGCAAACCTCCAAAAGTTCTACCTTGTGAACTTTCTGAGTTGAACCCCAAAAAGTTCTACCAGGACAGGTTTTACTGGGTAGAATCAGGTTTTACCAGCTATGACCAGATTCTCCCAGCTGTAACTAAGTTCTATCAAGTAAAACCAGGTTCTACTGGGTATAATCAGGTTCTACAATATATAACCAAATTTCACCTGGTTCTACTTAATTAAGAAAGCCACAGAAGTATTTTTTGCATGTTTGGGAAAGTACATGTAGTACTAAGAATGGAATGTTTTGCAAAGTTTGGTGCACAGGATTCTGTTTCAGTGCATCAAAACTTTACAAAACTTACCATTCTTGGAATCTTAGTACTACATGTACTTCCCCAATCATGCAAAATATGTGGATTTTTTACTCAAGTAGAACCAGGTAAAACTTGTTTATATATTGTAGAACTTCCCTGTGTTTTCACTGCTAAAACTACTTAACTCGACGCAGCCAGCAGTGCTATATTGACCTGTTTGGGAATTAATTTCCCTGTTTTTGGTGCAGCTACTCAATGCAGCCAGCAGTGCTGTACTGACCTGTTTGGGACGAAATCTCCCTGAATTTGCACCTTCAGTAGAGACGCAACCACTATTTGCTACAAAAAATTTAATTAGGAACATTTATAAAAATCCATTACGGAAAGACAGAAGGCATGTGAGTTGGACACTTTATGCAAAACCACAGGTGGTTAAAACACAGGGAGATTTAGTCCCAAATAGGGCAACACTGGACTGGAGGAGAATAATTCTAAATGGAGCAATGAACAACTGTCTGCAGGCTGTTTAAACTGTTGGTTCAGGTTGTATGGTTGGTTAAGGAAGGGCTAGTGTTGAAAAATAAGGGGCAAGATAGTGATCGTTTTCCTAGGGTTTCTTAATCTTTGAGCTTCACTTCACTTCACTTTTAATTAAGTTTTATTTTTTGAGTTTGAGACAGGAAAGCAGCACTACAGAAGTTTCTGTCTGCTATCACTTAGCTCAGTATAACGCACAGCTCAGTTTTCCTTCCCCCCCAACCTAAGTCTAATTTACAACACTTTTTTGCTTCCTAAGTGCCCAGCCCAGTAACTAGTATAGATTTTGGTAGCATCTATTCATTTTTTTCTTTTAGTTGAGGTAATTCACAGACTGAGGAGGAACTGTCTGTATTAGATTCCCCACCACCACCACCACCACCACCAGTCAGTCACACTGTTCTGCTTGGTTATGCAATTGTTTTTTTCTCTTCTTTGGTTTACTTGTTTTAACCAGCAAAACATTTTATTTAATTTAGTTATTCTTGTTATGTTGATTGCACACATGCGCAAGAAACGTATTGCGGCAGGTTGCCAGAAGCAGGTTGTGGAGGCACGGTACTGTTGTGGCCAAAGCCCCCACAGCCTTTAAAGGCTTGGCCCACTTTCCCCAATGCTGTGGCATGCTGCTGCTGACACTAGTTCAACCGGCATGCCACAACCTTGCAAGGTTTCAGCCGCTGCAATCAGGGGCCGCCTAATCATTGCAGCATAAGCCATTCCACTGCAATGAGGGAACGGCAGTCATTGCTGGGTGGAACCTGTAGTAGAGATAGTTTGAACATGGCTGCTTGCTCCATGTTCACAAACAATATTAAGCACCCTCCCACGAGGGGGTGCCCAACTTCCTCGGCAGCATGTGCCCTTCCCACTGTGATTGCTTGCTGATGGGGGGGCCTCTAATCCCAGCTGGCTTCAGTGCCAGAGTGTTTGGAGAGGAGCCCACTGTCAGCATTATGTAACAGCCCCCGCTTAGTTGTGTGTCGATGGCATAATATAAACCCCACTTTTGTTGTGTGCCAATGGGGTGCCTAATCCCCCATTGGCTACAGCTGCCCCCCCAAAAAAGAGTCCGTTGGCATGCTGGGAGCCCACCCCAGTGTGCCACATGCCCCTGTTAAAAAAAAAACAGGGCCGCAATGTTTTTTTTTTCTTTTATTACCCTGTCAAAAATGAAAATGGTCCCTCGTGGCCTCCCTGCCCCCCACCCACAACCCGTGCCCACCCGCTGTGCACCCTACCTCCCCACACCCCACCTCACCCCATACTTACCTCTGGAGTTCGGCGCGATGATCTTCGGTAGACCGGGAACACACCTGCACTCTTCACAGCCAACCACGAACTGAGGAAATGCCGGTAAGCTGTATAATGGAATAAATAGGGTTTTTTCAACTTTGATGCATATCTCAGGCATTTTTTGGAATTCTGGCACCAAATTTTCAACATGGGGTTTTTCAGACCCCTCCTTGTGAATTCTGGCACTGTCATGGCGTTAACTGGCCCTGAAAGGTGATTTCGTGGACACTGCACAGGAGCACATTTTTTGGGACCGATTAATAAAACAACAGTGCCAGTGTTCATGAGATGGACTCTCAAAAAGCCTATGTTGCAAATTTGGTGGAAAAAATCCAAAAAATGACTGTTTCATGAACGTGCATTGCGCAGTTTGCACGCACGCTCATGGTTCATGAATTTATAATATTTTCACTCCAGATTTTCAACATTGCCATTGTTCTGCACCTCCTTATGAACAGTACAGCTGTCATTTTTCGTATCCTGGCCGAAATGTGCTTTCGCAGTTCTGGCACAGAATAGCGCAGTCGCTGTGGGAAATCCATGTTCAGGACACATTATGAAAATGACAGTGACACTGTTCATTAGCAGAGATCCTAAAATGCCTATGTTGAAAATTTGGTGATGAAAGTCCATAAAATGAGTGTATATGAGTATGCGAGTTTCCACCCACGTCGTAACTTTGCAATATTTTTGCCCTATATTTCAACATTGCCATTTTTCTACACCTCCTAGAACAGTGGCTACTTTTCACATCCTGGCCGAAATGTAAGCCGCCTTCCGCACACAATAGTGCTGCCGCTGTGGGAAATCAGTGTTCGGGACACATTAAGAAAATCACACTGACACTGTTCATGAGCAGAGGTCCTAAAATGCCTATGTTGAAAATTTTGGGATGAAACTCCATGAAATGACTGTGTTACGCGAGTGCATTGTGCAGTTTTCACGCACCCTTGTAACTTCGCAAATTAGTAATATTTTCACGCCACATTTTCAACACTGCCATTTTTCCACACCTCCTTATGAACAGTACAGCTGTCATTTTTCACATCCTGGCCGAAATGTGTTTTCACGCTTCGAGTGCAGAATACCGCAATCACTGATGGAAATCAGTGTTTGGGACAGATTAGGATCGAGCGACTGTGGTGGGGGGGGAGTGACCGAGCTCAACTGAGCTCCATCGGGACTGCTGCGGATTTCTTTCTGGGCAGGAAAAGGTGCCAACGCAGGCAGCAGCCCAGTACAAAAGGGTAGCCTGCATCACTGGGAGACACAGAACAAGCGAGTAAGAGAGGGGGACTGAGTGAGCTCAACGGAGCACTGTTGGGACTGCTGCGGATTTCTTTGTGGGCAGAAAAAGGCAGCAATGCACGCAGGGGCCCAGTACAAAAAGGCAGCCTGCAGCGGCAGGAGAAACAGAATGAGCGAGTGAGAGAGGGGGAGTGAGCGAAATAAACGGAGCTCTATCATGACTGCTGCGGATTTCTTTGTAGGCAGAAAAGGGCGGCAATGCAGCCAGGAGCCCTGTACAAAAGGGCAGCCTGCAGCGCCGGCAGAAACGGAACGAGCGAGTGAGAGAGGGGGAGGGGTGAGGTCAACGGAGCTCTGTTGGGACTGCTGCAGATTTCTTTGTGGGCAGAAAAATGTGCCACGCAGGCAGGAGCCCAGTACGAAAGGGCAGCCTGCAGCACTGGGAGAAACACAATGAGTGAATGAGAGAGGGAGGGTGAGCGAGCTCAATGGGGCTCTATCATGACTGCTGTGGATTTTCTTCTGGGCAGGAAAAGGCGGCAATGCAGGCAGGAGCCCAGTACAAAAGGGCAGACTGGAGCGGCGGCAGAAACGGAACAAGTGAGTGAGAGAGGGGGAGTGAGCGAGCTCAGCGGAGCTCTGTCTGGACTGCTGCAGATTTCTTTGTGGGCAGAAAAAGGTGCCAACAGAGGCAGGAGCCCAGCTACAAAGAGGCAGCCTACAGCAGCAGGAGAAACAGGTGAGCGAGTGAGACGGGGGAGTGGGAGACCTCAACAGAGCTCTATCATGACTGCTGTGGATTTCCTTGTGGGCAGAAAAAGGCAGTGATGCAGGCAGGAGCCCAGTACAAAAGGGCAGCCTGCAGCGCCAGCAGAAACGGAATGATTGAGTGAGAGAGGGGGAGTGAGCGAGCTCAGTGGAGCTGTGTCAGGACTGCTGTAGATTTCTTTGTGGGCAGAAAAAGCCGCCAATGCAGGCAGGAGCCCAGTATAAAAGAGCAGTCTGCAGCAGCGGGAGACACAGAGCGAGCTAGTGAGTGAGGGGGAGTGAGTGAGCTCAATGGAGCTCTGTTGGGACTGCTGTGTATTTCTTTGTGGGCAGAAAAAGGCAGCAATGCACGCAGGGGCCAAGGATATAATGGCAGCCTGCAGCAGTGGGAGAAATAGAACGAGTGAGTGAGAGAGGGGGAGTGAGTGAGCTCAACGAGCTCTCATCATGACTGCTGCAGATTTCTTTGTAGGCAGAAGAAGGCTGCAACACCGGCAGGTGCACAGTACAAAAGGGAAGCCTGCTGCGCCAGCAGAAACAGAATGAGCAAGTGAGAGAAGGGGAATGAGCAAGCTCAACGGAGCTCTGTCGGGACTGCTGCAGATTTCTTTGTGGACAGAAAATGGTGCCAACAGAGGCAGAAACACAGCACAAAAGGGAAGCCTGCAGCACCAGGAAAAACAGAATGAGCGAGTGAGACAGGGGGAGTGAGCGACCTCAATGGAGCTCTGTTGGGACAGCTCCGGATTTCTTTTTGGGCAGAAAAAGGTGGCAATGCAGGCAGGAGCCCAGTACAAAAGGCCAGCCAGCAGCGCTGGCAGAAACGGAATGAGCGAGTGAGAGAGGGGGAGTAAGCAAGCTCAATGGAGCTGTGCCAGGATTACTGCAGATTTCTTTGTGGGCAGAAAAAGCCACCAATGTAGGCAGGAGCCCAGTACAAAAGGACAGCCTGCAGCTGCGGGAGACACAGAACGAGTGAGTGAGAGAGGGGGAGTGAGCGAGCTCAATGGAGCTCTATCGTGACTGCTGCAGATTTCTTTGTGGGCAGGAAAAGGTGGCAGTGCAGGCAGGAGCCCAGTACAAAAGGCCAGCCTGCAGCACCAGCAGAAACGGAATGAGCGAGTGACAGAGGGGGAGTGAGCAAGCTCAACGGACCTGTGTCGGACTACTGCAGATTTCTTTGTGGGCAGGAAAAGCCACCAGCAGAGGCAGGAGCCCAGTACAAAAGGGCAGCCTGCAGCACCAGGAGAAACAGAATGAGCGAGTGAGAGAGGGAGAGTGAGCCACCTCAACAGAGCTCTGTCGGGACAGCTGTGGATTTCTTCATGGACAGAAAAGGGTACCAACGCAGGCAGGAGCCCAGTACAAAACAGCAGCCTGCAGTACCAGGAGAAACAGAATGAGCAAGTGACAGAGGGGCAGTGAGGGAACTCAACAGACCAACGCAATCAACATTCAGTATTGACAAATGCTTGTTTATCTGGGGGCAAGGTTTGTGTGAGACAGACAAGCGACACAGGACTGAGGGCTCAGGTTATCTCTGATCACACATGACACTCATACACCCGACTCTCCTCCTGCTCATTTCCCTTCCTCCCTCCCTCCCTCCTCCTGACTCCCATCCTCTATATTTTCTGCCCCAGTGCTCAGTAAGTACTGTCTATACACTTTCACCCTTCCAATCCTTTTTTTTTTTTTTTTTTCCCATGGAGTGGGAACAGTGCAGAGAGACATGAACTAACTGTTCACTCAAGTAACACATCAACTGAGTGATGAACTTTGTGATGATGAGAACTGATGGCTGCCCAGTCTGATGAGTGGCTGTGAGCAGATCCAACAGCCAGTCATCTCTCTGACCGCTTCTAGCACCAAACTAATCACCCATCGGTTTTCTGTGGCTCCATCTGGGTGATCTGATGGACGGAAGGCTGTTACTAGAGAATGAGAGCGGCATTATGTGATGTCCCTTCTGTACAAGATCAACAGACATGCGCAGGAGTGGAGATATGGAGGACACATTGGAGCATGCGCACTGTGCATATGGGAGAGGTATTTGTTATTTATTTTTTTTGTTAGCAAACCAAAGTTCACAATATTCTCTGGTCTGTTCATGCAGCAGTGGACTTTTGAGGACACTGTAGGTTTGACCATTTTGGCAGAATGGCCGAACCGAACTTGCAGCCCTAACAGGAATAGAAATATTAAAAGGAATGTCCTTATTTCATTGCTACAGACAGGTGAACATCTAAGTTCTTCTCGGAGGTGCTGCCTGTCTATGGCAAGGGTGACGCTAGGGTACTCCTCACCAGGGAATTCAATGAATGGTTGAAAAACTGGTGTGGAGCTCAGGGTTTTGGCTTCATTGGGGACTGGGGAGCCACCTGGAGGGATGCAGGCCTATACTGGCATGATGATCTGCATCTGTCCGGGGGGGAGGATCTAGGATCCTAGGTGAGAGGTTTAAATGCTTCATTGGCAAGCATTTAATCTAGCCAAGGGGGGGAGGCACTGTAAAGAAGCAGGGAAATCCCAGCCTCCCCCCACAAAACATGGTAATTAGTGAGGTAAACACCAAGGTAGAGAAGTTATTAGGGAGCAGGACAGAGGTAAATGTAAAAAGGCAAAGGCAGTAAGGACAGGGATGGGCTAAAAGGGTAAGGCCATCAAAAGTGGAGAGTGTTGAGTACCAATGCCAGTAGTTCAGGTGTAACAAGCCCCTGAACTAGTGGCCTTGATGGAAGAGGGTTGCCTGGATATTGTGGCAGTCACAGAAACATGGTACACAGAGAACCATCACTGGATGTCAACATACCAGGACACGCAATCTACAGGAGGGACAGGGAGGGTAAAGAGGAGGAGGAGTAGCTCTCTATGTAAAGGAAGGGATCAGAGCAACAGAACTAAAGAGTAAACAGAGAGCAGATGAGGCACTCTGGGTCACCCTGGAGACAGGACATAGCACCACAATCCGCATGGGGTTTGTATATAGACCCCCATCTCAGGGGAAGGGAATGGACAAGGAAATGATAGAAGGCTTCCTTAGAATGGCAGAAAAAGGGGAGATATTGTTGATAGGGGACATGAATATGCCAGATGTTAAATGGAGCACCTTTGCTGCAGGCACATCCAAAAGCAGGGTTTGCCTTGATGCCCTACAAGGGGCATGCCTCAGACAGCTAGTATTGGAACCCACTCAGGAGGGAGCAACTCTTAGACCTGGTACTCTCAAATGGGGACAGAGAAAGAATCTCAGATTTAGAAGTGGGTCACCATCTGGGGAAAAGTGACCACCAAACAGTGTGGTTCACGATAAACACAGTCATACAAACAAGCCATACGAAAGCAGATATTGGACTTTAGGAGGGCTGACTTTGGGAAAATGAGAGAGTGCCTCAGAAAAGCACTAGCAAACAGGCAAGAAGGAGGGGTGGAGGAACAATGGGGAATAATCAAAACAGCCATCACAGAGGCAACAAGCCTTTGTGTAAAGCAAATCAACAAAACACAACGAAGGAAAAAAACTATATGGTTCTCAATAGAGGTGACAGGGAAGGTTAAGGAGAAAAGGATAGCATTCAGGAAATATAAGGAAACACAGAAGGAGCAGGACACAGAACTTTATCACAAAGAGGCAGGTAAGGAAGTCAGAATAGCAAAGGCCCAAACTGAGGAAAGGATAGCCAACTCTGTTAAGAAGGGGGATAAGACCTTTTATAGGATACATTAGGGAGTGAAGAAAGACCAAAGGAGGGATAGAGAGGCTTAATAAAGGGGAGGGAATGTGGGCAGAGGGTGACAGTGAAGAAGCAGGGATACTGAACAAATATTTCTGCTCAGTATTCACAAAGGAAGAGGAAAGGGAGGTACCTAAACCAAACAAGAGAAACACTCTGAAGATGGGGGTCAATACCAGTCCATTTACAGAAGAAAGGGTTGTGAAAGAACTAATAAAATTGGAGGTGGACAAAGCAATGGGGCCTGATGGTATTTACCCAAGAATTCTAAAAGAACTAAGGGTAGAACTAGTGACACCGCTGACTACTCTCTTTAACAAATCATGGGAGGATGAGACGATACCTGAGGACTGGAGGAGGGTGGATGTGATTCCTCTTCACAAAAGTGGGAGCAGGACAGAGGCAGATGACTACAGACCAGTTAGTTTGACCTCAGTGGTAGGGAAAATGATGGAATCACTTCTGAAGGAAAGAATTGTTGAGTACCTAGAGGCCAGTGGGGCACAGGACCTAAGGCAGCATGGATTCACGATGGGAAGGTTGTGTCAGATGAATCTAATAGATTTTTTTGACTGGGTGACCAAAGTAGTAGACCAGGGAGGGGCTGTGGACATGGCCTACCTAGATTTTAGCAAGGCATTTGACACAGTCCCACACAAAAGATGAATACACAAGTTAGCCAGCCTTGGAGTGGGTCCCAAGGTGGTAGCCTGGATAAAAAATTGGCCAGACAACAGGATGCAAAGGGTAGTAGTAAACGGAGTCCACAGTGAAGAAAGGAGGGTCACTAGCAGGGTACCACAGGGTTCAATACTGGGACTGGTCCCTTTTAATGTCTTTATAAGTGACATTGCAGAGGAACTGGAAGGAAAAGTATGTCTCTTTCCAGACGACACAAAGATCTGCAACAGGGTTGATACACAAGATGGAGTGGAAAGGATGAGAAGGGACTTGGCAAGGTTGGAGGAATGGTCAAATGTATGGCAGCTCAGATTCAATGCAAAGAAGTGCAAGGTAATGCACCTGGAAACAAAACCCAGGAAGAGTACACAATGGGGTGAGATACTCGACAACAGTAAAATGGAAAGGGACCTGGGGTAATTATATCAGATGACCTAAAGGCGGGCAAGCAATGTGAGAAGGCAGTAAGGAAGGCTGGGGGGATACTGGGATGCATAGGGAGAGGCATCAATAGTAGAAAGCAGGAAGTTGTTATCCCTCTATACAGACAGTTGGTGAGACCCCATCTGCAGTATTGTATGCAGTTCTGGAGACCCCATCTCTGCAAAGACAGACAGAGTGGAGGCTGTCCAGAGGAGGGCAACCAAAATGGTGCAGGGTCTGCACCAGAAGACATACGAAGAAAGACTAAAGGAGCTTAATATGTATACACTTGAGGAAAGAAGGGAGAGAGGGGACGTGATAGAAACTTTCAAGCACCTCAAGGGAATCAATAAAGTCCAAGAGGGTAGTATCTTTCAGAAAAAGAAATGTGCAAGAACAAGGGGGCACAATTGAAGATAGAGGGGGGATGGTTCAGAGATAATGTGAGGAAGTATTTTTTTCATGGAGAGGGTTGTGGATGCATGGAACAGCCTCCATGAGGAGGTCATGGAGTCATGAACAGTGGGGGAATTCAAGAATGCATGGGACAGACATAAGGCAGTCCTGGTGGGGGGGTAGGAGGAAGTAAACTGTTGGTTAACTAGGATCTGCAGCTTATCTGTTAGATAGGAAAATGGGTAGACTAGGTGGGCCAAGCGGTCCTTATCTGCCATCAAATTCTATGTTTCTATGTTAAGTGCGATATGCTTAGAGATGAACATAATGCTTTGTTTAGACACCTGAGCCATATTCAGGGGGATGAAGTACACAAGTTCTCATCTTGTGGTATAGAGAAAATTGAGATGGGCCTGAGAGGAGAGAACCATGGGATCAAGTTTTGCAGAAGAGAGGATTTGGGGATTTTTTAGCTGAGGGCTCTTAAGAAATTGGGACTGAATGATAACATTGAATTAAGGGCATTTTTACAGCTGTGAGTGGAGCCTACAGCAGTTTTGTGACCTGTAGCCTGAAAACGGCTGATCGTGGCATGCTTCCATTGGACTTTTGGAAGTATACTTCCGAAAGTCCAACTGAGCTGGGAGCACTCCCCCACAGTCAGCAGCTACGAAGTAACAGCCGCACTATTTCAGCTGTTACTTCTGCATTCCAGTATGAGAACTGGGCATGCACACTTCGCGCACATGCGCAGTTCTGCTGGCATCACCATCTTGAGAATGGCAGAATGCCATTCACTGCAACTATGCATGCGTGAATGCTGCACATGAGCAGTTGTGTCACCACCTCCATCCTGCAGATGGCACTCCTCCGGCTCCCTCCCACTGCTGCTGTCCTCCTCACTCCCTCAATTCTGTCCCAGCCCTGGCAGCAAATTAAACTTTCCCACTCCCTCCCACTGCTGCTGTCCTCCCTGCTCCCTAAATTCCCCATCCCTGCACCAACCTTGGGGTATCGAATCCCCATGTCAGCATCATGTTCCCCCCAACTCATGTGGCACATTGGAAGCCCTCCCCAGTGTGCCCAAATTTATGGGGTTTTTTTTCGCTCCCTCCCACATCAGCTGTCCTCTCCACTCCCTCCATTCCCCGTCCCCGTGCTGACATCAAGATGCCCTGTTCCCATGTTGGCAACATGTACCCCCCCCAACTCATGTGCACACTGGGAGCCCAAATTAGTGTGCCCAAATTTATGTTATTTTTTTCCCTGTAACAAAGAAACCGCCTCCCGCCCATCTTTTTACCTGTAAGAAAGAAACAGTCCTCGTCACGCTTACAGTCCCTCCCCATCCTCACCCCCCACTGAGCACCCACCTCCTTGCACCCCCCGCACCCCATACTTACCTCCAGAGGTTGGCGCTGTCATCTCCTCTGGACTGGCACACATCTGCATTCTTCAAAGCCGAACCGCAAACTGAAGAATCAAAGGTAAGCGTGGTATAATGGCAGTCAATTGAGTTTTCAACTTATATTGATATATCAGCCATTTTTAGGAATTTTGGCCCCACATTTTCGGCATGGGGTTCTTGGGACTCCATATCATGAACACTGTCATTGTCATTTCGTTACTCAGTCCTGGAAGGTGATTTAGCAGTTGCTGCGTGGAATCACTTTTCAGGAATGATTTACAAAATGACAGTGCTACTGTTCATGAAATGGGGTCCCAAAAAGACCGTGTTGCAAATTTGGTGAAAAAATTCCAAAAAATGACTGCGTTACGAGGGTGCATTGCACAGTTTTTATGCACGCTCCTAACTTCACCAACTTTTTATATTTTCACTCCAGATTTTCAAAACTGCAATTTTTGCACACCTCCTTATTAACAGTGGAGCTGTCATCTTTCCTACCCAAAATGTGTTTTCACACCTGTGGCACAGAATGGTGCAGTCACTCTGAAAAATCACCTTTCGGGACAAGTGAACGAAATGACAGTATACTCTTCATGAGGTGGGGTGCCAAAAAGGCCATTTTTAAAATTTGGTGAAACAACTCCAAAAAATGGCTGAGTTACGCACGTATGTAACTTTGGTCATTTGGCAGCTCGCCACAGCTGTATAGACTCTGGCTAGAGTTTGTTATAAACAGGGGTCCATTTGGAGAATCATCATTATGCTGTTACCTAGTAGTTACTGGAGGTTAGAATTACCGGCACAATTATGAACATGAGAGGTAGTAATCAATTATAATAGTTTATAGGAATTCCTTTTGATATTTATAGGGAAGACACTCCTTCCTGTCGGATAGGCAATATTTCACAGGTGCGGGACTGCCCTGTGTAAAGGAAAGATAATTTGTAGTTGTCTAGGGGCACTAGATCAAGGCCTAGCAAAGGTACTTTGGGGTATAGAAAACCTGCAGACCCAGATACTGACTTGCTTGGTGTCCTGGGAAAAGACAGGTTACTGACCCACAGTAGAGTGTATTTGTAAGGGTTCCTAAAAGATTCCTAAGGATAAGCAATATAGGCCAACCCCAGATAGGAAGCTAGTACCGGCCCACAGTAAAGCGATCTTGCAAAGGGCCCCTAAGCAGTTCCTAGGAATAAGCAGTTCCTAGGAGTAAACAGAGTGCAGTCTGAGGAGAGAAGGGTCACAAGCAGGGTGCCACAAGGATCAGTTCTGGGGTCAATCCTCTTTAATGTCTTCATAAACAATATTGCAGAGGGACTGGAAGGGAAGGTATTCCCCTTTGCAGATGACACTACTATCTGCAACATAATTGACATTCTGGAGGGGGTGAAAAAAAGAGGAGGGACCTAAGCAGGCTTGAGGAGTGGTCCGCAGTGTGGCAGCTAAGATTCAATGCAAAGAAGTGTAAAATCATGCATTTGGGGCACAGAAACTCAGGGGAGTACAGGATGGGGGGGTTACTGACAACCACCAAACAGGAAAGGGACCTGGGGGTAATCATATCTGATGACCTAAAGGTGACCAAGCATTGTGAAAAGGCTGTGGGGAGAGCCAGTGGGATGCTGAGGTGCATAGGGTGTGGTATCACCAGCAGAAAAAAGGAGGTGGTGATACCACTGTACAAATCATCGGTGAGACCCTATCTGGAGTACTGTGTCCAGTTCTAGAGGCCACATCTCTGAAAGGACATAGACAAAGTAGAAGCAGTTCAGAGAAGGGCAACAAAAAAAAGGTGCAGGGTCTGCACCAAAAGTCATATAAGAAGAGACTATAGGACCTCAATAAAGGAAGAGAGGAGAGAGAGGGGGTATTACAGAGACCTTCAAATACCTCAAGGGCATAAATAAGGTTCAAGAGGGTAGCATCTTTCAGAAAGAAATGTGTTCAAGAACAAGGGTACATGATATGAGGCTAGAGGGAGGTAGACTCAGGGGTAATGGGAGGAAGTATTTTTCACAGAAAGGGTGAGGGATGCATGGAACAGCCCCTCAGCGGAGGCGGTGGGGCAAAAACAGCAGGGGGATTCAAGAATGCATGGGATAGGCACAAGGGAATCCTAGCAATAAGAAAGAGGTTAAAAGCCAGAGATCAAGTAGGATCTGCGGTATTGCAGTAGGTAGGGAAAACTGGCAGACTAGGTGGACCAAGTGATCCTTATCTGCTGTCAATTTCCATGTTTCTAAGCAGCACAAGCAGACCCTAGGCAGGGAACTGCAACCTGCCCACAAGGGAGCTTGTTAGCAAATGGGCTCCTAAAGGTACATAATGATATGCTGTACAGGCAGACCCAGACAGGAAGTTACTAGGAGCCTAGGAACATAGGGCAGTATCAATGTTGATCACAGTTGGTTAGTTAATACCAAAGTAACAGAACTCAGATGAAATTAGATAAAACTGATGAACTCACATACAGTTAAGTACACAACCTCAAACACTTTCTAATGATCCATTTCAACCATGTGTCTTGCTGCCACCTACACAGCACCCTAATGGAGCAGCAGTAACCAGACAAATAAACCAGCAGTAGTATGGCAACAAAACAGCGAGCAGATAAAGTAACCTGGAATACCTAGCCAGAAAAAGACATTTTTTACAGATTTGTAATTATCTGCTGGAGCAGAATGGTAATAAATGGGGATACAGGCACAGCAGACTTACGTTTGAGTTCATTCAGGCAGTATAACAGACTGCCAGCTGTTTCCTGGCTGACTCCTGGCAGACTCCAGTCAGACAATTTTGTGCTGCGGTCCTTCTCACTCCGGACCACAGCTCTTCGGACCACTTGATGTACAGGTCTTTTATAGGGCAGCAAAGTCCCAAGATGAGGCTCTAATTGGTGGAGCTAGAATCCTGCAGGCACGTCTTTGTTGTGCTCACAGTTTAGCACTTCCAACTCTGGTGAGGTGATCATAGAGGAGAAAGAGGTATTCTAAGGCAGGAGAGACCCCCCATGACCCCTTGGCTGCTGCAGGCTGGTGTGGAATGGCTGGAAAAGCAGCCTGATTCTTTGTTTCAAATCTGCCGATTCTGGTGGGCTTTCTAAGCCCTGCCCACAAGTCCCAAGATAAAGCACTGACTGGTGGAGCTAGAGTCCTGCAGGCACCCTGGCCTCCCGGTTATTAGGCTCCCGGTTTCAGACTCCCAGCTCTGGTGAGGCCATTGTGTGGAGGGGGGGGGCATTCTAAGACAGGAGACCCCACTCAAGATCCCTCAGCTGCTGCAAGCTGGCATGGAATGGCTGGAAAATCAGCCTGACTCTATGTTTCAATTCTGCTGCTTTTGGTGGGCTTTCTAAGCCCCACTCACAAGTCCCAAGATGAGGCTCTGACTGGGGGAGCTGAGGCACACCTTTGTTGGGCTCCCGGTTTCAAACTCTCAACTCTGATGAGGTGACTGTAGGCAGGAATGAGGTACTGTACTGTTTGCAGATAACACCAAAATCAGCAACAGGGTGGACACACCAGAGGGACAGCATAGCATGGAAGTTGATCTCCAAAAACTGGAGGAGTGGTCCAGGACCTGGCAATTGAAATTCAATGCCAAAAAATGCAAGGTCATGCCAGCCCAGTGGCGCTGAGGGTTGAGGCACTGAACGCCACACCTCGCACCATGCTGGTGACCTGTGTTGGGGACCGAGCACGGGTTGCCAGGGGCTGGCAGGGTTGGAGAAGGATTGAGCGTCCAGAGGACTGCTCTCCTTCTCCGGGGAAGGGGAGACATCAGCAGTCGGTGTGTGGCTGTCCCCTGGTGGAAGCTGGGGGGCAACACCACCAACGCTGCAGAAACAAGTGGCTGGAGGAGGCAGACATCAGGAGGAGCGTGTACAGAAGCATGCGTGCTCCATTCCTTGGCATCATTCGTGCCTCCTCCAGCAGAGGAACTACTCTACAGAAAATCCCCGGCAGCATGAAGGCTGCTTGCCGGTGCTGCCATGGTCCTACGCCAGGTAGCTGCCTCCTGGGTCCACCCTCCTGGTCTCCATAGTGGTCGGAGAGACCAAGAGAGGCAATGGCGGGAGATCAAGAGCTCTGCCTGGGACCGGGGTGGCAGTGACCTAGCTGAGTTAGATTGGGGACCAAAGGCACAACCCCCCCCCCCAGTCGTGGAATAAAAATAAACAATCAAAAAAAAAATGCAAGGTCATGCACCTGGGAAAAAGTAACCCAGGGAAACTGTACTCAATGGGAGGAGAACAGCTGGCGGCTACTAGGCAGGAGCGAGACCTGGGGCTGATCATATCAGATGATCTCAAGGTCAGTAAACAATGTGAAAAGGCAGCACTAAAAGCTAGTGGCATCCTGGGATGCATAGGGAGGGGCATCACAAGCAGAAGACATGAAGTAATCATGTCCCTGTATCAGTCCCTGGTAAGGCCTCACCTGGAGAACTGTGTCCAGTTCTGGAGGCCACACCTCAGGAAGGATATAAATAGACTGGAGACGGTACAGAGTAGAGCAACAAAGATGGTGCAGGGCTTGCATCAGAAACCGTACAAGGCAAGACTAGATGACCTCAAATTATACTCCTTAGAGCAATGCAGGAATCACAGGGACATGATCGAAACATTTAAATACCTTAAAGGCAACAACAGGGTGCACGTGCAGAACCTCTATCAGTTAAAAGACTACAACAGAACTAGAGGGCATGACCTTAGACTTAAGGGAGGAAAGTTCAGGAGCAATATCAGGAAATTCTTCTTCACAGAGCGCGTCGTGGAACCATGGAATAGGGTGGTGGGAGCCAAGATGGTGAGGGAATTCAAGCAGGCATGGGACAGACACTGTGGGATACTCAAGAAGGTAGCTAAGTAAGGGGGGGTTGGAAACCAAGGGCAGACTTGATGGATCATATGGTCCCCATCTGCCAACAACAACTATGTTTCTATGTTTCTGTGTAAGAGAGGAGGCCTCTTCACGACCTCTCGGGTGCTACAGGCTGGCGTCTACCTTAAGTAAAAATTGAGGATTAGTATGCAGTGCCACCCTATGCTTGTGGAACATCAGGTAGGGATGTGCACTAATAAGAGCCTGGAGCTCAGAAATCCTTCAGGCTGAGGTAACAGCAACTAGAAATAGCACCTTCTATGAAAGGAAGTGTAATTCAAAAGTTGCAGTGGGCTCAAAAGGAGCCCAAGTTAACTTCTCTATTAAAAAATAAAGATCCCATTGTGGAACTGGTTTATGAATCAGGGGATGCATGTGCAAAGTGCCCTTCAAGAAAGTATGGGACACTTCCAGTTGTGCCACCGTGCATCCATCAGTAGGGGCATGGAAACCCGATACAGCAGCCAAGTAGAGGAGGTACTGCAAACTGGAGTCTGATAGAGACAGGAGGTAGGCAAGTACAGTATTACCAGTACACGTGAAAGGGTCCTCAGAGCGAGAAGCACACCAACTAGCAAAATGCTTCCACTTCAGTGAATACACATGTCCAGTGGAAGATTTCCTAGCTGCCAGCAAGACATTAGCCACTTGGGAAGAAACTTCAGATCATGCAATGGCTACGTACTTAAGTGCCAAGTGTGCAGGTGGAGGGACTTGATGTGCGGGTGATGTCCTGGGCAGTAGACCCTGACACAGGGGCAACTGAATCAGTGGTTCCACTGCAAGATGCCGCAGAAATAGAAACCATATCTGCTGAGGCCAGAATAAGCAGTCAGTATCAGGGTGGCCCCCTCTGCCAGCAACTTTAGAGGGAACCTCTGAATAACTGGGATTGGAGGGAATGCATAAAGGAACCTCCCCCTCCAGGACAGGGAAAACGCATCTTGACAAAAACCTCCAGGCCCTGAAGAGAGTGAGCAGAAAAGCAGCAGCTTTGCACTGTGTGGGGGACACAAAAAAGTTCAACTCTGGATGACACCATCTTGCAAAGAGGTCATTTACCATGGAGGTCAGTAGTTCCCACTCACTTACCTGAGACCGGGACTGCCATAGCCTGTCTGCTAAGACATTTTGGACTCCTGGGAGAAAAATGGCTGCTCATTGTAGGCCATGAGAGAGTGCCCACTGCCATACTCTCATTGCTTCCCTGCACAGAGGATATGAGTGAGTGTCCCCTTTCTTGTTGATATAGTGCACTGCACTGTCGTTGTCTGTTTGTATCAACAGGGGACCTGGAGAGAGATGGTCTTTGAAGGCAAGAGTCCGTGAAGAACAGCCCTTATATCCAGAACATTAATATGGAGATCCGAATCTCAGTCTGTCTTCTGCCCCTAAGTCTGGCAAAAGCCGAGGTGGGCACCCCATCTCACCTCTAAAGAATCTGTTGTGAGGATGTGTGCCGGCATTTGGGAAGGGAAGAGGACACCCTGCAGCAAGTGCAGGGGTTCCATCCATCACAGAAGAGACTTTCTGAGAGGGGATCTGACAACGATCATGTGTTCCAACTTGTCTGACAGTTCTTCCCATTGCATCCAGAGAATCTATTCTAATATAAAGGCATGAATTCTCATATGAAGGTATGCGAATGGGACGGTTACAGTGGCAGCTGCCACAAGGCCCAGGAGGTGGAGCATAGTCCTGGTGGACACATAATGAGTCCTGTGCATGAGATGGGCCTGAGCAATCAGGACATATGCTCTACCCTGCAGCAGGAATGCACTGCCCACTGCCATGTCCAGTACTGCTCCAATATATGGAGGCATTGGCGTAGAGTGAGAACAAATTTCAGTACATTGACCATGATACCCATGTTCTCAAACAACTGCTGTGTTCGAGACACTGTGTACTGCATCACTTCCATGGGCCCTGCAGAAGCCAATCATCCAAACAGTGGAAGACATAAAGCACTTCCCTCCAGAGGGCTGTTGCCACAACCACAAAGCATTTGGTGAATACCCATGATGCAGAGGATGAGCCAAAGGATGAGACTCGGAACTAATAATGGCAGTCCTCCAGAGTGAATTTACATAACCAACTCTGGGTCACATCCCAGTGGGAAGAAGGGCGAACCATGAATCACCCTTATTGCCCGACACCAAGAAACCAAGGTAGCCCAAATAGCCTGTGCCAACATCCCTGCAACATAATCCCCTTGCCAGAAATAAGTCGGCACATTAACAGGCTACCGTTTGAGACACCCACTAATACTTCACTGCATTATCAGTACTGGATTTGAGCCTATGTCCTCAGTGTAAGACTCCCACTAGTACTGCACCACAGTGTCAGCATTTGGTTTGAGCCCAACTCCTCAGTGTGGGACTCCTACTAGTACCGCACCATAGTGCCAGTACTGGGTTTGAGCTCAAGATCCCAATGTGGGAAAGTCCTATGTGCAGTGCAGTACCTCCCCAGGGCCTATACTTATGTGTAATTACTGGGTTTCAACCTAAGTCACCGATGTGGAGCACCCCATAGTACAGTGCAGTCCCCCACTTCCCCAACCCCAGGCCTGCATTTGATGTTAAATTCCCAGTGTGGGACACCCCCAGTACTGCACTGCAGTGTCAACAGTGGATATGAATCCAGGGTCTCCAGTGTACGGCACCCCCTTGTACTGTACTCTACTGTACTGCAGTGTCAGCACTGGGTATGAACCCAGGGTTTGTAGTGTATAACATCCTCTTGTACTGTACTGCACTGCACTATACCATACCATATTATACTGGTATGTCAGCACTGGGTGAGCCCAGGTCTTCAGTGTGGGACACCCCTAGTTCTGTACTGCAGTGTCAGTACTGGACTTATGTCCAGGTCTCCAGTGTTGGACAACCCCTAGTAAATCTCTGCTTATTCAGTACTGGGTTTGAACCCAGTTCTCCAGTGTAGGACACCTCCTAGTAATGCACTGTGGTATCAACGCTGGGTGAGGACACAGGACCCCTGTGTGGGACAGCCCCTAGTACTGCACTACAATGTCAGCATTGGGTATGACCCCAAGTCCCCTGCGTGGGACACTCCTCAGTACTGCACTGCAGTATCAGGATTGAGTATAAGCCTAAGTCCCCTGTGTGGGACTCCCATTAGTAGTGCACTGCAGTGTCAACAGTGGGTTTGAGCCCAGGTCCTCAGTGTGGGACTTAACTAATACTGTACTGCAGTATCAGCATTAGGTATGAACCCAGTGTCAGCACTGGGTATTTTATTTTTCATTTTATTCTTTGGGAACTGGGTAAGGCCCACTAGGCACAGGTGCCTGTTTTCAGGGGCAACCCAGGAGCACTGGGGAGGTTAAGTGAGTTGCTCAGAGTCACACCGTATGCAAGTGGAGGTTGTGGGAATCAAACCCAGGTCTGTCTGCTGGATGTGCCAAGCTCATTCACAGCTCATTACTCTAACCTCTAGGCTATACTGCCAGCAGGTATGAGCCCAAGTCCCCTGTGTGGGACACTCCTCAGTACTGCACTGCAGTATCAGCACTAGGTATGAGCCCACGTTCCCAGTGTGGTACTCCCATTAGCAGTGCACTGCAGTGTCAGCACTGTGTTTGAGCTCAAGTCATTAGTGTGAGACACCCATTAGTACTCTACCGCATTGTCAGCACTGGGTTTGAACCCATGTCCCCAGTGTGGGATTCCCACAAATACTACACAGAAGTGTTAGCACTGGGTTTAAACCCAAGGTCCCGGTGTGGGAAATACCCTTGTGCAGTGCAGTACCTCCCCAGGGCCTACACTTATAGAAAGCATTGGGTTTCAACCTAAGTCCCCAGTGTGGGACACCCACTAGTACAGTGCAGTCCCCCCACTTCCTCAACCCCAGGCCTGCATTTGAGCCTAAGTTCCCAGTGTGGGACAGCCCCAGTACTGCACTGCAGTGTCTGCAGTGGGTATGAACCCAGGGTCTCTAGTGTATGACACCCCCTTGTACTGTGCTGTATGGTACTGTACTGCAGTGTCAGCACTGGGTATGAATCCAGGGTCTCTAGTGTATGACACCCCTTGTACTTCTGTACTGTACTGGAGTGTCAGAAGTTGGTATGAACCCAGGTCTCCAATGTGGGATACCCCCCTTATAATGTGCTGCACTACACTGTACTGTACTGTACAGTACTGCAATGTCAGCACTGGGTATAAACCCAGGTCTCCAGTGTATGACACCCTCATGTACTGTTACTGTACTGGAGTGTCAGCACTGGGTATGAGCCTAGGTCTCCAGTGTGGGACATCCCCTTGTGCTGTACTGTACTGTACTGGAATGTCAGCACTGGGTATGAATCCAGGTCTCCAGTGTGGGACACCCATAGTACTGTACTGTACTTACTGTACTGGAATGTCAACACTGGGTATGAATCCAGGTCTCCAGTGTGGGACACCCATAGTACTGTACTGTACTTACTGTACTGGAATGTCAGCACTGGGTATGAATCCAGGTCTCCAGTGTGGGACACCCATAGTACTGTACTGTACTGTACTGCAATGTCAGCACTGGGTATGAATCCAGGTCTCCAGTGTGGGACACCCATAGTACTGTACTGTACTTACTGTACTGGAATGTCAACACTGGGTATGAATCCAGGTCTCCAGTGTGGGACACCCATAGTACTGTACTGTACTTACTGTACTGGAATGTCAACACTGGGTATGAATCCAGGTCTCCAGTGTGGGACACCCATAGTACTGTACTGTACTTACTGTACTGGAATGTCAGCACTGGGTATGAATCCAGGTCTCCAGTGTGGGACACCCATAGTACTGTACTGTACTGTACTGGAATGTCAGCACTGGGTATGAATCCAGGTCTCCAGTGTGGGACACCCATAGTACTGTACTGTACTTACTGTACTGGAATGTCAGCACTGGGTATGAATCCAGGTCTCCAGTGTGGGACACCCATAGTACTGTACTGTACTTACTGTACAGGAATGTCAACACTGGGTATGAATCCAGGTCTCCAGTGTGGGACACCCCTAGTACTGTACTGTACTTACTGTACTGGAATGTCAGCACTGGGTATGAGCCCAGGTCTGCAATGTGGGACATCCACTAGTACTGTACTTCAGATCAGCACTGGGTGTGAGCCCAGGTCTCAAGTGTGGGACACCCCTAGTACTGTACTGCAGTGTCAACACTGGGCTATGTCTAGGCCTCCAGTGCTGGTCAACCCCTAGTAGATCACCATTTATTCAGTACTGGATTTGGCCCAGGTCTCCAGTGTGAGATGCCTCCTAGTAATGCACTGTGGTGTCAGCACTCAGCTTGAGCCCAGGACCCCTGTCCGGGACAGCCACTAGTACTGTACTGCAATGTCAACATTGGGTATGAGCCCAAGTTCCCTGTGTGGAATACTCCCAAATACATCATTAGTATGTCTGTGCTGTGTTTGAGTTCGGATCCTGTGTAGAACTTGATCTCACAACCTTCTAACCTAGGGGCAAGAATATAACTACTAAGTCACTCCTGATGCTCTGACACAAGCATGGGTATTTATTGCATTGCATGGGCAGCTCAGAGTCACATTGTCTGACTCAGGCACCTTGCTGCATGACTGAATTTAAAATAATTGATGAATACCTCAGATGGGACTTATTATGGCATTCTGTCTAATCAGCATTTGATGCTCATTCCATGAGACAATTCAGCTATTGTACAAAATATTCAAACTAATGCTGCAATGTATCAGGCACAAGCCATCCTGAAACTAGAACTGTTTGGCAACAAGTTAATGCCCAGGTTGCTCGTAATTTCTTTTTAGTAAAACCAGCAAGGGAAAAATATATTTTTTTACATGAAATATCTTGTATGAAACCCATCTTGGTCTGGCCAAAAGTCTACATCCCAAACTTAGGATTCCAACATCTGTTCAAGAATATGACAGTTTAACAAATAACAGATGAGTGCTGCAAATGGGTTAACCCTTCTTTGTCAAGTGGAAGGGGCTATATTTGAAAAACTTAGTTTTGTTAAACAGCTGCCATCCCCTTTCGTAATAATTTATAAACAAACTTGTGACCGGAAACAGGTTACAATTCAACAGCATCTTCACTATTTATAATTTTTTTTTGTAGTTGTTTAACCAGGAGTAGCACACTAAGCTGAAAGCTTATTTTACAGGTGCAACCTGGGAGCACAGAGAAGTTAAGTGATTTGCTCAGGGTCACACAGTATGCAAGTAGAAGCTGTGGGATTCAAACCCAGGTCTGGTCTGCTGGATATTACCAGATTTGCAGCTCAGAGCCTTAAACCACTGTGCTATACTGCCTCCCTATGTATAACGAGAATACTGACCAGTATGTAGTGCCAGGTGACAGGAAAGTCCATTTGTCATACGTTGATATAGTTCTAGTAGTAGTTGTCAATTTAATGCTGCCATATTACAGGCTAAAGCATCACAATATTGTCATTTATAAACACAACTGACATACAAGCTGAAGTTACACTAATGTTCTACAAGACGAGTCAATTTCTGCTTTCTCTCCCTCACTCTCTCTCTCTCTCTCTCGCTCTCTCTCTCTCTCTACCACTTTCTCTCATTCACACTCTCTCTCTCTCTCTCTCTCAGTTTATAGCCTTTTTGGTTTACATGTTTTGCAACCATACCGTACATGAGCCTGTCAAATGATGTAGTTGGCTTACCATCCGTCAGTAGATTGGTGTATCTATTGTGCCCCGTCATAGGAAATAAAATAATAAAACTGGGTTTGTGGTTGAAGCTTGGATCACAGCTGTGTTTAACAGACAGATCTAGGGTATTGTGTTGGAGGCAATGTCCCCTGCTGCTTTGTAGCTTAGAAGCCAATTGCTTCCATGAAAAAAAAAGTTGTTTTTTTTAATTGAAATATAGAGCAGCTAAGTGGGCGAGGATGCTGAAAAGGTCAGTCTTCTATACAAAAACACTGGATACTGAATATATAGATTTATCTGAAAGGATATCTGTAGGGGTGTGAACGGGGTTCATTCTGGAAGATGAAGCAATGGATATACCTACACTAATTAAAAAATTAAAAGTATATACCTACACTAATCAAACAATTAAAAGTATATACCAATCCCAATCAAAATTAAAAGTATACACCTACACTATTGAAAGTATATAAACTAATCTAATAGTTAAAAGCATATACATACACTATTAGAAGTATTTACCTACACTAATAAAACAATTAAAAGTATATACTTACACTAATCAAATGATTAAAAGTATATACCAACTGTGCACTAATACTAATCAAAATTAAAAGTATATACCTGCACTGTTGAAAGTTTATCAACTAATCAAATAGTTAAAAGCATATGCCTATACTATTAAAAGTATTTACTTACACTAATCAATTTAAAGTATATGCATACACAATTAAACATATACCTACACTAATTAAACAATTAAAAGTATATATTTACATATTAAACGTGTCCATTGTGCAACACTGGACTTGATTGGTGCTCCGGTCCTCGTCACTTGTACCTTCAAATACCTTGGTGTAACACTCGACCCAAAGCTTGACCTTGGGCATCATATCCAGAATGTATGCAAATCTGTCAACTGTAAACTGGGCATGGCTTACAGACCAAAGAGCAACCTCACCCCTGCTGCATGACTTGCACTGGCTCATAGTGTGTTCCTCCCCTCTCTCTCTCCTATGGAATCCTTCTGTTTGCTCGCACCGCCAAAGCGTGCCTTTCTAGGTGGACTGTCTCAAAAAGCAATATCTGCTGCTTTGATCTCGCTGCCCCTCGTCTCACCCATCACTGTGACCTGTACAGCAAGCTGAATTGACTCTCTCCATCTCATTATTTAGACTTTGTCCTGGGGTGCTTTACAGTTAAGTGTTCTTCGAACTGGCACCCCCCCCCCCGGGCTGGCGGAGCTCCTTGTGCCAGCTGTCTCCTCTTACTACTCTCTCAGGTCCCTGGACTCTGCTGTCCTTAGGATTCCGGTCACTTGGACTCAAATAGAAGACAGAGACTTTGCCTCGAGTGCACCCAGGCTGTGGAACTCGCTTCCTGTCCTGATCCGCTCCTCTCCCTCACAAGGTTACCTCAGATCCTCCCTATGGAACCACCTGAAACTTTCCTCTGTGTGTGATTGTCCCAAGCCCCCATGATTTCACCTGGCCCCGGCTCTGGGGTGAGGCTTGGTATGTGTTGCCTCCACCCTGGACTCTGCTCTGGGCATGGCCCTGTCCATGGCTCCACTTTTCTGGGGTCAAATAGTTGTACATAATCAGTACTGGGGGGCCCTCCTTACTGGGGTCCTATAGTTGTAAATATAATAGCATTTATTGTACCTCTAATTTTTATGCACTGCACTACTCGTTTCTTAAAGCATTAGTCCTACTGTGAGTAACCACTTGATCATGTAATGTATGCTCTGACTCTGTATACTGAATGTGTCTGTACCTGAGTTGTTCAATGTATTCGAACTTGTATTTCCTGTACTCTCCCAGTAGGCAAATGTCTTGTCTAGTGTACCTACCCAGTTAACAAACGCTAAATAAATAAATATACCTACACTAATTAACCAATTAAAAGTATATACTTGCATTATTAAAAGTATACACTTACTGTAGCATGTGTGTGTGTGTGTGTGTGTGTGTGTGTGTGTGTGATATGACATGGCCTGACTGAAGATATCATATTTTATCTTCATCAGAGGCCAATGATATTATATCTCACAAGTGGTGAAGTCACAAGTGAGATATCTTAATACCGTTGGCCTTGAATAATGATAAATATGATAGCCTCAGTCAAGCCATGTCATATTCTGTTTTTAGGCAGATGTAGGTATCTGTGAGCTGCTGATAGTATTTGTAAAATAGGCTCCCTCATATTCTGGTTATACAACAAATGTGTAGGCAGATGTAGGTACCTGTGAGCTGCTAACTGTATTTGTAAGATAGACTCCATTTGTAAAATAGGCTGCATGTGTAAAATGGACATCCTCCACTAGATGGTGCACACTGCACAATCATGTAAGCAGCCAAGTCAAAGGCCTTGCTTGTTTTGACAGAGATTTGACAGTAAGAAAGTCAGGCAAGCAAAGGCACAGAAGGAGCTGCAGATAGCTGAATGAATTAAAAAGGGGAAAAAGGCTTTCTTTCGCTATATAAGTGAGAAAAGGGACAAGTAGGAAGGGATTTTTAGGCTTAAGAAAGGTGTAACCCCCCCTACAAATGGGTGTTCCTGAAAAGTCTTCCTTGAACTTGCCTAAATACTCACCGCCAGGCTGGTGTTCTGCGATTTAGCAGATTTAATGTATTGCCAGAGAGTGCCTGTATCGCCTCTGTGTACTGTCTCTTTAAGAGCTGCCTGGATTACAGTCTTAATTAATCTAAAAGGGAGCTCTGTTAGAAGATGTGCTTGTTTGCTGATCATTTGTTAGGGTAGTAATATTATTGCAGTTTATTCTAACCTGCCTTCTTTGCAGCAAGGACTGTTCTGTTTATCTCCACCAACTTGGCCCGGGACTGTCAGAATGGGCCAATCAGTACTGTTGGGACTCTAAAATGGAGTCTGCCTACAGGGACTTGATGGGGTCAAAACTTGTAGGAATTGTAGTTTTGGCATTTTGGTGTCTAAAGTAACCTGGAGGGGGAGCTCTTGTTGTGACTGACAGACAGATCAGCCAACCGAACCTTTTGGATCTTGGGGAAATTCACAAGCTGCTTGCAGCTAGTTTCAGTTCTGAGTTGGGAAGTGAAGAGATAACAGCTTGAATGATTCAAGCAGCAGCCTCAACGTAGAGTCACGTGGGAGGACTGTAGAAAGGCCTGAGTTTTGGCCTGCATGCCTGCCTGCTGTCCCTGAGAGGGAACTTGTGCCTTTTTCGGACTGAATCCGAACTTGTGAAGTGAGCCACTGAATTGTGACCAGCCTCCTACCTAAAGAAGACCGAAGATTTGCTAAATGTGATCAGCCTGTCTGGACTTCCAGCCACCTCTGAACTCCTGGATTGTGCAGAGACTCTGTAATTGCGACCAGAGAGCCTGATGCCTGGTACAGTGGAATTTCCTTACACGTGAATGTGTTGCGTGCTTATAATGGGTCGTGATTTGGTTCCCCACTGTGGTTTGAATTGTGTTCTGCTTGCTGGAAGCTGCATTAGAATTTCCTTACATGTAAATGTACTGTGTGCTGCTAGTGGATCATGATTTGGTTCCCCACTGTGGTTTGAACTGTATTCTGCTTGCTGGAAGCCGCCTCCAGCCCCATGCTGAATCCAAAATCATCTCCATTGGGCCTGGGCCTTGCCACACTGGCCCAGCCCGACTACCTGCTGCACAGAGAAATCCATTGACGAGAGACCTGCCTGGGGATCAACCCCCTGCCAACACTTGAACAAGAACGACACCTCAGTGATTCGTGTGGGCCCCGCTTCTCCGGGCACTCCAGCTCAACAACCTGCAGTCTCGATCTCGTCCAGCCTGTGTCCAGTATTGGGTATCGTTGGTAAACATCAGGGTAGCTCCCTGCAACAACAGCTAAATCTAAAGTGTTGTCATCTGATTGTCTTGTTGTTTTTTCTTTCATGAACTGAGCCCTCCAGCTCCGGATTACAAGTACTGTGTATTGTGCATGTTGCTTTCTTCCATCACAGGGCCCCAACCAGCTGCAACGTTCCTGGCTAGCCCACAATTTTCCTACCTGGGTACCCAGAGTGTGTGACTGTGTAGGGACTTAAAGCACATGCATAACTGCTTGATTAATATAGCCTTTAAGCCAATCAACCTGATTACGCCCCTTCCTTGTTCAAGTCCCTGAATAAATCAGATCTGACTTTTTTGCTGCATTTAACCTGACTGTGGTTCCAGTTTGTGCCAAGAGTACTGTACTTTTGCTATTTACTGTGCATAACCTTGTTTTAAAGGGGGTCCCCAGGGTCAAGCCAGAGGAACCAGCCCTGGTGGTAAGTGCAAACAGTGTGGGTACTGGTATGGTGTACAAGGGGTACTGTGAAAGTGGTTATCGTATATTGCTCAGGCCACTAGAAGGTAAAGAGAGGGGCTGCAGTATCCCGGAGGGCTGTGCCCAGGATAGTTTGACCACTACCAACCCTGATCTCTGGGTGGAGGCACCCGTTTCAGAACTCAGGCCCCTTAACCTGCTACTAGCCGCGCAGGCAGGGATAGTAGCCCTTGGGATAGTGTCACCTAGGGGTTACATCTTGGAGGTTCACCGCTGGGATTTTGTGCCTTCTAGTGGCCAAAAATTACTAATTATTGTTAAAGATTAATGGCTACCCCAGTAGAAATGGCTGTACACCAGTTGGTGTGGTGGTGTACTGGGCAGGAGATCAATCTCCAAAATGCTCTGCTTATACTGGATATTCCCCTGGGTACCAGTAAGGACACTGTAGAGGGAGCACTCTCCAAAGATGAATGTTTAAAAAACCCTGTGGTGGTGGGTCGACAGGCTGATTTGATCACCCAAACTTTCATAGCCTTGGTAGAGTGTTGTGACCTCATGGACAGCTCTAAAGTGCCACAGACTATTGCCTCAGAAGGGGTTCTAGCCACCTGGAGAGTGATAACAAAAGAAAGTAAAGACCCTGGGGAGGATGAGCTCCCACCATTATCTGAGATTTTTGAGGAGAAATTTGCTAAGTTGTTGCTGGAGGAAGGGAAAACCGTAGAGGACTTTAAGAAACTATTCCTGCCACCTGGGTGTGTTCCTTCCCCAACACCCCCTCCCACTCCAGCACCTGTTACTGCCCCGCCTTCTGTGCCTATGCCAGTGCTGGCCCCTGTATCTGTACCCGCCATTACTCACGACTCGTATCGCCGGCTGAGGATGTTTTCAGGCACCCTCCCCACACCCCAGGGGAAGGACAATTGGGAGACTTGGATAGACTGTGTTGCCCCTCAGATCTGAGAATGGCAATGCCCCGAACCAGAGAAGAGGAGAAGGGTGGTTGAAAGCCTCAGAGGCCCCACCCATCTTACTATCCATGCTACACAGGCTAGTAATCCAGAAGCAACTGCTCAAGATTTTTTGAATGCATTGGAAAATGTGTATGAGTCCCGATTCGGACGAGGACCTGTGGGGTAGGGTACAAAACACTCAGCAATACCCAGGGGAGCCCTTATCCATGCATGTGCCTCGACTCAAAGCGGTGCTACAGGAATGCCTAAAGAAAGGTGGCATGGCCCCAGCTAAGTTATATCAGAATAGGTTGGACCAGCTTCTCAAGTCAGTCCCATTCTCTGAATTATTGCTGCTCCAACTACGCCTTGCTGCTCGGTTGGATGCGCCTCCTGCCTATGACGGACTGATGAAGGAAATTTGGAGGACTGAGAGGAGGCAGCCACTTGGGGGGGGCCCTCCTGTATCTGCTACTGCTGCTGCCCAGATGACCGAGGATTCACATGTGTGTGATGCTCAGGGGTGAAATACAGTGCCAGTTGAACATTGGGAGACTAGCAAGGACGCTCCACCCTAGGGTGAGATACTGCAAGAGGTCCGAGAAATGAGGGCTACCATTTCCTTACAAGCCCATTCCAGAGATACAATGGGCCCAAACCCCTCTCAAAGCATGTCCGTTATGGGGGTGGGGGTGCACTCCCAGGCATCCCCTGTTGACAGCAGCTCAAAGATTGATGAATTGACTATGGAAGAGAGGGAATTACTGAGGCATCTCCCCATGCTCACCACACACCAGAGAGAGGTTGAATCATGATTTTCTGTTGGTGGTACCCCCGCCTCAGCCCCCAATGTGATGCCTCGGCCATGCTAGACTCTAGAAAGCATACTCTGTCTTAATTGTGGGAAGGAGGGGCATATGAAGAAAGAATGCCAGTCCCCAAAAGGCTTAGATAAGGTTGTATACAGACTTCAAGGGGAGCTCTGGAAAGCGAAACCATGGCCGAGGGGTGCTGGAAATGACCACAGTGAAGGCTCAGGAAATCCCAACTCCAACTTTGTACAATTGCCTGCACTGCCCCTGCTACTGTCCCTTCAGACTGGTCCAAGATAGTGGGCCTTTCAATGGAGACTAATGTGGCTGTGAATGGTATTCTACTGGCTGTGCTTGACAGTGGGTCCAAGTGACCATTGTGTTTCAGAACTGGTATGACAAACACTTATCTGATGGCCTCACATTCTCTGAAGGCCTACATGTGTGAGGGCTGAGCGACAAGTCTTATCCCTATCCAGGATATGCCCACCTCTCTCTTTCCTGCAACTGTCACTGGCATGAGGAGCAAGTAGAGACACTGGCCTAGTGTGTCCCCCACCCGGACTGTATGATGGGGTTCCCTGTTAATTGGAACAAATGACCATACGTTTGGGAGACTAGCACAACTCTGCCATGAGAAAACAAGGCAGCTGACTGATGGGCCTTAAAGACCCAGACTTAGTAAGAGGGCTTATGACTGGCACAGAGACCGGAGAAGTGGACCCAGATGAGCCAGTGGGATAGAGGGAAAAGGAACCTGACTCCTTGGTATTGGCCCCCAACGCCCAGTGCACAATCCATGGAGAAGTCCACCTAAAGAGAAATGCAAAGAACAACATAATAATGTTGGATGCACCAGGAGAGGGATTATTGGTCAAACCCAGCATCTTGCCTGCTCGCGTGTCTGCGTCTGCGTGGCCCTTTGGGCTGGTCCAGATTCAGGAATGTGCTGATCGTGGGAGATTCGTGACATGAGGGTACCTCCTGGCTAGGCACACTGCCTCCAACACTGCTGTATTGCCCAGCAACAAGTGCTCTGGTGAGAAGGTGAGAGTGATCCTGGACTTATTTGACTTCGGTGACTCCCCATTGCCAGCTGAATGGAAGGCTAGAATTAGCAAGAAACTCGCTCAGAGGGACCAAGTGTTTTCATTAAAAGAATGGGACATGGGGTGTGTCTAGGGTGCAGAGCATCACATACGCCTGTATGATGACTGGCCATTTCGAGAGAGATCCCGATATCTCACCCCAGCTAGATGATGTGAGGAGACATCTGCAGGAAATGCTCACTGCTGGTGTGATGCAAGAATCAAGGAGCCCATATGCCTCTCCCACTGTGGTTGTGCATAAGAAGAATGGGTCGGTGAGGATGTGTGTTGATTATCGAACCCTGAACTGGCAGACCATCCCCGATCAATACACCATGCCCCATATACAAGATGCCCTGGATTGTTTGAATGGGAGCAAATGGTTTTCAGTATTGGATTTTCACAACGGATACTACCAGATCCCGCTGGCCGCAGAGGACCGTGAGAAAACAGCCTTCATCTGTCCTTTGGGGTTCTACGAATTCCTGAGAATGTTACAGGGGATTTCAGGTGCCCCGGCCACCTTTCAGCGACTGATGGAACGTGCGGTGGGAAATATGAACTTGCTGGAATGTCTAGTGTACCTAGATGATGTCATTGTGTTTGGGCGCACATTAGAGGAGCATGAGACCCGACTGTTTAAAGTCCTGGACTGATTGGAAGACTTCGGCCTCAAGCTGTCCATTGACAAATGCCAGTTTTTTCAAACCTCCGTGTAGTATGTAGGGCACATAGTATCTACAGAAGGGATAGAGACTGATCCTAATAAGGTTGAATCACTGACTACTTGGCCCCAGCCCCATAATTTGAAAGAACTACATTTCCTGGGGTTCTATGGATACTACCGCAGGTTCATAAAAGACTATTTAAAGGTGATTCACCCGCTCTTGAATCTTACCCACAGTTACCCTCCTACCAACCATAAATATAAACAAGCATTTGTCAATGCCGAATGTTGGCTTGCTGGCATTGGCATTGGTAGTGCAGGAGTTAGACAGATGCATCATAGGAATGGCAGTGAAGTATTGAACTGATGCCAACCCACCCCCACCCTGCAGAGAGTGACAAGCATTAGGGTGTCCCTTTGGGTGTTTGGTAGTGCAGTGGGGAAAATATGTCGGGCAGGATGTGAGAAATGACAGCTGCACAGTTCATAACGAGGTGTAAAAAAATGCCAGTGTTGAAAATGTGGCATGTAAATATACCAAATTTGTGAAGCTACTAGGGTGTGTGGGAAATATGCAATGCACGCTTGCAACACTGCCATTTTATGGGCGTTCGGCACCAAATTTTCAACATAGGCATTTTAGCACCTCTACTCATGTACAGTGTCACTGTTATTTCCTCAAAGTGTCCCAAGAAGTGATTTCGCACAGCGATCATGCTATTCTGCGTCAGAAGTGCGAAAACACATTTTGGGCATGATATGTCAAATGATGGCTGTACTGTTCATCAAGAGGTGTGTAAAAATGGCAATGGTGAAAATCCAGACTGAAAATATCACAAATGCACGACGGTACGGGCGTGCGTGCAATCTGCCAATGCATGCTCGTAACACAGTTATTTTACGGAGTATCATCACCAAATTTTCAACATAGGCATTTTAGGTCCTCTGCTCATGAACTGTGTCACTGTAATTTTTATAATCTGGCCCAAACACTGATTTCCCACAGCGACTGCGCTATTGTGCGCTGGAAGTGCAGAAACACATTTCGGGCAGGATGTGGAAAATGACAGCTGTACTGTTCACAAGGAGGTGTACAAAAATGACAATGCTGAAAATCCGGCAGTAAAATATTGTGAATGCGCGAAATTACAAGCCTGCATAGCAACTGCGCAATGCACGCTCGTAAAACAGGCGTTTGTTGGATTTTTTTCCACCAAATTTGGAACTTAGGCTTTTTAAGAGGGCACCTCATGAACACCGCCACTGTCATTTTGTTAATGGGCCCCGAAAGGTGATTTCGCGCAGTGACTGCAAAATCACCTTTCGAGGCTGATAAACGCCATGACAGTGACAGAAATCATGAGGAGGGGCCACCAAAACCCCATGTTGAAAATTTGGTGCAAAATTCCAAAAAATGCCTGAGATATGCAACAAAGTTGAAAAAACCCTATCTAGCCCATTATACAGCTTACCGGCATTTCCTCAGTTCGCGGGTCGGCTTTGAAGAGTGCAGGACGGTTCTCGTCCACCGAAGATCGTCACTGACTCCAGAGGTAAGTATGGGGTGAGGGGTGTAGGGAGGCAGGGTGCGCAGTGGGTGGGTGCGGTTGTGGGGGTCCAGGCAGAAGTGCCTGGGACCGTTTTTAATTTGCAGGTTTTAAAAAAAAAATATGACGGGGACGCTTGCCATGCTGGGGTGGGCTCCCAGTGTGGCAGAAGGATGACTGGGGCGTGGAGCCAACGGGGATTGGGCACCCGGCCGGATGGCAGTCAGTTGCCACGCTGGGGTGGGCTCCAGCGTGGCACCCTGTACTGGGGAGGATAGTGGAGCCGACGGGGATTGGGCACCCCGCCGCCATGGCATCAGTTGCCATGCTGGGGTGGGCTCCCAGAGTGGCACCCTGTACTGGGGGGGGGGGACGGCACGTAGTAAAGTGGACATAACTTCTAAACAAAGTGACGCTGCATGACGAGCTTGTCTCTGATTGCAACGGCACTTTGTTTAGAAGTTTTGTCCACTTTACATAATGTTGGTGTCAGCGCTAGCATGCTGGCTTATTGGGGAATGAGGGACGCACCTACTGATGCGTGCCCTGCATTCGACCAACAGCAGCCGCACCCCCAAAGCTGCACTCTCCCAATATGTTGACTGCCTCGCAAGCGCAGCAAGCCAACATAAAAAGGGTCCGACAAAGAACCAGAGAAAGTGTACTTCTGCACAGGTGAATATTTTGGTCCCCGCTGGACACCCAAATGTGAAGCAGCCTTTCGCGAAATCATATACCATCTCATCCACGCCCCCATCCTCACCTATGCTGACTCCACCAAGGCCTACGTGCTGCATACAGATGCCAGTCAGCAGGGTCTAGGAGCTGTGCTGTATCAAGCCCATGAGGATGGCTTGAGACCAGTGGCCTTTGGCAGTAGGAGCTTGACCCCGTCAGAGCAAAATTATCCTGTGCACAAGCTGGAGTTCCTTGCGCTAAAATGGGCCATCGTTGACCAGTTTCATGAATACCTCTATTGGGCGAAGATATTGGTGAAGACCGACAATAACTTGTTAACCTATGTACAGACTTCAGCTTAGTTAGACGCCACTGGGCACCGGTGGCTTTCCGCCTTATCAACCTATGATTATGCTGTTGAATACAGGCCAGGACTGAACCATATTGATGCTGACGCCTTGTCACGAAGGCCAGTTTCCAAGAGTGATTGGGTCAGGCTGTCTGAACCTGACATCCGAGCCTTGTGCCAGAAATTAGACAGAGATGAACAGATGTCTGCAGACACAGTGGACTGTTTAGTAGATTGCTTGGGCCCTCCTAATACCTGCATACCGGCTGCCTATTGCCACTTTTCTGCTCTAGATATTAGTGCACTACCTCAATTTGATAATGACAGCATTCAGTGGGCTCAGTCCCAAGATCCTATGATTCAGCCCGCACGTCATGCCTTGCGTGAGGGGAAAGATGTGTCCAAGTTACATTCCCCTGACTTGCAAACTGCTCTATTGTTTAAAGAAGGCCCCAGGTTGAAGTTACTCAATTAGTTGTTGTACAGAGAGACAGTGGATCGCGGTGGTCAAGTAGACAGGCAGCAATTGGTCCTGCCCATGGCCTTTAAATATTTGGTACTGAGGTCCCTCCACAATCACATAGGGCACCTTGGTATTGACAGAACTCTCGACTTGGTACGATCTCGATTCTACTGGCCTAAGATGGGGGCCAATGTTGAGCACCATGTAAAGACCTGCAGTCATTGCCTGCAAATGAAAGCACTGCCTCAGAGAGCTGCCCCCCTTGTCAATATTACTACCATCACCCCCATGGAACTGGTCTGCGTAGACTTTTTGTGTTTAGAACCTGATCAGCGGAATATTGGCAATGTGTTAGTGGTTACGGATCATTTCGCACGGTATGCGTAAGCTTTTCCAACTAAAGATCAAAAGACTTCTACCGTGGCCAAGGTTTCATACGTTTCATAGATTTACAGAGCGAAAAGACTAAAAGTCCATATGCTCGCCACTACTTCTTAGTAATAGGTATTAATATTATTACTAATCAGGAATGTATCTAGGTTGGTTTTAAATGCCTGCATATCAACACTATTAACTACTTCAGATGGAAGATTATTCCATAGGGGCACAACTCTACCACTAAACCAATGTCTTCTCCTGGTGGTCTTAAATAACCCCCTTTTTAACTGAAATTGATGTCCTTTGATCTGGTATGGCACTTCACGTATTTCTAATCCCAGAGATCTCATTAAACTGGTATCTCCTATTGCTCTATATACCATACACATATTCCCTCGCAATCTTCGGTATTCTAGTGTATATAACCCCAAGCAATTTAACCTTTCCTGATAGTCCCTACCCTTTAACTCTCCAGTCATCCTAGTTGCCCTTCTCTGGATTCTCTCCAAGGTGATAATATCCTTTTTATATCCTGGTGACCACACTTGTGAACAATACTCCATGTGCGGCCTCACCAGTGCTCCATACAACAGTAACAAAACCTCGCTCCTCCTACTCTTTATATGCCTAAATATACAATTCAAGAAATATCCAGCTTTTTTACCAATAGGTTAGTATGTTGTTTGAACTTGAGGTCATTTGAAACCCAAATTCCCAGATCTCTTTTATCTTTGACAACTCCCAGCGTATATGTCCATTTAATTTATAAATTGCACCTAAATTATTTGTGCCGAAGTGCATGACCTTACACCTTTCCACATTAAAGGTCAATTTAGAGTCCTGTGCCCACCTCTCCAATGTGGTTAGGGATTCCTGTATTATAGCGCTATCTATTTGGCTATTTATTGTGTGACCAAGTCTAATATCGTCAGCAAATTTAGCATCCCACACATCATTCCCAGCTTTCACTGAATAAATATATATATAAAAAGGCAAGGCCCCAATACAGATCCCTGTGGGACCCCACTCGTGACCTCCGACCAGCCTGAACTGCATCCCCTAATTGTTACTCTTTGTCTCCTGTTACTCAACCAGGAGTCAATCCAACGGGTAATATTCCCTGGGATACCATGTTCAATCAGGGCATCCACTAATTCGCCATGTGGGACCCTATCAAAGGCTTTCGAAAAGTCTAAAAAACAACATCCACAGAACAACCATCGTCCAGGGGCCTGCTTACAGTTTCATAAAAACTCAAAAGGTTTGTCTGGCATGACCTACCATTTTTAAAACCATGCTGTATATTATCGACAATTTCTCTGAGTCGCATATCCTGTTCTATATAGTCTTTAATAATACCCTCCAACACCTTGCCCAGAATAGATGTTAAGCTTATTGGTCAATAATTACTGACCTCTTGCTTGGGGCCCTTCTTAAGAAGGGATCACATTTGCCTCCCTCCATGCCTCCCTCCAAAGGTTGAAGTGGAAAATTTCTTCATCCACTATGGTGCCCCTCAGCAGAGCCACTCTGACCAAGGCAGAGATTTTGAAAGTTGGATAATCAAAGAAATGCTTTCTCTGTGGGGGGTGCAGAAGTCAAGAACCACCCCTTATCACCCACAGGGGAACCCTTAACCAGAATGTTTTAACCGCACCCTTCTAGACATCTGGGCACCTTCCATCCCAAAGACAAGCCTAAGCGTAGCCAGCAGATTAGCACCTTGGTCCACGCATACAATTGCACAAAAAATGACGCTACTGGGTTCTCCCCCTACCGCCTCATGTTCGGGAGGGAGGCCCAACTGCCCGTTGATGTCTGCTTTGGGGTCTCTCCAGATGGGATCTGAGCTGAAAATTACCTACAGTATGTACAGAAACTGAAAGCTCAATTAAACCATGCCTATCAACTGGCCCAGACAATGGCCGCCAAAAAGAAATCTCACCAACAAAGAGAGGCATGATGAAAAAGTAAAGGCTCAAGAGCTTCGGCCTGGAGACCGTGTGTTGTTACGCTTTGGGACTGCATGGCAAACACAAAATTGCTGATAGGTGGCACCATCTTCCCCATGAAGTAGTTGGAAAGTTGAATGATTTACCAGTGTACAAGTTGCGCCCATAGAATAACTCCAAAGCTGTCAAGACCATGCACTGAAACCACTTGCTACCTATCGGCCAAGTCATAATTGAGGCTGAACCATCAGAGGTTGATTCCCCTGGGTTGGCAACTCGTGCTGCTGCAAAAAAGAGATAGAGTCAACCTACCCCAGTAGTTACAGATTTGTGCAAAGTAATGCACCTGGGAAACAAAAACCCAGGGGAAGAGTACACAATGGGGGTGAGATACTGACAAAAACAAAAATGGAAAGGGACCTGGGGGTAGTCATATCAGAAGACCTAAAGGTGGGCCAGCAATGTGAGAAGGCAGTAGGAGGGTTGGGGATACTGGGATGCATAGGGAGAGGCATCACCAGTAGAAACAGGAAGTTGTTGGCCCTCTGTACAGACAGTTGGTAAGACCACATCTGGAGTACTGTGTATAGTTCTGGAGACCCCATCTCCGCAAAGACATAGACAGGGTGGAGGCTGTCCAGAGGAGGGCAACCAAAATGATGCAGGGTCTGCATCAGAAGACATATGAAGAAAGACTAAAGGAACTAAAGATGTATAGCCTCGAGGAAAGGAGGAGAGGGGACATGATAGAAACTTTCAAATACCTCAAGGGAATCAACAAAGTCCAAGAGGGTAGCATCTTTCAGAAAAAGAGATGTGCAAAAACAAGGGGCACAATTTGAAGATAGAGGGGGGACGGCTCAGAGGTAATGTGAGGAAGTATTTCTTCACAGAGAGGGTTGTGGATACATGGAACAGCCTTCCTGAGGAGGTTGTAGAGTCAAAAACAGTGGGGGAATTCAAGAATGCATGGGACAGACATAAGGCAATTCTAGTGGGGGAGTAGGAGGAAGTAGGCTGTTGGTTAACTAGGATCTGCAGCTTATCCTTTAGGTAGGGAAATGGGCAGACTAGGTGGGCCAAGCGGTCCTTATCTGCCATCAAATTCTATGTTTCTATGTTTCTATTTAAGGTTTCCCCCGCAGCAGGCCCAGAATGATAGTGACTGTCACTCCACCTCTGACAAAAGTGAGTGTGACAGTGCCTATTACCCCACCTATGAATTGAGTCAGCTGTTTCAAGGTAACCCTATGACTAATTGTGGGGATGAAGCTGGGCCTTCTGGACTGCCTAACCCCCAGCTTCATCCTTGGAGCCAATGCTCCTTGAAAGTGAAGTGCAAAGTATTACGTCTGAGGTTGCGGACTCTCTGTGTTTTGTGGAACTGTGTGAATTGCCCGAAGAAGGGGCTGATGGTCTGAGTCTCTCTGGTGACACACCAAAACTTGAAGAACAATGTGAGAGTGTTGACAGACCCCCTTCAGTGCCGCAAAGCCTAATTGTGCCAGAGCCTCCTCAAAATGAGCAACCTGGGCCTCCATCAGCAGATAATGAGCAAAGTGTTGTGGAAACAGAGCCTACAGAGCAAGGAGCTGACAGTGCTCCAAGTTTGAACATTCCCATCCATGCAGAGGCACCCCTCACAAGTGACGAAAGATCCAAAGTTAGTGCTGAAAGTACAAGACTGTGGCCGCTCCCCCCCAAGAATGACTGGCTGAGCTGTCAAGCCAGTGCTATGCTTTAGTTATGATTCTCCTGGGAGGCCAGTGGATTTGCCTCTCGATGTGGTTCACAAAGGGGTTTATGTTTCACCAAGCTCACTGCCCAAATTGAGCTTGACGGCCAACTCTAGGTTACTTGCTTAGGAGCTCAAAACCTTTTTGTTTTTTAAAGCTTATGGTGAATGATTTTATAATGTCTATGAATGCTTATTTAACTGTTTGTTGTCTTTTTAATTGTTTGGTTTTAATTTACCTGTACAGTGCTTTGGTTTTGAAAGCGCTTAAAAAAAAAAGTTTTGCTTACTTTACTTACTTATTTGTTCTTCCCTCTCACCATGGTGCCCTGGCTCCATCCAGCCCCATGTTAGCTGATAGGGAAGGGCCCTCTCTTACATTGTTTAATGTACAAGAAGTTATTAAATGAATCAGTATTACTTGTATGAAACCCGCATAAGTATTGTCAATATGGATGTAGTAATGTGAGTTATACTGAAATGTATAGTAATGTAACAAGCTAAATATATATGTCTCGTTTATATTGCATTTTTGATATTGTGATGGTACAGACTTGATGCGGATGCCAAGTTTTCTCCAGGCAGGGAAGGGTGTAACCCCCTACAAATGGGGGTTCCTGAAAAGTCTTCCTTGAGCTTGCCTAAATGCTCACTGCCAGGCTGGTGTTCTGCGTTTTAGCAGATTAAATGTATTGCCAGAGAGTGCCTGCATAGCCTCTGTGTACTGTCTCTTTAAGAGCTGCCTGGATTGCAGTCTTAATTATTCTAAAAGGGAACTCTGTTAGAAGATGTGCTTGTTTGCTGATCATTTGCTAGAGTAGTAATAATATTGCAGTTTGTTCTAACCTACCTTCTTTGCAGCAAGGACTGTTCTGTTTATCTTCACCAACTTGACCCGGGACTGTCAGAATGGGCCAATCAGTACTGTTGGGACTCTAAAATGAGCCTGTCTACAGGGGCTTCATGGGGTCAAAACTTGAAGGAATTGTAGTTTTTGCATTTTGGCGCCTAAAGTAACCTGGAGGGGGAGCTCTTGTTGTGACTGACAGACAGATCAGTCAACCGAACCTTGTGGATCTTGGGGAAATTCCCAAGCTGCTTGCAGCTAGTTTCAGTTCTGAGTTGGGAAGTGAAGAGATATCAGCTTGAATGATTCAAGCAGCAGCCCCAGCGTAGATTTGCATGGGAGAACTGTGGAAAGGCCTGAGTTTTGGCCTGCATGCCTGCCTGCTGTCCCTGAGAGGGAACTTGTGCCTTTTTCAGACTGAATCCGAACTTGGAGAGCGAAGTGAGCCACTGAATTGTGATCAGGCTCCTACCTTAAGAAGACTGAAGATTTGCTAAATACGATCAGCCTGTCTGGACTTCCAGCCACCTCTGAACTCCCGGATTGTGCAGAGACTCTGTAATTGCGCCCAGACAGCCTGATGTCTGGTACAGTGTAATTTCCTTACATGTGAATGTGTTGTGTGCTTATAGTGGGTCATGATTTGGTTCCCCACTGTGGTTTGAATTGTGTTCTGCTTGCTGGAAGCTGCATTAGAATTTCCTTATGTGTAAATGTGTTGTGTGCTGCTAGTGGGTCGTGATTTGGTTCTCCACTATGGTTTGAACTGTATTCTGCTTGCTGGAAGTCACCTCCAGCCCCATGGACCAAATCCAAAATCATCTCCATTGGGCCTGGGCCTTGCCACACTGGCCCAGCTTGACTACACACTGCACAGAGAATGCCATCGACGAGAGACCTGCCTGGGGATCAGCCCCCTGCTCAACACTTGAACAGGAACGACACCTCGGTGATTCATGTGGGCCAGCTTCTTCAGGCACTCCAGCTCAACAACCTGCAGTCTCGAGGAAAGTTTGGTGAAAAAATGTTAAATGGTTCCAGAGTTATAAAAATTTAAAGCTTTCCTTCTATTCTTTTCTGAGCATGCCCAGTAGGGTTTTTGGGATAATGTTCTGATACGACACCAAAAATTCTGTGTCGCAAGACCATTTTTGGTTTCTCACCACTTGCTTCTCACAGCACCAAAATGCTTTTAGTGCTGTGAGAGGACATCTTGCTTTTTTCCCCTTGAAATATAAAAACATGGAAAATAAATAAAATAGTGTAATTTTGAAAAACCAACACCTGCACCTAGCTAAATGGGACTTGTTTTGCTAGATTTTTGATGCTTGTTTTTTAAAATAATGACCAGAAATACCTTTTTGGGCACCCCAAAATCCAGGGTGTCCAGCTTAGCGAGGGGAGACGTTCACCACATTCTCTGTATCAGAACAACGGGACTTTCTTGACTTCTGCAGTCGCAGCTGGAGTCCTCCTGCGGGATGCAGTGAGAGCAGTGAGCCACCGATCCCCTGTTCTGTCTGCCTGTCTCTATCTAGATAGCTAGCTGGTTATCTACCTATTAAGCTGACCGGGTGCCCACCCCTGGTACCACTTTTTTCTCCCCCCCTTCCAGGTCACTCACCTGCCATTCTCAATGTTTATCTTTTTTGTTTATCACATATAAGCAGAACAGGGAGCCCACCCCCAGTACTGCTTCTCATGACTATTTCTTTGTCTGTCTGTCCGTCTGTCCATCTGTCTGTCTGTCTATCTATCTATCTATCTACCTACCTACCTATCTATTAAGTGCACCGGGGTGCCTACCCCTGGTACTGCTTCTTTCTCTCCCCTCCCACCCAGGTCATATGCCTACCGTTCCCAGTATTTATTTCTTTTGTTGTAATATATAAGTTTACCAGGGTGCCCACCCCCGATACCGTGTCTCGTAATCCCTCCTCTCCTACAGGTCATCCACCCCCTTCCCACTAAATATGTTGCAGCACCAGGGTGCCCACCCCAGTACAGTAGCCCACCACTGGGGTGCCCAATCCCCAGTGTTGGAATCTCAGTATCCCCTGAAAAAAAGGAAAATGTCCCCCTTGTTTGTTTTTTTACCTGCAAAAAAGAAAATGGTCCCTTGGGGGTCACCCACATTAGAGCAGAAAGCAACTGGCCGAACATCGAGACACCAGGAGCAACAAGTTGGCAGCACAGTGTTTTGGTGGAGGGGTGCTAAGAGGGAGCGTCGGATGGGGGGATATCTCTAATTTTAAAGAAACAAAACAGCGGTCAGAGCAGAAGATGGCACACTCCACCATGTCCAAGATGGCCATTGCACTCTACTGCCCATGCACGATTACTAGCACATGCGCAGTAGAGTGCGATGGCCATCTTGGACATGACAGAGTGCATTGTGTTCTTCCATGACTGCCGTTTGTTTTTTCTTTAAAATTAGAGATATCCCCCCCACTCAACCCTCCCTCTCAGCACCCACCAACCCACATCCCCCCCCCAGAAACATAAGAATGATACTGGGGTGCCCAATTCCCCAGTGTCGCAATCACGATGGCGCCAGTTTTTTTTTAAAGTAAATAATAGAGCAGTGCGAATTGAATTCTCCATGGATGTGGAGGAGGCTGTGGTGCAACTCCAAAGTGTTGCTCAGTCGGAAGGAATGTAGAGTCCTTTTTTGATAGCAAGAGGTCTGCAGGGCTCCACCCACTGCAGCCCTAAAAATAAGGTAAGAGCAGTTCAATGTATTTCAATGGGGTTTCGAACTTTGATGCATAACTTTGTCATTTGTGCATGTTTTGACCCCACATTTTCAAAATGGCCTTTATGGGAGCCTGCCTCATGACAAATGGCAGTGGAATGATGTAAATCAGGCACAAATGGTGATTTTGCGATCGCTTGGCCAAATCACCTTTCAGGTGGGATTGCAACATTTTCACTACCCTTGTTCATGAGGTGGGATCATAAGAAGACTATGTTGAAAATATGAGGTCAAAATATGTAAAAATGGCAAAATTATGCACATAAGTTGAAATGTTTTCTAAGCTCGATCATAACTTTGGCTATGTTAAATATTTTGACTCCAAATTTTCAACATAGACATTTTTTCCCACATCTTCACAAATATAACAGCTGTCATATTTCAAATCCTAGCCAAAATGTGTTTTTGCACCTGTTGCGTAGAATGACGTTTCAATGGAGCAGAATGACATTTCAGCAGGAATTTGAAAATTGCCACCTACCAGGTTCATGAGGTGGGATAATAAGTATGCTGTGCTGAAAATGTGGTGTATACATATGGTAAAATGCCCAAGTTATGACTGAACATTGCGGTATTTCAATGTTCACTCATAACTTTACTAATTTTCAATATTTTGACTCCAAACTTTCAACATAGCCATTTCTCAACACCACCTCATGAACATGACATGTGTCATTTTTTAAATCCTGGATGAGATGGGTTTTTGCACTTCTGGGCCAGGATATTCAAAGGGGTTGCACCTGGTGCAACAGGGATGTGCCATGCACAACTCCCCAATGTGCCCCGGCGCGAAATTCAAAGGGGTAAGTTGTGCAGCGCAACCCCCCGATGTGCCAGGGTGCATTGGTAATGTATGCGGTGCAGATGCAGGGGGCATGCCCATGCATATGCGGCACATCCTGATATTCAGCCCAGGATGTGCGGCGCATATGCTGGTGCAAACCCTACGTGTGCCGCACATTGGTGCCCAAAGTTGAACTGAACAAAACAGGCTCAAACGCTAGCCACCCACAGGCAGGAGGCTGTAGTGCAAGGTGCAACACAACAGCCACCAGCCTTGTGTGGCCACCCATCCAGCAGGAACACCGTCCACAAGCACCCTGACCCCCTGGTAGTCTAGTGCCCCCCCGCACCGTATGCCCGATTGTGGGCATCTGTAAACATTATAGTAATACCTGGTGAGCTAGCGGTCCCTCCTGTATGCCGGATCATGGGCTGTTGTGAAAATAGAGAATTACCTGGTGGCTAGTGGTACCCCCCTCCACACGCCCGATCATGGGCTGCTGTGAAAATAAAGAATTACCTGGGGGTCCAGTGGGCCCTCCCCACCCACCCACAGAGGTCCCCCAGCCACCCAGTACCCCGTCATCGGCGGGCGGCAGCACCCCACCCACATACCACCTGGTCACCCTCCAATGACAGCGTACAGTATGATCTGTACACCTATTGGTCCACAGTGTGGACTAATGGGCTTGCAGACCATACTGTACTACACAGGACCAGATATGTGAATGAACACGTTCATTCACATATCTGGTCCTGTGTAGTGGACATGGATTCCACATTCTATGGCCATGTTGTGTAGCATGTAACAGGCCAGGAATATACCACAGGCCTTCTCTGCGCGGTACTGTAGGGCACCGCCAGACCTTTCCAGGCATCTGAATCTCATTTTGAGCATGCTGAACACATGCTTAATGATGTTGCCTATCGTGGCATGTGCTTCATTGTACTGATTCTCCTGCACAGTTGCAGTTTGATATATGGGGGTGAGCGCCATGACTGTAGGGGGTATGCACAGTCACCTGTGGAAGAGAGAAAGCATTAAGTATACATCTGTCATTTACAGGTTTACTACAGCCCTATGTTACTGCATGTCTGCCATTGCTCCATGTGACCCCCCACCCTCACTCTCCCACCCCACGGCACACAGGCCATGCACGCATCATCACGTCAGTGTGTGCACTGCATGTGTGTTGCATGTAGGGCACATGCCTGGCATGCCATAGCCTCTCACAGCCAGGCCCTGCTGTTCACATGCCCTGCCCCTGCTGGTGACAGCCACTGTCCTGTCCAGGTGTGCTTCTCTGTAGCACCACGGCACCTGTGTCAGGCCCATGCCCTGTGCCACTGCATGCCTGTACATGTGTGATTGCTGTGTGTGTCCCCAGACATGCCCCTACCCAGCACACACCTACCACATGTTGTTCACAGTGCAGTGGGCACACGTGGCCCATGGTGCTGCTTGTCTGTTTGGCATGGCGAACCCTGTCTGTTTCCCCACACAGCAGTTATGCACACTGTATTGTGTGCCACTTTGTGCTGTGTGGGCCCATTTTCATGCCCCACTCACCCACTAGGTGGCCTCTGGGTATCCTCCCACTCTCAAACAGGTGGCACAGGGCCATCTGGTGCCAGATGTTGGCATCATGTGCACTTCCAGGGTGCATGGCACACACATTGGTAATGTGCCCCATGGCATTGCACACCACCTGGTAGTTTACAGAGTGGTAGCCCTTTCTTTCTGATGTATGCCATTCCCTCTGGGCCAGGTGGTGCGTGTTTTGCCACATGGGTGCAGTCTATGGCCCTTGGCATGCTTGCCATCCTGTGGAAATGCTGCATGGTTTCAGTCCGCTCTGCCTGTGTGCTTGGGAATTTGATGTACTCTGAAGCATGCGGCAGCAGAGCAGTGAGGAATTGGGTGAAGAGAGGGAATGTGGAAGACTGTGTGATGCCAGTGGTGTCACCCACCAGTGTCTGGAAGGTGCCTGTGGTGAGCAGGCACACTGCTGCTGTCACCTTTGTCTCCACCATCATGGCGTGACCCCTGTGTGTTGGTGCCTGCAGGTCATCATGGAGCAGCTCACAGAGCTGTCTCAGCAGTGCCCTGTTGAGTCTGTACTGGCCCACAATCTCCATGTCACTCAAGTGGTTGAATGTGACATGGGTGCAGTACCATCCCTGCTGGGCATACCGCCTACTGGCCCTTCCACATCCATGCTGTTGCTCCTCCTGTCTCCTCACTCCCCTCATAACTGCTGCCATCAGGAAAGCTGTCCCATCCATGACTGCTATGCTGCTGTCTGCCTGTGGGTGGACTGAACTTAGGCATGCTTTTTATATGCCTATCTTTGCGCAGCACATCTGCAGGTTGGGCCATGGATGTGCAGCTCATCTTTGCTGAATATGTGGCTGCACAGCACATTCATGGGAACGCGCCCTGCACATGCGCCACATACATTATATTTGCACTCAGGCGCATCCGGCTTTGCGCTGCACATCCCTGTTCTTTCAGTATTGCACCGTGGTGCATCTTCTGGTTTGCGCTGGTGCATCTTGGGATGCGCAGGGCATCTGCTTTGAATATCTTAGCCTTGGAGTAGGACAAATTACATAAACATGTGGATCGGGGACTGAACAAATATATTTACAGATCAAAACTGAGCAACAAGCACATATGATAGATGTTACTGAGTCTGAGATGTAGACAGTGTGGGTTGCTCAGTTGTACTAGTTGAAGTTCCTTTGATGGGATCTTTTTCAGAGGCATGTATTTTATGAAAGATATCCTTGTTCTTCAGTAGTTTGTCATACAAATCAGCACAGGAGTCTTTCAAATTCCCTTTAAGCATCAACATTTCTTTACAGATTGACACTTTGAGATTTGTCTTTTCCTCCATCCACAACTTGTTGGCAAGAGAGAATACCCTCTCTACCAGAGAGTTGGTTCCAGGTAGAGATAATGCAAACTCAGTTACAAGTAAAATGTTTTTATACGAGATTTCTTTTGTTCTGAAGTACTCAAAAGATCTCCAACCATCTCGATGATAGCTCAGTCTTGTTGCTGTTCCACGCAGAGACTTTGGGAGGATCAACGTAGTGAAACTGGTCCAGGGCTTGCAACCAGCTTACTGTAGTTTGGATCCAGGTCCGACACGCCTCCTAGTGGGGTGCATGGAGGCAACAGGACCAGTCCTTGCTGAGATAGTTAGGTGTTCTTTAGAAACCAGGGTGTTTCCGGACAACCTGAAGGAGGTGGTGGTTCACCCCCTCCTGAAAAAAACCCCTGGACCCAGACTGTCTCGCAAACTACAGGCCTGCCTCTAACCTGCCTTTTGTAGGAAAGGTTATTGAGAAGGCAGTCGCGTTGCAGTTTGAGGGTCATCTGACTACCCATGACATCTACGATCCTCTCCAGTCCGGTTTCAGGAAGAGACATAGTACTGAGATGGCGCTGGTCCAGGTACTAAATGATCTCCTGATAGTGAGAGATCGGAGGAGCCGTTCCATCTTGGTCCTTCTTGATCTCTCTGCAGCATTTGACATTGTTGACCATGGCATTTTGCTAGAGCATCTGTGGCTTTTCTGTGGGCTGAGTGGCACAGTCCTCAGATGGGTTCAATCATTCTTCACTGGTAGGGCACAGATGGTGGAGTCCGGGGTGTTTTCCTTGGCTCCTCCTTCCCTGCCATGTGGGATCTGTGTTTTCCCCCATGTTGTTTGCAGTGTATATGCTGCTGTTGAGAGACATTATTAGGCAGTACAGGTTGAGTTTTCACTGTTATGCATGATGATGCTCAACTGTACCTGTCCTTTGTGCCTGGACAATATGATGTTGTTACAGTATTTAACAACTGTCTCTCTGAGATCCAGGATTGGATGAGTGCCAGCTGGCTTAGGCTGAATCTGGATAAGAGTGAGGTGTTGATTGTGGACCCAGGTCACTGGGTGGAGGGATTATTGGCTGGGCAACCATCTGGTCTTTGGCTGAGTGGCAACCAGCTGATGACCTCTAAGCGGGTGCGAAATCTGGGCATCATGCTTAATAGCGGCTTAACACTTAAGACCCAGGTGTCGAGCATTGTCAAGTCCTCATTTTATCATCTCAGGAATGTCACCCGGATAAAGCACCTAGTACCAACCGATGATCTTCCGATGTTGGTCCATGCCTTGTTGACCTTTTGCCTTGAATACTGCAATGCCCTATTCTTAGGGCTACCGGGGGTGGATCTCTGCTGCCTGCAGCTGGTGCAGAATGTGGCTGCCAGACTGTTGACAGGTTCACATAGATCTGACCATGTCACACCTGTGCTCCATGTCCTGTACTGGCTGCCGATGTGGTGGAGGATCACCTTCAAGGTCGGATTACTGACCTATAAGGCCCTACATGGACAGGGACCATGGTATCTGCAAGAACTCCTTTGTCCCTACCGCCCCTTCACCCTCTCTGCTCCTCCGATGAGGGATTGCTTGAGATTCCCAGGGTCCAATTGACAACATTGGGAGCTAGGTCCTTTGCTTTTACTGCTCTGACTCTGTGGAAGTATCTACCTCATCGAGTAAGGGAATGTCAGTCCGTTGAGGCCTTTAAAGTGGCCTTAAAAATGAATTTATTTGAACTGGTTTACACTAACATTTAAATTCCTTCTGTGTTTTTAGAAATTAGTTCTGTTTTTAAATTGTTTAATTTTATCGTGTAAAATGCTATGATCTATTTTTGGAATAGCGTTCTAGAAATAAAGTTTGGTAAATTTGGTAACACAAGACAGTTCATCAAGAGGCAGGTTTGTTTGCAAAGTGACAAGGGGAAGGCACTTCTCCATAGATGCCCAGTCTGGAGTTTGCTTGAGGAGGACCCAGGAGAAAATTTCATACTGCTTCAGTGAGTGCCATTTCTCTAAATACCTCACACAGGTGTCGAAAAAAACATCCACATGGTTGAGGAATTATGTGGTGCCCACAATGCCTTCGTCAGATAACTTCCTTAACATTCACTTCACCTTGAGCCCAGTGAAGCACTCTTGTCTTCATTCTTGTAGTTGTTTTTGAGAGTTTGCAACTCTTCAGCTGCCTCAATGAAGGTACAATTTTCTTGTTCCAATCTCTTGGTAACTGAGTTGAAAAGTGTGTGCTGACCATGAAGAAACTACAGCCAAAGCTCAGAAGCTGGCTCCTGAAAGAACTTCTGCAGGGTTGTAGGGCACTTTTCTTGTGACTTGAAGTATGACTTCAGACCCTCGTAAATTTGCAGGATGTGTTCAACAACCAGAAGCAGCGATAGCAAACGAGTGTTGCTATTTCCCAGGACATTCTTATAGTAAACTTCGACAAAGTTGTAAAACTCCTTCAGTTCTTGCACTTGGACAGTGTACACGTAAAAGTACTTGTAAATGTTCATGACTATGCATTCCACATCCATGGGGAACACGTCAGCAGCAATTTGCATGACATTGTGCACTATATGAGCAGGACAACCAATACCATGAATCTCTCATCCTGTGATGGCTTTTATCTTGTACCAAACATTGCCTTTTCCAGTTCGAGCAGCCCCTCCAAAGTTTGTGTTAGTGTTATCTGCACAGAAGGCTATGCACTTCTTCTCAATGTTTTCTTTCCTCAGTGCTGTGATGAGGAAATCCACAGGTGTTTCTGCTATTTCCTCTGGCAGATCGGTGAACTCCAGTAACTTCATTTGAATGCTGCTGACAAAATTAGACTATCACATGGGAACTGGAACCATTTTGATGTGTTTGTGGTTAGATGTGTCCATGACAGCACTCAGAAATGTTGCCTCTGTCAAGTCAGCTCTGGTTTCTTCCTGAGAAAAAGAAGGTAGTACAGCAGTTACAATCATTTCAGTTTTAGTATGGGCTGAACTAAACTTAGACTCAAACACCTTCTTCACCAACTTTGTGGTGCAGTCCACTGACTTGAAGCTTTGCGAATGCACAGTATAATGACAGGCCGGAGTGTCCTCCTTTGCTGCCAGTATAAGGTCACAGTCACTTGCCTGGGGCGGAGCAGCAAGGTGGCCGCAGTGCTGCTGTTCCACTCCCTGCCACTCTGTGCTCTGTTTGGAGTAGTTTGGCTTCTGAACATTTTGCTTGAAAAGTTTCATTCAGTTTAAGTCCTAATGAATGAAACTTGTGTTATTTCTGTTCTTTATTCATATATATGGGCTTTTTGTCACAAAATTTAATGTTAAAGAATTGTTCTCACTACTGAACAGTCATGCTGGTTGACTGTTAAGTTCTCTTCTTGGCGTCCTTCAGTCTAAAATTTTGGACTGGAAGGAGAAAGACAAGATACATGGAGATCAAGGAGAGCAGAGAAAACAGTACTGATATACCTATGTACCCTCAATAAAAAGGGGACTGCGTTTGGAGCTTTGAAACAGACGGACCTGGGGTGATTGTGAATGGTGGCCCAGATAGATTCCTCTGGGCATCTTTTTGGTGAAATGAGTTGGGAGACCCCAAAAGGAGGAGAGGAACAGGATTATGATAGCATTTGTTAATGCTAACAGGCTTGATTTGACCTGCTAAAGGTATGTCAACATTACCTCGAGGGAAGGGTTTTTATTTTGATCTGTTCACTCCAGGGTTATGACACTCAGTGGAGCGTCTCTTTTTTGTTTAATTTGCAGGTGTCATTTCTCCCAGTGTTGAAGAAGGGAGAAGGGTGACAGAAGGAGGTATTGTGCCAGGTCTGAGCAGAACTGTTGAAAATTCATTTAAGACTCCTGGAGTAAGGAGCCAGTGCATAGTTGAAATACTCTAAGGGGATTATGCAGTGCTTCACTTTTGTTCACATAAACTAAGAAATAAACCTTGTGAAGAGAGTAAATATGCACACGAAGGGTAAGCTTTTAAATTCCTGTAGATACTGGTGAAGAATAATGGCATCCTGCCTGGCTTGGGAAAGCAACAGGTAGGCAAATTGCCTTTAATGTTTTTACATGTTTGAAACAGTGGGTATAATCATTGGAAAATATCACATTTTTTATGATATTTCAAAGCCTCTCTTGTTTGGAAAAGGAACCAGGAATTAATGTATAATGATAGATAATTATTGTGCTGATTGGACTCCTAGTTTTAGGAGCCAAACGGTATAATGGCTAAATGGCCTGGACGTGAACACCTGTCAATGGCAAACATATTAATTGTTTATGGCTCTGTGGCCAAGTGGTATAAGTGCTGGCCTTTTATAATTGGTGACTTTTATAATGGGATGCCAGATGAGTTTTTGATTAAATTCAGCAGATCGCAAGGAACATTGAATTTTTATATTGCCTGTTAACTATTATAATGATAATAATAATAAAGTTTATTTATATAGTGCAATTCAAAATTATCAATGCACTGTACAGTAAGACAATAAAAACAGGATAAAAAGATAAAATACAGTAAAACAAACATTAGAACACCATACATTCAGAGATACTTCTTAAACTTAGTCCCCAAAAGCATGATGAAACAAATTAGTTTTTAAAGCCATCTTAAAGCTCTCCACGGTCTGGCACTCTTGAATCTGGTGAGGTAGAGAGTTCCACAGGGTCGGGACTGCATACCGAAATGCTTGAGCACCAGAAGTTTTCAATCTAACCCTGGGAACCTCTAGCAATCCCTCGTCAACTGAGCGGAGAGGACAGAGGGGGCAGTAAGGAACCAGGAGATCCTGCAGGTATTGAATGAACAGAACTGAAGGTGTACAATTTAATGGATTCCAGTATTCCAAAGGAGCCGTAATTTCATTTTTTTTTTAATTTCAAATCCTGTTTAAACTCAAGGCATTGTCAAGTACTTTATCCATGTACTTTGGACTTTCTGGGGTTGAAATCCACCGCCTGCAGCTCGTGCAGGACGTAGCAGCATGATTGTTAACTGGGGCTTCTCAAGTATCTCATATTACCCCCATGATGCGCGATCTGCACTGGCTGCCAATTCGGTGGTGGATCACCTTTAAAGTTGGTTTACTGACTTATAAAGCCCTACACGGACTGGGCCCCGACTACTTGAAAGAACTTCTTGTTCCTTACCATCCGGTGTGACAGTTGCGGTGACTATGAAATCTTCTGGAGCCTGTGCATTTATGCACGTGGCGCCAACCCTTTGGAATTCTCTACTGTGTCAGCTTCTGGAGTGTATGACTGTGGAGAGATTCAAACAGGCACTGAAAACCTTCTTATGGAGTCTTGCTTACGATAGCTCCATCTAATCTTGATTCCTTGTTATTTACTATATGTTTATGTTATTTATTTATTACTATTGTGTATTGTTTTTACATCATTGCTTTTATCTTTTTGTAAAGCGCCTTGATGCCCCGAAAGGCGCATATGTGAAATAAATTTATTATTATCACTATTATTATTATCCAAACCGAGATCCTATTGTATTTGTTTCCAGGATGCATCTGGAATTGGGCAGTACTCTGCTCAGCATGCATTCCTGGTAAAACTCTTATATGAATAAATGCAAGACACTGAAAGACTTGTACTTTGGTAAAGTGGATTTCTGATTTTTGTTGTTTGGCATGTATTCTTTGCCTTTAGTGGTACGGGACTCCTCATTGGAGCTGACTGTTGTGATGAGTGGTTTATGCCAAGCAATGAATTAACGGAACTCTGTTAAGCATTTTTACTAATCCAAATTATTTTCCTTTTTAAAAGAAGCTTTTAGACACTCCAGTGATATTTGTAGTCTTGGGACTGTGTTTTAAAAGTGTCTGTCCAATTAAGAAAATGAAGATTGCTTAGTTAGCAGAATGATATCAATTATAGATAAATTGCTATTCTGCAGTCAATTACCTTATAATAATGGCTAAGAGTTCAGAATGCAACCAGTTCACTTCATTAAGGATTTTAAAATATATTAGATAAGTGCCTGTAGATGCCTTTGATGAGATTTTCTTATATAAGATATTCTGAGATGTAAGACTTGATGGAATTGAAAGTGCTGTAAAGATTATTAGTGGCAAGTCCTAGCAAAATTCTTTTGGTTGAATTAGCTTAGGTCACTGGGAATAATTAGTTGACACTTTACTACACACACTGGGATTTGATCCTATACCCTACTATTTTATTCCTGAAGGAGAGGGAATGAGAGCGGTAGTCTACAGTAGTTCTGTTTACAGATTAAGTGGTCCTAAGTGTGTGACTATTATACAAACTTTAGGGGCAAGAGTAGCAAGAGGTCTCATTCTATGGACATCGTCTTAAATAGGCTATGGGGCAGGGACTGCTACAGTGCTGTAATGATTTGGATTTAAAGGTCTCAAGGCTGGATCCTAGCCTGTTTGCAGCCTAGTGAAATTGCCAAATCCCTCTTTGGGGAATGAATAGCTGTGGCTTTGGGTTTGGAAGCTCTGTGTGATGTTTAATAGCATTTATCTGAAGAAATCCTAGTGGGCCCATAAGGGTGTTGGCTCCTGTTCTTGGATTGTGCAATGTACCTGCCTAAACATGTACCATATACAAGCATGTTAAAATATGGATACTACTATAGCAACAGCACTTTACAATAGTATTTTAGGTCAAAGTAATAATGAATCAAACTAGATAAATCTGGTTTAACATGATGAGATGACAATTTTGAATTAGATTGAGTGTATTTACTATCACATTGTTGATTAATTTATATATTCAAACCTGGCCTTACCAAAGTCAATTATAAACAGAATCATGAAACTATGGAATGGCTACAAAACTTTTTAACTATGCTGACTCATATGATGTAATGCACTTTTAAAGTGAATGTTTTTATGTATTTTGTGTACATTTTTTGTAAAATGTTATTATTTGTTTCTTTGTTTTGTAATGACTTTAGTTGAACGAATAAACTTATGTTGCTGTGCTGTACTGGTAGACAGACCTTCAGTTTCTTCACTTCGAGTGGTGGATGGAACTGTCTCGCTACCAGAAGCACTAGCGGCACCCTCAGCAGGTGGGATGGCGAGGGGATGCTGAAGGTTCGAATGGGGGTGATTGGATGGAATCACCCGACAAGGAGAGACAGGAGTCGTACACAGAGTTCGGATGAAGCAAAGATGTTTATTTGACAGGAGGGGAAGGAGGACATGGTCATACAAGAAAATACTAACAACAAAAACAAACAGGGAGTACTGACAGCATTGTGGATATCTAGGCAGTAACAAATAACATACAACTATATAATGCAAACTCTAAAATGTCTAAAACTCTATAAATAGCTCTAGATGCAATATAACAGCTATACAGGCTGTATAAACACTCTATCCCAACCATGAGGTGCTAAATGGAAAAACCACCACTAAAAGTCTGTTGCTGTTAACAGAAGTCCAACTTTTCTTGCCGTCTTCCTGTGCACAGCTGAAGAATTGAGTAGCAATGGGGTAAAAGGTAATACGGGCTCCTGCTTGGTGCCAAGCTACACCTATGAGAGGCTGGAGGGGATGTGAGAGATTTTTAAGCAGACCCTGGTTCTTCGGCCAACCCACTCTCTAACGTTGCTGGAATACTTTAACATAAGATATTGAACTCTTCCCTGGCACAAACCCGCGACCAGGGCTGCCAAGGATAAAGGAACAATGACTTGGCGTTGAATCCACTCGAAAGGATTGCCAAGGGTGAAGATCTGTTTCAATCTATCTGGCACAAACCCTTGACCAGGGCTGCCGAGGATGAAGAGACGAAGACTGACTGAAGTTCCCCAGCACAAACCCTCGACCAGGGCTGCCAAGGATGAAGGACAAGTGCTTGGCATTGAATCCACTTGCAAGGACTGCCAATGATGAAGGTACATTGAAGCTTCTTTGGTGAAGGATCCACAGGAGAACCACCAAGATCAAGCTGAATCCCAGAAGACAACGTGGTGCAAGCAAGACAAGATAAGCAGGAAGAGTAGGATGCAGGGCAAAGATCCGAGCTCTATACTGTCCAGAACCAGAAAAACAACAAACTGGCGGACACAAACACAAACTGGCCACATCGGACTCAACTTTCGGTGAATGACTGGGAGTGACAGATGAGGCTTCTTCCAGGACGTTCCACTTCCAGGCTGACTGAACCACAAGACACCAGGAACCAGTGGCCGCGACTCACACCAGGTAACGTCGACTTCAACCAATGGTGGTTGACAGGGAAGGATGTTGCTGTGAAGTTCTTTGCTGGCTGAAGACTGCTTTGGTGAAGATTCAGCTGTGAACAACACCACCAGGGGTGTTGTGGCAGAAGACTGAGTCCATACACTTTGCACCAAAAACATTGGTAATTCCACTTTGCACTACACCATGGTGTTTAGTGGTTGCTGGGGCAATTGTTCATAGTAGGAGCAATTTGCCTGGAGCAGGGGCAAATTGCTGAAATCCGGGGCAATTGTTCGTTGCATGGGAAATTTGCCTGGAGCAAGGGCAAATTGCTGAAATCTGGGTGCACATTGATCTGTAGTGACACAGCCATATTTGTTAATTGGAGTCCCAGGTTCACCAGGATCTGCAGTGGCATGGCCACATTTGTTCACCATAGTCCTGAGTGCACCAGGATCTACAGAGCACAGCCATGTTTGTTTAACCAAGTCCTGGGTGCACTAAGATCTGCAGTGGTATGGCTGCATTTGTTCATCTGAGATTCAGGTGAGCAGAGATCTGTAGAATTTATTTATTGAATTTTGTTGACTCGGTAAGCCCACTGGGCCTAGAAGTCCCTTTTTCAGGGGTGACCGGGGGAAGGGGGAATACAGATGGTAAGCAACTGAAATTGAACCAGATTAAGCTGTTGGTGGTATTTTTAGTGAATGGAAGAAATTTGGCCAGGACACCAGGGAAATTCCCCTACTCTTTTTTAATAAGTGCCATGGGATCTTTAGCATCCACTTGAACTACCACCAATCCAGACAGCTGGCACCTTGGTTTAACATCTCATCCGAAAGAGGGCACCTCAGAAGTGCAGCACCCCCCTCATGCTGTACTACAGTGTCAGTATTGGGATATTAACCCAAGTGCCAGATGTGGGAACTGAACCCAGGAGCCCTTTGATCTCCCGGCCTCAGAGACGAGTGTGCTACCTAATGAGCCATTGACACTAATAGAAGCACCGCTGCATTTGTTCACCTGAGTCCTGGGTGCACTGGGATCTGCAAAGCATGCTGCATTTGTTCACTCAAGCCATGGGTTCAATGACATCTATGAGTCATGGCCACATTTTTTCATCTGTACCCCAAGTGTACAAGGATCTGCAGGTTGTGGTTGTATTTGTTCCATGGAGTCCCAGGTGCACTGGCTCTGAGGGGCATGGTCACATTTGTTCACCCGAGTTCCATGTGCATCAGGATCTGCTGCATTTTTTTCTTGAAGTCCTGGGTGTACCAAGATTTGCAGTGGCACATCTGCATTTGTTTCATGGAGTTCCAGGTGCACCGAGCTCATCAGCGATGTGGCTGCATTCATTCACCTGAGTCCCAGAAACTGCAGTCAGTGGTCTGGCAGCATTTATTCACTTAAGTCTCAGCTGTTCAGGAATGGCCTCAGCTCTCAGTGAGTAAGGGAGGGGAACAGTGCAGAATGCTGGAAAGGGAGAGAATGAAACTATAGTGCTGGCCATTGCCAGCAAAGAACTACAAGAAGAAATGGCCCCAAATTCCCATCCTACAGGTTGAGCCAGGTGTAACCAAAACCCAGTGCCACTTCACACTCAGTGATGCCCTTACACCCCCCCAAGCAACACTGAGGGAGGAATTTCAAGGAGTCTCCCAAGGGAAGGTGCTTCTTGGAATCCAATATTGATGGGGCACACCAAAATGTAGAGATTAGGTTTGGAGCCGCTTATGTGACCTTGACCTCTAAGAGGATCTTAGAAATTTTACAAAGCTTAATCTCACATGAATACAATACTTTGGTGGGGGGGGGAGACAACAGAGGCTGAAGTGAAAAGCAACTAGACTCCTCCACCTTAAAGCAGAGGGCACCCCTCCCACCCCCGGACTTAGCTCTAGGAGCACCTCAGGCTGCAGAAGTCTTTAGATCCAGCCCCACTGATACCCTGTTCAAAAGAAGTGCTCAATGTCCACATCAGAAGTCAGTGAAACCCCACCCTCATGAAGGCAGGCTAACCAATTATCTGGCAACTTAGGTTTCAGAACCTAGAACTCTTCCATGGAAGGAATCCAAGTAAAATGGATGAATTATTCCAATACACATTACAAAGTTACAATGGACAAACTATGCTTTTTAATTATAAGTAATTCCTGATGACCTGTGGTCAGAATGGCAACACTATTTTTTATTTTCAACCTGCAACTAATCTACCCCTTCTGTTTTATTGATGCAGAAAGATGGCAATAATCATGTTTGTGCAGTAGTATATGGTGCTGCACTGTTGGCAGTGTCAACCTTCAGATAAGATTGACTGTAATTCCCTTTCTGTTCATCTCTTGTAAGGTCAAAGATCATATGGCACTCCCCCCATCCTCAATCTATGAATCAGGTTGTAATGCAGTTGCCCATGGTTGTGTGTGAGCACCTTATGACTGCACACCTTCCCAGAACCATCTCCCTGCTGAATAAAGTGCACTGAGATACAATATTCCTAAAAAGCATGCTACAAAAATATGATTCAGTTTCATTGATATCAAAACACAAACTTATGGAGGAGGAGGAGGAGGAGGGTGTTTAAACCAGCTCACATTTGAAAGGGAGAATATGCCTTATTTAAACTTTTTTAATTACAGTTGGAGATGTGAGCAGGTGTCTTGCCTCCTTAACCTCCCTGCTGTGCTTTTTCATTTGTTTGCTTTAAAAAATAATCTACCTTTTTTAGGGTGCCTTGCTGATGCTGCCGTCTTCCTGGTGCTAAATTTTCCCACATAATTTTAGTTATCACACTATCTAACTTCCAGATTGTTTTACAGCACCAGTGGTGATAAACTTTCCCAGATAATTTTGATTATCACACTATCTAACTTTCAGATAAACTTAGATATGTCACAGTCACTTTCTTTACTTTTGCACTGAGCAAAACTAATTAGAACAGCTCTCACAATGCTGATATTACAATTGGCGTGTGCAGCACAGAAACTGTTAAAACAGTAAAAACTTCACACAAAAAGCTAATTTAAAAAAGATAAATTTAAAACTGGTGTTGTATAAATTGAAAACACAATGGTTTTCCTCAAAATGCACAGTTTGTCTCCACTTGTGAGGGGCAAGACTTCAGTCACGCTTGACCCCGCCCTGGATTTCTCCCTCCACGTTCATTCAGTTTTCAAGGTTGGTAACTCCTACCTAGGTATCGCATATTAGGCCAGTACCAATCTTTCCCTGGTAGCACGAGCCACTATTGCCTATAGTCTACTACTCCCAAAATTAACCTATAGCCTACCAGTATTTGCCTACTCCTCCATTACTCTGCTGCAAAAATGGGTAGTAGAGTATAATAATGTCTGCCCATTTGGTCTTGGGTGCAATTACCTCACCCACCACTGCCTATACAGCAGGTTGGGTTGGCCTTCCCCTAAAGCCCTGTTTGACTTTTCTCTTGGGAGAATCACTAACAGTGTTTTACTCAATCAGAGGCCCCTCTCCTTAGCCTCCCACCTAGCACCCTACACTAATCACTACTCTCTTAGGTCTTCAGACTCTGAACAGCTATCTGTCCCCAGGTCTTGTACTAAATACAGAGAGTTTGCCTTCTCCTCCATCACCCCTAAACAATGAAACATTTTTCAACCTCCAATACAACTTTTCCAATCGGCTGACACCTTTAGAAGTGCATTCCACTCCTTCATAATTCAAAATTCCAGTTTTGCCTGCTCCAATTATCCACATACCTTGTCCCACCCCCCTTCTCTCTACCATGCACTCAAGATAACATGTCTACACCCCCTGTAAAGTACCCCTACACTCCTGAAACTAATTCCCCACCTCTGTAGACTCTTGTCTTCAAGAATGTTCAATGTAATGATGCAATGCACAATTCTGGAGCTCTGTACTGTTTGTTACTTATTAGATTTACTCAATCCTGTGTATTGTGAATCATGCACTATTCTACCTCCCTTGAATTTGTAATCTCTTCTGCTTTGTAACTTCCCAGGTCTTGCCTGAAAATATGCAACTATCTGCCTAGTGCACCCTACCCAGTCAATAAAAACTAAATAAATAAATAACTCACCCATGGCTTTACCACTAGTGCATTATGGTCTTGCTCCCTCATACTTGAAGATAACTGGCATACTTTGAGTCAAGCAACTGTGTATCCCTTTTTCAGTATTACTGATCAATTCCAGAACCGGGTGACATCAGTTGAGTGGTGGCTCACAGGCAAGTTTCCATGCAGGGCCTGCACCCAACTTATGCCACCAGGTTTGGGAACTGATCAGTAATTAAAAAAAATGAATGTCAGGCAGAAAAAAAGACAGAATTGACAATGGACCTTAAAACAGAAACAAACAAACAAACACAAGATTATTTGAAAGTGAACAAAAGAACAACAGGGAGGTTGTGACTATATGCATACTTGCATTTCCTATATTAATAAAAAAAAGTAAGACAAAGTCTATGTTTCTTTAAAGAGCAACTGGAGCTGGCATCTCTAGAAAAGCAATGCAGCAGACTTTTCATAATTTGTTAGTATAGCCGTTTAGGAAGACAAGCGATTATCACTACCTTCCTCTTTGTGGTGAGAGCAACCTACCCTGAGACGCTTTGTGATGTCTCATGTTTGAAGAGCATGGGGGCGTGCTCCAAAGAAATAAATGGGGACAGTTTTTAAATGACTTTTTTTAATACTTTGAAGGTCGGTTGGGTTCAAGTCAAAGTACCTGTTCAACTTACAAGACTCTTGTGCTCAACTAATGGGCTGTTGTGCTCTACTAACAAGGTTCTTGCACTTAGCTAAGAAGATTTGTGCTCAGCTAACAGTGGTCTTGTGTTCAACTTACAGGCGCTTGTGCTCAAACAAGACTCTTGTACTCAACCAACAAGGCTCTTTTGCTGAATTAAAAAGATGTGTGCTCAACCATCAGTGCTCTTGTGCTCAACTAACAAGTCTCTTGTCCAAAACTAACAAGGATTTTGTTCTCAAATAACAAAACTCTTGTGCTAAACTAACAGGCTGTTCTGCTCATGCTTGGGGTGCAGCCAAAGCTTTTGATGCCTGTCTGATGACAATGAACTGGATCATGATCACCTATCTTGGTGGTTTTGGCATGGACTGGAGCACGACCTCAACTGGAATTTTACCTTGAATGTTGATCTAAAGGTCAACGATGACCCAAAAGAGGTGGAGCAGTGTACACCTTGAACTTGGGAACCTGGATCACCCCAGGCTGAACTGGAGGCTGTACTGGAGTTTGGACCACTGGTAGAGGCTGCACAGGAATTAGCTCAATCAGGGGCTTGGTCTTGTTTGATTTCTCCACTGGAGGGAGCACTGGTAGCACCAGTGTCCAGGTTAAGGATAAAGCCTTGTCCCCCTTTGAGTCTGGATTGACCTGATCAATGACAGTCTCGACCTGGTCATCAACCGGTGTTGATTCGGTTGTCAACTCCATTAGAAGTACCACTGGAGTGTCAACCAGTTCAACTGGAATAACCTCAGCCCAAGTCGAGTGCTCTGGGGAGCCCAGTGATCATGAAGAGTGGGAACAATCTCCCTCCCACAATGAATGACGGTGGCGTTACCTATGTTTCCCACAATAGGGGGCACTATTATCCAGGTTTTTCACTTATAAGTTCCCAGAGGTCGTGGTGGTCCTAGAAAGCAACCCACTCCCTGTCTGTCTCAGCTGGAACCAATGTCAGTGCTAGAGGCCCCAGCTGCCTCCTCTTCCATGGCCTGAAGTTGCGCTGCCAATCCTGTGGCTGTCGAAACCTTTCTTTTCTGAGGCCTACCATCAAGAAAGTGCACCCTGAGCTTGTCAATTCTTTGCTGGGGTACCTCTGGGAGGTTCCATCTGTAGAGATCTTTAAAAAACATCTTAAGACCTTTTTGTTTGAACAGGCCTTTGGGACCTGACTGAGTTATTATTGTTTGCAGACAGCTGGGAAATCAGTTTGATTTTCGATTATTTTACGGGAAATGAAAATGTTTCTACATATAGTTATGCTGGGATGTCATCCTATTACTGTGTTTGATGTACAGTATTTCTGTAATTTGTTGTAAGGGCACCCTGAGCCTTTGGGGAATGGTGTCTGAAAGAAATAAACTCTACTACTACTACTACTACGCCATTAGCATCAGAAACACTCTGAAAATGTTGATAGCTGAGGGCCACTTATGATGACATGCAACATTAGTGCCCACATAATTGTGAGTGGCCCCATTGCTCCTTAATTTCCTGCCAGGGATTAGCTCAGAGGGCCAGGATCCAGGAGGAACCAGGAGATCAAACCAGGGCCATGTACACAGGAAGAGGCATGGAATAAGAATGCAATACCCTGAGCCATAGATGGCCATCCCTCAAAGTCAGCATGAAATCATAAACTGCCGATCCTTGGCATAAAACATCAGGGGGAAGGAAAGTGAGTGAGCCATAGCCCAATAGAGGAGATTCTCTCAAAGATCTACTGGTACAGTAAGTAGTGGTTCTATCTTCATCAAGGACATCTCCTCCACCTGGCCACACCTTTGGAACACTTTCCAAGCAGTACAAAGTACCCAGGGAGTAAGGCAAAGGTCCATATGATCACAGCACAGGAAATCCTAAAAAAAGAGATTGATGTCAACACATCTGCATGAGGAATAATCCAAAGACTAATGCCAAGAGTAAAGAGGCACTGTGCTCCAAGAGACAGAAGCACACTAGCCAGCTGCAGAAATAGTCAGAGAACCAGGAAGAGAAGTAGCCATACCATGCTCTATAAAGAGGCCATTCATAGCACTGGGATTGAGCATACCTCACCTCCTAGAAAAGAACTCCAAAACAGGGAACCAACCTGTGGGGCAGGCACTGTCAGGGGTCCAGTAGGGTCCCCACGAAAAGGGGAAATGAATAAAAAGCCTAGCAGGCTTAATGAAGTCCCTAGAATATGCCAGATGGAAACTCAGTGTCTAAAGCACAAAAACACAGGAAGAACTCTCCCCCTGCATGTTCTCGATACCCCAGAGGTACAGTAGCCTGAAGGTCTGGTTCCACCTGGCAGTAGAAACCACCATGGCCTTCAGAATCTGGGAAAGATACACACAGTAGGGGCAGACCAATAAGGCATGATAATGTAAACAAAAACAAAAAAACAAGGAACAAAATATCAGAGAGAGGAGGCAGAGCCCAAATTTCAGGTTGATAGTAAAATATCTGAACAAACCATCATGAGGCCCAAGGGCTGTGGAAACAGTGGATGACAGCATAGAGTACAAGAAAAACAACGTCAGCCTGAATGGTGCTGATACACAGAGTAAATTCCAGATAAAACCATAGTAGAAAACAAATACAAAGGGTGATCCAGTCTAGAAGGCCCTAAAGGGGGGCAAGATACCAAGGTAGCTGAAAACCCAGCATATCTAGCCGTGCCCTAGTACTTCTATGCTCCAAATACATGGAAACAAACATTGTACAAGCGATAACGGAATTCCAGAAGCCCTCCACAAGAGAGGGAAGAAAGCTACCGGTCAAGAGATGAAAGAACCAGTCGACTGGAAATAGCCACTTGAGAAGCATGAATAACAGTAGAAAAGTTAAAAAATAGAGGAGTACCCTGTTAAATGTTCCTTGATAATATCAGGCAGCTGCCTGGGTATAGCATTTAGGATTTCAGGAACCATGCATGCAGGTGCAGAGTACAGACAGGGCATCATGCATATGGACTCCCAGGCTGGGAGTGAGGGAACAGAATTGAGGCAGCTTTGCGTTTTGTGGAGAAGCAAAGAGATCCACTTCTGGATGCCCCATCTCTTGAAGAGGTAATTTACCATGGACGTCTGCAGTTTCCACACATTCTCCCTGGAAACTGATCTATGAGGATGTTCCTTGAGGTCATTAGGAACACCAAGAAGAAATACATTCGATAGAGTAAGTCCATGCAATAAAACCCAGTCTCAGACCTTCATGACTTCTCTGCGGAGGGGTAAGAACAAGTGCTCTCTTGTCTATTAATATAATGCATAACACTGACATTGTCTGTCTTAATTAGCAAAGGGCCTAGGATGAGTTGAGGCTCAAAGGCCTGAAGTCCAAAGAAGACCTCCCTCTTTTCTAAGACACTGATATGAAGAACTGGGCCTGGATTGACCCATGACCCCTGGGCTATGTTGTGCCCCAGGTGTGAACCCCATCCGGATTCAGAGGCCACGGTGGTCGGCATCTGTACTGGAATCAGGGAGAAAAATGGCACTCCTTGCAGGAGATTCAGAGAAGACCTCCATCCCTTTAAAGCCTGTCGGAGTGGTGGTGTTATCAATAAAATGCTGTCTGACGTGTTCTTCTGCTGATCCTACTGGACATGGAGCATCCAGTGAGGGATTTGCATATGTAGTCTAGCCAGAAGTACTATAGAGATGGCAGCAGCAATGAGTCAGAGAACATGGAGCATGGAATGAGCAGAAATTGATGGCCTCTTATGGACCAGCTAGGCATAAGCAGTCAGAGCGTCAGCCCTATCAGAGGTCAGAAATGCCCTGCCTACAGTTGTATCAAATAAGGTACCCAAGAAACTGATAGTCTGACAGAAAGTCTGGACTGAAGTCTCGCTAGTCATGGTGATCCCTATATACAGAAATAAAGGCATGGCATTGGACAGTGTATACTGACTCAGGTCTCTTGGCTTGACTTTCAGGAGCTAATCATCTAGATATGGGAAAACAAAAAACCCTTCCCTTCAAAGAGTAGCAGCAACCACCATGAAACACCTGGTAAAAATACGAGGTGTGGATGATAGTCCAAATGGGAGGTTATGGAATTGAAAATGTTCCTCTGCCAGAGTGAAATTGAGATACTTCCAAACACATTTCCTAATTTTGATATGGAAAGAGGCATCCTGCAGATCAGTAGCATAGAGCCAAACCCCTTGCTGTAATATAGGGATGAGGGCCTGAGGAGACATCATATGAAACCTTTTGTTATCAATGAATTTGTTCAAATCCAATAGATCCAGACTAGGTCTTAGATCCCCTGTTTATTTTGGAATCACAAAATATCTAGAGTGGAAGCTACAGTTTTGCATAGAACCTGGAATAGGTTCAATAGCACTTTTTGCCAGTAGAGGAAGTACTTCTTTTTGTAAAACTAACAAGTGTTCCAGGGAAAAAGACATATTTGGTGGAGGGTGCATTGGAGGAGTGGCTAGGAATTCCAGTGCATAGCCATGGTCCATGAAAGCAAGGATCCATTCATCAGCTGGCCTGTCAGCGCCGGATGCTGGTAACCAGGATTCAAAAGTGAGCCCGAGTCGTCAGGGGCTGACCAGAATCAAGCATCCCAGAGGATGCTCTCCACTGGGTGGGGGGCGTAAACTCCACTGCAAAACTGCCACCTGGGTGAGCACAGGTGGCAGTGCAAGTGGAGTCACAATGGGTGGGCAGGTGCCTTCCAACTGAGGATGTCAGCATGCTTGTGAGTGACATCCGCTTCAGTCCTCTCCTACAAAGTGGCCAGGGGGTAGAAAATAGGAAAATAGAGCTCTGGTCTGCAGGATGATGCCACCTTTCTCTTCACATGCCCTGCAGAGCTCACTGGGCTGCTAACCAGACATCTGAGCTATACTCTCCTCAGGGCTAGGGAACCTGGGAGGTTCCACCACTGGGGCAAACTGTGGCATATTGGCAGGTCGGAGGTAAGTCCCAGGGGCAGCAGGGGTAGAGAATGGCTGATGGGGGCTGGTCAAGTGTGTGGGAGATAAAGTACATTAAATAAAAGCAAAAAGGATCCATTCATCCATAGTAAGTTCCCTCCATGTTGACCTCGCCCAACAACTAACACACCGAAATCTGGCCAATGGAAAATCATGTACACAAATGTTCACAGTCTGGGAAACAAGATCCCAGACCTGCAGGCAAGAGGCTAAACTGGACATAGTAGCCATTAGAGAGACATGGTTTACCAGTAACCACACTTGGGAGACTTCGGTACCTGGCTATGTACTGTTCAGAAGAGACCAAGGTGCAAAAAGGGGGGGGGTGGAGTGGCCCTTTATGTCAATGAAAATATCAAAGCTACAGAAATTCAGGATACACATAAGGAGCCAGAAGATCTGTGGGTCACCCTGGAAATAGGAAATGGGACAGCCATACGAACTGGGGTTGTGTACAGGCCCCCAGACCAGGGGGAGGACATAGACACATTACTGTTAGAAGATATACAAAACATGACAACTAAAGGGGAGGTTCTGATAATGGGAGACTTCAACATGCCAGATACAGATTGGTCAATACCAGCAGGAACATCTGCTAGAACTAGGCACATGGTGGATTCCCTGAAGGGGGAGGGCCTCAAACAACTGGTACAACAACCCACAAGAGACAGGACTATCCTAGATCTAGTACTGACTAACAGGGAAAGTATCTCAGATCTACTGGTAGAAGGTCACCTGGGGGGGGCACGGGGTCATTGCTGCGCACGGCAGAATGTCATGCATAAGAATCGCGTTGAGCGATTTACTGAAATCTTTTTTTCTATGGGGGCTCTGCCCCCCACACCGCCCATTACGGGGGGCTGCACCCCCTGGACCCCCCCACTAAGGATTGTAACTCCAGGGGGGTCCAACATGGAGAGCGCACAGGTCCAGGGTTCATGCATAATGTCGTATGCTATTAAGCGTATGACATTATGACCTGGTACGACCTGGGGGCCAGTGACCATCACATGATGTGGTTCAATTTGGCCACTAAAACTAAATCATCCCATTCCAATGCAAAGATATGGGACTTCAGAGGAGCTGACTTTGATAAGATGGCCAAATGAGTTAAGCTAGCCCTGGCAAAAAGAAATACAGGTGAGGGGGTACAGGCAAAGTGGGCAAGCATTAAGGATGCCATACTTGAAGCAACATCCCATTGTGTTAGAGAGAAAAGGAAGCGCAAAAGAAGAAGGAAACCACTTTGGTTCTCAAAAACAGTAGCAGAAAAGGTCAGAGCCAAAATGCAGGCCTTCAGGAAATATAAGGGAATGCAGCAGGATGAAAATAAGGAGGCATACCAAACTTCCCTAAGGGAAGCAGGAAAGGCAGTAAGGCAGGCAGAAGCCCAAACCGAGGAAACACTAGCACAAACAGTAAAAAAAGGTGACAAGAATTTCTATAGATACATTAGTGAAAGGAGAAAGTCCAGAGGGGGTATTGCTAAGATCAAATGAGATAAGGGGGCATGTGAGGAGGAGGAGGAGGAAGACCATGTAAAAGCATCTATCCTAAATAGATACTTCTGCTCAGTATTTACTGAAGAGAAGGTAGGGCAGGACCCACAGCTCAGCACCATGGACACAGGGGGGAGGGAGGTGTGCACTAGTCCCTTCACAAAAGAAAGGGTCTTACAAGAGCTCGATAAGCTCAGGGTGGACAAGGCAATGGGACCTGATGGCATACATCCCAGGGTACTAAAGGAGCTAAGGGTGGAACTAGTAGAGACATTTTCAGAACTGTTTAGTGAGTCTCTGAGCACAGAAGAGGTCCCGGAAGACTGGAGAAGGGCTCATGTGATCCCACTGCACAAGAGTGGTAGCAGGGAGGAGGCAGGGAACTACAGGCCAGTCAGTCTTACCTCAGCAGTGGGCAAGATTATGGAGGCACTCCTTAAGAAAAGGATAGTACAACACCGGGAATCCATAGGAGCACAGGATCCAAGACAGCATGGAGTTACAAAAGGAATGTCCTGTCAAACTAATTTCATAGATTTCTTTGACTGGGTAACCAGAGTGGTGGACCAAGGAGGAGCAGTTGATGTCACCTACCTTGACTTCAGCAAAGCTTTCGATACTATTCCACATAGAAGATTGATTAATAAGCTGGGTAGGCTCGGGGTGGGTCAGAAGTTGGTCATCTGGGTGGTGAACTGGTTGATGGGCAGAAAACAGAGAGTGGTGGTAAATGGTATACAGTCAGAAGAGATGCAAGTCACAAGTGAGGTACCTCAGGGATCAGTCCTGGGGCCAGTCCTCTTCAAAATCTTAATCAGTGACATTGCAGGTGGACTGGAGAGTAAGGTTTGTCTGTTTGCAGATGACACCAAGATCTGAAACAGAGTAGATGATCCAGATGGGGTGGGCAGAATGAGAAGAGATCAGGATAAACTAGCAAAATGGTCGGAAGAGTGGCAACTGGGGTTTAATGCAAAGAAGTGCAAGATCATGCACATAGGGAAGAGAAACCCTGAAGCCACCTATAGGCTGGAAGGGGAGTTGCTGGCAGTCACAAGGGAAGAAAGAGACTTGGGCATCATCATCACCAATGATCTGAAATCATCCAAGCAGACCACTAAAGCAGTAGGTAAGGCTAGGGGGATGTTGGGGTGTATTAGTGTAGGTATCACAAGTTGGAAGAGAGAGGTAATAATCCCTCTTTATAAGACACCGGTTAGGCCCCATCTGGAATACTGTGTGCAGTACTGGAGTCCACACCTTCACAAGGACGTTAACCAAATTGAGGCAGTCCAGAGAAGGGCAACCAAAATGGTGCAGGGACTGCATCAAAAAACATATGAGGACAGATTAATTGAGCTCCGTATATATACCCTAGAGCAAAGGAGGGAGAGAGGTGATATGATCGACACATTCAAACACCTTAAGGGTATTAACAGGGTAAAAGAGTCTAACATGTTTCAATATAAGAAAAATAGCAGGACAAGAGGACACAGCATGAGATTAGAGGGAGGCCGATTAAGGGGTAATGTGAGAAAGTTCTTTTTCACAGAAAGGGTGGTGGATGCATGGAACGGCCTACCTCAGGAAGTGGTGGATATGAATACAGTGCTGGGCTTCAAACAGGCATAGGATAGACATAAGGGAGCAATACAGATGAGTATGAATAGATAGGTCATTGACAGAGCAAAGGGTGATAGCAAATTCACAAGGTAGAAAAAGAAATGGGCAGACTGGATGGGTCTTGCGGTCCTTATTTGCCGTCAACTTCTATGTTTCTATGTAAGTGAAAGGAAATCTTGACCCACACCTGCAGTTCAGGGGGCAACAGCCCAAACAGATGAGTACCAACATGTGAACCCTGAGTAGGAAAACTGGTGTTCTGAAGACTGATCTCATGGCTGACATCATCAGGAGCTGAGAGGGCTGAAAAGCTCTTCCTCTGGTTTTCGGCCTCAGGCAGGGTCTGGGCTTGGAGACTGATGGGATCCTCAAGAGGGCAAATTATTGCAGAAGCTTCCCCCAGTTGATGAACCATGCTTTGTGGATTGGGCAGGGAAGCTGCAGGGTATGATTCCTCTGGATCACGAGAGAAGGATCCACCAGGACCCAGAAAGAATGCAAAGGAATTATTCCATGTATAGAATGCATCCTCCTGCAATGCTTGGAATACTGGAGGCAGGACCATGGGATGTAGTGATGCAACCTCCAGGTAGTCCAAGTTATGCTCTGCTTCTTGTCCTTCTCCCACCAACTGCAGAACTTGCTCAGTAAGACTGAAAGGGTCTGAGAGAACTCAGAAACATAAGGGTCCCACACCAATTTATGTTGCCCCCCCCTCCACTGTAGAAGGCATATGTGGAAAGTAGGTTTGACATGAATGTATTCTCACCTCCATCTGAGTCTTCCTGTACTTTTTCAATAGCAAAAAGATATGTGGAAACACCACCCTCGATGATGCTTTCAGTGACGATGGGTAACAGAGCAGAGACGTTGTAAGAAACAGTCTTGTAGAATTTTGCAAAAACCATTCAAAATTAGAAAAAAAACATGCAAAGTGGCCTATAGGTAGATTTTTGTATGCTCTTTCATATAAGAGGACACAAGTGGTCCAGCAATGTCTAGGGATTGCAAATGGAGGTTTTATTGATAGAGTCTAGCAGAATTTTGCAAAAATCATTCAAAATGTGAAAAAAAGCATGAAAACTGGAACATAAATAGTTTTTTTACATTTTCTTTAAAATAAAAGCAGGACACACATGATCTGATGCTATTAAGGGGTCAAAATACAATTAATCTACAATTACATGAGAAACAGCAATAATTCGCATACATTGGTCTCATTGGTCCACAAATATGTTTCCAGATTATTACAAATTACACCAATTAACCGTTTATACTTGACATCACTACTTTAAACCAAGCATGCAGATCTTTGGTTTGAAATTATTCCTGTATCATGTGGGCAAATGTTCAAAATGACTGTACATTTTGAAGTATGCAGATAACTGTGATGTAGGGATATGCTCATGCTCCAGCTACAAATATTGTTCCAAGTGTCACTGCTAAACTCCTTGATGACTCTGCTGTTATTCATATGTTGTCACCCAAAGGCTGTTACAGAAGCTTTTCTCAACTTGTTCCATGCACTCATGTCTACTCTGTTTTCAAGTAGACAATGAAAGGGCTTGAGAGGTTTGTTGTTCTCCTATGTGACAGAACCAGTGAGTGCCAACATGTAAACCAGGAAAGGAAGCAGATGTTTTCAAAAGGAAGACAGCTAGAACACATCCCTCCCACTCAGGCTGCCTTACTGGAGCACACAAAAAGACTTGCACATCGGGGAGGTCATTGCTGGGGGAAAACTCTAGTGGCGCAACAAGAATTGCCAAGCCCAGCTAGCTGGGGTTGGAAACTAGACAATGAGAAAGGCTGGATCCCCATTTGGACAGTCCTTCTGCAGGCAGCTAAATCATGCAAAGAGCTGATCAAAGGTGGTTGCAGAAAGGTTTGCAGACCACCATGCACATGTTTCAATGCCTCACTTCCATGTACTGATCTGTGTGCTTGGGCAGGGTCATGCTACAGAGACAACGATAGTGATAACTAAGTATTTTGCTAATTTCTGTAAACAAGTATGATAATTTTAATTTCTATCATCCCTTAACTGTAACATGTATTTAATACTGACATCTTGTAACCTGAGTATGTGTGATCACAGACTGTTATTTGTGTGAAGTACACTTTTGTGAGATAATGTCTGTAAACATATCATGTTTCCATTCCATTGCCATTTCAAGCAATCTTTTTTAAAAGTTTACCTTTAAAGATGTAATTGTAATACATATTTCTAAAGATAACATAATGAGTGTTTGCTTGTCTTTAGATGACAGCACAGCTCTACATCATAGCTATCTGTATACTTCAAAATGTACAATAATTTTGAACATTTTTCCCACAGTGCAAGATTAATTTCAAACCAAAGGTCTGCATGCTTGGTTTAAAGTAGTGATGTAAAGTATAAAAGGTTATTTGGTGTAATCTGTAATAATCTTGAAATATTTTTGTGGACCAATGAGTCAAATGTATGCGTATTTTTGTAGTTTTTCATGTAATTGTACATTAACTGTATTTTGACCCCAGAAAATGTAAGTCACAGCACTCACCCTCCTAAGAAAAGAACACTATCCAAGTAGGAAAAATATTCCAAATCCAAAGCATTTATTCAAAGTGCATATAGTCCAAAGTGCAGAGTGCAAGTGTAAGTAAGCAATAATACCTAACAGGATGGGCGGTATTGGGCTATACTGGACTGCCCAAGGGCGTAATGAGGCCCAACGCTGCAGGCGGAGGGCCTTATAGCCCCTTGAAGGTCCGGTATAGTCCATACCGCCCACCCTGGAGGGTATTATTGCGCTTAGAAAATGGGCACTGTATTTTATATGTTTGAGTGGAAAAATAATTTTAATGTTAAAATGTTAGGGCTGTTAAGTATTTTATTTATTTTGTCAAAAATAGTTCCTCCGCATGCATTTCAATGCTGTTTTTTTTTTTTTTACATAGGGACTTTTGTCCTAACTGGACTTCTGATTTTGTGAGTTTTGTAGTTGGTTGTCAATACCCCCCACTCACACACACAGGGCTTTGATTTCCTGTCTTTTTAGTTATTTATTTTATAATGTTATGGTATTATGCATTCTAGGCTGTTCTTTTGTTTTTATAAAAGTTCTGTGAGACCCTGGGAACTGAAAGGAGCAACAGATGGCTAAGTTCTTAATTTATTTTCTAATGATGCTGAGGTTTGCTTTTACTTTTTTTTTCATTTAGTCTTATTTCAGGGGGTAGTGTGTGGAGGCGGGTCATTAGCATGGGAGAGGAGCGGGTGAGTAGTGGCGCTGATCTGGACATGAGCAGTGGTGCAAACAGTCAGCTGAGAAAGACAGTTTGTGGCACAAAGTGATTTTTATGCGATGTCTGTTTCGGTGTTGTTTGTTTGATATTTGCTCCTACCCCCAACCAACACTAAGGCAACATAGTGAAGTACTTTTCTTACCCTCTTTTATGAGGGCCAAGTTGGAGCAGGAAAAGTAGTGTGGAGAGCGAAGAGAGTTAACCTTAATTTTTCTTTTTTTTTAATTGAGTTTCCAATGTCATGCAAGTCTCCAGCATGAGTTTCAAATTGTCGAAGTCGGAGTATGAGCACAGTAGTCTGTAGCAAAGGGAAATGGCATTGTTTGAAAAAAGAAAGAAACCCACAAGATCTGAAGGTGCAGCACTCGGGAGGGATGGCAGAGGTATAGTTTGTATTTCGAGTTACATTGCTCAGGAGGGATGGTGTGTGTTCTGTGTTGCGGTGGACTGTTCATCTGGTTGCCAAGTGACTGCTGACTGGGGGGGAGATTATGTGATCGGCGCTTCTCCCTGTTGCCACAGTGGAGTCTGGAAATCATTTAGTGTCACTCGCTAACTGAGGAAAAGAACACTGCAGCCAGTTCAAATGTAAGAGATGGATGCAGGAGGGGGCGTTATGAGCAGACAGCAGGACGGATGGTGCTGTAGTAGCAGTATACTGACCAAAAACTCAGCATAAGAAATATCTGTTTATTTAAAACTAAAATAGTGGTCTGTGTGAAGAGGATGGGGGGAGAGTTAATCAGTAACTATAACTTGCTAAGAGAGTAAAAAAATGGTGGCAACCAAAATGCTTAACATTCTATGGCACATTAATACCAGTAAGGAGACAGACAGAGACTGGGACTTATTATTTCCCAGTTTCTGTTGTCTGATACCAGACTGGGTGGTTGGTTGTCTCAGCCAATCAGGATGTAGGATTCAGAGGACCCATTTTCTAACAAGGTAAACAGCCACGGATGTGGGGAGCAATGGATCACCTGACATTTCTCCAATTGCTGGCTTTATCATCTTTGAGGAGGAGGAGGAGTGTGGGTGCTGTGACTTACATTTTCTGTGCTTAGTTTGTTTGTCACAGAGCACCCGGTCTCGCCAAGGCAGCTCTGTTTTGTACCAATGTATTTTGACCCCCTTAATATCATCAGATCATGTGTGTTCTGTTTTTATTTTAAAGAAAACACAACGTTCATGTTTTTTTTTCACATTTTGAATGATTTTAGCAAAATATTGCTAAACTGTATCAATAAAAACCTTGCAAACCCTGAACATTGCTGGATTACTTGTGTCCTGCTCTCATAGGAAAGAGCGTACAAAAATCTACCTACAAGCAAATCTGCATGTTTTGTTTCAAGTTTTAAATGATTCCTGTACTATTTTAACCTTTCCTACTAGACTGAAAATGAGGTTCATATCCGTGGTTCTTCAACAGCGTGGTACTCCACCTGGAAGGTCCAGTCGAAGCTGCAAGTGCCAGCAATGGTAAACCATGTGCCCGGAACTCTGCGATGGACCCCATGGGAGAACATCACTTGCACCCTTTCTGAATCTGTGATACTTACTAGGGGGTCCATGACTGCTGGCACTGATGGGCTGAGCCAAATCAACAATAGTCAAACATTGTTCGTAGTACGTACAATGATGCCAGAGCCAAGTCCTGACCTTGACATCCCTTGGATGGCTGGGAGGCTATGATTGCCACCGTCAAAGTAAATGACATTGAGGCATTATCACATTCTTGACGGTAACAGCTGGAGGAGTCCAGTGAGGGTCCCAGTTATGGCAGATCCTGCCATGGTAGCAGAGGTTCAGTAGAATGTTCAGTACTAGAGACCAGCCCAGGCTTTATGTCCTGGGTCTGGCATGCCATCTTCCTGTTACCATACAAGATGGGCATCCAGATTATTTCAGTGTCATCCCTATGGCCTGGAAAGAGGCAGTCTAAAATCAGGGTCAGTTTACACATGCCAGTGCAAAAAGGCACAAGAAGTGGTCTAAAAACCAGTTGGCTGGAACACTTGGATGGTCGATAATGGGATGCAACATACAGTTGATTACTTTGTCGAAGAAAAGGGTCAGAAACAGCAAAAAAAAAAAAAAAAAGACAGCAACGTTACCACTGCTGGACTGATGAGCATTTGATGGTGGGAGAACGAATTGAGAATCAATGGGCCCTCCTATGATTATATAGGTGTTGACATTGCACATCATTGTTGGGGGCCTAATGCTAGCAAAAGTTTCCAAGTGGTCCTGACGTCAATGGCTTACAGTTCCTAAGGTGTGGCCCAGTTGAGGAGATGTCCTTGGTGAAGATTAAGAAGATGAAATGAAATTAATCATTTGAAAGCCGAAATGTTTAATCGATGAAATAGTGAAATTAAACGCTGGAAAACATTTACTCCAGCTGGCCCCTCTGTCATGGTAGTGTTACTGCATGTGATTCTGGCTACCTAAGTTTAGGAATGAGCTAGAATCACTGGGGGCTGACCAGGGAAAAGAGAACTGAGCATCCCAGAGGATGCTCACCTCCTTTAAGGGAGGTCAGCCAGCTCCACTGCTATACTGCCATCTGGGGGAACAAAGGTGGCAGTGCAGTCAGAATGGCTAGTGGGCAAAAGGATGTCAGCTGTTGCCGCACTGTGTACACTTCATGCATGCTTTCACACCCATGCTATCAAAATCCTAGGGGGTACCAGGACAGAAAAAAGTTGAAATGCCCCAACTGGTGAGATGAGGCTGGTTGCTCACAGTCCTCCCCCAACACCTGTCTACCCAAGCACCACCTCCGAACTGGATCTGTTCCATGGCTGGAGTTGGTAAGCCCTTCAGCCCCTGCCAGAGGGGGCAAGCTGTGGAATAACAAGGAGGTGAGATATGTCCTGGGGGATGCCAGGGTGATGAGGTTGGGGCAGCCGAGCAGAAGGTGGCTGGCCTGAGAGAAGGGGGGAAGATATCAAAAAAAACTTTTAATCCTCTAATCACTGCATGAGCTGTGAAAGAGGTGACCTGTCCTTCCAGCAGAAAGAAAGATCTGACATGAAACGGGGCTGAGCCAGAGGATGACACCACTGGTAGAAGTCGTCATACTTAAAGACATCCGGCAACTGAACTACATCAGGCAACACTGCCTAAGTGTGGATGGTGAACTGAAAATGAGGGTTACTCACCCATAACTTAGTTCTAGAAGTGGTATATGGTGCACATCCACATTCTGGCAGTCTTCCTTTCCTTTTTAATTCCAGCCAGAAGGTCTTCAAACTAAGCTTCTCCCACCCACCCAGGTGGTATACTTCTCAGCTCCACCCCGTGATGTCAGATCTTGCACACTGGAAGCAGGGATCTGTGTGCCACTTGCCAGGGGAGGTCGGGTGGGTTGTGTGGATGTGCACCATATACCACTCTTAGAACTATGGTTACAGGTGAGTAACCCTCATTTCTAGGAGCGTGGATGTGGTGCACTATCCACACCCTGGCAGACTCCTAGCAGTTCTCTGGGAGGAGGGGGCAAGGCTCACATCCCTATCTGGCAAACAGGGATTGAAGAACTGAGGCCCCAAAATCAGTATCCCAGCATGACTTAAGGTCGATGTGGCAGTGGGAAATGAAGGTGTGTGCTGACTTTCAGGTAGCAGCCCTGCAGATCTCCTGGATAGGGACATCCCTGGAAGCAGCCATCGAGGCAGTGGAATGTCTGGTGAAATATAAGCCCTAAGCCCTACGGGAGGCTCCCTACCAGCCAACCAATAGAAACATAGAATTTGATGGCAGATAAGGACCGCTTGGCCCACCCAGTCTGCCCATTTCCCTACCTACTGGATAAGCTGCAGATCCTAGTTAACCAGCAGCCTACTTCTTCCTACCCCCACCCCCCAGAACTGCCTTATGACTATCCCATGCATGCTTGAATTCCACCACTGATTTTGACTCCACAACCTCCTCCGGAAGGCCGTTCCATGCATCCACAACCCTCTCTGTGAAAAAATACTTCCTTAAATTGCCTCTGAGCCCCCCCATCTTCAAATTATGCCCTCTTGTTCTTGCACACTTCTTTTTTTGAAAGATGCTACCCTCTTGGACTTTGTTGATTCCCTTGAGGTACTTGAAAGTTTCTATCATGTCCCCCCTCTCCCTTCTTTCCTCGAGGCTATACATATTAAGCTCCTTAAGTCTCTCTTCATATGTCTTCCGGTGCAGACCCTGCACCATTTTAGTTGCCCTCCTCTGGATGGGCTTCCATCTTGTCTATGTCTTTGCGGAGACTGGGTCTCCAGAACTGCACACAGTACTCCAGATGGGGTCTCACCAGCTGTCTGTACAGAGGGATAATAACTTCCTGTTTTCTACTGGTGATGCCTCTCCCTATGCATCCCAGTATCCCCCCAGCCCTCCTTGCTGCCCTCTCACATTGCTTGCCCGTCTTTAGGTCATCTGATATGACTACCCCCAGGTCCCTTTCCATTTTGTTGTTGTTAGTATCTCACCCCCCTTGTGTACTCTTCCCTGGGTTTTGTTTCCCAGGTGCATTACCTTGCACTTCTTAGCATTGAATCTAAGCTGCCATACATTTGACCATTCCTCTAACCTTGCCAAGTCCTTCTCATCCTTTCCACCCCACCCTGTGCATCAACTCTGTTGCAGATCTAGTGTCATCTGCAAAGAGACATACTTTTCCTTCCAGTCCTTCTGCAATGTCGCTTATAAAGACATTGAAGAGGACTGGTCCTAATACTGAACCCTGCGGTACCCCACTAGTAACCCTCCTTTCTTCTGAGTGGACTCCATTTACTATTACTCTCTGTGTCCTATTCTCCAGCCAATTCTTTACAGGCTGTCATCTTGGGACCCACTCCCAGGCTGGCTAACTTGTATATTAATCTTTGTGTGGGACTGTGTCAAATGCCTTGCTAAAGTCTAGGTAGGCCATGTCCACAGCCCCTCCTGATCTACTACTTTGGTCACCCAGTCAAAAAATCTATCAGATTCGTCTGGCATGACCTTCCGCTGTGAATCCATGCTGCCTGGGTCCTGCCCCTCTGGCCTCTAGATACTTGACAATTCTTTCCTTTAGAAGTGATTCCATCATTTTCCCTATCACTGAGGTTAAACTAACAGGTCTATAGTTTCCTGCTTCTGCCTTGCTCCCACTTTTGTGAAGGGAATCACATCTGCCTCCTCCAGTCCTCGGGTACCACCCCATCCTCCCATGATTTGTTAAAAGGGTAGTCAGTGGTGTCACTAGTTCTACCCTTAGTTCTTTAAATTCTGGGATGAATCCCATCAGACCCCATTGCTTTGTCCACCTTCAGTTTTAAGAGTTCTTTCAGAACCCTTTCTTCTGTAAATGGCTGGTATCAACTTCTGTATCCAGAGTGTTACTACTGTTTGTTTTATGTACCTCCCCTCTTCCTTTGTAAATACTGAGCAAAATATTTGTTTAGTATCTCTGCCTTTCACAGTCTCCTCTGCCCACCCTCCTCCCTTTATTAAGCCTCACTATCCCTCCCTTGGTCTTCCTTCTCTCCCTGATGTACCTATAAAGGTTTTATCCCCTTCTTAACTGAGTTGGCTATCTTTCCTCGGTTTGGGCCTTTGCTGTTCTGACTGCCTTCCCAGCCTCCTTTTGCTTTAACTGATACAGTTCTCTGTCCTGCTCCTTCTGCGATTCCTTGTACTTCCTGAATGCTTTTTTTCTCTTGAACCTTCACTGCCACTTCCTTTGAGAACCATAGTGGTTTCTTACATCGTCTTGTTTTGTTTATTTGCTTCACACAAAGGCTCGTTACCTCTGTGATGGCAGTTTTATTATTCCCATTGTTCTTCCACCCTCCTTCCTGCCCATTTGCTAGTGTTCCTTAGGCACTCACCCATTTTGGCAAAGTCAGCCTTCCTAAGTCCAGTACTTTTGTCTTTGTATGGCTTGACTCTATTGCTGTGTTTATTATGAACCATACTGTTCGATGGTCGCTAGTTCCCAGATGGCTACCCACTTCTACATCTGTAATCCTCTCACCATCTCCATTTGAGAGAATCAAGTCTAATATTGCTCCCTCTCAAGTGGGCTCCAGTACTAGTTGTCTAAGGCATGCCCCTGTAGGGCATCTAGAATAACTGCACTTTTCAAGTGGCAGCTGCAACTGCACCCAGTTAACATCTGGCATATTCAGATCACCCATCAGCAATATCTCCCCTTTTTCTGCCATTCTAAGTATACTTTCTATCATTTCCCTGTCCATTTCCTCCCTATGAGAAGGGGGTCTGTATACAACCCCTGTGCGTATTGTGGTGCCATTGCCTGTCTCCAAATTTACCCACAGTGCTTCTTCTCCTCCCTGTGTACCTTTTTGTTCTGTTGCTTTTATTCCTTCCCTTATGTAAAGAACTACTCCTCTTCCTCTATAATAGAGGTTGATGCAGGAGACAATCCACCTGCCAATCAGCCACTTAGCTGCCCATCTGCCAGGTGCAGCTTCATCGTATGTGATGATGAGAAGTCAAACCTCTCCCCAAACTCCATTCATGTGCTCCTTATAGTAAGTGAGCGCTCGCCTCAGGTCCAACATATGGAGCCTGTGCTCGGCCTCCAAGGTTGGAGTGGTGAAGTACACCAGAAAGTTAACCACGTGATTAAGGTGAACCTCTGGCACATTCTTCAAGAGGAACTTCAGGTGGGGGTGGAGGACAACCTTGTCCTTGTGGAACACCAAATAAGGACACTCCACGGAGAGCACCTGGAGCTTGTTGATTCTTCTGTCGGAGGTGATAGCCACCAAGAAGGCTGTCTTCTGTGACAGTTGTGACATCTCACATCTATGCATCAGTTCAAATGGCTTGCCCATGAGTATTGCAAGTACCAGCAACAAGTCCCAAGGTTGTGGTGGTTCATGCACCAGCAGGGACAGGTGGTCAAGGCCCTTACAAAAGCATCCGACCACCTTTTCCTGCACCAGCGTTGGCATACCAGACCATATCTGGTATGCAGAGATGGCTACCAGGTGCACCTTGAGGGTCCTCAACCTCAGGCCTGACTGAGAGAGGGACCAAAGGTAATGCAGAATGCTAGCCAAGGACAGGCCAGGGGATCTAGCTCCCTGCCCTGGCACCAAATGGAAAATCTCTTCCACTTGAAAGCATAGCACTGGCAGTTTGACTCTTTCCAGGAGGCTTCCATGACATAGGAAACCTCTTCGGGGAGACCCAAAGCCTGGAACTCTAGCTACTCAGGAACCAGGACATCAGGTGCAGGTACTTAAAATCTGGATGCAGGACCTTCCCCTTGTGACAGGAAAGCAGGTCTGGGTGAAGAGGCACTCACTACAGGAGACTGCTGCTGAGGCTGAGGAGATCTGGGTACCAAAACTGGTGTGGCCAGTCCAAGACTACCAGGATCATCTGCACCTTGCCCCTCCACACCTTGACCAACACTCTGTGGATCAGGGGAAAGGTACGGAAGGCATAAAGGAGGCCGGGGGTCCAGAGCCTCATGAAGGCATCCCCAACAGTGTTCCACACTGTGAGGGTTGGGAACAAAAGAGCCTCCAGATTTGTGTTCTCCCAGGAGGTGAACAGGTCAATCAGAGGAGTGGCTCACTGGGAGAACAAGTGGTTCACCACCTCCTGATGCAGGGACCACTTGTGAGACATCTCGCCCACCCAACTGAGGGCATCCACTAGCTGGTTGGAGACTCCTGCTACATGAATCATGTGGAGATCAGTATCCAAGCTGCACACAAGAGTCCAGGTGTGGAGGGCCTCCTGACACAACTGGATGGAGTGCATTCTGCCCTGCTTGTTCAGGTAGTACATGGTCATAGTATTGTTCATCTGGACCTGCATGACTTGACCCCAGACAAATGCAGCAAATTCCATAAGAGCAAGGTGCACTGCATGGAGCTCCAGTAGGTTGATGTGTTAATGGGACTCTCTGAGGGTTCAGAGCCCTTGGTCCCTGTAGTCCCCCAGGTGCATTCCCCATCCCACCAGAGAAGCTCAGTTGTCAGGGTGACTGTCAGCTCTGTGTGGATGAATGGGACTCCTTCCTTGAAATGTTCCAGGATGAGCCACCACTGGATGGCATCCTACATCGGCTGAGTCACCATGACTACTTGACCCAGGTGACCTCGGTGCTCAGACCACTGATGGGCGAGCACCCACTGCAGGTGGTGCATCCACCAGTGGGCCCATCAAACCACACTGGTGCAGGATGCCATGTGCTCCAACAGCCGTAGGAAGTCCTGGGAAGGGCATGAGCACCCAACCTGAAATGAGGTATGATCCAATGCCCAGTCCACAATGAGTCGGGCCTTGATCCAGAGGGAGTCTAGCTCTGCCCTGATGAAGTGGCTCACCTGTGAGGAGTTGAATTCAGACTTGGCCAGGTTGATCAGAAGGCCCAAGTCTCTGCATGAACCACTCCACCACTTCTCTGGATGGACCAGCTTTCAGCCAGTCATCCGAGTATAGACAGACACGGACTCCTTGGTGCCACAGGAATGCTGCTACAACTGCTATGCACTTAATGAAGACCCTGGGTGCCAGGAGAGGCCAACAGGCATGACCTGGGACTCATATAGAACCCCTCCATGTGGAACTGAAGGTACCACCAGTGGGACAGATAGATCTGAATGTGGAAGACAGCATCCTGAAAGTCCAGAGAGCAAAGCCACATGCTCTGCTCCAGGGATGGAATGATTTGGTTCAGAGTGACCATCCAGAACTTGTGTTTCCTCAGAAACTGATTGAGATCATGAAGATTCAGTATGGGGTACCAACTCCCCATCCATTTGGAGACCAGGAAGTACCTAGATATGAAGCCCTGGCCAGCCATGGTGTCCAGGACACAGGCTATGGCTTCTTTCTCTAAGAGCTGAACAATGTCCTTCCTGAGGGCAGACAACATGTCCTGTGACATCACGGACTCCTGTGGAGCATGGGCTTGGTTAGCTAGGAAAGCCCCAAAGTCAGGAGGCAATCTGCCACCCACCACTTCTAGCACCAATTTGTCTGAGGTGATGGTACACCAGGCATGCCAGAAATGGCAAAGCTGACCCCCCATGTGGAGCTGAGGCAGGGACTGGATAGGTAGGAGGCAGTCACCCTCTGAACCATCACTAAGCAGCATTGGAGGAGGCACCAACACCAGCTGCCAGAGGGGCCCCAATACCCATGCTTTTTTGAGCCCTGACTGGTGAACTTACTTTTAGGGTGCCAGACCTGTGATTGCCCCCAGCTGGGGCTGCTGCTGTTTGGGCTACTGGGATGGAAAGGACTGAACTCGAAAGGACTTTTTCTTTGGTCACTTTCCCAATTGGTCCTTCTGGGAGGACATCACCAAGTCAAGAGTGGCATTGGACTTCTCGATCCTTGTAAGGTGCCAATCCACTTTGGAAACCTGCCTTGCACTGCTTTCAACAGCAGCATTTAGAATATACTATGTTACTGTTTGAACTGTGTTTTACTGTGTATTTAGAGCTCTGTAAGCTCTGCTTTTCTGTTTCAAAACTTGGAGCCCTGATTCCTGTTTACCCAGAAAGTAGGAAGAGGAGTGTACAGTTTGTTACTCTATTGAGAAAACTACCACTCGGTGAATCCAACAGTTCTTTTTACTTTAAAGTATATTGCAGGCTACTAACTGCACTTTAAAGTATTTGGGGATTATAATTTTGAAGTTTAAACACTCGGGAACAGTGCTTTAGTTCGTGACAACTGGGAGCTACTTCCAGGTCATAAGAACACTATATTTTATAGCCCTTAGCGAGCAGGGCAAGCCAGAGCAGGGCGAGCATGCGGTGATGCACGTGAACACGAGCGCTAAGACACACGCGTCTCCATGCATGTTTTGCATGTTTAGTAGGTCACGCAGTGTTAGAACTACACAAGGTACCAGTGGGCCTAGTCAATTGTTACAGGTAAGATTTATACTCATCTAAGAACTTTATTTGTACAACTGCTCTATTATTGAACCCAGTAACCTAAACAGTAGAACTGTGTAGTTTATTACCTGTAAAGTTTGCACCAAGCACTCCAAATACATCAGTCCAACCATAACATATTTAGAAAATGAATGAAATACTAACAACAAACGACGGCAGAGTAGGGATTAAATGCATCTCCTGTACTATGTTCTGCTTTCAAACAGTAATACCTAGCAACATAACATTCATATGCACTAAATGTAACCAAAACAAAGATATGATGCAGGAAATATGTTTATTTAATGCAAGACTTATACATTTAGAAGAAAGACAGAAACAGATGGCAACTCAAATGAATAACTCATATCAAAGGGAAAGAAATGACACCACTGATACAACTAATAGCACGAACCACAGATCTTTTTTGGCATTAAGTCCAGAATATCATGAGCCCCTTTTACCACTCTCTGACTCTGCAAATCAACTGGGTCTGACAGAACAGTAATAACATCACAAACAGTGCACATACTAATAGGAAAAGGGCAAGAGATGAAGTTGACCCTGACCAGAATGATGATGAATGGTACCAAATAAGGAGTTCAAAGATACCGAAAGAGGGGAGAAGAGCTAAAGGTTTTGTCATCTCTACCCACAACCATTTTAACTTATTGAGTGATCAAATAGAAAACTTATTACCGTCTCCCTCATCCCCAGCACTGGGTCCAATATCCTACCTGATAATAGTAACAATGCACAACCACTTGAATCATCTAAAGAAGGGATTATAAATCTTATGGACATAGAACTGGAAACAACCCCAGAACCCCAACAAGTTTACCTATTAGAAGATTCTATAGTAAAACACCTAAATAGGAAGATATGTGACCAAGATAAAGCCAACAGGACAATGTCATACTTTCGAGGGGCAAAGATTAGAGACATTACAAGAATGTCCAAACAGATACTTCAGAATGGGGAACAGAAACTATTAGTCATCATTCAAGCTGGTATTAACAACATCATGCAACAAACTGCACAGCAAGTAAAAGAGGAATTTGTAGGACTAGTCAATACCTTAATGGACAGGAACTGTGAGTTTGCCTTTTCTGAAATACTCCCTGTTACTGGTACACATGATTACTTAAACTATAAAATAAAAAATGTAAATAATTGGCTAAGAAGGTGGAGCCTCAAACAAAATTGTGAACGCATCAAGCACTAGGAAGAATTTTCAGATCATAAAGAGCTAACTTGTTGGGATGGAGTACACCCAACAAAAAAAGGAACATCACTCTTAGGGGGACATTTTAACTCATACATAGACCAGTGTTTAAACTAGTTCCAAGGGGGGTGAATACAGGACTAGCACCTGACTTAAATAACTATACTGCTTCCAAGATTAATATAACTAACATGCTACTTCCAACTATAGATAAAACCAGTGACAACACTGACAACACTAAAATCAAAATATTATTACTTAATGCAAGAAGGCTTAGCAATAAATTAGGAGAACTACAATACATACTAAATAAGGACAATACTGATATCTGCGGGGTCACCAAAACCTGGTTCTTGGATGGAGACTGAGATATCAGGTTATTCTTTAGTCAGTAAAAAAAGTCAGAATAAAAAAGGTGGTGGTATTGCATTGTATATAAGCAATAACTTAAAACATTGTGTATTAGACAATGGACAATCAAACAGCGAACTGATTTGGGTTAAAATTAGTTCCCTGTTAAAACTTTTAACAGTTGGTTTAGGATACTGTGCCCCAACTCTAGATACTGCAGCCAATGATGATTTCTTTCTGACATTAGATAATATGATGATAAAGGATGATTATGTCCTGTTGGGGAATTTTAACTTACCCAACATTTGCTGGCCATCTTTAACTGGAAAAGGAAACTGAGACAACAGACTGATCCAATATGCCATTCAAAATGACTTCGAGCAATTAGTTAATAAACCTACTAGAAATAACAACATACTGGGTCTAATATTAACTAACATCTCTGATTATGACTCTAGTCCTATAATTCTGAAACCACTTGGCAACAGCGATCATTTTATGGTCTCATGGAGCTTTACTAACTCAAAAATAAATAATTCTTGTACCACATTAATTAAAAACTTCAACAAAGCAAATTACAAAATGATTAAAATATTTCTCAAAGCTTGGGACTGGGAACAAGAGTTAAATGGACTCAACATCAATATGATGTGGGAAGTCATTCAAAATAAAATAAACTATTGTATAGAGACCTGTGTTCCAGTACGCACAAAACGTGACAGTAAGAAACAGACAGTACCTCTACAGTGGAACATTAAGATTAAGAGAAACATCAGAAGGAAAAAGAAAATGCTTTATCATTATAAAAAATACCCTTCTAATGAAGCATGGCAAAAATTTAAACTTATCTCAAAATAAAAAAAAGATTTAGAATTAAAGTTAGTGAATGTCACAACAAATAATAAAAAAAAGTTCTATAATTACATTGGGTCCCTAAAAGGAAGCAATGTTGGGATTGGTCCACTTGTTATACAGGATACCCTAATTTCTGATGAAAATACCATGGCAGGTGAATTCAAAAATAAGATTTAAGCATAAACAGCTTAAATATTTCAGATTCACCAATTTCCTTCACTACAAATGAGATATTAACAGCTATTAACAAATCAAAATCAAATACAACTTCTAGAACTGATGGAATCCCTTCTATATTCATTAAAAACATTTCAAAAGAATTATCCGGAATCATTACTTTGTTATTTAATACTTCCATTAATGAAGGAGTTGTTATAGATGAATGGAGGTCAGCTAATGTCACACCCATTTATAAAAAGGGATCAGAACATAATGTCTCCAATTACAGACCTATATGTTTGACATCATGCATAGGAAAACTAATGGAGAGAGTACTACAACATCTAATAACCAACCATTTGGAATTTACAGGGAACCACGATATGTCTCAACACGGGTTCACTCAAGGGAAATCTTGTACGAGTAATACGATTCATTTTTCAAACCAGTCAGCAAAGCACTAGACTTCTGACTTTCTGTAGATGTAATATACCTTGACTATGAGAAAGCATTTAGGTTCATAGGTAATTTCAAGCTGAATTAGACTTGTGTCCATAGTGCTTGCCACTTATTTAATACTTCAGTATTCCAGCATTTTATTTCCTGCCCAGAAGGGACATATCAAGTTTATTTTTAAAAGAATTCATGCTTGTACTGATTACCACTTCTGGTGACAGAGAATTCCATCCAGCAACTACTCTTGGACTAAACCAATGTTTGCGTGGTAAGGTTTGCCACTTTTGAACCTCTAACTGGTAATGATGTCCCCTGTGTTCATATCTGGATGTCCTCCAAGTTAAACCTAAATCTGCTAGCAATGCAGGATCCTTTAAGCTTCTGAATAATAAGCAATAATCTCCCCTAATTCTCCTATATTCCAAAGTATACAGATTTAAGTCTTTTAATCACTCTGGATATGACTTCTCCTCAAGCCCTGCAATGGACTTTGTAGCCCTTTTTTTTTATTCGTTCTATATTAAGAATGTCAGCTTTTTTATAAGGGGCCCATACTTGAGTGCAATACTTCAGATTTGGTCTGACCAGAGCACTATAGAGGGGCATAAGCACCTTTCTATCTCTACTTGATATATGTCTCAGAATGCAATTTAATATCTGGTTGCTTTTTCTTATTACTTCAGTGCAATGGGGGCTGAATTTTAAATCAGTGCTTACTGTGATCCCTAAGTCCCTTTCCTCAATGCACTACTAAGTTCAGTGCTGTCTAATTTATAAGAAACATTTTTATTTTTTGTACCCAGGTGCAGAGTTATACACTTTTTTTGTTCAGTTCAAGCTTGCTTTTTGATGTCCAGTCATATATTGTGTTTAGTGCTTATTGCAGATGATTTGCATTCTTGAGGGTATTTATTATAGTTCCAATTCTGCACTCATCAGCAAATTTTGTTAACCAAATATCATTATTTGGTACATTCAATGAAGTTATATAGATATTAAAGAGGCAAGATCTGAGAACAGACCCCTGGGGGACCCCACTAGTCACTGTCTCCCGATTTGACTTTTTGCCCTGAATTACCACTCTCTGTCTTCGCTCCTCGAGCCATCCATCAATCCAGTTTACTATATTGTTATCTAGCTTATACTGCTTGAGGGTATATATCAGCTTCCTATGTGGAAGTTTGTCGATGGCTTTTGGAAAGTCTAAGAAAATAACATCAACATTATTTCCCTAATCAAGAGCTTTTCCCACTTTCTCATAAAAGACTAAAAGATTAGTCTGGCAAGATCTATTTTTGTGAAAGGCATGTTGTACTGTGTCCTGCAAGTTGCATGTCTCCAGATGTTCTATTATAAAATCCTTTAAGATTGATTCCATAATTTTCCCTATGATTGATGTCAAACTAATTGGTCTATAATTTTTTGGATCTGTTTTTGATCCTTTTTTAAATATAAGAATTACTAATGTTTCTCTCCAACCCTGTGGAACTTGTCCTCTATCTAAAGATTTTTGAAAGATATGGGTCAGAGGTGGAGCTAATTGATTCACAAGTTCATACAGCACCCTAGGATGAATTTCATCCGGTCCTTGTGATTTATTTGTACAGTATGTAATGTTTTTAATTTATCATGAACATCATGCACATGTATTTGTATATGTCCTGGACTTGATCTAGTTTTATCTTCTGTTTTTATTGAAGTATCTGTATTAAAGACAGAGCAGAAATAATTATTATGAATTTCTGCACATTCTTTATTACTTAATATTTCCCCCTGTTCATTTTTAAAGGGTCCAATGATGTTACCATGTTTTTGTTTGTTATTTATATAAGAATAGAAGGTCTTATAGTTACAGTATCTTTGACTAATGATGCCAATTTGAATTCATAATCTCTTTTAGCTTTCTTGATTCATTTTAACTTTTTTACAAGATTTCTATATTGTATAATTGCATGTGTATTTAAGTGATTTGTTTTTTTTTTAACCATCTATTTTTTTTGTTAATTAATGCTTTAATTTTTGGTGTTAACCATTTGGGACTAATTTTGTTGTTTGCATACTTTTCATGGTTTGGTATACTTAGTTCAATTGTTGTGTGCAACTTGTTTACCAAAGACTCCCACATTTTATTTATTGTAAGACTTCCAAATTCCTTTTTCCAATTCCAGGTTTCCATAGCCTTTTTCATAGCGGGAAAGTCGGCCTTATTAAAATTTAGAACAATAGTTTTTCTATCCCTTGTTGTCTTTTCTAAATCTTTGATTTGAAAGAAAACAGATTGGTGGTCGCTATTCCCTAATAGATTACTTGTATGTACATTTTGTACTAGTTTGTTAAAATCAAATCCAGGGTGTTGTGTGCCCTAATATTTTCAGTTACTAGTTGGACAAGGGCTGTTTGATTTACTGCATCCAAGAATTGGATACTTTTTTTACTTTTACCTTCATGGTTTATCCAATCAATATGTGGAAAATTAAAATCCCTAGTCAATATGATTCTGTCTGTGGGATCTAAATTTCTAATGACATTTATTAATTCCATGTCCCTTTCCTGGGTTATTGAAGGTGGTCTATAAATCAGGCCAAGTTTAATTTTTGGTGTTCCCTTGGGTATAAGGTTTAACCATGTCATTTCCAAACTGTCCTTTGCCCTTGTTATTTCTTCGCATTGTATTAAATGATCAATATAAATTGCAATACCCCCTCCTCTTCTTGATTCCCTTGATAGGTAATATAATTTAAAGCCAGGTATTTCCTTATCCCATCTGTCTTCAGTTGTCCACCAAGTCTCTGTAATAAGTGCTATTTGTACATTTTTCTCATATAAAATGTATTGTAATTCCTCAAATTTATTTATTAAACTATGTGCATTTATTAATGTACATCTCCACCCTACTTGGAGATCCACATTTTATGTATTATGTTATGTGTTTCCCTTCTCTCTTTATCCAGTTTAAATGAAATGAGATAACATCATTCATTTTTTTACTCAATATTCTAGTACCTGCTCTGTTTAAGTGCATTCTGTCACTTTTAAAAAGTGTAGTTTTCCTAAAGGTCCCTGAGTTATCCATGAATTCAATGCTGTTATACCTGCAGAGAGTCCGTAGACACATATTGAGCACCTCTATCCCTGAATTTTTGAACTGGTACCTCCCATGGTTTGGTAGCAGACCTGATATAATTTTGTCACTTCCCCTTTCTTTAATTTTGTTTACAATATGTTGAAAGTCTTGTATAATAGCATCTATGCCATGATAACCCACATAATTTGCATCAGTGTGGAGTATAACTAAAGGTGTTTGAAGCCCCTCCATCAGTCCATCTAAGTGACTTATATCTGAAATGTTAACCCCTGGTAGTGTGCTCACAGTTGTGTGCATTTTTCTACCTTGGCATACTATAGAATCAGTGCCTCTAGTTATAGAATCTCCTATAATTATAATATATTTTTCTTTTACTGCTTTTATAGTTTCATTTTTTACTATGAGGTCTGGTTTAGTTAATACTGATTCCTTCTTGTTTTTTTGATCGTTTCCTTGTTTGGTCTCTGAGTCTTCGTTTAAAATTCCTTCATCTAATACTGGTTGCCTGTCTTTAATGTGTACATTTAAATCTTGTTTTAAGACCTCCTGTCTTTCACCTCCATCCATACTAATGTTTAGGTGTCCTTGCATATGTACTCTATCTCAGTCTAGTAAATGATATCTATTTTCTAACTCAGGATAACATTTTGACATCAGGTTTTTATTATCTAACTTAGTGGGATGTTTCACTGTGTTTACCCACTGTTTGTTGTCATGAATATTTTCTGTCTCATACAAGGTTTGTTGTGGATCTTCCTCATTTGTTTTATTTATGTCATTTTCCAGTAAAAAAAAAGAGTCTATGTAAGCTTCTAGTTCTCCAATCTCTTTTTGAACTTCTAATGTACCTATTTGTTTATTTCCTTCAACCCTCCACCTTAGCTGTTCATTTTCAGTTTGTAAAGTTTGGATTTGTAGACACTTATCACATGTAAATTCAACTGCTATCTCTTCTTCTGTAAACATTTTATAGGATATGCATAACTTGTGAGTTCTTTTCTTTACTTTGGTCTTAACCAGTTTGTGGGATATTTATAAATAGCTAGAGTACAGCCTTAGTTTATTACTCTTAATAAAAAGTACTTACTGCCACAATGGTTTGTTAATATTTTCTCTTATATCCCATGGTCCCAGTGGACACAGCAGACACGCACAGATGCACATGTCTCTGCGCACATCTCTGCGTGCAACTATGTGTGCCCTGCTCACTGCAAGGGTGAGTTAAATGGGCCCTGTGACCCGGAAGTGCATGTGTGGGGTCGCGGGAACACTCATAGCCCAAAAGTGTTAAAAAACACTGTTTTAACTAGTTTAGAGCCCAATGGTGATTCTGTGGCTCTAAAGTTGGTCAACAGTATTTAAAAGTAAAAATAAAATTGACACCGTATCACACAGAATCCCTAATAGAACATCTTATAAAACTTAACTTGCATCCTCGAGTTATAAAGTGGATTGCCTCTTGGCTGGATGGTAGAAAGCTGAGAGTTGTACTAAAAGGGTACGAATCCAAGGGGTTGTAAGGTGACTAGTGGAGTGCCGCAGGGATCGGTGCTGGGTCCTACTTTATTCAACATAATGATCTCTAACATGCAGACAGACAATGGTGTATGGATACAAAAGTATGCAGATGATAGTAAGTTAGGATGCTAATAGATAGTAATGTAGCTGTAGAATCTCTTCAGAACAATTTGAACAATCTTTACATATGGGCCTGTGAGAACAAAATGGTATTTAATATCACAAAGTACAAAGTAATGCACTTTGCGAAGAACAATAGACAAGCTAACTATACCATTAATAACATCAGTCTTGAAGTTACTACATCCAAAAGAGATATTGGTGTTAACATTATTAACAACTTAAAATTTAGTACTCATATAAACAAAACAGCTAAGAAGTGTCATGGTATATTACGGTATAGTCTTAAACATTTAAAAAGTCGTGAGCAGGAGGTCATAATTCCATTGTACAACAGTTTGATTAGGTCTAATCTGGAATATTGTGCCCCCTTCTGCTCCCCCACACTAATTAGAGATAAGGTAACTCATGAGTCTATACAAAGTAAATTAACAAAACATGTCAAGAATCAAGAATTATTAAACTATGAGGAAAGACTTAGAAATTTAGGTATTTTTTCCCTAGAATATAGAATAACTAGAGGTGAACTATGTTGAGCCTACAAGGCATCTGAGAATAGGTTATTCCTTAAATCAAACTGTTTGACAAAACAAACCCCACTCGGTTGTACAAGATCACACAAATTACGATTGCATTCAGAGATATGTAAAACTGAGTGCAGAAAAAACTTTGTAACTCAGACAGTACCTCACATATGGACTACACTACCAGTTGAGGTAGTAACCAATGAAAACCTCAAACAGTTCAAAAGAAACCTAGATCAATACATGGGAGATAAAAAATTAATCTACCGTCAAGTTAAAACGACGGTGAGTTCAATATGGGCACGTCCCTCGAACTCATACAATCTATGAACCAATGAACCTATGATACACCTCAGAGCTGAAAAGGTTGGTGCCCAAGAAGGAGACCTCGCCAATTTGTGCTGGGTGTGCACTGTGAAGGTGGAAATCCGCAGCCAGGCCCTGCGCAGCCATGGACTGGGCACAAGAGTTTCCGATGTCCAAACTGTCTGAAGCTGGTGTTTGGCCAGCGCTCAACCCTGGTCTCTGGCCACCTTAACAACTGACTACAAATCTGCAGAAAGGTATGGGAGGATATAGTCATAGATGCCCATCAGGGCATGACCATAGTTGGCCATCATCAAGTTGTAACTCGCCATACAGAGACCCAGGGAGGTCGCAGAGTAGACTTTCTTGGTCACATGGTCCAGTGTCTTTGACTTGTTGTTGCAGAGATCTGTCCACATCCCTGACATTGCCTATCTTACGGAAGACAGAGTCCACCACCAACCCCTCAGCCAAGGGATGACCAGAGAAACCAGACAGGGAACTGGTTGGAACCACATACTTGTGGACCATGCAGGTTGAGGGCACTGCACAAGAAACCAGCTGCTGCCATGGCTCCAGCACAGGTCCCAGGATAGCCTCCACCACAGGGAAGGTGACCCCTGGGTAATCATCCCAATCCAGGATCTCCATGAGGGGGTATTTGGCATGCTTCTGGACTGACTGCAAGGGATCTCCACTGACTCAGAGATCAACTGGAGTAAAGCCCTGAAGGAGACCGGCCCATGTTGAGTGGTCAGTTCTTCAGTCAATTCATGGTCGAAGCCTGGGGTCCTCAATGATTAACAGAAGACCCGTCACAGTCTGAACACTCCTGAAAGATCACCCTCAGCCACTTTTCCCCATGGACCACCCTGGATTTATTCAAGTGGGTGATCTTGACCGACAGACAACCAGGAAGGCCACTAGCCAAGCAGGAGGCCTTGGTAGGGGCTCCCTGTAATGGCTTCTTGAGCAGCTGTTCCACCCTAATTGGTGGAGAGGCCAGTGCTGGAGAAATCAGGCTCGGCAGGACTGGCATGGGCCAAACTGGGGGTTGGTCACAGAAGTGTGGGGCCCGGGGGAAGGGACCTAGCTTGTCTGAGGACCCACTGCTGCCACATGAGCTCCTCATAGTCCCGATGCAGCTTGCAATGGAGCCTTTTATCTTCTGAAGATGAAGAGGAGGAGGAGTGTTGACTGCGCTTCTGGGCTGAGGGTCAAGTGCAGGAATACAAGGAGTCCCTCAACTGTGATATTGACCAAGACTTAGATCTCGACCAATGACTAGAGTCTCAATGGCAAGGAGAAGCAGGAGGAGAGGCAGGGTACAGAACATGCACTGGCTCCTGCCACAGGACCCCAGAAGGAGGTAACTCCAGGGAGGAGACAGTCTGGTTGACTGATTACTCTCTATCTTCCTGGGAGAGTGTTGAAAAGACCGGAGTCCTCCACACTGAGGCATTCTCAATCCCCAAAGACAGTGGGTTGACTGGGTCAAAAAAAATTTCAACCAACTCGTTGGCTTATGTCATGGCCAACAAGCTTAATGGTAGTACTGTGGAGCTAGCAGCCTGACCCTTGACCAATACCAGCTTGGCCAAGGCTGAGCGTTCAACAGCCTTCAAGTGGTCAAGAGAAACATGGGAGCGGGAACGGCATGCTTGTTTCTGGTCCCATGATCATCAGCAGGATTTCTTTACCTTTATTTCATCACTATGGGAAGGGCCCTCCCTGAATCTTTGCAAAGATTGGCACATTTCTCAGAACATGTCTGTGATGGACATGCCAATGCTGGCCCCAACCAGGAGCAAACACAGACACCAAGGATATGCCCATTGCAGATTAGGCCACTGCTGCCTCTTCCATGACTGAAAGCTGAGTAGCTGAGTCCACAGCCATGGGCACTAGCTTATGCATGCCCTTCGAGCGGACCGGGGGTCCCAACTGTTCAGCTAACCGAGGAGAAGGCAGACATAAAGGTCCTCTAGGGATGATGGTAGAAATGATTTACACAGGCCACAGGCCTGGGCCTCATGCTCTGCCTCAAGGTAGCAAATGCACAAGGAGTGCAGGTCCATCTAGGACATCTTCTGATTGCAAGCGATGCAACATTTAAATCTGGGACGGACCGGACCTCTTCACTATCCATGCTGGGAATGGACAAAGAATTCGAAGAATCTGAAGTAATTCAAAGACAAAGTGAAAGTAGAAACTACATTAAGGCCTACACCATACATGAAGCTGTGAAGGAAGAGACCTAACTATTCCAGTGGAAAGCAAGATCTGACATCACGGGGTGGAGCTGAGGAATATACCACCCAGATGGGTGGGAGGATCTTAACTTGAAGATGTTCTGGCTGGATTTATTGGGGAAAGGAAGACTGCCAGAGTGTGGATAGTGCACCATATCCATGCCCCTAGAGTTAGGTAGTTAGAATTGTCATTACTATAGTAGTGGGCTGGCAGCATAGCCTAGAGGTTAGAGTAACAAGCTGTGAATGAGCTTGGCACATCCAGCAGGCAGAGCTGGGTTTGATTCCTACAACCTCCACTTGCATACTATGTGACTCTGAGCAAGTCACTTAATCTCCCCAGCATTCCAAGGGCACCCCTTAAAACAGGCACTTGTGCCTAGTGGGACTTACATAAATAAATACATACATAATAAGTAATATTTTCATCTAACAAGAAGAGAGTATTATTGATATCTTTAAAAAATTCAGATTCCAAGCAGTACCTTGGAAGGAAAAGTCTAGAACTTATTTAGGAAAAGGTTCTGAAGTACCAGATTTGACGTCCCTTCTAGTTTGAATGTCCAGGCAATAATAGAAAGTAAAGGTCTGCTCTGTGAATCTGGTAACTGCCTTAAACACCTCTAACAGGGGTATACCCTTAATGCATCCAGGACAGCAGATACAGCTCTGATGGAGTGTACCCACAGGCCTTTGGTGGTATTTTCACAGCAGAGCTGTATGCTAGAGACTATCCAATAAGAAATGGTCTTCTCATGCTGCTGGTTTACTTTTACCTGCTTCACTATACTGTAAGTGACAAACAGCTGTGTGAAGTCAATTCTGGGCACTTTTGTTCTGTCCATGTAAAAACTCAAGGCCCTCTACACATTTCGAGTGCAGTTTTTTCTTCACCTGTGTTGGCGTGAGATTTTAGGAAAACAAAACATAGGCAAGTGCAGACTGGATCATGTAAAAAGCAAAAATAAAACACTTTTGGTAGAAATTTCACATTTGGCCCAAGTACCACTTTAACCCTATGGAAAAAAATGCACATTTAGGATCTCTGCAGAGGGCTTGCAGCTCACAGACACTTCTGGCAGAAGTAATAGCTTCTAAAAACATTGCTTTCTATGTTAAATATTTGAGCTCAGCTGAGAACATAGGCTCAAAGGAAAAGTTACTCACTGTAGTTAACAGCTTTTCTACCAACTATTAGAACACCCTGTACAACTCTCTGCAGCATCTCTGTGCACAAGATGGTTAGAATCTTTGTTTTCAGAGATGCTGTCTCCTGTGCAAATGTTTGAGGCCCCAATGCTCTTACCTTGGATCTTTGAGCTGAAAAGTTCAAGAGCCTTGAGACATAAATAGAAAAATAATATTCCAATTACAAAATATCAGTAAAAAATCTATTTAAAGATCCTCTTTGAATAGTAAAAAAACAAGCTATAACAGTCATGAAAGCTCATGCTAGTTACAACACTAAAAATGATTTAAAAGAACCTATTATCCTTATCTTAAACAAGCATTTGTCTATGCCGAATGTTTGCTTGCTGGTATTGGCATTGATATTGCAGGGGTTAGAGAGATGAATAATAGGAATGGCAGTGAAGTATTAAACTAATGCCAACCCTCACCCCCACCCTGCAGAGACTGACAGGGGTTTGGGGATGTGCCTTTGGGTTGTCGGCTATAATGCTCATGCCATTCCACCTCACTCCAACCCGCAGACACCGACAGGTGTTGCGGTGTGCTTTGGGGTCTTTGGCCCTTACGTTCACCCCATTCCATAAGGAAATAAGCTGAGATGGGTGCAGTAGAGGAGAATGGGGTGAACGTTAGGGCTGAAGACCCAAAGGCACACCTCAATGCTTGTCACTGGTTGCAGGGTGGGGGTGGAATGGCATGAGCATTACAGCTGACAGCCCCAAGTCACCCCCCCCCCGCCTGCCAGTCTCTACAGGGTGGTGCATTACAGTTGAAAACCCTAATACCCCGGGTGTTTGTTGGTATTTTCACTCTAAATTTTCAACATGGGCTTTTTGGGACCCCACCTCATGAACAGTGGCACTATCATTTTGTTACTCAATCCCCAAAAGATGATCCCGCACAGTGACTGCGCCATTCAGCACCACAGGTACGAAAACACATTTTGGGTAGGATGTGAAAAATGACAGCTGTACTGTTCATGAAGAGGTGTGGAAAAATGGCAATGTTGAAAATCTGGAGTGTAAATATGAAAAATTGGTGACGTTATAAGTGTGTGTAGAAACTGGGCAACGCACACCTGTGACACAATCATTTTTTGGACTTTTTCACCAAATTTTCAACATGGGCATTTTGGGACCTTCCCTCATTAACAGTGGCACTGTGATTTTGTTACTCTATCCCAAAAGTTGATTTCCCACAGCAACCCCGCCATTCTACGCCACAGGTGTGAAAACACATTTTGGGAAGGATGTCAAAAATGACAGCTATACTGTTCATAAGGAGGTGTGAAAAAATGGCAATATTGAAAATCTGGAGTGAAAATATTAAAAATTGGCGAAGTCACACATGTGAGTGGAAACTGTGCAACACACGCTCATAATGCAGTCATTTTTATGTCGGCTTGCACGCATGTCAGCCAACATACTGCAGTACTAGCAGATTTGGAGGCGCGGTCACTGTTGGGCGAATGCAGGGCACACATCAGTAGGTGCGTCCCTCATTCCCCAATCAGCCAGAAGCAGGGGCCAACACCCTGCTTACCTAATGCAGCCACCAGATCTGAGAAAAGGTCCACTGCAATGAGAGTGAGGCTCTCATGCAGTGTGACCACAACACGTCTCCCGATGTGCAGACAACATGGCGGCAGTGACTGCCGCTGCCTGTCAAAATGCCAACAGGGAAGCCCACTCCCCATTGGCATTATGTAACCTCCCTCCCGCTTTTGCTGTGTGCCAATGGGGGTGCACGATCCCCGTTGGCATCATGTCACCACCCCCTTTTATTGTGTGCTGACAGGGTGCCCAATCTCCGTCGGCATAATGTGGTCCCCCCTTTTGTTGTGTGCCAACAGGGGTGCCCAATCCCCCATCGGCTACAGCTGCCCCCCCAAAAAGACTCCGGTGGCATGCTGGGAGCCCACCCCAGCGTGCCACAATTCCCTGTCAAAGAAGAAAACGATCCTGCAGTGTTTTTTTTTTTTTTACTTGTGGGAAAAGAAAATGGTCCCTCGGTGGTCTCCCTGTCCCCCTCTCACAACCCGCACCCACCCACCGCGCACCCTGCCTCCCCACACACCCCACCCCATACTTACCTCCAGAGTCCGCACGATGATCTTTTGGTGGACCAGGAACATATCAGCACTCTTCAAAGCTGACTGCGAACTGAGGAAATGCCAGTAAGCTATATAATGGAATAAATGGGTTTTTTTCAACTTTGATGCATATCTCAGGCATTTGTTTGAATTTTGGCACCAAATTTTAAACATGGGGTTTTTGGGACCACTCTTCATGAATTTTGCCACTGTCATGGCATTAATCAGCCCCGGAAGGTGATTTCACGGTCACTGCGCGGAATCACCTTTCGGACCAATTACTGAAACGACAGTGCCAGTGTTCATGAGGTGGGCTCTCAAAAAGCCTGTGTTGCAAATTTGGTGGAAAAAATCCCAAAAAATTATTGTTTTACGAGTGTATTACAACAGTTTCTACGCACGCCGAAACTTGTGGAATTTGCAATATTTTTACCCCAGATTTTCAACATTGGCTTTTTTCCACACCTCCTTGTGAACAGTATAGCTCTCATTTTTCACATCCTGGCCGAAATGTGTTTTCACACTTCCAGCGCAGAATAGCACGGTCGCTGTGGGAAATCAGTGTGCAGGACAGATTATGAAAATGGCAGTTATACTGTTCATGAGCAGAGGTCCTAAAATGCCTATGTTCAAAATTTGGTGATGATACTCCATAAAATGACTGTGTTACAAGCGTGCGTTGTGTAGTTTGCACAAACGCTAGTAAATTAACGAATTTATAATATTTTCACTCCAGATTTTCAACATTGCCATTGTTCTGCACCTTCTTATGAACAGTATAGCTGTCATTTTTCACATCCTGGCTGAAATGTGTTTTCACAGTTCCAGCACAGAATAGCGCAGTCACTGTGACAAATCCATGTTTGAGCCACATTATGAAAATGACAGTGACATTAGCAGAGGTACTAAAATGCCTATATTGAAAATTTGGTGACGAAAGTCCATAAAATGAGTGTCTTACGATCGTGTGTTGCACAGCTTCCACGCACGCTCATAACTTCGTGAATTTGTAATATTTTCACTCCAGATTTTCAAAACTGGCATTTTTCCACACCTCCTTATGAACAGTACAGCTGTCATTTTACATATCCAGGCCGAAATGTGTTTTTGCATGACCGGCACAGAATTGCATGATTGCTGTGCAAAATCAGTTTTTGGGACAGTTTGAGGAAATGACGGTGACACTGTTTATGAGCAGAGGTCCTAAAATGCCTATGTTGAAAATTTGGTGCGAAAGTCCATAAAATGACTGAGAAGGTGTTGCATGGCTAAGTAGTTTCCCCACGCACCCTTGTAACTTAGCAAATTTGCAATATTTTCAGGCCAGATTTTCAACAGTGATATTTTTCCACACTTTCTTTTCAACAGTAAAGCTGTCATTTTTCACAGCCTGCCCAAAATGCATTTCCGCAGCTGTGGCGCACAATGGCGTAGTCGCTGTGGGAAATCACCTTTTGAGACACATTAACAAAATCATAGTGCCACTGTTCATGAGGGGAGGTCCCAAAATACCAATGTAGAAAATGTGGCTAAAAAACTCCCACAAATAATTGAGTTACGGATGCGAGTTGCACAGTTCCTACACATGCTCATGACTTCACCAATTTTTCATTTTTTCACTCCAGATTTTCAATGTTGCCATTTTTTTACGCTTCGTCATGAACAATGCAGTTGTCATGTTCCACATTCCTGCCCAAAATGTGTTTTCATCCCTGTGTCGCCAAATGGCATCGCCGCTGTGTAAAACCACCTTTCAGCTTACAAACTGACTGTGCCGCTCTTCATGAGGTGGGGTCACAAAAAGCCCATCTTGAAAATTTGGAGTGAAGGCACCAACACACGACTACGGTGTTACGGTTTCCAGCTGTGGCACCCCACCCTGTACAGACTGACAGGCATTGACAAATGCTTGTTGTAACATGGCATAAAAAAGAAAAACAAAATGAAGCACTCAGATAGGTGCAAACACACCATGTGGCACAGTAGAAACCATGGTCTAATACCATAGTAGATCATGGTTTGTATTGTAATACTTTGGCAATCCACTACAGCCAAGAAGCAGTATACAAGTGAAAGCAATATGCAAATAGCTTGCAGTGTGTAGTTGTCCCAACTTGTAGTTACTAAGAATTTTCCTGGCACAGGGTTTTTGACTTTTTCAAGATTGTTCTATATTGTAACTACAACAGAAGTTCATGAGTTACTAAAGATTGTACATTTAAACTCCACATATACTGTTAATTATGCTGCAGCAATATTTCTGTAGAAGTGAACAGTTACATACTGTTACCATCCATTCTGATCTACTGCTTTCTAAGCAACTGTGGGTGCAATGCATTGTGGATGACTGAATAACATTATCTGGCCTAGCCTTTCTTGGTGAATACACAGTGGTAAAGATGAGCATGCAGCTTCTATAACCGAAAGCAAAAATAACAGACACTGAGATAAACAAAGCAAAATTAAAGAGAGAGGATACTTCTGTGGGTGAATAGAAAAATAAATTGAGAGACACAAAAAGGAATCAAAGAAACAGACTAACAATAGTAGTCAAAACAAGTATTTGAAAGATGAAAGCAGTAAACGTTATGTTGTTCTATGTCCTGCTGAGTTAGATAGTTTAGAGGGAAAAAAAGTGAAAATAATATTCCGCAAAATAGTAGTTGTTCAATAAAGTGTTTTTCAGATTGCCTTAGTTCAGTACGTTTGGAGAAAAGGTGCTTGTGCTACTAGGATTGTGTGACAGCCACCTATTGGTCTGCAAAGGAACTGGAGGAAGAAAACTAAAATGTACCATAGCACACTCCCATCATGCAGTGCAGCCCATATCTTCTAATACATAGAGAGGAAAATCAAAGCACCTAGAATAGAAAGTAATTTGCAAGTTTTTGAAAAGTTGTAAAATATGTTTTGATGTTAGAAAGCTTAAAGCTTGTAATGAAAGTTATTTTAACAAAAGTGAAATAGCCACCACGATATTTCCAATAGGTGTGTTCCAATTGTTTTCAAGTATATGTACAACATGTTTAATAACTTAATTTATAGTATTCTAAAAGTAAATCAGTGTGATTGTACTCATTTTTTCAAAGACTATTAATCATATGCTCATTGTCATGTTACAAGCGGATTAAGCCACTCGGAAGAATGGGTCTACAGTGGAATTAATCCATGGTTGGTTGGTTGGACCCACTCGGCCTTTGGGCTCGTGGTCCAACCCCCCCCCAACCATGGATTAATACCACAGTAGACCCATGCTTTTTTGTGGCTTAATCCTTACTTGGATTTGTTTCACCAAATTTGCAACATGAGTTTTTTGGGACCCCACTTCATAGACAGTGGCACTGTTATTTCGTTAATCGGTCTCAAAAGATGATTACATGCAGCAACCGCAAAATCACCTTTCCGGACAGAGTAAGCAAATGACAGTGACAGTGTTCATGAGGTGGGGTCCCAAGAACCTCATGTTGAAAATGTGGGGTGAAAATTCCTAAAAATGGCTGCGATATCAACCTAAGTTGAACCCCCCCCCATTGACTCCCATTATACAGTTTACCGTCATTCCTTCAGTTTGCCGGTTGGCTTTGAAGAGTGCAGACGTGTCCCGGTCCATAGAAGATCACTGCTGCTGACCTCTGGAGGTAAGTGTGGTATAAGGGAGGGGTGCGGGGAGGTGGGTCCACAGAGGGAGGGTTGGTGAGGGGCAGGGGAATGGGGAGACAACGAGGGACTGTTTTCTTTTTTGCAGGGGAAAAAAAGACTTTGGGGGTGGTTTTCTTTATTTTACAGGTTACCAAAAATATTTAGGCACACTGGTGTGGGCTCCCAGTGTGCCACAACAGTGTGTGTGTGTGGGGGGCATGCTGACACAGGGATTGGGCACCCCATTGTTGGCACTTGAAATATTCAGGTGGGGTGGGGGGTCATCTGACTCCAGAAGTGAGCATCCCGGTGTCAGAAACATAAATGAAAAATTATTGTGGCATACTGGGGTGGGCTCCCAGTGTGTCACATTGATGGGGGAAGGGGACACATGCCAACACAGGGATTTGGCACCCCAGTGTCAGCTGTCCAGGGAGTGTGTGGAAGGCGGCAGGAGCTGCCAACATGGAAAGCTGTGCTGTGGCTCATTTATTTATTGAAATGGTACACCAGGAAAGACACAATGAACAAGCAAGGTGCTTGGCGGCAGGAGCTGTCAAGAACCATAACTCTGGCCATGCGCATTACTGTTCACTATAATATGCATGGCCGGAGTCTTGTCAGCTGCTGCCAACAGAGAGAAGGTATGTCTATGTGCCTGGTTGCGAGGGAGGGGGAAGGTCCTACTGCAATGAGGAATCTTCCTCATTGTAGTGGCAGATTTCTTTCAAGTGCGGTCCTCTCTTTCAAAATGCTGTCATAGACAGCTCGCCAATTCATTGGTGCCTGAGGGATGAGCTCCTTAAAGTGTCAGCTGCAAGGGCAGAATCTCACACACCTCTAAAATGTTGTACTGTCCCAAGATGTTTCTTGTGCATGCGCACAAGCAAACATAACAAGCATTTGTCAATGCCGAATGTTGTCTTGCTGGCATTGGCATAGTGCAGGAGTTAGAGACGCATAATAGGAATGGCATTAAAGTACTGAAGTGACATCAACCCCATCCCCACCCTCCAGAGATCGACAGGCATTGGGGTGTGCCTTTGGGTGGTCAGCTATAACGATCGTGCCATTTTACCTCACCCTACCCTGTAGACACTGACAAGTGTTGTGGTGTTCTTTGGGGTCTTTGGATGTTATACTTACCCCATTCCATAAGGAAATACGCTGAGGCTGGTGCAGTATAGGAGAATGGGGTGAACTTTGTGGCCGAACACTCCAAGGCACACCACGATGCCTGTCACTGTCTGCAGGGTGGGGGTGGGGGTGGAATGGCATGAGCATTACAGCCGATAATCCCAAGTCACACCCCTGATGCCTGTTAGTCTCTATGGAGTGAGGTGCTACAGTTGGAAACCCTAACACCGTAGACGTGTGTTGGTATTTTCACTCCAAATTTTCAACATGGACTTTTTGTGAGCCCACCTCATGAAGTGCGGCACTATCAGTTTGTTAGCTGAAAGGTGGTTTTGCACAGCGGCTATGTCATTTGGTGACACAGGGATGAAAACACATTTTGGGCAGTATGTGGAAAATGACAACTGTATTGTCCGTGAGGAGATGTAAAAAATGGCAACGTTGAAAATCTGGAGTGAATATATGAAAAATTGGTGAAGTCATGAGCATGCATAGAAACTGCACAACTCGCGTCCATAACCCAATTATTTTTGGGATTTTTTCAACACTTTTTTAACATAGGTATTTTGGGACCTCCCCTCATGAACAATGGCACTGTGATTTTGTTAATTTGTCCCAAACGTTGATTTCCCACAGTGACCATGCCATTGTGCGTCACAGGTGCGAAAACACATTTAGGGCAGGATGTGAAAAATGACTGCTATACTGTTCATAAGGAGGTGTGAAAAAATGCCAGTGTTAAAAACTTGTCATGAAAATATTGCAAATTTGTGAAGTTACAAGGGTGCATGGAAACTGCATGATGCACATTTGTAATACAGTCATTTTATGGAATTTTGTCACCAAATTTTCAACATTGGCATTTTAGGACCTCTGCTCATGAACAGTGTCACTGTCATTTCTGAAAACTGTTCCAAAAACTGATTTCGTACAGCGACTGCGCTATTCTGCACTGGACGTGCGAAACCACATTTCAGCCAGGATATGTAAAATGACAGCTCTACTGTTCATAAGGAGGTGTGGAAAATGCCAATTTTGAAAATCTGGAGTGAAAATATTACAAATTCATGAAGTTAAGAGCGTGCGTGGAAACTGCGCAATGCATGTTCTTACAACAGCCATTTTTTGGTTTCCACCAATTTGCAACATAGGCTTTGGGGAACACACCCCTCATGAAAAGAGTGGCACTGTCGTTTAGTTGTCGGTCCTTAAAAGGTGATTCCGCGCAGTGACCGCGAAACCACCTTTTGGGACTGAATAACACCATGACAGTGCCTGAATTCATGAGGGATCCCAATAGCCCCATGTTGAAAATTTGGTGTCAAAATTCCCAAAAATGCCTGAGATATGCACCAAAGTTGAAAAAATCCTATTTTTGCCATTACACAGCTTACCAGCATTTCTTTAGTTCATGGTCAGCTTTGAAGAATGCAGACATGTTCCCGGTCCACCGAAGATCGTCGTGCTGGGCTCCGGAGGTAAGTATGGGGTGAGGAGGATGTGGGGAGGCCAGATGCGCAGAGGGTGGGCGCGGTTGGGGAGGGGCAGGAGACCGCAGGGACTGTTTCCTGTTTTACAGGTAAATAATAAAAAAAAACATTGTGAGACAGTTTTTTTTTTTTAACTGGGTAATTTGGCATGCTGGGGTGGCCCAGTGTGCCAGCACGGAGTTGTTTTTTGGGGGCTGTAGCCAAAGGAGGATTGGGCACCCCTGGCCTGCAAATACCAGTGGGCGGGAGAGCCGAGGGGATTGGGCACCTCTCGCACACAACAAATGGGGAGGGACATTATGCCAATGGGGATTGGGCTCCCATCGGCAGATTGAACTGGGAAGGGGGACTGAAGCCGATGGGGTTGGGCCCTCGTCAGCAAAGAAATACTTTTGGGGCACATGATGCGAGGGATTAGGTACTTCCTCGGCTTTGGCAGAAATGGGAGGGGACATTATGCCAACGGGAGTGGGCTCCCCATCGGCATTAGACAGCGGCAGCAGTCACTGCGCCATGTTGCTTGCACATCGAGGCGTATAGGTCCCACTGCATGACAGCTTCGCTCACATTGCAGTGGACCTTTTCTTAGATCTGGTGGCCACATTAGCTATGCATGATGTCAGTGCCTGCTGCTGGTTTATTGGGGAATGAGAGATGCACCTACTGATGCATGCCCTGCATTCGCCAACAGTGACCGCACCTCCAAATGTGCTACTACAAGATGTTGGCTGGGGCGCACACGCGAGTCAACAAAAAAATTACTTTGAACAACAGATATACTAGATTCACAAGTAGTCTTCAGAGGAAGAACTTATCTAAACTGCTTGTTTTTTCACAGCTCTGTTTAGAGCATCAACTAAAGTGAATTGTGTCCTCTAAATATTCTTACTGTCTGTAGTAGAGGTGCCAAAAGCATCTGCACATAGAACAGTCGACAGACTGCTGACTTATCTCTTTCTAGCTGATAAACAAAGTAGTACTACAATTAAAATGCTTGGTGAGACTTATCTTAGTTTGGTACAGATTAGTCTTTTCCCTGCCTGATACGCCAGACACATGCGCAGAAGATGTGCATGTCTCTGCATGCATCTCTGTGTGCGTAGACGAGCATTTGACCTGCTTGCAGATGGGCAAGATTTTATGAGCAACCTGACAAAGAAATGACTCTGAGGTTGGGCTGCTCCCTCTGTGAGTAAGTTGTTTTAAACTAACTAAAATGATCTGCTTAGCAGCAAATACCACCCTCCAAAATTAGGCAGAAATTTCTAAAAACAGTGGCCTACTTTAAAAATCCTACAGTTCAGATCTGTAGTCCACTGCAGACAAGCGCACAGACTACAACTCCCACCCACTTCCTAGCTGGAGCTCCTTGCTACAACAGAGACTCCTATACCCCCACTGGGCACACTTGTAGAGTATTCTTGTTCAAAACTGCATACTAACAAGCTGTTGGAGCCTGTCTCACGACGTAGTGCTGTCACACAGGTCAGCAGCTAAATTTCAAACTGGTAAGGCTGCATCTAGAGTATGGAGTTCAGTACTGGTACACACACCTCAAAAAGGACATTAATCTGCTGAACAAGGTCCAGAGGAGGGCTACAAAAATGATAGAGAGTCAGCAAGGTAAGGCATATGAGGAGAGATTGAGGGCACTGAACATGTACTCCCTGGAAAACAGGAGAGAGAGGGGACATGATAGGAACCTTCAAGTACTTGAAAGGGATAAATAAGATTTGATAAGGAGAGTCTGCTTAAGGTGAGTGGCAACCATAACACGAGAGGGCACAGTTGTAAGCTGGAGAGTGGGAGGTTTAGGAGGGAGGTCAGGAAACACTTCTCGACAAAGAGGGTGGTGGACACTTGAAATGCACTGCCTGAAGAGGTCATCTCATGGAAGACAGTGGGCATCTTTAAGAGAGGCTGGGATAGGCATGGGGGAAGGTAAGTATCATTGGTAGGGAGGATGGGAAGAGTGAGGAGGGAGGACAGGGAAAGTAGCTCAAGCTGTGGACCCTGCAATACGAGCAGACTTGATAGACCAAATGGCCTTCTTCTGCTGGCGTCTTCGTATGTTCATTCAAATAATCCCACTCGCAGAGGGGTGAGCTTTTATGTGCAACCTGAACCGGAAATGACTCTGAGGTCGAGCTGCTTCCTCTGCAAATAAGTTGTTTTGAACCAACTAAAACATTCTCTTTAGCAGCAAATATTACCCTCCAAAATCAGACAGATGCACTGTGTCCAGTTTTTGGAGGCTGCACCACAGAAAGGACATAGATAAGGGGGAGGCAGTCCAGAGGAGGCAACTAAAATAGTGCAGGGTTTGCACAGGAAATGCTACTAGGAAAGAATTAGGGATCTCAACATATACACGCAGGAAGAGAGGAGTGAGAGAGCCGACATGGTCTCCGAGTTTACAAGTGAGATAAATAAGCTGACGTACCTCAGTGGAAGGAAGTGACTGGTCATTATGCCCAACAGGCAAGCATATGTGATTACCTTGCTCCCTGTCCTTGGCTGTGTGACTCTGGTTAGAAAGAGACCATCAAATGGGGAAAAGTAATACTAATTAGGCTCCAGCTTTAGGCAAGGTACAGCCCCAAGATCCCAGTGGATCTTGGATCAGTAGGTGGATGAAACCTGGAACCTTCAAAGTGCAGTGACCATAAAGAGGTCTCATTATAGCAGCAGCTATTATAAACATTAGTCCAGTCAGCAAAAAAGACCTGCCCTATGTAATGTAGGAGAGATTAGTGCATCACATAAAGGCAGCACCAAGGGAGTGGACAGTCCCAAATTCAAAATCAGACACAGGCAGTGGGCCAAGGGGGGGGGGAGTGCACAACACAGAGTAGCCATGTTTTTAACACCTGACCCACTCCCATCCCCCCTCCAAGTTAGCTTGTCTCATGGTCTGAGTTCAGGAATTCAGTGCGGTTATACATGGCAAAGTCCTGGGGCATGTGCAAGCGACCAGGTGGTCGCAGTCACCATTCTCGCATCCTACCCATGTGGGTGGACAGTTCGCCAAGCGAGTTGGAAGGGAAATTCAAACCACAAGCAGCAGTTACTGCGTGGGCTTGGTGTTTGAGTGTTACAACCCCAAGTCTTCATGAGAGACAGCAGGACAGTTGGAGAGTTCAATCCAAGTCAGGGCCACAGCAGCACAGAGACAGTGATGGAGAACAGAAATGGCTTATCTGGAGGGTTGAACCCAGTTTCATTGGCTGTGCTGGTGTGTGTCTCCTTAGGTCGTCAAGTGGCAAAGATCAGAGCAGTCTGGGTCACAGCCACAGTTAATCCGATGGCTCCACTGCAGCAGCAACTCTTCCTATGTGGGTGCACTCCTCTTCCTAGTGCAGCACATGTCTCTCACCTCCAGGGCTTCTTCCCTCCTTCTCCACCAGTACTAGAACACCAACATCAGGGCTAGACAGCCTCTTAAGACTCCACTAAAGCTGGATCATGGTGGTGAGTGGGTGGCGGCACAGACAAGCAGTACCAACTGCCATCTCTGTAGAATCCAAGTAGTTTTTTTTATTTTATGGCACTGGCAGAGCACAACAGCTGGCAGCAAGGGAGCAAGCCTCTTGTTGCTAAGGGAAGCACTGCAACATATGGATCACCACTGGGATGCAACCTTTTTTTTTTTTACCAGTGCACGTGACCTGATGTAGAGCTGCCACTGGACACCAGGACTTGGGAAGGGGCCCAAGCACCTGAAAACATAGCAGTTGGTGGTCAGGAGCCTGAGGATATGGCAGATGGGGCTCAGGAGCCTGAGGACATGGTAGCTGGGGCCCAGGAGCCTGAGTAACATGCAATTGGGGCCATGGAGCCTGAGGACATGGGAGCTGTGGCTCAAGAGCCTGAGGACGTGGCAGCTGTGGCTCAGGAGCCTGAGGACGTGGCAGCTGGGACTCAGGAGCCTGAGGACGTGGCAGCTGGGACTCAGGAGCCTGAGGACATGGCAGCTGGGACTCAGGAGCCTGAGGAATTTGCAATCGGGGCCATGGAGCCTAAGGAATTTGCAATCAGGGCCATGGAGCCTGAGGATATGGCAGCTGTGGCTCAGGAGCCTGAGGACGTGGCAGCTGGGACTCAGGAGCCTGAGGACATGGCAGCTGGGACTCAGGAGCCTGAGGACATGGCAGCTGCGACTCAGGAGCCTGAGGACATGGCAGCTGCGACTCAGGAGCCTGAGAACATGGCAGCTGGGACTCAGGAGCCTGAGGACATGGCAGCTGGGACTCAGGAGCCTGAGGACATGGCAGCTGGGACTCAGGAGCCTGAGGACGTGGCAGCTGGGACTCAGGAGCCTGAGAACGTGGCAGCTGGGATTCAGGAGCCTGAGGAAGTGGCAGCTGGGACTCAGGAGCCTGAGGACATGGCAGCTGGGACTCAGGAGCCTGAGGACGTGGCAGCTGGGACTCAGGAGCCTGAGGACGTGGCAGCTGGGACTCAGGAGCCTGAGGACATGGCAGCTGGGACTCAGGAGCCTGAGGACATGGCAATTGGAGCCCAGGAGCCTGAGGAATTTGCAGTCGGGGCCATGGAGCCTGAGGATATGGCAGCTGTGGCTCAGGAGCCTGAGGACATGGCAGCTGGGACTCAAGAGCCTGAGGACATGGCAGCTGGGACTCAGGAGCCTGAGAACATGGCAGCTGGGACTCAGGAGCCTGAGGACATGGCAGCTGGGACTCAGGAGCCTGAGGACATGGCAGCTGGGACTCAGGAGCCTGAGGACATGGCAGCTGGGACTCAGGAGCCTGAGGACGTGGCAGCTGGGACTCAGGAGCCTGAGAACGTGGCAGCTGGGATTCAGGAGCCTGAGAAAGTGGCAGCTGGGACTCAGGAGCCTGAGGACATGGCAGCTGGGACTCAGGAGCCTGAGGACATGGCAGCTGGGACTCAGGAGCCTGAGGACATGGCAGCTGGGACTCAGGAGCCTGAGGACATGGCAGCTGGGACTCAGGAGCCTGAGGACGTGGCAGCTGGGACTCAGGAGCCTGAGAACGTGGCAGCTGGGATTCAGGAGCCTGAGGAAGTGGCAGCTGGGACTCAGGAGCCTGAGGACATGGCAGCTGGGACTCAGGAGCCTGAGGACGTGGCAGCTGGGACTCAGGAGCCTGAGGACATGGCAGCTGGGACTCAGGAGCCTGAGGACATGGCAATTGGGGCCCAGGAGCCTGAGGAATTTGCAGTCGGGGCCATGGAGTCTGAGGACATGGCAGTTGGGGTTCAGAAGCCTGAGAACATGGCAGCTGGGACTCAGGAGCCTGAGGACATGGCATCTGTGGCTCAAGAGCCTGAGGACATGGCAGCTGTAGTTCAGGAGCCTGAGGACGTGGCAGCTGGGACTCAGGAGCCTGAGGACATGGCAGCTGGGACTCAGGAGCCTGAGAACATGGCAGCTGGGACTCAGGAGCCCGAGGACATGGCAGCTGGGACTCAGGAGCCTGAGGACATGGCAATTGGGGCCCAGGAGCCTGAGGAATTTGCAATCGGGACCATGGAGCCTGAGGATATGGTAGCTGGGGCTCAGGAGCCTGAGGACATGGCAATTGGGGCTCAGGAGCCAGAGGACATGGCAGTTGGGGTTCAGGAGCCTGAGGACATGGCAAGAGGGTCTTCGACAATATGTCTGTATGAGAGGTAAGGACAGAACAGTCACCTCTATCTGTGGGATGGGTGGTAGGGACAGAATGGGACCACTGTCTATTAATAGGCGGTAGGCACAGAACGGGCACCACTGTCTTTGAAGTGGGTGGTAAGGACAGAAAGGTCACCACCAAACCTCTTAACCTTTCATCACCCAAATGGGTGACACGGCAAAACATGGGACATATCAAACATTACATTGTAGGCTGAGAACACAGTGGATATCAGTGCACGTATGTTTATAATGTTTGCTGATAACTGAGCATCTTAGGTTATGAATATCTGGGGCTGCCGGCACAGCGGTAGGATTTCTGCTTGTGACACTGATGACCTGTGTTCAGGAATGGATCCGGGAGTCAGAGGGCTGGTCAGGGGAGAAGGATTGAGTGTCCTAGGGACTGCTGTCCTTCTCTGGGGGAGGATGTGTGTCCAGCGCCCTATGGACACCTGGCAGAGGCTGAGGGCACTGCTGTGACCGGCACTGTTACAGTTGGAGGGCGGGGTGGATGCTGGACATCATTGCTTGTCCCCGGGGAGCAAAAAAGTACTCACAAAAAAAAATGCCAGCCCCCCAGCATGATGCCCCGCTGGCCACTGCCTCCGATGGGGGCTGCGGACGGTGACGGGTCTGAGGATAAGGGGGGACCTGCAGCAAAGAAAACAAGAAGAAAATAAAAATGGAATGCTTTTATATCTCAGTGGCCAATGTGGAATATGATCTTCATGTGGGACAGATGGTTTCTTAAATGTAAAATAATGTACCTCATAATGTATGAGGATTGAAAGATATGGGCAATACTTCCAGAAGCATATCGAGGAATTTCAGTTTTGTATACACTCTCCATCTGCTCTTTGACATCTGCACATAGTGGGCAGTGTGCTAAGTCCTGAACTGAGGATGGGTCTGGAAGCATGAGGCGGGGGTGGGGTGGGGGCAAGCCAGATGTCAGGGCTGGTTGTAGGGACTCTGGTTTCTAACAGCCAAGGCTGAGGGGGAATCAGTATCTAGCAGTGAATGCTGAGGGAATGGGATGCTATGGAGTCTGCCACCATGGTGGGGTTGGGGTGGTCAGAGAGCATGCTATCAAGACCATGTGGAGCCCGAGACCAGGGAGTAGGGTGGGGGGTGAGCTGGGTGATGGATTCAGAAGATGAAGCTGCAGCTGCCTGATAAGTGGGGATATTCAGTGTTATATGATGGGTGTCCAGGAGCCATGGCGGAAGATGTCCTGGGGCCCAGTAGGGGGGGGGCCAAGAGGAAAGTGTGTTGGTGGGGCCCATGGGAGCTGTCCATGGAGTGAGAGGTCTGTGGGACCTGGAAGGGAAGGGTGTTTGGGGAGGGAGGTGCATCCAGGTTGCTGGGAAGTGATGGAAGAATGTGTCTGGTAGGCCAGGGTGGTAGGACTCTGAGGGCCCAAGAGGGAGGGGTGTCCAGTGTGCCAGTGAGGGAGGTGCCTGGTGGGCTGAGGATGAGAGTTGTCTGAGAGGGGGGAGAGAGTCCAGGGAAGAAGGTGTCTGAGAGTCATAGCTGGCATGAGAGTGGAGATGGTGGGGGACTGTGTAGAGAAGATGGTGTTTGTGGAGACAATGGAGGGAGTGAGGGTGCTGGGGGAGACTGTGAGGAAAGGGGGCACAGAGGGAATAGTAGGTGATGGAGGGTTGGTGAGGGGCCCTAGAGGGAGGTGAGCAGTATTGGGGGCTATGGAGGGAGGGGTACTGTCAGGGGTTGTGGAGGGTACTATGGAGTTAGGGTGGGCAGTGGAAGGAGGTGGGGCTAGTAGTTGGGGCTATGGAAGGCTAGCTAGTGTCAGGGGCAACAAAAGGAAAAGTGGGCTAGTGTCTGGGGCTGTGGGTAGTGTAACAGCTTGTGAAGGGAAAGAGTCTGGAGGAACCGTATAGGGTGGGTGAGTGGTTTGGTTTGTCATGGCCTGGGAGGTGGTGTCAGTGGGGGGCCATGCAGGAAAGGTGTGTGTCAAGGGTATGGGTGGTCTCGACTGACTAGTAGGGAGGGGGATGTCAAGGTTGCTGTGGATGAAGGATGTCACTGGTTGGGGAAGGGTGCTGTGGGGCCATGAACGTAGTTTATGGGGGCATGAAAGAGGGGGTTTTGATGGGGAAAAGGGAGTGGAAGTCAATGGTAGGGGAGCAAGGGGTCAGCCATGCCACTGTACAGCTGACCCCTGCCCCACAGACAAGCCATCCTTCCTGAAGCTGGACACCCCTCCAAAGAACATACTAGCTGTGCTCCCACCCTTCAGTTGGAATCCCCCCTTTCCACAGAGGGGGTTTGGTGGGCTGTAAAGGGAGCAATGCTAAGGGCTAGGGGGCAGTGGACAAGCCATAGCCACTCACAGCTGGAACCCCTTCCTATTGACTCCCCCCAGACTGTCTGTGTTCATCCCTCAGCCTAACCCCCTTCCCACAAACTGGCCACCCCTGCAGCAGATCCCCTCAGAGTAGACTAGTTGTCTGTCCCCCCTGCACAGCTGGACACTTCCTTCTGAAGAACATACTCCCTCTCCCTTTTGCACCTGCTTAATCTTTTCTTCTCCTCCTGTTCTGCCCCCATGGCTTGCAAGCTTGACAAACTCCTTCCTCTCTGTAAAGGTGGTGACCCCTCCTTTCCTAGTAATTACTGGCCCATCTGTCTCCTCCCCTCCCTTGCTAAGCTGCAGGAGTCCATCGTCCACTCCAAACTCAACGAGTTCCTCACCTCCGCCAACATCCTCAACCTGGTCAATTCTGGTTTTAGGAAAGCCTACAAAACTACTTCCTCCCTTCTACGGTTCACTGATTTTATTTTCTCTGGCATGGATCATGGTCACATCACTTCTGCAATCCTTATAAACCTTCCTAAACCTTTGACTCTCTCGCACATCCCATAATCCTCAATAAACTGCATTCCATTGGCTTGTTGGCCCATACTGTACAACGGTATAATTCCTACCTCTTGGACAGGCAATAGGCCTTTCAAGTGGGTACTGTCACCCCATCCCATCCTCTCTGGTGTCCTCCAGGGTTCCATCCTTGGTCCTATCCTCTTTCCTCTCTTTTATCAATGACCTACCCTCTGTCTGCTCCAACTCACACATACACATGTATGCTGATGATACTGTCCTTTATCTTTCAGGTCCCTCTTCCTCCTGAGCTGTTCCTGCCCACCTACAGAGCGACTTTCATGCAGTTTTGTACTGGTTTCAAGTACATCATCTTAAATTGAACACAAAAAAAAATAGTGTCTATAACTTTCGGCACTAGGCAAAAACTGGTTAGGCTCCTCTCCCCCCTCCAGAGTCATCACCCAGGAAGGCACCCCCATCGATGTGACTTCCTCCTACAAATACCTTGAGGTATTGCTCAACCTTTCCCCTTAACTCCTCTGCCTATATTGATGCCATACACTCAAAACTCCGCCCCAAGCTCGGCATGCTACATAGAAACAAGGACTACCTCTCCTCCCGGTCCACCACGACTTGCTAACAAAATAGATTGACGATACTGACATAGTACTTGGTTCTGCTACTGCCACCCTCCTTTCTAGGCTCAATATGCTCTTCAGTGTCTTCTGTTGCTTTGCCTCCAACTCCTCCTCCTTTCAGATTCATCACTGTGTCCTCTATTCCTCCCTTCATGATCAGCGTCTTGCCCACAGCCTCGCCTTCATCTCTAAATTCTGGTGTAACTCCCTCCCTATCTCTCCTCTACTACCTCTACCCCCTGGGCTCCTTCAAATTCTGCACCTTTGCCCTCCCCCATCCTCTCACCTCAGCAGGTCAGTTGGCCTTCTCCTTTCACCTCCCCTTCCTCTAGAACCAACTCCCCCATCCGTTCTTCTCACTCCTTCATTCCCCACCCTCAAGCGTATGTTCAAGCCTTATCCTTTAACTACTTGCCAATCCCCTATCCCTCTAATCTTTTCCTTATGTGTCCTCTCTTATCCCATCTCCTGCTCCTCCCCTTGTCTCTGACCTAGATACTCTGATCTCATCTACTCCTTCTTGCCCATCCTTCCCTAACTCCTCTACTCTTGTTTTCCCCTTGTTTATTGCACTTTATTTATTGTACTTCAGTTTGCTGCCTCTGCCATTATGCTGCTAAAATTTTGCCCAAGCTTTGTATCTGCATACCCCTTTGTTATTGCTTTACCTCTTCATTGTACTTTACACCTTGAATATCATTTTCCTGTACTGTAAGGTTCCTTATACTGTCTGTACCCCTCCCCCTGAGTTGCACCAGGAAATGAGCCTTTGCTCACTTTGCCTTTCCCAGTTACCAAAATTTTAAATAAATACTGGCTGTGTGCCACCACCTCACAGCTGGAATCCCCTTCCCACAAAAGGAGTTTGGTGGGCTGTAAAGGGAGTGGATACCAAGGGCTAGGAGGCAGTGGACAAGCCATGCCCCCTCACAGCTGGATCCCTCTTCCCACAGACTCTCTTCCAGCTGGCTGCGTATGTCCCCCAGCTGTAACCATCCTTCCTACAGACCGGCCACCGACCTACAGCACACTCCTCCCAAGAACAGATTAGTTGTGTGCCCTTTCTAGCCCCCCCCACACACACAGCAGGAACCCCCATACCATAATACCCCTTGCAGCTTCCCCCACCACTGCCAACGGTCTGGCAGTGAGATCTCCACACACTGCTGGATCCCCCCTCACAGACCAGCAACTCTCCACAGCTTAGCGACGAGTCTGACACCCCCCCCAACCATGCACAGTTCGGTGGTCGGGGTCTGGTGGAGCAGAAGATACAGTACGCACTAAGGAAACTAGTGCTGTACAGAGCTTGTCCTTGTATGCTACTATGGTGGTGATTGCTGTAGCAGGGTCACAAATGGAATGTGCCATCAATGGAGTTCATAAAAAATGACAGGTGAGAACATAGCTTGGTACTAGTAAGCAAGGCATCGAGCCCCGGAGCATGAGCGCTGCCTACCTTCAGAATGGCTGAGCACCGCAGGAAATAAAGTCAAAATAATGGACCGAGGATGAGGAAAGAGAACAAAAAATCTAATACTAGTTTCACTGTACGATTGATGTTGCATCAGATCACACGCAGCATAATATACACTGTCTGACGCTGAAACACAGTGCCCAAAACATCCCCAGATTTCTCACAGACACAGTGCATAGATGATTCTAGTCTTACCAGGTAACTGGCATGGTAGTGGAGATCTCTGCTCATTTCCCGGTAACAGTAGCTGCATGTCTACGCGGCGACAGGAAGTAACAGGGCATTGTGACAGCTCCGTATCATCAGCGGCAGCATCAGGAATCTGTGTGTAACCCCTAAATGGCGCTATCCCAGGGGCTACTACCCCTGCCTGATTTGCCACTAACAGGTTGAGGGGCCTGGATCCAATGGCGGGTGCCTCCACCCAGAGGTCAGGGTTTGCAATAGTTAAACTAACTTGGTCACAGCCCTCTGGGACACTGCAACCCCCCTTTCTTCCCACTAGTGGCCCACACAATATATCAGAATTACCTTCACAGTATACACTTCCCCCAGGTCTGGTTCCGCACTGGGACCTCCTGTGAAATGAGATACAGTGCAACAATCACAGTACAGTACTTTAACATAGACAAATACCTCAGGCAGTATAACTTTGCTGAAACAAGCAGCTCTGATTTATTTAGGGGATATAACAAGGACAGGGGGAAATCAGGTTAATTAGCTTATCACTCTAATAATCTACCTATGGCTCTGTGCACAGGCCTATCCCTATCAGTTACTGTCCCTGGGTACCCAAGCCCTAGTGGCTAGTCCAAACCGTGGCAGCCGGTAGGGGCCCTTTCACACAGAGAAAAGGAGAATTAAACAGTCAGCAGTACAGTAATTCCATTTGGATTTAATGTGGCAATTCAACAGGGAGCGACCCTGAATTAGTACTCACGACCTCCAAATAAGATAGGGTCCTTCAATGTCAGCAGGGCTCACTTGAGGTACACAAACCTCTTCACACATCCATATAAAAAGCACTATACCAGGCAGGCTGCATCTGTATCCCGATCGCAATTACTGCACAATACCCGGAGAACACACAGCAGATTCAGTTCCTGACAGACCGGGTGCAATTTTCAGCAATTCCTCCAGTCTTCTACAGGGTGAGCCTGGTTTCTACTCTTCAGAGATCCTTTGATTCTTTTCACAGGACTGATTCAGTCCTAACAAGCTGTTACACAAGCTGCAGACCGAACTCTGGGCCTTACACGTTTTTGACTAAAACTGCACACTGAAAAGCACAGGGCCCTTCCTTCTTCACTGCCAAAGCTCAACTGAAACTCCAACCGACAAAACCGGGCACTACTTCCTTTGAGTTCCTCCCAGTTCTTGACTGGATTGGCTGTCACTCAATAGACTGCTGCTGTTGGTCCAAAAGGCACTGAAGTCTAAACTACATATGCCAGAGTCACTGCCCATACAATCCTCTTGGGGCTGGCTCAGATTATGAGTCCAAGTTCTGATTCGTCAAGGCACCATTTTAGAGCTAGCTTACCCACACTGATTGGTCCAGTTCAGCAGTTCAAAACTAGAATGGGAACTAGCAGACACAGTTCTGACTGCAAAGAAAGCAGGTTAGACAAACTGTAATTTCATTATTACTCAAATAATTTCTGGCAAACAGTTACATCTTTCAGATAGGTTCCTTTGCACTCCTAGTGACTGCAAAATGAAGTGAATTGGCAGCAGCTCGAGTGGTACTCAGAGAAGCACAGTCCCCCATACAAACTAATTATGTCTGCAAGCAGACAGCTCTTAAAGAGACAGTACCAGAGGCTCTAAAACACTCACTGATAAATGGCTTAAATGCCAAACACCATTCAGGCTTGGAGCATTCAAGCAAGCTCCTGGAAGTCTTTGGGAACCCCCATTTGCAGGGGTTACACCCTTCCTGGCCTGGGAAAGCTTGATCGTCCAGGTCAACAAGTACCCCTAAGTTTCAACTGCAACCATATACATTTGCATTAGGCTCTCATAGTAATCATCAGTCAATATATCATTTTACCAAGAACACATTTCTGAAACATTGCAGTACGTCACTCTTTACACAGTATTACATACACTGTACCATAACTCAAGTTATTACCTCTTGTACATGAAACCTGAAGAGGGGCGCTTCCTATCAGTTACCTTGGGGCTGGATGGGGCAGGGCAACATACTTAGAGGGCAACACAAGTAACTTGAGTTAGCACTGATGCTCAGTTTGGGCAATGAGCTCGGGACACATACACTCCTTTATGGACAACATTGAGAGGCAAGTCCACAGGCCTCCCAAGTGAATCATAACTGAGGTGCACCACAGGCTTTACAGCTCGACCAGTCTTTCTAGGGAGAACTGTTATAGTCTCTGCACTCTGAGCCTCATTTTCAGCATTGTCCTCACTTGTCAGGGAGTCTCCATGGGGTAGAGAGGCTAGAACTTGGGGCACTTTCAGCTCCAGGAGTTACAGTTTCTGAGTCCACAACATTTGGCTCGCATGGAGAGCTTTCGGACACTGGCAGTGGACTGTCAGGGCACTCAAATACTCTTCTTGTTCGGTGTATCACCAGTCTGCCCCAATCTATCATTTTCCTCCCTGAAAGCTCAAACAGTTCAACCATGCACAATTATTCCATTTCATCTGATCTGATGCTTTGCACTTCACTTTCTGGGAGCATTGGCTCCAGGGAAGCTGAGCTTAGACAGTCCAGAAGGCCCAGCTTCATCTCCAGTATTGACTAGGGATTGCCCTCAAACAATTACTCAGTTCGTAAGAAGGATAGTATTCAAAGTCACTCTCACTTTCTTCCGATATGGACTGACAGTCATGCTCAACTGGGACTTGTGGAGGGGAACACTTTAACTTTGCTTCTGTAGGTGCAGACTTTCTTGATCTTTTCTTAGCAGCAGCTCTAGTCACTGGTCCAGAGGGGACATCTTCTAGGGGCTCAGACTCAATTAAGATTTGTCCAATGGGCAGTAAATGATTTCTGTGCATTGTTTTTACGTCTTTTGAATTATTCTCAGGCCTTACTTTGTACACTGGCAGATCATCTAGTTTGCCCACTACAATGTGAGGGAGATGGTGCCATCTGTCAGCAATCTTGTGCTTGCCATGCAGTCCCAGATTTCTTAGCAATACCCGATCTCCCTCCTGGAGTTCCTGTGCTTTCACCTTTTATCATACCTTTCTTTGTTGGCCAGATTTCTTTGGCAGCCATGGTTTGAGCCAGTTGGTACGCATGAGTTAGCTGGGCCTTTAACTTTTGCACATACTGTAAATAGTTGTCAGCTTGAACCCCATCAGAGAGACCCCAAAACACACATCTACTGGTAGTCGAGCTTCTCTTCCAAACATCAGGCGGTAGGGAGAATCCAGTGGCATCACTTTTGGTGCAGTTATAAGCATGTACCAGGGTGCTAATTTGTTGGCTCCATCTAGGCTTGTCCTTTGGGTGCAGGGTGCCTAGCATATCTAGCAAAGTGCGGTTGAAGCGTTCAGGCTGTGGGTCCCCTGGGGTGGTAAGGAGTGGTTCTGGACTTTCGCACTCCCCACAGAGAAAGCATCTCTTTGATCAGATGACTCTCAAAGTCTCTCCTTGATCAGAATGGATTCTTTGTGGAGCCCCATAGTGAACAAAAAGTTTTCTACAAGTACTTTGGCCACAGTGGATGCTTTCTGGTCTTTGGTGGGGAAAGCTTGGGCATATCTCGTGAAATGGTCAGTGACCACCAGCACATTACTGATATTTCTTTGATCTGACTCCAAACTCAGAAAATCAATACAGACCAGCTCCATGGGTGCACTGGTGGTGATGTTAACAAGGGGCAGCCCTCTGGGGCAAAGCTTTCTCTGTAAGCAGTGACTACAAGTTTGAATGTGTTGCTCCACATCAGCCCCATCTTAGGCCAATAGAATCTAGATCTCACCAAGTCAAGTGTTCTGTCTATACCAAGGTGCCCCATGTGGTTGTGCAAGGACCTCAGTACTGAGTCTCGAAGGCAGTGGGCAGCACTAGTTGTTGTTTGTCTACTTGTCCCCCTCTGTCTACTGTTTCTCTGTATAACAGTTTATTGATCAGTTTCAACTTAGGACCTTCTTTGTATAACAGTGCAGTTCTCAAATCAGTGGGCGAATTTGGACACATCTTTTCCTGCATAGAGGACTTCTAAAGCTGCTTTGATCATGGGATCGCGGGATTGAGCCCACGAATACTGTCATTGGTCCAGCTGAGGCAGTGCACCAATGTCTATTGCAGAAAAGTGGCAATAAGCAGCAGGTATGCAATCTCAGAGGCTCCCAAGCAATCCACCATGCAGTCCACTGCGTCCGTGGACATTTGTTCCTCCCTGTCAAACTTCGGCAGAGTGCCGAATGTCAGGTTCTGCCAATCGGACCCAATCATTCTGGGGAACAGGCCTCCGGAGAGAGCATCAGCATCTATGTGGTTCAGACCTGCTCAGTATTCGAGAGCATAGTCATATGTAGATAATGCAGAAAGCCACCTATGGCCAGTGGCATCCAACTTAGCTGAGGTCTGCACATAGGTCAAAGGATTATTGTCAGTTTTACTAGTATTTTAGCCCCATACAAGTACTCATGGAATTGGTCAACAATAGCCCACTTCAAAGCTAGGAACTCTAACTTATGTACAGGATAGTTCTTTTCGGATGGGGTCAGGCTTCTACTGGCAAAGGCCACTGGTCTCAGGCCATTCTGTGCTCTTGGTACAACACAGCCCCAACCCTTGCAAGCTAGCATCAGTGTGCAGGACGTAAGGTTTCTTGGATCGGCATAGGCCAGCACTGGAGCATGGGTGGGTTGATATATGATCTCATGAAAAGCAGTCTCACAATCAGGGTCCAAGCGGGCCCCAAATACTTCACTCGGATGAAAATACACTCTTTCAGTCTTGAGGGCGCTGACTTTGGTATTTTTGTGGGTTGGGGATACCCTTGGTAAGGTTAAGTAAAGGCGGATCACTCTTGAATAGTCCTTGATGAAGCGCCGATAATAACCACAGAATCCCGGAATCTTTGCAGTTCTTTTAGATTTTTGGGCTGTGGCCAGGTGGTCAAGGCCTCAACTTTACTTGGGTCGGTCTCTATTCCTCGGTGGATACTATGTGTCCCACATACTTTACTGATGTTTGAAAGAATTGACACTTATCAATGGACAGTTTAAGGCCAAAGTCCTCCAGTCGGTCCAATACCTTAAATAATCTGCTCTCATGTTCCTCCAGTGAGCTGCCAACACAATAACATCATCTAGGTATACCAGGCACTCTAGTAAGTTCATGACTCACTGCACGCTCCATCAATCGTTGAAAAGTGGCTGGGGCACCTGAAATCCCTTGAGGCATCCTCATGAATTCATAGAAGCCAAGCGGACAGATAAAGGCCGTCTTCTCCGGTCCTCTGGGGCCATCGGGATCTGGTAGTACCCACTCGGAGATCCAGCACAGAGAACCACTTGCTCTCGCTTAGGCAGTCCAAAGCATCCTGAATGCGGGGCATTGTGTACTGATCAGGGATAGTCCGCGGTTTAAGGTGTGATAATCCACACATCCTTACTGTTCCATTCTTTTCCTCCACTACCACAATGGGGAAGCATAAGGACTTCTGGATTCTTGTATTACACCAGCAGCTAACATCTCTTGCAGATGCCGTCTCACATCATCTATATCAGCAGGTGCCAGGCGTCGAGACCTCTCACGAAATGGTCTTTTCATCATGCAGCCGGATATTGTGCTCAGCTCCTTGCACGCATCCTACATCCCATTCCTTTAAAGAAAACACCTGGTCTCTCTGGGCAAGCTTCTCACTGATCCTCACTTTCCATTCAGCTGGCAGCGGGAGTCGCCAAAATCAAACAAGTCAGGCGTTACTCTGTCATTCTTCCTTGAACTCTTGCTGGGTAGCACTGCAGTGTCTGCACAATGCACATTAGCCAGGATGCAACCTCTGTTTACTCGAATGTCTCTTTCAGACACATTATGAACTTGGACCATTACCCTTCTGGCATAAACATGGGCTCTAGCGGGCAAAATACTAGGCTTGACCAGCAGTCCCTCTGGCAATTTTCCATCGCCTGGTGCATCCAACATTAATATTTTATTCTTAACATCCTTTCTGATACTGGACCTCTCCTGTAAGGTACACTGGGCATTTGGCGCCAGGATCAGAGACTCAGGATCCTTCTTCCATACAATTCCGACCGGTTCCTCTGGTTCTAGTTTTTCAGCATCTCTCTGTGCCTCATAGGCCTTCTTAATTAAAGCCGGAACTCTTAAAGTTCTACTAGTCTTTGACCCCTGTTTTTCATAACACAACTGTGCCAGCCTTCCGAACATATGAGCATTTGTTCCAATCAACAAAGGGACACCATCATACAGTCCAGTGGGGGGACACACTAAGGCTAGGGTCTCTACTTGTTCGGCCACTCCAGCCACGGAGGTGGGGAAAGACAGCCAAATTCGATATACCGGAATAGGGGTAGGCCTTCTCACTTAACCCCATACATACAGTCCTTCTAATGGTTGTAAGGGTACGTCTGACAAATGCTTCTGATACCAATCCTGGAACATAATTGTCACTTGGGAGCCACTGTCTAATACAGCTCTTGTAGACACTCCATTCACCTTTACAGTGGTCTCCATGGAGGGACCCACTATTCTGGACCAGTCTGGAGAGGGTAGTGGGGGCCTGGGCAACTGACCTTGCCACAAAAGGGCGTGAATTAGCATTTTTGGTGCCCTCACTGGGATCATGTCATGCACCTCTTAACCACTGATTTCTTCTCCGAGCTCTCCTTGTAGCCTATATGCAACTTTGTCAGTGTCTTTTGGGACTGGCATTCCTTTTCATGTGCCCATCTTTCCCACAATTATAGCAAAACATACTTTCTGGAGTTTGAGCTGGCGAGGCGCCACACTGGGAGCCAGAGGCGGGGTATTACTAACTGGAAACCTGGGTGCCATCTCTGTCTGCTGCGTGATAAGCATTTGGAGACATCTGTCAGTTTCTCCACTTCCATGGTCAAGAAGTTGAGTTTGGAGCTGTTATCAGCAGGAGATACATGGGTGGTACCCCCACCCCATAGCAGATGCAGTCGGATATAGGTCAGGGCCGTACTTGCAGGCGTGGCCTTCATAAAGGGACTGTTTTTGAATTCGGATCTCTCTCAACAGTTCGCCTCATTGTGGCATATCTTTTCCTTGTCAGAGCACTCATTGACTGTCAGCCTCTGCCCTGAACTTCACTTGATGGGTCACCCTCAGTCACTCGGGTCGTAGCCACAGCTGTTGGTGCAGGTACCTCGAGGTCGCCTTTTCTCAACTCCTCGAATTCCCTCATTAACTCATCATAGGAGGGTGGGGATTCCAGTCGATTTGCCAGGCGTAACTGAAGCAACAGCAGTTCTGAGAAGGGGCAGACTTAAGGATTCTGTCTAGTCTGGTTCGGTCCAGTTCAATCGCTGGCAAACTACCCTTTCTGAGGCATTCTTGCAACAATTTTTCCAGCCGAGAGACACACAGACAACAACTCCCTTGGTACTGTTGTGCATTTCTTACTCTCCACCATAGGTCCTCATCAGAATCTGGGCTCCCATACACATTCTCCAAGGCCTCAAGATAGGCCTGTGCAGTCGCTTCAGGGTTACTGGCCGTTTAGCACGGATGGTAGCCAGGGCAGGACCTCAGAGGCTCTCACTAACCCTCTTTCACTTTTGCCTTCCGAGCATTGCCATTCTAGCACTTGGGGCAAATATAGTCTATCCAGGTCTCCCAGTCATCCTCCCTTGGGGGTGGGAGGGTGCCAGAGAAGATCCTCAACCTTCGTAAGAGTCGTGACTAATGGCAGGTGCAGAAATAGGAGTCTGCATTGGTTCAGCCACCATTACGGGCACTGGAGCAGGAGAGGGTGTTGGGGAGGAACACTCTCAGGTGGCAAGAATAGTTTCTTCAAGTCCTCCACAGTTTTCCTCTCCCAGCAACCATTCAGCAAATTTCTTCTCAAAGTTTCAGATAGTGGTGGGGCTGATTCCCCGGTCTTTACTGTCCTTAGTTATCACTCTCCAAGCAGTGAGGGCTCCTCTGGGGTAATGGTCTGTGGCACTTTGGAGCTATCTATGGGATCCTTAAACTCTACTAGGGCCAGGAAAGTGTGGGTGAGCAGATTAGCATGCCGACCCACCACCACAGGGTTTTGTAAACCTTCCACCTTGGAAAGTACTCCTGCACAGTGTCCGTATTGATACCCAGGGGATGTCCAGGATAAGCATAGCATTTTGGGGTCGATCTCCTCCCAGTACACCACTCCACCAGCGGTGCACAGCCACTTCTGTCAGGGTACCCATTTTTTCTTAACAGTGGTTCAGAAATATGGCCACTAGAGGACACACAATCCCAGCGGTGAGCCTCCAAGATGTAACCCCTAAATGGCGCTATCCCAGGGCTACTACCCCTGCCTGATTTGCCACTAACAGGTTGAGGGGCCTGGATCCAATGGCGGTGCCTCCACCCAGAGGTCAGGGTTTGCAATAGTTAAACTAACTTGGTCACAGCCCTCTGGGACACTGCAACCCCCCTTTCTTCCCACTAGTGGCCCACACAATATATCAGAATTACCTTCACAGTATACACTTACCCCCAGGTCTGGTTCCGGCACTGGGACCTCCTGTGAAATGAGATACAGTGCAACAATCACAGTACAGTACTTTAACATAGACAAATACCTCAGGCAGTATAACTTTGCTGAAACAAGCAGCTCTGATTTATTTAGGGGGATATAACAAGGACAGGGGGAAATCAGGTTAATTAGCTTATCACTCTAATAATCTACCTATGGCTCTGTGCACAGGCCTATCCCTATCAGTTACTGTCCCTGGGTACCCAAGCCCTAGCGGCTAGTCCAAACCGTGGCAGCTGGTAGGGGCCCTTTCACACAGAGAAAAGGAGAATTAAACAGTCAGCAGTACAGTAATTCCATTTGGATTTAATGTGGCAATTCAACAGGGAGCGACCCTGAATTAGTATTCACGACCTCCAAATAAGATAGGGTCCTTCAATGTCAGCAGGGCTCACTTGAGGTACACAAACCTCTTACACATCCATATAAAAAAAGCACTATACCAGGCAGGCTGCATCTGTATCCCGATCGCAATTACTGCACAATACCCGGAGAACACACAGCAGATTCAGTTCCTGACAGACCGGGTGCAATTTTCAGCAATTCCTCCAGTCTTCTACAGGGTGAGCCTGGTTTCTACTCTTCAGAGATCCTTTGATTCTTTTCACAGGACGGATTCAGTCCTAACAAGCTGTTACACAAGCTGCAGACCGGAACTCTGGGCCTTACACACGTTTTTTGACTAAAACTGCACACTGAAAAAGCACAGGGCTCCTTCCTTCTTCACTGCCAAAGCTCAACTGAAACTCCAACCGACAAAACCGGGCACTACTTCCTTTGAGTTCCTCCCAGTTCTTGACTGGATTGGCTGTCACTCACAATAGACTGCTGCTGTTGGTCCAAAAAGGCACTGAAGTCTAAACTACATATGCCAGAGTCACTGCCCATACAATCCTCTTGGGGCTGGCTCAGATTATGAGTCCAAGTTCTGATTCGTCCAAGGCACCATTTTAGAGCTAGCTTACCCCACACTGATTGGTCCAGTTCAGCAGTTCAAAACTAGAATGGGGAACTAGCAGACACAGTTCTGACTGCAAAGAAAGCAGGTTAGACAAACTGTAATTTCATTATTACTCTAAATAATTTCTGGCAAACAGTTACATCTTTCAGATAGGTTCCCTTTGCACTCCTAGTGACTGCAAAATGAAGTGAATTGGCAGCAGCTCGAGTGGTACTCAGAGAAGCACACAGTCCCCCCATACAAACTAATTATGTCTGCAAGCAGACAGCTCTTAAAGAGACAGTACCAGAGGCTCTAAAAACACTCACTGATAAATGGCTTAAATGCCAAACACCATTCAGGCTTGGAGCATTCAAGCAAGCTCCTGGAAGTCTTTTGGGAACCCCCATTTGCAGGGGGGTTACATGTGAACAGCACACAATGGTTCACACGGCATCCTCTCTGTAAACGGGGCAAGGGCAGCAGCTGATCAAACCAGAGAGTTAGAGATGAAGCTTTAAACTTTTTTTTTCTGTAGGCTGAACTGTGCATTGTTGATTTAAGTTGAGGTGAGGGAAGGGTTTCAATGCAAGCACTGTGGGTCAAGCAAGTGCACATTCTCTTGTCTAGTGGGATGGACTGACTTTGACTGTGGTACGCTAAAGGAGGGCACACTATGTATTGGAGGAGGGTCACAATCTGCATTCCAGAGAGGGAGGACTGCTCCAGTCAGCCTGTGGTCAGGTTTGGCATCTGGTGCAGCTGCTTATCACTCATCCTCTATGCTCTGACTGAGCGTTTGGGTGGCTGCTGATTCTGTCGTCCTAGTACTGAAGCCAGACGTAAGGCTGACAGGCTTTAAATATTAAAATGTCTTTTTTTTAGCAAGTCACCATGCGCCTGCCCTGGCCCAGCACCCCTGTCTTGCTGGCACATCTGCCAAACACCGGTCCTGCAGGGGAAGGGGTTCGAGGAGTGAGGACAGGGAAAAAGACACGCACGGCGGCTAATGCTGAAGCCTAAGGGGGTGTTATCAGGAGAGCAAGGATGGGGCAAGAGAGCAGCAAAGTGGCTAATGCTGAAGCTTGAAGGGAGCAGGGAGGACAGCAGCAGAGGGAGAAAGTGGGAGGGTCAGCCAGGGAATGGGAAATAAGGGAGCAGAGACGACAGCAGCAGGGGGAGGGATTTGGGTTGTAATGGCCACTATGCAAATGAGAGGAATGAAGTGCACTCTCTCACTGGTGCAGTTCATTTCTCTTAAGTGAAGGCCAGCTCCCCGTTGTGAAATTCCAACGGCTGTCACACTGAGCTTCACCATTCATTGGTGTGTCAGGGTCGCACCCACTGTGCAGTGCGCTGCATTGGACACATCCCTGACACACCTCTGAAATGCAGTACTGTCCCAAGGTGTTTCTTGCGCAAGTGCACAAGCAAACACAAAAAGGTGAGGCAGAGAAGGGTGAGTTGTACTGGCAGTTCTAATTGTCTTAAAGAAAAGTAGTTACTATGGTGAGTGACTTTTTTTTCTATAAGATCTATATTTAGGTCTATAAGACCAACCAGCCCAACTTTATGCAGACTCCAAGCAATACCCTGTATTGTAGGGTTTTGGGATTACATTGGAAATATTTATTTTTTTTAATTTTATTTTAGTCTTTGGTAACCGGGTAAGGCCCACTAGGCACAAGTTCCTGTTTTCAGGGGTGACCTGAGAGCACTGGGCGATTAAGTGACTTGCTTAGAGTCACACAGTTTGCAAGTGGAGGTTGTGAGACTCAGACTCAGGTCTGGTCTGCTGTATGTATCAAGCTCGTTCACACCTCGTTCCTCTAACCTTTAGGCTATACTGCCAACCAGAATAGGTTCCATAGTACAGAAATCCTTAATCAGGCATCCTCCTAGCCTGTGTATCCAGGCAGTAGTAAAATGTGAATGTGTGTACTATAGACCAGATAGCTGCTTGCATATTTCTACTAATGGAATATTTCTTCAGGACATCACTGTGCTGATATACCCCTAGTGGAGTGAGCTTTAATGCTTTCTGGTGGGTGTTTTCCTGACTTTGTGTAACAAAAGATTATTTTGGGCACTGTCCACCTTGAAATAAGTCTGTTTGCTAGCAGGTTGTCTTTGTGACACCTCTTCATTTATGACAAACAATTGTTTGTGACTACTGAGGCAGTATAGTGCAGTGGTTTAAGGCTCTGAGCTGCAAATCTGGCGATATTCAGCAGACCAGACCTGGGTTTGAATCCCATAGCTTCCACTTGTATACTGTGTGACCCTGAGCAAGTCACTTAACTCCCCTGTGCTCCCAGGTCACCTCTGTAAAAAAAGCTTTCAGCTTAGTGTGCTACTCCTGGTTAAACAACTAAAAAAAAAAACTTCTGATGCTCTCAGTTCTAAATGTGTAGTAACTGAGCACTCTCTTGACATCCAATGTATGCAAGGTTTCTTCCCCCTTGCTGTGCGATATAAGAAAATAAACTGGCAATGTGATGGTCTGATTTAAGGTCAGTTCTGATACTACCTTCAGGAGGAACTGTCCAGTTGTCCACAAAGCCACCCTTTCCTTTTGGAAAATTAAAAAGGAGGTATCAATACATAGTGCTTGCAACTCGCTGACCATCTTTGGTGATGTGACAGACATCAGAAACAACGTATTTCAGGTGAGGTATTTTAGTTCCGCAGATGCCATAAATTCGAAAGGTGTCAAAATTAACTGAGAGAAGACCAAGTTTAAATAACATGCAGGTACAGGAGCCTTAGGTATGCTGTTGTGAGGGCACCGAAAGTAGGGTGCCGTCATCACGGCGTGCACTATATTGGCGTGCCGGATTCCAGACTGTCTGGTACTGTCAGTGCTAGGGCCATAACTCTTTACCTCTGCCCCCAAGTTGTGCGACTGGGGGGGGGTGTTTATATTAATTTGAAGGGGGTGCGAGGGTGACCCCATCCATGCCACTCACCTTTGGTGTTGCCCTTTTGCCTGTGCTCTCATTTACTGAGCACTCTTTATTTGTGCACCGGCATGACAGAACCGGAGCCTTGCCCACCCAAGATAGCAAAATGCCAAAGTCAAGTAAATGATTACAGAAAGGAGATATAACAATATTCTGATGGAGTTAGCCTGAGAGAGAAACAGCATCATATGCACTCAGGCATGCAGACCGGACATAAGTAAGGTTTCAAAGCACAGGAAACCGCTGAAAATATATATAATGATAATAAATACAAGAAAGAGGTTAGTAAGTTTAAAACTCAGAAATGAAGTCCCCTGAATAAGCCCTATGGACAAAATATGATGGCAGATGGAATGAAATTGGTAAAAGAATAAAATCATGCAGTGTGAAAGCTGTGCTTTTTTGAGGCTTTTTTCAGAAAAAGCAGTTGAACTCCCCCACTACCATTGTGGACCTTGAAGCCAGGGGGAGGGGCCTAAAGAGTACCTGGGGCAAACATCTAATTTCTGGACAGTATGTGTTTGTGAGACTTGGGAATGCTATTAGTGGGTTTGTAATTGCGTTCATAAACAACTGCAATCAGTATAGAGAGACTGTATTTCACTGTCCTGTATAGGTAGTGTGAACCATGGGTAGGATTGTGGGGTGAAATGGCTGTGGGGCAGCAGTGTGGATGAACATACTGTAGACGCTGGGAGGGTGCCCAATATGCTACAGGCTAAGGAGGCTCAAGGAAGAGGTTCAGTGGCTTGGCAGGGAGCTGGGGTGGTTGAGGGGTGAGGGGAGGGTTACGTTGGTAGAAGGGCTGATATCTGAGAGTATTGGGGGACACCACAGAGAAGGAACAGTGGGTCAAGGGAGGGGTCAGGAGGAGGAGGCAAACTAGACAGGAAGCCAGATAATGAAGGGTAGACTGTACTAGGGCCTAGCAAAAGAGGAGCAGCAGGAGGGAGGAGAAAACACATAGTAATGCAAAGAGGGTAGGGAACATGTTTGCTGTACTAGCGACACATGGGGAAGAGGACGCAGGAGGAGATTGCACAAGGGATAGTACTCACGAAGAAAAGGGAGTGACAGGCATTACTAGTGGAGAGATTGAGCACAGCATGGCAGTGGGAGGGATAATTCTTGGAGAGGTGAGGAGGAAGAGGGAGGTTGGCAGTCAAACAGGAGGAGGGGGAGGGGTGTCAATTGAGAGGGGCAGGGGGGATGACACTGGGGCAAATGGTAAAAGCACTGCCTTGAGTAGCCCCAGGAATGAGAACCTGGGTGGGGGGGGTGGCGACGGGCACAACTAAAGAGGAGGGAAATGTACTGGCGTTTGGGGACTCCATACTCAAGAGGACCAGATGGGACAGCAAGGGGGAGAGGCACAGTCAGTGATGGGTGGAGTCTATACCGGGACTAAAGGTAGACAAGGCAGGAGAGGCAATCCTAAGGTACACAAGGAGGGGTAGGAGGAAACCGCACATTGTGGCACATGTGGGGACAAATGACCTAGCTGGGGAAATGGTGGAGGTAACAAGGGAGAGGTCTGAGGAAGTGGGAAGATTGTCCGAGGAGACTGGGGAGTCTGTGGCCTTCTCGGAGGTACTCCCAGTACCCTGTACAAGCACAGTGAGAAAGGAGAGGATTGGGGAGTTGAAAGTATGGTTGGTAGAATGGTGTCGAACTAAGGGGTATGGGATTGTGGGTGGCTGGGGCAGTGCCTGGGATAATAACAGTCTGTTTGCAAGAGATAGGTTGCACCTGAATGGGGAGGGGAAGGACGTGTTAAAGCAAAGACTGGGGAGGTATATTGTGACAAAGGTGGATTTAAACTTCATAGGCGGTGGCAAGTGGACAGTAGGTAGGCAGGGATCTGATACAGTGGAGTCACAGCCTACCCCTAGGCTAGCAGGGAAGGACTCAGGGCAGCTGAAAACGGAGGGAGTAGAAGGAAGGAGATGGAGGGCAATGAAGAGAAGGGGGCAGGATAGAGGGTGGTGTCACTGAATGTGAGAATCTTAGGCAACAAATCAGCTGAGTTACAGGCACTCTTGGCAGTGTGGAGGGTGTATATTGCAGCTGTCATGGAAACGTGAGCAACTAAGTACCGGGACTGGGATCTGGCAATCCCAGGGTACAAATTATACAAGAAGGACCATAAAGGGGGGTTGAGTGGCAGTCTATGTCCCCAGAGACCACTGGCTGGTTTGCCAGCTATCTGTCTGAGAGAACCCAGACAGTCAGGATTGCCCATACCCTGTTCTCCCCCCTCCAAGTCAGGTCAGGGGTCCCACAGAGCTCTATTCTTGGGTCCCTACTTTTCTCCCTGTTCCTCAACTCCCTGCCCAAGGCTTGCTCTGGGAAACTACTACTGTATGCGGATGATGCCATCCTCTACAGCTCCCACACTGATCCCACAGCCCTCTGCTTGGTGCTCCAGAAATATTTCACGGGATTTGAATCCTGGCTCATTCAACACAGGCTAGTCTTAAATTACAAAAAAACAAAATCCACGGTGTTTGTACACCCCCAAAACAAGAACATAGGACAACCCCTGCTCATACTGAACTCCCTAAATGACCCCCTTGAGCAAGTCACCTCATTCAAATACCTAGGTATCACCCTAGACTCTGGGCTCACCTACCATAACCGCATCCAAATAATGAGCACCGCTGTCAATGTGCGTATTGGTCTACTTCATCGGTGCAAGCACTGCCTCCCACAAGAAGCTCTCCACCTAGCTGTCTCTGCATCTATACTATCATTCATAGACTACAGAATCATCATCTCTGGGGCAGCTGACAACACGTACCTAAACAAAATTAGACTGGCCCTTAATAAGGCTTGTAGACTTGCTACTGGCTGCGCCAGACTCACACGTACCTGCACCCTTTATGCCTCAACCAAATGGCTAAACTTTGACAGGAGGCTCAAATATCGGGCCTGCCTCTTTGCTAAAAAAATAACAGCAGAACTACTCCCACTTGCTCTCTCCCCCCTACTCCAGGCACCATTGTCCACCCGCTTCACTTGGCAGTCGGCGACAACCCACTTCTGGGTACCTGGCTGCAAGACCACTTCGGGTCAAAGAACTTGTAGGTACCCAGCCCCTAGCTGACTCAACTCACCCAAACTCCCTCCTCACAGAACCCAAAATTGGTCAATTCAAGTCCCAACTAAGAGATCTAATCATTCATGACTCAGTTTGTGACTGCCCTTGATTCTGACCTACCCACTCCCCCTTCCCCACGACAATGGACTTAACTCTGGTCCAGCTGCCCCTGGGCGTGCCTATATTTTGACAATGAGCACCTCAGTTCATTCTAGGCCTGCAAATAACCAGCAGGGCATAGCTAGTGCCACCACCCTGCAATGTATGTTTTGTTACCTGCTACCATCTGCACTATGTACCTATGTTTGGCAGCACTCTGTAACTCTGTATCACCAGCTGCTTTACTGTGTTATCTGTAACCATTTTGTAACCATTTCTGTAATTATTGTGTCTAGTTGTTGCTATTGTCCCTGATGTCTCTGTTTTCAATGACGTGGAACCTTTGTAAAGGAGTCTTTGACTCAAAGGTGTTTTCCAATATCATCAATAAATAAATAAATAAATGTGAGGGATGGGATCAAATGCACAAGGGACAAGGAGGAGGAAAGGAGAACAGATGCAATCTGTCTGCAGCTCCTAGACACAAGGGGTAGGAAACTGAGGTTTAGGGTGGTATACAGGCCACCATCCCAGTCTGAGGAGCCTGACAGGGAATTAGCGCGACAAATCAGAAAGGTATGTAGAAAAGGGAAGGTGGTCATCATGGGGAATTTCAACTTGCCGGGGGTTGACTGGAGCATTCCGGTCACCTCCAGTGCTAGGGAGCAAGTGCTCCTGGATGCGATCCAGGATGGTCTCCTGACGCAGTTGGTACCTACTAGGATAAAAAACACTTTAGATCTGGTATTGTCGAATGGGGAGGCAATAAGAGAAATAAGGGTGGTGGACCCACTAGCTGACAGTGATCACCAAATGGTATGGTTTAATATCACGATGTGCAGGCAGCCAGAGAAATCAGTAACCTGGGTGGTAAACTTCAGGGGTGCGGACTTTGGGAGGATGCGGGAAGTACTGAAAGGGAAACTGGAGGGCATAAGGCAGGAGATCGACATGGAGCAGAAATGGGATATTATTAAATGGGGGGTTACAGAGGCAACGGAAGCCTGTACCAAGACACAGAGTAAGAGGAGCAGAGCAAGAAAACCATGCTGGTTGAACAGCAAGGTAGTGGAGGTGGTGAGGGCAAAACAGGAGGCACACTAGAGGTATAGGAAAACAGGGAAGGAAGGGGACAGGGAGGAGTATGCAAGATGGTCCAGGAAGGTGCCAGAAAAGTGACAGAAGCCAAGGCCCAGAGGGACTTGAGATTAGTATAGAGAATTAATGGGGGCGGAGAAAGACTTTTTCAGATACATCAGGGAGAAAAGGAAGTGCAAGGAGACAATAGTGAGGATTAAAAAGGGTGAGGAGTGGATGGAAAAGAGGGAGGAACAGGCAGAAGCACTGAATGAATACTTCTGCTCAGTGTTCACAGAAGAAAAGGGGGACCGCTACCACCATGGGCTGGGAGGGTGGGGACGGGGGAGAGGAGGCGACAGATGGAAGAATTGAGGGAGGCAGAGTCCTAGAGGGACTGAGGGCACTGAGGATAGACAAGACACCAGGGCCAGATGGGATCCACCCAGGGCGCTGAGGGAGATGGCAAAGGTGTTGATGGAGCTGCTGGTGGATCTGTACAGCACCTCACTGGAGTCGGGATGTGTGCCACTGGACTGGAGGATGGCACATGTAGTGCCATTACACAAGAGCGGACCAAGGGATGAACCGGGTAATTATCGTCTGGTAAGTCTCACCTCCATAGTGTGCAAACTCATGGAAATTATACTAAAGGAATGACTGGTGTCATACCTGGAGGACAATGGCCTCCAGGATGTGAGGCAATATGGATTCATTTCGGGGAAGTCTTGTCAAACCAACCTGATATAATATTATGACTGGGTGACAGATGAGCTGGATAATAATAATAATTAATAATAATAATAATTTATTTATATAGCACCTTTCAACATATCAAGGTGCTGAACAATTTGACAGTTCAAACACAACATACACAAACATATACATAAAATCGGCATACCACAAGATAAAATATATAATAATAAAAACCAAAGCATTAATAGATAACTAATTATCTAAAAAAAGCCATGTTCCATAAGTAGGTTTTCAGCTCTTTTTTAAAGAGTTCCACGGAGGTGCACTGCCGTAGCCGACATGGTAGAGAGTTCCAAAGAGTGGGTGCAGCATATGAAAATGCTCTGCTGCCAGAAGATTTCAAACTCACTCTTGGGATCTCTAACAACCCCATGTCGGCCGAGCGGAGGTGATTGGTCAGGGCAGTAAGGCACTAGGAGGTCTTTCAGATAGGCTGGACCCTGGTCGTGAAGGGCTTTGAAAGTCAGCAAAATGACTTTAAAGGTGATCCGCCACCGCACAGGCAGCCAGTGCAGTTCGCAGAGCACGGAGTGATGTGACAGAAACGACTTGTCCCAGTCAGAACCCGGGCTGCAGTGTTCTGCACCAGCTGTAGGCGACGGATTTCAACCCCAAAAAGCCCAAAGTACAGGGCGTTGCAATAGTCTAAGCGTGAAGATACAAAAGCATGAACCAAAGTAGGCAGGAGTCAGGCGGAACAAGATGCTTCACCCTGGCAATGTTCCTGAGATGATAAAAGGAAGTCTTGACAACAGCTGACACCTGAGCTTTGAGAGTCAGCCTATCGTCAAGAATAACTCCAAGGCTACGCACCTGTTCTGAGGACAGCAAAGATACTTCACCAAGAATAATTCCAGATGGAGCACCGATATCCGGCCTCACCATCCTACCACCAGGATCCACCACCAGCACCTCTGTTTTCTCCGAGTTCAACTTTAGCCAACTAGAATCCATCCAGTCTTGGATCTCCCTCAGACAGCTGTTAAACACCGAGAGAGCTCCATCCTGGTCGGGTGCAAAGGACAGATAGAGCTGGGTGTCATCCGCATAGCAGTGAAACCTCAGCCCATATCGTCTAATGATACCTCCGAGGGGCAGCATATACACTGCAAACAACATGGGCGACAGCACGGATCCCTGGGGCACTCCACACAACAGAGGGATTGGGTCAGAGGAGAAAATCCCCGACACAACTCTCTGCGATCTCCCGGTAAGAAATGATGTGAACCATTGCAGAACGGTTCCAGTCATTCCACAAATTTGCCCCAGGCGAGCTAATAGCACCATGTGGTCCACTTGTCAAAGGCTGCAGAGATCAAGAAGAACAAGAATGGAGCGCTCTTCTGATCCCTCGCCATCAGAAGATCATTTAACACCGAACCAGCGCAGTCTCGATGCTATGTCTTTTACGGAAGCCCGACTGGAAGGATTAAGAGACGTTATGGATGGTTAAATGGTCATCCAATTGAACTGCCAACACTGCTAACCTTCCCAATAAAGGGGAGGTTAGAGATAGGTCGATAGCTAGAATAAGAGTCCGGGTCCAAGGAAGCTTTCTTCAAAAGAGGAGTTACCACAGCCTCTTTCAAGGAACAGGGAAACTCACCCAATTCCAAGGAGCACCAGACTATTTGCGCCAAGACCGGACCAGTGATATCCAAACAACCCAGAATAAGGGGAGTCGGACCGGGATCTAAACCACAACTTGTGGGGCGCATAGAATGGATGATCCTCATAATGTCCACGAACTCAGGTCGTCGAAAGGAACTCAGGAGAAATGGGGCACTGTCATCTCACGCTGACCAAAGCTTAGCCCATAGAGCTTGCGGACCAGGTTCTTCTGATGTCGGCCACCTTAGCTGCCAAAGTATCGAGCGAGGCTTGCCGCACTCTGCTTAAGCGCAAAAGCTTTCCAACATGCAGGCAGGCTGGCTGCACGTCTGTCTACAGTTCGAACAGCTGAGCCAGTCAATTCTGAGCAACTGCAATCTCCCTGGACAGGAATTCTGCCTTCCTATGGGTGATTGCAGATTGATAGTTAACATAATGTTCCATCAATCTAGAGTGGTCGGCATCGAGGGAAGACCTGCGCCAGCGACGCTCTAACCTTCGCCCCTGTCTCCGCATCTCCCTTAGGGTCCCATCAAACCATGGGGCTCCGGGGTGAAGGGATCTGGGGTGCTCACGAACAGGAGCAATGGAATCCAGAGCCATCGTGATGGCCTTATTATAAGGATAAGGGTCATGCGGTGGATGTTCTTTACTTGGACTTCAGCAAGGCCTTCAATTCGGTGCCTTATGGGTGGCTTAGGAGGAAGTTAACTGGTGTAGGCATAGGGGCAAAAATGACAAACTGTATTACAAGCAGGCTGAGTGGGAGGCTACAACAGGTGGTGGTGGGAGGGAAGCTCTCAACTCTGAAGCCAATGACAAGCGGGATGCCACAGGGCTCTGTGCTGGGACCAGTATTGTTTGGGCTCTTCATATCAGACATTGTGCACGGGGTGGTGAGCAAGGTAAGTCTGTTCGCAGACGACACCAAAATGGGAGCAGTGGTGGATGGAGGGGAGGGATGGATGCAGCTGCAGGCAGACCTAAGCAGGCTAGAGGAGTGGTCAGAGAGGTGGCAGCTGGGCTTCAATGCAAATAAGTGTAAGGTTACGCACTTCAAGCACAAATGGCAATAATTGCAGTTTAGCAGATACCTGAAGCTACCTAACTGGGGGTTCCTTAAGAAAACAGCTACTAAATAGCTCTAATTCACTATTTGTGTTTTCTGGGTGTGTCAGGTCAGCCAGCAGTAATAAGTGTTTTCATTTTTAAATTTAATTTCATCAAACGACACACAACAATAAAAAGCACAGAAGTTGCCCCAGATCATCAGTGCTATAAAATTAGTAAAGATTATAGCAGTTTTCTTACAGAAGACCCACTCAGTTAGCTCTGGCGAATATTTGTTTTATTATTTGAAAAAGTGTGATACACTAAATGTGTAGTGCAGTAAACTATTGTAAAATGGAATCAAATGTGTAGCTGAAATAGTCATCGTCTTCCCATTGCTTTCATGCCATACCACACACAGGAGAAAATCTGACTTCAAAGGACTTTGCAGTTTCTAGGCTGCAGCTTCATACCATACACTTCATTTGTAAAAAAAAAAAAAAAAGAAAATCATGTCACAGAGCAAAATCAGCACTAAATGCTAGTTCTACTTAATAGAATGCTGGTACCCACATTTACAGTTTAGAAAATACTTAATCTAACTGAGTGGGTTTTCTGTATGAAAACAACTAGGCCCAGATATTCAAAAGGGTTGCGCATGGCGCAACAGTGTTGCGCCATGCACAACCCACTGGTGCACCCCGGCGTGATATTCAAAAGGGAAAAGTCGCCGCACAAATCCCTGATGCGCCAGAAGCGCATCGGTAATGTATGTCTGAAGGCACAGGTGGGGCATGCCATGCATAACCGCACAGCCTGATATTCAGCCGGGATGTGCAGGAGTCATGGCGTAACCCTACCTGCACCTGCACAAAGTTAAGCCAAAAAAAAGGAACAAGTGATGGCCACCCACAGGTGAGCTTGCCGCATTGCAGGGCACAACACGGCAGCTGCCACCTGTGGGTGGCTACCCGAGTTCCTGCCGCACCTGGCGGCGCCCCCCATGCCCCATCACGGGCATCCAAGTAGCTAAATCCCCCCTCCTATATCCCTGGTGGTCCAGTGGACTACTATGTGCCCAATCGCGGGCATCCGTATTATAACCCCTCCGTCCAATATCCCTGGTGGTCCAGTGGACCACACTCTGCCCAATCACGGGCATCAGTATTATAACCTCCCCATCCAATATCCCTGGTGGTCCAGTGGACCGCACTCTGCCCGATCACGGGCATCGGTATTATAATCCCTTCCCCACGTCCAATATCCCTGGTGGTCCAGTGGACCGATCGCTGCCCGATCGCGGGCATCTGTAAATCATAAAATAGTCCTATTACCCTGGTGGTCTAGTGTACCCCCCTCCCCACCTGCCCACTGAGCCCCACCGCCCCGCTCCCCCCCGGTCAGCCGGCTGGCGGCAGCACCCACCTGCCTGCCTTCCCGCCGCCCGCCGACTGACAGCTCAGTAGGGCTGCATGCCATGGTTCTGGCGTGAGCCAATGGGCATGCAACTCATACCATACTACTCAGTCCAGATATGTGAATGATTCATTCACATATCTGGACTATACTAGATAGGCTGCACGCCCATTGGCTTATGCTGTGAACCAATGGGCGGCAGCCCACTGAGCTGTCAGTCGAGCGGGCGGCGGGCAGGCAGGTTGGTGCTGCCCGCCAGCTGACCGGGGAGGAGCGGGCAGGGCCCAGTGGGTGGGTGGGGAGGGGGACACTAGACCACCAGGTAATAGGACTATTTTATGATTTACAGATGCCTGCAATCGGCAGCGATCGGTCCACTGGACCACCAGGGATATTGGACATGGGGAGTTATAATACCGATGCCCGCGATCGGGCAGAGTGCAGTTCCACTGGACCACCAGGGATATTGGATGGGGGGTTATTATACCGATGCCCGTGATCGGGCACATAGTGGTCCACTGGACCACCAGGGATATTGGAGTGGGGGGTTCTTTTAGATGAATGCCAGCGATTGGGCTGCAGGGGGCGTCGGTCCCTGACGGCTGCTGCCTGGCAGAGCACCAGGCGCAAGTCGTTGGGGATCGGCGCACCTGCATGCTAATGGCATGCAAATAGGGCCATAATGACATGCAAATGGCCCCATGTGCGTCTTGTATAAATTATGGCCCCATTTGCATGTCCCCTTTTGAATATCGCAGGTGCATGGCGCAATGGCACTTGTGCCAGCGCATCTCCATGCTCCACTTTGGCCACTTGCACTGGTGCAGTGCCACTGCGCCATGCACAGTGGGAGTGGCCAGGGTGCGATATTCAAAGCTGCTGCACCATATTGCAGCTCGGTTGAATATCACCCAGGCCACACCCCTGCGCAACAAAGTTGAGTTGCACCCAGGCTTGCGCCACAGCCTAGCGCAGTTTGAATATATGGGCCCCAGTCTTTACTAATTATAGCATTGATGATCTGGGCAATTTCTGTGCTTTTATGGTTGTGTATAGTTTGATGAAATTAAAAGTTTTAAAATTAAAACACTCCTGCTAGGTAGACCTGACACACACACAGAAAACAACAACAGTGAATTAGAAATATTTAGTAGCTGTTTTCTTGCAGAAACCCCAGTTAGCTAGCTCTCGGGTATCTGCTAAATTGAAACTGTTGCCATTTGTGCTCACTGGATAAGAACAGTTACATGGCTCTGCTGTTGTGCACTGATTTTAAAGCAGTGCATATGCTAAATCTATGGGCTCAGCTACATCACTGTCACATAAGACAAGGTGCATTGAAGGAAGCAGAAAGGCAATAAACCTATTTGTGATGGAGATCCCCAGGGGTCATAAAACTACCATAATGCTAGCAGGCTAATTTAGGAAAACTCCTAATAGAAGACAGAGGGAAGGACACACTAAGACTTTATATACACACCAAAACACTCTGCATAACATATGTTTTTGCAAATTCTGGGTGGACTACTCCTTTAAGTGATCAGCCAAAGGCAGAAGAGTGTATGTGAAGGCAGCTGAATGCTGTGCTGTGCCATATTAGTAGGGGAATCACCAGCAGGAAGCAGGAAGTGATACTGCCACTGTACCAGTACCTGGTGAGGCCACACCTAAAATACTGTGTGCAGTGTTGGAGACCTCTGCTTAAAAAAGGATTATGATTAATTGTAATCAGTGCAGAGAAAAGCAACTAAAATGGCGTAGGAATGCAGGGAAAATCATAGGAGGAGCAGCTGGGTAGAGTGCACATGTACTCACCTGAGGCAAGACGGGAGATGGGGGGACATGATAGAAACATACAAATAATTCATGGAGAGTGGACTGTGCAGCACTATTTAGAAGAAAAGAGGGATCAGGCACCAGAGGCCGTGAGTACAAACTGGAAGAAGCTACATTTTGGATGGACACAAGAAAGTACCACTTCACAAAACACAGTAGTTAGAGAGGTAAACACCAAGGTAGAGAAGTTAATGGGGAGCAGGACAGGGGTAAATGCAGAGAAAGGCAGCAAGGACAGGGATGGGGCTAAAAGGGGTAAGGCCATCAACAAATGGTGGGTGATGAGTACCAATGCCCGTAGTCTGTGTAACAAGCTCCCTGAACTAGTGGCCTTGATAGAAGAGGGACATCTGGATATCGTGGCAATCACAGAAACATGGTACACTGAGAACCATGACTGGGATGTCAACATACCAGGATACACAATATACAGGAGGGACAGGGAGGGTAAAAGAGGAGGAGGAGTAGCTCTCTATGTAAGGGAAGGGATCAAAGCAACGGAACTAAAGGATAAACAGGGAGTAGAGGAGGCACTGTGGGTTACCCTGGAAACAGGTTATGGCAGCACAATTTGTATAGGAGTGGTATACAGACCCCCATCTCAGGGGGAGGCAATGGACAAGGAAATGATAGAAGGCATCCTTAGAATGGTAGAAAAAGGGGAGTTATTGTTGATGGGGGACCTGAATATGCCAGACATTAGCTGGAGCACTCTGACTGCAGCCACATCAAAAAGCAGGTTTATTATTGATACCCTGCAAGGGGCATGCCTCTGACAGCTAGTGGTGGAACCCACTAGGGAGGGAGCAATCTTAGACCTGGTACTGTCAAATGGGGATGGAGAAAGGATCTCCAATTTAGAAGTGAGTAGCCATCTGGGAACAAGTGATCACAAAACAGTGTGGTCCACGATAAACACAGCCATAGAGTCAAGCCATACAAAAGCAAGAGTGTTTGACTTTAGGAGGGCTGACTTTGGGAAAATGGGAGAGTGCCTCAGGAAAGCGCTAGCAAACTAGCAAGAAGGAGGGGTGGAAGAACAATGGAAAAATATCAAAACAGCCATCACAGAGGCAACAAGCCTTTGTGTGAAGTAAATCAACAAAGCAAAACGAAGGAAAAAAACACTATGGTTCTCAAAAGAGGTGGCGGGGAAGGTTAAGGAGAAAAAGGTAGCATTCAAGAAGTATAAGGAAACAGAGAAGGAGCAGGACAGAGAACTGTACCAGTTAAAGCAGAACGAAGTGGGGAAGGTAGTCAGAATAGCAAAAGTCAAACTGAGGAAAAGATAGCCAACTCAGTTAAGAAGGGGGACAAAACCTTTTATAGGTACTGTACATTAAGGACTGAAGAAAGATGAAGGAAGGGATAGTGAGACTTACTAAAGGGAAGGGAGGGTGGGCAGAGGATGACAGTGGAAAAGCAGGGATACTGAATGAATACTTCTGCTCAGTATTCACAAAAGAAGAGGAGAGGGAGGTACCTAAATCAAAAATAGAAACCCTCTGGATAGGGAGGGCGATACCAGTCCATTCACAAAAGAAAGGATCCAGAAAGAACTCTTAAAATTGAAGGCGGACAAAGCAATGGGGCCTGACAGGATTCACCAAAAAATTCTAAAAGAACTAAGGGTAGAATTAGTGACACCACTGACTACCCTTTTTAAAAAAAATCATGGGAGGATGGTGTAGTACTGGAGGACTGGAGGAGGGCAGATGTGATTCCTCTTCACAGAAGTGGGAGCAAGACAGAGGCAGGAAACTACAGACCTATTAGTTTGACCTCAGTGGTAGGGGAAAATGATGGAATCACTTCTAAAGGAAAGAACTGTTGAGTTCCTAGAGGCCAGTGGGGCACAGGACCCAAGGCAGCAGGGATTCACAGCAGGAAGGTCATATCAGATGAATCTAATAGATTTCTTTGACTGGGTGACCAATGTGGTAGACCAGGGAGGGGCAGTGGATATGGCCTTCCTAGACTTTAGCAAGGCATTTGACACAGTCCCACACAAAAGATTAATATACAAGTTAGCCAGCCTTGGAGTGGGTCCCAAGTTGGTAGCCTGGGTTAGAAATTGGCTAGACAACAGGCTACAGAGGGTAATAGTAAACAGAGTTTACTTTGAAGAAAGGGGGATTACTTTTGGGGTACCGCAGGGTTCAGTACTGGGACCAGTCCTCTTTAATTTCTTTATAAGTGACATTGCAGAGGGACTGGAAGGAAACGTATGTCTCTTTGCAGATGACACAAAGATCTGCAACAGGGTTGATACAGAAGGTGGGGTGAAGAGGATGCAGAGGGACTTGGCAAGGCTAGAGGAATGGTCAAATATATGGCAGCTTAGATTCAATGCAAAGCAGTGCAAAGTAATGCACCTGGGAAACACAAATCCAGGAGAAGAGTACACAATGGGGGTTGAGATAATAACAACAGAAATGGAAAGGGACCTGGGGGTAGTCATATCAGATGACTTTAAGGTGGGCAAGCAATGTGAGAAGGCAGTAAGGAGGGCTGGTGGGATACTGGAATGCATAGGGAGAGGCATCACCAGTAGAAAACAGGAAGTTGCTATCCCTCCATACAGACAGTTGGTGAGACCCCATCTGGAGTTCTGCATCCAGTTCTGGAGACCCCATCTCTGCAAGGACATAGACAGGATGGAGGCTGTCCAGAGGAGGGCAACTAAAATGGTGCAGGGTCTGCACCAGAAGACATACGAAGAAAGATTAAAGAAGTTTAATATGTAGACACTCGAGGAGAGGAGGGAGAGGGGAGACATGATAGAAACTTTCAAGTACATCAAGGGAATCAACAGAGCCCAAGAGGCTAGCATCTTTCAGAAAAAGAGATGTGCAAGAACAAGGGGGCATAATCTGAAGATAGAGGGGGGATGGCTCAAATGTAGTGTGAGGAAGTATTTTTTCACAGAGAGGGTTGTGGATGCATGGAACAGCCTTCCTGAGGAGGTAGTGGACTCAAAAACAGTGGAGGAATTCAAGAATGCATGGGATAGACATAAGGCAATTCTAGTGGGGTGTAAGAGGAAGTAGGCTATTGGTTAACTAGGATCTGCAGCCTATGCATTAGGTAGGAAAATGGGCAGACTAGGTGGGCCAAGCGGTCCTTATCTGCCGTCAAATTCTATGTTTCTATGGAAAGGGTGGTGGACAACTGGAATAAACTGCTGAGTGAATTAATAAAGTTGAAGACTATCCATGGATTCAAAATGGGATAGACAGGGGCATGGGCATGGTGTCTGTTGTATATGGCGACAGGAGAAATGGGGAAGATGATAAAAGGTAGAGATCACTTATATCAGGGGTCTCAGTTTAAGACAACACAGCATTATGCTGTAGTAATTCAGATCAGCACAGACTTGATGGACTCCAAGTCTTTTTCTGTCTGTAAAATGTCTCTGCTTCTATGTTTCTAAAGAACCTCTTGAACACAGAATGTGTAACCAGGGACTGGCCTGATGCTTTAGGCCTGCAGGCTGAAACTGCTGACAGATACGCTTTTAGGGAGGATGGCTTTAAGCCCAGAGATTTCAGCTGCATTAAGTAATCCAAAAGTAATGCAGTTTCAACACTGTGTGCAGAATGTGAATTGTGCTGACACCAAATATTAAATCTTTCCCATTTAGAGGCATACTGTATGTTTTTCTTGTGACTGTCTTGCTAACCCCTTTAAAGACTTCCAGGACTTGGCCAGAAAGATTCAGCTGCCAAAATTCTACTCCTTCAGGAACTATAGCATCAGATAAAGTGATTACAGGTTTAAGAGAGTCATCTGACTCTTGGAGATTGTCAGCAAGTCCCTGCATTTTGGCACTGTGAGAGATCTTGCTGCCATCTGGAGTAACAAAGAATACCATGGCTGCCTTGGCCAGTCCAGAGCAATGAGGATCATTGTTGCTTTTTCCAATGTCACCTTTAGAGAGCTCTGCATTTGAGGAAAAGGAGAAACATAGATACTGACTGCAGATAAGGACTGCTTGGCCCACCTAGTCTGCCCATTTTCCCCACCTACTGTAACACCGCAGACCATACTTGATCTCCGACTTTACCCTCCCCCCTTTCCTTACCCCTAAGGTTCCCTTATGCCTATCCCATGCATTCTTGAAACCCGTTACCATTTTTGCGCCCCCCCCACCTCCACCAGAAGGCTATTCTATGCATCGACCACTCTTTCTGTGAAGAAATACTTCCTCACATCACCCCTAAGTCTACTCCCCCAGCTTCATCGCATGTCCCCATGTTCCTGAGCATCTTTTTCTGAAAAATGCTTCCCTTTTGAACCTTATTTATATCCATGCGTTACATGAATGTTTATATCATATCCCACCTCTCCCTCCTTTTCTTCCTGGGTGAACATATTGAGGTCCTTTAGTCTCTCCTCATAGGGCTTGTATTGTAATGTAGGAGCTAAACATAAATGAACCTATCCCCCCAATGAAAATACAGGGTGTCCTTTGGGATGTCCCCTGATATGGGGATCTGCAGTAGAACAGTGGCAGCTTCTTGTTTTGCCAGGATGCAAAAATATCTACTGTATTTCTGGTGTACCCCCAACCTGAAAATGTGATTTAACAGTTTGTTTCAGAGACCACTCCTGTGTCACCTGGTCCATTCTGCTTAGTGAGTCTGCAAGGACATTGTCCTTTCCTGATGCATGGACTGAAGATATCTGAACACCCAGTGTATAGGCTAGGTCACAAATATTTACTGCCTCTGTGCGAAACTTTGAGGACCTTGTACCCCCTTGTTCATTGATATAGTACATTATTGTGGTATTGTCTGACCTGATTTGCAAGTCCTGACCCCTGATTATTTCTGAGAGACATCTCATGGAGAGTAACACTGCTCTAAGCTCTAACAAATGTATATACTCCTGTCTTTCTTCTCGCCTCCAGACTTCCTTTACTGTATGGGGTAGTTGCCCTCCCCAACTTAATAGGGAAGCATCCATGGTCAGAATTATATTATGCATTGCCTGCTGAAAGGAGACCCCTTTTTGCTGCACATCTTGCACCACTGGAGTGAGTTCAGGAGACTTTCTTGTACTTGTATTAATGTCCGAGGTGAGACCAATGTTTCTTCAGGTACCACTTGATTGCTCTCACCTGCTGCCTTGCCCAGAGAACCCTGGTGGCTGTGACTTACATAAATCCTAGGAGCCTTAGAAACTATTGTGCTGTCCTCCTTACTCCCTTTTGAAAGGAGGCTACAAAAAACATCAGAGGTTGGAGATCACGTGATGCTCCTGTAGGAGGTGCAGCAATCTGATCGCGCTCCCGCTTCAGCTCCGTTAACTAACATTTCTGACTACCTGCTCACTGCTGTTCCCAGGTCAATCACTGGGTGAAGTGACCACAAAGGTGCCAGGAGTGACGAAGATCCACTGCTTATCCGCGATCTCAGGCAACATCATAATACGGCCTGATTTCTGACTTGGGGGCCTACTGAGAAATGGAGGCGGAGATGCGCCAGGCATTGCCTAAGCACACACCCCCACAAACCCCGGAGAAGGGCTCAAAGCATTCGAAAGGCACAGCGGGCGTCTCATCTAAATCAACTGCCTCCAATACTACTGAGTTAGGGCAGACACCTCTCTCTGAGCAAAAATTCATGGACTAAATTCAGTCCTTCAAAGAGGCTCTAAAAGAAATTGCTAATGAAGTAAAGATAACCAGGAGTGAACTTACTGAAACTAATCGAGCTATTTCAGACTTAGTAGCCCGCACTGTATCCATCAAAAGCTGGAAGGAAAGGATGGAACCAGATATAATAGCTATTAGACAGCGCCTACACAAAGCTGAAACAAAACTGGAAGATTTAGAAGGCCGTAGCCGCAGGAACAATTTGATCATCTTTGGCCTACTGGAAGATGCAGAGGGCTCTACACCCATTTTGTTCCTTCAAAAGCTCTTTACAAAAATCGTTGGTCCCTCGTCTAATAATACAACTTATATTATTGAGAGGGCACATCGCTCATTGAGTCCCAAACCTGCCGCTGATAAACCCCCAAGGCCATTAATTATTAAATTCCTGAACTTCCTGGACAAATCGTATATCCTTGGGCAAGTCAGAAGCCTACAAAAAATATTATGGGAGGATCATCCGCTAAGATTTGCTCAAGATCTCCCGGTCACGGTAAGGCAGAAGAGATCGGAATACCATCCCCTGGTTTCGAGGTTAATAGCTGCAGGGATCAAGTTTAAGATGCAATACCCGGCGCGCCTATCTGTACAGCATGCAGGAAAATGGGTTTCCTATGAGACTGCTCAACAAGCCAGCACAGAAATAAAATCCTTATTCCCTGATCTCTTTACCTCCCGATGAGGATGCTGGATGAGGGCCTTGATGATATCCCATTTCTTCTCTGGTTCTGTTTTGTCTTTGTTGCAACGAGGAAATTCTTGCTGTTTAAAGCAGTTCATTTCTGCTATTTGGCCACAAGAGGTCGTCAAAGACTGTGTTTTCTTTTTTGAATCGAGGACATGATGATTATCTCTAAAACATGGATCAGCCATCTGGTGCTTGCCTGAGGACAGATGTCTAACTTTATTCTGCTTTGTTTACAAACTAGACTTAAAGCTGGAGGTTATATGTCCCCCCTTCCCCCCCTTTCTTTTTTTTTCTCCCTTCCTTAATTAATTCTGTCTCGCTGATAGGCAAGCATGATAATCCAGTAAGCTGATGCTTAGATTGAATAGTTAAGATAAGATAGAGGTATAATTATTATGCAGTTCATAGAGGGAGCTGGGGCAGAGAGCAAGGTCGGGAGACAACTGCAATCCATTCAGTGCATCATGTTCTGGTACTGGTGGGGAATGGTTGCCATAGTGGGGGTTAGAATCTGGTGTTTTAGGGTTATAGGTAATATGCTTTGGGAAAGATGTCACTTTACGAACCAGGTGTATAAATGGGACAATAAATATGTTAGTGACCTTGCTATGGAACTAGGGATATGGTTAAGGGCAGAGCGGAAAAGATTTTACGGCTTCAAGTATCTATTTACAATATGCTGCGGCCCCTCTTTGTTCACATATACATATGTTAGGTTATTTTTTACAGTATTGGGAGGGTTATCCAAATGGGTTAGGTGGGTAGAGGGTGTTATTGCCATCGGGAACTGGGGGCCTGTATCAAGGGAAGGGTATAGGAAAAGGGATAAATTCCACTTACCACAGGGTAGGGGTGTTGTGGTTTGCAGAGCTGGAGATATTGACAGATATTGGAAACTTACTCTCAAAGGACGCATTAAGACCTCTCTTATTTACTCATGGCCATGCCTTTAAAGTTTTGCTCATGGAATGTCAAAGGTGCTCAGTCTCCCACTAAAAGAGCTAAAATTCTTCTGCACCTCTCGAGGATCAATATCAATATAGCCTTCCTTCAAGAAACCCACTTACCCACTGCACAGATTAGTAATTTCAAACGTTCATGGGTAGGTAAAGTTTTGGGGGCTGGGTTTGATAGTCATAAACGAGGCGCAGCTGTTTTGATTGCACGCCGGATACCCTTCAAGTTATTAGACTCGATTATTGATCCCTATGGTAGATATATACTAATTAAGGCGATTCTGTTCCATACAGAATTGGTTATGGGCTCAATTTATGGGCCAGTAGGAGATGATCCACATTTCTTTACCAATTTAGCGACTAAATTAGCTCCCTGGTCTAAGTCTCCTATGCTTATTGGAGGAGACTGGAATCTAGTTTTTAATAATCTGTTAGACAGATCTAATTCTAAAGGCTCCCCCTTACCCCCGCTCAGTTGGCATTGAGGGAACTGATGGACTCACTTGGACTTGTCGATCCATGGAGAACCCTCCACCCCTCACTAAAAGACTTTTCATTTCACTCCCGGCCACATAATACGTTTTCAAGAATTGACTACTTTTTGTTGGGGACTGAGCATCTATCAGGGGTCCAAGTTTGTGAATATTTAGCAAAAGAGATATCAGATCATCACCCAATTTTATTACAATGGATGCTACCTAATTCAATGACTCATGACAAAACGTGGAGGTTTAATTCTCAGCTTTTAAAATCGGAACAATTAAGGAGTCAAATGGGAGATTTTATAGGCAAATTTTACGAGCTCAACTCCTCTACCATGCCGAGACTAGATATATTATGGGGAGCTTTGAAATGCTCACTAAGGGGAGAGGTTATTCGTATAGCTTCAATAAGAAAAAAGAAAATCTCCTCTGAGTCCTCCCTACTCCTGCAACAGATCAGAGCATTGGAACAAGGTCTTATGTCTCATCCTAACCTTGAGGACTTAGAAAAGTTAGAAAGCTTTCGCTTTCAATACAACATCCTTCTTAGTGACAAAGTTGAACATCTCCTCCTACATTCTAAAATTACATACTTTGACCAAGGAGATAAGGCTGGGAAATTACTCGTCATGAAACTTAGAGCTCAGATGGCTGACAGATTTATTGTAGCCGTGCGAGATACCTCCAGCACTCTATGTACGTCCCCCAGGGACATTGCCTCTTCCTTTAAGGATTATTATCAGAAGCTTTACTCTTGCTCCCCTATGACTTTTAGTTGCACCTCAATGGACTATTTTCTTCAAGACATAGAGCTCCCACAACTATCTCAAAATCAAGTCTCAATTCTGCAAGCCCCTCTAACCTTAAACGAGGTCTATCAGGCCATCAACACTCTATCACCAGATAAGGCTCCAGGCCCTGATGGCTACACATCTAATTTTTATAAAGCATTCAAAGCCCAAATAGGCCCTAAACTCATTGAATTTTACGGTTACATTTACAGGAAAGGCCTTTCAGATCATAGCTTCACCTCTGCTACCATTGTGGTTATATTAAAACCAGATAAAGATCCCAATATGATGTCTAGCTACCGCCCAATAACCCTTATAAATGTAGATCTGAAGATCTTAGCAAAAATTTTAGCTAGCCGTTTAGCCCAAGTGTGGCAAACATTGCTTAGTCCCGAGCAAGTGGGTTTCGTGGCTGGACGCCTGTCGGCAGATCACATAAGGAAAATTTCCCATCTTATCTCTGCGTCCAGGGACTCTACTATACCATCAGTCTTGATGTCCCTGGATGCAGAGAAAGCCTTTGATTGGGTGTCATGGGACTACTTATTCCATTTGCTCCCGAAGTATTATATTCCGGTACAATTTGTAAGATGGGTTAAGGTTCTTTACTCCTCCCCATCAGCTCGTGTTTTTTGTAATAGTGTGTTCTCTTCCCCCTTTACATTGCACCAGGGCACCCACCAAGGTTGCCCGCTCTCTCCTTATCTGTTTAATTTATTTTTAGAACCCCTCATCAGAAAATTGAATATTTCGGCCTTGGTTACAGGAATCACTATCAACCATCTCCAATACAAAATATCAGTATATGCGGATGATATTTTGCTTCACATAACATATCCAGCGAAATCTATACCGGCTTCATTGGATATTATCCAGGAATTTGGTCGCTTATCTAACTACAAATTAAATTTGTCTAAGACTGAGGTTATGCCTCTAAATAACTGGACCCTAAAGGCTGATATCCAACATCTTGGGCTTACCTGGGTTAAAGATAAGTTGAAATACCTGGGTATTTATCTATCCCTATCTACTTTCAAAATGAAGCAGTATAATTTAGATCAATTAGTAACTTGTATTAAAATCAATCTGTACAGATGGGCATTGCTCCCTATTTCCCTTTGGGGGCGAATTAACATTATTAAAATGAATATTTTGCCCCAGCTGTTATACCACCTTCAACTATGCCATCAATATTTACCTAAAAACTGGTTTACTCATGTCCATGGTATCATTTCCAACTTCATCTGGAAGTATAAACCTCCACGCAGGGCGATATCCAAACTACAGAGACCAAAAGAATTAGGGGGATTACAAATCCCTAACATATATCTTTATTACCTTGCTGCTAATTGCTTAGTTACCTCACAATGGCTGACCTCTCTTTCGACTCCCAGCTCGGAAACCTACGTCCCCCTGTGGCTGCAGATAGAAGAATCGCTCTGTACCTCAGCTGGAATGGACATAAGGGCTTTGCCATATCTTTCGCTTAATAAGGTTCCAAAACAGCTTAAAAACACTCCCATTATGAAATCTCTTCATATCCATAAACAGTTGAATCATACCATAAGAGATACCACGGAGAAAGACACTTCCCAGTATATTCTGGGTAATCCTAACTTTAAAATTGGGGGGAAGATTATTACTCAAAGGTTTTGGGTGGAGGGAGCAGGGAAAAAGGTCATAGACTTAACAGAAAACCATAGATTCAAACACCATGAAGTCTTGCTATATTAGGACTTATTGCAGTTAGCCACTGCACTTGAACTGCCCCGGAGAGGAAAGAGTTAACTCCAGAGAATCTGGAGTTCTAAAGCGCGAGGGCGCTATACCAAAGCTCTATCTGGGCAGTTTCAAATGAAACTGTCAGATTCTTTACTCCGCTTCACTGAACAGTCGCTCCGGAGATCAGCTCCTTCAGCTCGGTCGGTCAAGCGAGTATTTTCGGTTCATTTGAACCGCCAAAAAGTAATTATTTTACCGCATTTCGGTTAAAGCTCTATCTGGTAAACCGTAAGTACAAAATGAAAAGTCTGTGTGGAAATTTAGTTATCGGTTCGGTTTTGAACCGATCGGTTTGCTTATTTTAACGTTTTAAAGTTTTGGGCTTTTAGAGTGCGGTACCCGTTCTTATCGGGTTCTAAAAAACCTGATTTTAAATAGGGTTTTTCAAATACCCGGAAACGTGTTAGGAACCAATAAGGGTGTCTTGCCTGGCCTGGCCACAAAAGGGCAATGCTTTTGGTTAGGCTGGCATTATGTCTGGGAAACCCAAAAGAAAAACCGGGCACACTGGGTTTAACACTGTGATGCTGTGGGGAAGCCTTTGCCAAGGCTGTCCCACACACCACTTGTGTTTATTGTCTGGGGGCTGACCACCTCCTGTCAGACTGCCAGGTGTTTAAAATTTCTCTGCAGCCACCCTGAAAAGAGATAGGGCCGGCTCAGGGAACTATTGGCCAAAAGTCCGCTGACCCGGATGGCCAGCCCGGTCCAGTACCCACTGGACCAGAGGGAGTGCCCTCTGACCAGGGCTAGACTTCCTCGGGCAAAAGGATGGTTCAGAGGAACCAGTTTAAAAAAAAAAAAAAAAATAAGAATATGACAGAGAAATCAGTAGGTTTGGAGTCCAAGATTGTCTCTCCAACTGCTGCAGGAGTAGTTAAGCCATACAGATTGTCCAGTCACTGTTTCTAGGTCCTGTCGAACCATCTACAGTTGGTAAAGGTGGCTCTGTTCAGTTCCAGTGGTTCAGGTTTATGATGTTGAGGAATTGTTATGAACCACAGGAGTGGGAGGAGGAAAATTGATCAATACATGTGTGGCTGGTAGGGTCTGGACGTGCCCACTTAAGTGGACATTTCTCCAGACAGACTTTAGAATCTCCTCCTATTCTGTCTGAGTCCCTTTCTCAGTTTATGTTTTACAAAAGCTTGCAAAATCCCCAGCTTCCTTTAGAGGAGGCTATGGATGAGTAAAGGGAGCCTGATTATGTAGGAATGATGGGCTAGAGGTTGTCTTTCCTTTGCATAAGTCATTTAGGAAGTAAACAACTAAGATTTTATAAGATTCTTCTTCTGTCCCTCCTGTAAGATAAAAAAATGGACAGAAGGTGTATTTCGTCAGGCTCTGTTACAGACTTCCTCACTGAGCAGTGTAGTCATGTGGGTGTGGTACAAGCTGCAGCCTGTGTCAGGCTAGTCCCTGGCCTCACATCCTCCTGAATAGGATTCCAGGAGGATTGATGCCATGGCAAGAAAAACAGTATATGGCAGCTTCTGTGGGACTCAGACAGGCAAGTTGTATGGCTTATGTGGATAGATTTCGGAAATCTAGGTGGGACGCAGTATTGCAGTTAGCCAAGCAGGCCCATGGCCAGCTGGCTAGCAGGTTGGAACAGGTGGCTGCTAATGGCACTGAAGCCTCTAAGTTCAAGTTCATACTGCTGTTGGTGTTAATCTTGTTTTCTCTAGGGTCATGACCACTTCTGTAGCTTTCCGTGAGGTTGGCATGGCTCAGATGCACTAATCTGTCCCAAGATACTCTGTCAAAGTCTATGGATTTGTTTCTTGTTGTGGGTAATTCTCTGTTTGAGGAACAAACAGAAAGCTATATAAAAACATGGATGATTGCCTACAAAAGTGCCCAGGTAGAGGCTCAGGCCTCCTCTGCTTTCGCCAGAGGGTCTCTTCAGAGGCAGAGATAGGCGGGCACAAGTAGCAAATCCCCCTCCCTTAGCCTAAGACTATTGCCAAGCAGGCACCCTGATGGGGTGCCCAGGGCCGATTCTCCTATACCAGTGGGCAGGTTGGTTTTATTTCAGCCAGAACTTTGTGTCCCTAACTCGGACAAGTGGATTCTGGAAGTAATAGGTCTGGTTCTCAGCTTCAAACAGTTTCCAAGATGAGAGCCAGACAGGTCCACCTGCAAATCCTTGGAATCCCTTGCTTTGGGAGCAGAGGTTTCTTCTCCTCTGAACTGCAAAGCAGTAGAAAAGGTCCCTCCTTGCCACGGGGCAAGGGGCTGTGCTCATGATACTTTCTTAACCTATAGAGGCAGGAGATTGGCGGCCCATCTCAGATTTAAGGTACCTGAACAAGCATCTTTTGAAAACAAAGTTAAAATGTTAACTCTGGCTGAGGCCAGGGGACTGGCTAGCTTTCCTGGACCTCAAGGATGCCTATTTTTCATGTCTTGATCAGGCCTTCTCACCGAAAGTACCTCAGGTTACCTCAGGCCACTTTCAGTTCAGGGCAATGCCCTTGACCTTACCTCTCGCCAAGGGTATTCAAGAAATTCTAGCTGTGGTAGTGGCTCTTTTAAGAAGGCAAGGGATTGCTTTGTTTCCTTTCCTGGATGACTGGCTCTTAGTGGGTCAGTCTCCAGATCAAGTAAATCCACTTGCAAGTCACCCAGCAGCTTCTCACCTTTCTGGGATTCCTGCTGAATTTACCAAGTCAGTTCTCAAACCAGTTCAGGTACTAACTTTCATAGGTGCAGAGTTGAACACAAAGTTAGCCACGGCATTTCTCCCCTCTAAAGGGTAGGCAGTCTCTTGCCCTGGCATCTTCCATTACTCTGCGAGTCTCTTGACCAGCAAAGCATTTGCTACAACTACTAGGGCACATGGCTGCTTCCACAGCTGTAGTGCAGGGAGCAAGATTCCAGATGAGGGACATTCAGTTCCATCTGAGGGCCTATTGGTCCCAAAGGAGGGATTCCCTTTCCAAATTGGTTCTAGTGATCCAATCCCTGATCCTGGCCTTACACTGTGGCAGGATCAAAGCAATCTAAAACTAGGGGTCCTCTTCATTCCCTCACCACGGATGCTCCTGTGTTAGGGTGAGGAGCCCGCTTAGGCGACCTGTCCACTAGGGAGTGTGGTCTCCTAGGAATCTCTGCTCCACATCAATTTTTGGAACTCAGAGCTGTCTTCTAGCTCTTAGGAGTTTTCAGCTTCTGTCCAGAACAAGGTAGTTCAAGCCAGGACAGACAACACCACAATAATGTGGTACATCAACAGGCAGGGGGCACTCGGTCATCAGCCTTGTGCACCGAAGCAATGAAGTGGTGGTCTCTGGCTTACTCCTGAACACCTCCCTGACAGCAGTTCACCTCCAGGGAAGGACAATGCCCTGGCAGATGCCCTCAACAGGATTCTCAGGGCCATCACGATTGGGCTCTGAATCCTCAGGTGCTGGGTTCAGTCCTTGCCAGATGGGGCTCATTTTCAGATAGATCTTTTCGCAGCCCCAGATAACCACTAACTTTCTCTGTTTTGTTGAGGCCTCCAGTGCTGGGATCAGCCCACCTGGACGCTTTTCACTTGGATTGGAAAGGGAAGTTTCTGTTCACCTTTCCTCCCTTTTCCCTTTCTTTCAGGGTACTAGTAAAAATCAGATCTCAGCCTTGCAAAGCGATTCTGATTGTTCCAAGCTGGGCCAGACAGCCCTGGTACCCATTGTCTCTGTCCTTGACAGTCCACCCTACCCTGAGCTTGCCCAGGATCCACGACTTACTGGCCTTTGCACAAGGGAGAGTGTGGTATCTGAACCTCAAATTCCTCCTTCTCAAGGCAGCTCTTGAGGAGTTAGAATTTGCTGATTTACACCTTTTTCAAGGTGTTGCGGATATTTTAAAGGCTTCAAGGAAGCTTTTTCACTGGCGCCACTTACAATTCTAAGTGGAACAGGTTTTCAGTCTGGTGCGCTGAGAAGCAGATTATACCACAGTCTGCTTATCTGCCCATTTTCTGGACTTTTGGTCCATTTTAAATTCTTTAGGTCTTAGGCCAGCTACCTTAAGGGTTCCTTTGGCAGCTGTCTCTGTTTTTCTGCAAGCAGGGAAGCCTGCTTCCTTTTCTTCTCAACCTGTGTTTTCCAAGTTTTTAAGGGGTTGCTTCACACCAACCCTCCTTTTTCGGGAACCAGCTCCTGCATGGAGCCCGAATGTTTGCATTGCTCAGTTAATGCAAACCCCTTTGGACCTCTGTCCCCAGCAGAGCTCAAGCTTCTCACTTGGAAAATGTTTTTTTTCTGGTGGTTTCACTTCTGCCAGGCGCATAAGTGAACTACAGGCCCTGGCAGTGGAAGAAGATTTTTCTCTCCCCACAGGGATAAGACAGTCCTATGACTAACACAGGGTTTGTCCCTAAGTGGTTTCAGGTTTCCACCTGAACCAATCCATCTCTCTCTCCCAGGATTTTTTCACTGAACATTCTTCCTCAGGTGAGAGGAGACTGCACAGCTTGGACGTCAAAAGAGCCTTATGCTACTATTTGTAATGCACCAAGGGTCACAGGTTTGAATCCTCCAACTCTTCCTTACCTAGGGCGAGGTTGGCAAGGGAACCTGCCACTAAGAGGACAATTGCAAGGTGGATTGTCTCTTGTATCCATTTTGTTATCAAAGACTAGGTAGGAGAGCCCCTCAGGACTGAGGGCTCACTCCACCAGGTGTACAGCTGCATCTCTAGCGGCTGCTAGAGATATTCCCATTCTGGAAATCTGTCGAGCTGTTACTTGGAAGACAGTTCACACTTTTACCAAGCATTATTCCCTGGATTTCAGTCCAGGAGAGATGCTCGTTTTTGGCACAGCTGTGCTTCAGAGCCTATTTCCTAAGTAGGTTCTGACCCTCCTCCATGGAGGTACTGCTGTGTAATCTGCAATAAGTCCTAATATAGCAAGACTTCATGGTGTTTGAAGAAAAATTACTCACCTTAGTAATTGCTTTTCTTCTCATGAGTCTTACATTAGACCACCCCAACCTGCCCTCTCAGAACTTCTACTGGGGTGGGGGTGGCAAATTAGTGCAAGCACTGTGTCATGCCATTGTAGTTCTTCCCTTCACCCTCTTTTATTTAGGGTTAGGAAACTAGGGTTTTCTGGTTGAGTGATTTGTTGGCCCCCTTCCTGGACTTGAGTCTTTGGGGGAAGGAGGGTTCCTAATAGTGCTTGTCAGGGGGGAAAACTAATAATACCATTATTCATTCTTATTATTGTTATTGTTGTTTCTATTGTTGTTTCTATTGTTGTTATTACTACTAGTAGGTAGCCATTTGCCTAGTGTAGAGCTTTCCACACAGACTTGTTGCTTAGTGTTAGCTTCGTAAAGATCTGACAGTTTCATTTGAAACTGCCCAGTTAGAGCTTTGGTATAGCGCCCTCGCGCTTTAGAACTCCAGATTCTCTGGAGTTAACTCTTTCCTCTCCGGGGCAGTTCAAGTGCAGTGGCTAACTGCAATAAGTCCTAATATAGCAAGACTCCATGAGAAGAAAAGCAATTACTAAGGTGAGTAATTTTTTCTTATTAACCTTTCCAGAGATAATGGCTAAGTATAATGTGCCTGTATCTTTTTGTTTTAAGTATCTTCAAACCTCCCAGGTCCTTTTAAGGCATTTCGGTAGTGGGCTATGGGAACACCATCTGACTGGGCCCATACTTAGTACGTTACATACAAGGCCTAATTCTCATTTAATTTCATACTATTATAAAGAGCTGCAGAAAAAAGTTACAGACCTGGACGGTATTCCCCAATATGTATGGGACAGCTCCCTCCCTCCAACCACCAAGGATCCCTGTCAGTGGTCACAGATCTGGAAAAGGTTGTATAAGGATGTTAGATGGGACTGTTATAGATTGCTACAATTTCAGATAATACAGGACTTATACTACACTCCTGTAAAACTTTGTAAAATGGGTAAGCTCCAAGTAGATCTGTGTACCAGATGTGGGAAACAGCGGGGTACATTACTCCACATTTTATGGGAATGTGACAAAGCTTTCCCCCTCTGGGAGAGTACTAGTGCTAGACTTAACCCACTGCTAGGCTTGCAAAATGCCTTTCAACCAGGAATTTGTATTTTGGGAGATTCGAGTGATATCCTTATTGGTAACCAAAGGAAACATATGATGCTAATCTCCTTATGTGCTAAGAAAGTGATATTCGTCATTGGCTGGATCAACAGACTCCCACATATGTAGAGTGGCTTCAGGAAATTCTTTTTGCTCTGCAAGCAGAATACACTATAGCAAACTACTCTGGAAATAGTAAAAAATATCAGAAGACCTGGGCCCCTCTACATACCCTGTTATGCAATTAATATGCCCCGTATTGGCTCTGGGAATTTACCTTAAAATATCCGGATAAAACTGACAATATATGGCTATCTCCTGTAGATCCAGCTTCTTTCCTCTGATTTATGCTCCCCTTTTCTTTCTCCTTCTCTTTTTTATTATTTTCCTCCCGATGGCAAGGGACAAGGAGGGTGGGGAAGGGGAGGTACAGGGAGGAGGGAGGGGTGGTTTATATAGTTATTGTTTATTGAATTTTTTTTTACTTTTTTCTTTTTTATTTTGACAGAATGTCTTTATACACCACTAGGCCCTGATCAGCTACATAGTTTAACATATTATCGTGGTGTATTGTACCATGTTATGTAATACAAATATGGATTGATTGCTGTTGGTAAACTTATTAAAGCTTACTAAATATGAAAAAAAAAGCATCAGAGGTTGAACTCTTTCCTGTGAGAAAATGGCTCGTGCCTAAACTGTGTCCGGTTTTGCTTCAGTGAAGAGTAGGTTCCATGCTGGAATTTTCCAGGTACAGAATGAGAGCTTTGTTTTTCTAGCACGCACATTGTTTACCCACTGAGGACTAAGCATGTTCCCTGGTTCTCCCACACACTAACTAGTCCTCTAAGTATGGATAGACTGTGACTTCTTCGCTTTGAAGTGCTACTGCCATCACACCCATGCACTTTGTAAATAGCCTGAACTGGCACTGATCCTGACCGATACTGAATCTCAGATACTTTCAGTGGCTTGCTTTGACTGGGATGTGGAAATAAACATCCTTTAGGTCCAGTGAGCAAAGCCAGTCTCCTTGCTGTAAAGCTGGAATTATGGTTTGCATGGTGATAATTTTGAAATTTTGAATCTTTTTTTTTAATGTACCTCTTTAGACACCTTAAGTCAACAATTGGTTGCCATTCTCCTGTTTTTTTCTGCAAGGAAGTACCTTCAGAAAAGGGAAGTTACTTACCAGTAAAGTAGATCTTTGACAGAATCTCCTCCATTGGCCCACACCTTTGGAACTGTAAGCCACTGGCTTCAGGACCTTCCAGAAACTTCTGCCTATCTGGGGGCTGCCCACAATGACATGCAATGTCATCACCTGTAAAATGGGGGCAGCCCCCTCAGTCCTCAGTTCCCCAACAGAGATAAGCTCAGACAGCCACTTATCGAGAGGAACCAGAAGACTACATCAAGATCAGAAACACAAGAAGAGGTTGGGACTGGTGACAGAAACCACATATAGCACAAATATTAACCTTCCACAAAGACAGCAAGACAACCAGTCAACTAGTACCTCAGAAAAGGGGGAAGATGGGTGGGTGTGCTGTGGTCCAATGAAGGAGATTCACTTGAAGAACTGCTATCACTGGTAAGTAACTGCTCTGTCTTCATCAAGGATACCTCCTCCATTGGGCCACACCTTTGAAATGATTTCCAAGTATGCCTCTTTGCAAATGACACAAAGATCTGCAACAGGGTTGTTATACGGAGGGGTGACAAGGGACTTGGCAAGGGACTTGGCAAGGTTGGAAGGATAGTCAAAAGTATGACAGTTTAGATTCAATGCAAAAGAAGTACAAAGTAATGCACCTGGGGGAAAAAAAAACCAGGGGAATAGTACACAATGGGGGGGGAGGTACTAACAGCTACAAAAATGGAAAGGGACCTGTGGATAGTCATGTCAGATGACCTAAAGGTAGGCAAGCAATGTGAGATTGCAGTAAGGAGGGCTGGAGGGATACTGGGATGCACAGGGACAGACATCACCAGTAGAAACAGGAAGTTGTTATCGCTCCGTACAGTCAGTTGGTGAGACCCCGTCTGGAGTACTGCATGCAGTTCTAGAGACTCCATCTTTGTAAGGACATAGACAGGATGGAGGCAGCCCAGAGGAAGGCAACTAAAATGGTGCAGGGTCTACACCAGAAGCCATACAAGGATAGACTAAAGGAGCTTAATATGTATACCCTCAAGGAAAGGAGGGAGAGGAGTGACATAATAGAAACTTTCAAGTACCTCATGGGAATCAACAACATCCAAGAGGGTAGCATCTTTCAGAAAACGTGATGTGCAAGAACAAGGAGGCACAATTTGAAGATAGAGGAGTAACGGCTCAGGGGCAACATGAGGAAGTATTTTTTCATGAACAGGGTAGTGGACACATGTAACAGCCTTCCTGAGGAGGTTGTGGGGTCAAAAACAGTGGGGGAATTCAAGAATGCATGGGACAGACATAAGGCAATTCTGGTGGGGGGTAGGAGGAAATAGGCTGTTAGTTAACTAGGATCTGCATCTTATCCAATAGGTAGGGAAATAAGCAGACTAGGTGGGCCAAGCGGTCCTTATCTGCCATCGAAGTCTATGTTTTTATGTAAGCAGTGCAAAGTTCCCAGGGAGACTGTCAAATTGTGACAGGAGATCACGACAAGAGGCCTTGAAGAACAGTAAGACCAAAACCAGCATGTAAGGTTCAGGCTGTAATGTTTAGTAAAAGTATAGACAGTGCTCCATGTGACAGCAGTACAAATTTCAGCAGCAGACACATTCTGGAAACAAGAGATAGGCCTGTAGTTTGTTAAGTTCTCCGGGTCTAAAGAAGCTTTCTTCAGGAGGGGTGTCACCACCCCCACCTTCAGGGAGCTAGGAAACTCACCCAAGTCCAAAGAGCACTGGACGATCTGAGCTAAGACCGGGCCTATGATGTCACTACAACCCAAAATCAGGGAGGCAGGGCCCGGATCTAAACTACAGCAAGTGGGACGCATCCCCTGGATAATCCTCATAATATCCATGAACTCCGGCAGATCAAAGGTACTCCAGGAAACTCTGGGTTCTGTGACAGAACACCGACCAACAGCATCTCCCAGACAGTGAAGCTGGTGGCACTCCTGCCTGATGTCAGCCACCTTATTCGCAAAGAAACAAGTGATCTCATCACACTCATTTTGTGAAAAGACTTGATGGAACTGCTAACAGGCTGGGTTGCACAGCCTGTCAACAGTTCTGAAGAGTTGAGCCAGATGGTTCCATGTGACAGACATTTCCCTCAAAAGGAATTCTGCCTTCTTACGGGAAATTTCTGTTTGATAGAATTTATAATGTTCCAACAAAATAAGGTGGTCGGTATCTAAGGCTGTCTTCCGCCAGTGACGCTCTAACCTATGCCCCTGTCTCCGTAACTCCCTTAGAGTCCTATCAAACCATGGGGCCCCAGGGCAAAGTGGAAGGGGGTGAACTCAGACAGGAGCAATCAGATCGAGAGCTGAAGAAACGGTCCTATTCTAGGCTGCAACTAACTGCTCAGGATCTGTGCTAGTCTCATCCAACAGCAAGAGGTCAATTACCGCCATCAGATCTTCAGGGACCACATCCCACAAAGGGCAGTAACTGACCATCTCCACAGGGGCCGACCTACCCAGGGGGGCCGAAAAGTTGAACCCTACGGTGTAGTGGTCAGACCAACTGACAGGTTCCACCACCAAGTCGGAGGTCTCGACCCACAGGAGGAAGACCAAATCAAGAGAGTGACCACCATGGTGAGTAGCTGAGGAAGCAACCTGTGTGAAGCCCAGAGTTGTCATTACCTGGAGGAAGTGTTGACCAAAAAAGCGAGGATTCATCATCGACCCAGGCACTGAAGTCACCCAGGACCATCAGTCTGGGCGACTCCAATGCCATGTCGGTGGCGAAGTCCGCTACCTCCTGCAGGAACAGCTTCTCATCACCTGGTGGATGGTAGATGAGAGCTATCCTGCACCCCACACCAGCTACCACAGTACACTAAAATGACCTGACCTCCTCAACCAGTTAGGCCCAATTCGGTCTTGAAACAGACTGCAAACCCCCCCCCCACAGTCCAATCTCGGGTGATGTATAACCGAGTACCCAGTGGGGATCACTGCCTCCACAATAGGGGCAGCATTCCCATCTAACCAGGTCTTAGTAATGCAAGCCAGATCTGCTGAACCAACAAAATCTGCAATAAAAGCAGTCTTGTTGCAAACAGATCTGGCATTGCATAATAGAGCCCGAGTTGGACGAGGTTGGCGAGCCGTCTCAACTACTTGCCCTCCAGAAACGGAGGTGCCCTTGGGTATGATAGGTGTCATTTAAGAAATGCTACCCAAAACATTGTTTTGTGGAACGACTGCGAAAACAGGTTTTGGAGGGGGATTTGATAATGACCCCTACCATGTTCATTTGATGGGGGTTAAAAACATGAGTACATTGAAAATGTGGGTTCAAAAGTAAAAATATTGCAACTTTAAGAGTGACCATTACAAAATATCAACATTTCAATCAATCAATCATTTTTATTTTACCAGGAATATCACCATTGAGCAAGCTAATTTTCAAGGTGATCCTGGATGGGCACAACAGAAAGACAATACAATACATAAACTGATACAATCCAAGTAACAATACACATTACAACCAGGAAGGGTAAAAAATAACACAGCATGTGGTACAGTCAAGTGCAATTTCGGTCTATGCTTGCAAGCTTGAATACCTTTAGAAAATGTGGAACACCAAACAGAAGAAACAAATTTGATTATTATTGGAGAAGAAAATATATGAGATCCATTATAGGAATAAATTGGATGTGTCCAGGTCTAAAGCTTGCAAACACAAACTATGGCAGAGGATTAACTCTTTCTCTAATGCTGGCATTGGTAAACGTGGGCATAAAAACAAAGCCTGGACCTCAAAAACAAACACTATAAAATAGCCCACAGTAACACTAGAAGTCTAGTGGGCAAAGAGGTACTATTTGAGCACTGGAAAAATGCAGGGGACTATGACATTGTGGGAATCTCAGAGACATGGCTTACAATAAAGCACCTATACTCTGAGATATCCATAAAAAAACTATAAGCTATTCAGATATGACAGATCACATGGGGGGGGTGGCCTTGTTTATCAAAAGTAATTTAGGCCGCCCCAGCAAACAGAATTGCTGTTTTCTGGAAATATAGAAGGAGTGGAGCTGATCTGGTTCATATTTTTAAGTTAAAAATATGTGTAGGGTAGTATATTCCCATCCCAAAGTAAAGGCTGCAGCTTTTGAGTCACTGTCATTGAAAATTACAACATTCACTGGACAAAAGGAGATAATACTAATTGGAGATTTAAATGCAGCACGGGGAACAGCCAGAGGTCTTAAACTTGAGTCTGAATTTCAGCCACTAGGCCCAACTCGGATTATAAATATCCCAACACACAAAAGTACACATCAAAGTAGTGAAAACATCCTGGACCTGATATTTATGACCGTGGGTATTAAATTACTAAATAATAAGGTAGGGTCTCACACCAGCCAGAAAAAAAGGCACCTTCTGTCTGCTGTTGGCTGGATGTGATAGAGGGAATGGACTGATCTGAGGGTTCGGCCTGAGGCCTGCAAATTGGAGAGGATATCTTGAACATCTGCACCAAACTATTTATATCCTCTGAAAGGGGCACTGAAAATTGACTGCTGAATGTCATTTGCAAAGCACACCACCCTTAGTCAAGAATGCCTTCTAAGACATATTCCTGAGGCTGCTGCTCTAGTGGAAGCATCTGAAATGTCATAGGCCATACATTGGATGTGTTTGCCCACATCAGCCCCAGCTGTTAAGAGATTTGAGGAGCTCTTGCTTGGTGCACCTTCTGGAAAAGCATGGGCAGCTGCTTTAACTTTCCTCCAGAGTGTGCTGTATTTTACTATATGGGCTTGGTAGTCTGAAATTCTCAGGCCCAAAGATGCTGAGGCATAGGTCCTTTTGCCCTACATCTAGCCTCCTAGATTCCTTGTCAAGAAAGGAATGGGAAATTCTTGAACCAGGAAAGGCACACTAAGCCGAAGCTTGTTTCCAGGTGTGACCTGGGAGCACAAGGAAGTTAACTGACTTGCTCAGGGTCACACAGTATACAAGTGGGGGCTGTGTGATTCAAACCCAGGTCTCCAGGTTTGCAGTTCATGTCCTTAACCACTACACTACACTGCCTCCTCAACAGACTGCCTGTCAAGAGGAAGAGAACTGGGGGGGTGTGACAGGGCTGAATACAGTCCTGTGGTAGTTGTTATGCAGAAAGAGTTAAATGCAAGGATCTGTTCTATTCTCTCCTTTTCTGTCTCTTCTCTGTCTGGTTGCGCAACCACATTTTCTCGTGGACCTAGGACTTGATCACCCCAACGGTCTTGCAGTATTCTGCCTCTCGCTATATTTCTACCCTCACTTGCTGTTCTGTCTTTTATTCCCCCTTGCATATCTGCAAGTATAAAATATATATGTGAATCTTTTTGTAGAAATGTCATTGATTCTGGAATCCCTTTGCTTAAAACTGTATATAGTTTTACTGTTGAAATGATTGCAAAAAGCTGGAACTCAAGGGGTTAACCTAAGAATGCTGGATGCAAAATTTCTGCAGAGCTGGCTAAAAGAGGTCAGTTCTGGGTCTCAATGTTTTTTTTTTTTGCTGCACCTGCTGAAACTGACAAGAACACTGGAAACTTACAAGAACACTGTGTCAGAAGTATGCTGTTTTTCTTAATGAGCTCCTGCACAGACTTATAAAGAAGAACTGCAATGTTTTGCAAAGGAGAGAGACAGAGACTGAGAGAGGAAATTGAGAAGGAAAAACTCAGAAGGAATTTGTTTTTCTATGTTTCTACTGACATTGTAAATAGTTATTCTGAACAATTTTTATTTTTATTTTACTGTTATTAATAATAAAACTGTTGTTGTGAATTTTACAACTGCTCCTGGTTTTCCTAAGCTTCCTGACTTGTGCCTCGATGACAAGGGCTTTTGGTGCCTTTGATCTGATGTGGGCAACATTTATGGACACAGAGTCAGTTTCAGGTTGGCCTGCAAAGAAAGGCCTACCTGAAGGGGCCATATACAACTCTGCCTTTCCAGGTATGGCAGGAATTATGTTGGGTCTATGCCAGGCAGCAATGGTGGCATCCTCCAGGACAGGGAGGAGAGATGGAATTACGATGGGGTGGTGGTGGTCAGATAGCTCCAAGACATCTATCAGGTTCTTCTTGGTTGTGTCTGTCATGAACCCACTCCTGTGGGGCCGGGTCCACTGAGCTCACAGTGCCCAGCCCTAAGTGCAATCCGTGACTGTGGGGAACAGGAATACCCACTTCCTGTCCTTGTAGAGTACTCACTGAGTTCACAACTGAACATTTGCCATGAGGGCCATGGGCTTCCTCGCTAATCTGGCTAACAGTAAAATACAGTTTTGAGTCTGTAGCCAGGTAAGAACCCTCTTTGGTTGCTGCACTGAGGGAAGGACCCAGGCATTATGAGCTCTTCGGGGCTGTCCTTGTAACCCCGATTGTGTCTTCTCCCACAGGTGGTGCAGAAACCTAGTTCAAATCCTACAGACCCCTCCAGAGGCCTATGTATTTCCACTTCCTGGGCACCCAGATTCCCTTCCAGTATTCCAGTCTTTGGTAGCTATGGTGGCATGTTAGCACTAAACAGGCTGGTCACAGATTGAATAACCCTTCCCACCCTCACACACACATAAATCACTCCCAGGCAGTTTTTTTTTAAAGCAAGTGTATTTACTAGTTATTAAATAATTACCATACAAGACTTACAAGAAAAAAAAATCACCATAGTAATCTTGTTTTTCCCAAGGTATTCTTTAATATTCTTAACTCTTGCGGTCAGTCTGAATAGTACAATTGCCAGGAGAATGGAACACATGTAAATGATGGAACCCATCATTGGCTCATGCCACTTATTCAAATGCTGCCCTTATCAGCTGCTGCATTCTAAAATGGTCAGATTCATTGGAGCCTGCAAGGAAATGCCTATCCTAAAGTAACCTATTAAATATTATGCTAACAACCGTTAGGTACAGAGGTGTCAGCCAAGATGCAACACAGAAATGCTGCAGAATATCACAAAATGCTGCAAAATGCTGCAGGGAACAGTGTAATTCAATGGCAATTGAGCCCTCTTGTTATGTAATATTTTGTGACATGTCATTACTGCAAGTTACTGTGCTTTATCATGGCTGACTCCACTGTATATAAGATATAATGATAAAAATATTTCTAGTAATAACCAAAGACAATAACAAGCCTCTTGTCAGAGGTAACCCCCCAGGACTGTCAGATATGACCTGAAGAGGGATAAACAACGCTCAATGGGGTTAAAAATTATGACACACCACAAGTGTAAATTACCCCTTTTCATTTAGATACCCAGTGAGAGATGCAGAGGCCACTGGTTCTGAAAGGGGAGGCAGGGTGAGAGAGTTAAGAATACTGAAGTATACATTGGAAGAAACAAGATTACTATGGTGAGTAATTTTTTCTTCTAACCCTAGAAATTCTTCTATATTCTTAACTCTTGCAGACTACAAAGCAATACCTTTGGAGATGGGCACAGAACCTATTTTAGAAGTAGATTCTGCAGAACTGATGTGCCAAACCTGGCATCACCCCTGGATTGAGTGTCCACGCAACAGTGTTTCATGAAGATATGTACTGTTCTCCATGTAGCTGCTTTCTAGATTTGCAATAGGGGAACATCCCTGGCAGCTGCCAAGGTTGCAGCCATGCCACTTATGGAATGGGCCCTGAGGTCTACTGGGGGCTCCTTACCTGCCTTTGGGTAGCAGAATTGGATACATTGGACTATCCATTGACAGATAGTTCTTTTAGATGCTGGTTTTCCTTTTCCCACATCCCCATAAGTCAGGAAAGTACAGTTATGTAAGAACTTACATTAGCAGTAGATCTTCAAGAGAAGCTCTTGCAGCAGGTAATACCATTAGGACTAAGGCCACCAGGTGTTAGGACCCCATGGAAAAATGTTCTAGCTAGCAATCTGTGGCAGGGGACTGCCCCCAACATCGGATCCGCCCCGACATCAGATGTGGTATAAAGGTGGTGGTCCCCCAGCACCACCTCAGTTCTCCTGCCGAAGACCCAGCTGAAAAACAGATGGAGAACCAAGGAGGATCTCCCATAAGATGTAATGTTTGTCCCCAGGGGCAGGTGGGTGGGAAAGCCACCTGCTGCAAGAGCTCCTCTCAAAGATCTACTGTTACGGAAAGTTCTTACGTAACTGTACTATCTCACTTTGAGGGGCAGCTCTTGCAGCAGATTATACCATTAGGACTGAGTCCCAAGCAATGCCCAAGAAGAGATCCAGATCAGAAGGGTGGAGGACAATAAAAAACTTGTGGGGAAATTAGAAGAGAAATCCCTGAAGGGCTGCGCCGAAACCTGCTCTCCTCCTGGAAGCAATGTCCAGACTGTAGTGCCTCACAAAAGTATGCACTGAACTCCAAGTAGCGGTCACACAGAGGTCCGCTGAAGATACATTTCAAAGGGAAGTGAAAGATGCCGCCACCCCTCTGGTGGAGTGACCCCTCACAGGTCCCTGGTAGGGGTTTGTTGGGGTACTGGTAGCAAAAATGGATGCAGTGCACGTGCCACTTAGAGTTTGTTTTGTGACTGGTGCTCCAAGCTTCCTGTGGGCAAAGGAGACAAACAACTGGTCTGTCTTTCTGGTAGAACTAGTCCTGGCCAGATAGTAATGCAAAATTCTATGTGCCTCCAGAGTGTGTAACAATGCCTCCCCTTTGTTCAAGTTCTCTGGGTAATAAACTGGTAGTTGGATGTCCTGGTTCAATGTGAACTCAGACACTACCTTTGGTAAAAACTTTGAGTTTGTACATAGGGCTACTCTGTCCCTGTTAAAAATAAGATAAGGCTCTTTACACATCAGAGCCTGCAGCTCAGAAATCCTCTGGGCTGAGGTAATGGCAACTAAAAATAATGCCTTCCAAGAGAGAAGGTGGAGCTCACAGCTTGTGGCTGGTTCAAAAGGTGGCAAGGTGAGCTTTTCTAAAACAAACAGGAGATCCCAGAATGGTACTGGGTCTCTCCTGGGTGGTTTAATATGCAAGAAAGTCTTGCAGATGTCCAGCTGTGCCAGAGTCTTCCCATTTATTGGTGCATGGTACGCTGACAGAGCACAGAGATGCACCTTTATGGACAAGTAACTGAAACCCAAGTCCAACAGGTGGAGAAGATACTCCAGCACAGATTCCACCAGACAACATAGGGGATCCAGAGAATGGGGAATCACCCATAAGCAGAAATGTTTCCATTTCATGGCATAGGTCCCCCTGGTAGAGGGTTTTCTTGCTGCCATGAGCACCTCTGACATTCTAAGGGATACTTCAAACCTATCCGTAGCTAAGTCCTCAGGAGCCAAGCATGCAGATGCAGGGACTGGAGGGCCGGGTGGACCAACATCCCTTGCTCTTGGGAGAGAGAGTGAGTGGAGAAGGCCAAAGGAACTGGCGGTTCCAATGCCAGCTATTGCAACAGCGGGAACCAAATTTGTTGAGGCCAGAATGATGCTACCAGTATCATTCTGACTTCTGCCTGCAGTTTGAACAGGACCCTCTGAAGAAGAGGGAAGGGAGGGAAAGCATACAGAAACCTCCTTGTCCAAGAGAGGGACAATGCGTTTCACCAGAAAACACCAGGCCCTGGATCTAGTGAGCAGAAACTGGGCAGTTTGGCATTGTGTGGGGACACAAAGAGGTCTAGTTCTGGCTGACCCCACCTTTCAAAGAGGTCATCTATGACTTCTTGCTATATTTCCCACTCATGGTTCTGAGACCGAGAGCAACTTAGGCTGTCTGCGAGGATGTTGTGAATGCCTGGAAGATGGACTGCCATGATGTCCAGCTTGTGATCCGCCACCCAGGACCAAACTCTCATTGCCTCTCTGCATAGGGGATATGAATGTGTACCCCCTTGCTTGTTGAGATGGAAGACTATTGAGGTATTGTCTGACTGGACCAGTAGAGGTCCAGGAAGGAGTACCCCTTGGAAGGCTTGAAGGGTGTACAGGACGGCTCTCATCTCCAAAATGTTTATATAAAGAGCTCATTCAATTGAGTTCCAGGAGCCCCTTGACTGATGAGAAGCAAGATGTGCTCCCCAGTCCAGTCCTGAAGCAGTGGTGAGAGTCTGCTGTGGACTAGGTCACTGAAAGGGGACCCCTATGCTCAGATGGGCCGGGGTGAGCCACCAGGTCATGGACTGTTGGACTGCGTTGGAGATCTGAATGGGCTCTTCTAACTCATCCGTACCTTGATCCCATTGAACCATGAGGTGCCATTGTAGGATCCTCATGTTCAGATGCAAGAGTGGAACTGTAACAATAACTGATGCCATGTGACCTAGCAGTTGTAGAACTACTCTTGCTGGAACCAAGTCCAAGTCCTGTACCCTGCGAGCGACTTCTCTTAGCCTTGCTGCTCTGTCTGTGGGCAGTGAAGCATGCCCTTGGACTGTGTCCAGGACTGCTCCTATGTATTGAAGCCTTTGAGCTGACCATGGTTGTGACTTGGGCAGGTTTAGGGTGATGCCCAGAGTCTGGAATGGGATGAATGTCTCCTCCAAGATCCTATTCAACTGGTCTTCTGTTGGTGCAGTAAGAAGCCAGTTGTCCAGGTAGGGGTATATGAAGTGACCCCCTCTCCTGAGGGTCACTGCTAGGCACTTGGTAAAAACCCTTGGTGCCAAGGATAGGCTGAATGGCAGCACCCTGAACTATTAGTGTCCTCCTTTGGAAGGTGAAGCATAAGTACTTCCTTGTGGACGACAGGATCTTGATGTGCATGTAGGCATCCTGCATGTCTAGTGAGCAAAGCCAGTCTCCTTGGTGAAGCATTGGTAACAGGCTTGCCAGGGTCACCATTTTGAACCATTTGTACTCAATAAAGGTGTTCAGTTGACTCAGGTCCAGAATGGGACGGAGGTCTCCCGTCTTTTTCGGGACAAGAAAGAAATAGGAATAAAATCCCTTTCCCCTTTGAGCAAAAGGAACCTCCTGAATGGCTCTTTTGTCTAGTAAGGCCTGTATCTCTGTCCTCAGGAGGAGTGCATGGGAGGGTGAGCAGTGGGAGGGGACTGGTGGGTTGTCCAGTGGAAACTGGGTGAATTCTAGGGAGTACCCCCTTTCTACTATATGGAGGACCCATTGGTGGGTGATCAGTTTAAATGCTTCATTGGCAAGCTTTTAAACTAGTCAAGGGGAGAGGCACTGATAAGCATTGGAATTCCCAGCCTCCCCCCACAAAACAGGGTACTTAATGAGGTAAAGACCAAGGTGGAAAGGTCCATAGGGAGCAGGACTGGGGTAAATGGAGAAAGCAAAGTCAATGAGGACAGGGATGGTGCTGCAAGAGGTAAAGCCATCAAAAAATGGAGAGCAATGAGTACCAATGCCTAAAGTCTGGGCAACAAGCTTCCTGAATTAGTGGCCTTGATGGAGGAGGAACATCTGGATATCGTGGTAGTCACAGAAACATGGTACACACAGAACCATGACTGGGACATAAACATACCAGGATACACTATCTACAGGAGGGACAAGGAGAGTAAAAGAGAAGGAGGAGTAGCTCTCTACATAAGGGAAGGAATCAAAGCAACAGAACAAAAGCGTAAACAGGGAGGAAAGGAAGCACTGTGGGTCAATTTGGAGAAAGGCAATGGCACCACAATCCGCACAGGGGTAGTATACAGACCCCCATCTCAGGGGGAGGAAATGGACAAGGAAATGATAAAAAGTATCTTTAGAATGGCAGAAAAAAATGGGAGATATTGCTAATGGGGGTTCTGAATATGGCAGATGTTAACTGGAGTGCCCTACGGGGGCATGATTTAGACAACTAGTATTGGAACCCACTCAAGAGGGAGCAATCTTAGACCTGGTACTCTCAAATGGAGATGGCGAGAGGATCACAGATTGAGAAGTGGGTAGCCATCTGGGAACTAATGCCCATTGAACAGTATGGTTCACGATAAACACAACAGTAGAGTCAAGCCATACAAAGGCAAAGGTACTCGACTTCGGGAGAGTTGACTTTGCCAAAATGGGTGAGTGCCTAAGGAATGCACTAGCAAATGGGCAGGAGGGAGGGGTGGAAGAACAATGGTAAATAATCAAAACTGCCATTACAGAGGCAACAAGCCTTTGTGTGAAGCAAATAAACAAAACAAAATGATGTAAGAAACTACTATGGTTCTCAAAGGAGGTGGCAGGGAAGGTAAGGGAGAAAAATAAAGCATTCAGTAAGTACAAGGAATCACAGAAGGAGCAGGACAGAGAATTGTATCAGTTAAAGCAAAAGGAAGCTGGGAAGGCAGTCAGAACAGTAAAGGCCCAAACTGAGGAAAAGATAGCTAACTCAGTTTAGAAGGGGAATAAAACCTTTTATAGGTATATCAGGGAGCGAAGGAAGACCAAGGGAGGGATAGTGAGGCTTAATAAAGGGGAGGGGGGTGGGCAGAGGGTGATGTGAAAAGGCAGAGAAACTAAACAAATATTTTTGCTCAGTATTCACAAATGAAGAGGGAGAGGTACCTAAACCAAACAGTAGAAATACTCTGGATACGGGGGTTGATACCAGCTCATTCACAGAAGAAAGGGATCTGAAAGAACTCTTAAAACTGAAGCAATGGGACCCAATAGGATTCATCCCAGAATTCTAAAAGAACTAAGGGTAGAACTAGTGACACCACTGACTACCCTCTTTAACAAATCATGGGAGGATGGGGTGGTACCTGAGGACTGGAGAAGGGCAGATGTTATTCCACTTCACAAAAGTGGGAGCAAGGCAGAAGCAGGAAACTACAGACCTGTTAGTTTAACCTCAGTGATTGCAAAAATGATGGAATCACTTCTGAAGGAAAGAATTGTTAAGTACCTAGAGGCCAGAGGGGCACAGGACCCAAGGCAGCATGGATTCACAGTGGGAAGGTCATGTCAGATGAATCTAACAGATTTCTTTGACTGAGTGACCAAAGTAGTAGATCAGGGAAGGGCTATGGACATGGCCTACCTAGACTTTAGCAAGACATTTGAAACAGTCCCACACAAAAGATTAATATACAGGTTGGCCAGCCTGGGAGTGGGTCCCAAGATGGTAGCCTGGGTAAAGAATTGGCTGAAGAACAGGACACAGAGGATAATAGTAAACGGAATCCACTCTGAAGAAAGGGGGTTACTAGTGGGGTATCGCAGGGTTCAGTACTAGGACCGGTCCTCTTTAATGTCTTTATAAGCAACATTGCAGAGGCACTGGAAGGAAAAGTATGTCTCTTTGCAGACAACACAAAGATCTGCAACAAAGTTGATACACAAGGTGGGGTGGAAAGGATGACAAGGGACTTGGCAAGGTTGGAGGAATGGTCAAATATATGACAGCTTAAATTCAATGCTAAGAAGTGCAAAGCAATGCACCTGGGAAACAAAAACCCAGGAGAAGAGTACACAGTGGGGGGTGAGATACTAACAACAACAAAAATGGAAAGGGACCTGGGGGTAGTTGTATCAGATGACCTAAAGGTGGGCAAGCAATGTGAGAGGGCAGTAAGGAGGGCTGGGGAGATACTGGGATGCATAGAGAGAGGCATCACCAGTAGAAAACAGGACGTTGTTATCCCTCTGTACAGACAGATGGTGAGACTCCATCTGGAGTACTGCGTGCAGTTCTGGAGACCCAATCTCCGCAACAACATAGACAGGATGGAGGCAGTCCAGAGGAGGGCAACTAAAATGGTGCACAGTCTGCACCAGAAGACATATGATGAGAGACTTAAGGAGCTTAAGATATATAGCCTCGAGGAAAGGAGGGAGAGGGGGGACATGATAGAAACTTTCAAATACCTCAAGGGAATCAACAAAGTCCAAGAGGGTAGCATCTTTCAGAAAAAGAGGTGTGCAAGAAAAAGGGGGCACAATTTGAAGATAGAGGGGGGACAGCTCAGAGGTAATGTGAGGAAATATTTTTTTCATGAAGAGGGTTGTGGATGCATGGAACAGCCTTCCTGAGGAGGTTGTGGAGTCAAAAACAGTGGTGGAATTCAAGAATGCATGGGAGAGTCATATGGCAATTCTAGGAGGTGGGGGGTAGGAAGAAGTAGGCTGTTGGTTAACTAGGATCTGCAGCTTATCCATTAGGTAGGGAAATGGGCAGACTGGGTGGACCAAGCGGTCCTTATCTGCCATCAGATTCTATATTTCTACATTTCTATGTTTGATGTTATACTGGACCATCTGGATAGGTAGAGGGAGAATCTCCCTCCTACTGCCTCCCCCCTGCACTGGCTGTGGTGGAGGAGGGGTCGGTAGGGAGTCATGCTGCGTTGGAGGGTGTAGGCAGGGGGGGTCTTGGCACCTTGGGCTTTTTGGGGTCTTGGGCACCTGAAGGGACAGTGTGGCCTTTTCTTTTGAAGCCTCCCTTATGTTGTGTCTGGTGCCTTCCTTGCTGTCCCTGATTTTTCTGAATGGGATGGCGACGTGTGGATTATGGCTCTGATCGGTACATTCTGTGGACTTCAGATACAGCTTTGCCTGAATCTTGAAGTTCAGTGATTAGTTTTTCACTGTCCTGACCGAACAGGACTGGTCCTTGGAAAGGAGCATTAGGATAGCATCCTGAAGATCCTGTCGGAAGCCCGAAACCCTGAGCCAAGCATGCCTCCGCATGCAAATGCCAGTGGCCACTGTTCTTGCTGCTGTATCCACGGAGTCATAAGAATTCCTGAAGACCTGCTTATCCATGTTCATGCCAGACTGAATAACAACAAGGAGTTCCACCTTACCCTCTGAATCTGGCTGTGCCTTGGCCAGGTCTATTGCCTTTGCCCACAGGGAATTTTGGTAGGTGACCATGTGGGCCAGGAAGTTGAATGACCTAAAGGTGTAAGTTGCCGAGGAGTACACTTGCATCCCATCTGGCCCAATTTTTTAGATTCTGGGTCTGGTGGCTGGGCACTCATGTGGCGTGGTTGTTGTGCCCTGCCATGGGCAGCTGTCAGTACCATTGAGCCTGCCTTTGGGTGTTCGCCCAGAAAGGGATCCCCTTTTGGTGTTTTGTAAAGTCTATCGGCCTTACAATATACTGCAACTGTAGTGGCTGGGTGCCTCCATATGGACATGGTCACATCTTGAAAAGGTTCCACCAAAGGGGGATGACCAGTGGCTTAGGAACTGTGGCTCCCAAGAATTTGGTCAGTCTATGCCATTCTTCAGTGTCCCATTGGTATAACGCTTGAATATGGTGCATAACATTCAAAAAGGATGGGTCATCCAGGGGTGACCTCATTGAGTCCCTCGGATTTGGAGATGGAATGGGAAGCTAGTCCTCTGAGGAACAGTCTGAAGACGAGTCTTCTGCATCGTCCCCTGAAGACGACGGCAGGCATCCACTGGAGGATGGGACAGACGATGGATGCCTTTTGCAACCGCTCGACCCAGGCATCTACCTGTCTTCTTTATCTTGCAGCTGGAGCTCCTTTGGTGGTAAAGACCACTCAGGAGTGAGGTCTCTAGGTGGAGGACGTACTCGGGGTGGATCCCTGGGCCTGGGGAGAAGATCCCCTTTGATGGTATTCCACCATGCATTAAATAGTGCTCCTACTTCAGCTAGTGGAATGACTGGTGATGGGGGCATCTGGTTCAAAGCGCCAGAGGGTCCAGGAATCTGGTCCGGAGGCAGTGGTGACTGGTCCTCAGGCACTTTGTCAACAGGTATGTCGGGCATCAGATCCTCGGTGTCTGGTGGCCTGATCTCCAGTTCTTTTGATGGAGGCTGCTAGGCGTCTGGTACCTCTGTGTCTGGGGAATCGGTCACCGGGGCCGATGGCCAATCCTTCAGGGCTGACGGATGGTCCTTAAGGGCCGATGGCCTTTCTTTTGCCAGAGGCACTTGCTCCTTTTCCAATGCAGAGTCGGAGTATTCGGTCATCTGGGAAGCAGATGATGCCTGATGCTCGAGTGGGGGAGGCATCCGGTACCTGATGACCTCCCGGCGTTTTGCTTGTTCGTCTGGCTTCTTGTGTTTCTTGGACGTCCCACAAGGCTTTCGGGTGCCGGGCTCTGTGGATTTGCCTGAAGCCAACGTCTGTCTCTCATGGGTCAACCCATGTTTGTGGGGTTGGTGGGCCAAAGGGATCTGGGTGGATGGCTGTCCCCAAGAAGATTCCCCACTTTTCACCTGTTTAGAGGCTGAAGACTTCCTGTGGGTGACCCCAGAAGCTGATTTGGTACCTGGGGGACGAATGGAAGTAGTAGATGCCACGGTGAGGCAACTTTGGGTGGTACTCCGATCTGGTCCTCTCCTTCTCCTGGTGGTGGTGTTTCCCCTGATTGAAGAGGACGAACTGTGTCCCGATGGGGCCTTCTGCATGGCGGCTACTTGCTGCTTGAGACGATAGGCCTTCAAGGTGTTGGTGCAGCAAATCCTGGTCTTGTTGTTGAACTTGAGGCAGTGTGGGCAATCGTCCAGCCGGTGGTCTGGGCCTAGGTAGATCAGGCAGGCAGAATGGCCATCCTTCACCAGGATCTGCTTCCCGTTTGCACACTTTTATTTTCGACACTGTGTTGATGAAGACATTAAACTGACGAAAAAACTGTCAAGAAAAAGTTATTTTAATGAGAAAAACTGCTCGATGCATGAGAAAAAAACGCAGTCAACTGCAGCTATGGTTTCCATAGATCTGATGTTCGTGGGTCAACGGTGGGAAAAGAACTGGGGTGGAGCCAGGGGGACTGCCCCCTTTATATCACATCTGACATTGGGGCGAAGCCGACATCTGGGGCAGTCCCCCACCACAGAGTGCTAGCTAGAACATTTTTCCGTGAGGTCCTAAAGCCTGGTGGCCTTAGTCCTGATGGTATTACCTGCTGCAAGAGCTCCCCCTCAAAGTGAGATCAGCTGTTGCCTGTCCTGCCTACAGTCCTTAGTATGTGTCATGTAGCAGCTCAAGGCTCTCTTGACATCCAGACTGTGAAGCCTACATTCGCATGAGCTAGAATGCTCAGTGAAAAATACTGGCAAAGTTATGGACTGATTCAAATGGAAATCAGAGACTACTTTAGGAAGGAACTTCCTATTAGTTCTAAGCACTACTTTGTCTCTGTGGAAGAAGATATAGTTCTGCTCCATGCACAAGGCCTGAAATTCACTAATCCTTCTACTTGAAGTGATGGCAATCAGGAACAGTGTCTTCCAGGTAACATATTTCAGATAAGAAACCGAAACATAGACTTTGACTTTGACAGCAGATAAGGACCTCCTGGCCCACCTAGTCTGCCCATTTCCCTACCTACTGGATATAGAGACATAGACTTTGATGGCAGATAAGGACTGCCTGGCCCACCTAGTCTGCCTATTTCCCTACCTATTGGATATAGAAGCATAGACTTTGATGGCAGATAAGGACTGCATGGCCATAGGTTCAAATGGAGGCTCCATGAGCTTGGCAAATGCATACATTAAGGTCCCATGCTGGCACCGGTTCCTTGTGAGGTGGATGCAGATAAGATAATCCTTTGAAATACTTCTTGAAGATAGGGTTGGATGCTATGGAGACACCCTTACCAGCCAAAATATAAGCTGACACAGAAGCCAGATGCACCATCAGAGTAGTGGATTGCAAACCCAGAGGATGAAAATGAGTGAGGTAATCCAGCAAGGCTGGTACCCCTGCCTGGGAAGGTACTATATCAATGGCAGAACACCAGATAAAGAACCTCTTCGACTTAGAAGCATACATCTTCTTGGTAAAGGGTTTCCTGGAACCCCTCAGGACATTTAGAACACTTTCAGACAGTTGCAAGCCTGCATAATCTAAGTCCTCAAGAGCCATGCCTTGAGTCTGAGGGATCTGAAGTATGGGTACAGGATTCTCCCCTGAGAGGAGGTTAGCAGATTGTGTCTCCATGGGAGGTATATTGATGGAGTCATAAACATGAAGAGCAGCAGCGAGTACCATGGCTGCCTGGCCCAATCTGGAGCTATCAAGATCATTGTCGAAGGTTGAGATCAGAGCTTGACTACAACCCTGAGAAGCGGAGGAAAGAGAGGGAAGGCATGCAGCTGTTTCCCTGACCCATCCGGTGCCAAAGCATCCACAGGTACTGTGCCCCTGGCTGGTGGCCTGCAACAAAATTGTGGTAACTGGTGCTCCCTTGGGATGCAAAGAGGTCTATCTCTGGGGTGCCCCATCTTCTGAATACCACCTCCAGCACCTGTCTGTTGAGAGTCCATCTGTGGTGTTTCTAGTTGATTCGACTTAGAGCATCTGCCAAGGTATTGTCCTTCCCTTGCAGATAAATGGCTACTAGAGAGGCTTGGAGTGAGTAGACCAGACTCCACACCTTCATTGCTTCTGTGCATAATGGGTTGGACCTTGTTCCTCCCTGCTTGTTTATGTAATACATTGTGGTGGTATTGTCTGTCCTGACCTGTACCACCTTGCCTTGAATGGAAGCAAAGGCCTACAGTGCCAGGAACACTGCTCTGAGCTCCAACAAGTTTATATGCTGGAGAGACTGCACTTGACCAAGTGCTCTGGATTGTATGGGTATCAAAATGAGCTCCCCATCCCAGAAGGGATGCATCTGTTGTGAGAACTACTGATGGGGACTCCTACTGGAAGGGCACTCCTTCCCTTAGGTTTTCCCTTACCTGCCACCATTGAAGGGCTTGCAGTAAAGTTTCTGTTACTGGAACCAGTTTTGATAGAGGATCCCTCGTTTGGCACCAATGTGCTTTGAGGTGAAACTGTATGTCCCTCATTTGGAACCGGGCCCCTATGACTGTACCTGTTGCTGCAGCCATATACCCAAAGAGCTGTAGAAACTACCTTGCTGGTTTTGGTTTGTTCAGTCTGAAAGACCCATCAAGCTGGATGATGTTGTTTACCCTGTCCTGAGGAGGGTAAGCACTTCCCCTTAGTGTGTCCAGCTCTGCTTCTATAAAATGCAGAACCTGCACTGGTTGCAGGATGTTTTTTGTGAAGTTTAATAGGAACCCCAGGGATTCAAGGAGGTCCTGGGATGTTCTTAGGTGTTACTTCATCTGTTGTGGTGACTTTCCCACCATTAACCAATCGTCCAGGTAAGGGAATACTGTGATTCCCTGCCTTCTGAGATGTGCCACTACCACTGCCAGACACTTTGGCCCCGGATATTCAAAGGGTTCGCCATGCTGTGAAGGTTGTCTGTCTGTAAGTCCAAAATGCACCATTTTGCGATATTCAGAAGGAGGCAGTTCGCCACGAAAACATGCTGAGCAACAAGCGCAATGAAAATGAAGGCATGCATAACCGAAGAGGGTGGATCCATGCATAAAGAAGCGCGTCACGATATTCAAAGACTTACTGCGATGCGCAATGGCGGCACAGCGGAAGTGCGCACTAAGCGGAAATGAGCCAAAATAAAAGGCTCAAGGAAGCGGCGCAAGAACGCTACAAGGCTGCCAAGTGGGGGAGAGAGACAGACAGACAGACAGACAACAGACAGGCTAGGGCAGGCAAGGAAAGCGTGGGCCATAGGCTGTAGAGGCCAGCGGGGGGTGCCCGGTGCAGTGGAAGTAGCAGTGAGGAAAGCGGGGGTAACACAGCAACAGCAGCCGGGGGGGTCAGAAGCCAGGGAGATGGACAGTGGCAGCTTCCACATGGAAGCTGTAATGAGGGGGGTGAGAATGCATGCTGCAGGGGGACGTGGCCGTGGAAGGGCCCGTCGGCGGTATGCCCCCAACAGGCAGTACCGTGCCCGCATCAGCTTTGAGCTGTACACAGATGTAGAGATCGTGGGCCGGTTCCGCCTGAACAGGGCAATACTGAGTCGGCTCTGTGAGCTGTGCAGTGATGTGATGCAGACACCCTCACGACGGAGTCACGCTCTGTCGGTGGAGACCAAGGTGACAGCCTGCATGTGCCTGCTCACCATGGGCACCTTCCAGAGGCCGACAGGGGACACCACAGGCATCACACAGTCGGCACGTCACGCATCCTCACCCAATTCCTCAGCACACTGCTGCCACATGCTGCAGAGTACATCCATTTCCCCAGCACAGCGGAAGGCGTGCAACAAACATGCAGGAGTTCCACAGGGTGCACGTATGCCTGGCATGCTAGGGCCATAGACTGCACCCATGGCAATTCAGCGCCATCTGGCCCTGATGGGCTCGCATATAGGAACAGAAGGGCTTCTCCAGTGTCAACTGCCAGGTGGTGTGTGATGCCACTGGGCGCATAATCAATGTCTGTGCCACATACCCTGGTGGAGCACATGATGCCTTCATATGGTATCAGTCCGACTGTGCCATCGATTCGAGAGTGGGGACATCCCCACAGGACATCTAGTGGGTGAGTACACATGTATGGAATGCAAACTCGGGGCAAGGGTGGGAATGCCACAGGTGCCATGGTAGTGGCACACAGGGATATGGGCAATATGGACCAGAACATGAGACTGATCTCCACTATCTCCACACAGGTGACAGCGGATACCCACTCCGTCCCTGGCTGCTCACACCGTACCGGCGCCCCATGACCCCATCACAGCAACGCTATAATGAGGCACATGTTTCCACACGCAACATCATAGAGCGGGTGTTTGGGATGCTCAAGGCACGCTTCCGATGCCTAGACACCTCCGGCGGTGCCCTACAGTACAGCCCCCAAAAGGCCTGTGGGATATTCCTGGCCTGTTGCATCCTGCACAGCATGGCCAAAGACCATGGGATAGCCGTACAGGTTGAAGAGGGGAACAGCGATGGGGATGCCAGTGGCGCCGGTGTTGATGGTGATGAGCAGCCCCCCCCTAGGACGGCAGGACCCCCGACTGATCCGGCAGGCCCAGCTGCACGGGACACCATCACAGAGGAGCACTATGCAGAACACAGGTAAGTCAAGGGGACATGTGCAACCAACACTGTCCATGCGCAAACCACAGGCACACAGGGGAACACACCAGGGGTGCATGATGGTCAGGGGAGTGGAAGGGTCCAGGCATACAAACACACCATCAGAGAGGGGTGAGCACTCATATGGACACACACACACCAGGCGCAGAGCAATGGGCAGATGCACAGCACAGCAGAACCGACATTGCTACACACAGCACCACCGACCACCCCACCACCTGTACTGTCCAAGTACGTGTGTCAGATGCTGGGCACCCTTGCACTTGGTGTACAGTACAATGCAGGCATCATCATGCACCGCACCTGTGGACAGCAGTTGGGAAGGTGTGCAGGTGGTCCGATATGTGGCGTGGTGAGCAGAGCACTCAGCAGTGCACTGCCCACCATGACACACATTGCACACATGGCAGCACCAGACAGGGCCCGCACTGGGAGATAGCTCAGTCATGTAGCACTGTCCCACGGCCACCACGGATGCATGGGCGGCCCCGCCGTGACCCAACAGCACTGGCAGGCTGAGCAGGGGCCACATGGGGTGGCACTGTTGCACCACCAGGGGTCTCACTGCGCGAACACGACCTTGCCCGCACAGGGGTCTGCAGCATGCCGAACAAACCTGCACCAGAGGTGCTCGGGATGGCTACAGCAGAACCGGCGTCGACAGGCCTGGTGTCGCATGATGCCGGGAACGGGGAGTGGAGAGTGAACTGTGTGGGGTGTGCGGTACAGGGGCACCTGACTGTGTGCCCAATGCATCCACGACAGAGACCACTGCCTGGGTCAGCCTGTCAATGGCGGCGGTCACATCCATCCACATACGAACCAGCTCTGCACGGTCCAGAGCACACTCCCTGCTGTGCCACTCCACAGCCACAGACAGTGCCTCCACGGACATTGCAACCCACCTCTGCAGCTGTACTGATTCCTGCAGCAGGCGGGTGTGCTCGTCCAATGGGTACTGTGCCCCAACGGCATCCTGTCCCCCAGGGTGTGGAAGGTCCTGATGCACAACACCCCTTGAGGGTGGGCGCTGTTCACCAGGACCAGGAATGGGTGGATCAAAGGGTGGCAGACATGTGCCACTGCTTGACACTGTACCCCCAGACCTGGTGGGTGACTGCTGCTGCTGGCCCTCCAACCGCTGTGCCCCAGGGTCCACTCGTTCCACCGCTGTGCTAGCAACAGTGCCAGACACCTGCACAGCCACCGGTGCTGTCCCACCGGTGCTGACAGGCACAGCCTGGGACTGTGCCAGCATGCTGGTACACAAGTTGGAACCAGAAAGGCCCAGGGGCACGTGCTGGCCTGCTGTGTGTCCGTCATGGGACACGCACCTATCACTGCCCATTGCAGTCCTTGCATCATCAATGGTGCAGGTACATGCTACAGCCATAGTCACAGTGTGCTGGCATGCTTGCATGCCAGACTGCTGAGACACAAGCTGTGCACCCCCCGCACCCGAATCACCGACACCAGAGTTGGCGGCCCAGCGTGCATGCTGCTGCAGTGCCTGCTGGCTGGTGATAGAGGTGGATGGACCCTCCTCCATGTCCAGCAGGTCATCATCACTGCCTGAACCCACCACCACTGTCTCCTGAAGACGAACAGGATCTGTAACAGAAAGAGAGTACATGTGAGTGCATGTGAACAACCTTCCCCCCAACCCCCAACACCACCACCATGTCATACCGTGCAGTGATGGGCTTCCACCTGTCTGGAATCCACCTCCAGTGCGCCCTCAATAGCGCTCTGCTGCATTGATGCAACCAGTGTCTCCTCAGCGGGGTCAGCTCCAACACCACTGGCGGGCCCCGCCAGTGCCAGCACGTGCTGCCCTGAGGCTGCCACCTTCTCCTTCAACCTCCCTGCGGTCTGTCCCCATCTTCTTCTTGCATTCCTGCGGTGCTAATTGGCTTCCCGTGCAGGTTCCACAGCCCAGGCTACCCCCCTCCCCATGCAGCATGCGGGACTGAGGGTGCCCCTCCGTCCACTCAGTACTGGCTCCTCATCCAGGTAGGCCTGGAAGAGCTCCTGTCTCTGCTGGGGTAAAGTTGGGCCTCCTCCACGCCCACCGTCCTCACCCTCACCTTGGCTCTGCTCGGTCATGGCGATCTGTATGGGGGCAAGTGGACACCTGTCACTGTGCAGTCTACAGCATTTTCCCATGACTATTGTCCAGAACATCACACAGCATGCAACTCACCGCTCACCTGCAGTAACCGAATCTGGCCAGCACAGCCCAATGTCGCACATTTATAGCGCAATGCAAGCAAATTAGGAGTGGAGCAACTATAATGACATGCAAATCGCGCCACTGCGCCTTTGAATGGCTGATCAGATGATTTGCATGTGTCGGCCTTATATCGCGAATTTGCGCTTTGCGCAATCCGGTTGAGTCGGCTGAGCCAATGGCGCAGATCTGTGACTGTGTGGTACACTGCATTGCGTATGCCCAGATAGCTTACGTAGGCGTCTGCCGCGCTGCTGACGTGCTGTGCGCGATCGGCAATTCAAGCCATGGCCACCATTGTGCCAGTGGTGCTACAGCACTGGGCACTATATGGCGCTGTGGCACTACTACGCAATAGTCCACTGTGGCACTGGTGCGCAGCTGGTCAGTCGCGCAGGATCGATATCGTCAGATGGCTGTGCGTGGCCTTGCATCATTGCCCATGACCTTGTGTCCGACCTTTGCCCCTGGCCCTGTTCGGCTGCCTATGTGTACGGCTCCTATTGCGCTGTCTGGTGACAGCTATGTGAGTGACTACTGCTCGAACAGCGTGATTGGAACCTGTGGTGGTCTATTGCCCAACATCTCCACGGGGGTACGGCGCAGCGGGCGCCATATTCTGCTGTAAAGTTGGTACCATGGCTCACAGAAGAGCAGTTCAGTGGAGCCCAGTCGAACTGGCCAACTCGGTGGCTAGTGGAGCCCACTATGGGGCACTTTATGGTGAGGCGCCCCTCACCATTGCCAGGACACAGGTGTGGCAGCAAGTGGCCACTGACCTGGTGGGGGTCACTGGACGGTGCCAGTCAGCTGAGCAGTGCCGGCACCGGTACAGTGACCTCCGCCGGAGGGATCCGGATCTTCTTGATCGGCTGCGGTCACGTGCCAGGCGGGGCGTGGTGCCTAGGCCAGGTGGGTGTACCATCTATGCACCTGTATTCTCTGTAGGGGTGTGAGTGTGTTTCGGTGGCTGTGCATAGGTGATGGCTCTGCCATGGTTGGCTGTGTCAGTGTGTGCAGGTGTGAGATGCATGGGTCTGGCTGTGTGGGCAGCACTCTCACTGGGGCAGGGGGCAGTCTGCTTTGGAGTCACACTGATGTTTGTCTCAACATATGTTTCCCACGGGCCGGGATGTGAGGATGCAGGCACGGGGTGAGGAGGGCCGTGCCAGGGCCCCGGTGCCGGTGGGTGTTGCACCCCAGCAGCAGCAGCAGCATCAGCAGCAGACCCAGCTGCTTGAGGAGTGTGAGTATCATTACTTCATGGATGCTATTGCATGCTGGGGGCAAGACCACCAACCATGCACAACACAACCATGCAGGAAAGGGGAGGTCATAATTCCACTATACAAGACACTAGTGAGGCCCCACCTGGAGTACAGTGTACAGTTCTGGAGACCATACCTACGTAGGACATAGACTGGGTAGAAGGTTCAGAGGAGGCAACAAAGATGGTGCATGGATTGCATCACAAGTCCGATGAAGACAGGTTGAAGGAACTGAACATGCTCCCTGGAGGAGAGGAGGGAGTGAGGGATATGATAGAGACATACAAGTATCTTACAGGGAGGAACAGGGTGCAGGAAAACACTATTTTTAAGTGAAAAGATGTTCCAGGACTAGAGGGCATGGGATGAAGTTGGAGGAGGACGATTCAGAGGAAACATGAGAAAGAATTTCTTCACAGAACGAGTGGTGGACAAGTGGAACACCCTGCCAGAGGAAGTGGTGGGGGCTGAAACAATTACGGATTTAAGAATCGCAGGATAGACATAAAGGAATTCTGGAGGTCAGGGGTAAGGTGCAACAGACTTATAGGAAAACAAAGTGAACTTACAAGCTCAAATGGCCAGACTGGGTGGGCCATAGGCCCTTATCTGCTGACACTGTCTATGTAGCTATGTATGTATGCATGACACAGGTGACATGCATCACTGTCCAATATCACAGCACGTCTGTGTATGCGTCACTGGTGGTCCATGCATGCACTGGGCACATAGCTGTGTAACTGGCATCGCACCACGTTGCCACGTCACTTGACAGCCTTGTTTGTGCTGTGATGGACATGGGCAGTGTGTGTGCAGTGGTGCACATAGCTGGTGCCGCCTGTTTGTGATGGCCATGTGCATGTTCACTGTGGGTGGGTGCATGCCATCACAGGTGCGGACATTGGGCTATATGGCTTGCAGTTTGGGTGGTGTTCAGGGTTGTCGTCAGTCACAGCCATTGACTGTGTTCCCATTTTCCTAGGCCTCAAGTTCTCGGAGGATACATGGGACATTGGGGCCTGACACAGGTGTCCCTGGATAACCAGGCCATCCTGGAGTCCATTAGGAGACATGGCTCTGGAGGAGGCATCGAGGGGACAGCAGAACCAGGCACAGGATGACCAGCCAGCTGGGCCTTAGGCCACAATACCCTTCCCACTTCTCCCATCCCTACCACCTGCCTTCCCTCTCCAAGTTGTTCATCCCTACCCTTGAACACCCCTACCTTGTACCGTCCCCTCCCTTGTAATAGTTCTTGTTTATTGTTTTGTTACTATTTGAAAATTTGAAAATACATATTTATATTTTGATATGAATACTGTGTTGGTCTCTGATTTGCAGCTGGCTATGGGTGCTCAGTTGCAGTGGTGTACATGCCATCTGGGATGGTATGGTCCTGGGTATGTGTGTGTGTGTGTGTGGCGTGTGTGTGCATGGGGAGGTATCTCCGGCATGGCAGTGACTTTCTGTTGGTCTTACCGTCTGCTGCCACCCACTGCTGGGTGCACAGGGTGTGTCTGGCTTGTATGCTTCTCTGCTGCACGGGGTTGACGTGTGCTGGAGGGATGCATGGTTTCCTGCAGTGCCAGTCACTGCACATGGGTGGTGTCTTGGGGTCACGGTGCAGGGTGTGCTGTGCGTACGGGGGGCTGATGTGCACTGTGGTTGTCAACCCCCTGTGTGTGGCACTCTCAGCCTGCCAGTGGCTGTGCTGGGGTGTCATGGCTCTGCTGTGCTTTGTTGGCTTGTCCCCATGGGCCAGTAAATCATCCGTCACACCCCCAGTGATGCTGTGCTTGGGGTGTGCAGGTGTCTTGTTGGTTCTGCAGCGTGGTCCTGTGCCCATGTGTGGCATGGCTGGCGGTGGGCCCCAGCCTGTCTCCCTGGATGTGCAGTTCCATTGCTCTGGGGGGGGCTCTGCTTGCGCTATGGCACCTCTGGACTGCTCAGCTGGGCTGCCCTGGTTGCGCTATAGCGCAACATTTCTGCTCAGCTTCTCCTTCCTGGTTGCGCTATGGCACAGTTAGTGCGATATTCAGATGTTGGCTGCTTGCGAAATTTGTTCTGCTCCATGTTTGAATATCGCACCTGTTGCACATATGCACAATTGGTTTGTGCTTGCTCCTGCTGTTGCGCACATTTTGGGCGCAGTTTGAATATCCGGACCTTTGTGTACACTCTTGGAGCTAAAGTGAGGCCGAATGGTAGTGCTGAGAACTGGTAATGTCCTGATGGGGGTCTGAACCTGAGGTATTTTCTGTGGGACTCCCTTATGAGGATGTGGAAGTAAGCATCTTTTAGATCCAGGGATGCCAAACAATCTCCTTCCTGGAGGGTTGGTAGAATCATGGCTAAAGTTACCATCTTGAATTTTGGCTTTGCCAAGTGTCTGTTTAGTAACCTTAGGTCGAGAATAGGTCACCACTCCCCATTTTTCTTTGTGGTTAGAAGGTACCTTGAGTAAAATCTTTTTCCGCTTTGCTGTGGGAGGACTGGTTCTACTGCCCTTGACAGTAATAGATTTGCCACATCCTCCTTTAGCAGCATCCTCCCTGAGTTTTAAGCTGGTCTGAACATTGTTGTTTTAAAGGTGGAAAGCATTTGAAACTGAGGGACAAACCCTGACTCACTACCTCCAGGATCCACTTATCTGTGGTGATGGTCTCCCAAGCCTGGAAGCAATGAGCCAGCCTACCCCCTACCGGTACAGGGGAGACAACCTTGGCAACCACGTCAGTTATTCTGCTTGGGCTGGGGCTGGGCCTAGCCAGACTAAGCCCCATGCCTAGAACCCCTTATTCCCCTACCTCTGAAGTATCCTGTTTGTTGGAGATACTGTACTGCTGGTACTGCTGAGAGGTCTGAGCTTGAAAGAAGGGTCTACCATAGGAAGACCTACCCCTGCCCCCCCCTCCATAAGGCCTATAGGGAGCTGAAGGCTTTTCCTTGGCTGAGTTGCTCTTGTAGGTGGTTTTATATTCATCCACCTTCTTCATGTAAGTCTCTGTTTAGTCTCCAAACAAAGAGTTATTCTCGTAGGGGAAGTCCATGGCCTTTGTCTGGGTATCGTATGACAAATTAGTTGCTCTAAGCCAGGAAAATCTTCTGAGAGCCACTGTATTGGCCATTCATCTGGCAGCAGTGTCATTGGCATCTGCTGCCATCTGGAACTGATATTTGGAGGCTTCTAAGTCGAATCTTGCAGTCTCTGCCAGCTCAGCTGCCAGGCCAGAGGGGGCCTTATCTGCTATTGCTAAGTCCAACTGTCACAATGATTTTTGATACTGGACAGCATAGGACATGTAATTAGCCTGCCTAACCAAGATTGAAGCTGATAGATAGCCTTTGTTTGCCATGCTATCAATCTTTCTTGAATCCTTTTCTGGTGGGTCAGATGCCAAAGGCACTCTTGCCCTACTGCAGGCTGCAGTCTGCACAACACCCTCATGATCAGGGTGGGAGAATAAAAATTCTGCTCCTTCCCTGTCCAGTTGGTACTTTCTGTCAGCCCTTTTGTCCAAGAGTGATACAGAATTTGGTGTCTGGAGTATCTTCAAGACATGTTTCTTGAAGAACTTATTTATAGGCAATTAAAGTTTTTTGGTAGGTGTCAGCCCCATGAGGTTGAGGTATTCCACCTCCTCTTCATCTTCTACGAGCTCACTAGTAGTGATGTCTAAAGCCTCTACCATTTTCTTCACAAATGTGAAGTGTGAAAAATTCTCAGGCAACCTAGGTGGAGACTCAAACTCTTGGTCCGGAGAAACCTCAGGCTCTATGGGTTCCCTGTCTTCTTCATATTCCTGGGCTTCAGGAACCAAGGATGCAACTAGAGTTACTGGTTGTTGAACCAATGGCTGAACTTGAGGATTGACTGGTACCGCTGGAACCGGAACCAGTATCGATCCTTTCAAAGCTTGAATTACTTTGAGAGCCTGAGCAATAGACTTAGCTGAAGGCAACTCAGTGTTTTTCTGTAGAAGTTCCCTTTTGCTTTCCAGCTGGGGGTTCTAAATGTTTTGCCTTCTTAGCTTTTTTTAGCTGATTCCAGTTTCTCAACCAGTTCACTGGTTCGCTTTGTCTTAGAAGATTCATCCTTATCCAGGGTAGTTGGCTCTTTTTCAATGGTTTCACCTGTATGTTTTGAGGGAGTAGACTGGTCAGAGACGTTACCTCCTGTTTCTGTAACTGGAGCTAATTTCTTCTTTAACCTTTCCCATCTCTTTTCTATTGTCTGAGAAGGTTTTACATATTCCACATTCAACTGTGAAGTGGAATTCACCAAGACAGACAACACATTCATCGTGTTTGCCTGCCTTGGCAAAAACCTCTCCACACTGAACACAATTCTTAAACCCAGTAGGGTCAGTTTTCTTCTTCAGTTTATGTGACATTACAATTAAATGGCAAAAACCAAAAGTAAACTGTAACAGAAACCTTTTTTTTTTTTTTTTGCGGTTATAACGTGGTTTCAGGAGCCGCGGTTGGGTCCTATGAGGAACTGAGTTAAACAGAAAAAAGAACTGGAAGGTATCAGTTCTATCCCAAAATAGAAATAAATATTATGAACAAAAAACTTAAGTAAAAGGATAGAAACCCTGATGGAAGTGTCTGTTCCTCAGCAGTTACAAGGAACCAGGAGGAACCGCTAAGTAAGGGTATAAAAACTAATCTAACAAGTGTAAAGTATTAAAAACAGAAGATAAAGGCAGCAGATGAAAATAAAAGAAAATGTTGTTTTCTGTGGTAAACAATGTACAACAACAATGAAATATCATGACTGTGAGGAGAGATCTCCGAGGTGTCTTGACTTAGCAGGTGGAGAATGAAATCTGACCATTTTAGAATGCAGCAGCTGATAAGGGCAGCATTTGAATAAGTAGCATGAGCCAATGATGGGTTCCATCATTTACATATGTTCCATTCTCCAGGCAGTTCTACTATTCAAGCGGACTGCAGGAGTTAAGACTATTGAAGAATTCCTGGAGTTAAAAACAAAAGATTCAGAAATTTGGGTTACAGGATAACAAAAAAAGTTGGGAAAAAATACATAAAAATGCACTGCAAAATTTAACTGGCTAATTTCTACCTTGTCTGTAGAGAAATCAAAGTCCAGAAAATAAATGGTTCTGCCATGTCTCCAAGTCGCAGTTCTTGCAGCCACTGGTCTTCAGTGTGTATTTGGCAGTCTGGCTCTGTGTGTCAGGAGAAGTGTCTTCTGAAAAATGCCCTGAATTTCTGTTTTGAGGGGCCTTAAATACCCCTGGTCCTGCAGTCTGTAAAACTGTCCTTCTAATTAGCTAGTGGTCTTACCTTTAGGCCAGCAGGGGCCTCACTTGCTCTTTCCCAAATACCAATTTCCCCCTTTGAAATGTAAAAGGATTATTTGTGGAGGAGATGGTTGCCAGGAAATTTTCAATTCCCCATTGAAATTCAACCCCTGTTTATCTCTAGCAAGCCTTGTCTCAGGCAAAGAGGAATGTCAGACATTTGCAATAGACAGTATCTCTTCTCAAGTACCCTTTAAAAAAAAACATGAGCATCCTTCTGGTAAACCTGATATCCTGGTCTTTTTGGGAAATTAAACATAAAACCTTTAGAGAAATATGACAATATGTATGCAATATGACTGAAGTGTCCAAATCAGCACATTCCTCCCTCCTTAGACTGCATTTGTGGGAACACACCCCTATTGTATGGCAGGGTTTCCGCAATTCGGTTACCGTTCTAGCTGATGAGCTAGACCATGTGTGTTTGTGTTGGCAGACCTGACCTGTACATAATGTTCATGTCATAGGCCTGCAGGGCAATATTCCATCTGAGGAGCCATCCATTTGTTTTGCCCATCTGAATTAACCACACCAGGGGGTTGTGATCGGTCTCTCCCTTGAAGTGCCTCCTGTAGAGGTGTGGCTGTAATTTACTCAGGGCCCACACCAGTAAAAGGCATTCCTTTTCTACCGTGGAGTATGTATGCTACTGGGGAAGTAACTTCTTGCTCAGGTACACTATTGGGTGATCTCTTCCCGGATTAGATGTCTGGCTGAGGACTGCTCCAATCCCCACATCTGAGGCATTTGTCTGTACTACAAACTGCCTAGTGTAATCTGGACTGGTCAACACAGGGGCACTGCACAGTGCTGCTTTTAGCCGTGCAAAGGCTCATTCACAGGCTGGCTCCCACTTCACCTTTTTGGGCTGTCTTTTCTTCAGCAAGCCAGATAGGAGAGCCACCAAGGTACTGTAATTGGGCACAAACATTTGGTAGTACCTTGCGGTCCCTAGGAAACTCCTAGCTTGCTTCTGGGTTTCAAGTGGGCCACATCTCTATTGCCTCAATCTTTGCTTGATTAGGATGAAGCTGCCCCTGTCCCACTACATGGCTTAGGTATGCCACCTCCGCCATAGCCATCTGGCACTTTTCAGCCTTGACAGTGAGCTCTGCCACCTGTATCCTGCCCAACACTTCCTTCAAATGGGATAGGTGTTCCATCCAGCTGGTACTAAAGATGGCAATATCATCCAGATAAGCCATGCATACTCGTCAGTACCCTGTAACACCTGGTTGACCAACCTTTGGAATGTGGCAGGGGCATTCTTCATTCCAAAAGGCATTGCCCGGAATTAAAATACTATACCATACTATCATCAGACAAAATATAACAAAGGGCAATTATCAACCCTAGGGAGGTGGAAACCAGATTAAGCAGGGTACATCCATACAAATTCCCTGGGCCAGACAGCCTGCATCCCAGAGTTCTTAAAGAACTGAGCAAGCAAATCACAGCACCTTTAACATACATCTTTCAGGCATCACTGGCTAGAGGGGAGGTAGAGGAACACTGGAGGAAGGCAACTGTAACCCCCCTTTTCAAAAAGGGATCAAAATGCGATCCTTCCAACTATCGCCCAGTTAGTCTTACGTCAGTTCCATGCACGGTATTGGAAGCCATTTTGAAGGACAATATTCTGACATTTATCAACCAAGAAGAGCTTATGAATGATACCCAGCATGGATTTACTATGGGGAGATCTTGTCAGACAAACATGTTGGGATTCTATGACAGGGTGGTTAGAAAACTCGATGAAGGCAAATCCTGGACATATTGTTCCTGGATTTTTCCAAGGCCTTAAATAAATTACCGCATGCTAAATTATTGTCAGCTATGATCAATGTAGGCATTCAGGGCCCCATAATACTCTGGATAAAGAACAGAAGTCAGATAGTTTGCATTAAGGTGTCATTCTGTACATGGGCAGAGGTGACGAGTGGAGTACCCCAGGGTTTGGTGCTGGGCCCATGTCTGTTCAACCTGTATGTGGCTTCATTACAGTACGAAATGTAGGATGTTTGGTTATATAAATTTGCAGATGATTGTAGGGTGGGAGCAGTAGTAGACCATAACAACAAAATTTCCCCACTACAAACCACAGTAGACCATGTCTCAGGGTGGACTAAGGATTCAGAATTGTCACTTAATCAAGACAAATGTACAGTTATGCACCTTGGGGAAAATAACCCAAGCCACACATACATATTGGATAATAACCACCTAAGAGTCACAGTGGAGGAAAGAGACTTGTGGATTCTGATGTCACAGGACATGAAGTTCATAGCACATTGTAGGGACATCACACAAAAAGGGAATAGAGTTTTGAACTGCATATTTAGACACATAGTAGCAAGAAATTGGGAGGTCATTCTGCCCCAATATACATCACTTGTGAGACCAGTCTTGGAGTATGGCGCACAAGTCTGGTCGCCCTACGAGAAGGGGGACATGGCTATGCTGGAGAGAATTCAGAAAAGGGCCACAAGAGGAATAAATAGCATGGCAGGGAAGGTTTATGAAACAAGACTGAGTGAGCTGAACCTGTTTTCATTGGAGTATAGGAGGAAAAGAGGAGACATGTGCTTAGTGCATAAAGCATGGGCGGAAAATGATTCATGGGAAAATCTGGGCCTAGAAGCCTCTGAAAATGTGTATAATACCAGGTCACACCCCTTGCAGCTAAAACCAAGACATACAAAACTAGTAAGAACCAGCAAATAGTTCAACCAAAGAGTGGTTCATGAATGGAACAGACTACCTTTTGAGGTTGTGTGCAGCATACCACACAGACATTCAAACACAAATTAGACCAATTCTATCAAGGAAAATGATAAATTATCCAAGGCGAGCACAATGGACACAAGTCTGCTGGCTCTCTAGTACTCCTATGACTCCTATGAATAATCCTACTGGAGTAATGAAGGCTGACAGTTCTCTAGCTCTGGCAGCTAACTCTACCTGCCAGTATCCTTTTGTCAAGTCAGTTGTGGTAAGGTATGTTGCCCTCCCAGTTTGTCTAGTAGTTCATCCGTCCATGACATTGGGTGGGTGTCAGACTTTGTGACTGTGTTGAGTCCACAATAGTCCACACAGAAGCAAGTAGAACTGTCTGGCTTGGTAACGAGGACTACGGGTGAGGCCCAGGGACTGTGGGATTTCTGGATTACCCCTAAATCCAGCATTTTCTCCACCTCCCTCCTAACCTTTGCCTCAAGTCGTAACCCTACTGCCCTCCAGGACTCGCTGCAGAAGTCCTTCGCCGAAGCCGAGGGCTGGTTCAAGGAACATAGTTTGGTGATAAATCTTAAAAAAACCAAAACTATGTTCTTCACTCATCCTCAAAACAAGTCCTGCAACTTCAAACTCCTCATTCACTCTGGGTCCTCTTTCCCACTCAGAACAAGTTTGCTCCTATAAATACCTAGGGATCCATTTTGACCCTCCTCTCCTTCCATGGACACATCGCTGCCCTAGCCACTGCCACTAATATCGATTGGGCATCTTACGTCGGTATAAACACTGCCTCCCCAGAGGCTCTTCGACTCATGATCACCTCCTCTATCCTGTCCCTAGTGGACTATGGACTGCCAGTGCATGGTGCTGCTGATCAGACCGCACTCCATAAAGTGCTTTTCTCTGAATAAGGCCTGCAGGTTAATTACTAGGGCACCTAGGCTAACACACACCTGTCTACTGTACGCTAAAGCGCTGGTACTTGATCTTGACAAGCGCCTCAAATATCTGACCTGTACCCTTACAAAAAAGACCCTCCCTGGGCTATCCCCACCAGGATTGACCACCTCCATACGCCGCTCTGTCCCACTAGTTCATACTCGGACCTCTGGCAAAACCTCTTTTGTTATCCCTAGAGCTAGGACCTCTCACGGCCAAAGAGCCTTCAGCTTTAGGGCCCCCTCCTGGTTCAACACACTACCCCCCTCCATCTCCGAAGCTCCAACTATATCATGCTTCAAAACTTCCTTACGTAACCACCTTATTAACACCCGAAGCTATAATTCCCACTAGTCAAAGCCGTACTCAATACTTATGACAAAGCTTACTACTAAGCTGCTAAGGACAACATAACTCTGGTATTGTTTGCATCAATCCTACCTGTACCAGCATGTTTGTATCTATGTCTTAAGTTACTGTTATACTGTATTGTACTGTTATACTGGGTATTTTCGTTTGTCTTACTGTGACAAGGTACCTTTGTAAATGAGCCTATGGCTCAAAGGTTTTCCAAACTGCTGTTTAAATAAATAAATAAATAAATGTCCTTTAGGATGGCCTCAGACACCCAGTAGGTTGTCCGCCATATGGGCGCTTGCATCCTTGTGCCTACGTCATGTGTCACTAAGGGGGATCATCCGGACTTCACTGTAAACAAAGGGGCAAAGTCCTCTAACACCTCCCTCACTTCCTGGTCTGTTCCAGAGTCAACTGGGGTGACAGCTTGATTGCCTCCACAGATGACTCCTGCTTGCTTTCCTCTAGCAAGTCCAGGAGGGGGTCTTTCTCGTCTGTCCCCTCCCCAGGACTACACACTACAAACACCATGTCAGCCCTATTTGCATATGGCTTCATCATATTGACATGGTACATCCTATGGGTATGTCTCCTGTCAGGCAGTTCCACAATATAGTTCACATCATGGACCTTGGTACTTGGTAAGATTTGTACGGAATTAGGCCAAAGGCCCATCATGTCCGTTTCCCACTCTCGGGGGGGGAGGCAAAAGTCAGACTACCTTGGATGGTCTCACCCACTCGGCCTGCAGCTTGTCCTTCCAGACTGGAATTAGGACCATTACTTCCTGGCCTGTGCTGTACGAGCGAGCACTGGCTCCACAGTCATACCAGACTTTTTGCTTCTATTGGGCAGCTGAGAGGTTGCTTTGGGCCACCCCCATAAGCTCCTTCAGTTTCTCCCTAAGCTTAGGAACATACTCCACTATGGGAGTTCCCTGGGTGGAGTGCTTGCCTTTCCAGTCTTCCCGGATCAAGTCTAGGGGCCCATACACCCTATGTCCATATAAGAGTTAGAAGGGGGAGAACCTTGTCGACAATTGGGGTACCTCCCTGTATGTGAACAACAGGTGGGGAAGATATTTCTCTCAGTCCCTCCCATGCTGTTCAGCAAATGTTTGGAGCATCAATTTCAGGGTACCATTAAAACGTTTCATGAGCCCATTGGCTTGTGGGTGAAAAGGTGTCGTGCGTCGCTGCACCACCCCACATTTCTCCCAAAAACACTTCATCAGGTCCGACATGAAGTTACCCCTTAATCAGAGATTACTTCATGTGAAAACCCGACACGGGAGAAAATCTCTAGCAAGCTGCCACTTTGTCTGACTTAACTGAGGAGAAAGTGACTGTCTCTATCACTGTCAGGATAAACTTTCCCAGAGGAGCTTGAGGTATTCAAGGGTCCCATAATATCCATTCTTACCACATGGAATGGCTCCTCCACAATGGGCAAGGGGATTAGGGCAGCTTTCGTTTTAGTACCTGCCTTCCCTATTTGTTGGCACCAGTGACAAGATCTTCAATATTCCTTCACCTACTGGGTAAAGTTGGGCCAATAGAAATTTTGGGCTAGTCGCTGTGTGGTGCGAGCAGTGCCCAGATGTCTGGACATGGGGATATCATGAGCAATCTCGAGCATCCTTCAGTTTCTCCCTAAGCTTAAGAACATACTCCACTATGGGAGTTCCCTGGGTGGAGTGCTTGCCTTCCCAGTCTTCCCGGATCAAGTCTAGGGGCCCATGCACCCTATGTCCATATAAGAGTTAGAAGGGGGAGAACCTTGTTGACACTTGGGGTACCTCCCTGTATGTGAACAACAGGTGGGGAAGATATTTCTCCCAGTCCCTCCCATGCTGTTCAGCAAACGTTTGGAGCATCAATTTCAGGGTACCATTAAAATGTTTCATGAGTCCATTGGCTTGTGGGTGATAAGGTGTCGTGCGTCTCTGCACCACCCCACATTTCTCCCAAAAACACTTCATCAGGTCCGACATGAAGTTACCCCTTAATCAGAGATTACTTCATGTGAAAACCCGACACGGGAGAAAATCTCTAGCAAGCTGTCTGCCACTTTGTCTGACTTAACTGAGGAGAGAGTGACTGTCTCTATCACTGTCAGGATAAACTTTCCCAGAGGAGCTTGAGGTATTCAAGGGTCCCATAATATCCATTCTTACCACATGGAATGGCTCCTCCACAATGGGCAAGGGGATTAGGGCAGCTTTCGTTTTAGTACCTGCCTTCCCTATTTGTTGGCACCGGTGACAAGATCTTCAATATTCCTTCACCTACTGGGTAAAGTTGGGCCAATAGAAATTTTGGGCTAGTCGCTGTGTGGTGCGAGCAGTGCCCAGATGTCTGGACATGGGGATATCATGAGCAATCTCGAGCAACCTCTCACAATACCCCTTGGGAATGATAAGCTGCCTGCCCATCACCCCTCCCTCTGTCCTCATGTCCTGTGTATACAACAGTCCATCATCCCAAAATACCCTATGTCTCATGTCACTTCCCAGTGTCCCATCAGATTCTGCACAAGCCCTCAACTTCTCCAAACTTCAGTCAGTACTCTGAACGGCTGCAAAATCTTCACATTTTTCCCAAAGCATGGGACATGTCCCCCTCAGTTCCTAAACTGGAGTCCATAGCTCTAGTGTCAGGGCATTCAGAGTCACTGCCATCCCTAACCTTCAGACCATTTGTTACCCTTCCCTCCTCAGAGTAACCTTCTGTAGCTGTTTGGCGGACGTCTACTTGGTGAAGTCACCTCCCTTTCACTGCCTTCCATGTCAGGAGACAGGCTAGGGAACCAGCCTCCTATTCTTTTCCACAGGGGCTTCTGTGAGGTTCAGTGAATTACAAGCAGCTTTTGCCATCTGACTGCGAGTAACTGCACACACCACCCCCTGCTGTATATTATTCTCTATAATCACATCCAGGGTGAGGTTGTCTGCCACTGCCACTTTTTGCATCCTCTCTCCTGTCTCACCCCAATCCAGGAGAACACCAGCTACTGGCAGGGTTTTCTCCTCCCTAGTGAATCCCCTCACAGTTGCAAACTGATTAGGTATAAGTTGTTTAGGTCCAACCAAATCCTCTTTTACCAGGGTAAGAGATGCCTTTGTATCCCTTAACACATGGGTCTGCACCCCATTTACGGTAACCGGGTGTATGTGCTCCTTCATGTTTACAGGGATATAAAATGCACCCACCTCCTTTCGGGGGACACTTGCCCACTCTGTACCTTTTTAGGACACTGTCTAGCAAGATGCCCTGGCTGTTTACAAAACCAACGTTCATCATTTCTTTTATCCAAGAAATCCCTTTTTGGTAACTTGGAACTCCCCCCCCTTTCTGCAGAGGCAGTGAGGGTTTTAGTTGCCCTGAAGGTGCGCTTTTCCCTTTTTGCCCTGCAGCACCTGCTCCCCCACTTCCTTTCAGAGCAGGCCTGCTCGTGGCATAGTAATCCGAGAGCTCAGCAGCTTGCTGTGCTGTTTATGGATCATGGTCCTCTAGCCAGGTTTTCAACTCCAATGGGCAAGCCCAGAAGAACTGCTCTAATAACACAACCTCCTCAATTTCGCCTCAGAGTTTGCTTTCACCCCCTCCCACCATTTCAAAAACTGACAGTGCTTTGTGGCAAGTTCCTCAAAGCTCATGTCAGGGCTTTTTCAGAGTTTATGGAATTTAACCCTGTAGGCCAGAGGAGATAATTCATACCTTTTAAGTAAAGCAGTTTTAAGTTTCTCATAGTCCTTGCTGTCCTCATTGTCCATTTGGACTAGTGCCCCATGCCCTTTTCCAGTAAGCAGAGGGTATAGCTGAAAGCTCCAGGCCTCCCTGGGTATCTTGGCCTGGATATAGGACCTTTTCAAACAAATTTAAAAATGCATCCACATCCTCCCCATCTTTAAATTCAGCTATTAATTTAGAATTTAATTTATACCCCAGCCCTGGAGTTTCAGGTTCACCCCTGCTACTTACCTTCTCTAGTGCTGGTCGTTAGAGTCTTAGCCACTCCAATTCAAACTCTCTCTGGCACTGCTGTTGCAGATCTTTGTGTCATCTGCAAATAGACATACTTTTCCTTCCAGTCTCTCTGCAATGTCACTTATAAAGACATTAAAAAGGACAGGCCCCAGTACTGAACCCTGCGGTGCCTCACTAGTAACCCCCCTTTCTTCACTGTGGACTCCATTTACTATTACCCTCTGTGTCCTGTTGTCCAGCCAGTGTTTTACCCAGACTACCACCCTGGGACCCACTCCCAGGCTGGCTAATGTGTTTATTAATCTTTTGTGCTGTGCTGTGCTGTGTCAAATGTCATGCTAAAGTCTAGGTAGGCCATGTCCACAGCCCCTCCCTGGTCTACTACATTGGTCACCCAGTCAAATCAATTAAATTTGTCTGACATGACGTTCCTGCTGTGAATCCATGCTGCCTTAGATCCTGTGCCCCACTGGCCTCTAGGTACTCAACAATTCTTTCTTTCAGAAGTGATTCCATCATTTTCTCTACCACTGAGGTCAAACTGGCAGGTCTATAGTTTCCTGCCTCTGTCTTGCTCCCACTTTTGTGAAGGGAAATCACATCTGCCCTCCTCCAGTCCTCAGGTACCACACCATCTTCCCATGATTTATTAAAAAGGGTAGTCAGTGGTGTTACTAGTTCTTCCCTTAGTTCTTTTAGAATTCTGGGTTGAATCCCATCAGGCCCCATTGCTTTATCCACCTTCAGTTTTAAGAGTTCTTTCAGAACCCTTTCTTCTGTGAAAGGACTAATATCAACCCCTATCCAGAGTGCTTCTATTGACTGGATTAGGTATCTTCCTGCTTTTCCATTGTGAATACTGAGCAAGTATTAGTTCAGTATCCTGCTTTTCACTGTTGCTCTCTGCCCAACCACCTTCCTCTTTATTCAGCCTCAGTATCCTTGCCTTAGTCTTTCTTTGCTCCCTAATGTACCTATAAAAGGTTTTATCCCCCTTCTTAACCAAGTTGGCTATCTTTTCCTTGGTTTGTGCCTTTGCTATTCTGACTGCCTTCCCCGCTTCCTTCTGCATTATCTGGTACAGTTCTCTGTCCTGCTCCTTCTGTGTTTCCTTATACAGTACTTCCTGAATGCTATCTTTTTTTTCTCTAACCTTCCCCACCACTTCTTTTGAGAACCACAGTGTTTTTTTCTTTTGTTTTGATTTGTTTATTTGCTTCACACAAAGGCTTGTTTCCTCTGTGATGGCGGTTTTGATGTTTACCCATTGTTGCTCTACCCCACCATCTTGCCTGTTTGCTAGTGCTTTTCTGAGGCACTCTCCCATTTTGACAAAATCAGCCCTCCTGAAGTCCAGTACCTTTGCTTTTGTATGGCTTGACTCTACAGCTAAGTTTATCATGAACCACACTGTTTGGTGGTCACTTGTTCCCAGATGGCTACCCACTTCAAGATTGGAGATCCTCTCTCCATCTGCATTTGAGAGTACGAGGTCTAAGATTGCTCCCTCCCAAGTGGTTTCCAAAACTAGCTGTCTGAGGCATGCCCCCCTGTAGGGCATTGAGAATTGCCCTGGTCTTGGATGTGGCTGCAGCAAAAGTGCTCCAGTTAACATCTGGCATATTCGGGTCCCCCATCAGCAATATCTCCCCTTTCTCTGCCATCCTAAGGCTGCCTTCTATCATTTCCTTGTCCATTTCCTCCCCCTGAGATGGGGGTCTGTATACAACCCCTGTGCGGCTTGTGGTGCCATTTCCAGTCTCCAGGGTGACCCACAGTGCCTCCTCTCCTCCCTGTTTACCCTTTAGTTCTGTTGCTTTGATCCCTTCCCTTACATGGAGAAGCTACTCCTCCTCCTCCTCCTCGTCTTCCCTCCCTGTCCCTCCTGTAGATTGTGTACCCCGGTATGTTGACATCCCAGTCATGGTTCTCTGTGTACCATGTTTCTGTGACTGCCACAATATCCAGACATCCCTCTTCCATCAAGGCCACCATTTTGGAGAGCTTTTTACCTAGTCTATGGGAATTGGTACTCATTACCCTCCATTTTTTTATGGCTTTATTTCTTTTTGCCCCATCCCTGTCCTTGCTGCCTTTGTCTTTTTCTCCATTTACCCCTGCCCTTCTCCCTATCGACTGCTGTATCTTGGCATTTACCTCACTAACTACCCTGATTTTTGGGGGCTGCTAGGATTTCCCTGCTCCTTTTCAGTGTCTCCCCCCTTGGCTAGTTTAAATGCTTGCCAATGAAGCATTTAAACCTATCAAGTTCAAGTTTCAAGTTTAACTTTATTGCAGGAAAACTCCATTGAGCAAGCTCATTCACAAGGAGGTCCTGTGACATGTAAACTTACAACGAACATACATACAAAAATAATTGATAAACATTATATACATAATTGCAAGCGTCATATAATACAAGCAAGATATTACATACAAGGACACCACATGGCATGACTGTAGGTGGTAAGCAAACTAGTGGAACATGGGGTGACCATTTCTAGATAGCATACTGACAATTGAAAACATGGTAACTGGTGTTTGCAATGCATACATTTTAGCAGATTAATCAACAACAGAAAGTATAGGGTAAGGGAGGTAAAAATGGCTTGGTAGGGTGAGTGGAGTAGTATATACATAGACAGAGCCAGGAGTAGAAAGGGGAAGGAATGCAGGAGTGGGATTGCTGCAGCCAAGGTAGCAGATATAAGTCAGGAGCCGGTGAGTGAAATGGTGTCTTGAAATAAATGAAAGTGCGAACAATAAGTAGTTAACATGCACAAGGCAATTATGGTCTTACACAAGATGCACATGTACTATCACCTAGGATCCTGGTTCCCCTACTGGATAGATGCAGACCATCATGCCAGTATAGGCCTGCATCCCTCCAGGTGGAGCCCCAGTCCCCAATGAAGCCAAATCCCTGAGCTCTGCACCAGTTTTTCAACCAGTCATTGAATCTTGTGGTGCAGAGTACCCTAGCCTCATTCATCCCATAGACAGGCAGCACTTCCGAGAAAGTTACCATGCATGCTACTTGTCTAAGGCCCCTCCCCAACTCCAAAAACTACTTTTGCACTGCTCTGATCCCATTCTCAGCCATGTCATTTGTCCCTAGGTGGATAATGACATCCAGCTCACTCCCCTTGCAGCTGCTCCCATGATCTTGAGGATTCATTTCCTGTCCCTCCAAGCCATGGTGCTGGGCAGGCACCTTACCTCCCTTTCCCCTCCATCCCCCAGTTCTACCCCTAACAATTGAGTCCCCCACCAGGAGTTGTTCCCTTCCCCTGTGGGGTCATGTACCACCCTCCTGTGGGTCTCTATTGTGGAGGTTCCCAGCATGCTCCTTGGTCTCCACTGCGGGTGTCTCCATAGAGGAACCATGCTCCACCAGAGTGGCGAATGAATTGTGGAGAGGCACAACTGGAGGGATGAGCCTCTGTTCTACCACCCTCACCTTCTCTGAGCCCACTGTGGTCCAACCACTCCTCTTTCTTGGCCACCTCAGAGGTAGTGGTGGTGGCTTAGGTGGTCCCTGGGTGGGGGAGCAGGTTTTCCAAATCCTTGCCAGGTCAGCATGGAGACGAACAACCTCCTCCCTCAGACCAGAGAGGTGCCTACAAATAGGGCAGCAATGCAGTCTCCAGAATGTCTCCTGGTAGACTGCTGCTCCACAGTCAGTGCATTGCACCACTCCCCACGTCTGTGTCCCTTCCTGTTACGGATGCTTTTCTTTTTTTTTGTTCTTGTTTTAGTGTGTGCAAGCTTGTGAGTGTCACTACCCCTTTTTCAGTGTGCTGTGCGTTTAAGGATATGAACAGGTGTATGTTGTTAGTTTTGGGGAAGTGATGTCAGAGCCCCTGCTATAAAGGAAGTTATCGTTAGGGCGGGTGGGGTGAGGGCAGAGTGGGTGGGGAGTAAACCTGTGCCCTCCAGAAACAATCTACTACAACTCTGACCCTCCACTCTGGGGAACTCAGTAATGATATATGTTGTGCATGATAGGTCCTCTAGGCCTCAGCACATGAGTGCTCAGCACCCTAATAAGGAGTCCAAGAAATTGGATGTTGTGGGAAAAAGGGTTTTTGCCTCAGCCACCTTGTCTCTACGTATGCTTAATTACATGGGACACCTCCTGAAAGATCAGGAGGAAATCTTAAAGCTCTCCCAGGTGACAGTCTAGTCCCTCCTGGCAGGTTCTGTCCAGGAGGAGCCGATGGTCAAAATTTCTACTGCAGCAGCTGTATGGCACCACCTGCTAAGGGCCACTTATGATACCGTTGACACTATGGCTCATACGTCCTCTGCAGGAGTGTGTCTCAGACGACATGCCTGGCTCAGGGTGTCAGGATTTTCATAAAATGTACAGCACACTATCCTGAATGCTCCTTTTAAAGGGGTTCAGCTGTTTAGTCCACAGACCCAAGAAATACTGAAAGACTTACAAGACTCAGGTTGTACCCTTCAAGCAGTACGGACCCTCTAGCATCCTAAAGCCAAAACGACCTTCAGGGGCTCCTCAAAGGGCCATCCCACGTCTCAAAGGCAACCTGTCAAAAAAAGAGAACCTCAAAAATAATTGCCATGTCCTTGAAATGCTTAGAAAACACATTACATCACTGATGCCCCCCCAACAGGGCCAGCCTTCAGCCTAAAGGTCTTCCTCCAGTCATGGGACTAGAGATCCTACCCATGGCCATCGGGGGCAGCTTTTCCCTGTACCTGCAAGTTTGTCAAGCTGTCTCCTCTGACCAGTGGCTCCTGCAATCGATCATGACAGGGCACACACTGGAATTCACGGAGATACCTCTTCCTTTGCCATCCAGAGTCTCTACCCCCCAGACCAAGCATTGGTCTTACAGACCAAAATCAATGCTTTGCTCTCAAAAAAGGCCATAGAACCAGTTCCCCTTCCTCAGAAGGGTGCAAGATTTTACTCCCACTTTTTCCTGGTTCCCAAATGGACGGGGAATGTACACCCCACTTCTGATCTGAGGTGCCTCAACTTCTACATCACTTAGCAAAAATTCCAAATGGTGTCTCTTCTGACACTTCTCCTTTTGCTGAACTTGGGAAATTGGTTCTGTTCTCTGGATATGAAGAATGCATACCTCCATATCCTGATGCACCTGGCCCACAGACTGTTTCTCTGTTTCATGTTTCAGGGTCATCATTACCAGTTCAGAGCCCTCCCTTTCAGCCTTTCCTCAGTCCTGAGGGTATTAACCAAATGCCTAGCGGTGGTCGCAGCTGCCCTCTGCAGGAACAGCCTCAGTGTCTTTCCTTACCTGAGATGACTGGCTCCTGAAAGCGTCTTCCAGCCAACAACTGTTATTCACACTTTCTCTAACCCTGCAGTTGTTCATCCAGGTGGGGATAGCGGTAAACTATCCCAAGTCCAAAATGGACCCTACACAACACCTCCAATACATCAGAGCCATGTTAGACACCTCTGTGGGGAAAGCGTATCTGCCCATAGCATAAGCGGATGCCCTGATTACTTTGGTGCACAGATTAGAGTCCAACAGATTAGTGTCAGCACGAGACTACTGCCACCTCCTGGGACATTTGGCAGCCATGATACTGATAGTCCCCAATGTCAGGTTGAATATGAGGGTCCTTCAGTGGTCAATCAGAGTCCAATGGGACCAGAAGGAGGATGATTTTGATGTCTTCATCCTGATGTCTTCCACGACTCTTCAAGCTCTACAATGATGGACGTCCAGAGACAACTTAATAAGAGGCATGCCATTCTGTTCTCCTGTCCCAAGTCTCATTCTGACTTCAGATGCCTCCTTGATGGGGTGGGGTGCTCATCTCCTTCACGTCAGAGCCCAGGGATCTTGGACGCCAGTTGAGGCCCGTCTCCACATCAATATCTTGGAGCTGCGGGCAGTTCTCTACACCTTACAGACATTCAAGACTCACCTCCCTCCAGTTGCCTTCAAGTACAATCAGACAGTTCTATGGTGGTTCACTACCTAAACTAGCAAGGAGGCACCCATTCCTACCCTCTCTGCAGAGAATCGATGAGGGTTTGGTCTTGGGTGAGCCAGAGAAATATTAATCTTCTGGCAGCTTACATTCCCATAGTGTCCAACACCCTGGCAGATGCCCTGAGCAGATCCACTGCCCAGGCCCACGAGTGGGAAATCTTATCTGACATTCTAAATGACATCTTTCACCTGTGGGTCCAACCGGAGCTGGACCTAATTGCCTGTCTGCAAAACTGCCGCTTTACTGCTCTGTCATGCAAGGTCCTGGAACTGTGTGTCGGGATGCATGATCTCTTTCCTGGACAGGAAGATTTCTTTATGCCTTCCCTCCATAGGAGCCAATTCCATGGGTGCTTGGCTACCCAAGCACCCATAAATTTGACATAAGCACCCTCAATTTTTCAAGGGCAGCCTGCAACAAAGGATTACTAGGGAACTTGGTCACAGGAAAAATACTGCCAATGAGCAACCACAAAGATTCATAAAGGTTGCCATTCCTGCTTCCCTTCCTTTCCTCTCATTCAGAGAGTACTACTCAAACTGGTCCAGGACAGGGCATCTATGATTCTCATAGAGCCATTCTGGCCAAGACAGATTTGGTTCCCTCTACTTCTACAGTTTTCATAACTGGATCCCATACCTCTGCTAATCTGTCAGGCTTTACTGTCCCAGGCACAAGGCTCCCTGCTACACCCAGACTTTCGCACCCTCCATCTGCACGCCTGGCCCCTAAGGACGTAGTCTTCTCATGCTTCCAGGTGTCCCCAAAGGTGGCAGAAGTTCTCTGGGCTGCTAGGAAACCATCTACTTGGTCTTCCTATTCCATGAAGTGGAAATGCTTCTCTATTTGGGCATCTACACTAGACTTAAATCCTTATGAATGTTCCCCTCAGCACATCTTAGACTATTTGGTCTCTGTGTCAGAGGGTGGACTGAAATATTCCTCTGTAGAAGTCCAACTTTTGGCCATTGCCACATTTCATTTACCTGTGGGCAACATCCCTTTGTCCCAGTTACCTTTAATTCAAACCTTTTTAAAAGGTATTCTGCACCTTCATCCCCCTACCTGGGAATCCAGTCCATGTGTAGGATTTGAATTTTGGGCTTGAAAAATTGACTACGAGTCTATTTGAAACCACTGACTCCAGTGACCTCCGTTATCATTCTTGGAAAACTATGTTGTTAGTTGCCATTACATCAGGCAGATGTGTCTCAGAGTTATACACACTAATGTGGAAACCTCCATACCTGCAATTTCATAACGACCAGGTGTCTTTACATTCAAACCCGTCAATTTTGCCTAAGGTTGTTTCTGAATTCACTTTAAATCAGACCATACAATTACTAGTGTATTTTACGAAGCCTATGACTCCAGGGGAAGCCCTGCTTCATACTCTCCGTGTGCACAGAACATTAAGCACTTACCTTCTCCACACTTCACAGTTGCAAAAAACGGAGTAACTTTTTGTTTCTTTTGCCCTTGGAAACCAGGGCATTAGTGTTTCAAAGCAGTGCTTGTCCACATGGTTGGCCAACTGCATTACATTTATCTATGCAAAATACAAAAAAACTCACAGGGGTTGAAAAAACCCATTCTACCAGAGGCCTAGCTGCCTCTACAGCGTGTTTCCGGGGTGTCTCTGTCTTGGATATTTGCGAAGCTGCCACGTGGTCTACTGTACATACCTTCACCAAGCATTACAGTCTAGACATTGCTTCTAAGAAGCAGATCATTTTTGGATGGGCTGTCCCACAAGGCCTCCTGTCCTAAGTCCTAATGATTCACTTCCTCCTCCCACTGGGTATAATAACTGCTTGGGAATCTTCCCATGTGTTATGACCTGCTGCAAGAGATTGCCTCAAAGAAGACAATACGGTTGTGTAAGAACTTATCATAACAGTAGATCTTCGAGAGTATCTCTTGCAGCAGGTCATGCAGCCCCACCCTCCTTCCTCCTTGCTGTTACTTCAGAAGGGTTTCTTGCTCCTGTCTTTTATGACTGCTGCTGCCTTGATTTCCCTCCTCAGTTCCCATCGGAGACCTAGAATATGTTTTCACATTCATTCACCAGGTTGGAAAAGAACTAAGGAGTAGCTGGGACCTCCCCATTTTATACAGTACCTGCCAAGCAGACACCATATGGTAGTGTTAGGGGGAGGTCCCAGGATCGACTGCTGAGAAGTAATCCGGAGGAAATGATGCCTGTAGCTGTAATCCCATGTGTTATGACCTGCTGCAAGAGATACGCTGAAAGATCTACTGTTACGGTTAGCTCTTATGCAACTATACTTTCCTCAGCCTCTCTCTGGTGCTGCTTTTCCTCCATTTTGAACTTTCTCTGCTTGAATTCCATTTGCTTGGGCTTCAAACGTTCTCTGCTCCAGCTCCAATTTCCTCAGCTCAAATTATAGCTTTAGCCTCCCTAGCTCAGAATCTGTGGTGGACTTCACTTGGTGCTGCAGTTCCAGGTCCTCTCTGGTCTCGCTGTCATCCTTCCTGGGACTGGACATTGTGATGTCCCTTGGCACCCCTATGCCCAAGGTCTGGTCCCTTTCAGTCACTGGCCATGACTCGAGGTTCTGGGCAACCGCTTACTCATCAGCTGCCACGAGAGCCTCCATGAGGTTCTTTTGGTTCACCTCTTGTAATGGACCCCTCTTTCTTGAACCAACTGCCTTAACTGGTATGCAGTGCATTTGTAGTAGTTGGAAGCCATCTTCTTCCCTAACTACTGCTACAGTAGCTTACACCATAAATTTCTGCCCTGTTTGTGTGTGGATTGTTTACAGTTTATCAGTCTGATACACTGGTCTCGAATCCAACCTCTATGCCTGGGCTATCAATATCTCTTGGATCCCACTGCTATGCCACCAGATCTGTCACAAACCCACTCCTGGAGGCCGGGTCCACTGAGCTCACAGCACCCAGCCCTAAGTGCAATCCATTATGGGGGGGACAGGAATACCCTCCTTGTGTCCTTCTAGAGTGCTCACTGAGTTCACAATTGAACGCTCACCATGAGGGCCCAGGGCTTCCTCTGTAATCTGGGTAAGAGTAAAATACAGTCTCTAGTCTGTAGCCAGCTAAGAACTCTCCTTGGTTGCTGCACTGAGTGAAGGACCCAGGCGTTATGACCTCTTTGGGGCTATCCTCATAACCCTGATTGTGTCTTCTCCTACAGGTGGTGCAGGAACCTAGTTCAAATCCTACAGACCCTTCCAGAGACCTATGTATTTCCCCTACTTAGGCACTCAGATTCCCTTCCAGGATCCTAGTCTTTGATATGGTGGCACCTTGCGCTAAACAAGATGGTCACAGATTGAATAAACCTTCCCACCCTCACACACAAATCACTCCCAGGCAGTTTTTTAAAAACAAGGCTTTTACTAGTTATTAAATAATTACCATACAAGACTTACAAACAAAAGATTCAGAAATTTGGGTTACAGGATAACAAAAAACAGCTGGAAAAAATAGATGAAAAAATGCACTGCAAAATTGAACTGCCTAATTTCTGCCTTGCCTGTAGAGAAATCAAAGTCCAGAAAATAAATGTTTCTGCAAAGTCTCCAAGTCCCAGTTCTTCTTGCAGCCACTGGTCCTCAGTGTGTGTTTGGCAGTCTGGCTCAGTGCGTCAGGAGAAGTATCTTCTGTAAAATGCCCTGAGTTTCTGTTTTGAGGGGCCTTAAAACACTCTGGTCCTGCAGTCTGTAAAACTGTCCTTCAAATTAGCTAGTGGCCTTATTTTTAGGCCAGCAGGGGGGTTCTCTTGCTCTTTCCCAAAATTTCATTTAGATTTCCTCACCACACCAACTTCCTGGCTGGCCTGATACAGCATACCCTGCCCTCTTTTAAATGGAGATGAATTATGACACTTGAACTGTATTCACAATAGACTTCCAGGTCTTGTTCTCAAAGTATTTTTTTTTTCTTGAAGTGTAAAAGTTTACGACAGCAAGATAGTTTCTTCTATCTCCTGTCCTTCTGGACTTGTCTACTTTGATCAGTTTGCCAGGAAAATACAGTTACGTAAGAACTTACTGTAACAGTAGATCTTCAAGAAGAGCTCTTGCAGCAAGTAATAGTCATTAGGACCATGCCACCAGGCACTAGGACCCCATGGGAAAAATTCTAGCTAGCAGTCTAAGGTGGGGGACCGCCCCCCTGATGTCGGCCCTGCCCCCGATGTCACCAATGGTATAAAGGGGCAGTCCTCTGGCACCACCTCAGTTTGACCATTGGTGACCCAGCTAGCTTAAAGGATGGGGAACTGAGGAGGTTCTAACATCCCCCAGAGATAAGAAACTTTATATAACCACCGGGGAAGGAGGGAGGGAAAGCATATCTGCTGACCTTGTGCTGGCAAATGGGGACTTTGTGAGAGAACTTACAGTGGAGGAACTGCTGTCAGGGAGTGACCACCACTCAGTATGGCTCACATTGGATATGGGCAAGGAAGGAGTGGAATCTGGCACAAGAGTGCTGGACTTCAGGAGGACCGACTTTGGGAGGATGGGGGAAGTGGTAAAAGGGTACCTGGCCAGAATTCAATCTAGTATGGACACTAACCAGAGGAGGGAGCTCATAAAGCTGGGGATAGTGGAGGCAACCAAAACCTGCTGCAAGACCCAGAGCAAGAAGGCTAGGGCTAAGAAACCAAGCTGGTTGAGCAAGGAGGTCATGGAAAAGGTAAGGAGGAAAAGAGCTGCCTTTAGGAAGTACAAGAAAACAGGGAGGGGAGGACAGGGAGGAGTACTTGACAGAATCGAAGGAGGTGACAAGGGCAGTAAGGGGAGCCAAAGCATCTATGGAACTCAGGCTGGCACAAGGCATTAAGAAGGGGAAGAAGGACTTCTTTAGGTACATCAGAGAGAAAAGGAGCTGTAAGGACCACATAGTAAGGATTAGAAAGGAGGGGGGTTGGGTGGAAGCAGAGTGCGATAAGGCAGAAGCACTAACTGAGTACTTCTGCTCAGTATTTACTAAAGAGAAGAGGGGGGTGACACCTAATAGGGGAGAAATGGCAGAAACGGGGGGAAGGGTGACAGATGGGGAAATCATGGCGGGCAGAGTTCGGGAGGGTTTGAAGGCACTGAGGGTGGACAAGGCATCAGGAACAGATGACATCCACCCCAGGGTACTGAAGGAGCTTGCAGAGGTCGTCCTTGCAGGACCTTTGGCAGACCTATTTAATGCCTCACTACATTCGAGGTGTGTACCTCAGGACTGGAGGATGGCTCATGTGGTGCCCCTCCACAAGAGTGGCCCCAAGGATGAACTGAGAAACTACAGACTGGTGAGCCTCACATCCATCATAAGCTAATGGAGACTATCCTGAAGCAGAGGCTGGTGGCCCTCCTAGAGGCCAAAGAACTACAGGACAGCAGACAGCATGGCTTCATACAGTGCAGATCCTGCCAAACCAACCTGGTGGAGTTCTATGACTGGGTAACTAGGCAACTGGACAGGGGCCATGCAGTGGATGTCCTGTATCTGGACTTCAGTAAGCCATTCGACTTGGTGCCACATGGAAGGCTAGGAAGTAAGCTAGTAGGCACGGGGCAGGTGCAAAGCAGGTGAGATGGGTAGGAAACTGACTTCGGGAAGGCAACAGAGGGTGGTAGTGGGTGGGGAGCTCTCACACCCAAGGGTAGTGATGAGCGGTGTTCCACAGCGCTGGTATTGGGACCAGTGTTGTTTGGGATATTCACTGCAGACATATCATGGGACATCAAGAGCAAGATCAGTCTGTTTGCTGATGATACCAAGGTAGGAGCGGTGGTGGATGACCTAGAGGGATGGCAGGGGTTGCAGGATGATCTGGCAAAGCTTGAAACCTGGTCAGACACCTGGCAACTGGGGTTTAATGCCAAAAAGTGCAAGGTGCTGCATTTTGGGATGAAGAACCCAAGGAGGAGTTACCGGCTGGGGGAGTGCAGTTAGCCCAGACAGAGGAGGAGAAGACTTAGTTTGCTGGCCAGGGCACCTAGCTTCACCTGAGCTCTTTCCTTCTAAGACTGCTTGAAAGGCAGAGTAGAGAAACTTACGAGAGCAAGGGAAAAGTATTAAGACTTATTTTGGCTAAGCAGATTTACTGTGTGGTGTTGTTTTTAATTTTTACTCACAAGGATTGCTACTGTTTGTTGCTAACATTTCATTGCTTTATTTTTCTCTGTAGCAAAGTGTTTCTTACAGCGTTTATCTTCTCTGAAATTATTACAGGTGGTGCTTTACAGGTTTTACAGTTTTATCTAACATAAGGATAAGCTTTCAGGGTTACTGCATTTGTTGTTGACTGATTGTTTCTGCTCTTACCTCCTTGTTCTTTCGTCCATGGTTCTTCTTTTTCGGCAGGGGAAGGGCCCAGCCACCCACCCCCATCCCCAACCACCCCACACTACACTCCTTTTATAGGGTACCACAATTGTGACATTTCCTGTGGCAGAGCAGGAAGGGGTGGATCAGTGGGGCCTCCACAAGGTGAGCTCATTTACAGGGGCACTAGTAATTTAACTTGTTATTACAAGTTAAACAAAACACAATCAAACCATTACTTGCATTTTTTTTCCTTCTAATTACTCTGACTAGGTTATAAACCCAGCAACTTATCTGGAATGGATATCATTAACTGCAGGTACTGTGGAACAATTTTCAGAAGGACAGTCTTACAGGATTTAGGACACTGTCCTACATGCTGAGCCTTTGGAGATCTTAGGGCTCAGCTCGGGCAGCATGGGCAGAGATTGCACACCTCAAATTTCATATTCAAGAGAAAATACATTATAAGAACCACCGCCACTTCCCCAGCATCCAACAGAAAAACCTCGACCGCAGAGGGTAGTTGGTCCAGGAGGTTGGCAGGTGGTTAGGAGGGGCAAATCGGGTGCCCCATCACTCTCTGCTCTCCAACATATTACTTCCAAAACCATATAAACACTACAAACAGGTATCTGCTTCTATCTCTGAAATCAAACAAAGAGGCGAAGACACTGCAGAGCAGGACACTGCAGCACAGGAGCTAGCACAACAAAACTCACAAAAATCAGGAACCAAAACAAAAAAAGCAAAAAGGAAATCCAAAAAACTTCTGATCATAGGAGACTCCATGATTCAGGGAGTTGATACCCATCTCCAGCCAGGGGTAATGGTCAGATGTCTCCTAGGTACATCAGCATGGAGAGACACTGACCGCATTGCTAAAACTGCTCACAAAGCAGGAGAAAACATTGATGTCCTAGTACAAATAGGGACTAATGATCTCGCCAGCCGGTCAGTTGTGGAGACCAAGGAACACCTGACCAGGCTGGGTGACAAACTATCATCTATTTCGTCCGGCATCTCCTTCTCTGAGATTCTGCCAGTCTGGGAGAGGGAGCAGATGGACGGAAGGTCGAGAGAAGGGAGATAGGGGAGCTAAACACGTGGCTCAAGGGCTGGTGCCAGGAAAAGGACACAGATTTGTAGGAACTGGCAACAGTTCTGGGAGCAAAGTTCTTTAAATTTGATGGACTGCATCTGACTAAGGAGAGTCAGTGCATTGGGACAGAAGTTTGACGTCTTTGCAGAATATTTAAACTAGCAAATGGGGAGAGGGGTGCAGCACCCCATACGTCGAATGGGAAGAACACCCCTCCCCCCTCAGCTAGTGGTCAAACAGGGATTCAGCATGTTTGCAGTTCATTTGCATCACGAGGTAAAAAAAAAGGTTTGTCTCCCCATACGATGCACATGGGTAATGCCAAACCTCACCCAACAACTAACACAGCAAAATCTGGCCAATGGAAAATCATGTACACAAATGCTCACAGCCTGGGAAATAAGATCCCAGACCTGCAGGCAATAATGTCAGAGGCTAAACTGGACATAGTAGCAATTAGTGAGACGTGGTTTACCAGTAACCACACTTGGGAGACTTCAGTACCTGGCTATGTTTGTTCAGAAGAGACCGAGGTGCAAAAAGGGGGTGGCCTGTATGTCAAGAAATATCAAAGCTACAGAAATTCAGAATACACATAAGGAGCCAGAAGAACTGTGGGTCACCCTAGAAACAGGAAATGGGACAGCCATAAGAACGGGGTTGTCTACAGGCCCCAGACCAGGGGAGGATATAGACACATTACTGTTAGAAGATATACAAACATGACAGCTAAAGGGAGGTTCTGATAATGGGAGACTTCAACATGCCGGATACAGATTGGTCAATACCAGCAGGAACATCTGCCACAACTAGACACATAGTGGATTCCCTGCAGGGGGAGGGCCTCAAACAACTGGTACAGCAACCCACAAGAGACAGGGCTATTCTAGATCTAGTACTGACTAACAAGGAAGGGATCACAGATCTCCAGGTAGAAGGTCACCTGGGGCCAGTGACCATCACATGGTATGGTTCAATTTGGCTACTACATCTAAATCATCCCATTCCAAGGCAAAATATGGGACTTCAGAGGAGCTGACTTTGATAAGATGGCCAACAGAGTTAAGCTAGCCCTGGCAAAAAGAAACACAGGTGAGGGGTACAGGCAAAGTGGGCAAGCATTAAGGATGCAATACTTGAAGCAACATCCCATTGTGTTAGACAGAAAAGGAAGTGCAAAAGAAGAAGGAAACCACTTTGGTTCTCAAATACAGTAGCAGAAAAGGTCAGAGCCAAAAGGCTGGCCTTCAGGACATATAAGGGAACACAGCGGGATGAAGATAGGGAGGCATACCAAACTGCCCTAAGGGAAGCAGGGAAGGCAGTAAGGCAGGCAAAGTCCCAAACTGAGGAAACACTAGCACGAACAGTAAAAGAAGGTGACAAGACTTTCTATAGATACATTAGTGAAAGGAGAAAGTCAGAGGAGGTATGCTAAGCTAATGGAGAAAAGGAAGCATGTGAGGAGGAGGACCTGTAAAGGCATCTATCTAAATAGATACTTTGCTCAGTATTTACTGAGAGAGAAGGTAGGGCAGGCCCACAGCTAGCATCATGAACACAGGGGAGGAGGTGAGCACTACTCCTTCACAAAAAAAGGGTCCTACAAGAGCTTGCTAAGCTCAGGGTGGATAAGGCAATGGGACCTGATGGCATACATCCCAGGGTACTTAAGGAGCTAAAGGTGGAACTAGCAGAGCCATTAGCAGAACTGTTTAGTGAGTCTCTGAGCACAGGAGAGGTCCCAGAAGACTGGAGAAGGGCACATGTGATCCCGCTCCACAAGAATGGTAGCAGGGAGGAGGCGGGGAACTACAGACCAGTCAGTCTTACCTCAGTAGTGGGCAAGATTATGGAGACACTCCTTAAGGAAAGGATAGTGCAACATCTGGAATCCATAGGGGCACAGGATCCAAGACAACATGGGTTTACAAAGGAAGGTCTCCTGTCAAACTAATCTCATAGATTTCTTTGACTGGGTAACCAGAGTGGTGGACCAAGGGAGAGCAGTTGATGTCCCCTACCTTGACTTCAGCAAAGCTTTTGACACTGTTCCACATAGAAGATTGATAAATAAGCTGGGTAGGCTCAGGGTGGGTCAGAAGTTGGCCAACTGGGTGCAAACTGGTTGACGGGCAGAAAACAGAGAGTGGTGGTAAATGGTATACAGTCAGAAGAGATGCAAGTCACAAGTGGGGTACCTCAGGGATCAGTTCTGAGGCCAGTCCTCTTCAACATCTTCATTAGTGACCTTGCAGATGGACTAGAGGGTAAGGCTTGTCTGTTTGCAGATGACACCAAGATCTGCAACAGAGAGATGATCCAGATGGGTGGGCAGAATGAGAAGAGATCTGGATAAACTAGCAAAATGGTCAGAAGAGTGGCAACTGGGGTTTAACGCAAAGAAGTGCAAAATCATGCACATAGGAAGAGAAACCCTGAAGCCACCTATAGGCTGGGAGAGGTTGCTAGCAGTCACAAAGGAAGAAAGAGACTTGGGCATCATCATCACTGATGACCTGAATTCATCAAGCAGACCTCTAAAGCAGTAAGTAAGGCTAGGGGTGTTAGGGTGTATTAGTAGGGGTATCACAAGTCATAGAGGGAGGTAATAATCCCTCTTTACAAGACACTGGTTAGGCTCTATCTGGAGTACTGCGTGCAGTATTGGAGCCACACCTTCACAAGGACATTAACCAAATTGAGGCAGTCAGAGAAGGGCAGCAAAATGGTGCAGGGACTGCATCAGAAGACATATGAAGACAGATTAACAGAGCTCAATATGTATACCCTTGAGCAAAGGAGGGAGAGGTGATATGATCGAGGCATTCAAACACCTTAAGGGCATTAACAAGGTGAAAGAGTCTAACATGTTAAATATAAGAAAAATAGCAGGACAAGAGGTCACAGCATGAGATTAGAGGGGGGCGATTAAGGGAATGTGAAATTCTTTTTCACAGAAAGAGGTGGTGGATGCATGGAATGGCTTACCACAAGAAGTGGTGGCTATGAATACAGTGCAGGGCTTCAAACAGGCATGGGATAGGCATAAGGGAGCAATACAAATGACTATGACTAGATAGGCCACTGACAGAGCAAAGGCCGATGGCACATTTATAAGGTGGAAAAAGAAATGGGCAGACTGGATGGGCCATGCGGTCCTTATCTGCCGTCAACTTCTATGTCAACTTCTATGTTTCTATGAGAAGGATCTGGGGGTGCTCATTACAGGGTCAATGAACAACTCGGCACAATGTAGGAAGGCAGCTGCAAAGGCCAACAAAATGCTGGGTTGTATTGCAAGGGGTATATCCTCGAGGAGGGAGGAGGTGAGTCTGCCACTGTATAGGTCATTAGTTAGACCGCACCTGAAGTACTGCATGCAGTACTGGTGCCCGTATCTGAAGAGGGACATTAAGTTACTGGAGGGGGTGCAGCGCAGGGCGACAAAGATGATCAAGGGGCTGGGGGACTTATCATACGACAGGAGGCTGAGGGAGTTGAAGATGTATTCGCTGGAAGAGAGGAGGGATGGGGGGACATGATTGAAACCTTTAAGTACATGAAAGGAATAAACAAAACAGGTACAGAGGGGCTGTTCAAAGTAAGGGAGGAGAGGGACACCAGGGGCCATGATATGAGACTGGAGGGAGAAAGGTTCAGGAGGGAGATGAGGAGACACTTTTTTACAGAGAGGGTGGTGGCTGGGTGGAATGCGTTACCTGCAGAAGTGGTATGCAGTAGAACAGTGGACTGTTTCAAAAGGGGATGGGACAGGACAAGAGGGTGGTTAATGAAGGGGAAGGGTGGAAGGGAGGGGCAGCTGCAGAATAAGGGGTGCTAGCTGCATATTCAAGCAGACTTGATAGACCTCTAGGCCTTTATCTGCTGGCAAATTCCGTATGTTCAAATGTTCGTATGCTGCAAGAGCTCTTCTCAAAGATCTACTGTAATGGTAAGTTCTTACATAACTGTACTATCTCACTTCAAGATACAGCTCTTGCAGCAGGTAACAACCATTAGGACTAGTCCCAAGAAGTACAAGGATACGATCCAGTTCAGATGGGTTGTGGTTACAGAAAATCCACCAGCGCTCTTAAGAGAGCAGTCTCTGGAAGATGGCAAGGCCAAAGCTGGCCCTTCTTCGGGAAGCAATGTCCAAACTGTAGTGTTTAATGAAAGTATGGATGGAACTCCAAGTGGCAGCTGCACAGAGATCCACTGCTGAGACATTTCGTAGGGATGCAAATGAAGTGGCAACACCCCTAGTGGAGTGACCTTTAACTGGTCCCAGTAAAGGTTTGTCGTACTTTTGATAGCAGAAAACTATACAACTGACCAACCATTTGGACAATGTCTGCTTAGTCACTGGTGCCCCTAACATTCTCTGGATGAAAGACACAAACAACTGGTCTGTCTTCCTAGAAGAGCGAGTGCATTCTACATAAAAATGAAGAGCTCTGTGAACATCCAGAGTATGCAACAAGGCTTCCCCTTTGTTCAGATACTCTGGGTAACAAACTGGGAGGTGAATGTCCTGGTTAATAGTGAACTCGGACACCACTTTTGGGAGAAACTTAGGATTAGTATGCAGAGATACCCTGTCCCCGTGGAAAATCAAATAAGGCTCTTTACACATCAGAGCCTGAAGCTTGCAAATTCTCTGGGCTGAAGTAATGGCAACTAAAAACAATACTTTCCAAGACAGGAAGCGTAGCTCGCAACTTGCGGCTGGCTCAAAAGGAGGCAATGTAAGTTTTTCTTTTTTTCTTTTTATTTTTCATTCTCGCGTAGCGAGGGACAGGGACTCAGCCCCATATCGTCCACTTGCACCCTGTCTACCGCCTACGACTCCGAAGAGTAGGGGAATTTTTTATTGAAATCAGAACAAAATATATACAAAGCATTATTACATCATACAAAACCAGAAACATAGGGAAAAAAACAAAAACACAAATAAGTATTAATTCATACCGTAACCCCAAACATAAAGAAAACATTATAACCAGTCCCCATCCACCTCCATACGAAAAGAGTAGGGGAATTTTTTACTAAAACTTGAAAGCAAAACATATACAAAATAGAGTTACTGCACACAAAATCATAATACAAAAACGAATAATAAACATAAATAAGTATTTCATCATACATTCAAGACAAAAATCTTTGTCGTTAGAGTCCTAAAACTGAGTATTAAATGCTGAGCACCCCCGTCCCACTAACAGAGTAGGGGAATTTTTTATTGAAATCAGAACAAAATATACAAAGCATTATTACATCATACAAACCCCCCTTCCCCTCCCTACGAAAAGAGTAGGGGAATTTTCTATTCAAAACTCAATACAAAATATACAAAATTATATTACATCATACAAAATCATAATGAAAGGAATCAAAACCAGAAATAAATATTGCAGCATACATAAAACGGAAAACATAAATAATCTGCAATTGCATATACCCCTATCCCGTCCCCACTAGAGGAGCAGGGACTACTCGCCCCAACAACCCTTACCCTGTATCAAGCCAGTTCATTTTCCTCCACCACAGCTTATACAGATCAGGGTGCACCTTCCCCCTTTCCTGCATCCTCCAACTAAGTACTGCTTTCCTAATATTAAAGACAACCTGATGCTCAGTTTGTAATTGCTGCCTAAGTGTAAGACTACACCAAGCCTGCCAAAGTTGAAAACCAATATAACCCATTAAAAGACGAATTGTGACAGCATCATAAATAACTCAGGAGCCCGGAAGGACCCCCTCCACCCATATCTCAGATGAATAACCCTGAAAAGGGTTCAACGGCCACACAGCATGAAAGTGGGACCAGAAAGACACAACAAAGGGACAGTCAAGAAAGAAATGTTGCATTGTTTCAACTACCCCTATACAAGTTCCCTCCCTAGGACAAAACCTCTCTGAGAGTTCTTTATGCCTCATGTTACCCTTGACCCCCAACCGTTTATGAAGACAAAGCCACAAAAAATCCCACATATACCTAGGAACTCGCTTACTGACCAATAATTGCAGCTTAGAATGTTGCTCAGAAACAGACAAATCTTGAAACCAGGGATCCGCATAAAAGAAATCCTGCAATACTGTACAGTAAAATTGCCGCCGTGATTGTAGAAAAAGGGATTGTTTAACAACATGCCAGGATTTTAATTTTTGAAACATCACCTGGAAATAGCTAGCCAAGGTACACAGCCAAACCTGATGAGCCAAAAAGGAATCAGAATCCCAGTGCTCCAGAAGGAGACCAATGCCATCAGCCACCCACGGGGACCAGATCTTATTGTCCCCTTTAAGCAATGGAACTAAATTATAAAAAAATAAAAATATTATGCAGGAACACCACCGGATTTAACATCCCTAAATCCCCTTCACCAATAGGTAAATATGTAATACCCCTCCGCACTGGGTTCAACCTACTTCCCCATAAACAAAGAAAAAACACACCATAAAGAGACGATTCCAAAGAAAGGGGAAGGCGAAAAAAAACGCAGCTATAAACAAAAAATATGGCAATAAAAAAGTCTTAATAAGGTAAAGCCGTTTAGCTTTAGACATCCAGCCTTTATTCCAAAGCATCACTCTATCACTGGCCTCCAACAATTGCCTATCCCAATTGTACCTATGGGCATCTTTACCCCCAAAATAAACCCCAAGAACCCTCCTATACCCGGAATCAATAGGCATATCCCAAATCGCAGCCACATCAGTGGCGTCATACCCAAAAGGTAATATCCCACTCTTAATTTTATTTATGGAGGAGCCAGACATGCCAGAAAAGGACTGTAACAACAGCTGTGCCTCAACAGCAGAAGCCCTATCTGATAAAACCAAAACTAAATCATCCGCATACGCTATATAGACAATCTGTAGATCCATACAGCCCACTGACAAACCAATAATATCCTCCGTCCTATTTAAGGCATGCAAGAAGGGGTCCAAGGAAAGCACATAAAGTAAGGGGCTAAGCGGACACCCCTGCCTAACACCTCTATGCACCACAATTTCCCTTCCCAACCAGCCATTCACACTCGGTAGTAGAGTAATACCCTTATAACAAGTCTGTAACCAGCCCACAAATTGTAAGGGAAAACCATACCTCCACAAGGTCTCCCAGAGATAATTATATTCTACCTGGTCAAAAGTCCTGGCTTGATCTAAACAGACCAGATGCCCAAAAATTTCCCCTGATGCTCCCTTAGAGATAAGCTCCCTAAGAAGAATCAGGGCATCCTGAACTCTCCTATGAGGTACACCACTAAACTGTGATGGATGCAATAAGGAACCCAAAATCTTCCATAAATGAATGCATAGAACCTTCATCAGAATCTTATAATCAGTGTTTAGGAGAGACAAAGGCCTCCAGTTAGCCAAATCCCCTCGATCCCCCTTTTTCTTGTAAAGCAAGAGTAAAACGCCCTGTAACATACTCTGAAGAAGAGCCCCAGCCTGCAGCCCAGCATTCAATACCTCACAAAGTTCAGTACCCAAGACTTCCCACAGGACTTTATAGACCTCATGAGGTAACCCATCAGAACCAGGAGTAATGCCTGACTTCAAAGACCAAATAACAGTTTTCAATTCTTCCATCGTGATGGGTTGTACTAAATTATACTACTCATCAGGAGCCAAGACAGGCACCGGTCTGCAAGAGAACCAGTCACAAACAGAGGCTTCTGAAAGTATTCTACTCCGAAAAGAGGCAGAAGCATAAGTATGTATAGCATCCAAAATGCCTTCAGTTGTTGTTACTCGCCCACCCTCTGTAGTATTTAAATACAGCATACCCCGGGATTCCTTAACAAGTCTTATAGCTTAAAAAGGTAAAGTTTCCTGCTTCTTACCACAAACCCCATACTTATGCTTCCTCTCCATATTGTGTAAAACCTGTGACTGTAACCGTGCCAACTCCACTTTCAACCCCTTAATCCGATCAAGGCAGTTAGACCCAAGGTGCTGGCAGAAATTAGACCAAAAGTGAAGCCGGCCTCTAAGATATCGAAGCTCATCATGCTTCAACCTCCCATTAAGCCGACCTATAACTTTAAAGTAGGTCCTGACTTCATTTTTGGTATCCCCCCACCAAGTATTTAAGTCATCATATAAAAACAAGACAGACTGACATGCCAATAAAAGGGAATGAAGCCCATCATTCACACAAGGGATAACTAGCAATGCAGTGTTCAATTTCCAAAGGCCCGGCCCCCTCGGACCTCTGGCACATCACATAAAGCTAATTTAAACAATTTGTGATCTGACGTAGCCACCTCCTGTAGAGATTGTGATTGCACAGCAACTCCAGGAGAAAGGAAAAAATAATCAATCCGGGATGCTCTGGAACCACAAAAATAGGTATTATCAAACCCAGCAGTAGAAGGCCCAAAAGCATCAATCAGACTGGTATCTGCAAGAAGTTGAGATACACTAGCTGCATCACAGTACACCTTTTTCCTGCTAGCAGAAGGGACCAAGGAGGGTAGAGAACAGTTAAAGTCCCCACTGAGAATAATTATAGAAGAGGTGCATAAAAAGGGATAAAGTGATTTAAAAAGGGACACCCTATCAAATTTAGTTTGTGGTGCATAAATATTCATTAAACGCAAAGGCAGAGAACCCCATTTAATATCCAAAACTAAGGCTCTGCCTTCTAAGATTTCTACATGATGAATCACCTGGATATGTGATAGAAATGCATATGGGGCACAAAAACCCTGGCACAATATATCAGTTGGGGGGTGAGGATATAGCATGCACCAAGCAGGAAAGGGATCTTGGGGTTGTCATCTCTGATGACCTCAAGGTAGGGAAACAGTGTGACAAGGCATCAGGTAAAGCAAATAGGATGCTGGGATGTATAGGCAGGGGCATCACCAGCAGGAAAAGGGAGGTCATAATTCCATACAAGACACTAGTGAGGCCCCACCTGGAGTACAGTGTACAGTTCTGGAGACCATACCACGTAAGGACATAGGCAGGGTAGAGAAGGTTCAGAGGAGGAAACAAAGATGGTGCATGGGTTGCATCACAAGTCCTATGAAGACAGGTTGAAGGAACTGAACATGTACTCCCTGGAGGAGAGGAGGGGAGAGGGGATATGATAGAGACATACAAGTATCTGACAGGGAGGAACAGGGTGCAGGAAAACACTATTTTTAAGTGAAAAGATGTTTCAGGACTAGAGGGCATGGGATGAAGTTGGAGGAGGGCGATTCAGAGGAAACATGAGAAGAATTTCTTCACAGAACGGGTGGTGGACAAGTGGAACACCCTGCCAGAGGAAGTGGTGGGGGCTGAAACAATCACGGGATTTAAGAATGCATGGGATAGACATAAAGGAATTCTAGAGGGCAGGGGTACGGGGAAACAGACTTCTAGGAAAACAAACTGAACTTACAAGCTCAAATGGGCAGACTAGGTGGGCCATAGGCCCTTATCTGCCGACACTGTCTATGTATCTATGTATCTATGAAAAAAACAAATCCCAACCACACTGCACAAATCCCTCTCTTGTGACCAAAAACTGTCCCCCCACATCCAACCAGTAGGGGCAGCTGCCAACTCCTCAGGAGAGTGCAAACGAACATCCTGAAAGAAAACACAATCCAAATTCTCATGTAAAAAATGAGAATAAGTGCTCCGACACTTAACAGGAGACTTAATGCTGTTTTCATTCAAGGATGCCACTCGAAAGTGAAAGGGAGCCATGGAATGCAAAAGGGACAACTTCACTTCACCTTACTGGATGCCCTAGTTACTCTACCACTTTTACAATCTTGAGGCCTAGGGTCCGAATGGGCTCCGGAAGGCTCCAGATGCTCAGGCTGAGAAGGAAGCACAGAAGGCTGAACCAGCTCTGACACCTTCTCTGGATCTTCCATTAAAACCTCAAAAATATTTGGGTCAGCTATAGGAGAAGCTGAAACCGTGACAACGGGCTTTTTAACCAACTTACTTTTCCCTTTAACTGACTTCCCTTTTTTACCACTAACTGTGTCAAAACCTTCTTCTGAGGGGCCTAAACCAGAAGGCAAAGGGGGAGCAGGGCCAGCAATCCCCACAATCTCCGGCTCAGACACCATGGAAGACACAACTGCAGGTAAATCGATGTTATCAGAAACCAAATCGGGTTCCTCAAGCAAGGCTATCTCAGCCAGAGGGGGACCAGCCACAGAGGTACTGGGAGCCAGCTTTCCCCCAGAAGAGAGGCCAAGCCACACAGTCACCCAGATATAATGGTCCTGAACCCCAAAATCTGCTTCAGCCGTGTTTTTAGCAGCCAAAGGGCAAGATTCAAAAGTATGGCCAACCTCATCACAGAGATTATATCTGGATGTCTGAAAGCAATGGGCACTAGGGTGACCAGTCTCCCCACAATAAGAACATTTGAGCACCTCACACAAGGTGCTTATGTGAGTCTGAGACCCACATTTAAAGCAGACTCTGGGTTGACCTGGGTAGAAAAGGAAGCCCTTATCTCTACCCAGGAAGAAACAGTTAGGGAGATGTATTAAATCAGAATCGGTGCAATGGAGCTTTACCCGAAATTTCCAACCCCCATTCCAAAAGCCCTCAGCATCCAGGATAGGAACAGGATTCCCCTGAGTATCACATTTTTTAGACAGCCAGTTTGCAATATCAACTACGTTAACCCCTTCGTTCCAGAACAGGATCGTAATAACCCTAAAGGGCTGTTTTGAAAGAGGTAACACAATAAAGTCAGACCACAAAGGGTTAGTCTTCAGATTCAAATAGTGACTCCAAAAGAGTTCCAAAAGTGCAGGGGTGCGAAAACTTATATCAAAAATAAATTCCCCAGGAACATGAATCAGAGCATAAGCTTCAGAGAGGGAGAACCCCATGCTACGTTTCAAAAGCGTCTTCCCAACATAAAATCTGTCAGGGGGATTGTCTCTGGGGCCCACATAGTGCAAACAAATGGCATTGCGCCATTTAGCCAGTTCCAAAGGCTGCCGAAAATGGCTAGCATATGTAGGCTTCTCCGTAGGATCCGGAGCCGGCACCTGCACCTCAGCAGCAGAAAAAGCCAAATCTTCAGCCACCCACCCAACAGCACACCCAAGGGAAGGCCAGGTTTAGAAGCAGCTGGAGGATCAGGGAAAACTGGGGAGACATCACTCAAAATAGTGGAAGATATGGCAGGAACAGTCACAGTACTTATCTGAGCATCCTCCTGCAGAGCTGCAACCTCCTCAGCCGGCTTCCATGCTGCACTCAACATCGGAATCCAGCCCGCCTCTAGTAGCGCTCGATCAGGAGACCAGGACACATCCACAAGGTCCCCCCAAGCTTTAGATACCATAATGCTACCCGAAACTTGCCGCTCTGCAGCCGAATGGAGCTTACTGGGCCCCGCTGCTTCAGAAGCACCTGGCGACATCGTGGACCTCTTCCGCTTCCGGTCGTCCTCCACATCAAGCTTCCTACACTCCGGTGCCAATAATTCACTCACCCGGAGGAGCTCCTCCTCCAAGCCGCGCTGTTTCTCCTCCAAACTCAAATGCAAAATTTTGGGAGCTTTCAGGGGACCGCTGAGTCGAGCGATATGCTGGCCACCCCGCGGGTGCATCCCAGCCGCCACCTCAGCGGATCTCTCCAATGAAGGAACTTCATGTTCTGCAGAACTCTGGGCCTTCGTAGCCCCTTATAACGCTCCTTCCTCCTCCATGGTTGAGGTCAGAATGACTGCCTCACACAGCGACAGGGTCCCCCTACTGGCAAAAAGTAGGGGAAATTCCCCGGTATCCTGGCCAAATTTTTCCCTCATTCACTAAAAATACCACCAACAGCTTAATCTGGTTCAAGGTCAGTTGGCATTCATCTGTATCCCCCTTCCCCGGGTCGTGCCTGAAAATAGGCAGGATTTGTCTACTGCACTTACCCGGTCAACAAAAACTAAATAAATAAAAATAAGACCCCCCACAGCTTTCCCCCTGTGGCAGGACCAGGAAGAGAGCTTCCCCCCTTCCTGAAGCACAATCCAAATCTGGGAGGCGGTGGAGCAAGATGGGGAAGGGCTTCATGAAGGCCCCCCCAGCCACCATTTTATTCCTTTTTCTGAACCCCCTTCCGGTGCACAGCCGCACAAGTGTGGGGGCACATGCACACCAGGATCACTGGCTGCTGTGCCCTTCCTACATGCACTACCTCCCAGCCCCACCAGAGAGCAGCAAGCAGGCAGGATGACCATCCTCCGCCTCCCCTGAGAGAGGAGAGCAGTCCTCCGGACATTCTACCCTCTCTCCCCCCTGCCAACCCCCAATGACTTGGGCTCATTCCCGAACCTGGGTCACCAGCATGGTGCAAGGTGTGGTGTCCAGCGCCTCAATCTCCAGTGTCACTGGACTGGCCCAAAATAAGTTTTTCTAACATGAATAAGAGATCCCATGGGGAAATGGGTGGCTTAATGTGCATTATACCACGCAAAAAATTGTGGGAGAGGCCCATTTGTGCCAGGGTCCTGCCATCCACTGGTACATGATAAGCTGACAGTGCTGAAAGGTGTACCTTTATGGACAAATAGCTGAGCCCCGCATCAGACAGGGAAAGAAGATACTCCAGGACTGAATTCACTGGACAGCTGAACGGATCCAAGTGCTGGGACGAAGCCCATAAGCAGAAGTGCTTTCACTTCATGGCATATGTGGCCCTAGTTGACGGTTTTCTCACGGCCACTAGGACCTCTGCTACCCATGTGGATACCCCGTACCTGTTCCTGACTAAGTCTGCAGGAACCATGTGTGCAGGTGCAGAGACTAGAGATTCGGGTGTACCAGAGTACCTCACTTCTCAGAGAGCAAGCGAGGAGACGGGGGGTAGAAGAAAGTACAGTTACATAAGATCTTACTATAACAGTAGATCTTTGAGAGAAGCCCTTGCAACAGGTAAGACCAGTAGGACTGAAGCCAGCAGGTGCCAGGACCCCATATAAAATTTCTAGCTAGCAGTCTATAATGGGGACAGCCCCCGCTGAAGTCAACCGGCCACTAACGTCACACATGCTATAAAGGGAGGGTGGTCCCCTTCGTCCCCTCAGTTCTCTTGCCGGAGACTTCGACATCAAAGAAGGAAGGTGATCTGGAACAGAGAACCAAGGTAAATTCCACATAGAGCAACAACAGTAGTGCTGATAAAAGAATAATGCAGAGAGAGTCCTCAAGGGGGCAGGTGGGTGGGAAGCAGCATCTGCTGCAAGAGCTTCTCTCGAAGATAATACAGTTATGTAAGAACTTACCATAACAGTAGATCTTCCAGAAGAGCTCTGGCAGCAGGTAATAACCAATAGGACTATGCTGCCAGGCACCAGGACCCCAAGGAAAACTTCTAGCTAGCAGTCCAAGGTGAGGGACCGCCCCCAACATCGGCTCTGTCCACAATGTCAGCAACTGTATAAAGGGGGCAGTCCCCTGGCGCCACCTCAATTAGCCCACCAGAGACCTGGCTAGCATAAAGAATGGGACAAACTGAGGAGGCTTTGTCATCCCGAAAGGGACATTCGGAGAGAAGCACTGGTAGTAGGAGGGAAGGAAAACATACCTGCTGCAAGAGCTCTTCTCAAAGATCTATTGCTACAGTAAGTTCTCTTTTTTTTTTTTTATACTTTCTTTATCTGCCTACCTCCTCAGCTTGGAGTGATCACAATGGTTCCCCATTCTGGTCCACTGGTGGCTGCTGCACCGGGTGCCATGCCCAAGCTGCAACCCCTCCCTTCTCCCTCTCTTAGGCCATGTCGCGGGCCCTAACGTGGAAGACCAAGGGGTCAGGGACAGAGAGAGCTTCCTGGAGTGGCTGGTACAGCACCGCAGTAGGCTGTCAAGAGCGCCAGATGATTCAGCTGTTTTGTCCCCAATTTCTCCTCCCGTGGTGCAGGATTGCAAGGACGCCCAAGACGCTGGGGCACACACTCCCATGCACCACACGTCGGACGTCTTCTCGTCCTACCCCTCTGCTACACCATGAGTCTCACTACCCCCTAGCCTCTGCTAGGAGCCGGCACCTTTGCAGAAGTCCCTCCCCACTCTCCCCAGAGGAGGAGAGCAGACCAAGGGATGCTCAATCCTCCTCCCCACCCCCGGCCAACCACAGATGACCCGAGCTCACATCTGAATCCCGGTCACCGGCATAGCATGAGGTGTGGTGTTCAGCACCCTCAATCCTCAGCGCCACTGGGCCGACATTACGGTAAGTTCTTATGTAACTGTACTATCTCACTTCAAGATAGAGCTCTTGCAGCAGGTAATAACCAATAGAACTGAGTCCCAAGCAGTACTGGGATGTCACCAGGTCAGAAGGGTGGTGGAAAAAGTAATACCCCAGGGCTGTTAAGAGAGGGACCATTGGAGGACTGCCAGGCCAAAGCCTGCCCTTCTTATGGAAGCAATGTCCAAACTGTAGTGCCGGACAAAGTTGTGCACCAAACTCCAGGTGGCTGCAGCACACAGGTCTGCTGCTGACATGTTCTTGAGTGAAGCGAAGGGTGTCAAAATCCCTCTGGTCGAGTGACCTCTTACCGGACCTGGCAGGTGTTTTCCATATATCTCATGTCAGAAAACAAAGTTGTTGACCAGCCACTTTGACATGGCCTGTTTGGTGACTGGTGCTCCCATAATCCGGGCAAATGACACAGACAATTGGTCCAACTTCCTAATGGACAGAGTATGATTGACGTAGTACCTAAGAATTCTATGTACATCTAAGGCATACAACAAGGCCTCCCCTTTGTTAGAGTACTCCAGGTAATAAACGGGCAGGTTGATGTCTTGGTTGAGAGTCAATTCTGACACCACCTTTGGGAGAAACTTAGGATTTGTGCGAAGGAACACCCAGTCCCTGTGAAAAAACCAAATACGGTTCCTTATACATAAGGGCCTGGAGCTTAGAAACCCTCCAGGCCAAAGTAATAGCAACTAAGAATAATGCTTTACAGGAAAGAAAGTGAAGCTCGCAACTCATAGCTAGTTCAAAGGGGGGCAAAGTCAACTTTTCTAACATAAACAGCAAATTCCATGGAGGGACAGCATCCCGAATGGGAGGTTTAATGTGCAGGATACCTCACAGGAAGGCATGTGACAGATCAAACTGCGCCAAGGTCTTGTCATCCACCAGTACGTGATAGGCTGAGATGGCCGAAATATGTACCTTTATGGAGGAATAACGTAGACCTGAGTCAGACAGGGATAACATATAATCCAAGACCCAGTGTACCTCACAAGAGAATGGATCCAAGTTGCAGGCAGCAGCCCGGAGGCTGAACTGCTTCCATTTCATGGCATATGTGACCCTAGTAGAAGGCTTTGTAGTGGCCACCAACACTTCTGCTACCCCTTCGGACACCCTGAACCTGCTCCTAAGTTTGTAGGAGCCATGCATGCAGATGCAGAGACTTGAGACTGGGGTGAACTAAAGAGCCCTGCTCTTGGGATAGCAAGCATGAGAAAAAAAAAGATTCTGCTAATAGCTTGGCAGAAGACACCAGGAGAAAGGACTGCTGTGTGACTGGACTTCCCTGCTGGGACTAAAGAAGAAGAACTCTTGTACTTGGACCTTTAATTTAGGGTAAAAAAAACTAACAAACAAAACAAAACAAAAGTGTTTGTCTGAGTTAACTGAACTGAATGGTTATCTGAACAGTTATCTAGGTGTAAGTCTCAGGTGATTGAAAGGACTTAATAGCTGTGAGGTTCAGTGGTGTAGCCAGAAATTTCTGAGCTGCACACCAAGTAGACTTGTCACTGCTAGCCGCTGCCCCCCCTTCGGGTGAGCTACCCCTCCTCCACCATCCATGCCCCTTTCAGAGGGGAGTGTCATTTACTGTGTTGTATGCCAGCACACCACCACCAACAGGTGTCAGACTAACAGACTGGCTTTTGGTTGCAATACTGCATTGTGACAAGCCTCTGTACCAGATTGGCCAAGTTACAATGTTGCATTGCGACAAGCCTCTGTACCACATCAAGGTAGCCAGTCCCACAGAGGTCCATTCACACTAGCCAGCCACCAGACTAGATTTTAGTTACAATGTTGCATTGTAACAAGCCTCTGAACCAGATTGGCTTAGTTACAATGTTGCATTGTGACAAGCCTCTGCCATTTCAAGGTAGCCAGTCCCACAGAGGTCCATTCACACTAGTGTCTTAACTTTACACTATCCACTCACTATCCACCAACACAGAAGGCCCACATCCAAGCTCCCAACACCAGCCACTCAAAAGCCCCAAGTCAGAGAAGCCAAAAGGTTCATTAAAAGGTTCATTACATTACCTGTTTACATGTAAGCAAGATCCAAATACTTACCCAGTCCACACAACATGCATACCAAAATCAACCGCTGAAAAACACACAAGTAGCTCAAGTAGCAGCTGAGCCCTCAGCCAACTATTCATGCCCTTCTGCCCACTCACAGCCAAAGTAGCCCGAACCCACCACTGCAAGTGGCCACATACCCACAGCAGTGTTACAAGTAGTGCAAGTAGAAGCTGAGCCCTCAGCCACACATTCATGCCCTTCTGCCCACTCACAGCCGAAGTAGCCCGAACCCACCACTGCAAGTGGCCACATACCCACAGCAGTGTTACAAGTAGTGCAAGTAGCAGCTGAGCCCTCAGACACACATTCATGCCCTTCTACCCACTCACAGCCAAAGTAGCCCGAAACCACCACTGCAAGTGGCCACATACCCACAGCAGTGTTACAAGTAGTGCAAGTAGCAGCTGAGCCCTCAGCCACACATTCATGCCCATCTGCCCACTCACTGCCAAAGTAGCCTGAACCCACTCACCGCAAGTGGCCACATACCCACAGCAGTGTTACAAGTAGTGCAAGTAGCAGCTGAGCCCTCAGCCACACATTCATGCCCTTCTGCCCACTCACAGCCAAAGTAGCCCGAACCCACCACTGCAAGTGGCCACATACCCACAGCAGTGTTACAAGTAGTGCAAGCAGCAGCTGAGCCCTCAGCCACACATTCATGCCCTTCTGCCCACTCACAGCCAAAGTAGCCCGAACCCACCACTGCAAGTGGCCACATACCCACAGCAGTGTTACAAGTAGTGCAAGTAGCAGCTGAGCCCTCAGCCACACATTCATGCCCTTCTGCCCACTCACAGCCAAAGTAGCCCGAACCCACCACTGCAAGTGGCCACATACCCACAGCAGTGTTACAAGTAGTGCAAGTAGCAGCTGAGCCCTCAGCCACACATTCATGCCCTTCTGCCCACTCACAGCCAAAGTAGCCCGAACCCACCACTGCAAGTGGCCACATACCCACAGCAGTGTTACAAGTAGTGCAAGTAGCAGCTGAGCCCTCAGCCACACATTCATGCCCTTCTGCCCACTCACAGCCAAAGTAGCCCGAACCCAGGTCTTCAGCCTCCTCAAGGCACTGAAGGATCTCTCTGCACTTGCCACGCTGACTGGCATTGTTGCCAAGACTGATAATACTGCATTAACATTTGGGTAGAGATCTGCATTCACATCCTGTAATGTCACGAGAATGGTCTCTGGAAGGTCTGCCACAGGAACATTGGCCCACTTTTCTTTCCATCTTTCCAGCTCCACCTTAAACTCCTCCAGGCTGCCCAGGTCAGTCTTGTAGGCACTGTACACTGCTGCTATTTTGTCCTCCTGTAGCAAATGCAGTTTGCGTGGTAGAAAATACTGCCCAAGGAACCATGGCCGGCACTCTATAAGTTTATCCTGCAATTCTGAAATGACATGGTCTAGGAAAGGAATGAAAATGTTGACTCTGAAGTAGTCTTGAGGGCTTGCAGCAGTGATGTTGCTTCTCTGTGTTTGCCTACCACTTATGCGAGGTACCTTCTCCGAATGAATGCAGCCTCCGCTAGAGTCAGGATACTCTGATACAGTTCTGCAAAGTGGCTTTCTGAACTGTCCCGCATTTTCTTCAGTACTTGCACAAGGTTGGAGGCCTCTTGTGTTGCTTGTAGGAGGTCAGTGTTGACACGCTGCAGATACAGATGAAGAGGTTTCGTTCGGGACAAAACATAATCAACAGAATGAAGAGTCACAAGGAAGTCGAATCGCTGGATACAGAGCAGCAATCTGCTTGCTTCATTGTCAAATTCTGCAATTTTCTCAAGCGTACTTGCTACTACCAAAAATTTCACTTTTAACCTTGATAGAGAATCTGCCTGACGCATCCACCTCATGTTTCCAGCTGCAGGAATAGTGTATGTCCTATCTTCTGGCTCATCATCATAGTCAGATGGCAAGTTGTTGAATTCTTTGAGTTCTGCCTGAAAGATGTTACTGCGCTTGTAGGACGACTTTAGTGTAGAGATGATCTTTTTCGTGGTATCAAACATATTGGGAACTTGTCGCAAGGAACACGAATGCACTATAGCTGTGTTGAGGCCATGAGCCTTGCAAACTGTATACACTGCTTCAGGGACAACTGCTGTGATGTGTGCTTGCACCCCATTGAATTTTCCACTCATGTTACTCCCCTTGTCGTAGCCTTGGCCGCGCATTAGTTTTGTGTCAATGCCCCAAGCCTTTAAACGCCGCAAGAATAGTTCTGCTAAACCATGGCCAGTTGTATCCATACCTTCAGTGAACTCGACGAAATCTTCACGAAGTTCAATTGTGCCTAAAAGGTCCCGATGTACGTAGCGAACCGATAAAGAAATCTGCTTCTTGGTTGACACATCTGTTGTTCCATCCACTATCAAGCTGAACCATTTTGCCTCCTTTACATTGCTTAGTATTTTTCACTGTATTTGCCGACCCATCAATTGAATTAGTTCGTTCTGAATCTGTGGGGATGTGTATAGTGCATTCCTTGGAGCTGCTAGTAGGTGTTCTTGCAGACTGGAATCCACTTCAGCGGTGTATTGCAACAAGCCATGGAAATTTCCGGTATCATCATACTTACCCCGAAGAGCAACGTTGTGTCTCCCACAATAGAGAATGATCTTGATAATTCTGCATAGAAAGTGAAGAGTATTCTCTGTCACCTTGTTGTTGAGCTCCAGCAGACAGTGGCTTGCTGTTTTCATCTTCCCAGCACAAACAGAGAGAAAACCATCTGCCCTCACTACAGCATTTCCATGGTCCTTAGACTTGCTATGCCTCTCCAGAGTCTTCTTCATATTGGACCAGTCCCTCATTGGTGCCGATACCAGAAGGGTGCTAGTACAGGAACTGTTAAACACGAAGCATGGACCACAGAACACGCCATCCAATACCTTTGAATACCGAGTAAATTTGAAGTCGTGCAACACATGAGCATTGAAACGCCTGTAACGTTGGCTCGGACCATCTGGACCCATCAGACGACCAGAAAACTGAAATCCTGGAGGCGGTTGCCACTGATTTTCAAGAATTTCCTTCCTCTGAGCATCCGTGAGATGGGAGCGATTCATACAGCCAATGTCCTCAGTATTTTGCACATCTGGTTCCTGGGAAATGCTTGGAATCTGGACTGCTTCAAAAGTTGTTGCTTCTTCCACTGTCTCCATTAACTGGGAGTTGACACCAGCTTCCTGCAGATCTTCCATAGTCTCCACTAACTGGCAGTTGACGTTGGCTTCCTGGAGAACACCCGGTGTGGCTGAGTCTTCGCAAATTTCACCAACAGCCTGTTCTTGTACAATCACCCATGCACGGTTATTGGATGGGCAAGTCTCCTCCACATCACTTCCAGGCTGCGTCTCTGTGTTGCGGACCCTGTACACACAAAGGTCTGCAGTTAGCTAAACTGTTTACCTATCAAAAATTATGTTTACTCTATTTTATGGCAGGATTTCTTACCCAGAACTAGCTGAAGGCAGCGTGAGGAAGGACTGCATCAGCCTGGACATTTGTGCCGTTTCCTCTATTCTGGCCCTTTTAGTTTTTCGCACCTGTGCTCCAGAAGGTTGTTTTCTTTTGCCTGCCTCCATTCTGGAAACAGAACACAGTTTAACCCCTGCACTCTAAGTGGAAGAGGGGACAGTATGGAAGTAGGATAAAGGAATAAGGGAATGGAGGGGCATGATGAGGCAGATGAAATATGGGCAGATACCTTACCTTAATGCAGCAATTGGTGCAGTCAAGAAATCTTAGTAAGTCTCAATATCTAGCAGTTGCCTGAAAACCACTGATGCTTCTGCCTCCGCCCGCAAATCAAATGCTCTGACTGTTGATCTCAGTAACTTGATGGGTTAATGCTGCTGCCACCTGTCCGAGTAACCATGCTGCTTACCTGGTATGGCTGCAACCCCTCAATTGAAACACAAAAACAAAAACACCTCATTTGACAGCCCGTGGGATTGTATGCAACAAAATTCACATCACAAATTATGCTGTTTCAGTGTATGCAATACATAACTGTCTATGGACAAGGGTAAAGCACACAATCCCAGTATCCACCACCATATCACAAGCAAGACTGCTCCAGGTGGAAAACTGTGGAACCAGGTAGCATTCAGAGGAAATGTTCAGACAAATAACTGGTCCTAATACAACATCCCTCGGAATTATTTACACCAAAATGCCGAACAAGAACAGCACTTTCAGTTATGGCGTCTGATGATTCGCTAACATAAATGGCCATCATGTCCAAAGGTACCGCACTACGCAAAACTAAGGCTTGGTGAAACAGACCTCCACAATGTGGTAGAGATTTTTGGAAGTGGCACTTTACCAGACAGTGTAGGTTAGCTTATAGGATGTATACGGAGAAAAAGTTTTAATCGACAGTCATGTTCGTGGAAATAATGCAAGATCAGTTACCTCACAACAGTGGTTAAATGCATAATGCAACATCATTTGGACATGTTTTGTTTGGACCGATGACATACAGCTGTAGAGGCCTGTCTCAGAGCCTTTGTGAGGTGAATTGTGAAAACAGTATTTATAATCTGTGCTGCAGGCCAAGTGACCATACCATTTTACCCATGTACTGTACATTGGTATGAAGTATATAGTATGTTAGTATTTTATAGTTTCACTGCTGCAGTCTGATACAAAATGAGATAGTAACAGTATAAAAGTCAATTGTCACTACTCCGTTAATAGCCATGCAGAAATTCCTTAGGTTGCCCGATTCTGGTATCAATACTGCCTAAATACTAGTCATAGCCTGGTAAGACTGAGCTGTCAATGGGTACATACAACTGTGCAAGAGCTTGGTGAGCTTCACATTTCTGAATGAACCTACAGCACACAGTCATTTTGTTTTTACAATTTTCCAACATACACCAACCAAATACTGGCCAAGTAAAGGTGTAGAACCCAGTGCATTCACCCAGAGGTTTTCATATTCCTCAAGTCTCTCTAGTTTAGTTCATGCAGTCTGTGCGCATCAGAACCCCTGTTGGTGAGCAAACTGGCTCTGCACCTTTGCTCAGCCAGATTCTCTATATACACATTTGTACCTGGTGACGCATCAAATCAAAACCATCATTGGTCTCTACATCTTTATAGGTCTGCCCAGAAGAGAAGATTAGTTTGTGGTCTGCAGATCAGCATTCAAGAAAGAGAACTCCTGCCATAAAGAAGTTGCTACGGTTACCCACCCTCCATTATCATAAACAGCAAGTTATGAATTTTGTGACACAGCAATAAAATTTGATTAAATGCAATGGTGTCTCCTTTCTGTCTCCTTATAGTCCATATGTTCATGTTACACCAAATTATGCCACCAAATGCAGCTTTCATTCCAGAATGAACAGTTGAAGTGGGAAATGTAAGTATTATGATAACAAGTGCAGCGGTAAACAACTAAAGTACTGTAATAGAACCAGTGACGTACTGTTGATTAATGCATTAAGGTACACAGCGGAACGCAGAAATACAATTCGCTCCTGTTGTCGGAAATATAAATATAATGATAACTACAGTCTTTATTCTGTGGGGTCGCTCCACCACACACACACACACACACACACACACACCCACACCCTGAATCCCTCCCTGCTGGCATCTGCTCCCGACGTCCCAGGCTTGGCCCACAAACCTGGGTACACAGGGTGTCAGAGTAATGTCCCAACACTATGCAGCCAGCTGTACCGATATCCTTTAATATATGCTGTAGTTGCTGTTTCCAAACTGAATTAAATACTGTGCTTGTGATATCACCTAGTCATTCCCAGGACAACAGACTAATGTCACAGAGCATTTTATCTCAAACCATAGCTGGTAACTCAGTTTCTGTGTCTGCAAAGCACCAAACAATTGTCGATTCTATAACAGCATGTTAGTGAAGACCTTCCCCCCAATCTATGGCAATGTCATTTTGTAAATCACTAAATCACTGAGCCCCCACATTCTAAACATTCTAAACTCTGGTTTACAACACAGTGAAAAGGAAACAAGAAGACACAGCAAGAGCGGCGGAGATCATTCTCTCCCTATATATGCCATTAGCTAATGCATAAAATCAAAGTCCATGCACCCCCCCCCCCGCCAGTGGCAATGCAAAACACCACAAGTCAATGCACACTCCCCCCACCGCCCCCAGGGTAAATGTAACAATGAAAATGTTTGTTCAGCTGTTATTGGCAATTTAACTAATTTAATTTCAAAAGGAGTGGGAGTCTCATAGGTATTCACCTCAGGACCCTGTGGTGACGTCACCCAGCTACCACCATCGAGTTGGATCCCCCCCCCCATTAGCTGGGTCCCTACTCTAAACAGCATCCATCATTCTCAAATGCAGAACCCAATGGCAGCAAAAATATTTACTTTTTGACACAGGAATGTGGTTTGCATATTTCATGGAACACATACAAACAGAGATGAGGAAGAATAAGTGCCTCAGCTGGGACTTGAAACCAGGCCACCTGGAATACAATTCCGATTGCCCAGCTAGTTAGTGCAATTGGATGGTCTTCCGGGTGGCCTGGGTTCAAGTCGTGACCATTACAATACCTACTTTGTTTACTCATCCAGATTGCCACCAACAGCAGCACCTCCCAATAAATTGAACAAGTTTAAAAAATACAAACATGCATATGAATCTGCTAGCAGAAACAGATCAACCAGTCTATCAAAGTCTGCCCAAATGTGCAGCTAGCACCCTAGATTGCAGCTGCCCTATCCTCCCTCCCCACCTGTTCCTCCCCATCACAGCCCCTGCCACCCAGACCCTTTCAAAAATCTAAGGTTTGGGAAGTCACACCACGTTAAACCATTACAATAAAACTAGCTCTCCCTCCCACTTGGGGAAGGTTAGAGGGGTGTTGTAATTTTAACAAAAACATTTTTTTGAGGGCCACCTATATGGCCCAGCAGCAGTTTGACATGTTGCCATTCAGGTGACCTGGCTTCAGGATCAGACTCACATCATCTCATTGGGGGACCAACCAGGCCATAGACAGTTGCTGAGAGGCAACCCACATTGGTGACGGAGGGTTGGTGGCAGGCTGTGGCACCACAGTGATCCTGCTGGTAGGCCTGGGAGCTTGTTCCTTTTGCTTGGGTACGCTGTGAGTGTATGCGACTGACAGGCATTGCTCATGCGGGGGGCGGGGGGTGTTGACTGAGGAAGAAAACCAGGCAGCAAAATAGAATGTCAGACTGCCCTCTACATGATGGTCTCCACCTGAATAGAGTTGATTCCTGCCATCAGTACAGTAGTTCATTTACAAAAGAAATGGGTGTGAAAATGCTAGAAATAGCAATGTGTGTGTAGAACTCTCCCACTCTTAACTGGGGGGAAGGGTATAGTCACAGTGCAAAATATTTAGTGCATCACTGGTTTTGTGCCCTCCCATTAACCCATAGCAAGTGAGACAAATCTATTAGGTTCATATTAATGTAATCACATAGTAAGTTGCTGCGCCATTCAAACAATGTTTTTGAACTGTATGCTACATTGTAAAAATAGCATGCACTTATTATAGAACTTTAAACAGACTTTTTTCAACAGCAGAAAAGGAGATACAGGCTGTTGATCCCTGTGATCTCAGCACTTACCTTTATACACAAAGGGTGGAGGGAATAAAGAACAATCAGAGCAGTGTTTAAGAGATACAGATGCAGATTTAGGGCATCATTGCTAGAGCCATGTAGCCTGCAGGTGAGACAAATCTGTGCAGGCAGGTCATGAATGATACCTCCAGCAAAACCCTGTGACTAGAAACCCTCAGCCATGAAATTAACATCCAAAAGAAAAGAAAAAAAACTTTTCCTTCCAGACAACAACTTCCATCTTCAGGGCAAAAACAGATGACAAAGGAGTATAAAAAATACATTATAAATCAATAACTCAATAAATATAAAAACACATACAGATAGATACATAATTCATTAAACTATGCACATTTATCAAAGCCTCACTACCACTGACATGGATATTGACATTAATCCATTATTTCTTGCAGTGCCACATAATATCAGACCCCTAGCCTTCACAAATACACAAAATGTGTTACCTTGCAAGGGCCAGTGACAGAAAAGATCCAGCAGCATTTAATGACTAGCAGTTTCAGTTTCTCTAAAGAATGCATATTAGTATCTATAAGTGTGAGATGAAGAACTGGTTTAAATTTCATTTAGTTAGAACAGTTATTATAACCCTATTTGTGTAAGTCTTTACTGTAATCCTAAATATTGAAAGTATCAGCAGTTGTAAACTGGTAAATTGAAAATGCTCGTTCTTTTTTTCACCTGAGGGAATATAAACTCATAATGTAAAAAGGGTAAATTAAGGAACGTTATACTTCAACGGGTTACAAGCACAAATAACTGCTGCATTAGCCTGTTGGGAAAAAAAAAAGTTTCTCCACTTTTTCCTCTCTGTCACTACAGGGAAGTGAAAACAGTCATTATCTGCTGCCGGCAGCAGCCCTCAGAGAGCGCAGTTAGAGCTAGCAGGCAGGAATGTCCCCTCCCCCCCCCCAACAGCAGTCCCCATTGTTCTGTGGTTCCCATTCACAATCTCAGGCTTCACTTTCACGTACCGAGTTTGTTTGCCGGACGATAGTACCATCTGGACGGCCTTCCTTTTAAAGAGATATAAATATCTCGGTTTCATTGCCCAAATTGCCATTAAAGTGCCACCATATTCAGACACAAAAGGAATTCCCTTGTACAGAGACCCTCTGCAGGTTTTAGTAAAGGGAAGGGTTGAGAGGATATATAGGACTAAAAGCTGTCCACTTTTTTGCGGGGGGGGTTAGCAGGCCTGTCATCTGAAGTGTCCAATGAACAAAACCTTAGCTATCAACAGGTTTCAGTAGGACTCCCATCACTATTTTTCTTTGGCTATGCCTCCCCTCCCCCCAGCAGAGCCCTTTAATTCAGCCTATGGGACGGTATTTTTGGTCGCTCTGCTGCACACTGTATGCACGACCCGCATAGGGAGGTAATATACTGGTGTAGATAGTCTGACTACATTATGTAAGAAGCCCAAAGCGGGACATTTCTTACTGAAACATGGGTTTTTGCAGGACAATATGTAACCTCACCAATGCAACAGATTTGTTTACTTTAAATCAGAATTAAGACTAAGTGTTGTGGTTTTTTCTCATCAAATCAAAACCATATATGTCTGCCCCCCCATCACACATACCACAATTTTTACCACTGTAGTTGAATACACCCTCAACCAAACTGCCTGTCTTTTTTAAACTCCAGCAGTAAACGGATATGCTCACCGGACTGGAAAAAAGTGAACTAGAGCTGTGTGTGTGTGTGGGGGGGCATATTTTTCTGTGTCCTACAGTAACCCTCTCCAAACCTGATGTCCATATAAACTGCAAATGTTTGGAGACCTCTGTACTTTGGGCATAAAAGCCTGACAAAAGTTGGGTTGCTTTGCATTAAGGCCCCACAATGGGTCTCTTCATGTGCCCCAATACCAAGGACTGCAGCTTCCAACTGCCAGCTATTAAAGGACCTGGGATGAGATGGGCAGATAGCTGCTGGCAGCCATTTCAACAGGCACTGAGGAAGAAGGCAAGAGACTGTTTCCAAAATCTGCATTAATTTAGCTCACTACTTTTTTATTAAACACCGTTTGCAGGTTGTCACATTTTTCTTGGAGCGTGGTGAGTTCAAGATACAGTACTAATGGGAGGGCACTTGGGGTGGAGCAAGGCATTTCAAAATACCGCAGCAACCTGCACCACAGTAACAGTTTACCCCCCCAAATAAATAAATAAATAAATAAGGCAAGCAATCGCGTATTCGCTCAGTGGTGACTCAATTAACCTGCCTGAAGATTGGGGACACGCCAATAACTGCCACCAGGTCCCTCTGAATGTCGCTCTCCACTCCAAAATCTACCTATTGCCACTGACACAGACCCGCAGACAGGTGATTAGAATTTCGGCACTCTCTCCCACCTGACTCGCCCAAAAAAGTACTATGCACTCGCAGCAGCCACAGACTCAGTCAGTAACACACAACCTACCTTAGCTAGCTTTACTTAGAAGGCAAGGCAGCAGCTCCAACTTGAATCATAGGAATTAGGGGTGTTGGCAAATGGCAATGGCAGCTCCCGATACAACTACACAGGATTCAGGATGGGAAAGCAACAGGCCGGGTGACGGGTCAGCAACTCTTCATCTTCGGTCCCGGTTACGGGCGGCAAAGGGCAAACTCGGTAGTTTCACGGTCTTGCTCCTCACTCGCGCTCTCTCTCTCTCTCGCTCGCTCTCCTCCAACAAAGTCCCGACTCCTGTCCTGACGCAATACTGGAAGCAATATGCAATGCAACCGCCGGTCCGCCAACAAGTAAAACAGGTGAGGAGCACTGTTTCTCCAAGGGCATTTAAAGAGCCCGCCTGACACGCCCCTTGTACACTACCACGCCTCCTTTCTCAGCGGCTGCGAACCTGATTGAAAGCACCCCCCCTCCTTCCTTGTTGGGACAAAGAGGGGCTGGGAAAGCCCGCGAAAAAAAAAAAAATTAACCCAGGAGTGCAGAGACAGAAGTTAAGCATAGCTCTCTGCTACCTAACGGTGTTGCAACCATACCATGGTGTGTCAGGCGTATAATTAGCTACACCCTTGGTGAGGTTTAAATTACTTGTAGAAAGATCTAGTAAGTAGGGGGAGTGGCTTAGCTAGAAGGAAGCTATATTTAAAGACTGCCTTAGAAAGATTCTGCTAATAGCTTGGCAGAAGACACCAGGAGAAAGGACTGCTGTGTGACTGGACTTCTCTGCTGGGACTAAAGAAGAAGAACTCTTGTACTTGGACCTTTAATTTAGGGTAAAAAAACTAACAAACAAAACAAAAAAAAAAGTGTGTGCTTGTCTGAGTTAACTGAACTGAATGGTTATCTGAACAGTTATCTAGGTGTAAATCTCAGGTGATTGAAAGGACTTAATAGCTGCAGGTTTAAATTACTTGTAGAAAGATCTAGTAAGTAGGGGAGTGGCTTAGCTAGAAGGAAGCTACATTTAAAGACTGTCTTAGAAAGATTCTGCTAATAGCTTGGCAGAAGACACCAGGAGAAAGGACTGCTGTGTGACTGGACTTCTCTACTGGGACTATATTGCCCTCCTTCCCTTCCCTCCACCCTCCCACCCAAAGCTAGTTCTACTTTTATAGGCACAGGATTTGACTGACAACAGGAACTTCCTGTTTGGGAGCAGGAAGTGAGTGATCACAGAGCCACCAAAGACCCACCATCCTAGAAGGGCAAGAGTAGCTCTCCGGCCCCTTCTAGCTGCTGGAGGTCTGCCTCTGAGCAAGTAAGGGGTCTACTGAGAAATATAGGATATTCTTGTCTCAGAACAGGACAATCAGGAGCTTAAAGGCATAGCAAGAAAGTAAGGAGAGAGAGAAAAAACAAAGGAAAGAGAAAGATTGCAAACAGTTAAGGGGCCAGAAATAAGACATGATTGGAGTAGTAAGTGCAGTGGCTGTGGAGCAGCAGTCTTCTGGGAGACGTTCTGGAGGATGTGGTGTTGTCCCATCTGCAGGCACCCTCTGGGCTGAGGGAGGAGATTGCTCATCTCCAGGCTGAGTTGGCCAGGATTTGTGGACCTCCTCTTCCATCCAGGGACCACCAGTGCCACTGTCGTTGCCTCAGAGGTTGCCAAGAAAGAGGAGCGGTTGGACCACAGTGGACTCAGTGCGGGTGGTGGAACAGAGGCACATCCCTCCAGTTGTACTTCTCCACAATTCCTATGCCATTCTGGCAAAGTGTGGTTCATCTATGGAGGCAACCACAGTGGAGACCAAGGAGGATGCTGGGAACCTCCACAAAGGAGACCCACAGGAGGGTGGCAGAGGGACCCCGTGAGGAAAACAACTCCTGGTGGGGACTCCATTGTTAGGAAGGTAGAACTGGGGAGGAAGGGAGAGGGAGGTAAGGTGCCTGCCTGGCGCGCATGGCTTGAGGGACAGGGAGCGAATCCTCAGGATTGCCGAGCAGCTGCACAGCGGAGGGAGCTGGATGTCATTGTCCACCTAGGGACAAATGACCTGGCTAAGAAAGGGATTAGAGAAGTGCAGGAAGAGTTTTTGGAATTGGGAGGGCCTTAGACAAGTAGCATGCATGGTAACCTTCTACAGGTGTTGCCCATCTATGGCATGGGGAGGCTAGGGTGTTCCATAACATGGGATTCAATCAGTGGTTGAAAAACTGGTGTGAGCTCAGGGATTTGGTTCAATGGGACTGGGGGTCCACCTGGAGTGATGCAAGCCTATACTGGCATGATGGGCTGCATCTGTCCAGGAGGGGAACCAGGATCCTAGGTGATAGGTTTAAATGCTTTATTGGCAAGCATTTAAACTAGCCAAGGGGGAAGGCACTGGAAAGGAGCAGGGAAATCCTAGCCCCCCCAAAAAAATCACAGTAGTAAGTTCGGCAAACACCAACATAGAGGTGTCGATAGGGAGAAGGGCAGGGGTAAATGGAGAAAGTGACAAAGGCAAGAAGGACAGGGATGGGGCAAAAAGGAGTAAGGCCATCAGGAAATGGAGGGTAATGAGTACCAATGCCCATAGTCTGGGCAACAAGCTCCCTGAGCTGGTGGCCTTGATGGAAGAGGGATGCCTGGATATCGTAGCAGTGACAGAAACATGGTACACAGAGAACCATGACTGGGATGTTAACATACCAGGGTACATAACCTACAGGAGAGACAGGTAGGGGAGAAGAGGGGGAGGAGTAGCTCTCTATGTAAAGGAAGGGATAAAAGCAACTGAACAAAAGAGTAAACAGGGAGAAGAGGAGGCACTGTGGGTCACCTTGGAGACAGGAAAGGGCACCACAATCCCAAGACAGGGTTGTGTACAGACCCCCATGTCAGGGGGAAGGAATGGACAAGGATATGATAGAAGGCATTCTTAGAATGGCAGAGAAAGGGGAGATCTGTTGATGGGAGACCTGAATATGCCAGATGTTAACTGGAGCACATTTGCTGCAGCCACATCCAAGAGCAGGGCCATTCTTGATGCCCTACAGGTGGCAGGCCTCAGACAGCTAGTTTCAGAACCCAATTGTGAGGGAGCAATCTTAGACCTCGTACTCTCAAACGGGGGCAGTGAGAGGATCTCAGATCTAGAAGTGGGTTGCCATCTAGGAACAAGTGACCATCAAACAGTGTGGTTCACATTAAACTCAGCTACAGAGTCAAGCCATACAAAAGTGAGGGTACTGGACTTTAGGAGGGCTGACTTTGGCAAGATGGGAGAGTGCCTTAGAAAAGCACTAGCAAACAGGCTAGAAGGAGGTGTGAAGCAACAATGGGAATCATCAAACTGCCATCACAGAGGCAACACGCCTTTGTGTGAAGTAAATAAACAAATCAAAATGAAAGAAAAAGCCACTATGGTTCTCAAAAGAGGTGGCTGTGAAAGTCAGGGAGAAAAGATAGCATTCCAGAAGTATAAGGAAACACAGAAGGAGCAGGACAGAGAGCTGTACCAGTTAAGGCAGAAGGAAACAGGAGGGAAGTCAGAATAGAAGGCCCAAACTGAGGAAAAGATAGCCAACTCAGTTAAGAAGGGGATAAAACCTTTTATAGTTACATCAGAGTGAGAAAGACAAAGGAGGATAGTGAGGCTGAATAGAATGAACGGTGGGTGGGCAGAAGGGGACAGTGAAAAGCAGGAATACTGAATGAATATTTCTGCTCAGTATTCACAAAAGAGAGGGGAAGTGCCTAATCCAATTAACAGAAGCACTCTTGATGGGGGTCGATCCCAGTCCTTTCACAGAAGAAAGGGTTCTGCAAGAACTCCTAAAACTGAAGGTGGACAAAGCAATGGGTCCTGATGGAATTCACCCTGAATTCTAAAAGAATTAAGGGGAACTAGTGAAACCACTGGCTACTCTTTTAATAAATCATGGGAGGATGGTGTGGTACCCGAGGACTGGAGGAAGGTGGATGTGATTCCCCTTCACAAAAGTGAGACCAAGACAGAGGCAGGAAACTACAGACCTGTCAGTCTGACCTCTGTGGTAGGAAAGTGATGGAGTCACTTCTGAAGGAAAGAATAGTTGAGTACCTAGAGGCCAGTGGGGCACAGGACCCAAGGCAGCATGGGTTCACAGTGGGAAGGTCATGTCAGATGAATCTAATAGATTTCTTTGACTGGGTGACCAAAGTAGTAGACCAGGGAGGGGCTGTAGACATGGCCTACCTAGACTTTAGCAAGGCATTTGACACAGTCCCACGCAAAAGATTAATAGTCAAATTAACCAGCCTGGGAGTGGGTCCCTGGGTGGTAGCCTGGGTAAAGCACTGGCTGCACAACAGGACACAGAAGGTAATTGTAAATGGAGTCCACTCTGAAGAAAGAGGGGTTACTAGAGGGGTACCGCAGGGTTCAGTATTGGGTCCAGTCTTTTTTAATGTCTTCATCAGTGACATTGCAGAGGGACTGGAAGGAAAAGTATACTATTTTGCAGATGACACAAAGATCTGCAACAGGGTTGATACACAAGGAGGCGTGGAAAGGATGAGAAGAGACTTGGCAAGGTTGGAGGAATGGTCAGAATTATGGCAGCTAGGATTCAATGCAAAGAAGTGCAAAATAATGCAATCTGAGAAACAAGAACCCAGGGAAGAATACACAATGGGGAGGTAGTAACAACAACAAAAAGGAAAGGACCTGGGGTAATCATATCAGATGACCTTAAGGTTAGCAAGCAATGTGAGAAGGCAGTAGGGAGGGCTGAGGGTATACTGGGATGCATAGGAGAGGCATCAGCAGCAGAAAACAAGAAGTTGTTATCCCCTGTACAGACAGTTGGTGAGACTCCATCTGAGTACTCGTGCCCAGTTCTGGAGACCCCATCTCCCAAGGACATAGACAGGATAGAGGCAGTCCAGAGGAGGGCAACTAAAATGGTGCAGGGTCTGCAAGAGAAGCAGTATGAGGAGACACTAAAGGAGCTTAATATGTATACCCTGAGGAAAGAAGGAGAGGGGACATGATAGAAACTTTAAGTACCTCAGTGGAATCAACAAAGTCCAAGAGGGTAGCATCTTTCAGAAAAAGAGACGTGCAAGAACAAGGGGACACAATTTAAAGATAGAAGGGGCGGTTCAGGGGCAATGTGAGGAAGTATTGTTTCACAGAGAGGGTAGTGGATGCATGGAACAGCCTTCCTGAGGAGGTTGTGGGGTCTAAAACTGTGGGAGAATTCAAGAATGCATGAGACAGACATAAGGCAATTCTTGTGGAGGGTAGGAAGAAATAGGCTGTTGGTTAACTAGGATCTGCAGCCTATCCTGTAGGTAGGGAAATGGGCAGACTAGATGGGCCAAGGGGTCCTTATCTGCCGTCAGAGTCTATGTTTCTATGTTTCTATAGAGGAAGTGGAACTGGAGGTTCTACTGCCATCTGCTGCAGAAGCAGGAACCAAATCTGTCTTGGCCAGAATGGTGGTACCAGAATCAGGGTTGCTGGTTCCGACTGTAGTTTGAGCAGACCTCACTGCAGGAGGGAGAAGGGCAGGAAGGCATAGAGAAACCTCCCAGACCAAGAGAGGGAAAATGTGTCTTGCCAAAAAACGCCAGGCCCTGGCTCTAGCGAGCAGAAATTGGGCAGTTTGATGTTGAGTGGGGATGCAAAGAGGTTCAACTCTGGAGTCCCCCATCTGGCGAATGGATCATCTGCTATGTTTTGAAGTAGCTCCCATTCGTGAGCCTAGGATTGTGAGTGACTGAGGCTGTCCGCAAGTGTGTTCTGAAGATCTGGGATGTGTACTGTGAGTAGTTCAAGGTTGTGATCTATTGTCCAGTACCAGACCCTCATGACTTCTTTGCAAAGGGGGTTAAAATGTGTTTCCCCCTGCTTGTTGATAAAGAAACCCACTGGCATGTTGTCCATCTGGACTAATACGGGGCCTGGAAGGAGGTCGTTCTGGAACACCTGTAAGGCATATAGCACCGCACTCATCTCCAGAACATTGATGTGTAGAGAGTGTTCTGTGAGTCCAGAACCCCCGGGTCTAGTGGATCCTGAAGTTGGCACACCATCCCATGCCTGACACATCCATGGTGACCACCTGCTGAGGAGAGGGGTTGCTGAATGGTGCCCCTATCGTTAACCGGGAGGGTGTCAGCTACTAAGACAAGATCTGATGCACTACCTTCAAAACCCTGACTTTCTGGTTGAGAACGTCATATCACTGATTCCACTGCACCCTGAGGTTCCATTGAAGAGTTCTCATGGCCAGACGAGCAAGAGGCATGGTCACTATGGCAGCGGCCATGTGCTCCAGGCACTCTAGAACCGTCCTGGCTGGAGTCTGGTTTATGAAGACTAATCTCCAAGTCCAAGCCAGCACCTGAAGATGATCTGTCCTGTCAGATGGAAGAAAGGCTCTCCCTTGAACCGTGTCCAAGATGGTTCCTATAAACAGGAGTCTCTGAGATCGCCATGGGGTGGACTTTGGGAGATTCAGAGTTATCTGAAGGTACATTCCAGGGTCTAGCAGAGCTGTCTTCTGGATGAGGCCAACAGCAGCCAGTCATCGAGGCAGGGGTAGATGTAATGCCCCTGCCTCCTGAGAGCAATTGCTACTACCACCAGGCACTTGGTAAATACCTGAGGTGCCAAGGATAGGCCAATAGGAAGGGCCCTGAAATTACAAGTTACGTATGAACTTACCATAACAGTAGATCTTTGAGAGAGGTTCCTGCAGTAGGTCATTACACATATGGTATGGTATGGTAACATTTTATTTATACAGTGATATAGCCATTAGGTTTCTGAAAATCCCTATTCACAAGGCTTACCTGTTTACATAAAACAAAAAATAATTACAACTTTACAAATGTTTGACACAATACAAAAGTACAAAGCATACAAAAAGTACAAATACATTACAATTTTTACAAAAACATCAAAAACAGGCTAATAGTCATTTAACCTCTACATTATTTTCACCTGTTACAATAACAGTGAAAACTGAGTTCATGGTTCATACCATTTTTAAAAGCTTTATCAGTGATAGTTAAATCACGTAGAAAAGGGGGGAGATAATTCCAGCTAGAAGCTGCCTGATACTGAAGAGTCATTTCACTAAACCGATTAGTTAATTTAGGTATAATTAAATCCTTGGCACCTGTTTTTTTTTTAATTTAAACCATGTTTGGGTTTTTGTAATTTATTTTTTAAATTATTTAAAGATTTATTTTTGAGTATACTCCGGACCTAGTTCAACCAGATTCCCTTTGCCCATAAATTTAATGGGGTCCATCCTAATTCTATATACATGATACAATGATGGGTTTTAGGGTCACACCTTAACACAAATCTTGCAAGCTTGTTGTAGAGTGTATCTAAGTCATTTAAATGTTTTTTTGTTGTATGTCTATAAATATGACTTCCATAATTGATGACTGGTAATACTAGTTGGTTTATCATGGTCAATCTTGTTTCTCTTGTCATACAGTTTGATATTCGTCTCATAGCTCCAATCTTAGCATTTGTTTTCTTTATTAAGTTTATTATATGCTGTTGAAAAGTCAAGCATTGATATATTTGTATCCCTAAATACTTGTATGTTTTAATTTGTTCTAAGAACTTACCTTCTTGGGTCATTATTTTTAATTTTGAAACACCCTTCTTATCTAATGCAAAGGACATAACCTGTGTCTTTTTATTATTTACTAATAGACCCAAAGATGAAAAATAACCTTGCATTGTATAAAAGTCACTTTGTAGCGTTAGTTCTACTTCACTTGTACATAGAAACATACATAGACTTTGAGGGCAGATAAGGACCGCTTGGCCCACCTAGTCTGCCCATTTTCCTACCTAGAGGATAAGCTGCAGATCGTATTTAACCAACAGCCTATTTCTTCCTACTCCCCACAAAAATTGCCTTATGTCTGTCCCATGCATTCTTGAATTCTCCCAGTTTTAGACCCCACAACCTCCTCAGGAAGGCTATTCCATCGTCCACACCTCTCTGTGAAAAATACTTCCTCACATTGCCCCTTAGCCGTCCCTCCTCTATCTTCAGATTGTGTCCCCTTGTTCTTGTACATCTCTTTTTCTGAAATATACTACCCTCTTGGACTTTGTTGATTCCACTGAGGTACTTAAATGTTTCTATCATGTCCCCTCTCTCCCTCCTTTCCTCAAGGGTATACATATTAAGCTCCTTTAGTCTCTCCTCGTATGGCTTCTCTTGCAGACCCTGCACCATTTTAGTTGCCCTCCTCTGAACTGCCTCCATTCTATCTATGTCCTTGTGGAGATGGGGTCTCCAGAACTGGACACAGTACTCCAGATGGGGTCTCACCAACTGTCTGTACAGGGAGATAATAACTTCCTGTTTTCTGCTGGTGATACCTCTCCCTATACATCCCAGTATCCCCCCAGCCCTCCCTACCGCCTTCTCACATTGCTTGCCAACCTTAAGGTCATCTGTTATGATTACCCCCGGGTCCCTTTCCATTTTTGTCGTTGTTACTACCTCCCCCGCATTGTGTAATTTTCCCTGGGTTTTTGTTTCCCAGGTGCATTACTTTGCACTTCTTTGCATCGAATCCAAGCTGCCATACTTCTGACCATTCCTCCAACCTTGCCAAGTCCCTTCTCATCCTTTCCATGCCTCCTTGTGTATCAACCCTGTTGCAGATCTTTATGTCATCTGCAAAGAGGCATACTTTTCCTTCCAGTCCCTCTGCAATGTCACTTATAAAGACATTAAAAAAGGACAGGACCCAGTACTTAACCCTGCGGTACCCCACTAGTAACCCCTCTTTCTTCAGAGTGGACTCCATTTACAATTACCTTCTGTGTCCTGTTGTTCAGCCAATGTTTTACCCAGGCTACCACCCTGGGACCCACTCCCAGGCTGGTTAATTTGACTACTAATCTTTTGTGTGGGACTGTGTCAAATGCCTTGCTAAAGTCTAGGTAGGTCATGTCCACAGCCCCTCCCCTGGTCTACTACTTTGGTCACCCAGTCAAAGAAATCAATTAGATTCATCTGACATGACCTTCCCACTGTGAACCCATGCTGCCTTGGGTCCTGTGCCCCACTGGCATCTAGGTACTCAACAATTCTTTCCTTCAGAAGTGATTCCATCACTTTCCCCACCACAGAGGTCAAACTGACAGGTCTGTAGTTTCCTGCCTCTGTCTTGGTCCCACTTTTGTGAAGAGGAATCACATTCACCTTCTTCCAGTCTTCGGGTACCACACCATCCTCCCATGATTTGTTAAAAAGGGTAGTCAGTGGTGTCACTAGTTCTCTGCTTAATTCTTTTAGAATTCTGGGGTGAATTCCATCTGGCCCCATTGCTTTGTCCACCTTCAGTTTTAGGAGTTCTTTCGAAACCTTTCTTCTGTGAAAGGACAGATTGACCCCCTCTCCAGAGTGCTTCCATTAATTGGATTTGGCACCTCCCCCACTTCCTCTTTTGTGAATACTGAACAGAAGTATTCATTCAGTATCCCTGCTTTTTCACTGTCACTCTCTGCCCACCCACCAGCCATTCTATTCAGCCTCACTATCCCTCCCTTTGTCTTTCTATGCTCCCTGATATACCTATAAAAGGTTTTATCCCCCTTCTTAACTGAGTTAGCTATCTTTTCCTCTGTTTGTGCCTTTGCTATTCTGACTACCCTCCCTGATTCCTTCTGCCTTAATTGGTACAGTTCTCTGTCCTGCTCCTTCTGTGTTTTCTTATACTTCCTAAATGCTATCTTTTCTCCCTAACCTTCACACCCCTCTTTTGAGAACCATAGTGGCTTTTTCTTTCATTTTGATTTGTTTATTTGCTTCACAAAAGGCTTGTTGCCTCTGTGATGGCAGTTTGATATTTCCCATTGTTGCTCCACCCTCCTTCTAGCTTGTTTGCTGTGCTTTTCTAAGACACTCTCCCATCTTGCCAAAGTCAGCCCTCCTGAAGTCCAGAACCCTCTCTTTTGTATAGCTTGACTCTGTAGCTGAGTTTATTGTGAACCACACTGTTTGGTGGTCACTTGTTCCCAAATGGCTACCCACTTCTAGATCTGAGATCCTCTCACTGTCCCCATTTGAGAGTACGAGGTCTAAGATTGCTCCCTCATGAGTAAGGTTCCAAAACTAGCTGTCTGAGGCATGCCACCTGAAGGGCATCAAGAATGGCCCTGCTTTTGGATGTGGCTGCCTCAAAGGTGCTCCAGTTAACATCTGCCATATTAAGGTCCCCCATCAACAGTATCTCCCCTTTCTCTGCCATCCTAAGTATGCCTTCTATCATATCTTTGTCCATTCCCTCCCCCTGACATGGGGGTCTATATACAACCCCTGTGCGGATTGTGGTGCCATTTCCAGTCTCTAAGGTGACCCACAGTGCCTCCTCTCCTCCCTGTTTACTCTTTTGTTCAGTTGCTTTTATCCCTTCCCTTACATAGAGAGCTACTCCACCCCCTCTTCTGCCCTCCCTGTCTCTCCTGTAGGTTGTGTACCCTGGTATGTTAACATCCCAGACATGGTTCTCTGTGTACCATGTTTCTGTGACTGCTACAATATCCAGGCATCCCTCTTCCATCAAGGCCACCAGTTCAGGGAGCTTGTTGCCCAGACTATGGGCATTGGTACTCATTGCTCTCCATTTCTTGATGGCCGTACCTCTTTTTTCCCCATCCCTGTCCTTACTGCATTTGTCACTTTCTCCGTTTACCCCTGCCCTTCTCCCTATCGACATCTCTATGTTGTTGTCTACCTCACTTAGTACCCTGATATTTTGGGGGGGCTAGGATTTCCCTGCTCCTTTCCAGTGCCTCCCCCCTTGGCAAGTTTAAATGCTTGTCAACGAAGTATTTAAACCTATCACCTAGGATCCTGGTTCCCCTCCTGGACAAATGCAGACCATCATGCCAGTATAGGCCCGCATCCCTCCAGGTGGACCGCAGTCCCCAATGAAGCCAAATTCCTCAGCTCTGCACCAGTTTTTCAACCACTGATTGAATCCCATGGTGTGGAAGACTCTAGTCTCACCCATGCCATAGACAGGCAGCACCTCCGAGAAGGTTACCATGTGTGCTATTTGTCTAAGGCCCCTCCCCATCTCTACAAATGCTTCTTGCACTGCTCTGGTCCCTTTCTTAGCCAGGTAATTTGTCCCTAGGTGGACAATTACATCCAGCTCCCTCCCCTGTGCAGCTGCTCCTTCGATCCTGAGGATTCACTCCCTGTCCCTCAAAGCCATGGCACCAGGCAGGCACCTTACCTCCCTCTCCCCTTCCTCCCCCAGATCTACCTTCTTGACAATGGAGTCCCCCACCAGGAGTTGTTTCCTTCCCCTATAGGGTCCCCTGCCACCCTCCTGTGGGTCTCCTTTGTGGAGGTTCCCAGCATTCTCCTTGGTCTCCACTGTGGGTGCCTCCATAGAGGAACCACACTTTTCCAGAATGGCATAGAAATTGTAGAGAGGTACAACTGGAGGGATGCGCCTCTGTTCCACCACCCTCAGCCTCCTTGAGCCCACTGTGGTCCAACCACTCCTCTTTCTTGGCAACCTCTGAGGCAATGGCAGTGACCTGGTGGTCCCTGTGTGGGAGAGGAGGTCCCACAAACTAGCCAACTCAGCCTGGAGATGAGCAACCTCCTCCCTCACCCAGAGAGGTGCTTGCAGATGGGACAACACTGCATCCTCAGAACATCTCTCGGAAGACTGCTGCTCACAGCCACTGCACTGCACCACTCCCAACATGTCTTTTTTCTGGCCCCCTAACTGTTATTTGGAATACTTACTCTTTCCTCTGTTTGTTTAATTCTTTTTTTTCCTCCTTCTCTTCTCTCCCTACTTACTTACTGTATCTGCACCCTTTTAGCTCATTATCTTCCTGTTCTGAGACAAGAAGTTCCTATATTTTTCAGTAGTCTCCTTATTTGCTCAGAGTTAGACCTCCAGCAGCTAGGGGGGGATGGAGAGCTACTCTTGCCCTTCTAGGATGGTGAGTCTTTTGTTGCTTTGTGATCTCTCACTTCCTGCTCCCAAACAGGAAGTTCCTGTTGTCAGTTAAATCCTGTGCCTATAAAAGTAGAACTGGTTTAGGGTGGGGGGTGGAGGGGAAGGAAGGAGGGCAATATAGCCCCAGTAGAGAAGTTTTAGTTATACCAGTAGCTCCTTCGTCCTGGTTTTCTGTCTGCTTTGTGGCAGAAGCTATCTAGGGCAGTGTTTATATCTGGTCTTAACCTGGCTCCTTCTAGCTAAGCCACTCCCCCTACTTTGCAAATCTTTCTACAGCTAGTTAATTTCACAGATAACAATTCCCTTCTGACACCTGTGACAAGCACCTAGATAAGTACACAGATAACACAGATAACAGATAATTTACTTCAACTGCCTCTTGACAAACACACTAACTCCTTTTTTTACCCTAAATTGAAGGTCCCAGTACAAGAGATCTAGTTCTTAGCCCCAGTAGAGAAGTTTTAGTTATACCAGTAGCTCCTTCCTCCTGGTTTTCTGTCTGCTTTGTGCAAGTTTTTCCTACTGCTACTAATGTGGTGTCGTCTGCATAAAGACAAATTTGTGAGTACCTGATGTTTTTTGGCAAGTCATTTAGGTAGACTATGAACAGGAGGGAGCCCAGGATGGCTGCCTGGGGAACCCCTCTTGTCACATAGTCTAATCTTGACTGTTGGCCATTTAAGACAACAAACTGTGACCTACTATAAAGATATGATGTAAACCAACTACAGGTTTCTTCCTCTACTCCTATTTTCTTCAGTGAATTTATTAAAATGCTATGGTTTACTAAGTCAAATGCTTTGGATAGGTCCACGTATACTGCACCCATGGACTTCGCCTCCCCAAGCGGAGTAGCTATGAGATCTAAAAAGTCTGTGAGTGTGGTAGCCGTGGACCTACCCTGCCTAAAACCATATTGTTGTTGGGTTAATTTGTTATACTTTTCCAAATATTCCATCAACTGATCATGAACAATTTTTTTCAAATAGCTTAGATACTGTAGACAACAAGGTTATTGGATGATAATTTGAGCCGTCCATGGGATCTCCTCCTTTATCTATTGGTATCACTTTGGCTAGTTTCCAGCTGGAAGGAAACTGCCCCTCCCTTAAACTCCAATTAAAGATATCCTGTAATATAGGTGATAATTCCATGGCAGCTTCCTTCAATAATTTATTATCTATTCTATCCGGACCTCTTGCCTTGTTTGTTTTTAATCTATTTATACTTTTTAGAACTTCTTTGTTAGTCACTCTCCTGAATCTAAATTTAGGTATTTTTTCATCTAGGAAACTCCCATTCTTTACTTCATTCACTGTATTAATTTTAGATGTGGATTTCAATTTCAGGTCGAGGAGGTTTATAAAGTAGTCATTCAAAAAGTCAGCAGCTTTATTTGTTTCAACACTTTCCCATCTTGACTCAATTTTATCTCACTCTGGTTACAAATGGGATGCATAAGATTTTTTATTACAGACCAATAGACACCCGGGTTAGTTGATTCTTTAATCCGCTGTTTATAATAAAAAGCTTTTGATTTCCTAATTTCCTGTACTACTTTGTTCGTTATCCTTTTATATTGTTCCCAAACTTCACTTTTTAGTGTTTTGTTTGCCTTTTTCCAAAGTTGGTTTCTTGTTGTAATATTTTTTTTTTTATTTTTATGGTTAACCATGGCAAATGTTTTAATCTTTGATTTACTTTTTTATATGGGGCAAATTTATCATAGGCATTCCCAAACATTATTGTAAATTTTTGTACAGCCAAATTTAAATCTGGTATAAGAAAAATCCTATATCATGGAAGTCCCTAAAGGTGTTTTCTAAATGACAAACTGTCAAATTTTAAATAACACCTTTTGGATATTTGTGGTACCAACTTTATGGGGGTAATATTTTTAATCATAGAAAACACACACTTAACTACGTTATGGTCTCCTAAGCTAGGTGCACATACACTTTTCTCCAAAATAGTCAATTCAGGTGAGACAAACATCAGATCTAAAATGTTGCCTTTACTAGTTAGGGAACCTTTCCTTGTGGGAATGTCTATGATTTGAATTAAATTTAAACAACTCATTGACTTTTCCAACTTTTGGCCCCTAGAGCAACCCCAAGCTGTATTAAAATCACCAGCCAGAATTACTTGTACTTGACCCAAATGTCCTGTTGGAACGTGTGAAAATTTGTCAAAATGAATAGTATTTATTTTAGGTGGAGGACAGACCACTCTTATAGCCAATTGTAATGTGTGTATCTCAATTAATAAATATTCGATACCCTCAATTGGCTCTGAGAATAAAATTTTAGAGTGACCAATTGAATGACTAATGTACATCAAAACACCTCCCCCCGTGTTCCCCGATCCTTCCTAAAATAATAGAAATCCCTTAATTCTATCTCATTATATTCAATTCCCTTTTTTAACCAAGTTTCCATCAACATTACTATGTCCGGCTCTTCATGTTCTACTCAGGTTCTAAAGTAGTCCATTTTTTTGATCATACTTCGTGCATTGTCTATGACCATTTTAATGGTTCCTCCCCTTGGACCTGGGTTCAATTCGACATCTCCACAAAGGGCCAAAGACAACAGTAATGCCTGATCACATGAACAGGTATACCCTATTTGTAATACCAAGTATTTAACACAAAGTTCTTCTTTGATAAGGTTGAAAGGGTTTCGCCGCATGGTCAGCTTAGATGTTTGTTGTAGCTTAGAGTTGTTCAAAAAACTATTTACATAGGTACATGATCTTTCTGTTAAAGTGTCAGTCTCCATGATAGCAAATAGCTGAACCATGCAGACCAAGCCCACTACCAACCCCATCATGTTAAGCGGCAGCTCCCTTATCATTTTCACAGCTGTATCCAAGAGCAAAGAGATACTCCACAAAAACCTGTTATAAAAAATATAAAAAAGAAAACTCTAAATCAAGAAAGAAAAAACCTAACACAAATAACCCATATGAAACATTGAAGATTATTTAAGGTGACGGTACCTTGCAAAAAAATCAATGTCACCAATATCCAAACCCTAATCTAAAACAGTGAAATCTTATTTCAACAGTAGACCACCTGTTTAAAATTACCTGGAACTTTAAGTTTCTTAGGCAATATACATTTTAGAACAAATGTTCCCTTTATTAACGTGATATTTCACATTTAGGGTAAACTTAACTAATAATTCACTTTCAAGAGCAGTGCCTCCATCGCTGTACTTACTATCGAAGGTACAGCATCTGATAAAAGACAGCAGGCTATGTTAGATAGATAAGTTCTCATTCAGTATTGCTTAAAATTCACTCTAATACCCTCTAATATTTGTTTATGTACTTAAGTGCTCTAGACAAGATCATTTTAGTTCTGTTACTCCTATTATAAAGTCCCAGGTTATTACTTCTTGGGATTTTTCAAATTATTTCTGTCCTTGTTTCTCTTCCGCCACTCACACTCATGCCACTGCACTCGCACAGTGGCAATGCAAGCCTTTTCTAGTGTTACTGCCCCTCCTCCTGCACTGATGTAATTTATAAGTCCCGCTTCCAAAACAGCTGATGGCAATCTCTGTGTCTCCGGTAGCCGGGCTCTTGCTGGAACAACTAGCAGGGCTGCTGCAGCTTGGAGCTCTGGCACAGTTATAGAGTCATACTACACAAGTTCTTAAAGCTGGCTGAAGTGTCTGTTTAAAAATTATGTTAACACAGCGTACCTGGTTCATCTTTGGCAACACAAGCCTTTTCTAGTGTTACTACCCCTCCTCCTGCACTGATGTAATTTACAAGTCCCGCTTCAAAAACAGCTGATGGCAATCTCCATGTCTCCAGTAGCCAGGCTCTTGCTGGAACAACTAGCAGGGCTGCTGCAGGATGGAGCTTTGGCAGTTATAGAGTCACACTACACAAGTTCTTAAAGCTGGCTGAAGTGGCTGTTTAAAAATTATGTTAACACAGCATACATAGGACTGCTCCCCCTGCTGTCAGGACCACACAGCAAACTTCTAACTAGCAATCCATAGCAGGGGACTGCCCCCGACGTCACCCGACAGGATATCAGCATGATACTATATAGGGGGTGGTCCCTACGCCCGCCCTCCGATTCTCCCACTGGAAGACTCCTGCAAGGGAAACAGGAGAAAGGAGACTACTCCTTGAACCCAGAGCTGCTGAAAAAGCATCCTGGAAAAGAAATAGAATAAGCAGAAGCTGGGGAAGGTGGGAGGGAAAGAGGTGACCTACTGCAGGAACCTCTCTCAAAGATCTACTGTTACAGTAAGTTCTTACGTAACTGTAATATCTTACTTCAAGAGGGTTCCTGCAGTAGGTCATTACACAGAGGACTGAATTCCAAGCAGTCAAAAAGGAAACAGTTGGGGACTAAGGCCAGGGAGGCAGAAGAGTCTGAAAACAGAGACCCAGATTGGGACAAGAGGCCTTGAAGAACGGCCAGTCCAAAGCCAGCCATGCGCCTAGAGGCAATATCCAGACTGTAATGCTTGGTGAAAGTATGGGCTGTACTCCAGGTGACTGCAGTACAAAAGTCAGAGGTGAACACATTCCTGAGAAAGACAGTGGAAGCAGCCATGCCATGGGCTGAGTGTCCCTTTACTTCCCCAGGAAGAGGTTTCTCATATTTGTTGTACACAAAAGTGATACAGTTAGCTAACCACTTAAAAAGGCATTGCTTAGAAAAGTACAGTTACATAAGAACTTAGCGTAACAGTAGCTTTTCGAGAGGGGCTCTTGCAGCAGGCTACACCATAAGAACTATGCTGCCAGGCACAAGGACCCCACAGAAAACTTTCTAGTTAGCAATACCCAGCGGGGACCACCCCTGACATCAGATCACCTCCAACGTCCACCAATGGTATAAAGGGGACAGTCCCCAGCCACTCCCCAGTTCTCCCACCGGAGACCCGGCTGATAAACAGTAAAGAATCGAGGCTAGTGGAAACCCTGCCAAGGGTTAGAAAGAAAAGGAGAAAAAGGACCAAGGGGGAAGGAGGGTGGGAAATAATGCCTGCTGCAAGAGCTCCTCTCGAAGATCTTCTGTTACGGTAAGTTCTTACGTAACTGTACTATCTTCCGGGACTATCTTACTTCGAGTGGGAGCTCTTGCAGCAGGCTACACCATAAGGACTGAGTACCAAGCAGTATAAAATGAATCCAAATGGGTTGAGAGGTGGAAAACTGGAAAGCAGAATGAGGCTTCAAGACAGTAGGCCTTGAAGCACTGCTAGACCAAATCCAGTTCTCTGCCTCGAAGCGATGTCCAAACTGTAGTGCCTCACAAAGGTGTGCACTGAACTCTAAGTAGCTGCTGTGCAGATATCTACTGCTGAGACATTTACGGAATGTCGCAAAGGAAGCTGAAACGCCCCTGGTGGAGTGACTCTTAACCGAGCTTGGTAAGGATTTGTTGTATTTGTTGTAACAGAAAGTGATGCAATGGACTAGCCATCTGGACAATGTCTGTTTTGCCACTGGTGATCCCAGAGTCCTCTGGGCAAAGGAAACAAAAAGCTGATCAGATTTCCTGTGTTTCTGAGTATGATTGATATAGTATCTGAGCACTCTGTGAACATCCAGAGTGTGAAGTAGGGCCTCCCCACGATTAGTATGCTCCGGGTAATAAACCGGAAAGTTGATGTCCTGATTAAGGGTAAACTGCAACACCACCTTAGGCAGGAGCTTAGGATTAGTCTGCAAGGACACCCTGTCCTTGTGAAAAACTAAATATGTCTCTTTTGTCATCAGAGCCTGAAGCTTGGAAATCCTCCTAGCAGAAGTAACTGCAACTAAAAACAACACTTTCCATGACAGAAAACATAGCTCACAATCTGCGACTGGTTCGAAGGGAGGCAACGTAAGTTTTTCTAACAAAAACAAAAGATCCCAAGGGGGGATAGGGTCCCTAATGGGAGGTTTAAGATGAAGTATTCCCCTCAAAAATGTCCGGGCCAGATCTGTCTGGGCAACATATTTGCCATTCACTGGTACGTGATAGGCTGAAATTGCAGAGAGGTGTACCTTAATGGTTGAAAAACGAAGGCCTGAATCTGACAGAGAGAGAAGATATTTAAGGACAGCATTAAGAGGGCACAGGAGGGAGTCCAGACCCCAATTGGTGGCCCACAAACAAAAACTTTTCCACTTCATAGAGAAGGTGGATCTAGTGGAAGGTTTTCTAGCTGCAACCACGACTTCGGCCACACTAGGAGATACCCCCATAACATGCTGTGGCTACATCTGCAGGTGCCAGGCATGCAGGTGTAGGGACTGGAGGTCTGGGTGAGCCAATCTGCCCTGCTCTTGTGACAGTAAATGAGAGGACAAGGGCAGGGGGATCAGAGGTTCCACTTCCAGCTGCTGCAGTAAAGAGAATCATGTCTGACGAGGCCAAAGTGGAGTCATAAGGATCATTTCCACTCCTTCAGCTTGGAGTTTGAGCAGAGCCCTCTGCAGAAGAGGAAAGGGAGGGAAGGCATACAGAAACCTCCCTGTCCAGCAAAGCGACAATGCATCTCACCAGAAAACACCAGGCCCATGATCTAGTGAGCAGAAACTGGGCAGTTTTGTGTTGCATGGGGATGCAAAGAGGTCCAGTTCTGGATGGCCCTGCCTTTGGAAGAGGTCGTACGCCACCGACTGCAGGAGTTCCCATTCATGCGTCTTTGACCGAGACTGACTTAGAGAGTCAGCCGAGATGTTTTGGACCCCTGAAACGTGCACTGCGGTGAGTGAGAGGCCGCATTCCAGAGCCCAGAACCACACTCTCATAGCCGCTTGACAAAGACGGTAGGAGTGAGTCCCGCCTTGTTTGTTGATTTAGTGGACGACTGATGAGTAGTCTGTCTGCACCAACAGGGGACCTGGATGATGATCCAGGTGAAATGCCTGCAGGACATATAGAACTGCTCTCATCTCTAGAATGTTGATATATAGTGTCAATTCTAGAGAGGACCATGCTCCTTGAGTCTGATGGCTCCGAAAATGAGCACCCCAATCCATGCCTGAAGCATCCTCTGAAAGGTAACTCCTGGATCCAGATTCTGCGGTGAGAGCCACCAGGAAAGAGTCTGTACCATGGCTTTGGAGATTAAGATTCACTGGTCGAGATCGTCCTCCCTTTGATCCCACTGCACCCTGAGGGTCCACTGAGGGACCCTCATGAAGAGGCATGCTGAGGGTACAGTCACTATGGCCGGGCCATGTGGCCTAGTAGTTGGAGCATGGATCTAGCTGGTACCTGGTGAGCAGCTGATGTTGTGTGGGCCAATGATCGAAGGCATAATGCCTTGTCTGGTGGGAGGAAGGCCTTCCCTTACTCCATGTCTAGGATTGCCCCTATGTATTAAAGCCTCTGACAGGGTGTCGGAAGTGACTTGGCTATGTTCAGGGTGACTCCTAGGGAGCTGAACAGGTTGATGGTGTCTTCCAGGGTTGCCAGAAGCCAGTACCTGGTTGAGGCAGCCAGAAGCCAATTGTCGAGGTTGGGGGTACACAAAGCGACCCTGCCTCCTGAAGGCTGCTGCCACTACCACTAGGTACTTTGTGAACACGCATGAACACGCATGGTGTTAAGGAAAGGCCAAAGGGCAAGGTCCAAAACTGGTAGTGCCTTCCCTGAAAGTAAAACCTAAGGAACCTCCTGTGAGCTGGAAGCACCAGAATATGGAGGTAGACAGCCTGCATGTCTAGGGAGCAAAGCCAGTCCACTTGATGCAGCATGGGAAGAATGCCCGGCAAGGTGACCATCCTGAACCTCTTGTACTCTATATAGTTGTTCAAGAGGCTCAAGTCCAGGATCGGGCAAAGATCCCCATCATCTTGGGTACCAGGAAGAAGTGGGAGTAGAACCCTTTCCCCCACTGCAGGGATAGAACTGGTTCTATTGACTTCTTGTCTAATAGCAACTGTACTTCCTCTTCGATGAGTTCAACATGGGAGAGGGAGTAAGATGCTTGGACCAGGGGATTGTCTGGGGGTATCTGAAGAAATTCCAGCGCATGACCTTTCTCTATCAACTGGAAGACCCAAGCACCGTTGGTGATGGAGGTCCACCCATTAAGGTAAAGCAAGAACCGACTCCCTATCTACATTGCCCTGGACTCAGCAGGCGGTATGGGGTCAGGCCGGGAGTCAGGCATTGGAGCCAGGGGTGGGCAAGGAGACCTGGGATGGTTTGTTGTTCCTTGATCCCTGTGCTCCACTGTCCTTTAGGCTTCTGCCCTCCTTGGCGATGAAACTGATGACATTTTCCAGGGATCTGTTCTGACTTCTACAACTGATGTACCGACTCAGCGGCCTTACCCGAGTCCTGGAGGTCTGTGATCATCTGCTCGTTGTCAGGGCCGAAAAGCACGGACCCATGGAATGGCACATCGATGATGGCATCCTGGAGGTCCTGCATAAACCCAGAGACTTGGAGCCAAGAATATCTCCTCATACAAACCCCTGTGGCTGTTGCCCTGGCAGCTGTTTGGCAGAGTCATAAGATGATCTGAGAACGTGTTTTCCTACATCCAGACCGGAATGTAGTATGTCCAGGAGCTCTGTTTTGAAGTCAGAATCATGCTGCTTTCTAGCAAGCTCGATTGCCTTGTTCCAGAGAGATTTCTGGTACTGCACCATGTGAGCTAAACAATTTAGCGAACAAGTGGTGCATGTAGCTGAGGAATAAACATTTCTGCCAAACTGACCCAGGCGTTTAGATTCTTTGTCCGGTGGCTGGGAGTGCATGTGCTGGGGCTGCTTAGTTCTGCCATGGGCAGCAGTCAGCACGACTGAGTCAGCCTTGGGCTATTCTCTGAGGAACGGTTCACTTGTTGGGGTATGGTACAGCCAGTCCACTTTTTGGGGAATAGTGGGAGCTGTTGCTGGATGCCTCCAGGCCAACCTGGTAACATTCTGGAATGGGGCTACCAGGAGTGGAAGCACTAATGGTTTGGGCTCATTCATGTCTAAGAAATGAGCCAGTCTCTTCCTTTCTGGGTCAAGATCCTCGGTTTCTCCTGGTTTAAAAATTGTATGTGATGCATCACATCCAAGAAGGTGGTATCATGCAGCAGGGAATGAGGGGATTCCCCAGGAGCATTCGGATGAGAAGGAAGCGTTGAATAATAGCCCGAGGATCTGGAGGAGGCAGAGGATCTGGAGTAATAGGACCCAGATAATGATCTGGAGTGAGAACAGGGATGCCTTCTCCCGTAATACCTGGAGGTGGATCTGGAGCGGCGCCTACTCCAGTCTGGAGACCTATCATCTAGTGGAACTGGCGATTTGTCTTTGGGTGAAGGTGGTTGTTGCAGTGTATCCACCGGAGCCGATTGCTGTGGAGGAGCCTGTGGTTCCTTAGACAGAATGTCTTTCCTGACAGTGTCCCACCAGAAACTAAAAAGGTCCTTTACCTCAGCCAAAGAGACCATAGCTGGAGCCAATGGGCCTGGCATACCTGCCCCTTTGTCAGGTTCCCTGGGCAGTGGTTTTGACGGTTCGTTAGGGGCTGGCGTACACACTGGTGACTTTGGCTTCCCTGGCATCAGGTCTTTTGGCAGTATCGGATCTGACGGCAGGTCCACCGGTGTCTGATCATCCGTCAGTGCCAGGTCAGGCATTGGGTGTGGCCTTGTCTTGGCCAGCAGTAGATCTAATGGCCACTTATAAGGCACCAGCGGCATAGAAGACCCTGACATCGAGGAAGATGATGGGGTGGTACTTCTGGAGTCTGACGCCCGATGCTTTGGGGAGCTGGCGTCAGGGTGAGACCCTGGTTCAAGATGCTTCTTCCTGTTGTCGGGTCCAGCCGGGCGATCCGACGACAAAGAAGCCTTCGCCAGAGGGTGGGTGGCAGATGGGGTGTCACCCACCTCCTTAACGGTGGAATCCCTGGTCTTAGACCCAGAAGTATGGCTGTAGGGTTTCAGACTAAGGGAGGGGGGCCGAAGGCCCTTGCCCTGAAGAAACACTGGCAGACGGCCGCGCTGCCGTCAGGTGTTTAAAGGCTGACAACCTGGTAGGAGCTTGAGTTGACGGTGGGGGGGGGGGCAGTGTCCGAATTTGGATTGGAGTTGGCTGACTTCCGATGTGGAGACCTGGATCGGGAGTGAGAGAGGTCCTTCTCCTGGTGATGGTGCTTTTTCTCCATCTTATGGGAACTCCCTGACCCCAAAGACGAGGATCCTAGGCCTGATGGAGTTTTTTGCATGGTAGCCAGCTGTTGCTCCAGCAGGAAATTCTTCAACACCTTCAGGCAATGGAAGCGCATTCGTCAGTTGAAGTTCTTGCAGTGTGGACAGGATTCAATATCATGATCAGGCCTCAGGCAGAGGAGGCAGGCCAAATGGCCATCGCGGGCCGGTATCTGCTTCTCACACACGCACTTTAACTTAGAGCAGTGAGTAGACGATGGTGAAGACATGCACCAATGAAACTTGAGAAACTGCAAGAAATTCTTTTCAAAAATGGTGATCAACTGTTAGCATGCAGGCATCCATGGAGCCGATGTGAACAGGTCAACAGCGGGAAAAGAACTGGGGAGTGGCTGGGAACCACCCCCTTTACACCACTGGTGGATGTCGGAGGTGGTCCAACATCAGGGGGTAATCCCCGCTGGGTACTGCTAGCTAGAACATTTTCCGTGGGGTCCTAGTGCCTGGCGGTATAGTCCTTATGGTGTAGCCTGCTGCAAGAGTTCCCACTCGAAGTAAGATCATCTATGCCCTAATATTTTTAGTGCAAAGGAAACGAACACCTGGTTGGACTTGCGCACCTCCTTCGTCCTAGAAATATAATAGCGCAAAATCCTATACACATCCAAGGTGTGCAAAAGTTGTTCACCCTTTGGAATATTCAGGGTAGTATACCAGCAATTGAATATCTTGGTTTAACGTAAACTCAGATACAACTTTTGGTAAAAAAAGACGGGTTAGTCCACAGAGCCACTCCGTCTCTGTGAAAAATTAAATAAGGCTCCTTACAAACGAGGGCCAGAAGCTCGGAAATCCTCTGAGGAGAGGTAATCACAACTAAAAATAGCACTTTCCAAGACAAGTAGCGCATATCAGAACTTGCTGCCAGCTCAAAAGGGGGCAAAGTAATTTTCTCTAGAATGAAATTAAAATCCGTGGGGAACCACACTATGGTCTGGAGGTTTCAAGTGGAGGATCCCCTTAAGGAAGGGTTTTAGAGACCTCCAAATGAGCCAGATTTTTGCCATCCACCAGAAGGTGGTAGGCAGAGATAGCAGAAAGATGGACCTTCAGTGAGGAATAGCTGAGGCCCAAATCAGATAAATGCAAGAGGTACTCTAAGACCTGGGGCACCGGGCAAGAAAAGGGGTCCAAACCCTTGGCAGTCACCCATATAGCAAACCTCTTCCATTTCATCTCATATGTTGTTCTTGTGCAAGGCTTTCTGGTCTCCACCAAAACTTGGGCTACCCGGGAGGAGACCCCAAAGCATGAGACAGCTACGTCTAGAGGTGCCATGCATGAAAGTGGAGAGATTTGAGGCCCAGGTGCACCAGGCTGCCTTGCTCCTGTATTAGAAGGTTGTGTAGGAGAGGTAGAGGTACTGGAGGTTCCAATGCTAGCTGCTGCAGCAGAGGGAACCAAATCTGATGAGGCCAGAGAGGAGCAATGAGGATCACATGTGCTCCTTCCGCTTGAAGCTTCAGCAGGACCTTCTGCAGAATTGGAAAGGGAGGGAAGGCATACAGAAACCTCCTGTCCAACAAAGAGTCAATGTATCTCACCAAAAAACACCACACCTGGGAATGAGCAAGCATAAATTGGGTAGTTTTGCACTGGATGGGGAGACAAAGAGGTCCTGCTCTGGTCAACCCCACTAGTCAAACAGGCCTTCTACTACCTCTTGCTTCAGTTCCCACTCATGAGCCCACATGGTGGTGTGGTTGACACTGTCCACCAGGATGTTGTGAATGCCCAGGACATGGACAGCTATCAAGAATAGATCATGCTGGACTGCCCAGTACCACACCCACATCACAATCCCTGCAAAGAGGGCATGATTGGGTGCCTCCCTGTTTGTTTAAGTACCAAACCATGGCAGTATTGTCAGTCTGGACCAGGAGAGTTCCCAGGTATAAGAGGGTCAGAAATGCATGGAGGGCATAGAACACAGCTCTCATCTCCAGGACATTTATGTGCAGATGGATTTCCTGTGGTGACCACTTCTCCTGGGTTCTGTGGTCTCCAAGGAGGGCTCCTCAACCCTGACTCAAAGCATCCATTGTGAGGGTCATGGAGGGAGGAGAGGGGTGAAAAGGGGCCCCCAAGGAGAGGTTGGATAACTCCTGCCACCAAAGAAGATCCCTCTTCATGCCACTGGAGACCATGATCCTGCGGTCCAGGTCATCCGAATGCTGATCTTACTAGACCCTGAGTGTCCACTGGGTCACACTCATGTGCAGTCTGGCCAATCATATGGTGGGAATGGCTGCCACCATTAGTCCCAACAGCTGAAGAACAGAGCAAGCTGTGGTCCAATGAGAGTTGGCTATAGTCAAGGCTTGCTGTTTCAGGGTATCTGCTCTGTTCAGAGGAAGGAAGGCCCTGCCCTGGACTGTGTCCAGCACCGCTCCAATGAATTGGAGGTGCTGGAAGGGTGAAAGATAGGACTTGGGTTAATTCACCATGATGCCAAGATGGGAGAATAGGTCCGGGGTGGTGCAGATAGACTCCTGTAGACTGTTCTCAGATGAGGCTGACAAAAGCCAGCCATTCAGGTACGGGAACACATAAATCTCCCTGCGGCGTAGGGCCACCGCCACCACTGCTAGGCACTTGGTGAAGACCCAAGGTGCTTAGAAAAGGCCAAAGGGGAGAGCCTTGAATTAGTAATGGTTCCCCTGGAAAGTGAACCTGAGATAATGGCAGTGGGCCTAGAGGATAGGGATGTGCAGGTAGGCATCCTGCATGTCTAGCGAACAAAGCCACTGATCCTTGAGGAGTAGATGTAAGAGTCCCTGAAGGGTCAGCATGCAGAACCTCTTGTATTCAACAAAAAGGTTCAGCAGGCTGGGATTCGAGATGGGTCTCAGATCGCCCATCTTTTTGGGCACCGGGAAGATGTGGGAGTAATACCCCCTTCCTTTCTGTGCTGGAGGAACCAGCTCTATGGCCGATTTTATTTATTTTATTTATTTATTAGCTTTTGGTAACCGGGTAAGTGCACTAGGCAAAAAGCCTGCCTATTTTCAGGCACGACCTGGGAGAGTACCAAGTGAAAATACAGTAATAGCAAGCAGTATGATACAGTAATTACAACAATCAGGCATATAGGAACATACCTGTCAGGACAACAGATATCACAGTACCTAAATATACAAACAGATAAAATAAGCAATAAAGTACACAATTAGGGTAGGATACAATATTGGCAAATGCACTGGTACCAATCAAAATAGCCTAGCTATGAGAGAGAGAAAAGAATAAAGAAAATCCACAAATTAGACAATATATATACTATAGGACATTTTCCGCAAATAGCTTGAACACAACAGAGGACAATATAGTGGTCACAAGCAGTCACAGGTACCAAGAGAACAGAGATGAGAAAACAGTAATTGCTTAAAGGAGAGGTGAGAAGAACTATTCTTAATATGATGGGGGAGTGAGTTCCAAAACCTAGGAGCAAAATAGGCAAAAGCTTGCTCACCCATTTTAGAAGAGCAGTGCCGAACGGCAAGCATTGGGAAGAAGGAGGATCTAAGGGTTCGGGAATGAGAGACTGGAGTAAACATGCCACCCAGTGAGGCCGGATGAGGGATTCTGGTAAGGGAGTCAATGAAGCACTCTAGAGCATATGAACGGCGGGAATTGGGAGACAGCCAGTGTAAGGCAGCATAGAGTAGGCGGTGGTGTGTAAGGAGAGGAGCCAATAAAGCGAATCTACACATATTGTTATAGGAGGTGTCCCACTTGCAGAGAACCCCTGCATTGGATGGGGAAAATACAGGGAGAGCATATAGGAGTTGAGGTAGTAATACACCACGTGCTACAGAAATCCTAGCGGCCGGAGTGAGTGAGTGGCGCACTCTATGGGCTGCACTGATCTTAGCATTAACAGAGTGGCATATTTCATTGATATGTGCACCAAAATCAAGTACAGGGTCAAGCATAACCCCTAGGTATTTGAAGGTTAGGGAGTTAGAGACACCAGAACCATCACAGCAGTGGACCAAAAGCTTAGGGGACTCTATGGACACTTTTTTAGCAGATCCAAAAAGCATGGCCTGGGTCTTAGATATGTTTAGAATTTGATGGTTAGAAGAAAACCAGGATTGAAGGGCCTGAAAGTCCATGGAAAGATTATGAAAATATCCACCATAGACTTGGAGGCAGAGTAAAGCACTAGGTCATCAGCATACAAGAGTATACTGCTGTGAGGGGAAGGAACAGGGATGTTGTTAAGGAAAAGAGAAAAGAGTAGGGGACCAAGGATATATCCCTGGGGAATCCCACATGTGATAGGGGCAGAGAAGGAGAGAACCTTGTGAAATCAGACAGCCTGGAAGCGATTTTCAAGGTAGCTAGCAATCCAGGATAGGGTAGAGTTAGAGGCACCAAGTTCCTGTAGCTTAGTCAGTAATAGCGGTTGATGTACCTATCAAACGCTTCAGAGAAGTCTATAAACACAGCTCCAGTGAGTAGGCCCTTGTCCATGTTACATTTGACATCACTTATAAACTGGGTCAAGGTAGTTGTTGTGCTATGCCCTGCCCTAATGCCATGTTGCGCAGGGGATTGGAGATTGAATTTGAGAAGGTAGTCGGAGACCTGACGATGGACTAGCTTTTCAAGCAGCTTGCTGAGCATTGGGAGGAGTGATACAGGGCGATAGTTAGGATCTTAGCATCACCTTTCTTAAACACAGGTATAATTCTGGCCATTTTCCAGACCGAGGGGACCGATGCAGAACAGTCAGACAGGTTAAAGAGCCAGGTTATGGGTGCAGCATACCAAGCAGCAAACTGTTTAAGAATCCCTGGATGAATGCCATCTGGTCCAGCAGTACCACAGACAGAGATAGATCTTAGTAATATAAGGACATCATGACATTTGACCGGTGACAACTCCAGAGGAGGGGGAGCATTGGCCAGCGGGGGTGAGTCAGTCTGGTCAGAGTGGGACGAGGTAGGGGTGGGGGTGGGAAGAGTGGAAAAGAGGGCATTGAAGGCATTAGCAATGGTGAGAGGATGATTTCAATGAGTATTATTTATATACATATCATTAGGAGTCAGGCTGATTGCTCCCCAGAATTTCCTTAATCTGAGCCCAATATCATTTAGGGTTGGAGACAGAGGAAATGAGGAGGTTCCTGTAGTATATACTCTTGGCAAGATGAATCTCCTTTTTACAGGTATTCCGTACAGCCCTATAGGCATCGAAGTCGTATGACCGGGAGGGTGAATTCCATGCTGACCAAAGTTTATCCCTTTGCTTCAAAAGCTGGAGCAGGGGACGTTTGAGCCATTTGGTGACTTTCCCTTTTACCCTACGTGTGGTGACTGGGATGTGCCGGTTCTGTAGTGAGAGTAGGGTAGCATTGAAATAGTCAGTTGCAACATTAATATCGCAGTTATTGTAAAGGGGAGACCAGTCAACCAGATTTATATCATGAAGGACTGCACCCACATTTAGATTAAAGAGGTTGGAAAAAGTTAAGACTTTTGATGGGAAAGAGGGAGGGGAAGGGAGATGTCCCAAACACAGTAAATTGGGCAGTAGTCACTTATGGAGTCAGGTAGCACACCGGCAGAGGGGAAAAACTCCTTCTTATTAGTGAGGATCCAGTCTAGGAGAGTGTTGCAGGTACATGACTGGAGATCCTTGTGTGGTCCTGAATAAGCTTAGTGAGATTGGCTTTGTTAGTCAGGGAGGATAGGAGGGAAGAGCTAGGTCCAGCCCAGTCCAGATTAAAATCACCCAGGCAGATTATCTCATTTTTCCTGGTCATTGACAACACATAATCTAAAAATTCTCCAAGACCTTGCTTGGAGTTTCTGGGAGGTATATAAATGCAAAAAATATGAAGCTTCTTAACACCCCCCAGCAGCAGCAGGAAGTGAAGAACCTCACAGTTAGCAAGACGGGATCCTGCATTAAAGAAACATTCAGATAGGCCTTGTAGTATAGAGCCATGCCCCCACCTCTTCTGGTACTGGCACGATCCGTCCGAAGCAAATTATAGCCCTGGAGGGAGCACTGGGAGTCTGCAATGGAGGGTTTAAGCCAGGTTTCAGATAATGCCAGTATATCTGGGTTATTTGCACATACCCAGGCAACAAGTTCAGGGTGGTTAGACATAAGGCTCCTAGGCCCAGATATTCAAAAGAGTTGAGCCATGCGCAATAGGGTTGCGCCTGCGCAAGTCTGAAATTGCGTCATTCTGCGATATTCAGCAGGAGGCAGTTGCGCCCCCAAAATCATGCTGAGCAACAGCGCAATGATAATGAAGGCATGTGCAACCAAAGGGGGAGGAACCATGCATAAACTGCACAGCCCGATATTCAGCCCCGGCCGTGCAGAGTTATGAAGGCGCAACCCCTACCTGTACCTGCACAAAGTTACGCCGAAAAAAAAAGGAACAAGTCGAGGGCCACCCACAGATGAGCTGCCGCAGTGCAGGGCGAAACACAGCAGCTGCCACCTGTGGGTGGCCCTTGACTTGTTCCCGCCGTACCTGGCGGCACCCCCCCATGCCCGATCGTGGACATCAGTATCCTCCCAAGTCCAATATCCTGGTGGTCCAGTGACCACGAGTAGCCTGATCATCGGGCATAGCTGTCTTTCCTCCCCCCGAGTAGCCCAATCAAGGGCATAACTGTATTTCTCACTCTCATTAGCCCGATCAGTGGCATAACTGTATTTTCCCACCCCGAGTAGCCCGATCACAGGGCATAATTGTATTTCCTCACCCCCAATTAGCCCGATCAGGCATAACTGTATTTCCCACCCCTGAGTAGCCCGATCGTGGCATAGCTGTATTTCAGCCCTCATTAGCCCGACAAGGGCATCAGTAACCCCAAAGTCCAATATCCCTGGTGGTCCAGTGGACTGAACAGAGCCCAATCGCGGGCGGCATTCCTCACCCCAAGTCCTGAATCCTGGTGATCTAGTGGACTCCCACCCCACCTGCCCAGGAGCCCCACCACTGCTCCCCTGTCAGCCCGGCGGGTGGCAGCACCCCACCCGCCTGCCGCCCGGCCACCTGCCGACTGACAGCTTGGAGTGGCTGCACGCCCATTGGTTCAGAGCATGAGCCAATGGGCATGCAGCTCATACCATACTAGTCAGTCCAGATATGGAATGACCAGGGATTTCGGACTTGGGGGGGTGAGGAATGCCGCCTCGATCAGGCTCCGGGAAATACAAAGTTATGCCTGCAATCGGGCTAATGGGGGTGGGGAATACAGTTTTGCCCGCGATCGGGCTACCATAGGGTGGGAATACAGTTATGCCCACGATCGGGCTAATGGGGGTGGGGAAATACAGTTATGCCCGCGATCGGGCTACCGGGGTGGGAAATACAGTTATGCCTCACGATCGGGCTACCGGGGTGGGGAGTTAATATGCCTGCGTCAGGCTAATCGCAGTCCACTGGACCACCAGGGATTGGAGACATGCATTGTCCCTTACGGGATGTCCCGCCATAGGACTGCAGGGGGCGTCGGTCCCCGATGGCTGCTGCCTGGCAGGGGCCAGGCGCAAGTCGTCAGGGATCGGCGCACCTGCATGCTAATGGCATGCAAATGGGGCCATAATCAGATACAAATGGCCCCCCGTGCACCTTGCATAAATTATGGCCCCATTTGCATGTCACTCTTTGAATATCGCAGATGCTGTGCATGGCGCAATGGAACTTGCGCCACCGCATCTCAATGCTCCACTCTGACCACTTGCGCTGGCGCAGTTCCATTGCACCATGCACAGTGGGGGTCAGGGGGCGATATTCAAAGCAGTTGAGCCATAGCGCAACTCCATTGAATATCGCCCTCGCCACACCCCTGCACAACTATTTTGAGCGGCGCACAGGCTTGCGCCACAAACTGGCACAGTTTGAATATCTGGGCCCTAATGTTTAGGTGCACAAAGGTGAAACCCGAAGGCAGAGGCAAGTAGTTCACAAGGTGAGACTTGGTGGGAGTAGAAGCAATAGCAGGACCAGGATTTGCCTCTATATCACCCGCAAGGGTAAGGGATAGGGACATAATCCATATATAAGCATTAGCAAATGCCAGGGAGGCACCCACTAGCGAGACAGAGAACTTCCGCAGGATATAGCTAGTTAGCAGTGCAAGTTGCTTGTTATAAAGCCCAGAAAGAGCTAGCAGATTAGAGGAGGGGTCAGACAGTAGATTGGAGAAGTCGAACTTGTCCAGTGAGGACACACCACTAAGCATGGGAAACACAGCAGGACAGGTAAACGCTGATAGGATAAACAGTGTGCATATTAAAGGTAGAAGGTTGAGAATAGCACTGATATCCATGATTAGATAGTAGACCCAAGGGGGTTAAGTGAGATGTAAAGAGACATGAGGAAGAGAGGATTAAGGGGCAACTGAATCAAAAGAAAGAGATTCAGGTAAGCTCTAGTGAAAAGAGAGAGAGAGAGAGAGAGACTGGATACCAGAAGCTAATATGCAGCCCCTAGTGGCAGCATAAAATAACATGCAGATGGCAAACAGTGGAGATAGGAAAAAGAAGAACAAGTAATCACGCCGAGCGATCTCGCGGGACCATATGCTATAAAACTAAAGCCAGCTATGGGTGGGAGGATATTGGGGGGCAGGTAGGGAGCAGTCGTGCAACGACTGTGGGGTTGGAGCTAGTGCAGAGGACAAAGGAATCTTCCTGCCTGCTGCACACAGAGGATTAACTGGAAGCCAACTCTCCAACGTCCAAGTTCACTGTACCTGATGTTATTTCGGGGGGGTTGGGGAGGGCAGCACTAACTCAGCCCTCACGACCTTACCGCTTACCAGCGGCTGAGGAGACAGAAAGAGAAGGGATGAGATTTATAAGCAAGCCCAGACAGTATTAGCATACAGGTTTCAGGTAACAGTTTGAATCCATCAGCAAACTACAACAGCTAAAAAACACTGGCTAAGCACTTAGTTAAATAGCTGAATAAGTTCAACTACAGGTACTGATACTGATTTAAATGCAGACTTAGGTAACCGATATGCTGAGATCTAGTACACTGCAGGTACTAATACAGATTTAAATACAGGCTTAGGAAGCAGATCAGCTTAGGCAGTACAAGTTGCAATTACTAGCCAACTACTGAATCAATGGAGCAGGAATTTCTTTTTTTGTAGTTAATATTTTTATTATTATTAATATTATACAGCTTATAGACAGGAAAACCAATATCCTCCAATATACAACTGCGTATGATCATAATGAAAGAGGAGGAACATGATATTGTCTGAAGTACTATACAATGTTGACATAAAAAAGGAAAATATATACTTGAGAACAATATAAGACAGTATGCAGTAAATCCTATGTAGTTAAGGGAACTAGACAAATTGTAATACAAGGACTATGGAAAGTGAATTGAAACAAGCAGAGTAGACCATAATGATAGTACAATGTAGTATTTGGAATCTGTAACAATGCAGTAAAAGCATATAAAGGAGGGGTATGTAAAAAAGAGAGGTTATCCAGGAAGAGATCTGGAGTGAAGGAATGGAAAAGAAGAGAGAGAAGAAAGAGAGGAGGAAGAAAAGTGGAGAAAGGAAAACAAGAGAAACAAGAAGCGAGAACACAATTGAAAAACATGTAAAGACATACATAAGGAGAAAAGATATGGCCCATTCATTACCTGACAATAGGATTGGATGATTCCAAATATTTAAAGTAATCCTGCCAGCATTTGTTATATAGAGGGAGTCGGTCAGAGGAGATGTGTTTCATACGATCGAGGGATGCATGCTGAGATAATTGTTTGAGTATATCCTGAAAAGTAGGGGTTATAGTAGATCTCCAGTGCATAAGTATAAGGTGCTTGACTTGAAGGAATAATATGGTCAACCATCTGTTCCGGGAGTGGGATATTCTATATCCAGCAGGAATTCCTGGTGCGGTTAAACAGACTAAATTCAGAAACAAATTGTAGCCTTTCTTAAGGCAACAGGTAAAATGGTCAGGAAACTATATTAAAGCTCATAAAATGGACTTGAGCAGAAACCAGTCATCACTGTTGCAGCCACCGAAAGTCCGAGCTCAATTCTCAGGACAGTAGCTGCTTCTTGTTGTTTTTACAGGGTTTCTTGTGGATTTTACTTGGTAGAAGGTTATTTCTTTTCTTTCTTACTTCTAAGGAGCTAGCAGGGTATTGTTTTTGGGGCTGTTGGAAGTTTGAAAACTGGTTTGGTGGCTGTAAGTGGGCCCATTTGTTGGATGTTTCACTGTGTAACAGGCTGCACTGGTGGAGGCCTATTTCTTCTGATTTAAAACCTATTTGGTGGGATTTGCTTTGGGCTGTTTCTTTGGCTGCAGGGCTTGGAGGGGCAGACACAGGGCTGATACACTCTCTCAAGAGTCGGGTGTAAGCCCAAGACCCACCCTCCCCAACTTCTCCCTACCCAGAGCTCTGCTAATTTATAGGGGAACACCTGCCCTGCAATTGGAGGAAAAGGTTGCAGGTGCAGCTCATGTAGTTCTAGCCACTGGGGGTTGGATTTAAAGGCTGGGAGAGAGGAGCTTAGGGAGTTCTTCACTTCCCTATAAGTTTACTGTGTTGTACTGCACCTAGTAACAGGGTTACTCGGGTTTACTGTGGACTGTATCTAGGATTGGTGGGTGACTCTGATTAGCAGTAGGGGTGTATCTTGGACTAGTGGGGAACCTGTGGCTCACCCAAGGAAACCTACTTGGAAGGGATGGGACCACACGTCATTAGGGCCGGCATCTTTGGGAGAGGGTGGTGGTGCACAGGGTGTGGAGCAGCCATGATACTGGACTGGGCTTGGAAGTTCGGTGGTTGTCCAGTGTGCTACCAGCTGGCACAGCTTAGGGAGGAGGTTGCCGGGATTAGAAGACAGCCGGGGGAAGGGGGGAGGTATGGTTGGGGAGGGGGCAGGGGATCTCCCATGGGGTTGCACCAAGCAGTAGGGGTGGGGGCATAGGGAAAGGAGTGCAGGAGAATACTCGGGGCCACATAGAGACCCTGGCAGAGGGGGACCAAAAGGGGGACACTATCAAGGAAGCAGGCAGGTAACTGGGGACCCTCACAAAGGGGGGCCAGAGGGACAACATTCTCAGGGAAGTAGGCAGATGGCCAGGGCTGGACAGAAGGAAGCAAGGCGGGGAGGTGGATCGGACCTGGCTCAGGAACCGTCATCTTTCTTCTGCTTGAGGATGAGGGGTGATGAGCCATGACAGGGGTGGTTAGAGATGGAAAGGAGTGGGGGGCAGGAGGCGGGGCCGGATAGTAGGAGGAACAGGGGGAACCTGGAATGCAGGAAAATGGGGAGCAGTGAATCAGAGCAGGAGAGGCAGGGGGAAGAGGGAGGAAAGCGCAAGGAGAAGGACCAGTTGGGAGGAAAGGGCAAGGAGAAGGACCAGAAGTACAAGGAGGATACAGTAAAGGAAGATGAGGGATTAGGCCAGGGGAGCACGACAAGCAAGGAGGGACTAAACGGAGACAGGATGGAAGGGAGGACGAGCCAGGCTAGTTTAGCAGATGGGGGAGAAGGACCAGTCGCGAGCAGTGAGGGGGGAGTTAGCGAGGTACAGAAGGATACTCGGGAGGAGGAGGAGAGACATAGGATCGGAGGGGAGGGGGTGGCCAGGGTAAATAAGGAGGGGGCGGCATGTGGCATCCAGATAGGGGGAGGAACAAGAAGCCGGCTGGGTGGAGGGGCTGGTAGAAAGTATGAGGGACGTGGAAGGGGCGGGAAATGGAGGAAAAGGAGCAGTCAGAGTGCTCCTGTTGGGGGATTCTATGATCAGGGGTATCAAATGGGATAGGGAGGGAGAAGTCTGGCCAGTTAGAACAAAATGCTTCCCTGGACTAATGGTGCACAGGGCCAAGCACGAGGTATATCAGCTGGCAAAGGATTGTAGGGGTTCCCTGACATACTGGTCCACCTGGTACAAATGACATTGAGGGAAATAGGAGCTAGAGATACAGGCAAGGTTCAGGAGCTTGCCAGGGTCTGTCATGACATAGGATGCACAGTTTCCTTTCAGAAATCCTGCGGTGCCAAGGGCTAGTGGGGAACACAAAAGGAAGATTAGGGAGATAAACCAGTGGCTCAGGGAGTGGTGTGAGGCCAGAGGGTATTGGTTGATGGGGGATTGGGGGGAGACCTGGGAGGATAAGAAGCTGTATGCTAGAGATAGGCTCCATCTCAATTTGAAGGGGAGGGGAATCTTTAAGTTGAAAATAGAGGGGTTCATTGGTGAAAAGTGGGGTTTAAACTTGTGAAGGGGGATGGGAGAAAAGGCTGTCGAGGGGGGGCCGATAAAGGAGGGACTCTGTCTCCACCCCCCTTGGGAGCTGGAGGAATGCGGGAAAAGTCCGACTGGTAAAGTGCAGACCAGGGGAAAACAGAATCCCCATGGGAACACGAGCAGGGGAAATGGAAGTATAGGGAAAGGGTGGAAGGTAGTCCTGCTAAATGCCAGGAGCTTGGGCAATAAAATGCCTGAGCTCCAGGTGATGCTAACTGAGGGAGCGGTGGATGTGGCAGCGGTCACTGAGATCTGGGCCACCGCGGGACACGACTGGGACCTGAACCTGGAGGGTTACACTATGATCAAGAAGGACAGGGGTGAGGGAAGGGGAGGAGGGGTAGCAATGATAGTCAAAAACTGCATTGGCATAGGGGGAGTAGAGGAGGTGGAGGGAACTGTAGAGGCGATTTGGGTCACCTTGATAACAAGGGGGGGGCAAGAGAGTAAAAATAGGAGTGGTGTATAGGCCCCCTGCACTGGCGGAGGAGCTGGAGGAGAGTCTGGAGGCAGATGTTGGGAGACACTGCAGACTGGGCAGGGGAAGGGTGGTGGTGTTGGGGGACTTAAACATGCCAGGAACTGACTGGGAGTCTATGACATCCTCAGTGGCCAGGGAACAGAGGTTGTTAGATGTCTTTCAAGACACGTTCCTAACTCAGCAGGTGGAGGAACCAACCAGGGAGGTGCGGGTACTGGATGTGGTCCTGGCAGACAGTGACCAGATTGGGGACCTGGAGGTAAGGGACCCGTTGGCGGGGAGTGACCATGCCATGGTCTGGTTCTGCCTGGACCTAGGAGGGGTAGAAGGCTGCACAAAGACGGAGGTAACTGACTTCAGGGGGGCGGATTTTAAGGAAATGGGAAGGATCCTTAAGGAGCATTTGGATGGGATTGGGTCAGACATGGACGCTGATAGTAGGTGGGAAATCATCAGGAGAGGGGTGCAGGATGCTGCCAGCACCTGTGCAAGAATAAGACGAAAATGCGGTAGGGCCCCAAAACCCTGCTGGTGGACCAGGGAGGTCCAGGAGGTGGTGCGGGAAAGAAGGCAGCCTATAGGCAATTCAAGTGCTCAAGGAGTGAAAGGGATCGAGGGGAGTATGAGCTGATGGCTAGAAGGGCCACTAGGGTGGTGAGGGCGGCTAAGGCAAGGAAGAAACAGAACCTGGCCAGAGAAATTAGGAGAGGGAACAAGGGGTTCTTTAGATACATTGGGGGAAAACGAAGGGTGAAGGGGCAGATTAGCAGGATTAAAACAGGGGAGAGATGGGCACAAGACCCGGGGGACCAGGCTGAGGTACTAAATGAGTACTTCACCTCAGTTTTCACCAAGGAAAATGGGGGTGCTGAATCATACATGGGAGGAGACAGTGATACTGAGGAGGGGGGGACCCTTACCGATCGGCGGGTCTGGGGAGAGGGGGAGGCATCACTGGCAGGAGGGGGGAAGGCTAAGCAGGTAGAAGAGGTAGCAGAAGTGGAAATCACAGCAGAGCGAGTGAGGGAAGCCCTCAGGTCCCTTAAGACAGAGGAAGCACCGGGGCCAGATAAATTACATCCCAGAGTGCTGAAGGAACTTGCGGATGTCCTGGTGAAACCTCTGGTGGAACTTTTCACCATCTCTTTGAGGACAGGGTGGGTGCCCCAGGACTGGAAGGTGGCGCATATAGTGCTTATCCACAAGGAGGGATCAAGGGAGGTAGCAGGGAACTACAGACCTGTCAGCCTGACATCGGTGGTGGGCAAGGTGATGGAGGTTATTGTCAAGGAGAGGCTGGGGGGGGAGCCTGGAAAAGTCAGGGTGCCTGGACGATAGACAGCATGGATTCAGCCCGGGGAAATCGTGTCAGACAAACCTTGTGGAGTTCTATGACTGGGTGACGAGTGCCTTGGACCTGGGTAGACCAGTGGACGTCCTCTTTCTAGACTTCAGCAAGGCATTTGACTCTGTTCCTCACGTGGGCCTGTTGGATAAGCTGGGAGAAATGGGGTGGGGAACCAGATAATCAGATGGATAGGCAATTGGCTTAGTTGGCGGGATAATCTCATCCCCAAGGAGGGTCATTAGTGGGGTCCCACAGAGATCAGTCCTTGGGCTCCTCCTGTTCAATGCCTACATCTCTGACATAAGGACAGGTATCAGGAGTGAGATGAGTCTCTTTGTGGATGACTCAAAACTGGGGGCAGTGGTGGATGGGGAGGAGGGGAGGGTGGCCCTACAGGGGGACCTGGAGGCTCTGGAAAGATGGTCTAGAAAGTGGAAGCTGAGGTTCAATGCAGGAAATGCAAGGTACTGCACCCTGGGAAGAAACCGGGCCAAGTGTACACCCTGGGGAAATGCTACAAGTCTCGATGGCTGAGAAGGACCTGGGGTGGTGGTGAATGTCAAGATGAACAACTGGAGACTTGTAGGAGGGCAGCAGACAAGGCCAACAGGATGTGGGATGTATTGTTAGGAGATCACCTCCAGAAGGAGGGAAGTGATACTCCCTCTGTATAACTGCTTGATGAGGCTGCACCTTGAGTACTGCATGCAGTTTTGGAGGCCACACTTAAAGAGGGACATTAAACTCCTGGAGATGGTCCAGAGGAGGGCAACCAAAATGATTTGGGGCTTGGGGGACAGGGCCTATGAGGAGAGGCTCAAAGAGCTAAATATGTACACATTGGAAGAGAGAAGGAAACGGGGGGACATGATAGAGGTCTTCAGGTACATGAAGGGGGTAAATAGGGGAGGAACAGTCAGGGTGCTTCGAAGGAAGGAGGAGGGAGCCACTAGAGGGCATGGGTGGAAGCTGGAGGGGGGAAGATTCAGGGGAGAAAGGAGGAGGTGCTACTTCACTGAGAGGGTCGTGGAGCCATGGAATGCGCTGCCTAGGGGGCTGGTGGAGGCAGAGATGGTGGAGGGATTCAAGAGGGGATGGGACAGGTACAGGGGAAGGGTTCTGGAAGCAAAATCCAATGCAGCGAGAATATCTGGAACTGGGAAGGGAGAAACCAGAGAAGGCGAGGGGGGCAGCAAGGTCAGCTCCCAGGGTGGGGGCTGACCAAACGAGCAGATGCGAAAGACCGTTAGGCCTATTCTGCTGGCATTTTAGTATGTTAGTATGTTAGTAATTCAAAGTTAAAATTTTAAAAAGGTGCCAAAGAAGCTGAGCTAGTGCAGAGGACAAAGGAATCTTCCCGCCTGCTGCACCCAGAGTAGTAACTGGAAGCCAGCTCTCCAACGTCCAAGTTCACCATACCTGACGTTATTTTGGGGGGTGGGGAGGCAGACCAACTCGCCCTCATGACTTTACCGCCTACTGGCAGCTGATGTTATTTCGGGAGTGGGGAGGCACCAACTTGGCCCCTCATGGCCTTACCGCCATTGGCTGATGTTATTTCAGGGAGGTGGGGAGGGCAGACCAACTTGGCCCTCACAACCTTACTGCTTACCGGTGGCTGATGTTATTTCAGGAGGTGGTGGAGGGCAGGAGCAACTCAGTCCTCACAACCTTACCACTTACTGGCAGCTGACAGAAGAGAGACTGGATTTCCTCTTTTACGAGAGGAAGATGACTTGATTGGTGGTGGGACTGGCCTGGAGGATTCTGCAGCGGTCTTTGCCAGAGCTGTATTGAGTGCCCATTTGCAATTATCTGTAGGACCCAAGCATCTGTGGTGATCTCCTCCCAGTTTCTGAAGTGGAGGGCAAATCTTCCTCCCACTGGTTCCACCGAAAATAGTGGAGGAGGTGGAGGGGTTCCCCATGAGTCAAGAGGCAGAGGGGAGGGCTGCTTGATTACCACCTGTGGCTTTCTGGGATTCGGCTGGTGGGATCGGAGCCCTGGACCCCGTGGCACAATGCTTACCCTGACATCTGGCTTGGGGTTGTCTGTTCCGCCTCTGCTGTGGGTGATGAAAAGGTTGTGTGGGTTTGAAACCAGAGTGGTACAAGGAGCAGACATCCCAAAGGGATCTGCCGTTATCTTGTAGCTTGGTAATAATATCCTTTACATCGCCCCCAAATAGGACAGGCCCACGGAAAGGTGGATCCAGGAGGGTGGATTGGATGTCAGGCACCAGACCCACTACACAGAACCATGCAAGCCTTCTCAAGCAAATGCCTGAGGCAGTGCAGTGGGCCACCGAGTCCACTGAATCACAGGTGGCTCATAGGGCATGACAATAGGATGACTTGGTAAGTCTTCCCTCATCGAGAAGTCTGTCCCTGAGGTCCTGGTCTGGAATTGACTGGAGTTCTGACTCAAGATCGGCCAGGGAGGATGTATGATTAGAAATCATATGGGCCACATAATTAAGTGACCTTAGGGCGCAAGTGGAGAAGCATAAACCTTGAGGCCATATTGCTTCATCTGCTTGGTCTCTTTGTCCAGAGGAGAGGCACTTGGGTGCTTTGGCTTGGCCGATCTGTCATGGGACACTGTTATTACTATGGAATCAGCTTTAGGCTGTGTAGTGAGATGAGAAAACCCGTCCTGGGGATGGTATGTCCTATCGGCCTTCTTAGAGACCATGAAGATAGAAGATGTTGCCAAATGGTGGATGTTAAGTCCTCATGCAGCCCTGTCCATGGAGGGATGGGCAAGGAGTCCTCATCTGTCATGTCCAAATGCTCTGAGAGTCTCTTTCTTTTGGGGTCCAGCTCTTGAGAAGCCCAATCATATGCCTCTTGTATGGACCGGAGGAGCTCAGCAAAAGTAGGGTCCTATGGGGGAGATTTGCAGGACTCTATTGGTTGGGACTCGATAGGGGAATGGGAGCCCGAGTTGGCAGAAGAGTCAGAATCTGCCTCTGAATCCAAGGACACAGGCCTGCCAGGGGAAAAGACTTTGTCTGAAATGTCCTCCATGGCCCTTTCAGCAGGTAGAGCCCTGGGGTGATACCTGTCAGTGTCCCTGTCTGATAACTGGGGGTCGACCGGAGACAGGCTCCTAGGAGGCACCCTAGGGACTGGTGTAGAGACCATAACCGGCTATGGCCGACTGAGCTCCTGGAGGAGCTGCGATTTGGTATCCATCCACTATGCAGGAATTGCCCCCTGGGGGTCAGCCCGCAACCGGTCCAAAGGCTGAGTCTGCGGAGAAGGAGGAAGTGGTGATGGAGGCGGAGGCTGGCAGCTTGGGTACCCCGAAGGTAGGTATGAGGGGTAACCAGGGGGCTGGTACCAGAAGTGGTAACCTTGGGGGTTGTACCCCTAATACATGTGACCCTGCGTCAGGTACTCTGGTGCATAAGCAGGCACCAGGTAACCCATCGACGGATACCCCGACGCCAGGTAATAAGGATACTGTAGCAGAGGGTAGCCAGGGGCCATGCCTGGAGGTTGGAGGGACATACGGTCCTGAGGGAGGCGGGTCAAGGGACCACTGGGTGCAGAAGTGTCTGTTGGCAGGCCATGGCAATCAGGGATCCCAGCTGAGACCTGAGACGGGCCTGGCGGAGGCTCAGGCATCAGAGCAAGAGGGGCAGTCAGGGTGCCCAAAGAGCCGTCAGATGGCAGGGTGAGACAGGTACACCAGCAATCACTGGGTCAGAAGAAACATCGACCGGTGAGGAGCTCCTTGGAGTGGGGTCTCGAATGGGATCCGACACTAGGAGATCGGGCATCGGAGGCACTAATGAACCCGAGGCCTGGTCCAAGGTGTATGAGGGGGATCTGGGAGAGGTGATCCCCGTCGACAGGCCCTCTGGAACAGCAGGGGACCCGGTAGTAAAAAGACCCAACAATGGGGAAGATACCCCTAGAGCAACAACACTCACCTCCTGGTGAGAGTTCAGGGACATCGAGAGGCTGGGTTGGGTCAGAGGCAGAGAAGTGTCCCAGGAAGGACAACCATCGAGGGAAGAGTGTGGGTCTGGCAGCTGGCTCTGCCCAGCATCGGGAATGTCGAAAGGGTCCGACAGGAGAGCCACAGCCAAGCAGTCATTGGGTGAGCCAGCAACTGATTGATCGGCCGTGACTGAGCGGGGGTCAGAAGGACCGATGTCCGACTTATCGATCAGGGTCAGGTGGATGGCAGAGGAACTGGAGTCCAGCTGATTGACTGAGGCTGAGCGCTGTACAGTGGAACTGGAGGGTGACTTACCGGCCAGAGAGCTGACCACAGGCCCAGAGAGAGAACCCTCCTGCAAGGAGCACCCCTTTCACCCTCTGACCACGGCAGGAGGGGGAGCCAGTGACCAATCCGCCGGGGTGAATGGAGACCAGGCAGGAGCGACACTTACTGAGGTAGAAGCCCACTGGAAGCTGCATCATCAGCCTGGTGATGCTGGACAGAAGGGGACTGGTCCCAGTCCTGCACTTCTCTTTCTCCTCCTTTTTCTTCTTGCACTAGGCAATGGGGGAGGAGGAACATTCCCGCAGCTCCTGCAACTCTTTTTCCATCGAAGCCAGGTGCTTTTTCAGCAGGTGGGCTTTGAGGACTTTCTGGTGTCTGACTCGTGTGGCCCTGTTGAAGGACTGGCAGACCTTACAGTCTTCGACCCAATGACTGGGGCCTAGGCAGAGGACGCAGAGGGAGTGTTCATCCCCGTGTGGGATCTGGGTGCCACACTTGTCACGCCTCTTCTTTGGATGATGTGACAGAGAAGACATGCAATAAAACAAATACAAATGTAGAAAATAAGAAAATAAAAATCCTCAGAGATAATGGCAGTCGACTGGAAGCAGAGTTCACCATGAGGTCAGACTTGCACAGGTCAACGGTGGGAAAGAACTGGAGGGCGGGTGTGGGGACCACCCCTATACAGTGTCACGCTGACATCCCGTCAGGTGACATTGGGGGCGGTCCTTCACTATGGATTGCTATCTAGAAGTCTGCCGTGTGGTCCTGATGCCAGGGGGCACAGTCCTATGTGTAATGACCTTCTGCAGGAACCCTCTCTAAGCAAGATCTGGTAGTTCTGTCCTTCGACCATGAACCAAAGATACTTCCTGTGGGACGGCAAGATCTTTATATGCATGTATGCATCCTGCATGTCCAGGGAGCAGAGCCAATCCCCTTGGCATAGCAAGGGAAGTAACCCCTGGAGTGTCACCATCCTGAACCTTTTGTACTCTATAAAGAGGTTCAGTTGACTGAGGTCCAGGATGGACAAAGGTCCCCTGTCTTCTTTGGAACCAGGAAGAAGCAAGAGTAGTACCCCATGCCCCTCTGGGGTTCTGGTGCTACTTGGATGGCTCCCTTGGACAGGAGGGCCTGTATCTCTGCCCAAATAAGACCTGCGTGGGATGGGGAGCAGGTTGTGTAGGTTGTCCGGTGGTAACTGAGAGAAGTCCAGGGCATACCCCTTTCTATTTATTTATTTTATTTTGCTTTTGTTAACCAGGTAAGTACACTAGACAAGACAATTGCCTATTTTCAGGTACGACCCGGGAGAATACAGGAATTACAGATTTAAATACATAAGACGACATGGTACAGATTAGAACAGGTTACAAGTCACGTGAGGACAACAGGATACAGATTAAAATAGCATACAATTCTTAGTAAGGCATAGTTTTATACAGTATGTACACAACAGGATAACACATGTAGCAACTTAGAGCAGTACCAGATGTACAGTTAGAGGTGCAGCAGATACGACACTATTTACAACTTAGAGACCTCAGAGAGTTAAGTCTTTTGTCCAGGAATACCTCCAGAGGAGAGGAGTGCTGTGATAGTTCATGGGGGTTTGGGGCAACCACAGGCCGAAGAAAGTTTAAAGTGGTTCCATAGGGTGGAGCAAAGGCACACCTGTGAGTGGGAGGAGCGGACCTGGGCAGGAAAAGTGTCCCACAGTCTGGGAGCTCACGCAGCAAAATCCCGACCTCCCATTTGAGTACGTGTAGCCAGTATCTTAAGGATGGCGTGCCCCTGAGACCTGAGGTAGTAAGATGAGGAGGCAGCTGGAATGAGGAATTTCGCCAGCCCTGGAGGGGTGCCAGTGCCAAGGACCTTTCCCGTGAAGCACCCTAGGACAAAGTCTATGTGATTTGAGGGTGAGAGCCAGTTTAACCTGCCATAGAGGTCACAATGGTGGGTGAGACAGGGGGCAGCCATAGCGAAGCGGCAGACATTGTTACAGGCAGTAGACCACCTAGTGAGATGGACTTTGGAGGAGCGGGCAAACAAGAGGAGCCCATAGCAGAGCAAAGGGAGGAGAACCCCTCTGGCAAGAGCAATACGAGCTGCAGGAGTAAGGTTGCTTTTGGCTCTATGAACTGTAGCACCCATTGATCTGTGGTGATGTTTGACCAAACTGTGAGGTAAAGGGAGAACTGCCCTCCTACTGCCTTCCCTAGCAGCTTTGCTGGAGGAGGGGGGGCGGGCAAGGAGTCAGGCTGAGGCAGGAGGGGTGGGGAGAGAAGCTCTGGGTTGCTTAGACATGCATTGTCCCTGAGAGCTTGCTGTCTGAGAGGGTGCCTTCTTTTTGAACCCTCCTCGTTGGGGCTGTTTCTTTGACTGCTGTCCCTGATGCCTCTGAAAGGGTCAGCGCCTAGGAGTGTAGGGTCCTGATTTGTACATTTTATGTACTGTACATCTGAGACAGCCTTTCCCGAATCTTGTAAGCCTGTAAAGATCTTTTTGGCCTCTTGGCCGAAAAAGTACAGGGCCCTGGAAAGGCAAATCAAGAATGGTGTCTTCGAGGTCCTGCCTGAACCCAGACACCCGTAGCCACGAGTGCCGCCTTAGGCATGCACCTGAGGCGGCAGCTTGGGCTGCAGTATCTGCCGCATCACATGAACTTCAGAACACAAGTTTGCCCACATCTGAACCAGACTGCAGGACTTCCAGGAGCTCTGACTTGTTTTACGAGTCTGGCTGGGTCTTGGCTACGTCCATAGCCTTCTGCCACAGGCAATTCTGGTACATGACCATATGTGTTAGGAAGTTTAGAGACCTGATGGTACAGGTGGAAGAGGCATACACTCTCCACCCCAGCTGATCTATCTTCTTAGACTTCTTGTCTGGTGGTTGGGAGCTGGTATGCTTGGGCTGCTGTGACTTTCCATGAGCTGCTGTTAGAACCATGGAGTCCGCCTTTGGCTGCTCGCCAAGGTGGAGCTCATTCCTGGGGGTTCTGTATAGGTGGTCCGCCTTTTTGGGCACCGCCAAAGTAGTGACTGGGTGTTCCCATGTCAGTTTCATTACATCCCAAAAAGGCTCTACCGGGGAGGATGACTAGCAGTTTGGGGTCAGTGGCCCCCAAAAATTTAGCTAGGCACCTCCTCTCTGGGTCCAGGTCCTCAGTTTCCCACTGGTTGAGGCACTGTATGTGCCTCATTACCTCCAAAAAGTTGGGATCATCAGGTGGTCACCTCGGTTAGTCCCTCCTGGGATCTGGTGATGACAAGGGGAGGACATCCTTGGAAGAGGTGTAAGATGAGGAGGAATCACTGTAGTCCCCTGAATGTTCAGTCTGGTGATGCCGAGAGTGGCGTCCTCTTGATCTGCTCTGCCCATGGGCGTAACGGTCCCTGGATCTACTCCTCCTATGTGAAGAAGACCATGAGGAGGTGTGATGTCCATGGCTCCGATGACCATCTGACCTGTGAACCATGCTACCTGGTGTCAGGTGGGATGGCGTCGTGGGTGGTGACTGAGTCCTGGGGAGAGGCGTCAGCTTCGGCTGAGAGACTGCCACTAGTGCTCCCTTAGGTTTCTGTTTGGGAAGAATGTCACCCTTAATGGTATTCCACCAGCATGTGAAGAGTGCACCTACCTCTGCCAAAGGGACCATTGAACTGGATGGCCGATCTGGCATCTCACTGACTGGCTCCTGAAGGTGCCGACAGCAGACCTGGCATCTGCAGGGACTCTGGTAACAGGCCGGCATCAGTTCGGTCAACTGGCGTCTCTCCCTCTTTCCATGGGCCAGGCATCAGGGGAGTGACTAGTTGTTGGGCCCTGTGATTAGAGGTTTTGAAGGGCCTGACATCAGGTCAGGTGTTGTCAGGTCCTCTTGAGTAGACCCCTGGGGTGCTGATGACTGCTGGGAGGTAGACGTCTTGTCTGACTCCACTGTGAAGGAGCCAGAAGTTGAGGCAGACTGACGTTGGTCCAAGGGGACGGCGGACGACAGGTCAGGCACAGCAGGTGCTTTCTTAGAATGGTCGGCACCCTAGTGACTGTCGCGGTCATCAGTCTTGGCCGATGAACTGGAGGATGAGACCTTAACAGCAGAGTAGCCCATCTGGACTCCTGTCGAAGAGGTAGAAGAGGAGGCCAAGTCCTCGGCCCAAGACCCTATCTAATGTTTGTGGGGTCTGATGGCCAAAGAAATTGAAGAAAAGGCCTGAGAAGGCCCATGCCCTGAGCTCCTGCCCAATGTCTGGGAAGAGGCGGGAGACCTGGTAGTCGAAGCCCCCATGGCAGCTAGTGACCTGGGTGGTCAGAGTCCGACCCTAGCCGGAGGTGGATGCCTTCATCTAGTGTGGGGAATGGGGCCGTGAGTCTGACCCAGACCTGTCCTTGTCCTTTTTGTGATGCCTCCCCAAGTGCTTCTTCTCCTTGGGAGAGGCATCATGAGTGGAGGACGAGGAGGAGCTGTGCCCAGAGTGCAACTTCTGCATCATGACCACTTGCTGTTCCAATAGATAGACTTTAAGAGTCTTCAAGTGGCGGAAGCTTTGGCAGTGCGGGCAATTTTCAGACTTATGGCTCTGGTCCCAGCACAAGAGGCAGGCCGAATGTCCGTCTTTAGGTAGAATTTGTTTGCCGCACGCACACTGCACTTTAAGCTGTGGTGTAGTGGTAGACTCTGCAGACATAAAGAGGTGACCAAAAACTGAACTGTGCAAAGCGTCTGAAAACTGGCGGTCGATGGGAAGCAGGAGGCGTCCATGGAGCAGAGATGCTGGGTCGAAGGCAGGAAAAAAACTGAGGTGGCACCGGGGGACTGCTCCCTTTATACAGTGGCTAATGTCGTGGGCAGAGCCGATGTCAGGGGAGGTGCCCTGCCTTGGACTGCTAGCTAGAAGTTTTCCGTGGGGTCCTAGTGCCTGGTAACATAGTCCTATTGGTTATTACCTGCTGCAAGAGCTCTGTCTTGAAGTGAGGTCTACTGTTACGGTAAGTTCTTACATGACTGTACTATCTTACTTTGAGAGTCAGCTCTTCCAGCAGGTAACACCAGTAGGACTGAGTCCCAAGCAGTAAAGGAGATCCAGACTGATCCAGGGTGGAGGAAGCAGAGGTAAAGGAAGAGGACAAGGCTGTCACCTGCAGAACAGCAAGTACAAAACCTGCTCTGCATCTGGAGGCAATGTCAAGACTGTAATGCCTGATGAACATATGGACTGAGTTCCATGTGGTAGCTGCACATATGTCTGCCGCAGACATGTTCCTTAAAGCAGCAAAAGAAGCCGCCACTCCCCTTGTGGAATGACTCTTCACCAAGCCCGGCAAGGGTTTGTCATGTTTCTGGTAACAAAAAGAAATACAGTTTACCAGCCATTTGGAAAGAGTCTGTTTGGCTACAGGAGCCCCACAGATTCTGGGGGTGAAGGAAACTCCTGTGTTCTGGAGAGGTAGTAACGCAAGATCAGTGGACATCCAATGTGTGAAGAAGAGCCTCACCCCGGTTTGAGCATTCCAGATAGTAAACCGGAGAGTGAATGTCCTGATTCAGAGTCAACTCAGACACCACTTTTGGTAAGAACTTAGGATTGGTCCGCAAGGTCACCCGGTCCTTATGGAACACTAAATAAGGCTCTTTACACATCAGAGCCTGTAGCTTGGAAATCCTCCAAGCCAAAGTAACAGCAACCAAAAGTAATGCTTTCCGAGAAAGAAAGCTAAGCTCACATTCTGTGGCTGGCTCAAATGGGAGCAAGGTGAGCTTCTCCAGTACAAACAAAAGGTCCCGGGGGGGGGACTTCATGTGATGAATGTCCCACAAAAAGGTGCAAGCCAGGTCCAGCTGTGCCACAGTTCTTCCTTGAACAGGGGCATGGTAGGCTAAAACTGCAGACAAATGTACCTTAATGGATGAGTAGCCCAACTCCGAATCCGTGAGTGACAATAGATACTCGAGGATCGAGCTCACTGGACAGGCCAGGGGGTTCTAGATGGCAGACAGTAGCCCAGTGTCAAAAACTCTTCCATTTCACGGCATAGGCAGCTCTGGTGGAAGGTTTTCTGGTGGCCGCCAGGACCTTGGTAACCCTGCCCGAGACTCCAAAGCGTGACATGGTTAGGTCCTTAGGAACCATGCATGGAGATGCAATGACCTCAGGTCTGGGTGCACCAAGGTCCCATTGTCCAAGGAGACCAAATGAGAGCTCAGTGGCAGAGATAGCAGTGGCTCTGTTGCCAGCTGTTGCAGCAGGGGAAACCAAATCTGCCATGGCCACAACAGGGCCACCAGGATCATTACTGCCCTCTCCGCTTGTAGCTTGAGAAGTACTTTCGCAGGAGTGGAAAGGGAGGGAATGCGTAGAGGAACCTCCCCCTCCAGGAGAGGGACAATGCAGCTCACCAGGAAATGCCAGGCCTGGGATCTAGTGAGCAAAAGTTGGGCAACTTTGCTTTGATAGGGGATGCAAAGAGGTCTAGTTCTGGTCTGCCCCATCTGTCAAAGAGATCTTTGACTGATTGTTGAAGGGCCCACTTGTGCACTCTGGACCTTGTCCTGCTGAGTGTGTTGGCCAGGGTGTTTTGTGCTCCTGGGACGTGAACCACCAAAATATCCAGGTGGTGAGCTGTGGCTCAATTCCATACCCGCATCGCTTCTTGACAAAGAGGGCATGAGTGAGTGCTGCCCTGTTTGTAGAGGTTGAACTTACAAGCTCAAATGGGCAGACTGGGTGGGCCATAGGCCCTTATCTGCCGACACTGTCCATGTATCTATGTAACACCACCACCATGTTGCCCGTCTATATCAGGAGGTGCCCCGGGAGGAGCACGGTACTCAATGCCTGCAAGGCATAGAGTATGTCTCTCATCTCCTAGACGTTGATGTATAAGAGTCCCTTGAACTCAGACCAAGTACCCAGTGTCCTGTGGATGCCCAGATGTGCGCCCCAACCCATGCTGGAAGCATTCATTGTCAGGAGTTGGGCCGGCGGCATTCTCTGGAAAGGCAGACCATCTGCGAGAGAAGGGGATGTCGTTCACCAGTTGAGCTCCTGACAGACCGGTTCTGGAATAGAGACCAGCTGGTCTAGGTTGTCCCATCGTTGGTCCCACTGGACTCTCAGAGTCCACTTAATTGTCCTCATATGCAGTCTGGCTGGGGGGACCATGGTGACAGAGGCAGCCATGTGGCCCAACAGCCTGAGAAGCATCCTGGCTGGTGCCCTGGAAAGTGCCGAGACATGGTGGGCTAGACTCCGGAGTTGGAGTGCCCTGTCCTCTGGGAGGAATTCCTTTCCTTGAGTGGTATCGAACAATGCCCTGATGAACTGTAGGGATTGGGTCAGGAGCAAGGATGACTTTGCCGCTTTGATGGTAATTCCTAGTTCCTTGAAGAGAGATCAGATGTCTTGGATTGTGCGCCACAGCTGCTCGCTGGGCGGGGCCACTAAGAGCCAGTCATCCAAGTAAGGGAAAACGTAGTGTTCCTTCCTCCAAAGGGCTGCTGTGACCACTGCCAGACATCTGGTAAGATCCTTGGGGCTAAGGAAAGGCCAAAGGGCAACTCCCTGTATTCAATCAATCAATCAATTTTTTATTTGTAAAAAGGGGCCTTTCCAAAACCAAAGCACCTGTACAATAAAATACATAAAATAAAATAAAAATTACATACATTATGTAAATTCCAACAAAACAATATGAAACCACATAAAAGAATAAACCCTTCAATTGCCAAAAGCCAGGTCAAAAAGATAGGTTTTTAATGCAGTTTTAAAACTCTGGGCTGTTAGGCAATCTCGTACCCGATGAGGTAGAGAGTTTCACAGGGACGGAGCAGCAAAGCTAAATGCTCTTGCTCCCGATGTCTGCAAACGTACCCTGGAAACCTCTAGCAATCCCTCATTGGTGGATTGGAGAGGATGGGAGGGACAGTACGGACAAAGGAGATCTTTCATGTAGCTCGGTCCCTGGTCGTGTAGGGCCTTATAGGTTAGCAAAGCAACCTTAAAGGTGATCCGCCACTTAATTAAGAGCCAGCGGAGATCGCGGAGCACAGGCGTTATATGACTGGCTCTTGAAGCACCAGTCAACAGCCTGGCAGCCGCGTTCTGCACCAGCTGCAAGTGGCGAATATCAACCCCCAACAGTCCTAGGTAAAGGGCGTTGCAGTAGCCAAGGTGGGAGGTAACAAAGCCATGAACCAACATTGGAAGATCATCAGGAGGAACCAGATATTTCACCCGGGCAATATTTCTCAGATGGCAAAAAGAGGTTTTAACTACTGCTGACACCTGTAATTTCAAGGTCAGACAGTCATCAAACATAGCACCCAGGTTCCGTGCCCGGTCTGAGGTAGCTAGCTAAACACTTCCAAGCCACAAGCCTGAAGGTGAGCCTGCCAACATACCTGCCTCACGACAGCCCGGGTTCACAACCAACACCTCCATTTTTTCAGGGTTCAACCTTAGCCAGCTCATGTTCATCCAGGCCTGAATTTCAGTCAGACATCTGTTGAGCACCGAGATGGCATCATCCTGTTCAGGGACAAAAGACAAGTATAGCTGAGTATCATCTGCATAGCAGTGAAAACTCAAGCCATACCGTCTAATAATCACTCCTAATGGCAGCATATACACTACAAACAACATGGGCACTAAAATGGATCCCTGTGGGCAGGGAGAATGGAGCTGAGGTACAAACCCCAGTCACCACTCTCTGAGTCCTACCCATGAGGTAAGATTGAAACCATCTGAGGACAGCCCCCAATAGTCCACAGATAAGCCGCAGGCAATTCAGCAGCACACCATGGTCCACAGTATCGAATGCTGCAGAGATATCAAGAAGGTCCAAGATGGAACAAGTCTTCCAATCTCTCTCTATCAGGAGTTTATTTAGTACCCAAACAAGAGACATCTCGGTACTATGTCTCTTCCTGAAACTGGACTGGAGAGAATCATAGATATTGTGGCTGGTCAAATGGTCATCCAATTGTAAAGCCACCACCTTCTCAATAACCTTACCCAAAAATGGAAGGTTAGAGACAGGCCTGTAGTTTCTAAGACAGTCAGGATCCAAGGAGGGCTTCTTAAGAAGAGGCCAAACCATGACCTCCTTAAGAGAAGTTGCAAAAATTCCCCTCTTCAAGGATAACCTGACTATCTCAACAAGGACCGGGCCGACAACATCGACGCAGCCAACAAGCAAACGCGTAGGGCCTGGATCCAAACTACAGTTGGTAGAACGTAAGGTCTGGATAACCATCACAATATCACTGATTTTAGGCTGATCAAAGTCACACCACTCAAACCGAGGGTCCGACATCTCCTGCCGACCACTGCTACTCACTAGAGAAAGGGTCAAGCGGACATCAGACCTGATCGTGGCAACCTTATCCGTCAAGAATCAAGCAATCTCCTCACACTGCTCTTGTGAAAAATCATTTCTGGGCTGAAGACAGAGTGGATTGCACAATCTGTCCACAGTCCAGAAAAGCTGAGCTGGTCGACTCTGCACGACAGCAATTTCCCTGGACAGGAATTCTGCCTTCTTATGGGAAATTGTCAATTAATAGACCAAATAATGGTCCATCAAACTAAGCCTGTCACACTCCAGGCTGGATCTCCGCCATCGCCTCTCTAGCCTTCGTCCAACTCTCCTCAACTCCCTCAGGTCCTCATCAAACCATGGAGACCTAAGGCAAAGGGAGAGTGGATGAACATGAACAGGAGCAATGTAATCCAGGGCCTCTGTCACTGTCTTATTATAGGCAAGAACAAGACCCTCCGGATCCATGCATTCCCTTGGCATGCCCAATAGGTCAAGCTCCGCCATCAGGCCATCTGGGGATACACCCCTCAAAATGCGGTACTTGACCATCTCCATAGGGGCAGACCTCTTGGGGGGGCCTCAAAACTGAAGCTGATGGAATGATGGTCCGACCACCCGACTGGTTCCACCATGAAGTCGGATATCTCCATCCTCAGGAGGAACACCAAGTCCAATGAATGACCACCAATATGGGTATTGGGAGTGCCTTCCCTGAAACTCGAACCTGAGGAACCTCCTGTGAGGTTTGGCTATTAGAATGTGAAGATAGGCACCCTGCATATCCAGTGACACTAGCCAATCCCCCTGATGCAGTATGGGCAGTAAGCCCTGCAGGGTGACCATCCAGAAACATTTGTATTCAACAAACTGATTGAGGTCACTGAGGTCCAAGATGGGGCATAGGTCCCCCGTCTTTTTGAGCATGAGAAAAAATGTGAATCGATTCCTGTTCCCCTCTGAAAGGGGGGGATAGGCTCTATTCCCTTCTTGAGTAGGAGAACTTGAATTTCCCCCCAAATTAGCTCTGCGTGAGCGGGGGAATAACGAGAAGGCGGTGGTGGCCTGTCCGGTGGCATCTGTAAGAATTCAATCGAGTGCCCTCTGTCTATCACCTGCAGGACCTATTGATCAGAGGCAACCTTTCACCATCCCAGGGCGTAAAGACAAAAGCAACCTCTGACTCCCCCACCGGGCCTACCGGAGGAGGTGGGTCCAGCAAGGAGTCAGGCTCTGGTGGGAGGAGGGAGGTTGCTCTGGGCTGGTTTGGTGGTCTTAGACCTGGAGCCTGTTGAGCCTTGCAAGGGGTCCTTGTGGCCGTAGCCACTTCTTTGCTGCTGCTGTGGCTGGAATCTGGACTGTTGTACCGCTTTGCCACAAAAGCGGGGCTTCTGAAAGGGCCTTTGTTTTGGCTTATACATGGAATGTACCGAACGAATGGCCTTGCCTGAATCTTGTAACTTGGTGATTATCCTCTCGGAATCCTCACCAAAATGGATGGAACTCTGGAACGGTGCATCCAAGATATTGGTCTGCACATCTTGGGCAAAACCTGAGACTCAGAGCCATGAATGCCGTCAGACACATATTCCCATGGCTGCTACCCTTGCAGCCATGTCCACAGAGTCATAAGCCAACTGGACATGCATGCTGACATCCCAGCACATTTGCAGGAGCTTCTCTAGCTCAGCCTTCTGCGGGCAGTCCAGGATCTCCTTGACAATGTCCATCCCCTGCTCTCAAAGAGCATTTTGGAATTGCACCGTATGTGTCAAAAAATTAAGACATCATATGGTGCATGTCGCTGAGGAATAAACCTTGCACCCCATAGCTTCCACCTGTTTAGACTCCTGATACGGAGATTGTGTGCTAAGGTGCTGTGGCCTCTGGGATCTGTTATGGGCAGCCAAGATGATGACGGAGTCCACCGCAGGCTGCTAGCCTAGGAAAGGGTCCTCCTTCGGGGCCCTATATCGGCAATCTGCCTTTTTGGGTACCATGGAGGAGGTGTGAGGGTGCTTCCAGGCAAACTTGGTGATGTCTGCAAATGTGTCAACCAAAGGCAGGATCACTACAGGCTTTGGGTCCTTTTGTCACAAGTACTTGTCCAAATGGAGTCCCTCCAGGTCAAGGTCCTCAGTGTCCTAGACCATATTCTCCTGTATGTGGCACATGATCTCCATGAAGGAAGGATCATCCGGTAGTGACTTGGGAGTATGCCTTAGGTCTATGGGGTAAGGCCTCCAGCAGACGAAGGTACCAAAATGAAAGAGAATAAGGAATGCTCCAAGTCCACGGGTGAGGAGGACCGAGATCTTGTACTCTGGCATTTGCAATGCTCGAAGGAGCCAGAGAAACTGAGGCTCCTGGTCCTGGAACAATGCTTGCAGTCTGTTCTGCCTGTACCTGAGATGAGAGTGGACTCCCTCAGGGGTTGAGCCCAAGTATCGAGGGAAGAGTCCTCTGTCCAAGTGGGTTTTGGTGGTAGGAGATTTGTCTTGATGGTCTCCCACCAACAGCCAAACAGGTCTTTCACCTGGGACAAGTGGAGCTTGGGCTCCGTATCGGTCGTTGATCCTGATGCCAGCCTAGTTTCATTGTCTGGTGGCAGTGCATATCCGGGAGGATGTTGGAGCTGTAGGGGTAAGTCCAGCATCAGTAGCTGATGCCTGGTCTAAGGCCAATGACAGGTTATCGGGACTGGACCGGCAGTGCCAACAGCAGGGCCGTCAAAGCAGTGAGGACAGTAGAGTGTTGTCGGTGGGTATCGCCCACCAACAATTGTTAATCCACCAGATATTTCTCTAACAATGGCTCATGCGGCCGAGAGGGCTGTGAGGCTGATCTCCCTGAGGAGTGCCCTGAGGCCCTTGGGTTTGTCCCGGTAGTCGGCACCAGAAACAGAGGTCGACCAGGAGTGAGATGACATTGATCCTGAGGCTGAGGTGGACCTGCCAATGTCAGAGCATTGGTCTGAGACCTAATAATGCAGCTGGACTTTGAGCAGCTGCAAGGCTGGGCCAGAGGACCCAGAGCCGAGGTTCTTACCACCCTACACCCAGATCAGGGCAGGTGGTTTCACTACCGCTAGCCGGGTAGGAGAGTGCGCCACCTGGGAGGCAGAGTCCAAGCTACCCCAGGAGGCAAAGTGGGAGCCTAAAGACATGGACTTTGAGGGAGATCTCTCCTTTTCCTCTCCTCCTTATGGTGGTGCTTTCCAGATTATTTCTTGTGGGAAGAACTCCCCTGAGAAGAGGAATCTCTCTCTGCATAGCAGCAAGTTTTTGCTCTGTGAGGAAAGCTTGAAGGGCCTTTTAGCTGCAGATTCTCATCCTGTTGTTGAATTTTTGGCAGTGCAGGCAGGCCTGAGTATCGTGATTGGGGCCTAAGCACAGGAGGCAGGCCGAGTGCCCATCCTTGGGCGGAATTTGTTTGCTGCAGGCACACTTAGAAGGGTGCCATTCAATGGAGGATGTCGGAGCTGACATACAGAACTATGGAGCCCAGAAAAAGCAAACTTTTTTATCGAAAAAATAAAGAAAAGAGGAGCTAAGTATTAGTAAAATGGCAGTCAAACTAGCGAGAGGTGTCTGTGGAGCCAATATATGTCAGTCAACAGTGGGAAAAGAACTGAGGGAACCCAGGGGACCGCCTTCCCTTTATAGAGTGCATGATGTCAGGGGTGGGCCAATGTCGGGGGAAGGGGGCAGTCCCTGCTATAGACTGCTAGCTAGACATTTTCCTTGGGGTCCTGGTGCTTGCCAGCTTCAGTGCTACCGGTGTTACCTGCTGCAAGAGCTGACTCTCGAAGTAAGATTTGGAAGTTCCGTTGACAATTGCTGGAACAACGGGAACCAAATCTGATGAGGCCAAAATGGTGCTATGAGAATCATGATAGCTCATTCCATTTGTAGCTTGAGCAGTACTCTCTGAAGTAGTGGGAAGGGAGGGAGGGCATAAAGGGAGAGGGACAATGTGTCTCACCAAAAAACACCAGGCCTTGGATCTAGCGAGCAGAAATTGGGCAGTTTGGCATTGGGAGGGGACAAAAAGAGGTCCAGTTCTGGAATTCCCTATCTTTCGAAAAGGCAGTCTACTACACCCATATTGTGAACTGGACCCAGTGCCAACTCATTTCTTGATGAGATGTGTCGATATTGTTGGCTTGGTGTTCACCTTGATTGTCCGGCGCTCCCTGTCAGAGGGGATTGTTCCAGATGCCTTGAAGGAGGCACTGGTTCATCCCCTCTTGACCCTGACATCAAGGTGAATTACTGTCCCATCTCTAACCTCCCATTTTTAAGGAAAGTTATTGAGAAGGTTGTGGCGCAGCAACTTGAGGAATACCTTGTGGCGTTCAATCTCTATGAGTCTTTCCAGTTGGGTTTTCGTAAGAGGCATAGTACAGAAACTGCATTAGTTCAGGTGCAAAATGACCACCTCAGGGCTAGAGATCGGGGGGAAGGGACAATTCTTGTCCTCCTAGATCTACTAACATACTAACATACTAAAATGCCAGCAGAATAGGCCTAATGGTCTTTCGTGTCTGCTCGTTTGGTCAGCCCCCACCCTGGGTGCTGACCTTGCTGTCCCCCTCACCTTCTCTGGCTTCTCCCTTCCCAGTTCCGGATATTCTTGCTGCATTGGATTTTGCTTCTTGAACCCTTCCCCTGTACCTGTCCCACCCCCTCTTGAACCCCTCCACTGTCTCTGCCTCCACCAGCCCCCTAGGTGGTGCATTCCATGGCTCTACCACCCTCTCAGTGAAGTAGCACCTCCTCCTTTCTCCCCTGAATCTTCCCCTCCAGCTTCCACCCATGCCCTCTAGTGGCCCCTCCTCCTTCCTTCGAAGCACCCTCACTGTTCCTCCCCTATTTACCCTCTTCATGTACCTGAAGACCTCTATCATGTCCCCCCGGTCCCTTCTCTCTTCCAAAGTGTACATATTTAGCTCTTCGAGCCTCTCCTCATAGGTCCTGTCCCCCAAGCCCCAAATCATTTTGGTTGCCCTCCTCTGGACCCTCTCCAGGAGGTTAATGTCCCTCTTTAAGTGCGGCCTCCAAAACTGCACGCAGTACTCCAGGTGCGGCCTCACCAAGCAGTTATACAGAGGGAGTATCACTTCCTCCTTCTGGAGGTGATCCCCAGCGATGCATCCCAGCATCCTGTTGGCCTTGGCTGCTGCCCTCCTACAAGTCTCAGAGTTGTTCATTTTGACATCCACCACCACCCCAGGTCCCTCAGCCACTGGGACTTGAGTATTCCCCCAGGGTGTACACTTGGCCTGGGTTTCTGGCCCCCAGGTGGAGTACCTTGTACTGCCCTGCATTAAACCTCAGCTTCCACTTTCTAGACCATCTTTCCAGAGCCTCCAGGTCCCCTGCAGGGCCACCTCCCTCCTCCCATCCACCACCGCCCAGTTTCTAGTCATCTGCAAAGAGACTCATCTCACTCCTGATTCCTGTCCTTATGTCAGATACGTAGGTGTTGAACAGAAGGGGCCCAAGGACTGATCCCTGTGGGACCCCACTAATGACCCTCCTTGGGGAAGAGACTATCCCACCAACTACGACCCTCTGGGTCCGGTCCTGGAGCCAATTGCCTATCCATCGGATCATCTGGTTTCCCACCCCCATTTCTCCTAGTTTATTCAACAGGCCCACGTGAGGAACAGAGTCAAATGCCTTGCTGAAGTCTAGAAAGAGGACATCCACTGGTCTACCCAGGTCCAAGGCACTTGTCACCCAGCCATAGAACTCCACCAGGTTTGTCTGACACGATTTCCCCGGGATGAATCCATGCTGTCTATTGTCCAGGCACCCTGACTTATCCAGGTCCCCCCCTAGCCTCTCCTTGACAATGCCCTCCATCACCTTGCCACCACTGATGTCAGGCTGACAGGCCTGTAGTTCCCTGCCACCTCCTTGATCCCCCTTGTGGATAGGCACTACATGCCACACCTTCAAGTCTTGGGGTCCCACCCTGTCCTCAGAGAGATGGTGAAAGCTCTGCCAGGGGTTTCGCCAGGACATCTGCAAGTTCCTTCAGCACTCTAGGATGTAATTTATCTGGCCCCGGTGCTTTCTCCATCTTAAGGGAGCTGAGGGCTTCCCTCACTCTCTCTGCTGTGATTTCCACTTCCAGTACCTCTTCTCCCTGCTTAGCCCTCCCCCCACCTGCCAGTGATGCCCCTCCTCTCCCCAGACCTACCGATTGGTAGGGGCCCCCTTCCTCATTATCTCTGTCTCCTCCCATGTATGACGCAGCATCCCCATTTTCCCTGGTGAAAACTGAGGTGAAGTACTCATTTAGTACCTCAGCCTGCTCCTCTGGGTCTTGTGCCCATCTCTTCCCTGATTTAATCCTACTAATCTGCCCCTTCACCCTTCGTCTTTCCCCAATGTATCTAAAGAACACCTTTTTCCCTCTCCTAATTTCCCTGGCCAGGTTCTGCTCCTTCCTTGCCTTAGCCACCCTCACCACTATAGTGGCCCTTCTAGCCATCAGCTCATACTCCCCTCGATCCCTTTCACTCCTTGAGCACTTGAATTTCTTATAGGCTGCTTTCTTTCCCCGCACCACCTCCTGGACTTCCCTGGTCCACCAACAGGGTTTTTGGGCCCTACCGCATTTTCGTCTTACTCTTGCACAGGTGCTGGTAGCATCCTGCACCCCTATCCTGATGATTTCCCACCTACTATCAGCGTCCATGTCTGACCCAATCCCATCCAAATGCTCCTTAAGGATCCTTCCCATTTCCTTAAAATCCACCCCCTGAAGTCGGTTACTTCCGTCTTTGTGCAGCCTTCTACCCCTCCTAGGTCCAGGCAGAACCAGACCGTGGCATGGTCACTCCCCGCCAATGGGTCCCTTACCTCCAGGCCCCCAATCTGGTCACTGTCTGCCAGGACCACATCCAGTACCCGTGCCTCCCTGGTCGGTTCCCTCACCTGCTGAGTTAGGAACGCGTCTTGAAAGACATCCAACAACCTCTGTTCCCTGGTCACAGAGGATGTCATAGTCTCTCAGTCTGTTCCTGGCATGTTTAAGTCCCTAACACCACCACCTTTCCTCTGCCCAGTCTGCAGTGTCTCCTAACATCTGCCACCAGACTGTCCTCCAGCTCCTCCGCCAGGGCAGGGGTCTATACACCTCCTATTTTACTCTCTTTCCCCTTGTTATCAAGGTGACCCAATCGCTCCCACGGTTCCCTCTGCCTCTACTCCCCCTATGCCAATGCATTTTTTTACTATCATTGCTACCCCTCCTCCCCTTCCCTCCCCCCTGTCCTTCCTGAACGTAGTGTAACCCTCCAGGTTCCAAGATCTCTCTTCAGCTTTTGACATGGTAGACCATTGTGTGTTACTCAACTGCCTGAGGGAATTTTGTGGACTCATCGGCTTTGTCATCTGCTGATTTGAGTCCTACCTCATGAATAGGAGGCAATGCGTAGTGATGAAGAATTTCTCCTCCTCCCCTAGCCTACTGTCGTGTGGAGTACCTCAGGGTTTGGTCTTGTCGCCAATGTTGTTTGCCATGTATATGCTGCCCCTGGGTGCGCTCATTAGGAAATACGGCTTGGGTTTTCATTGCTATGCTGATGATACCCAACTGTATCTTTCCTTTGCCCTGGAACATCCAGTGTGGTAGAAGTACTTAACAACAGCCTCATGGAGATCAACGATTGGATGGCCTCCATCTAGTTGTGACTGAACCCCGATAAGATGGAGGTACTGGTGTTGGAGTCGAACAGAGGATGGAACAGGTTGGCCTCTGGTGCCAAAACTGGTTTATTCATGGGATCTGTACCACAGAAGGCCTCCTCTAGGGTGAAAAACCTTGGCATGACCTTTGACAGCAGTTTGATGCTTGAATTTCAGGTGTCATCCATTGTCCAGACTAGCTTTTACCATCTTAGGAACATCGCCAGGGTTAAGCCCCTAGTTCCGTCCATGGACCTCCCCACCTTAGTACATGCCTTTGTGACATACCGACTTGATTACTGTAATGCACTCCTCCTTGGGGTCTCGGGGGGGTAACCTCCACCGGCTGCAGCTGGTGCAGAATGCAGCTGCCAAGTTGCTAACTGGGCAGTCAAAATTCTGCCACATAACCCCATGCTGCGTGCACTGCACTGGCTGCCAGTGCGGTGCAGGATACTCTTCAAGGTGGGCTTGCTCACCTATAAGGCCCTACATGGGTTGGGCCCTGGCTATCTGTTGGACCTCCTTACACCTGCAGACCTGCTGTCTCAGTCTGCTCCCTCCATTCCTCCTCCTCTAGGGGCCTCCTGGCGATTCCCAGGATGAGGTTGAAAACTGCCAGTGACAAAGCTTTCAGTGTCACTGGCCCCGTCCTGTGGAATTCACTTCCTCCATCTGTTCGGGAGGCCCCTTCAGTAGAGGTTTTTAAGAACCCCCTCAAGGCCCTTCTGTTTAATCAAGCCTTCCTGGACCAGACAGACTAGTGATTTCGAGAGTCCCACCTTTAGTTCTCTTTTGCTGATTATTTATTTTAGAGAGCTTTGTGTCCCAAATGATATATTTATTGAATGTTGTTTTAAATGTTTTTTCTTCATTTATATTATTATAATTTATTTGATAATAAATTTTATTGAAAGAATGCTTTTATTGTATGGTGCCCAGAGCCTCCGGGATTGGGTGCCTGGAAAAATAAAATTTGTCTTGCCTTGCCTTGTAGTAGCTCCCACTCATGAGCCTGAGACCAATATTGGCTGAGGCTGTTGGCTAGGGTGTTCTGTATGCCTGGAACATGAACCGCTGTGAGTTCCTGGTTGTACTCCACTGCCCAGTACCAGACTCTCATGGCTTCTTTGCAAAGGGGATAAGAATGTGTTCCCCCTTGCTTGTTGATGTAGAAGACCACTGGCATGTTGTCTGTCTGGATCAGTAGGGGGCCTGGAGGAAGGACCATCTGAAACACCTGTAAGGCATACAGAGCAGCTCTCATATCCAACACATTGATGTGGAGATCGTGTTCCAAAGGAGTCCATGTCCCTTTTGTCTGATGGTCTTTGAAGTATGCACCCCAATCTAGTCCCAGGGCATCCATCGTCAGGATCTGCTGAGGACTGGGATCTTGAAAGGGAGCCCCAGACTCTAGCCAGGAGGGGGTGAGCCACCACTCCAAAGTCTGATGCACTGCCTTGAAGATCCAAACTGGCCACTCAAGATCATCCAAATGCTGGTCCCACTGTACCCTGAGGTTCCACTGGAAAACCCTCATGTGTAGACGAGGTAAGGGTACTGTCACACTGGTGACTGCCATGTGGCCTAGCAGTTGTAGGATCATTCTGGCTGGAGTCTGGTTTGTGGAAATGACCCTCCAAGCCAGCGCTCTTAGTCGATCTGCTCTGTCTGAGGGAAGATAGGCTCTCCCCTGGACAGTGTCCAAGATGGCTTCGATGTATTGTAATCTCTGACTGGGCCAGAGGGATGACTTGGGAAGATTCAAGGTAACCCCCAGGTCTTGGAACAGTTGGAAGGTGCTTTTCAGTGTGTGACACAGCTGTTCCCTGGAGCTGTCAGGAGCCATCCATCAAGGTAGGGGTAGATATAATGCCCCTGCCTCCTGAGAGCTGCTGTCACCACAAGGCTCTTGGTGAATACCCAAGGTGCTGAGGAAAGACCGAATAGCAGTGCGTGAAACTGGTAGTGCTCTCCCTGGAAGGTAATGCAAAGGTATTTTCTGTGGGACAGCAGAATTTTGATGTGCATATATGTGTCCTGCATGTCCAGGGAGCAGAGCCAGTTCCCTTGGTGAAGCATGGGCAGCAGCCCCAGCAGTGTCACCATCCTGAGCCTTTTGTATTTGATGAAATCGTTCAGCTGATTGAGATCCAGAATAAGACAAGGGTCCCCTGACTTTTTTGGGACTAGGAAGAATTGGGAGTAATATCCCCTTCCTCTTTGACTTGGTGGCACTTGCTGGATCACCTTCTTGCTCAGGAGGGCTTGGATTTCTGCCCAGATGTGGCTTGCATGGAATGGGAAGTAATGAGTGGGGATTGGAGGGTTGTCTAGAGGAATTTGAGTAAACTCCAGTGCGTAACCCCTTGCTATATTCTGGAGACCCCACTGATCTGCAGTGATACTGGACCAACCTCTGAGGTAAAGGGAGAATTGCCCTCTTACTGCCATCCCCTGTACCTCCACCAGAGGGGGGGGGTGGGCAGGCAGGGAGTGATGCCAAGGTTGTTGGGAGTGGGCAAGGGAGATCTGACATTTTTGGCATGCTTAGATCCCTGTGCCCCTGAAGACAAGGGGGTGCCTTTTCTCTTGAAACTCCCTTTTTGCTGTTGTTGCCTATCCTACTGGCCTTGATGCCTGCGAAAGGAACGATGCCTGGATGGGGTTGGCTCAGACTTGTACATTTTGTGGACCTTGGAAACATCTTTTTTTGAGTCCTGCAAGCCAGTTATCATCTTTTTAGCATCCTGGAAAAAAAGAACTGGTCCTTGAAAAGTGGCGTCCTGAAAATCCTGGCGAAAGCCCAATACCCTCAACCAGGAGTAGCGCTGAAGGCATATCCCTGTGGCAGCTGCTCTAGTGGCAGTGTCTGCCGAGTCATATGAGCACCTGAGGATGTGCTTATCAATGTCAGCACTGGACTGGAGAACTGCCAAGAGCTCTGTCTTATTAGCAGATTCAGGCTGTGAATGGGCTAAGTCCATGGCCTTATTCCAGAGAGATTTCTGATACATCACCATGTGCGCCAGAAAATTTAATGACTGGACTGTACAAGTGGATGAAGAGAACACCTTCCGGACAAGATGGTCCAGTTTCTTGGACTCCATGTCTGGTGGTTGGGAGCTCATATGCTTCGGCTGTTGAGTCCTCTCATGGGCAGCCATAAGGATAATCGAATCCACTTTGAGTTGCTCACTCAAATGTGGTTCCCCTTGGGGTCTTATATAAGTGGTCAGCTTTATTAGGTACTGCCGAGGTCGTGGAAGGGTGTTTCCAGGCTACTTTCATAATGTCATGGAAGGGCTCCACCAATGGTGGGATGACTAAAGGTTTTGGGTCATTGTCCTCTAAGAACTTTGTTAGGCAGTGTCTCTCAGGGTCCAACTCTTCCATCTCCCATTGGTTAAGGAATTGAATGTGTCTCATCACATCTAGGAAGGAAGGGTCATCTGGAGGAGTCCTTGGGGAATCCCTCCATGGGTCTGGGGATGGAAGAGACAAATAGTCTTCTGATGAATCGTAGGAGGAGCCGCCTTCAGAAGATTCCTCTGAAGAAGTATACCTGCATCCCCTAGAGCTACTATGACATCTAGAGGAGGATCTGGACAATGGATGGTGACTGTGCCGCCGTTGTTTGGGAGATCCTGGTTCTCCATCCCCTGGAGTCAGGTGGGCCATGTTCTGGGTGGCAAAGGTGATCTGCATGGAGTCAGTTGCCTAGTCAGAGGCAAGATAGGGGTTCCCACAGGGGTGGGATTTGGTTCTGGCGGTCTAGGCAAGGTGGTTGCCCTGGCATCTGGTCAGGCTCCTGGGGGGGGAGTATAGGCAAAGGGAGTGATGCCTGGTCCATGGTGTCCTCGGAGGCAAGTGTCAAGTCCCCCAGTGTCAGGTCTGTAGTCGGACCCTTGTCAGAGCTCTGCAGGTCAGACACTGGCTTAGGGGGTGGCATCTGATCCGGCCCCGTAGTGGAGTCTGAGGGTGTTAAAGCCTGAAGTTGGTCTGGAACCCTTGCCAACAATGGTTTAGAAGGCGAGCATGGTTTCTTATGGCACTCTTGTTCCTGATGTCACTTGATGTCTTCTGACTCTGTCTTTCTGACCGACGACCCAGAGACCATGGCCTTGCGGACGGCAGGCTCCAACCTGTCGCCCGACAAAGAATAGGCCAATCCTGCTGGCTGAGACCCTAACGCAAAGCTTGTGGGGCCAGACAGCCAGGGACACGGGGTCTGCGAAAGCCGCAGCTTGGAAGATTCCCTGCCATATATCTGGGTGGAGGAGGGGGGGCGTCCTTGATGGTAACCCCGGGAGAGCCAGGGAAACCGGAGGGGCTGAATCTGCCCTCACACCACAAGCAGAGCTCTTGGAAGCCTTGTGTGGAGACCTGGGATGGGATTCTGACCTGGACCTGTCCTTGTTGCGATAATGGTGCTTCCTGCTCAATATCCTCTCTCTAGGGGAGGAATTCTTGGTGGAAGAGGAAGACGAGTTGTGCCCCAAGTGGGTTTTCTGCATGGCGGCCACTTGTTGTGCAAGGAAGTATGCTTTCAAAGTCTTCAGGCAATGGATGTGAGTCCTCTTGTTGAAGCTTAGGCAATGCGGGCAGTCGTCTGGCTTATGATTGGGGCCTTAGTAAAGTAGGCAGGCTGAATAGCCGTCTTTTGCCAGGATCTGTTTGCAGCATGCGCACTTTGATTTCCGCCACTCTGTAGAAGAAGATGGCTGGGTAGACATACATGATGAATTTGGTGTTTTGACAAAAAAGCATTAACTGTGAGGAGCATGAAAATGGTGGTCAACTGGAAGCAGGAGGTGTCCATGGAACCAATATGCATGGGTTGACGACGAGGGAAAAAAAAGACATGGTGCCGGGGGACCACCCCTTTATACCATTGGTGATGTTGGGGGCAGGGCCGATGTCAGAGGGGCGGTCCCCCACCTTAGACTGTTAGCGAGAATTTTTCCATAGGGTCCTAGTGCCTGGCAGCATACTCCTAATGGTTATTACCTGCTGGAAGAGCTCTATCTTGAAGTGAGATATACCAATTCCCCCTTTTGAAAAATAAAAGGTTATTAGTAGAGGAGATGGCTCCCAGGAAATTTTCAATTCCCCATTGAAGTTCAACCCGTTTATCTCTAGCAAGCTTTGTCTCAGGCAAAGAGGAATGTCAGACATTTGCAACATACAGTCTCTCTTCTCAAGTACCATTAAAAAAAAAACATGGGCATCCTTCTGGTAAACCTGATATCCTGGCCTTTCTGGGAATTTAAACATAAAACTTTTAGAGAACTATGACAGCAATATGTCTGATGTGGCCAAATCACCACACGCGTGGCAGTTTGAATGATAGACCCCGTCAACGAAGCTCCTGGAGTAGGAGGCAGGGGCCAAAGCCATTTGACGATATCCATAAAGGATGACAGGACAGCATATACGTCGGTGCCTGTATATTTAATGAAGGCACAGCCCCCTGAATTGACAGCGATGCACCAGTCGTACTAGGCCTGGTGCTGCATATAGCTTGCCCTCAGCTGCAAGCTATGTTGACAGTCTGGCCGGTTGGTGGCTTCGCCAAAGTGGTCGGAGTCACATGGTGACACAACCGAAAGTGAGCCAGGGAGGCTGTATCTTTCTTTCTCTCTCTCTCTCTCTCTCTCTCTCTCTTCTCCCTTTCCTTATAAGACCCAGATGCTTTTTCCCCGGATCTTGAAGATTTAGATTCTGAGGAATGTGCCGGTGACAAGGTGAAGCTCTTTTGCCGGAGCTCCTGCTCCATTTGGTCTACCTGCTGCTTTAATAGGTGCTTTTCTAGTGTGCCTTTTTGGCATCACTGCATGACTGTATTGAATCCCTTGCAGATTAGGCACACCTGAACACTATGGTCTGGGCCTAGGCAGCACATGCAGACATCATGCGAATCTCCACAGTATATTTTCCTCGCCACACTCACAATAGCAGAACAGCTATTTAGTCCACATACACATCGAGGATCATTTGAGAAAACTATAGTGTGATTACAGTGAGAAAATTAGAAGATATCGGCAACTATAACAGCATTGTTTCCATGCATGGTCTGATGAGAATGGTCAATGGCAGCAAAAGAACTGAGGAAGGAAGGAAGGGGTTGCCCATGTTTATATGGGAGAACCGATGTCTAACATCGTGGGCGACCCCTGGTGGACTAGTTTCCATGCAGACCTAGTGTTTGGTAACTTAAATAGTTCCACAGGTGTGGCCTGATGAAGGAGATATCCTCGAAGAAGATCTGTGTTGAACCTGTAAGTCATTTTCCCCAGTAGAAGCTGCTTTAATTACACATTCCAATTTGTTTATTGCTCAGTATTTAAGCTGCCACGTAATTGCATTTTGCTATTAATTTTTGGATTGTACCATTTTTTTCCTGGCCTTCAAATCGCCAAGCTGTGCTGCTGATGGTTGCCATGTGTCTAACTGAAATGATTGGGTCTGGCAACAGATTTGGGGATTCCACTTCAAATCTTGTAGCGAGGTCAGGAAAAATGGGCAGACTGGGTGGGCCAAGCTGTCCTTATCTGCCAACAAATTTTCTGTTTCTATGTAATTAGCCCAAAAAATTAAAAGTTTTAAATTACCAGCTTATATCTCAGTTGCTTTCTCTCCAGAGGCCTTTTGGTAACCTCAGTGGGTGCTGGTTTTACACTCTGCTAGTAAGTACCACTTTAGAACTGCATCATGTACCTTATGTTCCTCTCAACCATATAGTTCTGCAGCAGTACACAGATATAAATCAGGACAACAGAGCTTAACAAGTACATAAGCTTGCCGGCCTGCTGGCATGGAGGGCTGAGGCGTGGGCACCATACTTCCTGCCATGCCGGTGATCTGAAGTCAGGAACGGACTCGGGTCACTTGGAGGCCAGTGGGTAGTGGAAGGAGTGAGCGCCCCTAGGACAGCTCTCCTTCCTCAGGAAGAGGGGTTAGTGTGGTGTGCTGGGTGGCAGCACATGCATGCTACCACGCAGGGGAAGGGACTCCACGTTCAGAGCGCTGGGGCTGTCTCCACACATGCAGAACTCGTATGTTGCACCCATTGCATATCCATGGGCCACGGGAAAAAACTGGAGGAAAACCAACGAATGAAGATCACCACCACCACCACTAGGCTCTGCGCTGGTGAAAGGGCACAACCAGAAGTTCTGTGGCAGAGGACGATAGTGAAGGTAAGTCCCGAGGGAGCGGGGCGGGGGGTCAGTCTGAAAGGGAGCTGCTGGGGGAGAACTGGTGATGAAAAAAAAAAAACAAGAACTTAAGATATAGCATAAGAGTTCAAACACTAACCTTACTACTGTGTGAATTACAGATCAAAGGAGTACTCCCAACGAGAGTTCTCCTTCCCTCTGCACATTAAACACTATTATTCTGTAAACAGTGTCTCACGCAGTTGCTCTGGAAAGAGGCACATATGGGATTTTATTTTTAATACATTACTGGGGGGAAATGGACAAGAAAATGATAGAGGCATTCTCAAAATGGCTGAAAAAGGGGAGATACTGTTGATGGGGGACCTGAATATGCCAGATGTTAACTGGACGACATGGACTGCAGCCACATCCAAGAGCAGGGTCATTCTCGATGCCCTACAGGGGCATGCCTTAGACAGCTAGTGGTGGAACCCACTCGGGAGGGAGCAATATTAGACCTGGTACTCTCAAATGGAGAGAGGATCACAAATTTAGAAGTCAGTAGACATCTGGGAACAAGCGACCACTGAACAGAGTGCTTCACAATAAACACAACCATGGAGACAAGCCATGCAAAGACAAGGATACTGGACTTTAGAAGGGCTGACTTTGGCATAATGGGTGAATACTTGAGGAATGCATTAGCAAATGGCCAGAAAGGAGGGGTGGAAGAACAATGGAGAAAAATCAAAACTGCTATCATGGAGGCAACAAACCTTTGTGTGAAACAAAGAAAACAAAGCAGAATAAAAAAACACTATGGTTCTCAAAAGAGGTGTCAGGGAAGGTTAAGGAGAAAAAGGCTGCATTCAAAAAGTATAAGGCATCACAAAAAGAGCACGACAGGAACTGTATCAATTAAAGCAGAAAGAAGTGGGAAGGCAGTCAGAATACAAAAGCCCAAACTGAGGAAAAATAGCCAAGTCAGTTAAGAAGGGGATAAAACCTTTTATAGGTACATTAGGGAGCATAGAGGGAGGAATAGTGAAGATTAATAAGGGAGAAGGGAGGTGGGCAGAGGGAGACAGTGAAAAGGCAGAGATACTGAATGAATACTTTTGCTCAGTATTCACAAAAGAAGATGAGGAGGAGTTACCTAAACCAGACAATAGAAGCACTCTGGGTAGGGGGGTTGACACCAGTCCATTTACAGAAAGAGTCCTGAAAGAACTCCTAAAACTCAAGGTGGACAAAACAATGGGGCCTGATGGGATTCACCCCAGAATCCTAAAAGAACTAAGGGAGGACCTAGTGACACCACTGACCACACTTTTTAACAAATCATGGGAGGATGGGGTGGTACCTGAGGACTGGAGGAGGGCAGATGTGATTCCCCTTCACAAAAGTGGAAGCAAGGCAGAAGCAGGAAACTACAGACCTGTAAGTTTGACCTCAGTGGTAGGGAAAATGATGGAATCACTTCTGAAATAAAGAATTGTTCAGTACCTAGAGGCCAGCAGGGCACAGAACCCAAAGCAGCATGGATTCACAACAGGAAGGTCATGTCAGACGAATCTAATTGATTCCATTGACTGGGTGACCAAAGTAATAGACCAGGGAAGGGCTGTGGATATGGCCTACCTAGACTTTAGCAAGGCATTTCACACAGTCCCGCACAAAAGATTAATAATCAAATCAGCCAGCCTGGGAGTGGGTCCCAGGGTGGTAGCCTGGGTAGCAAACTGGCTGCACAACAGGACACAGAAGGTAATAGTGAATGGAACACATTCTAAAGAAAGGGGGGTTACTAGTGGACTACCTCAGGGCTCAGTACTGGGTCCGGTCCTCTTTAACGTCTTTATAGGTGACATTGCAGAGGGTCTGGAAGGAAAGGTATGCCTCTTTGCAGATGACACAAAGATCTGTAACATAGTTGATACACAAGGTGGGGTAGAAAGGATAAGAAGGGACTTGGCAAGGTTGGAGGAATGGTCAGACATTCGGCAACTTAGATTCAATGCAAAGAAGTGCAAAGTAATGCACCTGGGAAATAAAAATCCAGGAGAAGAGTACACAATAGCAGGGGAGGTACTAACAACAACAATAATGGAAAGGGATCTGGGTGTAGTCATATCAGATGACCTAAAGGTGGGTAAGCAATGTGAGAAGTCAGTAAGGAGAGCCAGGGGGATACTGGGATTCATAGGGAGGAGCATCACACGTAGAAAAAGGGAAGTGGTTATCCCTCTGTACAGACAGTTGGTGAGCCCCCATCTGGAGTACTGAGTGCAGTTTTGGAGACCTCATCTATGCAAGGACATAGACAGGATGGAAGCAGTCCAGAGGAGGACAACTAAAATGGTGCAGGGTCTGCATCAGAAACCATATGAAGAGAGACTGAGAGAGCTTAATATGTATACCCTTGATGAAAGGAGGGACATGGGGACATGATAGAAACTTTTAAGTACCTCAGGGGAATCAACAAAGTCCAAGAGGGTAGCATCTTTCAGAAAAAGAGACGTGTAAGAACAAGGGAGTACAATTTAAAGTTAGAGGGGGAACGGCTCACAGGTAATGTGAGGAAATTCTTTTTCACAGAGAGAGTTGTGGATGTATGGAACCACCTTCCTGGAGAGGTTGTGGGGTCTAAAACAGTGGGGGAATTCAAACATGCATGGGACAGACATAAGGCAATTATAGTGGGGGGGGGTTGCAGGAAGTAGGCTGTTGGTTAACTAGAATCTGCAGCTTATCCAATAGGTAGGGAAATGGGCAGACTGGGTGGGCCAAGTGGTCCTTATCTGCCATCAAAGTCTATATTTCTATGTTTCTATTGATCGATCTTGAAAAATAATATTTTAATATTGACACCAAGGTCACTCTTACAGCTGTAAGAAAAAATTACTCACCTTAGTAATGTTGTTTCTTCTAATGGAGTCTTGCTATATTATGACAATTGCAGTTTGTCCCACCATTGGAACTGCTCCGGAGGTGAAAGAGTTAACTCCCATTCTAAGAATGGAACTTAGAGCACGAGCTTGGTTAGAGAAGCTCTGTCTGGGTTATTTCAAACCCAAACTGTCAGATCTTTATGAGCAAAAACTCACTAAGGTCTGTGTGGAAGCTGTAACCTACACTAGCCAACTGGCTACCTAAATATTAACACCTATTGCTGGTCCCAACACAAAGACTCAAGTCAGGGGACCAGAAGTAATAATATAATATAAAATAAAAACACCACACCCCAAAAACCCCAAGAAGGGGTGGAAAACATATAATGGGCATAACTAGTGCCCACACTAGGCTGCCCACCCCATACCCAAGTAGAAGTTCTGAGAGGGGCAGGCTGGGTGGGAGGTCATAATATAGCAAGACTCCATTAGAAGAAACAACATTACTAAGGTGAGTAATTTTTTCTTCAAACAACATGAAGTCTTGCTATATTATGACAATTGCAGACTACACAGCAATACCTCCATGGAGGAGGGACAGAACCTACTTAGGAATAGGCTCTGAAGCACAGCTGTGCTAAACCGAGCATCTCTCCTGGCCTGGACATCCAGGGAGTAATGCTTGGTGAAAGTGTGTACCATTTTCCAGGTAGCAGCTGACATTTCTCTAAGATAGGGATGTCTCTGGCAGCAGCTAGAGACGCGCTGTACCTCTGGTAGAATGAGCCCTCAGGCCAGAGGGGAACTCTCCCAGTTTCTGATAACAAATTGGATACAAGAGACAATCCACCTGGCAATTGATCTCTTAGTGGCAGGTCTTCCTTTTCCGACCTCACCGTAAGTGAGAAAAGTTGGAGGGATTCGAACCTGTGACCCTTGGCACGCTCTATATAGTAACTTAGGGCCCTCTTAACATCTAAACTGTGCAATCTCCTCTCACCAGAGGAAGAATGTTCAGTGAAAACACTGGAAGGAGACAGATTGGTTAAGATGGAAATCTGAAACCACCTTAGGCAAAACTTCCTGTTAGTCCTGAGGACTACCTTATCCCTGTGGAAAGAAATAAAGTCAGTTTCTACTGACAAGGCTTGCAACTCACTTATGCGCCTGGCAGAAGTGATAGCCACTAGGAAAACAGTTTTCCAAGTTAAGTACTTAAGCTCTGCAGAAGACAGAGGTTCAAAAAGGGGTTGCATTAACTGGGCAATGCAAACATTAAGATCCCAGGCAGGGCCGGATCCCTAAAAGGTGGATTAGTATGAAGTAATCCCTTAAAAAACTTGGAAAATACAGGGTGAGCGAAAGAGAGGAGGGCTTTCCTGCTGAAACAAAAGCAGAGACAGCTGCCAAATGTACTTTCAGGGTAGCTGGTCTCAGGCCCAAAGAATTAAGACGGACCATATAGTCCAAAACAATGGGCAAATCAGCAGATTCCGGGAAATATATGTTTCCAGCACACCAAATGGAAAACCTTTTCCACTTAGAATTATAAGTAGTTCTAGTGGAAGGCTTCCTAGAAGCCTTTAGGATTTCAAGAACACCCTGAGAAAGGTATAGGTCAAAGGTCTGAACCTCAAGAGCCAGGCCTTGAGGTTGAGGGATTTGAGGTTCGGATACCAAACTCTCCCTGGGCACAGGTTAACAGGTTGTGATTCCTGGGGAGGCACAGGGAAGATGGACTGTTAGGGACAGAAGGAGTGGTACCAGGGCTGCCTGGGTCTAATCTGGGGCAATCAGAATCCCTGCAAGGCTGGGATCTGATTTTGACTAGCACTTTGAATAGGAGAGGGAGGGGAAGGCATAAAGAAACTTCCTTCCAATCTAGGAGAAAGGCATCCAGGGGGACTGAGCCCAACACTGGGGGCCTGCAACAGAAAAGTGGAAGTTGGTGATTGTCTGGGGCTGCAAAAAGATCTATCTGAGGGGTGCCCCATCTGGCAAAAACTATCCCCAGTACTTGAGGATCCAGAGACCATTCGTGATGGCCCTGGGAAATCCTGCTGAGAGCATCTGCTAGGACATTGTCCTTTCCTGGAAGATGAACTGCTATGAGGGAAGTGTTCAGGGAATAGGCCAGAGACCACAACTTCATTGCCTCGGTGCACAAGGCCAAAGACCGAGTGCCCCCCTGCTTGTTGATGTACCACATTGTTGTGGTGTTGTCTGTTCTGACTTGTACCACTTTGTTCTGAACAGACGCAGAAAACACTTGAAGTGCTAAAAAGACAGCTCTGAGTTCCAGCAAATTGATGTGGAGCAGAGATTCCTGGGGGGACCACACTCCCTGAGTGGAGAGGTCGCCCATGTGGGCTCCCCACCCCAGGAGGGAAGCATCTGTAGTGAGGGTCAAGGAGTGAGACAGAGGAATGAAGGGGACCCCCAGTCTTAAATTGCTCTGATCCTGCCACCACTGGAGGGCCTGGATCAGGGTTCGGGATCAGGAATCAGGGACCAACTTGGAAAGGGGGTCTCTTTTCTGAGACCAAAAGGCTCTCAAGTGAAACTGAATGTCCCTCATCTGAAATCTTACTCCTTGCACTACGGCTGTGGACGCAGCCATGTGCCCCAGGAGCTGCAAAAAGTGTCTTGCTGGTCGAGAGACCTGCAGAGGCAGAGGAGGCCAGAGCCACCAAGTTCCTTACCCTCTCTAAGGGTAGGAAGGCTCTGGCCTGCTTTTGTGTCCAATTCTGCACCTATGAAGGTGAGCACCTGAACTGGTTCCAGAACTGACTTTGGAAGATTTAGCAAGAAGCCCAGGGAGGTGAGCAGCTGCTGGGTAACTTGCAGGTGAGATTTTACCTGTTCTGGGGACTGGCCTACAATGAGCCAGTTGTCCAGATAGAGAAAGACAACAATCATTTGCCTCCTTAAATGAGCAACTGCTACTGCCAGACATTTTGTGAATACCCTTGAGGCAGAGGTGAGGCCGAAGGGCATTGCTCTGAACTGGTAGTGACCTGAGGGCAGTTCGAATCTGAGGTACTTTCAGTGGGAGCTTCTGATTAGGACGTGAAAATAGGCATACTTGAGGTCCAGGGAGGCTAGCCAGTCCCCTGGCCTTAGAGAGGGTAAAAAATTGCCAGAGTTACCATTCTGAACTTTGGTTTCAAAAGGTGTTTGTTCAGATATCTGAGGTCTAAAATGGACCGCCATTCTCCTGTCTTTTTTGGGGTAAGGAAATATCTGGAGTACAGACCCTTGCCCTGGTGTAGGGGAGAAACCCTTTCTACAGCTCTGAGAGCCAGGAGGGTTGAGACTTCTGTTTCTAGAGTAAAGGTCTCTAAAGAGTCTGCAGGTGGGAAAGATTTGATTCTACTTCCAGGACCCACTTGTCTGAAGTTAGAGACACCCAGTTCTGAATGAAGTAAGCAAACCTGCCCCCTACAGGTAAAGGAGAATCGGCCCTGGGCACCCCATCAGGGTGTCTGTTTGGCAGGTGCTTTAGGCTGAGAGGTGGGAGCAGGCCTGCCCACACCCCGTCTGCCTCTGCCTCTGAAGAAGCCCCTCTGAGCATAAGCAGAGGAGGCCTGGGTTTGGTAAAAAGGCCTGTGAAAAGGCCTACCCCTACCCCTGGGGGTCTGCCTCTGAGGAGTGGCTTGCCGCTCCTTGGCTTGGGCACTCTTATAGGTAGTCCTATATTCATCCATTTTCTTCATATAATTCTCTGTCTGCTCCCCAAACAGAGAATTTCCCACCACAGGAAAATCCATAGCCTTAGTCTGGGTATCCTGTGACAAGCTAGTACACCTGAGCCAGGCCAACCTATGAAAAGCTACAGACGTAGCCGTGACTCTAGATGATACATCATTAAAATCCACAGCAGCATGAAACTGCACCTTGGATGCCTCAATGCCATCAGTAGCCACCTGTTCCAGCTCATTAGCAAGCTGGCCAGAGGCCTGTTTGGCCAAAGCCATGACAGTGTCCCATCTAGATTTTTGATACCTTGCTACATAAGCCATGTAATTTGCTTGCCTGAGTCCCAAGGACGCTGCCATGTATTTTTTTTTAGCCATGGCATCAATCTTCCTGGAATCCTTGTCAGGAGGATGTGAAGCCAGGGGAATATTAGCTTTATCACAGGCTGCAGCCTGAACCACCCCAACATGACTGCATAGCTGTGAAAGGAATTCTGTGTCAGGACCTGACAGTGTGTACCTCCTGTCCATCTTTTTATTCACAGGAGGCACAGAATTAGGAGTTTTTACAATTTTTATTGTTTGTTTCCTAAATGATTTATGCAAGGGAATAGACAATCTCCTAGACTCTGGTATATCCATCATTTCTACAAAATCAGGTTCCTCTTGCTCATCCACAGCTTCCTCCAATGGGAGCTGGAGGGTTTCAGCAACTTTTTTGTAAAACATAAAGTGAGAGGGGGACTCAGAAAGCATAGGGGGAGATTCTAAAGGTCTGTCTGGGGAGATGTCCGGTTCAATGGGCGCACCCAGACCCTCCAAGTCACATTCATGCTGTTCATAATCATCCTCCCCCTCCTCTGGTTCATAAAGCTCCTCAACATCATATTCCTGAACCGATGGAACCGACCGAACCGACCTTTTGCCAGACAGTGGCGGTTCGGATGGAACCGAAGAAAGTGACTGGACAATCTGAATAGCTCTTGCTATCTCTGCAGCAGTTGGAGTAAGAATTTTGGGCTCCAAACCTGCTGACTTTCTTGTTCTCTTTACTGGAACTGGCTCATCTGAGCCAGCTTTTCGTTTGCCCGAGGAAGTCTCGCCCTGGTCAGAGGGCACTCCCTCCGTTCGGTTGGCACCGAACCGGGCTGCCATCCGGTCAGCGGACTTTTGGCCTCTCTGCTCCTGAGCCTGCCAACTCTTATCCAGGGTAGCTGCAGGGAAATTTTTACAAATCTGGCAGTCTGAATTGAGGTGGTCAAACCTCAGACAATATATACATGTGGTGTGTGGGTCAGCCTTAGCAAGACTTCCCACAAGCATCACAGTGTTGAAACCCAGTGGGCCCGGTTTTTCTTTGGGTTTCTCAGACATAATGCCAGCCTAACCAAAAACTTGCCCTTTTAACGGCAGTGCCAGGCAAGATACCCCTTATCGGTTCCTAACCGTGTCACGGTCTTGGAAAACGTAATGAATTCCGCTTTTTTAGAACTGATAAGAACCGGGAACCGTGACTCTAAAACCTCTAATTTTTGTAACTTCAAGTTTTAAAGCAAGCTGATCGGTTCAAAACCGAACCGATAACATTTACAAGTTCCACACAGAAATTAAACTGAAATTACTTACGATACCACAGACAGAACTTGAACCGATCGGTTTTGCGGTTAAAATAATAATATTCTCGGTTGATTTGAACGGAGAAAACACTGTTTAAACCGAGAAATGAACCGAGCAGTAGGAGGAATCTCCGGAGCGACTGTTCAGTGAGGCGGAGTAAAGAATCTGACAGTTTGGGTTTGAAATAACGCAGACAGAGCTTCTCTAACCGAGCTCGTGCTCTAAGTTCCATTCTTAGAATGGGAGTTAACTCTTTCACCTCCGGAGCAGTTCTAATGGTGGGACAAACTGCAATTGTCATAATATAGCAAGACTTCATGTTGTTTGAAGAGTGGTGCCACTTACATCCTTGGGGTACCCAGAATCACTACATTTCAGTTCATGGTTCTCATACCAGAAGAATGTGCACAAGATAACATTACAGGGAAGGGTTAACATTATTAAAATGAATTTTCTTCCACGCCTCTTGCAGCCTTTAGGGATGCTCAGTATGGTACTATCAATTAAATGTTTCAAGGCCCTACATTCCACTATCATGAAATTCCTGAGTCAATGCAAAACTTTGAGAAGGGCTTACAAATAAGCAGGTCCAAAGGAACTGAAAGGCCTATGTCTACCTAATTTCCTGTTTCACTACCTTTCTTCGCATGGCAGTAAATACCTGAGATGGGGAACAGAAGCCCAAGGTGCTCCAGAAGAAGAGTACAGACCATGATGGCTGACTTATTGAAGAAGCTCGCTTCACAGTAGGACTGCCAATTATGGGCCCTCCACCCCCGATTCCTAAAACCTTAGGAGGCACTCTAATTTACAGGTCTGTCAGAGCCAATCTAAAACTTTGCAAGGCCCTGGGACTTAAGGTTTATAAAGACCTCTCCCAACCATTGCACAGGAACCCAAATCTTAAAACTGGACATCTCACCATCTCTGGGCAATGGGGGGGGGGGAGTGTATGTGTGTCCAAATCCATCAGATAGTAACTTCATTCTGGGTCAATCCCTGCACAAGGTGCCAAGCACTACGGGTTTCAAATCAATGCAGATGGCTCATTGTCCCATTAACCATATTAGGACCTCCACTTTGGTCCAAAGAAGTTGGGTTACACCAGAAGGCACTAGTTTCAGTTGCCCAGCTGCCATATGCCCAAGGCCCTGATTTTTCCATAATTCCACAGCCACAGAAATTGCCGTGGAATTTAATGTAAACCGCGGAAAAAACAGCAGAATATTATTTCGCAGTTTATCATGAAACTGTGGAATATTATTTCGCAGCTTGCATGAATTGTGGAATATTAATCTACCGTTTACATGAACTTTAGAATATTATTCATGGTTTACATGAACTGCAGAATACTATTACCCAGTTTATCATGAAACAAAGGTTACTCACCTGTAACAGTAGTTCTAGCAGTCGTATATGTTGTTCATCCACACCATCTGGCATGGTCCTTTCCCCTTTAAGAAGTGCCAGAAAGTCTTCAAGCTGGCTCCTCCCACCTACCCAGGTGGTATATCCCTCGGCTCCACCCCATGATGCCAGAACTTGCCCGGTGGAAGCAGAGTTTGTGTGCCTAAGCCACAGAAGGTTAGGTGGGCCTCTGTGAATAAACAGCATATACCACTCCTAGAAAGTACAGTTACGTTAGAAAGTACAGTTACGTAAGAACTTACCGTAACAGTAGATCTTTGAGAACAGCTCTTGCAGCAGGTTACACCATTAGGACTGAAGCCGGCAGGCACCAGGACCCCACAGAAATTTTCTAGCTAGCAGTATTCAGCGGGGACCGCCTACAACGTCGGTCCTGCCCCCGACGCCAGGCGAAAATGAAGGAGGCGGTCTCAGAATCCCCAGTCTCCCACCGGAGACTCCCGGCTGCTGGATGACATCAGAAGAGGAGACTGAGGATCCGCCATCAAATGGCAAACAGAAAAGAGGCTGTGAACACCTTATCCTAGGAGAAAGATGTTGGAACCAGAATCTACCTCCAGCAGGGATGGTGTGGGGAAAGTACCTGCTGCAAGAGCTGTTCTCGAAGATCTACTGTTACAGTAAGTTCTTACGTAACTGTACTTTCTTACTTCGAGAAACAGCTCTTGCAGCAGGTTACACCATTAGGACTGATTCCCAAGCAATCCTGGAAATCACACACCACTGGGAGGAGGGAAGGTAGAAATCCTCGAATGACATCGAGCCTAGGACAGAAGTCCTTGAAGGACTGCTAGACCAAAACCTGCTCTTCGCCTCGAATGCAATATCCAGGCTGTAATGCCTGATGAAAGTGTGTACGGAGCTCCAAGTAGCTGCAGCACAAATAGCTGAGGTGGATACGTTCTTTAAAGCTGCAAAGAGGTAGCCACCCTCTGGTGGAATGACCCTTAACTGTGCCCGGTAGGGGTTTGTTGCACTTCTGGTAACAGAACGTAATACACTGAATGAGCCACCTGGACAGTGACTGTTTAGAAACAGGAGCTCCCATCATCCTGTGGGTAAAGGAGACAAAAAGCTGGTCCGATTTTCAGTGGTGTTTGGTTTGGTCAGGTAGTATCTGAGACACCTATGCACATCTAAAGTGTGCAGAAGGGCTTCTCCTTGATTAGAGTACTTAGGGAAATACACTGGTAAATCGATATCCTGATTAAGGGTGAGTGCTGAGACCACCTTAGGCAGAAATTTAGGATTAGTCCGTAGGGATACCCTGTCTTGGTGGAAAACCAAATAAGGTTCTTTGCACATAAGTGCATGGAGTTCAGAAATTCTTCTGGCCGAGGTGACGGCAACTAAAAACAGAGTCTTCCAAGAGAGAAGATGTAGCTTGCAATCCGCGGCTGGTTCAAAGGGTGGCAGCGTAAGCTGCTCCAGGACAAAGGGTAGACCCCATGATGGAATCGGATCCTTAATCGGGGGCCTAAGGTGGAGGACACCCCTCAGGAAGGCACGTGTCGTGTCCAATTGAGCTATAGCGTGTTGGCCTATAGGGACGTGATAGGCTGAGATGGCACAGAGATGTACCTTGATCGAGGAGTAAGCCAAGCCTGACTGGAAAAGGGACAGCAGGTAGTCCAATACCAGCTTCTCTGGACAATCCAAAGGTGAAAAGCTACCCGCTTGGATCCATAAACAAAATCTTCGCCACTTCATGGCGTAGGTCGCATGGGTAAGTAAGTAAGTAAGTAAAGTAAGTAAAATTTTATTTATATTAAGCGCCTTCCCAAGCTCAGGGCGCTTTAATAAAACAAGTGAAATCACATTTCAAACAATAAATCAAACAACCATACAATACACTTACTCATTATGTACCAACAAATGCTAGGCAAAAAGAAAGTTTTAATTGTTTTTAAAACTTTCAACAGTTAGGCATTCTCGTATCTGACGAGGTAGAGAATTCCACAGGGTTGGTGCCATATAGGCAAAAGATCTACCTCCAGACATCTTTAGATGTACCCTGGGAATCTCTAGCAATCCCTCATCAGAGGAGCGAAGAGAACGGACAGGACAGTAAGGCACCAAGAGCTCTTTCAGGTAGTGGGGTCCCAAATCATGTAGGGCCTTAAAGGTCAATAATGCGACCTTGAAGGTGATCCACCACTGTACTGGCAGCCAGTGCAAATCACGCAGCACAGGTGTTATATGGCTAGATCGTGAAACTCCCATCAACAACCTGGCCGTTGCATTCTGCACAAGCTGCAAGCGGTGGATATCCACCCCCGGCAGCCCTAGATAAAGCGCATTGCAGTAATCAAAACTGCTGGTAACAAAGGCGTGGACCAAAATGGGAAGATCTTCCCGTGGAACCAAGTGTTTCACCCGGGCAATATTCCTCAGATGAAAAAAGGCAGATTTGACTACGGCCGACACCTGAATCTTCATAGTCAGTCTTTCGTCAAAAATTACTCCCAGGTTACGTACTTGGCCAGAGGCTAGAAGCTGGGCCCCCCCAAGATATAAACCCGAGGGTTTCCCCGTCCAAGCCCCTGTTATCCTCCCTCCAGGGTCCACAACCAACACCTCAGTTTTCCCTGGATTCAACCTAAGCCAACCAGCACTCATCCAATCCTGAATCTCCAGGAGGCAGTTATTAAACATAGTGATGGAATCCGACTCCTGATCAGGCATAAAAGACAGGTAGAGCTGAGAATCATCAGCATAACAATGAAAACTCAGCCCATACCGTCTTATAATGTCCCCCAGTGGAAGCATATACACCGCGAATAACATAGGGGACAGCACCGACCCCTGAGGTACCCCACAGGGCAGACAGCGAGGGGCCGAGGTGTTAACTCCCGATACCACTCTCTGAGATCTGCCCTCCAAAAAAGATCGAAACCAACTGTGGACTGCTCCCCTCAGACCACAGAGAAACCACAGGCAGTCGAGCAACACCCCATGATCCATGGTGTCAATGCTGCTGAGAGATCCAGGAGAACCAAGATGGAACGGGTCCTTTGATCTCTTGCCATCAGGAAATCATTCAATACCCGAACAAGAGCCGTCTCTGTACTGTGCCTCTTCTTGAAGCCAGATTGGAGAGGGTCATAGATATTGTGGATGGACAAATGATCCTCCAGTTGCAGAGCGACCACCTTCTCAATAACCTTCCCTACAAAAGGGAGGTTAGAGACTGGTCTATAATTTGCTGGGCAGTCGGGGTCAAGAGAGGGCTTTTTCAAAAGGGGGTATATTACCACCTCCTTTAAGGGATCCGGAAAGATCCTCTCTCTCTAATGACACCACCACTATCCCAGCCAGGACTGGGCTGATAACATCTACACACCCCACCACCAGGTGAGTAGGGCCTGGGTCCAACTTACAATAGGTAGGTCGCAGAGTCTGGATAATCCTCACAATAACTATTACTGCTGGTAGTCTAAAGGTAGACCCGTACAACTGGGCATTAGTACCACCCGATTGATCAGTACAATGCTCAATAGAAAGACACTGGCCGATCTCATCCCTGATGGTGGATACCTTGTCAGCAAAGAATTTCGCAAACTCACACTGTACCTGTGATAATGCTGTACCAGTCTGGAGACAGACTGGATTGCACATCTGTCCACAGTCCGGAAGAGCTGGGATGGTCTATTCCTAGCTGCAGCAATTTCCCTGGACAGGAACTCTGCCTTCTTATGGGAGATTGCTGATTGGTAGAATTTATAATGTTCTAACAATTCAAGTCTATCCACCTCCAGTTGAGTTTTCCCTAACGTCTTTCTAATCTTCGTCCCTTCCTCTTCCACTCACGGACCTCCCCTTCAAACCAGGGAGCCCCTAGGTGAAGAGTACGGGGACGAACATGAATTGGAGCTATGGCATCCAGGGCCTCAGTCACAACCCTATTATAGGCCAAGACCAGTGGCCCTGGATCCATACTATCCCTTGGGAAATCTGAGAAGTCCAGCTCCGTCATTAGGCCCTCTGAGGTAATCCCTCTTAAAGGACGGAACTGTACTAACTCCCTGGGGGCAGGCCTATTTCGGGGGGCCGCAAATCTAAACCTCAGGGCGTGATAGTCAGACCATCCGACTGGCTCCACCTCCACATCAGATATCTCCATCCCCAGATGGAAAACCAAGTCCAATGTATGCCCCCCCTCATGGGTTGCAGAGGTAATTACTTGTGACAGGCCCAATGAATCCATTAATTGAAGGAGATTTTGACCAAATGGCGAGAGTTCATCGTCGACCCAGGCATTGAAATCCCCCAGAATTATCCATCTGGGAGATTCCAATACCATGTCGGCGACGAAGTCCGTAACCTCCTTCAGGAACTCCCTCTCATCCCCTGGTGGACGGTAGATAAGAAGGGTCCTGTAGCCTGCACCTGCACCCATTATGCATTCAAAGGAGTTGGTATCACCAACTGGCACCTCCCTGAGATCCAGATCTTGTCTAAAACAGACGGCAACCTCCCCGCCCCTCCGGTCCACTCTCGGGCGGTGAATCACCAATAACCCAGCCGGAACCGCGGAGTCCAACACAGGACCAGCATTTCCATCTAGCCAGGTCTCGGTGATGCAAGCCAGGTCGACTGAGGAAACAAGATCCGCAATCACTGCAGTCTTGTTCTAATCGACCTGGCATTGCTTAACTGTCGCCGAAAGGGACGGAAATCCACGGTGATCCCACTTCCTGCCTGACACACTCCAAGTCAGTGCCCTTGGGTATGGGAACTAGGCAAGGAGGACCTCGCCCAGTACCCATTTCGCCCCAGGGCATCTCATAGCCCTCACTGCCTGTATCGGTTCTCTTCCTCCCATCCCCCAACAGTTCCAAGATCCCTGTATCCTTCTACTTTTTGATCTTACAATGCCAAGATTTCGACATCTAGCATAAACCTCCACTGTAAGTGGGGGTAATTCAAAGAGACGGAGATCCCGAAGTCTTGAGGGGGAGTACTGCCTAACCATTTTACTTATACCCCGACACATATTTTAAACCAATTTATTCACTCTCATACAAACAACAACCCTCCCACCCCAACTTAAATAATAATAACCAAAAAATATGAACAAAGTAAAATAAAATACCCCTTAAAATATTAAAACAATTTTATACACATCTAAGAGAGTCCAACTGATCTAGGCCCAAAATTCCAATCAGATAACTATCAAACGAAACAATAACTAATAAAATAAAACCCCCAGGCAACCCAGGCAGGGTAGCCGGTTTCCTGGCAGCAGTGAGAATATCTGCTACCTCTTGCGAGACCCATGTCGCATCATGGCTATGTCTCTAGGAGCCAAGCATGTAGGTTCAGGGAACATAGGTCCGGATGGACCAAGGAACCCGCCTCCTGAGACAGCAAGTGGGAGGTGATTGGCAGCAGCACTGAAGGTTCCCAGGACAGCCGATGCAAAACAGGGAACCAGATCTGCCTGCGCCAAAAGGGCGCAACCAGTATCAGTGTCGCTTGCTCTCTGCGAAGTTTCAGAAGAACCCTCTGCATCAACGGAAAAGGGGGAAAGGCATAGAGGAATCTGCCTGCCCAGGAGAGGGACAACGCGTTTCGCCAGAAAACACCAGGCCCTGGATCTAGCGCGAAAAAATTGGGCAGTTTTGCATTGGATGGGGACACAAAAAGGTCTAATTCTGGAGTACCCAATCTGCAAAACAGATCCTCTGCTACCTTCTGAAGTAGTTCCCATTCGTGGACTCTGGCCTGAGAGCGGCTCAGGCTATCTGCCATGACGTTGTCCACTCCTGGAACATGAATGGCAATGAGGTTTGCGGCGAGTTGCAAGACCCAGTCCCACACTCTCATGGCCTCCCTGCAAAGTGGGTAGGAATGGGTGCCTCCTTGTTTGTTGAGGTAATATATCACTGCGGAATTGTCTGTTTGTAACAGAAGTGTACCCGGTGGGATCTCCGACTGGAAGGCCTGCAGGGCGTAAAGAACTGCCCTCATTTCCAGGATATTTATGTGGAGATGAGTCTCTTGGTCTGTCCACAAGCCCTGAGACCATCGAGGTGTGCTCTCCAACCGAGCACTGAGGCGTCCGTGGAGAGTGTCACAGTCAGGGATGGCGCAATGAAGGGGACTCCCACAGAGAGATTCCTCGAATCTAGCCACCATTGCCAATCTCAGATTACGGCCTTCGTGATCTGGATTGGATGCTGCAGATGGTCTTGCTTTTGGTCCCATTGGACCCTTAACATCCACTGGGTTACCCGGATTTGGAGATGGGCTAGTGGGACTGTTGCAATGGCCGCAGCCATGTGTCCGAGCAGGCAAAGGACCAGTCTGGCAGGAATGGTCTTCTTCATCGAAATGTCCCCGATGAGGGATCTGATGTGTTCCACTCTGTCCGGGGGGAGGAAGGCTTTCCCTTGGACAGCGTCCAGAACTGCACCTATGAATTGCAGAGTCTGGGACGGAACCAGGCGTGACTTCTCGTGATTGATGATGATGATGCCCAATGTCTCGAAAAAGAGACTGAGTGCAGTGAATAGCGGACATCAGGGCCTCCCGGGAAGGCGCCATGAGAAGCCAGTCATCCAGGTAGGGGAACACGTAGTGGCCTTGTCTCCTCAGAGATGCGGCTACAACCGCCATGCACTTCGAAAACACCCAAGGTGCCAATGACAGTCCAAAAGGAAGGGCTCGGAACTGATAATGGCGACCCTGAGACTTGAAGCGCAGAAATTTCCTGTGTGCCTGAGCAATAGGTATATGCAGCTAGGCATCCTGCATGTCTAGGGATGCTAGGAAGGCGTCCTGCTTGAGCATGGGAATCAGACCTGGGAGGGTCACCATGCAGAAGCGTTTGTACAGAACCGAATCGTTGAGGTCGCTGAGGTCCAGTATTGGACAGAGGTCCCCTGTCTTCTTTGGAAAGAGAAAGAAGTGAGAATAATATCCTAGACCCCTCTGGTTCCATGGTACGTGCTCTATGGCTTCTTTTCCCAGAAGCGCGAGCACCTCCTGCTGTACGAGCAGGGCATGCTTTCCTGAGTAATGGGAGAGCAGGGGAGGTCTTGCCGGTGGGTGGTCGAGAAATTCTCTGAAATGGCCTTTCTTGACCAATTGAAGAACCCACCTGTCAGTGGTGATCGACTGCCACCCTCAAAAGTGGCGAGCGATGCGACCCCCGACCTTTCGTGCCTGTTGATCCACAGGAGGGGATGGGGCCGGTAAGGAGTCATGCTGTGGCAGCACTGGTCCCTGTGGGCTGGGCCAGTTTTGTGTAACGTTGGCCTCTACCTGGGGATGACTTGGCCTGGGCTTTACACTGAAAACTGCCCCTTTTCTGCTGGCCCGATCATGGCTGCTGCCTCTGTTGCCAGCTGCGAAAGCGGCTCTGGTTCCTACGAAACGAATTAGGCCTGGATCTGTACATTGCCTGTACAGATCAGACTGCCTTCCCCGCGTCCTGGAGTTTGGTGATGACCTTCTCCGAGGATTCACCAAAGAGTACTTCACCATTATACGGGACGTCCAGAATGTTCTTCTGTACGTCCGGGGTGAAGCCAGACCTGATGGCGCATGAAGTAGCCGCGTACGTATGCCTCCCCAGGCATCCAATTGCTTGGATTCCTAGTCCGGTGGCTGTGTGCTCATATGTTGAGGTCTTTGAGACCAGTCATACGAGGCCGTGATGACCAGGGAGTCTGCCAGAGGTTGTTTAGCCAAGTACTGGTCATCTCTCGGGGCCTTGTGCAGGAGGTCAGCCTTCTTCGGCACTGCGGGAGTGGAGTGCGAACGATTCCACGCAGCCTTGGTGACGTCCACAAAAGTGTCCACCAAGGGTGGTACTATCACAGGCTTTGGGCCTTTCTGCCGAAGATAGCGGGCAAGGCGTTGTCATTCGGGGTCAAGGTCCTCAGCATCCCACCCCATGTTGTCCTGGATGTGCCTCATGATCTCAGCGAAAGAGGGATCATCCAGAGGAGACCTGGGGAGGTCAAGTAGGTCAGAAGAGGAGATGCTGAGTGGAGAAGGAGATCTGGAGTAGTCCAAGGTGTCCGATCTGTAGTCCTCCCCCGATGGAGTATACCGACGCCTTCTGGGTCGCTTGGGGCTGGGAGACCCTGATGGAGATCTGGATGGAGGCCTTCTTCTGTCTTTAGAACTGCCCCTAGGAGGTGGAGTCTGTTCCTTGGGGGTTGGTGGTCATCCTGCTGGCCCCTTTGGTGGAGAAGGGGGCGTAGGAGGCGAAGGAGTAGGAGGAGTAGGAGGAGGAGGTTTAACAGGAACCACATCCTTTTGGATGGTGTCCCACCAAAAAGTAAAGAGTTCCTTTACTTCTTCAATATTCATACCCAACGATGGGCCTGGCACCAGTGGTCTGTCACTGGGGATGGGCGTCGGGTCCCCTGGTGTCTCCAGGTTTGAGAAAGGTTCTTGCCGGAGCCCGGCATCCTTGGTATCACCCGCCTGGTCTTCAGGCAGTGTAGGGTCCTCCTCAGTCGAGTCCCTGTGACCGGCGTCCGCTCCGCCGGTGATGGGGGACGGTCTTCTGCTCTGGAGAATGCGATGCCGACGTTGGTCTCTTGGCCAATGCCCCCAGATCCGGGGAACGCCCAGCCGGTGACGGGTGTCTGGCCGGCATCATTGGTTCCTGAGAGCGCCTGGCCAACTTCTGATGCTTAGCCGACGTCGGGTGTTTAGCTGACGTCAGGTCCGACGCCCGCTTCAGGGACGTCAGGTCCTTAGTCCTTTCACGGAGATGGATCAGGACCTCTGGGAGGTTGGGAGACTGATCTGGAGTCGGTGTCCCGACGTCAGGTGGAAGATGAAGATTTATGGTGCTCGGAAGACTTGGAAGAGGCCTTAGATGGAGTGGAGGAAGCTGAGGGCCTCGAAGTCTTGATCAGCTGGAGTGAAGAAGAGCCACCTGAAGCCCGGACCTTAACCGGGGGGGCTGTGACTGAGCCCTGGAGGGAGAGCAGTCCGATCTGGTGGAGCCTGAGCTGCAGGAGTCCGAGGCCCGAGTCGGGGATCTGGACGTAACCTTCTCCTGGTGCTTGTCCCGGTGCTTATGTGCTTTCGAGGAAGATTCTCCCCTAGAGGAAGGTTCTTGGTCCATCCTTTTCAATTTTTCCTCAAGAAGATACGCCTGTAGTGCCTTCTGACAGCGGATCCTGGTGCGGCTATTGAACCCTTGGCAAAAGGTGCAGGCCTTGGTATCGTGGTCCGGGCCTAGGCAACGCACGCAGGAGGAGTGAGGATCCTTGAAAGGGATCTGTTTTCCGCAGGCACACTTAGAAAGGTGACCCTCAAGTGAAGGAGTTGGAGTGGACATCAGTTAGCAAAACACACAGAAAGTTCTGTAGTCGTCGTACGCTAGGTAGAGACCGAGAGGCTGATGCTGGTGAGTCGACAGCGGAAAAAGAACTGGGGATTCTGGGGGACCGCTTCCTTATGTACTACGGCTGACGTCGGGGGCAGGACCGACATCGGAGGCAGTCCCCGCTGAATACTGCTAGCTAGAAAGTTTCCGTGGGGTCCTGGCACCTGCAGGCTTCAGTCCTAATGGTGTAACCTGCTGCAAGAGCTGTTTCTCGACGTAAGATCTTACCGTAACAGCAGATCTTCAAGAAGAACTCTTGCAGAAGGTAATAACTCATAGGACAATGTCACCAGGCACTAGGACCCCATAGAAAACTTCTAGCTAGCAGTCCAAGGTGGGGGACTACCCCCAATGTTGGCTCCGCCCACATCAGCCACTGTATAAAGGGGGAGGCCCCCCGGCATCACCTCAGTTCACCCGCCGGAGATCCGGCTAGCTTAAAGGATCAGACAAACTGAGGAGGCTTTGTCATCCCAAAAGGAGTAACTGGAGAAAAAGCACTGGGGAGGAGGAGGAGAGCTAGCTGCAAGAGCTTTCTCAAGACTGTACAGTTATGTAAGAACTTACCATAATAGTAGATCTTTCGAGAAAAGCTCTCAGGTGCAGGTAACACAGGTAGGACTGAAGCCAGCAGGCAGCAGGATTCCATGGAATACGTCTAGCTAGCAGTCTATGGCAGGGACCACCTCCGACGTCACATATGGTAAAAAGGGAGGGAGGTCCCCAGCGTCCCTCAGTTCTCCCGTTGGAGACTCCGGCATTGAGGATGGAAGGTGATCAGGAACAGAGAACCGAGGTGAATACCACATAGAGCAATCGGAACATTGCAAATGCAAACCAATTGCAGAACAGAGTCCTCTAGGGGGAAGGTGGGCAGGAAGCCATACCTGCTGCAAGAGCTTCTCTCAAAGATCTACTGTTATGGTAAGTTCATACGTAAAGTACAGTTACATAAGAACTTACTGTAACAGTAGATCTTCGAGAACAGCTCTTGCAGCAGGTTACGCCATTAGGACTGAAGCCGTCAGGCACCAGAAACCCACGGAAATTTTCTAGCTAGCAGTATCCAGCAGAGACCACCCCCGACGTCGGTCCCGCCCCCAACATCAGGCATCGTATAAAAGGGGGCAGTCCCCCGGAATCCCAGCCGTTCAATGACATCAGAAGTGGAGACTGAGGATCCGTCATCAAAAGGTATTCAGAATGGTGTTAAAAACACCTAATCCTAGAACAGAGATATCAGAACAACTCTAACTCCAGAGGGGATGGTGGAAGGGAAACTACCTGTTGCAAGAGCTGTTCTCGAAGATCTACTGTTACGGTAAGTTCTTAGGTAACTGTACTATCTTATTTCGAGAAACAGCTCTTGCAGCGGGTTATACCTTTAGGACAGATTCCCAAGCAATAGTGGAAATCCCTCGCAGGTGGGAGGAGGTTAGGTAGAGATCACGATTTGAACCGAAGCCTAGGATAGAAGTCCCTGAAGGACTGTTAGACCAAAACCAGCTCTTCGCCGTGAAGCCACGTCCAGGCTATAATGCCTGATAATGGTGTGCACAGTGCTCCAGGTAGCTGCTGCACAGATGGCTGAAGTGGACACATTCTTCATGGCTGCAAAGGAGGTAGCCACCCCCCTTGTGGAATGACCCCTGACCGTGCCCGGTAAAGGTTTGTTACGATTCTGGTAACAGAACGTGATACAGTGGATGAGCCACCTTGACAGCGATTGTTTAGAAACTGGAGCTCCCATCATCCTATGGGTGAAGGAGACGAAAAGCTGATCAGATTTATGGTGGTGCCTGGTTCTGCTCAGGTAGTATCTTAGACACCTATGCACATCTAGAGTGTGCAACAGGGCCTCTCCTCTATTAGAGTATCTAGGAAAGTACACTGGTAAATTGATGTCCTGATTGAGGGTGAGCGCTGAGACCACCTTAGGTAGAAAGTTTGGATTTGTCCTTAGGGATACCCTGTCCTGGTGAAAAACCAAATAAGGTTCTTTGCACATCAGTGCATGAAGTTCAGAAATCCTTCTGGCTGAAGTAACGGCAACTAAAAATAACTTTTTCCAAGTTAGGAAACGTAGCTCGCAATCTGCGGCTGGTTCAAAAGGCGGCAGCATGAGCTGCTCCAGGCCAAAACGTAAATCCCATAGAGGAATAGGATCCTTAATCGGAAGTCTATGGCGGAGAACACCTCTCAGGAAGGCTCGTGCTGTGTCCAACTGAGTTATGGGATGTTGGCCTATAGGTGTATGATAGGCTGAGATGGCACAGAGGTGTACTTTATAGAGGAGTAGGCCAAGCCTGCCTGGAAGAGAGACAGGAGGTAGTCCAGGACCGACCTTTCCAGACAATCCATAGGGGAGAAGCCTCATGCTTGAGCCCAGAGGCAAAATCTGCACCATTTCATGGCGTACATGGTGTGAGTGGCCAGTTTTCTAGCAGCCGCTAGAACATCTGCTACATCTTGCAAGACCCCGTACCACATGATGGCTTTGTTTCTAGGAGACCGCGTGCAGGTTCAGAGAGCAAAGTTCCGGATGGACCAAAGAACCTGCCTCCTGGGACAATAAGTGAGAGCTGATTGGCAGGGGAACTGGAGGTTCCTGGGACAGCTGGTGCAGCAGAGGGAACCAAATCTGTCTGGGCCAAAAAGGCGCGATAAATATCAGCGTCACCTGCTCTCTGTGGAGTTTGAATAGGACCCTCTGGATCAACGGCAAGGGAGGAAAAGCGTAGAGGAATCTGCCCGTCCAGGAGAGGGACAACGCGTCTCGCCAGAAAACACCAGGCCCTGGATCTAGCGAACAAAAATAGGGCAGTTTTGCGTTGGATGGGGACAAGGAAAGGTCTAATTCTGGTGTGCCCCATCTGTGAAACAGATCCTCTACTACCTCCTGGAGTAGTTCCCATTCGAGGACTCTGGCCTGAGAGTGGCTCAGGCTGTCTGCGACGACATTGTCCACTCCTGGGACATAAACAACAATGAGGTTTACGCCGTGTTGTAGAACCCAATCCCACACCCTCATGGCCTCCCTGCAAAGCGGGTAGGAATGGGTGCCTCCTTGCTTGTTGAGGTAATACATCACCGCGGTATTGTCTGTTTGTAGCAGCAGAGTACCCGGTGGGATCTCCTACTGGAAGGCCTACAGGGCATACAGAACTGCTCTCATTTCCAAAATATTTATGTAGAGATGAGCTTCCTGGGGTGTCCACGAGCCCTGAGACCTGACCCTGTCGAGGTGTGCTCCCCAACTGAACCCTGAGGCATCCGTGAAGAGCGTCACAATCGGAGATGGCACAATGAAGGGGACCCCCGTCGACAGGTTCTTTGAATCTAGCCATCATTGCCAATCCCAGATGATGGCATTCGTGATCTGAATTGGCAGTTGCAAATGGTCTTGCTTTTGATCCCATTGTACCCGTAACATCCACTGGGTCACCCGCATGTGGAGACAGGCTAGTGGGACTGTTGCAATGGCTGCAGCCATGTGTCCGAGCAGGCAAAGGATCAGTCTGGCTGGGACAGTCTTCTTTGCCAAGATGTCCCTGATGAGGGATCTGATGTGTTCCGCTCGGTCCTGGGGCAGAAAAGCTCTCCCTGGACGGTGTCCAGAACTGCGTCTACGAACTGCAGATTCTGCGACAGAACCAGGTGTGACTTCTCCTGATTTATAATGATGCCCAACGTCCCGAACAGGGATTGAGTACAGTGAATAGCGGACATCAGGGTCTCCCGAGAGGGTGCCATGAGGAGCCAGTCATCCAGGTAGGGGAACACGTAGTGGTCTTGTGTCCTTAGAGCCGCCACTATGACTGCTATGCACTTCATAAATACCCGAGGTGCAGATGACAGTCCGAAAGGATGGGCTCGGAACTGATAATGGTGACCTAGAAATTCGGAGCGCAAGAACTTCCTGTGCGCTCAAGCAATGGGTATGTGCAGGTAGGCGTCCTGCATGTTCAAGGATGCTAGGAAGGTGCCCTGCTTGAGCATGGGTATCAGACCGGGAAGGGTCACCCTGTGGAAGCATTTGTAGAGGACCGAAGCATTGAGATCGCTGAGGTCCAGTATTGGACGAAGGTCCCCTGTCTTTTTGGGAACCAGAAAGAAGCGGGAATAGTACCATGCACCTCTCTGGTTCCTCGGTACATGCTTTATAGCTTCTTCTTCTAGAAGCATGAGCACCTCCTGCTGTATGAGCAGTGCGTGCTGACCCCAATTGCGGGAAAGCAGGGGAGGTCTTGACAGTGGATGGTCGAGGAATTCTATGAAGTGACCTTTCTTGACCATTTGAAGTACCCACCGGTTGGTGGTAATCGACTGCCACCCTGAAAAGTGGCGAGCGATGCGACCCTCAACCTTTTCTTCCCGTTGATCCAGAGGAGGGGCGGGGGCCGGGAAGGAGTCATGCTGTGGCAGCATTGGTTCCCACAGGCTGGGCCGGTTTGGTATACCGTTGACCTCTGCCTGGGGAAGGTTTAGGTTGGGCCTTGAGGTGGAAGGTGCCCCTTTGCTGCTGGCCAGAACGTGGCTGCTGTAGTTGTTGCCGGCCGTGAAAATGGTTCTGGTTCCTATGAAAGAAACCAGATTTGGATCTGTACATGGCCTGTACAGACCTTACTGCCTTCCCGGCATCCTGAAGCTTGGTGATGACCTTTTCAGAGGGTTCACTGAACAGGACTTCTCCATTGTAAGGGACATCAAGAATACTCTTCTGTATGTCCGGGGTAAAACCGGAGACATGGAGCCAGTAGTGTCTCCGGAGACAGACGCCTGAAGCTGCGCCCCTGGTGGACAAGTCCGCAGAATCATATGTGGCTCGTAACACTTGGGTCCCCACATCTGACCCTGTACGGAGGAGGTTCAAGAGCTCCACCTTCTGCTCACCATCCGGTAGTTTTTCAACTAGGTCCTGACCCTGTTCCCACAGGGCATTCTGAAACTGAACCATATGACACAGATAGTTCAGGGACCTGATGGAGCATGTAGCAGCCGCATACATGCGGCTCCCCAGGACATCCAACTGCTTGGATTCCTGGTCCGGTGGCTGCGTGCTCAGATGCTGTGCTCATTGGGACCTGTCATGAGAGGCCGTAATGATCAGGGAATCAGCCAGAGGTTGTTGCGCCAAGTACTGGTCCTCTGTTGGGGCCCTGTACAGGCGGTCAGCTTTCTTCGGCACCATGGGGGTGGAGTGCAGATGCTTCCATGCAGCCTTGGTGATGTCCACGAAGGTGTCCACCAAGGGTGGCACTACCACAGGTTTAGGGTCCTTCTGCCGAAGGTAACGAGCCAGGCGCTGTCTCTCAGGGTCGAGGTCTTTTGAATCCCATCCCATGTTCTCCTGGATGTGCCTCATGATCTCGGAAAAGGAGGGATCATCCGGAGGTGACCTTGGCAGGTCATGCTCGTGAGTCAATGGCGGGAAAAGAACTGGGGATTCTGGGAGACCGCCCCCTTTTATACGGTGCCTGGTGTCAGGGGCGGTCCCTGCTGGATACTGCTAGCTAGAAAATTTCCGTGGGGTCCTGGCGCCCGGCTTAGTCTCTATTGAGATTTGCTGCAAGAGCTGTTACTCGAAGTAAGATCTGTACTATCTTACTTTGAGTCAGCTCTTGCAGCAGGTAACACAGGTAGGACCAAGTCCCAAGTGGTAGAGGAGACCCAGTCTAGTCTTGAGTGGAGGACACAGAAAATTAGGAGGGAAGTGCTCTCAGGAGAGGAGTCCCTGCAGAACCGCAAGACCGAAGCCCACTCTGCATCAGGAGGCAATGTCAACACTGTAGTGTCTAATGACAGTATGAACAGAATTCCATGTAACTGCCGCACAAATGTCAGCTGCAGACACATTTCTAAGAGTGGCAAAAGAGGCTGCTTCTCCTCTCGTGGAGTGATCCTTCACTGAGCCCAGCAAGGGTTTGTCATACTACTGGTAAGCGCTCTGGATCCTGGGGGAAAAGGAAACATAAAGATGGTCAGAACATCTAAATTCTCTCATTCTGGAGAGATAGAAATGCAAAATGCAATGAACATCTAGCATGTAGAGAAGAGCCTCCCCCCTGTTTGAGTGTTCGGGATAATACACTGGGAGGTGTATGTCCTGATTCAGAGTCAACTCAGACACCACCTTCGGTAAGAACTTAGAATTGGTCCTCAAGGCCACCTGGTCCTTGTGGAATATCAAATAAGACTCCTTACACATCAGGGCATGAAGCTCAGAAATTCTTCGAGCAGAAGTAACAGCAACTAACAAGCATTTGTCAATGCCGAATATTTGCTTGCTGGCATTGGCATTGGTAGTGTAGGAGTTAGAGAGATGCATAATAGGAATGGCAGTGAAGTATTGAAACTGAAGCCAACCCCACCACCACCCTACAGAGACTGACAGGCATTGGGATGTGCCTTTGGGTCACCAGGCATAATGGGCATGCCATTTCACCACACCCTACCCTGCGGACACCGACAAGTGTCACGGTGTGCTTTGGTGTGTTTGGGCCTTGTGCTCACCCCATTTCATAAGGAAATACAGTATAATAGGAATAATGACCTCCAGGGTGGAAGTTATGCTGGGATAACATCCCTTCTCAGGTGTTGGACACCATGGGGGCCCAACCACCCGAGGTGGGACGGTATCCCAGCATAACACCCACCCTATCAGGCATTATTCCTTTAGCACACTTTGTCCCACGTTCATGTAAACCAGTCCCTTAAGACAGGCACAGAATAGTTTTTTCTGGTGGAGCAATAGAAATGCCATAAAAATAATACAAATACAAAACATGGGACCACTGTATACTCACAATATACCACTCCAGGGTGTGGGTAATGCTAGGATTTACCCACTGGTGTACAACACAACTTAGGTGGTAAATCCTAGCATAACTCACACCCTATGGTGGTATATTGCATAAGCAGTAAGTAGCTGCTAAGAAGTGAGTGATTTAAAGCAGTTGTAGCAGTAATATAAATTTGATTACTAATTAAACAAAAATGGCCAAAACATGTCAGAATATAGGATAGTCACTAAAAGAAAGAATTGAGCCCAAGTAAACCTTTTTTAGACCTACTGCACCATGGAAAACAATACTCTATAAGAATACTATTACCCCTGTTGTACGTAGCCATTTTATTAACAGTGAACAATGCTAATATATCCTCCCCAAAGTTTAAGAAAACAAAATGCTGCAAAAATAAAGCGATACACGGTGTACCTGCAGTCTCATTTTCAAACCACCGTGGCGGATCTGCAAGACTCTTGCAATCCCTCTCGCTCTTTCCTCCTTATAGGATGTCTGTGCACCAGCCCTGGGGGTTTCCGTAGCATTGCACCGCACTTTGCGCTAGCGACACTTCCTGGTCAGGACTATTGCTTTCCTGCAGGATTATTTCCCCTCCAAAGGCACATTGGAGACAAGACTGTGGCATATAATTACTAGGAGACATTGAAGGGCCAAAAGTTAAAACACGAAATGTTTGAATTGTTAATTTGTTAACAGTGTGACTATGATCCAATGCTTGTAAATAGTAACTTTGTACTGCACCACAGGACCTTTCCTAATAATACAACACAGGTTTCTTTAAAGTGGGCAATTGTCCAGTTGCGGACTCAGTCAGTTCTGTATGAAGTATTAAAAAGCTGAAATGTATACATTTCCTTTGTGTTTTCCAAAGTTTTACCAATAATTTCTATAACTTTAATTCAATTTAAAACTTTATAAAATTCTTCCCATTGTGGCCTACTGAGAAATCTGGGCTCGGGAGCAGCCTTAGTCCATGTTGACACTGGCACGGAGACACTCCCTGTGTCGCTGCTGATTGGCTGAGTGCAGGCCCTTTAGCCTTTGAATGGCTGCGGATTTGGTCTGTCACAGGAGGTTCAGCCAGGGATAGGACTGAGAAGGGATTTGTAGAGTGGGAGATTAGTGGAGCAACTTGATTGATTCAATGTTTTATTTCATTGTAGTCGCAAAGTTGTAAGAGAAGAGGTAGCAGTCGGTAGCATTAGTATAAATTTCAGGATTCCAGCATTTATGCTGGTACACTTTCTGATTCAAATGAGTTACTATGCTGTTACTAGGAGCGAGTCAATTCATGAGTGAGCTGTGAGTGATTTCAGATCCAAATTTAGGGTATCAGTGCAATATTGCCACTTTGAAATGAGTTATTATGCTGCTACTAGGAGCGAGTCAATTCATGAAGAGCACCTGTGAGCAAATATAGGGTATCAGTGCTGTGGAGCGAAATGTATCAGTGCTGTGGAGCGAAATGACATGGGAGTGAATTTACATGGGAGGGAAATTGACAGAAACGAACTGTCAGGACGTAATTAGGTGGAATGTAATGACGGGAGCGAAATGTCATGCTCCCAGAGATCTGGTAGTACTTTTCCGTCAGCCGATCCTCTGTCTGGGTTCACTCCCCTCTCGTGCTCAGTGAAGCAGAGCTCTGGCTTTCAACTGTACGGCACTGCATTTTTTGCTGTCATAGACAGCTGCAGCATTCATTGGTGAACTGTGGCCACTCCTATAAACACAGTAAGGGAATTGGAAGACAGGGTGCCACACCTCCAGAAACTCAGATGATGGCACTATGTTTCTTGCACATGCGTGGAAGCAAACATAAAAATAACACTTTCCAGGAAAGAAAGCAAAGCTTGTAATCTGTAGTTGGTTCATAAGGGGTAAGGTAAGCTTTTCCAACATGCAAAGCAAGTCCCAAGGAGGTATGGGGTCCCTGATAGGAGTCTTATTATGGAGAATGCCCCACAGAAAGGTGTGGGCTACATCCAACTGTGCCACAGTTCTGCCTTGAATAGGAGTATGGCGGGCAGAAATAGCAGACAGATGCACTTTTATGGAGTTCAAGGGTAACAACAGGTATTTGAGGATCGAGTTCACCGGACAGGCCAAGGGGATCAAGACGGCGGGCAGTATCCCAGAAGCAAAAGCGCTTCCATTTCATGGCATAAGTGGCTCTTATGGAGGGTTTCCTAGCAGCCACCAGAATGTTGGTGACCCTGTCTGAGACCCCAAAGCATGACTTAGCTAGGTACTCAGGAGCCACGCACGGAGGTACAGCAACTTAAGGTTTGGGTGAACCAAGATCCCGTCGTCCTGGGAGAGCAAATGAGTATTCAGTGGAAGGGAAATCAGGGGTTTGGCAGCCAACTGTTGCAGCAGTGGATATCAAATCTGTCCCATCACTGATCCCATTGGACTTTTGCAGAGTCTACTGAATCATCCTCATATGCAGTCTGGCTACAGGGACTGTAAAGTACAGTTACGTAAGAACTTACCATAACAGTAGATCTTTGAGAAAAGCTCTTGCAGCAGGTTACACAATTAGGACTGAAGCCATCAGGCAGCAGAACCCCACGGAAAACTTCCAGCTAGCTACATCCAGCTGGGGACCGCCCCCTATGGTGGCCCCATCCCCAATGTCACATACATCGTAAAAGGGGTGGTCCCCTCAGCATCCCTCAGTTCTCCCGCCGAAGACTCCGGCATAGCTCTGTAATTCTGATGGGAGACCACTTCCACTTCCAAAGGAAGACCAAGTAAGTACTATTACTGCAAATGCAGCTGACCTCCTGAAGGGAACGTGGGTTGGAAAGTACCTGCTGCAAGAGCTGTTCTCAAAGATCTACTGCTACGGTAAGTTCTTAAGCAACTGTACTATCTTACTTTGAGACACAGCTCTTGCATCAGGTTACACCATTAGGACTGAGTCCCACGCACTGATAAGATGATCCCTAAATTTGGGAGAAGGATAGGAGAAGGGTGAAAGGGAACCTCTCATGAAAGAAGCCCCTGCAGGACAGCAAGGCCAAAGCCCACTCTGCAGTACAATAGCAAGGATGGGGCCGGTGGTGCACCCGCCCCGGGCACATGCCTCCAAGGGGCCCAGTTTCCGACTCAAAATAAATTCACTTGCACAGCAGCTGTAGCTTTAAAAAAAATTTTAACACTGTAATTACTGATGCCTGTCAGCAGGGGTGTGCATCCACAGAAGGGCAGGACCAGTGTGTGGGGGGGGGGTTACATGGTTGCTGTAGCTGCAGTGAAAAAAGTCATGTGGTGCGCCCACTGCGAATGCGCCATGTATAAAATGTAGGGGCGGACTGCAGAGCGCGTGTGGTTGTGAGAAACGCTAGTGTAGTTAGTAGCAGTACAGCAGTAGTTAGAGTAGAGACCAGATGGAGTAAAGTTAGGAAAAAAAAGTAAAAAGTGGTAGACTTAGAGAGAGTACAGAGATGGACTTACTTGAAGTGCAGTGAAATGAGTGGAGGAGGAGTGAGTGATCGGAAGAGCGAGGCTAGACAGAGAGAACCCTTCAGGACGGAGATTTTATTGGGTCAGTGTAAGACAACGGCAAGCAATTTGTTGGCATTGATGATGAATTAATTGGATGACTGTCTGATTGCTTTGGAGGGGTCGGTGTCAAATCAAATTGAACCGTGAATCATTAACCTTTGACCTGCTCTGCCTCTGCTGCACTGCTGATTCTGCTTTTAATTTAGTCCCTCTGTCCCTGTCTGTGCCCCGGACCCCACACTGGCTGCCCTGCCTAATGGATGGTGATGATCCAGTGAGATGAGTCTGGTCCAGGCAGTGGGCATACACTGTCTCTTCCTTCATTTAGCTCGGGGGGGGTTTAAATTATCTGTTCCACTCACCCACCGGTCCCGTCATCCAAATTTAAATTCTGAGTAGTCCGATCGATGGAAAATAAAAGTGATGACTCCCTGTCACGCCAGTCCTGATTTCCGGATGGGAACCATGGGCTTGGTGGGCTGGGGGACCTCTCCAGTGCTCCACCTCTGCGGTCGCCGGCCAGTTCATATGTCTCCAGGCTGTAGCACTGAGCAGCCAGCCAGAGACAGAGTCCCCTCCCCAAAACAAGAGACAAGCAGCAGCTGAGCGCTGAGCGCTATGCAGTCTATGCAGCTCTTAACTCAGATAGTAGTGTGTGACTGATTTTCTAGGCTAGCAATCTATTCTGACTCGTCGAAGACTCACAATAGGTTGCTAGCCTAGAAAAATCAGTCACCCACTACTAACCTGAGTGTTTTTTGTTTGACTCGAGTAAAAGCACAAGCACACACTAAGCACTGTTGTCACTCTGATCAGGCCCTGACAGGACTGGAGAACCAGAACTAAGAACACAGCTTCAAACCCAACTAGAACAAACACTGGGGTGCATGACCTGGATGTACAGTACCACTACTACCACTGGTGCTGCTACCCTCTAGGCTGATGATAAACAGATAACTTAAATCACTGGAGTCCGGTAAGGTGACACCACACTAGACTGAAGTGATTACTGGGCAGGCTGTCTCTCTGGGACTGGGACGGATGGCACACCGGTGTGACAGCCAATTATGTACAGTATTATTCTGCTATCCGCTCAGCTCCCAGAGAAGTCTACTGTGTACCTGTTTCTTGAAAATATAATGTTCTTTAATAAGCCACATATTGAAAGGACTGGATGCCCCCCCCCCATTAAATTCAAGGCATAGGGTAAAGTTTTTTTTTCATTTTATTTAAGCTTTACTCTGTGTGTGTGTGTATGTTTAGGAGGGGGTGTAACAACTGCTAGCTACTTAGAGGAGTCCTGTCCATCCATTCAGTCCTTCATAAGCTGTCGTTTGCAGGGGCCCCTGCCCCTGCAAACCTTATCCTCTGGTCCCTAGTTAAGCTTTTTTCACAAAGACTTCCTCACAACCATCACAGTGTTGAAACCCAGTGGGCCCGGTTTTTAGTTTCTCAGAATAATGCCAGCCTAACCAAAAATTGCCTTTAACGGCATGCAGGCAGGACACCCTTTATCGGTTCCTAACCGTACACGGGTATTGGAAAACCTAATAAATCCGGTTTTTAGAACCGATAAGAACTGGGAACCGCACTCTAAAATAGTAACTTTTAGTTTTAAATGAGTTTAAACCCACTGATCGGTTCAAACCGAACCGATAACTTACAAGTTCCACACAGACAAAACTTCATTTACTTACGGTTACCACAGATAGAGCTTGAACCGAACGGTTTTGCGGTTAAATAAAACTATTCTCGTTAAATCCAACCGAGAAAACACTTTTTAAACTGAGAAATGAACCGAGCAGAAGGAGAAATCTCCGGAGCGACTGTTCACTGAGGCGGAGTAAAGAATCTGACAGTTCAAGTTTGAAATGACACAGACAGAGCTGCTCTCGTGCCAAAATTCTGTTTTGGAATGGTTTTAACCATTTCACTCTGGGGCAGTTCTAGAGCTGGAACAAACTGCTAATGTCTATAATATAGCAAGACTTCATGTTGTTTGAATATCGATTTCATTGGGAAAGTTAAAGGGTCCAGATCACGGGCCAAGGAGCAAAAGCAAATCCTGCACCATATCATGGCATATCATGGCATACATGGTACGAATAGAGGGTTTCCTTGCTACAACCAGGATGTTGGCCACTTTGTCAGAGACTCCGGGGCGAGACATTGCTAGGTCCTTAGGAGCCAGGTGTAAGGATCTGACTCTCGGGTGAATCAGAGACCCATTGTCTTGTGACAGTAAATGTGAACTGAGTGGAAGTGGAAAGGGTGGCTCGCTCACCAAGTGTTGGAGAAGAGGAAACCATATCTGTCTGGGCCAATATGGGGCCACCAAAATCATGACTGCTCTCTCATCCTGCAGCTTGAGCAGGACTCTCTGGATCAAAGGGAAGGGAGGAAAGGCGTAGAGGAACCTATCTGTCCAGGAGAGGGACAATGCATCTCACCAGAAAACACCAGGCCCTGGATCTAGTGGGCAGAAACTTGGCAGTTTTGCATTGTATGGGGAGGCAAACAGGTCCAATTCTGGTGTCCCCCAGTTTGCGAACAGAGTTTCTGCCACTGGTTGTAGGCACTCCAATTCATGTACACTGGATCGAAATCTGCTGTTCTTTAACCTGGGAACATGAACTGCAGACAGGGTGATATTGTGCTCTGTTGCCCAGTACCATACTCTCATCACCTCACGACAGAGTTGGTATTAGTGGGTGCCCCCTTGTTTGTTGATATAGAACACTACTGACTGACATGTTGTCTGTTTGTATCAGTAGATGCCCTGTGGATAGGTCCTTTTGCAAGGCCTGAAGGGCATAAAGGACTGCCCTCATCTCAAGGACATTTATGTGAAGGACTCTTTCCATTCTTGATCATAGTCCCTAAGTCTTTTTTCCACCCAGATGGGTGCCCCAGCCCGATCCTGACACATCCGTGGTCAGGATCAGTGAAGAAGTAGGAGACAGGAAGGGAACCTCCTACCATGAGGTGTTCCAGAACTAGCCGCCACTGCAAGACTCGGAGAATAGAGTTGGGGACTGAGACCAGCTGATCTAAGTCATCCTGGTGTTGGTCCCACTGGATCCTGAGTGTCCACTGAATGATTCTCATGTGTAAGCGTGATAGAGGAACTGTGGCTATGGTGGCCACGATGTGGCCTAGGAGACACAACATTGTCCTTGCTGAGACCTGTTTCTGTCCCATGATGTGCCTTGTCAAGCCTCGTAGATGTTCTGCCCTGTCTTCTGGTAGAAAGACCCTTCCCTCTGTGGTGTCCAGTACCATGCCAACGAACTGCAGTCTTTGGCATGGTGTAAGGGTCAATTTTGACAGGTTGATAGTGACACCTAGGGAGTTGAATATCAAATAAAAGTCTTGTAGAAAGTGATTTAGCTCTCCCTGGGATGAAGCCATCAGGAGCCAGTCATCCAGGTAGGGGAAGACATAGTGGCCCCTTCTCCTGAGTGCCATAGCCACAACTGCCAGGCATTTTATGAATACCCTCAGAGCCAATGACAGGCCAAAAGACAGGGCTCGGAATTGGTAGTGATGACCCTGGAATTTGAATAGCAGGAACCTCCTGTGATATTTCGCGATTGGGATGTGGAGGTAGGCATCATGCATATCCAACTATGTGAGCCAAGCATCTGGGCATAGCATCAGGATCATGGCTGGCAAGGTGACCATCCTGAAGCATTTGTATGCCACAAAGGTGTTGAGATCACCGAGGTCCAGGATGGGGCATAAGTCTCCTGTCTTTTTGAATACTAGGAAGAAATGGGAATCGCACCCTTTCCCTTTTTGGATCCATGAGACTTTCTCTATGGCCTCCTTCTCTAGAAGGCCCCAGATCTCCTCTTGAATCAGTGTGGCATGTTGTCTCAAATACTGAGAGCATAGTGGTGGTCTGGTTGGTGGTTGCCGGATGAATTCGATAAAGTGCCCTCTTTGAATTAGTTGAAGCACCCATTGGTCTGAAGTGATTTGTTGCCATCCTGTTAGGTGCTTTGAGAAACGACCCCCAACCTTCTCTTCCCTTTGAACCGGAGGGGGAGGAGGGGTCTGCAATAAGTCAGGCAGGGGAGAGGAGGGTTGCCTGAGGGGCTTTAGTGTTCCCGCCACCTGATCCTCCTGCAGCTTGAGATAGGCCCTTATAGTTAAAGCTGCCTTTCTGCTGCTGTCCGAATCGGAGCTGCTGTCCCTGCTTGCCTTGAAAGCGGTTCCATTGCCTCCAAAATGGCTTTGGCTTTGGTCTGTACATGGCTTGCACAGATATTACCACCTTACCGGCATCTTGCAGTTTTGTTATTATTTTTTTGGATTGTTCTATGAAAAGAACTGAGCCTTTGAAGGGGATGTCCAGAATGCCCTTCTGGACGTCTGGAGTAAAGCCTGATACCCTCAGCCAGGAGTGTTGTCTTAGGCACACCTGATGATGCACTTCCGGCAGCTGAATCCACAGAGTCATATGCAGATCTGAGTACTTGTGTGCCTACATCAGAGCTTGTTTGGAGGAGCTTTATTAGTTCTTCCTTTTGGTTGCCATCCGGAAGGTTTCAAACCAAATCTTGGCCTTATTCCCACAGGGTGTTTTGAAATTGGACCATGTGGATCAGGAAGTTTAATGAGCAGATGGAACATGTTGCCAAGGCGTACATTTTCCTTCCCATGGAGTCAAGCTGTTTCGACTCCTAGTCCGGGGGCTGGGCACTGTGGTGCTGAGGCCTCTATGACTTGTCGTGTGTGGCAGTATTCACCATGGAGTCTGCCACTGGTTGCTCTCCTAGATAAGAATTCTCCAAGGGGGCCCAATATAGGCAGTCCACCTTCTTAGGGACTGCTGAGGAAGTAAAGGGATGCTTTCAAGTAGTTTTGGTGACGTCCTGGAAAGTATTGACTAATGGCAGGACCACCACTGGCTTGGGATCCTTTTCTCTGAGATACTCGGTGAGACAGCGCCTCTCAGGATCCAAATCTTCCGTGTCCCACCCCATGTTGTCTTGGATGTGCCTCATTATATCCATAAACATTGGGTAATCTGGGGGATACCTAGGCAAATCCTTTGGATCTGGTGAAGGGATGCTGAATGGAGAGCCTGATCTGGAAGACACATAGGAGGAGGAAACTCACTCACTGCCTCATGGGGGAATCCCAGAACCTTCTGAGATCACCGAGGATAACATTAAACAGTTAAATGGGGCATCACTTCCACCCACCCAGATCAACATTAATGGTGTGATCTCCTCAGACTCAGCCCTCATAGCCAACCACCTCAACACCTCATTCACTGACCTTAGCCCTATCCTCCCTACAAATTTTTTTGACCCTCCTCCCCCAGCACCTGCCGTAAATCTTTCTCACCCTTATTTTCTCCTCCGCCATGTTTCTGCCCAAGAACTTAGGCCGCACCTTGTCACTGCCCTCAAGAGTAATAGTACAGGCAGTGACACCCTGGATCCGTGTATCCTACGGTTGGTCTTAGACACAGTCCTTACCCCGATCACATGCCTCATCAACCACTCTCTTTGCCTGGGGAAGGTTCCAACTGCTGGAAAGTCGCCACTGTCACCCCTATCTTTAAAGGTGGTGATAGGACTGTGGCTGGAAACTATCGACCGATCTCCATTCTCTCTCCTCTCTCCAAGGCCTTGGAAAAAGTGGTGGCCTCTCAAATCTCTGACTACCTTTCCACCTACAATGTCCTTTGTCCTGAGCAGCATGACTTCCAAGCAGGCCACAGTACCAACACAGCCCTCCTAGAGTTCTCCAACTTTCTCCACTCCTCCTTAGACACTGGTTCTCCAGCTAGTGCTGTCTTCATTGACCTCTCGAAAGCTTTCGACACTGTCTCCCACCCCCTCCTTCTTGATGCCCTTAGTCTCTCTGGTTTTGCTGCTGGGCCTATCTCCTGGGCACCAGTTATCTGTCTGATCACAGCGTAGTAAAATTAATGGGACCTACCTGGACATCTGTCCCATCTTTTCTGTTCCCAGGGCTCCATTCTGGGCCCTTTACTATTCTCCTTACCTTAACACCTTCCACGCCTTGCTCGGGAACATTCTATTGTACGCTGATGATGCAGTCATCTTTGCCTCAAGTCGTAACCCTATTGCCCTCCAGGACTCGCTGCAGAAGTCCTTCATTGAAGCCGAGGGCTGGTTCAAGGAACATAGATTGGTGATAAATCTTAAAAAAACAAAAACCATGTTCTTCACTCATCCCCAAAATAAGTCCTGCAACTTCAAACTCCTCATTCACTCTGGGTCCTCTTTCCAACTCGAACAGGTTTGCTCCTATAAATACCTAGAGATCCATTTTGACCCCTCCCTCTCCTTCCATGGACACATCGCTGCCCTAGCCACTGCCACTAATATCCGATTGGGCATCTTACATCGGTATAAACACTGCCCCCCCCCGGAGGCTCTTCGACTCGCAGTCACCTCCTCTATCCTGTCCCTAGTGGACTATGGACTGCCGGTGTATGGTGCTGCTGATCAGACTGCACTCCATAAAATTTGAACTACTCTGAATAAGGCCTGCAGGTTAATTACTGGAGCACCTAGGATGACACACACTGTTCACTGTATGCTAAAGCTGGTACTTGATCTCGACGCCTCAAATATCTGACCTGTACCCTTACAAAAAAGACCCTCCTTGGGCTATCCCCACCAGGATTGACCACCACCACCATACGCCGCTCTGTCCCACTAGTTCATACTCGGACCTCTGGGAAAACCTCTCTTGTTGTCCCTAGAGCTAGGACCTCTCACGGCCAAAGAGCCTTCAGCTTTAGGTCCCCCTCCTGGTTCAACACACTGCCCCCTCCATCTCCGAAGCTCCAACTATATATGCTTCAAAACTTCCTTCACGTAACCACCTTATTAACTCCGATGCTGTAACTGCCACTAGTCAAAGTCGTACTAAATACTTATGACAAAGCTTATTATTAGCTGCTAAGGACAACATAACTTGGTATTGTTTGCATCCATCCTACCTGTACCAGCTTGTTTGTATCTATGTCTTAATTTACTGTTATACTTATGTGTTGTACTTCTATACCGTGTATTTTGGTTTGTCTTACGGTGACAAGGTACCTTTGTAAATGAGCCTATGGCTCAAAGGTTTTCCAAACTGCTGTTTAAATAAAATAAAAATAAAAATAAATAAACTGACCACCTGTGGTGCTTTTTGTGCCTGTGCATGCTTGGTGAGCGGGAGGGGGTCTGTGATGGAGACCTCAGCCACTTCTTTTCTTTGTATGGTTTCTTGTCCTTAGACTGGCCCCTAGGTTTGGGACTCTCCTCTCTGGGGGGTGGTCTGGCCAGGCTTTGCTCTTTGGGAGGAGGTTGGTGCACCACCGGTGGTTTGGTGGGAACTATGTCCTTCCTAATGGTTTCCCACCAACAGAAAAATAATTCCTTCACCTCAGAAATGTTGAGACCCAATGTCTGACCTGGCGTTGGTCTCTCTCGAGGTGCCATCTGACCGTTCCCTGTGTCTGACAGTCTGTGGCCTGACACACCCATCATCTGATCCTTGGGTGGCATTGAGTCGCGTGGGAGGTCTGCTCCCTCCCTGTCTCCTGATGCCTGGTCGTCACTTTATCACACGACCCTGGCATTGGTACTTTTGTCATCTGAACACCTGGATGGGCTGACATCCAGTATGGATAAAGCAATGTCCTTTCTCTGGGAGTTGACCTCTGCCGGTGGTCGTTGGACCTTAGGACATTTTGCAGGTGTCTGCTCAGACATCCACTTAGGGTCTGAGGTCTGCTTAATGGACATGAGTTCTGAGGTCTGTTTAGCAGATGTCCTTGAGGTTCCTTTGGGAGGGTAGAGAGGCCGACCTCCAGTGGTCAGAGTCCCGGCGTTGGTCCAGGGAGTCGGGGCCTGTAGTGGCAGCCGACTTGGAGTGCACCTTGACTGGGAGATCTATGGAAGCAGATTGGCATGTGGAGCCTGCAGGCTGGCTTTTCCCCAACTTATGGGAGGACTCTTCCCTGGAAGAGGTACTTTTTTGCATTGCTGCTAATCTCTTCTCTAATAGAAAGGTCTCCAAAATGTTTTGGCATCGGATCCTTGTGCGGTTGTTAAAGTTTTGGCAAATGGAATAGGCCTTAGTGTCATGGTTTGGGCCTAGGCACCTGACACAGGCTGTATGCTTGACCGTGAATGGAATTTGTTTGCCACAAGCACACTTTGAGGAGTGTCTTTCGATGGATGACATCAGGGAAGACAACATACAAAAAGAAAGAAAATCAGACTTTTTCGGAAAAACAAAATATAATACTCAAGTGATGGTGTCGTCCATTAGCTGAAGGCATCCATGGAGCTGATGCTTGTGAGTCAACGGCAGGAAAAGAACTGAGGGATGCTGGGGAACTGCCCCTTTTATGATGTATGTGACCACAGGGGTGGGGCCAACATCGGGGGTGGTCCACCACCAGATGTAGGTAGTTAGAAGTTTTCCATGGGGTCCTGCTGCCTGACGGCTTCAGTCCTAATGGTGTAACCTGCTGTAAGAAAAAATTACTTACCATAGTAATTGTGTTTCTTCCCAGTGATGCTCAGATATTCATAACCTTATGTAGTAAGCCTGTAGAGTTGGACTGCCCGGAGAGATGGAACACATGCAAATGATGGAACACTTTGCACGTGAACATCTTTCAAACACTGCCTCTACTAACTGTCTGTGTTCTAACCTCTTCAGATTTTATAAAGCAGCCTGAAAAGATGGCTCAGGATAACGTAATACTAAAAATTATCATTAAAATTGGGGTTACCCAACAATATGGATTTACTAAAAATAGGCCTCCAACTGGAGGATCAAATAATTAAATAAGTTAGAACAACATGCCAGAAAAAAATACCAAAAAATAAACACAATGAACTCTGTTCACCTAACTAGTACAGGTGCAGAAGAAAATGTTTCCCCCAAGGGTGTATAATGAGGTAGTGGCACCAGCATGCGGAGTGCAGAGGCTGAAGTTCTGGAAGGGGAAGTAGGAAGGGAAGTTATGAATATTTGAGCATCACTGGGAAGAAACACAATTACTATGGTAAGTATTTTTTCTTCTAACCCCAGTAATGCTCAGTATATTCATAACTTTATGCAGACTACCAAGCAGTACCCCTGGATGTGGGCACAGAACTCTGTTTTGGAAACAGACTTTGCAGGACTGCTGTGCCAAACCCAGCATCACTCCTGGGTAAAATATCCAGGTTGTAGTGCTTTGTAAAGGTGTGTGCTGTTTTCCAGTTAGCTGCTTTACATATATCCATTAATGGGACATCTCTGGCAGCTGCTAGAGTAGCAGCTGTCCCTCTTGTAAAATGAGCCCTCAATCCTGGTGGGGGCTCTCTGCCAGCATTAGTGTAGCAAAATTGGATACACTGGACTATCCAACGAGAAATAGATCTTTTTGAGGCTGGATTACCTTTTCCCACATCCCATAGGTCAGAAACAATTGCTTTCTATCCTGTCTAAGTTCCTTAGTGGCTGTCATGTAATAACTAAGGGCCCTCTTCACATCTAAACTGTGCAGCCTTCTTTCACCAGAAGTGGTGTGCTCAGTGAAAAAGACAGGGAGGGTGTTAGATTGATTCAAATGAAAATCAGAAACCACCTTGGGGAGAAATTTCCTGTTCGTTCTGAGGACTGCTTTATCCCTATGAAAAGATATATAGTCCTGATCAATACAGAGAGCTTGAAGCTCACTGATTCTTCTTTCAGAAGTCATTGCCACTAGGAAAACTGTTTTCCAAGTGACATATTTGAGGTGAACTGTGGCCATGGGCTCGAAGGGAGCAGCCATCAGCTTAGCTATACACACATTCAGGTCCCAAATTGGCACTGGTGGCCTGTGAGGGGGATGCAAATGATCCAGGCCCTTAAAGAACCTTTTGAAAATAAGGTTAGAAGCCAATGTCACCTTTTTCCCAACAGAGAGGTAAGCAGACACTGCTGCAAGGTGAACCCTCAAAGAACTGGGTTGTAGACCCAGAGAGTGTAAGTGGGTGAGATAATCCAATACCTCTGATAAGCCAGCTTGGGCTGGTACCAGAGTCTTGCCCGAACACCAGATAGAAAATCTCTTCCATTTGGAAGAATAATTCTTTGTAGTAGAAGGTTTTCTGTAACCTCTTAGAATACTTAAGACAGACTTTTAAGTCTGTGTATTCTAAGTCTTCAAGAGCCAAGCTTTGAGGTTGAGAGACTTGAGGTTCAGGTACAATAAGGTTCCCTGGTTGGAGGTCAGTAGGCTGTGCCTCCAAGGGAGATGTATTGGATTTACAACAGGCATTGAGAGCAGAAGAGAGTACCATGGCTGCCTTGGCCAGTCTGGAACTATCAAGATCATGATGCTGTATGGGATCTGAGCTTGACCAGTACTCTGTAGATGAGAGGGAAAGGAGGAAAAGCATAGAGGAACCTCGCTGACCAGTCAAGACTGAGGGCATCCAGAGGGAAAGTTCCCTGATCTGGTGGTCTGCAACAATACTGTGGCAGGTGGTGGTCCTGTTGGAAACATAGAAACATAGAAGTTGATGGCAGATAAGGACCGCAAGGCCCATCCAGTCTGCCCATTTCTTTTTCTACCTTATGAATGTGCCATTGGCCTTTGCTCTGTCAATGGCCTATCTATTCATATGCATCTGTATTGCTCCCTTATGCCTATCTCATGCCTGTTTGAAGCCCTGCACTGTATTCATATCCACCACTTCCTGAGGTAGGCCGTTCCATGCATCCACCACCCTTTCTGTGAAAAAGAACTTCCTCATATTTCCCCTTAATCGGCCTCCCTCTATTCTCATGCTGTGTCCTCTTGTCCTGCTATTTTTCTTATATTGATATGTTCTTGGGATGTGAACAAGTCCACCTCTGGAGTACCCCACCTTCTGAAGATAACTTGTACCACCTGTCTGTTTAGGGTCCATTTGTGATGGGCCTGGTTTATTCGACTTAATGCATCTGCCAGGGTATTGTCCTTCCCTGGCAAATGAATTGCTTGCAGAGACACTTTTAATGAATAGGCCAGAGTCCAAATTCTTATGGCCTCCGAGCAGATGGGGTCTGACCTTGTGCCTCCCTGCTTGTTTATGTAATACATTGTGGTGGTATTGTCTGTTCTGACCTGTACCACCCTGTCTTGGACTAGGTGAGCAAAGGTTTTTAGAGCCAGCAGCACTGCTCTGAGATCCAGAAGATTTATGTGCTGAAGGGACTCTGTGGCTGACCAAGTGCCCTGAGCTGTGTGGTCCCCTACATGGGCGCCCCAGCCCAAGAGGGATGCACCTGTTGTGAGAATCACTGAAGGATTCTCTTTTTGAAAAGGAACTCCTTGCTTTAAGTTGGATTCCTCCTTCCACCGCAAGAGGGCCTGCAACAGTGACCTTGTTACTGGGATGAGCTTTTAGAAGGAATCTTTTCTTTGACACCGTGGGACCTGAGATGGAACTGAGTTTCCCACTGGCGGATTTAGAGGAGGGGGGGTAAGGGTGCTATAGCTCTCCCATCATGGAGGTCCTCTATTAGTAACACACTGTGCTGCATTCTTTATCAATGTGCACTAATGCCTCCATGAAGGCTGCCTGAGTCACACAAGTTTCATCTGTCCTTCAGTAGAGCTGGCCTTAGCTAGGTGCAAACTATGGCCCTGCACCTTGGGGGCCCATGCTTTTTTCTTGAGGAAAAAAAATAATTTAAAACATTTAAAAATGCCTAAATGTTGTTAGAGATGAAAATGTTTACCAGCAAATGAAAGTGGAAGACAACTGGCTCTGTTACTGTTACAAAAGGTGGGGGCAGCTTTGCTGCAGTGGAAAAGATTAGGTTAAGAACGTGCTAATAGTGTTAATGGCCATACTTTACACCTCCCAAGTTAACTGCTTTCACAAACAAAGGGCTATATTGACAAGAGAACTTGTTTGTAACCTAGACATGTAGGTGAAACAATGAATGATATGATAAAATATGTTTCAAAAGTATGTGAGCATGCAAAATGTTTTAAAAATCTGACCAGCACAGAGCAAAACTGGATTTCCTGATCGTCAGGTAAAAAAACTGACAGGAGGCAACCTTACTGGTGTCCCATGATAATTCTGAATATTCTCTCTCACTCACACCTCCAGAAAAGTTAAGTTGTTTAACTTGTTTGCAAATCAGAGTATCTGAGGTGTGAGTGTCTAGTGATGATGTTCCTGCCCTTACAGAAATGAATACGGTAGTAGTACCATACTTACTTAAGTTCTTGCTCCAGGCTTAGTCAGATTGAGTTCCAATGGTGAAGTCAAATAATTCAATGCAGTCAATGGCACTAATTAAAAGATGCTGGTTAAACTAGTGGGGGGGGGGGGGCAGCTGCTGGGATTGCACAGGACATTAGAGTTCCATCAAACTGGGTGTGTAATAAATGTAGTACTAGTGTTATTAATTTCTAGTATGGGGAGCTTAAATTCACGACATTAAAATTGTTTAAGGTCACTACTAGTTTTGTCCTATATGGCAAATTGATTTTGGTGTGGATTTGCAGGAGAGGGAGTTGGACAGTAGTGCCCTTCGGTACCATGCTAGGAATGGTACAAAACTAATGCTAGGGCAGGTCTGGTCTCAGCGACAGCATGAACCAGGAGAGGCAGAAACTGGTATGAGATCTTTGAACTGAGGTTAAAAACTTCAGCATGTACTGTATGTCTAATCTGTGTTGTCTTTTCAGTCATGGTTGTACAGTGTGAATGAGCACAGGCGGAATTAATAGACATAGGGACTTTGAAGGTGTTCTGCTGTACCACTTACATGGTTCACCAGCTACCTCTCTGCCAGAACTCAGTGTGTAAAAATCAATAGCACCCTATCTGACACACAACCTGTCCGCTCTAGGGTTCCCCAGGGCTCCATTTTAGGTCCTCTCCTCTTCAGTCTCTACCTCAACTCCATCCCCTTGGCCTGCCCAAGTAAAATCTTCCTCTACGCGGATGACGCTGTGCTTTTCGCCGCTGACCCCAACCCCAACACACTCCAGGCCACCCTCCAACAAGCTTTTGATAGAGCTGAGCATTGGTTTACATCATGAAGGCTAATCCTGAGCCTAAAAAAGACCAAAGCTATGCTCTTCTTGCATCGTCAAAGCTAAGCCAGTTGTGCCCCTCTCGTGATACTGCCTAGCACACTAAACCCCTTTGAGCAGGTTTCCTCCTACAAGTATCTGGGCATTACCTTTGATTTGGCAATCTCCTTCCATTCCCATATCAATGCCCTTTCTACTGCCACCAATGTCAGGATTGGATTATTATACCACCATAGGTACTGCCTACCACAAGAGGCCCTTAGATTGGCAATCACCTCCTCTGTCCTGTCGCTAATTGACTATGGGCTGCCCATCTATGCTGTAACCAACAACACTGCACTTGCAAGAATCCAGCTCTCTATAAACAAGGCCTGCAGGCTAATGCTGGGAGCACCTAGGTGCACCCATACGTGCTTGCAGTACTCCACCATCAACTTGCTCAACCTTGAAGAAATACTCCACTTCCAAACCTGCCTTCTTGTAAAAAAGACCCTGCTAGGGCTCCCCCCCCCACTGGGGTAGCCACCTCCCTGCAGTGTGCCTCCCCCTCAGTCTCCACCCGCAGCACTGTCAAAACCTCCCTTATTGTCCGCAGGGTAAGGACCTCTATGGCCCAGAGATCCTTTTGCTAACAGGCTCCCTCCTGGTTCAGTTCCCTCCCAGCCAATATAGCTGACTCCACTAAGCTTGGTCCTTTCATGGTCTCCCTCAGAAGCCATCTGACAAGCACTCACTGCTGCAACTGCACATAATCCCCCACCTGCCCCTTACCTTCACCCCTAAACGGGGTCTGCCCTGTTTACTTTTGCTGTATATACCTGGGGTCTCATACAACATCTGCTGACTAATGTAATAAAATATCTCTGGTTGCTACCTGACGTGGTACACGTGTACCTATATTATGACTACTGTGATCTACCTATTACCAAGCGTGTACCACTAGTGAATGCCTGTAACACTGGTTGCTTTGTTGATCTAAGCGTTATGTACTGTACTGTTTGATTGCTGTGATGTATTGCTCTCTTGACGAGGTGCCTTTGTAAATGAGTCTATGACTTAAAGGTCTGTAAACCGATGATCTAATAAATAAATAAATAAATAAAAATATATTGCGGCATGTGCAGGAGTTTCTGCATGCTTGGAGGGCAAAACTGCCAACAGAAGTCATAAGACCTTGTTTGGCTCATTGACACAGGCAGTTATAAAACCAGAAAAAAAAGTGATAGAATCAAATATTTAAGTTTATGTAGGTCTATGTGTTGAATGGTGGTGGTGGTGGGGGGGGATTGGGATGTACCCAAGCAAGTGCTGTTGCTAATAAAAGAAATGCATTTTTATATTTGTTTAAAAACTGTTTTTCTGTCTGCTTACTGACTTCTTGGGCCTATCATAACAATGAGATGCCTCATACCATGGGGTTATCCCAGTAAAGGACATTTTAAAACAATAAAAAATATTTTATTTATTTAAAAATGTATTTTCTTTGGAATAAATTGTTCTATAGAATAAAACATGTTTTGCAAAAATAGCAAGCAGACTTGAAATGATATTTTCAGAAACTAGATAGCAAAGTGACTCTGTTCCCATATTTCTATAGTTATTGGGTAGGATATTCAGAAGGGTTGCGCCCCGGCGCGATATTCAAAAGGGGAAAGTGTGTGGCACAAATCCCAATGCACCGGGGTGCATCAGTAATGTATGCAGCGCAAGTAGGGGGGCGTGCCCATGCATACCCCCACACATCCCGATATTCATCCCGGGATGTGCGGAGCCCATGCAGGTGCAACCCCTACATGCGCCGCATACAGTTGTTCCAAAAATAAAGGAGCAACAGCCAGCCACCCACAGGTGAGCTGCCATATTGCAGGGTGCAACATGGCAGCTACCAGCTGTGGGTGGCCACCCATGCTTCGGCGGCACCCTCCGTCGGGTAGCACCCCCCCCATGCCCGATCGCGAGCATAAGTTTAGAAATATGTATCTCCTATATCCCTGGTGGTCCAGTGGACTGCTCCCAGCCCGATCATGGGCATAAGTATAGATATATGTAACTCCTATATCCCTGGTGGTCCAGTGGACCACTCGCAGCAATGCGGGCAGATGTCTAAAACAAGATTAGATCCCATCCCTGGTGGTCCAGGTGCCCCCTCCCACCCTCCACTGAGCCCGCCACCCGCTTCCTTCTGGTCAGCGGTGGGTGGCAACTCCCCACCACAAGCTGCCGGCCGCCTGCCGACTGACTACATAAAGGTACAACTGTAAGCCCATTGGTCCTGGCGTGGAGCCAATGGATGTCTGACACCGTACTGTACTACACAGTCCAGATATGTGAATGGATTCATTCACATATCTGGACTGTGTAGCTAGAGCCAATGCACGCTATTGCGCTTGGTCAGGGACTCAATGGCGACAGCTGTACTTTTGCGCAGTCAGTCGGCGGGCAGCTGGACAGCTTATGGGTGAGGAGCTGCCGCCCCCGCCGACCGGAGGGGAGCAGGGTGGGGGGCTCAGGGAGGGTGGGGAGGGGGTACCACTGGACCACCAGGGATGGATCTAATCTTGTTTTAGACATCAGCGCGATCGTGCTGTGAGCGGTCCACTGGACCACCAGGGATATAGGAGTTTCATATATCTATACTTATGCCCGCGATCGGGCTGTGAGCAGTCCACTGGACCACCATGGATATAGGAGGTTCATATTTTATACTTATGCCCGCGATCGGCTGGCAAGGTCCACTGGACCACCAGGGATATGGGAGTTACATATTTTTATACCTATGCCCTGATCAGGCTGTGGGGCACTTTGCTGCTTGTGTAGGGGGCGTCGGCCCCCGATGGCTGCAGCCTGGCAGGGCACCAGGTGCAAGTCGCTGGGGATGGGCGCACCTGCATGCAAATGGGACCATAATGACATGCAAATGGCCCCATTTGCGCCTTGCATGCATTATGGCCCCATTTGCATGTGCACCTTTGAATATCGCGGTTGATACACCTAGTGCAACGGCACTTGCGCTAGCACATCCTCCTGCCCCTCTCTGGCCACTTGCGCTGGTGCAGTGCCACTGTGCCATGCACAGTGCGGGTGGCTACAGAGCGATATTCAACGGTGCTGAGCCATGGCGCACCACCGTTGAATATCACCCTGTCAGCGCCCTGGCACATCCCAGTTGCGCTGCGCCCAGGCTTGCGCCACAGCCTGGTGCAGTCTGAATATCCCACCCATTGTATTTATTTTTTTACTGAGATAAGGTTGGGAGATATGTTAATCTGTACTGCAGGACAAACTGGGATGGGTTGGCTTTATGGTAATGTCATAATGTGCTTGAGTGAGTGACATTTGTGAACTTGTTTACTTGGATTGTCATTTAATTTGTCTGCAATTTGTCTTTATTACCAAGTCTCTTTCAACTTGTCTCATTTTATGTGTTTTCGGATGTGCTTCTGCCCAGCTGCAGTCTTTTGGTATTTTGTGTTTTGGGGGGCTGGAAGGGTATTTTGGGCAACATACTGTCATGTGGGCTGTGGGGACTCGGGGATGGTGCCAGGGTACAACTAACAAAGCAGGGAGGGAGGAAATGAGTAGAAAGTGCATTAGAAATACCCTCCAAAATGCATCAGAATGCACCAAAATGTTAAAAAATGTCTGGGGGCCTAGCCGGCCCACCAGACCCCTGGCCTCTTGCTTTTTTTCTTTTATCTGACATGAGCTCCCCCGTATATAGGACACCTCGATCCACCCCTGGTGTCCCTCATGTGAAGCCTTGCACCTTAACTGTGCCTGTGGAGGCAGCCATGTGGCCTAGTAGCTGGAGAAACTGTCTTGCAGTTTTGAATTTTGCAGCTTGAAAGAGTTTGCTATTAGCTGAATATTTTTACCCTTTCCAGAGGCAGATATGCCCTGGCCTGTAGGGTTCTGATTTCTGCTCCTATGAACTGCAACACCTGTGTAGAGTGAAAGCTGACTTTTGTGATTGATCAGGAATCCTAGGAACTCCAGGAGGTCCTGAGTGACCTTCAGATCTTACTGACCTGCAGGGGAGATTTTCCCACGACCAACCAATCATCCAGGTAAGGGGAAATAGATATTCCCTGTCTGCGAAGATGTGCCACTACAGCTGCTAGGCACTTTGTGAATACCCTTGGGGCCGAAGAAAGGCCAAAAGGCAGGGTTGAAAACTGGTAGTGACCTGAAGGGAGTCTGAATCTGAGGTATTTTCTGTGAGACTCTTTTATGGGGATGTGAAAATAGGCGTCTTTCAAGTCCAGTGATGCCAACCAGTCTGCTTTCTTAAGTGTTGGTAGGATCAGAGCTAAAGTTAACATCTTGAACTTTGTTTTTTTTAAGAACTTGTTTAAAGCTCTTAAATCCAGTATAGGCCACCACTCCCCACTTTTCTTTGTGGTCAGGAAGTATCTGGAATATAAGCCCTTTCCCTTTGAGATTTTGGAACTGGTTCCACTGCTTTTAACTGCAGTAGGTTCCGAACCTCTGCTTCCAAGAGCACCTTTTCTGCTAGGGATGGAGAGCTGAATACTCTGGATTTTGACAGGGAAGGACTTGAATCAGAGACAGACCCTGTCCCACCACCTCCAACACCCACTTGTCTGTGGTGATTTTCAGCCAAGTTTGGAGACAGTGGGAGAGTCTGCCTCCGACAGGTAGGGAGGAGGCGGCCTGTAGTTCAGGGGTCTGTTTGGTTTGTGGCTGAGGCTGAGTATGAGACCCTTCTGCCCCTGCCCCTGGAGTAACCCTGCTGTGGATACTGCTGGTACTGGGGTAAAGCCACCGGTTGGAAGAAGGGCCTGGTGTAAAAGGACCTGCCCCGGCCTTCCCTTCCATAAGGCCTGGTGGATGTAGAAGCTCTCTCTTTAACACAGTTGCTTCTGTAAGTGGCCTTATATTCATACACCTTCTTCATGTATGCTACAGTTGACTCCCCAAAGAGAGAGTTTCCTTCTAGGGGAAAATCCAGGGCCTTTAGTTGTGTATCCTGAGTAAGGTTTGTGGCCCTAAGCCAAGCAAACCTCTTCTGTGCCACTGTGTTTGCCATCCATCTGGCTGCAGTATCATTAGTGTCAGCAGCCATTTGGAACTGGTACTTAGCTGCTTCCAACCCAAACCTGGCAGTTTCAGCCAGGTCATCTGACAAGGGTGAGGGAGCTTTCTGGGATATGGCCAGGACTGACTGCCACAGGGATTTTTGTTACTGGGCAGCATATGCCTGGAAGGTAGCCTGATTCATAGCCAAAGAGGCTGACAAGTACCCTTTTTTGTCCATACTTTCAATTTTCCTAGTGTCCTTGTCCAGAGGATATGAGGACAGAGGGACCCTAGCCTTGTCACAGGCAGCCTGCTGTATGACCCCCAGGTGGTTGAGGTGGGAGAAGAGGAAATCAGCTCCCTCCTTTTCCAGCTGGTACCTCTTGTCCATCCTCCTGTCTATAGGAGGGGTGGAATTTGGTACCTGTAAAATCTTTAGTGCATCCTTTTTAAAGAATTTATAGACAGGGAGGAGGAGAGCCTTTGTGGGTGTTAACCCCATCATTTCTAAGTACTCCACCTCCTCCTCATCATCAATTTGCTCAGTGGTGGAGATGTCAAGGGCATCTGCCATCCTTCTAACAAAAATGAAATGGGATGAAAAATCCTCAGACACCCTTGGGGGAGAACCAAAGTCCTGTTCAGGGACACTTCTGGTTCTATTGGTCCCTCCTCATCATAATAATCATCATCATCATCTAAGGTTTCCCACCTTCTAGGGAAAAGGATGCACATTGCTGCCATCCTGGGGACCCTGGAGGGGCAGGAAGCTGCTGAGGAGGAACTATTGCCTGTAAGGACTGAATGATTTTAAAAGCCTGAGCAATCTCTCGGGCTGTAGGTACAGGCAGAGTAGTCACAGAAGTCCCCGGCTTGACAGGCAAGGGTTCTGTGTGTTTTAATTTCTTTCCTTTTTTTTGCAGGAACTGGGGAGTCAGCCGGTTCAATAGCTCTTTTAGTTCCCTTTGTGCCTGTCTCAGGGGCAGGAACTGAAGAATGTGTGGGTTCAGCCACAATGTCTGGCGGTATCGACTGGTCAGAGCCAGAGGAACCCCTTGGAATTTTCTTCCTTAGCCTTTCAAGGCGTTTCTCAATGGTCTTCTCAGGGAATGTTTTACACACTTCACATTCCTCTTTTAAATGGTCAAAGCCCAGACAAACTACACAAAGTGCGTGTTTGTCTGCCTTTGCAAAGACCTCTCCACAGTGGGTACAGTTTTTGAAACCGGGCTCACCGGTTTTCTTTTTGGGTTTTTCCAACATATTCAAAAACTTAGCAACCACTAAAGAAAAAAACTTACATTTTTTTCTCTTTTTTATCGGTTCAGGAACCGAAGAGGAACTGATGGAACCAGACCATTTTCTTAAAACGGGACCGAGATAGCAGTTCAGTAACCGAGACTTATCGGTTACAAAAATAAAACAATTTAATGAATTTAAAGAGAAATAAAGGTGGTTCTTTAGTCAGAGAACCCTGATTGTAATATAAAACTGTCCCGGTTCCCCCACATTTATTCTGAACTGAGAGGAACAGAGAAAAACAACAATTTTAATGTAAATAAGATTATTTATACAAATAGTAAAGGCAGTAAATGAAACAAAAAATATATACGTATACAGTATCTGATGTTTTCTTCATGCAGGAGAAAGTGGATGAACGAGACTCTGAGTGACCAGACTTTTCAGGCGGAGAGAAAAATCTGAAGAGGTTAGAACACAGGCAGTTAGTAGAGGCAGTGTTTGAAAGATGCTCACGTGCAAAGAGTTTCATCTGCATGTGTTCCATCTCTCCGGGCAGTCCAACCCTACAGGCTTACTGCATAAAGTTATGAATATACTGAGCACTGCTGGGGTTAGAAGAGCTGTTTCTCAAAGTAAGATCAATGGATGTGGCCATATGGCTTATGAGCTGGAGCAGTGTCCTGGCTGGGACCAATGGTAGGATGAGATATGGTGTGCTATGCTCGAAGGTGAAACGCCCTGTCCTGTGGTAAGAAGGCCTTCCCGCTAGTGGTATTGAGCAGTGCTCTGATGAACTGGTGGGATTGGGTCAGGACCAGGGAGGACTTTGGTATGTTGATGGTGATACCCAGTTCTCCGAAAAGAGAACTGGAGTCCTGGATCATTCACCACAGCTGCTCACTGGATGGGGCTGTCAAGATCCAGTCTTCCAGATAAGGGAAGACGCAGTGCCCTTTCCTTTGGAGGTCCACTGCCACCACCACTAGGCACTTGGTAAAAACCCTTGGGGCCAAAGGGTAATGCCCTGAACTGGTAATGCCTTCCGTGGAACTGGAACCTGAGAAACCTCCTGTGACACTTGCCCACTAGGATGTGGAGATTGGCATCCCACATGTCCAGCAACACCAGCCAACCCCCCTTATGGATCATAGGTAGCAATTCTTATAGAGTGACCATCTGGAACCATTTATATTCCACAAACTGGTTAAGGTCACTGAGGTCCAAGATGGGGTGCAAGTCCCTGGTCTTTTTGGACATGAGGAAAAAATGAGAATAGAAGTTCGTGCCCCTCAGAGATGGGGGTACCGGCTCTATTGCTCTTTTGAGCAAGAGAGCCTGAATTTCTGCTTGGATGAGCCTGGCATGAGCCAGCAAACAGTGGGAGAGAAGGGGAGGACGGTCTGGTGGTATCTGGACAAACTCTATCAAGTGTCCATTGTCGATCGTTTGTAAAACCCACTGGTCGGAGGTGATCTCTCGTCAGCCCCTGGCACAGAGAGAAAAGCAGCTTTCAACACCTCCTTGTCATAGTCACAGGAGGGTGGGTCCAACAAGGAGTCAGGATGTTGAGGGAGGGTGAGGCGGCTTGGGCTGGTTTGGCGGCACGAGAGGCAGACCCTGTAAAGCCTCTGCAGGCCCCTTATGGCCGTAACCACCTCGCTGTTGCTGCTGAGGCTGGAAACAAGACTGTTGTCCCCCTTTCCTTGAAAGTGAGGCTTTCGAAAAGGCCTTTGCTTTGGTTTATACATAGAATGCACAGACTGAATGGCCTTACCAGAGTCCTGCAGTTTGGTGATGATCTTTTCAGAGTCCTCACCAAAAAGTACAGATCCATGGATGTCTGTTTGCACACCCTGTACGAAACTGGATACCCAGAGCCATGAATGCCTGCAGACACACACTCCAGTGGCCATGGCCCGTGCTGCCGTTTCAGCTGAATCATAGGCCAACTGGAAGACATGTGTGCCCACGTTTGAACCAGTTTGCAGAAGCTTTTCTAGCTCTGCCTTCTGTGGACAGTCTTGGATCTCTTTGACAATATCGATCCCTTGTTCCCAAAGGGCATTCTGGAATTATACCGTATGGGTTAGGAAGTTTAGACTCTGTATGGTACAGATGGTGGAAGTAAACTTTACACCCATGGAATCTAGTTGTTTAGATTCCCATCCAGGGTCTGAGTACTGAGGTATCTCAGCCTCTAGGATTTATCATGGGCAGCTGAGATGACTTCTGAGTCTGCCAAGGGCTGCTCTCCCAAAAGGGTTCTTCCTTGGGAGCCCTGTAAAGTCAGTCCGCCTTCTTGGATATTGCAGTGGAGGCATGGAGGTGCTTCCAAACCACCTTGGTGATGTTCCCAAAGGTATCCACCAGGGGTGGGATGACCACCAGTTTCGGGTACTTTTGGAGCAAGTATTTGGTCAAACAGTTTCTCTCTGGGTCCAAGTCCTCTGTCTCCCATCCCATATTGGTCTGGATATGCCGCATGATCTCCATGAAGGAGGGGTAATCAGGTGGTGATTTGGGAGGGTCCCATGGGTCTAAGGGGGACAAGTCCCCAACAGATGATGGTTCAGAGGAGGAGGAGGATGAGTCAGAGGAATGGTCTGAGTCCACCAAAGAGGAGGAACAAGACCTGTTGCGCCGACTGCTTATGCCTATGGAGGTTGGGAGAGCTGGAGAAACTCAGGCTCCTGGACCAAGACCTGGAGCAGCACTTGCAAGGAGCCTTGCCCTTGTCTTTGCCCAAAGGTGGGGTAGGCTCTGTGTCCATGCCCTTGCCTGAAGGTGGGTTGGGATCCATCGGAGGAGGGGCCCTCTGTATCCGGAAGGGGTCCTCAATCAGAGGAATGTTTGGTGGTAGGAGATCCATTCGGATGGTCTCCCACCAGTAGCCCAAAAGGTCATTAACTTGGGACAAGTTCAGGTTTGGATCTGAGTCAGTCATCAGACCCAACGCCGGTCCAGCGCTGTGGTCCAGACTAGAGCCGAGGTCTGGCGATGGTGGGCGAACAGGAGGCGACATTAGTAGGCCCAACGGTAGCTGACACCTGATTCAAGGCCATCATCCAGCGGTCCTCAGAGGGGCTGAGTCCAGACCGATCGTCCACTGGTAGCGGGGGAGAAACTGGTGATGTCGGGGACTGGGTCGGTTGTGCCAGTAGCTGGACTGCCAAGGCAGCGACATCGGTGGGTATCTCCACCAGACGAATGCTGTATTATCTGACACTTGTCCAACAGTGGTTTGGTGGGCATTGGCAGTTGAGAGGCAGATCTCCCGGAGGAGTACCCAGAGGCCTTACACTTGTCCCAGGAGTCGGCACCAGAGATGGAGGCTGACTAGGAGTGGACTGACGTCGGACCCTTACCAAGGTCAGAGTGCTGGCCTGAGGTCTGATCAGGTGGCCAGATCTTCAGCAGCTGTACAGTAGGGCCTGAGGTCCCAGAGCTGCAGTCCGTAGTACCCGATGCCTGAGCCAGGGCGGGGGGCTTAACAACCATAAGCCTGGAAGGAGAATGGGTCACCTGAGAGGCAGAGTCAGAACTGCCCCTGGAGACAGAGTGGGAGACTGAAGATTTGGATCTGGAGGGGGACCTCTCCTTCCTCTTCTCCTTAAGCTTCCACAATGACAGATGGTGGGAAGAACTTCTCCCTGAAGGAATATCTCTGTATAGCAGCCAAACATTGCTCAGTGAGGTAGGTCTGAGGGTATTCTGGCAGAGAATCCTCATCCTGCTGTTAAACATTTGGCAATGCTGACAGGGGCTGGGTGTTGTGGTCGGGGTCTAAGCCCAGCAAGCAGGCTGAGTGCCCATCCTTGGACGGGATTTGTTTGCCACAGGCACACTTGGAGAGGTGCCTTTCAATGAACTATGTCAGAGAAGATGACATACAGAAGCAAACTCTGGCAGAAAAAGCTAATTTTTTCTAAAGAAAATAAGAAATCTGGTTAACAAACTTAGCAAAAATGGCAGTCGAACTAGCGAGAGGTGATCTGTGGAGCCAATGAATGTGAGCTGACAGTGGGAAAAGAACTGAGGGACACCGGGGAATGCCCTCCCTTTATACCATACATGACGTCAGGGGCAGGCTGACGGGGGCGGTCCCCACCATAGACTGCCAGTTTTCCATGGGTCATGCCTCCTGCAGTCCTACCTGTGTTATATGCTGCAAGAGCTGACTCTTGAAGATCTACTGTTATGGTAAGTTCTAACGTAACTATACTATCTCACTTCGAGATAGAGCTCTTGCAGCAGGTAATAACACGTAGGACTGAGTCTCAAGCAGTACTGGGATACCACTAGGTCAGATGGACGGTGGAACAGGAGAATAAGATCCTGGGCTATTAAGAGAGAAGCACTTGTAGGACTGCCAGGCCAAAACCTGCCCTACATCTGGAAGCAATGTCCAAACTGTAGTGACGTGCAAGGGTGTGCACCAAACTCCAGGTGGCTGCGGCACAGAGATCTGCTGAAGATATGTTTCAGAGCGACATAAATGATGCAGAGATCCCTCTTGTTGAGTGACCTCTCACAGGCCCCAACAGGGGTTTTCCAGGCTTCTCATGGCAGAAGACAATACAGTTAACCAGCCACTTTGACAAGGTCTGCTTACATACTGGTGCTCTCAGCATCTGTTGGGCAAAAGAAACAAACAACTGGTCAGCCTTCTTGATGGACTGGGTGTGGTCAATATAGTACCTAAGAATGCTATGTACTTCTAAGGTATGCAACAATGCTTCCCCTTTGTTGGAGTGCTCCAGGTAATAAACTGGTAGTTTGGTGCCTTGGTTGAGAGTTATCTCAGACACCACCTTTGGGAGAAACTTAGGATTTGTTCAAAGGGACACCCTGTCCCTATGAAAAACCAAGCACGGCTCTTTACACATGAGAGCCTGAAGCTTGGAGATTCTCCGGGCTGAGGTAATAGCAACTAAAAAAATACAGTTACGTAAGAACTTACCGTAACAGTAGATCTTCGAGAGGAGCTCTTGCAGCAGGTAATACCGCTAGTACTAAGGCTGCCAGGCATTAGGACCCCACAGAAAAATGTTCTAGCTAGCAGTCTGTAGTGGGGGACCGCCCCCGACATCGGCTCTGCCCAACGTCACACGTGGTATAAAGGGGGCGGTCCCCCGGTGCCACCTCAGCTCTCCCGCCGGAGACCCAGCTGAAAATACAGATGGAGAACCGAGGAGGATCTCCCATCCCCAAAGAGAAGATGTAATGATTGTCCCCAGGGGCAGGTGGGCTGGAAAGCCACCTGCTGCAAGAGCTCCTCTTGAAGATCTACTGTTACGGTACGTTCTTACATAACGGTACTATCTAAATTTGAGGTGGTGATCCTGCAGCAGGTAATACCATTACGACTGAGTCCCAATCAATGCCCAAGGAGAGACCCAGATCGAAAGGGTGGAGGACAATAAAAAATGTGGGAAATTAGGAGAGAAGTCCCTGAAGTACTGCTAGGCCGAAACCTCCTCTCCTTCTGGAAGCAATGTCCAGACTGCAGTGCCACACAAAGGTGTGCACTGAGCTCCAAGTAGCAGCTGCACAAAGGTCCACTGATGATACATTTTGGAGGGAAGCGAAAGATGTTGCCACCCCTCTGGTGGAGTGACCCCTCACTGGTCCCAGTAGGGGTCTGTTGTGTTGCTGGTAGCAAAAAGTGATGCAGTGCATGAGCCACTTACTTAGGGTTTGTTTTGTGACTGGTGCTCCAAGTTTCCCGTGGGCAAAGGAGACAAACAACTGGTCTGTCTGTCTGGCGGAACTAATCCTAGCCAGATAGTAACACAAAATTCTACGAACATCCAGAGTATGTAACAATGCCTCACCATTGTTCGAGTACTCTGGGTAATAAACCGGTAGTTGGATGTCCTGGTTCAACATGAACCTTTGGCAAAAACTTTGGGTTTGTACGCAGGGCTACTCTGTCCCTGTGAAAAAAAATATAAGGTTCTTTGCACATCAGAGCCTGCAGCTCGGAAATCCTCTGGGATGAAGTAATGGCAACTAAAAATAGTGCCTTCCAGGGGAGAAAGCAGAGCTCACAGCTTGCAGCTGGTTCAAAAGATGACAAAGTGAGCTTTTCTAAAACAAACAGAATATCCCTGGATGATACCAGGTCTCTCCTGGGGGTTTCATATGCAAGATACCTCTCAGGAAGGTCTTGCAGATGTCCAGCTGTGCCAGAGTCTTCTCATTTAATGGTGCATGGTAAGCTGACAGAGCACAGAGATGCACCTTAATGGATGAGAAACTGAGACCTAAGTCCGACAGGTGGAAAGATACTCCAGCACAAATTCCACCAGACAACCCAGGGGATCCAGAGAACAGGGAATCGCCCATAAGCAGAAATGCTTCCATTTCATGGCATAAGTCACCCTGGTAGAGGGTTTTCTCATTGCCACGAGCACCTCTGCCACTCTAAGGGATACTCCAAATCTTTCCCTAGCTAAGTCCACAGGAGCCAAGCATGCAGCTGCAGGGACTGGCGGTTCAGATGGACTAACATCCCTTGTTCTTGGGAGAGCAAGTGAGTGGAGAGGGGGAATGGAACTGGTGGTTCCGATGCCAGCTGTTGCAATAGCAGGAACCAAATCTGTCGAGGCCAGAATGGCGCTACCAGTATCATCCTGGCCTCTTCTGCTGCAACTTGAGCAGGACCCTCTGAAGAAGAGGGAAGGGAGAGAAAGCATACAGAGACCTCGCTGTCCAAGAGAGGGACAGTGCATCTTGCCAGAAAACACCAGGCCCTGGATCTAGTGAGCAGAAACTGGGCAGTTTGGCATTGTGTGGGGACGCAAAGAGATACAGTTCTGGCTGAACCCACCTTTCAAAGAGCTTGTCTACAACTTCTTGCTGTAGTGCCCATTTGTGGTTCTGAGATTGAGAGCAACTTAAGCTATGTGCAAGGACATTGTGGATGCCTGGAACATGGACTGCCATGATGTCCAGCTTGTGATCCACCACCCAGGACCAAACTCTCATCACCTCTCTGCACAAGGGATACAAATGTACTCCCTTGCTTGTTGAGATGGAAGACTACTGGAGTGTTGTCTGACTGGACCAGCAGAGGTCCGGGAAAGAGTACCCTTTGGAAAGCTTGAAGGCGTGCAGAACTGCTCTCATCTCCAAAATGTATAAGTGAAGAGCTCATTCTGTTGAGTTCCAGGCCCCTTGTCTGATATGAAGCAAAATGCGTTCCCCATCCCAGTCTTGATGCGTCGGTGGTAAGAGTCTGCAGTGGACTGGGTCACTGAAAGGGAACCTCTACGCTCAGATGGGCTGGGGTGAGCCATCAGGTCATGGCCTGTCAGACTGCGTTGGAGATCCGAATGGGCTCTTCCAGTTCGTCCGTACCTTGATCCCACTGAACCTTAAGGTGCCATTTCAGGATCCTCATGTTCAGCCTTGAGAGTGGAACTGCCACAATAGCTGCCGCCATGTGACCTAGTAGTTGTAGGACCACTCTTGCTGGGACCAAGTCCGAACTCTGTACCCTGTGAGTGACTTCTCCTAGCCTTGCTGCTCTGTCTGTGGGCAGAAAAGCTCTCCCTTGGACTGTGTCCAGGACTGTTCCAATGTATTGCAGCCTTTGAGCTGGCCATGGTTGTGACTTGGGTGGGTTTAGGGTGATGCCCAGCATTTGGAATAGGCTGAATGTCTCCTTCAAGGCCCTTTTCAATTGGATTTCTGTTGGTGCAGTAAGAAGCCAATTGTCCAGGTAGGGGTATGAAGTGACCCTTTCTTCTGAGGGCCGATGCTACCACTGCTAGGCACTTAGTAAAAACCCTTGGTGCCAAGGATAGGCCGAATGGCAGTGACCTGAACTGGTAGTGTCCTCCTTGGAAGGTGAAGCATAAGTACTGCCTGTGGGATGGCAGGATCTTGATGTGCATGTAGGTATCCTGCATGTCTAGTGAGCAAAGCCAGTCTCCTTGGTGGAGCATTGGTAACAGGCTCACCATTCTGAACCATTTGTATTCGATAAAGGCTTTCAGTTGACTTGGGTCCAGAATGGGACGAAGGTCTCCCGTCTTTTTCGGGACAAGCAAGACATGGGAATAAAATCCCTTTCCCCTTTGAGCAAAAGGAACCTCTTGTTTGGCTCTTTTGTCCAGTAAGGTCTGTATCTCTGCCCTCAGGAGGAGTGCATGGGAGGGTGAGCAGTGGGAGAGTACTGGTGGGTTGTCCGCTGGAAATTGGGTGAACTCTAGGGAATATCCCCTTTCTACTACCTGGAGGACCCATTGGTCTGATGTTATACTGGACCATCTGAATAGGTAGAGGGAGAATCTCCCTCATACCACCTCCCCCTGCACAGGCTGTGGTGGAGGGGGGTCAGTAGGGAGTCATGCTGTGTTGGAGGGTGTAGGCAGGGGAGGTCTTGGTGTCTTTGGGTTTTTGGGGCCTTGGGTGCCTGAAGGGACAGGGTAGCCTTTTCTTTTAAAGCCTCCCTTATGTTGTGTCTGGCGCCTTCCTTGCTGTCCCTGATTTTTCCGAAAGGAACGAGAGCGTGTGGATTGTGGCTCTGACCTGTACATTCTGTGGACTTTGGACACAGCTTTACCTGAGTCCTGAAGCCTGGTGATCAGTTTTTCGGTGCCCTGACTGAACAGGACTGGTCCTTGGAAAGGAGCATCCAGGATAGCATCTTGAAGATCCTGTCAGACGCTTGAAACTCTGAGCCAAGCATGCCTCCGCATGTAAATGCTGGTGGCTGCTGCTCTTGCTGCTGTGGAAGAGGAACTGGGGTTCTACCACCATCTGATGCAGAAGCGGGACCCAAATCTGTCTGGGCCAGAATGGTGCTACCAATATCAGGGTTGCTGGCTCTGACTGCAGCTCGAGCAGAACTCGTTGCAGAAGGGGGAAGGGCGGGAAGGCATAGAGGAACTTCCCGGTACAGGAGAGGGACAACGCATCTCGCCAAAAAACATCATGCCGTGGCTCTAGCAAGCAAAAACTTGGCAGTTTGGCATTGAGTGGGGATGCAGAGAGGTTCAACTTTGGAGTGCCCCATCTGTCGAAAAGGTTGTCTACAACATCCTGTAGTAACTCCCATTTGTGGGCTTGGGATTGCAAGCAATCGAGGCTGTTCTCAAGCAAAGTTTGAAGACCTGGAATGTGTACTGCCAGAAGTTCCACGTTATGGGCTATCACCCAGTACCAGACCCTCATGGCCTCTCTGCGAAGGGGGTAAAAATGTGTCCCTCCTTGCTTGTTGATGTAGAACACCACTGACATGTTGTCTGTCTGGATTAAAGTGGGGCCTGAAAGGAGTTCGCTCTGAAACACCAGTAAGGCATACACAAGGCCCCGATTTTTCCACGATTCTGAGGAATTCAGTGTAAACCATGGAAAAAACATGGAATATTATTCCACAGTATACAGGAACTGTAAAATATTATTCTGCGGTTTACACAAAATGCAGAATATTATTCCACAGTTTATACTGAAGAGTCAATATTTAGCCGGTGGTACCACTACTGCTCCTGATGCCGATGACCCAGTTTGGGAACGAGCCTCAAAAGTTGAAGGGCCGGCCGGGGGAGGAGGATCGAGCATCCTATGGACTGCTTTCCTCCGTGCAGGGGGAGAGTCACCAGTGTTCGGTTAACCCCTTGTGGTAGCATGGGGTATGACAGTCAGAACTGACTACGTTTGGCAGGTGTGTCAGACGTTTGACGTGCCGCCCCAACATCACTGCACAACATGCCTCCTGGGGAGAAAACAGGAAAATGGAGGTTCTGCCACCGCACAATGACATCCACCCCCACGTTGCAGACTCCATGCCACCGACCAGGCTCTCACTCCCATTCCACCATTCAGTCTCCATCAAGGGAAGGGGGGGCCCCTGGCAGCCCCGCCCCTGGGGCATAATCTGGGGTTGTTCGGGAGTAAGGTAAGTCCAGGGGTGTGTGGCATGACTGTGTGTAGATCGGACCGATGGGGGCCAATAGATGAGAAGATAAAGCATAATAGTCAGTATAAAGTGTGAGTAAAACAAATCTGCAGTTTACATCCACTCTGACCAAGGAAAATTGTTCCATGGATCATATAATCTGTGGTTATTCCATGGATTATATAAACCCCAGAAAACCATTCTATGGTTTATATTAAATTCTGCAGAATGCTTTTTGGAATTCTGTGGAATTTAAAAACAAAAGTCTGAAAAGCATTTTGGAATCACCCCTGCTCATTAGTTTGTCAGGGCTTTAAATCAAAACAGGCAAATCCTCTCCTCCCATCCAGCCCGCCTCTGCCCATCACCCTCCCCACCCTGAGAACCTCCTCGAGTCGCTTTATTTGAAGTAGAAATATTTTCAACAGGTCCCATTCTGTGCAGCAATCCTCATCCTCCTAATTTCACTGCCGGGCCTGAATTCTGGTTTCTTGTCCCAAAAGTGCTTTGAGCACAGGTGCATAAAGCACTACTGGAGTGAGAAAGTGGCATTCTGGCTTAGTGGTAAAACTGGAAGGATGAGGATTACTGTGCAGTGTGGTAGCCACTAAAAACATTACTTATTCAATTGTGGTGGCCCTGGGGACTCTCAGGCTGCTGTGGGGAGGGTGATGGGGCTGAGATGGGTGGGCTGGATTTTTTACTTTAAACTTTATTTATAATTCAGTTTTCAGAATAAACATACATTACAGACATGAAAAAAATTACTCACCTTAGTAATTATGTTTCTTCTAATGGAGTCTTGCTGTATTCTGACATATTGCAGTGATTCCCAACCTTTGAACTGCCCCGGAGAACAAAGAGTTAACTTTCTATGCAGGGCATAGAATGCTGAGCTCAAGCTCGGTTGAAGTCTCTGTCTGGAGTATTTCAAACTCAAACCATCAGATTCTTACGAGCCCAACTAACTAAAAATTCTATGTAGAAATTGTAAAAATTCCTACTAGCCAACTGGCAGAAAAAAGTTTGGGATTCCCAAGGAAGACTCAAGTCAGGAAACTCAGAAACCAATCTAATACAAATAATAATAATCAGCACCCAAACAAGGAGGAGGAGGAGGGTGCAAACAAAAAACACCCCTGGGGTGCAACACTGCACCTGCCCACCCACTTCCCAAAAACAGGTTCTGAGAGGGAGGCAGGGAGAGAGGGAGGTCAGAATACAGCAAGACTCCATTAGAAGAAACATAATTACCAAGGTGAGTAATTTTTTCTTCAAACAACATGAAGTCTTGCTGTATTCTGACATACTGCAGACTACCAAGCAGTACCTCCATGGAGAAAGAACAGAACCTACTTTGGGAATAGGCTCTGAGTACTGCTGTGCCAAACTGAGCATCACCCTAGCCTGGATATCCAGAGGATAATGCTTGCTAAAAGTATGGACTGTTTTCCAGGTGGCTGCTTGACAAATTTCTAAGAGGATATCATCCTGGCAACAGCCAGGAAGTAGCTACACCTTGTGGAATGAGCCTCAGGCCTGAGGGGTGGAGTTTTCCCAGTTTTCATAGCAGAATCTGCATACAACACACAATCCACTGTCTGCTCCCCAAACAGAGAATAACCCACTACAGGAAAATCCATGGCCTTAGCCTGGGTGTCCTATGAGAGGCTAGTACCTCTGAGCCAAGCCATTCTCCAAGAGCCACAGATGTAGTCATGACTCTTGATGACACATCATTGGAGTCCACAGCAGCATGAAACTGAACCTTAGATGCCTCAATCCCATCTGCAGCCACCGCCTCCAGCTCCTTGGCTAGCTGGGGAGGCCTGTTTAGCCAGTGCCAGTACAGTGTCCCACCTGGACTTCTGGTACCTGGCTGTATAGGCCATGTAATTCGCACACCTGAGTCCCAAGGAAGATGCCATGTACTGTTTCTTTGCCATGGCATCAATCTTCCTGGAGTCCTTGTCTGGGGGGGGGTGAAGCCAAGGGAATATTTGCCTTGTCACAGGCAGCAGTCTGCACTACCCCAACATGGCCACATTGCTGATATAAGAACTCCATGTCTGAGCCTGAAAGTGTATACCTCTTGTCCATTCTTCTATCCACAGGAGGTATAGTGTTTGGAGACTTTAGGATTTTTTGTGTCTGTTTCCCAAAAGATTTGTGGAGGGGAATAGACAGTCTCCAGGACTCTGGGATGTCCATCATTTCTACATAATCAGGCTCCTCTTGATCTTCCACAGCCTCCTCCATAGGAAGCTGGAGGGTTTCAGCCACCTTTCTGTAGAACATAAAGTGAGAAAGGGACTCAGAAAGCCTAGGAGGGGAAACACCTGAAGGTCTGTCTGGGGAGATGTCCGGTTCCACAGGCACATCCAGACCCTCACTTTCACCATCATCATCATCCTCAAATTCCCCTTCCTCTTCAAATTCCAGTTCATAAAAATCTTTGAGGGTATAATCTTGAACCGGGAGAACCAACCGAACCGAACCCCTGCCAGAAGGAGCCGGATCGGTAGGAACCCGGATGGAGCGATTCCACAATCTGAATCGCTCTGGCTATCTCTTCGACGGTCGGAATATGAACCTCTGGATCCGAACCGGCCGACTTGTCTTTGCATTTCCTTTTTGTTGGAACCAATCCCTTGGAATTGGCTCTCCTTTTGCCCGAGGAAGTATCGCCCTGGTCAGAGGGCACTCCTTCTGGTTCGGTCGGAACCAAACCGGGCTGGCCATCCGGATCAGTGGACTTCTCTGCCTCCTTTTCCCTCAGTCTACCTAATCTCTTCTCAAGGGTAGATCTGGGAATGTTTTTACATATTTGGCAGTCCGAATCGAGGTGGTCAAACCCCAGACAATAAACACAGGTGGTGTGGGGATTGGCCTTAGCAAAGACCTCCCCACAATCACTGCAGTGTTGAAACCCAGTGGGCCCGTTTTTTTTCTTGGGTTTCTCAGACATGGCCAACCTAACCAACTTACCTTTTTATGGCAACCACCAGGCAAGACTCCCTTATCGGTTCCTAACCGTGTCACGGGTATTGCAAAAAAGTACTAAAACACGTTTTTTTTTAGAACCGATAAGAACCGGTAACCACACACTAAGTAAAAACACAGACACAAGATTTCACTATCAAATGGCTGGTTCAGCCGAACCAAGCTGCACTTTTACAAGTTCCTCACAGAAAAACAGAACAATTCCTATCTAGTACTCATGGCACCACAGACAGAGACTGAACTGACTATGCAGATGACTTTTTGGTTTAAAAAAACAACGAAAACTGAAACTTTAACCGACTTTCGAACCGAGCTGAAGGAGAAATCTCCAGAGCGACTGTTCACTGAGGTGGAGTAAAGAATCTAACGGTTTGAGTTTGAAACACTCCAGACAGAGACTTCAACCAAGCTCGAGCTCAGCATTCTATGCCCTGCATAGAAAGTTAACTCTTTGTTTTCTGGGGCAGTTCAAAGGTTGGGAATCACTGCAATATGTCAGAATACAGCAAGACTTCATGTTGTTTGAAAAAAATACAATACTTAGAGCTTGATATAAATCCATTAAATTCAGTCTATTTGTAATTCCAGAAAAATACAGTTATCTACGTATAAAGGGAAGAGGCCTAATATCATGAGTAGATAAATTAAAAATCCAGAATTGGTTCAGTTGAGTGAATTAGAGATCAATACAGTAACACATATGTGCATTATATTCTATAATTAAGTCTTATAATCCCTGAGTACCCTCCCCCACTTCTTTCAGTATTATCAGCCTGGTGCTTTGATCCTCAGGGCACAAAATCTTGCCTAAGTGGGGTGATGCAGAAGACCCATCTCCTCACATCTCCTCAAATTAAGCCTCTCTTCTGTTTATTAATGCTGTTATTCTTTCCATTTTATATATGCCAATCATAATGTCCTGCCATTGTAGGAGACATGGTGGCTCTCAGCTCAACCATTTCTTGGTTATGGCTTTCTTGGCTGCATAATATATTAGCAATAATTTTGTGGCTGACTTATCTCTATACTGTTTAGGTAACTCAAGAATGAGAAATAAAAAGGGCCAACCACAGATTTGGTGAAAATATGCTTCCAATGGCATCTTGTAATTCTGCAATAAAAGTTTGAATCACCGGCATTTCCAAAAATGTGTACATGTGTGGCGAGGCACTTCCACATCTCCTCCAACAGTCTGCCCTATTTCCATGCGCATAAGAAAAAATTACTTAACATAGTAATCTTCTTTCTTCCCAGTGATGCTCAGATATTCATAACTTTGTGCAGTCAGCCTGGTGGGTTGGACTGCCCGGAGAGATGGAACACATGTAAATGATGGAATTATTTGCACGTGAGCATCTTTCAAATACTGCCTCTACCAACTGTAGTGTTCTAAACCCTCCAGATTTGTAAGAAGCCTGGAAGTCAGGCATTATGAAAAAAAATCCAACAGCTAATTAATTAAAACATTTTTTAGGATTACCCTAATAAAAACAATTTACCCAAAAAAGAAAAACTCTTAAGGAGGAACTACATCAAATAACAATGGTGTTCACCAGACAGTGAGAAAACTATTAAGAGAGACAGAAAACTCTGTTCAAATCTATCTGGTATAGAGAAGTGTACACAGAAGGGTATGGCTATGTGGCACTAGCATGCGGAATGCAGAGGCTGAAGTTCTGAAAGGGGCGGATGGGAGGGAGTTATGAATATCTGAGCATCACTGGTAAGAAAGAAGATTACTATGGTAAGTAATTTTTTTCTTCTAACCCCAGTAATGCTCAGGATATTCATAACTTTGTGCAGACTACCAAGCAGTACTCCTGGAGGTGGGCACAGAACTTATTTTGGAAACAGACTTTGCAGGACTGCTGTGCCAAACCTGGCATCACTTCTGGACAAAACATCCATGTTGTAATGCTTTGTAAAGGTGTGTACTGATTTCCAAGTAGCTGCTTTACAAATATCCAATAATGGAACCTCCCTAGCAGCTGCAAGACTGGCAGCTGTTCCTCTTGTCGAGTGTGCCTCAGCCCAGCTGGGGACTCCCTACCTGCTCTAGTGTAGCAGAATTGAATACACTGGACAATCCATCAAGAAATGGATCTTTTTGAGGCTGGTTTGCCCATTCCGACATCCCCATATGTAAGGAAAAGTTTTTTTTTGTCTTGCCTATGGCCCTTAGTAGCTGTCATGTAATAGCTGAGAGCTCTTTTCACATCCAGACTGTGGAGTCTTCTTTCACCAAAGCTTGTATGGTCTGTGAAAAAGACAGGCAGAGTGATTGATTGGTTCAGATGAAAGTCTGAAATGACCTTGGGAAGGAATTGTCTGTTTGTTCTGAGGACTACCTTATCTCTGTGAAAGGAGATGTAGTCCTGGTCAACACAGACAGCCTGAAGCTCGCTGATTCTTCTTGTTCATGTAATTGCTACCAGAAAACCTGTTTCTGTGCAACATACTTTAAATGGGCTGTAGCCATGGGCTCAAAAGGAGCCCTGATTAATCTAGCTATACATATATTAAGATCCCAAGTGGGCACTGGTGCCCTGTGAGGAGGATGCAAATGTATCAGGCCTTTAAAAATCTTTTGAAAATGGGATCTGATGCTACTGACACCTTTGTCCTAGCTGAAAGGTATGCAGACACTGCTGCAAGATGAACCCTTAGAAAACTGGGTTGTAGACCTTGTCAATGTAAGTGAGTCAGATAATCCAACACCACTGAGACTTCAGCCATTTGGGGTGAAATTCCTACCACAGCACCAAAAGAAAATCTTTTCCACTTAGCAGAATCATCTTCTTAGTGGAGGGCTTCTATAACCTTTCAAGATAGTCAATACAGCTTCAGAAAGGTTTAAGTCTGTATACTGTCAGGAGATTGTGCCCGAGAGGCAAACTTATTGGTTTGCTCACTGACATGGAGAGCAGAAGAGAGTACCATGGCTGCCTGGGCCAATCTGGAGCTATCAAGATCAGAGAAGCTGAGAGGGATTTGAGCTTCAGTAGTACTCTGAAAACCAGAGGAAAAGGGGGAAGGCATAAAGAAACTTGCCTGACCAGTCCAGTACCAGGGCGCCCAGAGGGATTGTGCCCTGGGCTGGTGGTCTGCAGCAATACTGAGGTAACTGGTGGTTCTGGTGGGATGCAAACAAGTCTATCTCTGGAATGCCTCACCTCCTGAAAATTACCTGCACCACCTGCTTGTTCAGTGTCCATTTGTGATGGGACTGATTGATTCTGACTCAGTGTGTCTGCTAAGGTATTGTCCTTTCCTGGCAGATGGATTGCTTGCAAGGACACCTTTAGAGAATATGCCAGCCCAAATTTTCATGGCTTCTGCACAGGGACCTGATCTGGTGCCTCTCTGCTTGTTTATGTAGTACATAGTGGTGGTATTCTCTGTTCTGACCTGTACCACCTTGCCCATCACCAGTGTAGAGAAAACTTTAGTGACAGCCATACTGCTCTGAGTTCCAGCAAGTTTATATGCTGGAGGGACTCTGCTTCTGTTCAGGTACCCTGAGTTGTGTGCTCCCCCAGATGGGCGCCCCAGCCCAGAAGGGATGCATCTCTCATGAGGACTAGTGAAGGATCCTCTTTCTGAAAAGGGACTCCTTGCCTTAGGTTGGATTTCTTTTTCCACCACAAAAGGGCTTGTAACAGAGGCCTTGTCACTGGAATGAGTTTTGAAAAGGATCTTTTTCTGACTCCAGTGATTCCTGAGATGAAACTGGATGTCTCCCATGTGAAACCTGAAACCCTGCACTGTGCCTGTGAATGCAGCCATATGACCCAAGAGCTGCAGGAATTGCCTGGCTGTTTTTTGCCTGTGCAACTTGAAGGAATTTGCTGTGGCCTGAAGGCTTTGTACCCCGTCCAGTGGCAAAAAGGCCCTGGCCTGAAGAGTACTGATCTCTGCCCCTATGAACTGTAAAGTCTGTGTAGGGGTTAAGACAGATTTTGTCTAGTTTATTATGAAATCCAATGACTCCAAAAGATCCTGTGTGAGCTTTAGAGAGGTTCTGACTTGTTCTGGTGATTTGCCCACCACCAGCCAGTCGTCCAGATATGGGAAAACAGTCACTCCCTGTCTTCGAAGAAATGCCACCACAGCTGCTAGGCATTTTGTAAACACCTTGGTGCCGAGGAAAGGCCGAAGGGCAGGGTTGCAAACTGATAATGACCTGATGGGAGTCTGAATCTGAGATATTTCCTGAAAGATTCTTTTATGGGGATGTGAAAATAGGCATCTTGTAAGTCCAGAGATACCAGCCAGTCCCCTTTTTGGATTGTTGGCAGAATCTGAGCCAAAGTTACCATTTTGAACTTTGGCTTTTTCAGGTGCTTGTTTAAAGCTCTGAGATCCAAAATTGGCCGCCACTCCCATTTTTCCTTTGTTGTTAGGAAGTATCTGGAGTAAAACCTCTTCCTCTCAGGGTTGTAGGAACTGGTTCCACTGCTCTGAGCTGTAGCAGCTTCTGAACCTCTGCCTCTAACAATGAAGTCTGTGCTAGGGGAGGAGAGATGGAAATCCTGGAATTTTTTTGAGGAAGAAATTTGAAGTCCAGAGACAAACCTTTGCCCACTACCTCCAACACCCACTTGTCTGTGGCGATGGTTGACCAAAGGTGGAGGGAATGGGACAGTCTGCCTCCAACAGGTAGGGAGGAGGCGGCCTGCATCTCAGGGGGTTCTGTTTAGGCTGGAGTTGAGGTTGTGCCTGAGACCCTCGCCTAGAGCCCCTTCTACCCCTACCCCAAGAGTAGCCCTGTTGGGGGTACTGCTGGTATTGGGGCATGGCTACTGGCTGGAAAAATGGTCTTGTCATGAAAGAGCAACCCCTGGCCCCCCTTCCATAGGGCCTGGTGGATGAAGAAGCTCTGTCTCTGGCAGAATTACTTCTATAAGTAGCCTTATATTCATCCACCTTTTTCATATAGGCCACTGTGGATTCCCCAAAAAGCGAATTTCCTTCTAATGGAAAATCCAGGGCCTTTGATTGGATATCCTGAGTGAGGTTTGTAGTCCTAAGCCAAGCAAACCTCCTCTGAGCCACTGTGTTAGCCATCCATCTGGCTGCAGTGTCATTCGAATCAGCAGCCATTTGGAACTGGTACTTAGCCGCCTCTAGCCCAAACCTGGCAGTTTCAGCCAGGTCATCTGACAAGGGTGAGGTGGCTTTCATGGACATTGCCAGTACCGACTGCCACAGGGATTTCTGATACTGGGCAGCATAAGCTTGGAAAGTAGTCTGTCTCATGGCCAGTGAGGCTGACAAATAGCCTTTTTTGGCCATACTGTCCAATTTTCTGGAGTCCTTGTCCGTGGGTGTGAGGACAGAGGGACTTAGCTTTATCACAGGCTGCCTGTTGTATTACCCCTGATGGTCAGGATGGAGAAGAAGAAGTCAGCTCTCCCTATCCAACTGGTACTTTTTGTCTATTCTTCTGTCGATTGGAGGAATAGAATTAGGGGTCTGCAGGAGCTTCATAGCATCCTTCTTAAAAAATGTATATACTGGGAGGAGGAGGGTCTTTGTGGGTGTTAAACCCATCATATTAAGGTACTCAATTTCCTCCTCATCCTCCACTTGCTCCGTTGTGATGATATCTAAGGCATCTGCCATTTTCCTTACAAAGGAAAAATGGGAGGAAAAATCCTCAGATACCCTGGGAGGTGACCCAAAATCCTGCTCAGAGGACACCTCTGGAGGGATAAGTTCATCTTCCTCATAAGGCTCATCATCCTCTTCAAAATATAGCTGCTCTGGTGCAGAGGGCAACACAGTACTAGCAACCTGGGGACCCTGTGAGGGGGCAGGAGGCTGAGGGATGATGCTCTGCAGAGCCTGAATAATTTTGAACACCTGAGCTATCTCCTGAGCTGAAGGCATTACAGACACATGCGCAGAAGTCCCTGGGTTTAACAGGAGATGGTTCTGCATGTTTAAGTTTCTTTGTTTTCTTTGAGGGAACCAGAGAGTCAGCCGGTTCTTTTCCTCTTTTTGCCCCTTTTTCGCTCGTATCAGGGGTGGGTAGTAGTACTTGTGGGTTCAGTCACGACAGACTGGGGTGTCAGCTGGTCAGAGACTGAGGGACCTTTAGGAAACTTTTTATTGAGCCATTCAAGGTGCTTTTTCACAGTTTTATCTGGAAAAGTGCTACATATCTCACATTCCTGGTCCAGATGTTTGAAACTCAGACAAGCTACACATAAGGTGTGCTTGTCTGCCTTGGCAAACACATCTCCACACTTTAAACAGTTTTAAACCCGGCTCCCAGTTCTCTTCTTCGGTTTCTCGCCATGGTGAAAAGCAAAGAGGAAAAACACCAACCGCTAAATAATAGATACTGTTATGTTATTTAAACAGCTTTTAAAATTATATATATATATATTTTTTTTTTTTTTTTTGAGGTCGGTTCCAGAACTGATAGGGAACCGGAGGATCTGAGCAGGGAGATGAAATATGAACCAGTTCAGCGGTTCTGTAACCGATAAAAACGGTTACAAATAAAGTTTGTAAGGACCAAAAATTTAGAGATAATTATATAGGTTCTTTAGTCAGAGAACCCAAATTAAACTAAACTCGGATCCCTCACGGTTATGCCGAACCCCGAGGAACCGAGAAAAAACAACTATTTTAATAATAAACTAGATCTAAACTGACAATCAGTACAGGCAGTAAATGAAATTAAATATACTTATGGTTTTGATGATTTTTTTATCTTTCTTCATGTGACAGAGACTCCGAGTGACCAGACTTTCAGGCAGAGAGAAAAATCTGAAGGGTTTAGAAGACTACAGATGGTAGAGGCAGTATTTGAAAGATGCTCACGTGCAAAGAATTCCATCATTTGCATGTGTTCTATCTCTCCGGCAGTTCAACCCACCAGGCTGACTGCACAAAGTTATGAATATCCTGAGCATTACTGGGGTTAGAATGAACCTGTATTGCAGGTATCCTGAAAACCGGACGTCATTCTTCCATGCGAACTCCCGCCACCCTGGTGAAGAGGAGCTTCTATGTATTTTACTCATATATCCCTCCCATAATTTTTCTGGTATCTCTATATCCTAATCCCTACCCCATGATTTTCTTATTGAGGAGGTAGATTTTCCCTCCATCTCCCAAATCGCAGCACATAAATATGATAAAAAGAGGAGGCAACAGGCGACTAGAATAATCTCTGGTGCCAGACAAAAAAAATTACATCCACAGGCAAAAGAGGCCTGCAACACAGAGAAAGACCATATTCACTTGAAATATAGTGAAATATAACACATTTATTTTAAATAAATTATTTTAAATAAATAGTAGCAAAAAGATCACCAAGGTGTAAACGACAAGTACAAAATCACTAACGTTTCACGTTATACCAACGCTTTATCAAAGTTTGTATAACGTGAAACATTAGTGATTTTGTACTGGTCATTTGCATCTTGGTGATCTTTTTGCTACTATTTATTTAAAATAATTTATTTAAAATAAATGCATCTTTCTCTGTGTTGACAGACTCTTTTGCCTGTGGATATAAATATGATATTATATGTTCCAATGGGGTTCTGTCCTCAGGGTCATTTTAATGAGGCTAACTAGCTGAGGAGATGGCAAGGTCATCCAGGTCTCTTTTTTTAAGGTTTGAACCAAATCCCTAACTTGAAAATACCGAAACCTATCTTGTGGGGAGATACCGAATTGTGTCTCTAAATCTGTAAATGACAAAAAAAAAGCCTCCTTCTAGAAACTGGTATATCATATGTAGGCCCTGCCTTTCCCACCTCCTGTAGCCCCATCTAATTTCACAGGTAAAGTACAGTTATGTAAGAACTTACCATAACAGTAGATCTTCGAGAACAGCTCTTGCAGCAGATTACACCATTAGGACTGAAGCAGGCAGTTGCCAGGACCCCAAGGAAATTTTCTAGCTAGCAGTATTCAGCGGGGACCACCCCCGATGTCGGTCCCACCCCCGATGTCAGGCATCCTACAAAAGGGGGCGGTCCCCCAGAATCGCCAGTTCTCCCACCGGAGACTCCCGGCCGCTAGATGACATCAGAAGTGGAGACTGAGGATCCGCCATCAAAAGGTAATCAGAGCAGTGTTAGAAACACCTAATCCTAGGAGAGGATATCGGAACAAATCTACCTCCAGAAGGGATGTTGGGAGGGAAACTACCTGCTGCAAGAGCTGTTCTTGAAGATCTACTGTTATGGTAAGGTCTTACGTAACTGTACTATCTTACTTCGAGAAACAGCTCTTGCAGCAGGTTACACCATTAGGACTGAGTCCCAAGCAATACTGGAAATCCCTCGCAGGAGGAGGAGGCAAGATAGAGATCACGAGTTGGACCAAAGCCTAGTATAGAAGTCCCTGAAAGACTGCTAGACCAAAACCAGCTCTTCGCCTCGATGCAACATCCAAGGTATAATGCCTGAAAAAGGTGTGCACAGTGCTCCAAGTAGCTGCTGCACAGATGGCTGAAGAAGACACGCTCTCTTCATGGCCTCAAAGGAGGTACCACCCCTTGTGGAATGACCTCTAACTGAGCCCAGTAAGGGTTTATTACGCTCTTGGTAACAGAACATGATACAATGGATAAGCCACCTGGACAGCGATTGTTTAGAAACGGGAGCTCCCATCATCCTGTGGGCGAAGGAGATGAAAAGCTGGTCAGATTTTTGGTGGTGTCTGGTTCTGGTCAGGTAGTATCTTAGACACCTATGCACATCTAAAGTGTGCAACAAGGCCTCTCCTCTATTAGAGTATTTAGGAAAGTACACTGGTAAGTCTATGTCCTGATTAAGGGTGAGAGCTGAGACCACCTTAGGTAGAAACTCTGGATTTGTCCTTAGGGACACCCTGTCTTGGTGAAAAACCAAATAAGGTTCTTTGCACATCAGTGCATGAAGTTCAGAATTTCTTCTGGCCGAAGTAACGGCAACTAAAAATAACGTCTTCCATGTAAGGAGATGTAGCTCGCAATCCATGGCTGGTTCAAAAGGTGGCAGCGTAAGCTGCTCCAGGACAAAGGGTAAATCCCATGGAGGAATAGGATCCTTAATTGGAGGTCTAAGGTGGAGTACACCTCTCAGGAAGGCTCGTGCTGTGTCCAACTGAGTTATGGGATGTTGGCCTATAGGTGCATGATAGGCTGAGATGGCACAAAGGTGTACTTTAATAGAGGAGTAGGCCAAGCCTGCCTGAAAGAGAGACAGGAGGTAGTCCAGGACCGACCTTTCCGGACAATCCATCAGGGAAAATCCCCATGCCTGAGCCCAGAGGCAAAATCTGCGCCATTTCATGGCATATGTAGCGTGAGTGGCTGGTTTTCTAGCAGCCACTAGAATATCTTCTATCTTTTCGAGACCCCGCACCGCATGATGGCTATTTCTCTAGGAGCCAGGCATGCAGGTTCAGAGAGCGAAGGTCCGGATGGACCAAAGAGCCTGCCTCCTGAGACAATAAGTGAGAGCTGATTGGCAGAGGCACCGGAGGTTCCTGGGATAGCTGGTGTAGCAGAGGGAACCAAATCTGTCTGGGCCAAAACAGCGCGATAAATATCAGCGTCACTTGCTCTCTGTGGAGTTTCAAAAGGACCCTCTGGATCAACAGGAAGGGAGGAAACACGTAGAGGAATCTGCCCATCCAGGAGAGGGACAACGTGTCTCACCAGAAAACACCAGGCCCTGGATCTAGCGAGCAGAAATTGGGCAGTTTTGCGTTGTATGGGGATGCGAAAAGGTCTAACTCTGGTGTACCCCATCTGTGAAACAGATCCTCTACTACCTCCAGGAGTAGTTCCCACTCATTGACTCTGGCCTGAGAGCAGCTCATGCTGTCTGCGATGATGTTGTCCACTCCTGGGACATGAACATCAATGAGGTTTGCGCCGTGTTGTAGTACCCAATCCCACACCCTCATGACCTCCCTGCAAAGTGGGCAGGAATGGGTGCCTCTTGTTTGTTGAGGTAAAACATCACCATGGTATTGTCTGTTTGTAACAGAAGAGTACCCAGTGGGATCTTCGACTGGAAAGCCTGCAGGTCATAAAGAACTGCTCTAATTTCCAAGATATTTATGTGGAGATGCATTTCCTAGGGTGTCCATGAGCCCTGAGACCTGATCCTGTCGAGGTCTGCTCCCCAACCGAACCCTGAGGTGTCCGTGGAGAGCATCACAATTGGTGATGGTGTGATGAAGGGGACCCCCGCCAATAGGTTCTTTGAATCTAGCCACCATTGCCAATCCCGGATTACTGCATTCGTGATCCGAATTGGAGCTTCACAAATGGTCTTGCTTCTGATCCCATTGAACCCGTAACATCCGCTGGGTCATCCGCATGTGGAGACGGGCTAGCGGACTGCTGCAATGGCCATACAGCCATAGCAGGCAGGCAAAGGACCAGTCTGGCTGGGACGGTTCTTTGCCAAGATGTCCCTGATGAGGGATCTGATGTGTTCCACTCGGTCCTTGGGCAGAAAAGCTTTCCTTTGGACGGTTTCCAGAACTCCGCCTATGAACTGCAGATTCTGTGACGGAACCAGGCATGACTTATCCTGATTGATAATGATGCCCAACGTCTCGAACAGAGACTGAGTACAGCGAATGATGGACATCAGGGCCTCCCGAGAGGGTGCCATGAGAAGCCAGTCGTCCAGGTAGGGGAACATGTAGTGGTCTTGTCTCCTTAGAGCTGCCGTTACGACTGCCATGCACTTGTAACACCTGAGGTGCCGATGACAGTCCGAAAGGGAGGGCTCGGAACTGATAATGGCGAACTAGAAATTTGAAGCGCAAGAACTTCCTGAGCGCTCGAGCAATGGGTATGTGCAGGCAAGCATTCTGCGTGTCCAAGGATGCTAGGAAGGCGCCCTGCTTGAGCATGGGTATCAGACCAGGAAGGGTCACCATGTGGAAGCGTTTGTAGAGGACTGAAACGTTGAGATCGCTGACGATCCAGTATCGGATGGAGGTCCCCTGTCTTTTTGGGAACTAGAAAGAAGTGGGAATAGTAACCTGCACCTCTCTGGTTCCTCAGTACGTGCTCTATAGCGTCCTTTCCTAGAAGCGGAGCACCTCCTGCTGTATGAGCATTGCATGCTGACCCAATAGCGGAAAGTAGGGAGGTCTTGACGGTGGGTGGTCGAGAATTCTATAAAGTGACCTCTTGACAATTTGAAGTACCCATCGGTTGGCGGTAATCGACTGCCACCCTGAAAAGTGGTGAGCGGCGCACCCCAGACCTTTTCTGCCCATTGATCCAGAGGAGGGGCCGGGGCCGGGAAGGAGTCATGCTGTGGCAGCGTTGGTTCCCGCAGGCTGGGCTGGTTTGGAATACCGCTGACCTCTGCATGGGGAAGATTTGGACTGGGCTTTACGATGGAAAGTGCCCCTTTGTTGCTGGCCAGAATATGGCTGCTGTGATTGTTGCCGGCCGCGAAAACGGTTCTGATTTCTACGAAAGGAACCAGATTTTGATCTTTACATGGCCTGCACAGACCTTACTGCCTTCCCGGTGTCCTGAAGCTTGGTGATAACCTTTTCCGAGTGTTCACCAAACAGGACTTCTCTGTTGTACGGGACGTCAAGAATACTTTTCTGTACGTCCAGGGTAAAACCGGAGACATGGAGCCAGGAGTGTCTCCAGAGACAGACGCCCGAAGCTGCATCTCTGGCAGAAGAGTCCGCAAAATCGTATGCAGCTCATAACACTTGGGTCCCCACATCTGACCCTGTGCGGAGGAGGTTCAAGAGCTCCGCCTTCTGTTCACCATCCGGTAGCTTATCAACTAGGTCTGACCCTGTTCCCACAGGGCATTCTGAAACTGAACCATATGAGACAGATAGTTCAGGGACCTGATGAACCATGTAGCAGCCGCATACATGCGCCTTCCCAGAGTGTCCAACTGCTTGGATTCCTGGTCCAGTGGCTGTGTGCTCAGATGCTGTGGTCATTGGGACCTGTCATGAGAGGCCATAATGACCAGGAGTCAGCCAGAGGTTGTTGCGCCAAGTACTGGTCTTCCTTCGAGGTCTTGTACAGGCAGTCAGCTTTCTTTGGCACAGTGGGGGTGGAGTGCGATGCTTCCACGCAGCCTTGGTGACATCCACAAAAGTGTCCACCAAGGGTGGCACTACCACAGGCTTAGGATCCTTCTGCCAAAGGTAATGAGCAAGGCGCTGTTTCTCGGGGTCGAGATCTTCCAAATCCCATCCCATGTTCTCCTGGTTGTGCCTCATAATCTTGGAAAAGGAGGGATCATCTGGAGGTGACCTGGGCAGGTCTTGTGGGTCAGGTGATGGGACACTGAGTGGAGAAGGAGACGTAGAGGTGTCTGAAGTGTCCAGTCCAGAATCCTCCTCTGGCGGAGTGGACCGTCGGCGTCTGGATCGCTTAGAGCTGGGCGATCCTGAGGGAGCTTGAAGGAGGCCTCTCCATTCCTTGGATCTTCGTCTAGGAGGTGGAGTGTGCTCCTGGGGTCGGGTGATCATCCTGCTGGCCCCGTGGTGGAGTAGGAGGTGAAGGAGTAGGAGGAAGAGGTTTAACTGAGATCACATCTTTCTTTATTGTGTCCCAGCAGAAAGTGAAGAGATCTTTGACCTCCTGGATGTTCATACCGATGACGGACCTGGCGCCGGTGGTCTGTCACCCGTGTCGGGTGTCGGGTCTGAAGGCATCTCTGGGATGGGCAAAGGCTCCGTGGAAACCCAGCATCCTGATTGTAGCCTGCCTGGTCCTCAGGCAATGTCAGGTCCTCCTCTGTGGAGTCCCAGTGACCGGTGTCCACCAGAGATGGGGGGGCAGTCTTCGGCTCTGGCGAACGTGTCACCGACGTTGGGTGCTTGGCCGATGTCTTCAGCTCTGGTGAACGCCTGACCAATGTCTGGTGTTTGGCCGATGCCTTCGGCTCTGGCCAATGTCTGACCGACTTTAGGTGTTTGGCTGACGCCGGGTCCGTCATCTGCTTCAGGACTTCAGATCCTAGTCTTCCTAGGCAGGGGATCCAGACCCCTGGGAAGCTGGGAGACTGATCTGGAGTCGGGGTCCCGGTGTCGGTCTGAGGAAGAAGACTTGGACTGGTGACGGTCTGAAGACTTCGAAGAGGCCCGGGAGGGAGTGGAGGAAGCCGAAGGCCTGGAAGTCTTGATAGGGTGCAGAGAAGTTGAAGAGCTGCCTGAAGCCTTAATCTTTACCAGAGGGGACTGAGAGCGACCCCTGGAGGGAGAGCAGTCTGAACGTGTGGAGCCTGAGCTGGTGCGGGCCCGTTAGGGGATCTGGACCTGGCCTCTCTCCCGAGGCTTGTCCCGGTGTTTGTGAGCCTTAGAGGTACATTCATCTCTGGAGATAGGTTCCTTATCCATATTGTGTAATTTTTCTTCCAAGAGGAACCCCTGAAGTGCCCTCTGGCGACGGATCCTGGTGCGACTACCGAACCCCTGACAGAAGGAGCAGGGCTTGGTGTCATGGTCTGGACCTAAGCACCGCAGGCAGGATGAATGAGGATCCTTGAAAGGGACCTGCTTGCCGCAGGCACACTTGGAAGGATTTCATTCTGAAGAAGGAGTTGGAGATGCCAACATTTAGTGTTGGTAAAACTGTAAAGTTCTTAGTCGTCGTGTGCTAGAGTGGGACCGTGAGGCCGATGCTGGCGAGTCGATGGCGGGAAAAGAACTGAGGATTCTGGGGGACCGCCCCCTTTTGTAGGATGCCTGACGTTGAGGGCGGGACTGACGTCGGGGGCGGTCCCCACTGAATACTGTTAGCTAGAACATTTCCGTGGGGTCCTGGCGCCTGCCGGCTTCAGTCCTAATGGTGTAACCTGCTGCAAGAGCTGTTTCTCGAAGTAAGATAAATTCTTCTAAGTACGGTATGGAGTAAAACAGTGGTCTCCAGAGTATAAATTTCTTAGAAGTTAAAACTGAGTGCCAGCTCTTCAGGGTAGCCACTGTGTACGGATTGCTAATTTTTCTCAGTACTCCCTCCTTCAAAGGTGATAGCAACACACCCTGTGTGGTGCATGAGATCTTCCTCTTATTTTTTCTAAGGATTTCCATTTGCAGAATCAGAAGGATGCAGCCAATATATTATGGTTCTAATCTGTCAGCAGCATGATAATGTTTAAAATTTGGGAGAGACAGCCCCTTTGTTTTTGGGAGCTGTAAGATTGTCATTCACATTCTAGGTTTCTGTGATCCCAGACATATTGGGTAACTTCTTTATTCAATTTATTGTAGAAATAATCTGGTATTGTTATTGGAAGTATTTGTGCCAGAAATAAAAATCTTGGCAACACCACCATGCGTACTGCTGCTATTCTCTGCATAAGTGGAATAGGGAAAATCCACCAGCTTTCCAAGTCTTTGGTTATATTCTCCATTAGTGGGTTATAATTAAGGTCAACCAATTGGTCATATTTTGAATTAAGTTTGACTCCTAAGTATTTCAAGGTTGTACGAGACCATCTGAATGGGAAGGCATTCTTTGTCTGGTCTGTGGGGATATAATTAATGTTCACTACTTCGGTTTTGGAGGTATTGATTTTATATCCTGCTATCTTCCCAAAGTTCTCCAGTGTTGCCCAGAGTGGTCCCAAAGAGTGCTCTGTGTCTGTCAGGGTAGACCAGGAGATCATCTGCATTTAAGGACACTTTATGCTGCATATTTCCTGCCAGTATTCCACAAATTTCCTTATGCTAATGGCTTGAGCCAGAGGCTCTAAGTATAGGGCAAACAGTAATGGTGACAAAGGACATCCCTGTCTAGTACCCCTAAATAAATTAATTGGTGTTGATACCGATCTGTTTATTTTTTGCTGTTGGTCGGGTGTATAGCCTTGTTGTGATCTGTCTGAACTCCCTAGGTAACTTCATTTTCTCCAGCACAGCTACCAGAAAAGTCCACGCCACCCTGTCGAAGGCCTTCTCTGCATCCAGGCTCAACAGCAGGAACAGCAGGACAGGGCAGCGTGATGTAGTAGATGTAAAGTTTTTTTTTTATATTGCCCTGGGTTTGTCTACCCAGTACAAAACCAGTTTGGTCTTGAACAATCAGTCCGGGTAACAGGATCTCCAGGTGCTTAGCCAATACTGATGTATATATTTTATAATTGATATTTAATACTGAAATAGGGTGATGTGATGCATAATTGGTGTTATCTTTCCCAGGCTTCAATACACATGTAATGGTGGCATATCGCCAAATCTGGATTTTCCCTTTCCTTCCTGTGACTCCTGCAAGCCTTCATTAGGACTGGGGTTAATTTTACCTTAAACATTTTATTAAATTCTCCCGTGTAGCCATCTGGGCCAGGGCTTTTATGTGTTTTCAGGTTGGATATTGCTTGTGTAAGTTCCCCTTCTGTAATTAGTGCTATTAAGGCCTTCTGTTGTTCTGGTGTTACTGATGGCAGTTTCAGTCCATCTGGAAGATTTTTGGTTTTATTTAAGTCTGACTTATGATATGGGGTATATAGTTTTTGGTAGAAACTCTGGAAAGCTTGTCCTGTTTGGGAGGGTACTGTTACTAATCTACCCGCATTTGAGTCTAATTTGCATGATGGTGGGCTGGATAGTTCTCTGTCTTAGTCTATGTGGTAACAATTTGGTAGCCTTAGGTCCACCTTCATTGTATTTCTGTTTCAAGGTTTGCAAGGCAAGTTCTGTCTGAATGTCTATTAATTTCTGTAACTGCTCTCTGTTGGCCTGCAGGAGTTGTAGACTACCTGTGTCTCATCCAGCAGGTTTCCCCTGTAAATCTTTTAATTGTTCAGTAAGTTTTTCCATCTTGCCTGCTGTTTCTTGTAACAAGCTGCATATTTTATTATGTGCCCTCATAGCGCAACTTTAATCATGTCCCACAATGCAGTATTTCAAATTTCCGGATTCAAATTTTCCTGTATTATTTGGGGGATTCTGTCTTCTATCATATCTTTAAAGTCTCTTAGGTTTAGGAGAAAATTATTAAATCTCCATAGTGTCTTGTGTCTCTCATGTGTCCAATCTATAGTTACAGATAATAGTGAATGGTTGGACAGTGGCGATGGGGACATAGAGCAATCCCTTACTCTGTAGAAGTGCTTTTTAAAAATGTGAAAATAATCAATACGGGAATACATCCTGTGTGGGTCTGAATAATGGGAGTTTGCCCTTTCATTTGGGTGTAAAATATGCCAATGCCGTCTTCTGTGCAGCATTTCTTTGGGGAGTCTGTGATTTGGATGTGTCTAAATGGCCATATGTCATATTATGGTCCCCCCTACTATCAATACTCCCTGTTGGTGTTCTGTTATTTTTTGGCAGTGTCTTATTTACCCCAGCATGGGTCCCAGGTGGTATATATAGGGAGGCCATGGTGATTAATTGCTCCTCAAGATAACCTAAGACCGCCGCTAGACATCCCTCCAGGTCTACATACTTATCCTTTAATTGAAATATTGTGTTTTGGTTTATCAATATTGCTGCTCCTCTACGCTTCCCCCATTTATAAGAGGAAGCTACAACTGTGGAGAAGGCAAATTTAGATAACTTGTAATGTTCTATATTACTTGGGTGTGTTTCTTGTAATAGTATAATGTTTGGTCTCTTTTTATTTTAGTTGTTTAACCAGGAGTAGCACACTAAGCTGCAAGCTTTTTTACAGGTGTGACCTGGGAGCACAGGGAAGATAAGTGACTTGCTCAGGGTCACACAGTATGCAAGTGGAAGCTGTGGGATTCAAACCCAGGTCTGGTCTGCTGGATGTCACCAGATTTGCAGATCAGAGCCTTAAACCACTGCGCTATACTGCCTCCCAATTTCTGTTTCTTTAATGAAGTGATTACTTTATATCTTTTAACGGGGTTATTTAATCCATTTACATTATGGGAACAGATTACTAGTCTTGTATGATTAACCATTTTTCTGGTTGTATTTCCTGTCTTTCCTCTGATGGTCATACTTTCCCTCTTTTATGTCTAAATTAAGTATTGCTCTCTGTTTTCCTTCAATAGCTTTTCTCACATCAAGTGCCAAAACATATAATCACAAATACAACATATTCTAAATAAAACAACTCTAGAACTATTTACACTGATGCTTCCAAGGCTGGAGAGGGTGTAATTACCCTCTCCATGCCAATTCGGAAGAGGACCAGTATCTGCCCCCTCCAACGGGAGAAACCAAGTTGTACTAAAGTACTTAACTCCCTGGGTTCTGTAAATGCCAGAACCAAAATGATGGAAAAATCAGAACATTCACCATCTCTGACAGCATATTTGATATTGTTATTATCTCCCTCATTGCTCACCGACATATCTGAGTTTATTGTACCTATATAGATTGTTCCGTGAACTTATATATCAGGAATCTGTAGCTTCTGCTATTTATATTTTAAATCAATGTCTCCAGCTCTGGTATCTTCCGTCCCCCTCTCCCGAGCCCTTCTTCCCGGCCCATCAGGCTGAGGAATCATCTGCCCACTCCAAACATTTCAAACGAGGATAAAACTCTTCATATTTTGTGTGGCTCAACTGTCATTAGCTGGGAATATGTAAACAGAAAAAGGAGCAAGGATATCTTCCTTGACTAAGACTATTTAAACAATGATAAAGCTGACATTTTCTTAAAGTCAGAACCTTTGTCTGTCCTTAGCTCAGTACTGTTCAAGTGTCCCAGCTCAAGTTTATTAGACTACTCCAGTTCAAACAAAATAAAGTTTTTCTTTTTTGTTTCTTTTTATGAAGCCCTCTCATACATTTAGGCTCCACTATATTCATCCATAAATGTAAGGTTTCATCCAGTTCCTAGGGCCCATTTCTGAATTCTGAAATGATTGCCCTACTAAGCTAGTTTGAGTCCCGATTTATCAAGGGGAAATAAAGAAAGAGACCCCTCTCTGCTGCCATGCAGCTTCAAAATTAAAGAGAGATAAATTTCAGCTATACTGTCCAGTAACTTCAGGTAGCACCTTGTTCTGGTTCTCTTGCTGCTCCATTTGTTTGTATGTCTAGTTTCCAAGCATGCATTTTACATTTTGCAACATTTTCAAGGCCATTTGTTCTGTCTGCATTTTGTTCTTGGTGCATGTTGTCTTCTGCCACTGGGCCCGTGGGGGAAGAGGACAGCGCTCCATGCTTTGGTCCGACTGCATGCCCCAACCTCTCTTCTGGAGTTCCTGCATTGCTGCCTCTGGAGTTTCATATATCTCTGGTCCTGTTTCCCAGAGTATCTGCAGCTGCGAGGGGTATGGTGTCTGGAACCTGATCTTGTGGTCTCAGAGAATCCGGAAAATGGGTGAGTAGGCCGCCCTTCTTTAACTATTTCTACTGGATAGTCATGGTCAAAGATAAGGCGGGCTGAATTATATTTTACTATTTTCTGCCAGGCCATCCGTAACAGGTATTCTTTATCTCTATAACTGGACACCTTAAACACCACCAAGCGAGATCTCGCAGAGGAATCAGTTGCTTTTCTTGTGAGAGCTCGGTGTACCCATTCGATTCTGAATTGAAAGGTCGGAGTAAGGTCCAGTACGTCTCTCAGCAGGTCTGTAATGAAGTCTTCCATGTGGACGGTTTCTGCTTCTTCTGGGAGACCGTACATGTGTATATTGTCCCTTCTAGATCTGGCCTCTAGGTCTAGCAATTTATCCTGTACTGTCTCTTGTAGGTCTACTAGGAAATCCACTGCTGTATGAACCACCTGTATGTCTTCTTCTGTTTGTCCTACTCTTTGTTCGACCTGCTCAGTGTGTTTCTCCATTTCTTGTATTCTCTGCTGTAGAGACTGGAATTCTTGTTTGTTTCCAGCTCGAAAGGCTTTTAATTCTGAAGGCAAGGTCTTGAACCGAGATCGGGATGGGTGTTCAGTTTCTTGGTCTGTATCCATATCATAGCCCACGCTGGTTGCCGGAGATAAGCTTCTGCTGTGATTCCTTTGTTCTTGTAATCCTTAGCCATCTGATCTTTTGAGTGTTCTTTCCACAGAATCTGTTTGGTCTGGATCCCTGGACTTTTATAGAGCTTTTGATGGAAGTACTGTAGGATATTTCAGCTGTATCGAGGGTATTTTGTCGAGCAAAGCTGAGGAGGTCTAAGCTTAAGCAGCCGTCAGAGTGGTGATGTCATCAGAAGTCCAGAGTTTTTACTTTAATACTAAGAACTCAGGAGTTAATTGACAGCCTTCTCTGGTTTGTAGGTCCCAGCTCAAAAACTAACATTTTCCCCCTACCTGGATGAAGGTTGGGGGGGGGGGCTGATGACTGCTACGAAGCCCCAGTGCCGTCACTGAATTTCTGCAGAAATAGGAAACTAATGATGCAGAAGTTCTGTGGCAACAGGGGGTCTTGCTGCAGAATTTAGATCCAAACTGCCACAGAAAGATCGGGGGCCTTGGGCATAAAGCACATCTTTCATCTCTAGCACATTTATTTGGAAAGAGCAGTCTACTTGAGTCCAGGACCTCCTGGTCTGGTGGTCCCTGAAGTGGACACCCCCCCATCCCATACCTGACGCATCTGTGGTGACTTGTTGAGGAGGGGAGTTGCTGAATGACGCCCCTATCAATAATCGGGAAGGATTAGCCACCATGGTTTTATGCACCACCTTTGAGACCCTGACTCTGGTCGAGGTCATCGCTATGGTGATCCCACTGCACTCTGAGATTCCATTGGAGAGTCCTCATGTGCAGGTGAGCCAGAGGCACGGTGGCAGCGACCATGCGCCCCAGGAGCTGTAGGACTGTTCTGGCAGGAGTCTGGTTTACGGAGACTAACCTCCGAGCCAGTGTCTAGAGGCAATCTGCCCTGTCTGGTGGGAGAAAGGCTCCCCCTTGAACCATGTCCAAGATTACTTCTATAAACTGGAGCTCTGGGATGGCCATGGCATGGACTTGGGAGATTAAGTAATCCCAAGGTTCTGGAACATGCTGAAGGTGCACCCCAGTGTGTGGCAGAGTTGTTCTCTGGAGAAGGCCGACAGTAGCCAGTCATCTAGGCAGGGGTAAATGTAATGTCCTGCCTCCACCACCACCAAACACTTGGTGAACACCCAAGGTGCAGAGGATAGGCTGAAAAGCAGGGCCCTGAACTGGTAGTGCTGACCGAACATGAACCTGAGATATCTGCTGAGATGGCAGAATTTTATGTGCATGTGTGCATCCTGCATGTCCAGGGGCAGAGCCAGTCTCTGTGGTGCAGCAAGGAAGTAGCCCTTGGAGTGTCACCATCCTGAACTTTTCATATTCTATAAAGAGGTTCAGTGACTGAGGTCTAGAACAGAGCAAAGATCCCCATCTTCTTTGGGACCAGGAAGATGCGTGAGTGTAACCCTTGCCCTTTGTGGTTCTGGCACTACTTGAATGGCTCACTTGGACAGGAAGCCTGTATTTCTGCCCAGTTGAGACCTGTGTGGATGGAGAGCAGGTCGATAGGACTGGTGGCTTGTCCCACGGTAACTGGGAGAAGTCCAGAGCATAACCCTTTCTATGAGCTGCAGTACCCAGTGATCTGTGGTGATATTCAACCACCCTGTGAGGTAAATGGAGTACTGCCATCCCACTGCCTCCCTCAATAGCTCTGCTGGAGGGAGGGGCAGGCAAGGAGTCAGGCAGAGGCAGAAGGGGGGCCCTAGGCTGCTTAGACATGTATTATCCCTGAGAGCCTGCTGCTTGAGGGGGTGCTTTTCTTTTGAACCCTCCCTGTTTGTTGCCCTTGATGCCTCCAAATGGTCTGTGCCTAGGAGGGTAGGGCTCAGATTTGTAAATCTTATATACCTCCGAAACTGCCTTGCCTGAATCTTGCCTCAAAAGAACCGGGCTCTGGAAGAGCAAGACCAGGATGGTGCCCTGGAGGTCCTGCCTAAAACCAGACACCCTTAGCCAGAAGAGTCACCTGAGGCACACCACTGAGGCAGCTACCCAGGCCGCAGTATCTGCTTCATCATAGGAAAGTACAGTTACATAAGAACTTGCCGTAACAGTAGATCTTTGAGAGGAACTCTTGGCAACAGGTAATACCATTAGGACTAAGCTGCCAGGCATTAGGACCCCACCGAAAACTTTTAGCTAGCAGTCTATGGTGGGGCGATCCCCTGACACGGGCTCCACCCTGACATCAGCTATGGTATAAAGGGGGCGGTCCCCCAGCACCACCTCAATTCTCCCGCCGGCCACCCTGCTAAAATGAAGATGGAGAACCAAGGAAGATCTCCCGTCCCCCAAAGAGAAAAAAGAATACTAGTCCCCAGAGGCAGGTGGGTGGGAAAGCCACCTGCTGCAAGAGTTCCTCTCGAAGATCTACTGTTATGGTAAGTTCTTACGTAACTGTTATATTTGTATGTATGTATTTATTGTCATTGTTATTCTGTCTGTTTGAATAGTTTTTGTTAAGAGTTGGATGCTATTGAAAATGAGATAATACCATCTCAATTTGTTATCCAATAAAGTTGGAAAAAAAACTGTACTATCTCACTTCGAGGGGGAGCTCTTGCAGCAGGTAATACCATTAGGACTGAGTCCCAAGCAATACCCAAGAAGAGACCCAGGTCAGAAGGGTGGAGGACTGTAGTACAGTGCCCTGTGGCACTTTAGGATTCCCTAAATGACCGCTAGGCCGAAACCTGCTCTCCTTCTGGAAGATATGTCCAGACTGTAGTGCCTGATGAAAGTGTGCATTGAACTCCCCCCAAGTAGCGGCTGCACAAAGGTCCCCTGAAGAAACATTCCGGAGGGCCGCAAAAGATGTTGCAACCCCTGTGGTGGAGTGACCCTTGACCGGTCCTGGTAAGGGTCTGTTGTGCTTCTGATAACAGAACGTGATACAATTCACGAACCACTTAGCATCTGTTTAGTTACTGTTGCCCCAGCTTTCGTTTGGGCAAAAGAGTCAAACAACTGGACTGTCTTTCTGAAGGAACTAGTAAGAGTTAGGTAGTAACAAAGAATTCTATGTACATCCAGAGTATGCAATAAGGCCTCCCCTCTGTTTGAGTACTCTGGGTAAAAAAACAGGAACTGGATGTCTTGATTCAGGTGAACTCAGACACTATCTTTGGAAGGAACTTAGGATTTGTACGCAGGGCTTACCCTGTCCCTGTTAAAATAGATAAGGCTCTTTACACATCAGAGCCTGCAGCTTGGAAATCCTCCAAGTGGAAGTAATGGCAACTAAAAATAACGCCTTCCAAGATAGAAGGCATAGCTCACAACTTGTAGCTGGTTTCAAAGGGGGTAAGGTAAGCTTTTCTAACACAAACAGGAGGTCCTAAGGCAGCACGGGATTTCTCCTGGTGGGTTTAATATGCAAGATTTCCCTTAAAAAGTCTTGCATAGGTCCAACTGTGCCAGAGACTTCCCATTCAGAGGTGCATGATAAGCTGATAGCGCACAGAGATGCACCTTAATGGACGAGTAGCTAAGGCCCAAGTCAGAGAGGGAAAGGAGATACTCCAGCACAGATTCCACCGGACAGATGAGGAGATCCAGAGAATGAGGGAATGCCCACAAGCAGAAACACTTCCACTTTATGGCATATGTTGCCCTCGTAGAGGGCCTTCTCGCTGCCATGAGAACCTCTGCCACTCTGAGGGATACTCCAAATCTGTCCCTAGCTAAGTCTGCAGGAGCCATGCATGCAGGTGCAGGGACTGGAGGGCTGATGAACTCTGTTCCCTGCTCCTGGGAGAGCAAATGAGTGGACAGGGGCAATGGAACTGGTGGTTCGAATGCCAGCTGTTGCAACACAGGGAACCAAATCTGTCGAGGCCAGAAGGGTGCGACTAGGATCATTCGGCACCTTCTGCCTGCAACTTGAGCAGGACCCTCTGAAGAAGAGGAAGGAGGGAGAGATGAGAAACCTCCTGTCCAAGACAGGGACAATGCATCTCGTCAAAAACACCAGGCCCTGGATCTAGCAAGCAGAAATTGGGCAGTTTGGTGTTGTGTGGGATGCAAGAGGTCCAGTTCTGGCTGACCCCCCCCTTCCGAAGAGGTCGTTTATGACTTCTTGCTGTAGTTCCCATTCATGGTTCTGAGACTGAGAGTGACTTAGGCTGTCTACGAGGATGTTGTGGATCCCTGGAACATGGACTGCTGTGAGATCCAGGCTGTGATTCACTGCCCAGGTCCATACTCTCATTGCCTCTCTGCATAGGGGCTAAGAATGAGTGCCCCCTTGCTTGCTGAGATGGAAGACTACTGGGGTACTGTCTGACTAGACCAGAAGGGGCCCAGGAAGGAGTATCCTTTGAAAGCCTTGTACAGCATACAGAACGGCTCTCATTTCTAGAATATTTATGTGGCAAGACTGTTCCGTGCAGTTCCAGGAGCCTCTTGTCTGGTGAGATGCCAGATGTGCTCCCCATCCCAGTCCCTAGGCATCTGTTGTCAAAATCTGTTGGGGGCTGGGACTTTGAAAGTGAACCCCTCTGTCTAGATGAGCTGGGGTGACCCACCAAATCAGTGACTGACGGACTGCATTGGAGACTCGGATCAGCTGATCGAAATCATCCGCACTTGGTCCCATTGAACTCCGAGGTGCTAAAGCAGGATCCCATATTCAGATGAATGAGGGGAACTGTGGCTATGGCTGTGGCCATATGACCCAGAAGCTGCAGAACCACCGCTGTGAGACCTGGTCTGAGGTCATCACCCTGTGAGCGACCTCCCTTAGCCTGACTGCTCAATCTGCAGGAAGAAAGTCTTGTTCTGGACTGCTCCAACGTATTGTAGATGCTGAGCAGGCCAGAGGAATGACTTGGACAGATTTAGTGTGATGCCCAAGGTTTGGAATAGACCAAACATTTCCTCCAGTGTTTGATGTAATTGGTCTTCTGACAAAGCTGTGAGAAGCTGATCATCCAGGTAAGGGTAGACATAATGACCCCCTCTCCTGAGGGCTACCGCCACTACTGCTAGGCACTTGGTGAAGACCCTTGGTGCCAATGAAAGGCCAAATGGAAGTGTCCTGAACTGGTAGTGCTCTCCTTGGAAGGTGAAGCGAAGGTACTTCCTGTGGGATGGCAGGATCTTTATGTGCATATAAACATCCTGCATATCCAGGGAGCAGAGCCAGTCTCCTTGATGGAGCATGGGCAACAGGCTCGCTAAGGTCACCATTCTGAACCATTTGTATTCAATGAAAGTGTTCAGCTGGCTTAGATCCAGAATGGGACAGAGATCTCCCATCTTCTTCAGGACTAGGAAGAAGTAGGAGTAATACCCTTTGCCTCTTTGAGCACGAGGTACCTCCTGAATAGCTCTTTTTTCGAACAAGGCCTGTATCTCTGCTCACAGAAGAGTTGCATGGGATGGGGAGCAGTGGAAGGGGACAGGTGGACTGTCTGGTGGAATTTGGGTAAACTCCAGAGAGCATCCCCGTTCGACTATCTGGAGGACCCATTGGTCTGTAGTAATGTTGGACCATCTTGATAGGTAAAGAGAGAATCTCCCTCCTACTGCCTCTCCTTCCCTTCCTCTAGAGGAGGGGGGGCTCAGTACGGAGTCATGGTGTGGTGGAGAGGGTGGGCGGGGAGGTCTGGCTGCCTTTGCACTTTTGGGGCACTGGGCACCTGAAGGAATAGGGGGGCCTCTTCTCTTAAAGCCTCCTTTGTGCTGCATTTGGAGTCTTCCCTGCTGTCCCTGATTCTTCCGAAAGGGACGGCACCAAGGTGCCTGTGGTTCTGATCTTTACATGTGATGAACGTCAGACACTGCCTTGCCGGAATCCTGTAGCCCTGTTATGAGCTTTTCTGTTTTTGTGCCAAAGAGGACGGGTTCCTGAAAGAGTGCATCCAATATGGCGTCCTGCAAACCTGGCGGAAACCAGAGACCCTCAACCAGGCATGCCTCCTTATACAGATCCCGCTGCTGTTGCCCTGGCTGCTGTGTCTGCAGAGTCATAGGAACTCCTCAACATGTGTTTGTCCACGTCCATACCCAAATGGATGATGGCTAGGAGCTCTGCCTTGCCATTTGAGTCTAGTTGTGTGCTTTAACAAGACCCATAGCATTTGCCCAAAGCAACTTCTGGTACATGACCATATGAGCAAGGAAATTGAGCAACCTGACCGTGCAGGTGGCTGACGAATAGACCTTTCAGCCCATTTGGTTGAGCTTTTTTGACTCTGGGTCCAGGGACTGAGTGCTCATGTGTCTCCGCTGCTGCACTCTACCATGCGCAGCCGTGAGCACCATGGAGTCGGCTTTTGGTTGTTCCTTTAGGTGAGGCTCTCCCTTATGTGTCTTATAGAGCCTATCTGCTTTTATTGGCACTGTTACTGTGGTAGCCAGAAGCTTCCAGGTCAGTTCTGTAATGTCCTGGAAGGATTCTACAAGTTGGGGGACAACCAGAGATTTTGGGTCATTTGCCCAGAAGAATTTTGCCAGGCAGCAGCATTCCGGATCCAGTCCTCCATATCCCCCTGGCGTCTGACTACTTGAGAGGAGGAGGCGGCCATTTATACATGGGCCCTGGAACCTTATCCTTTGGAAGCCTTGGGTGTTTGGTCTGGCACCCGGTCCTCCAGGGTCATCAGGGAGTCTGAAGGTTTTGATGTCAGGTCAGGTGCCGTCAGGTCCTCTGGCATAGACCCTTGGGGCGCTGATGGCAGCTGGGATGCAGTAACCTTGTCTGGCACCACAGCTGTGGTGGCAGACATTGTGGCAGTCTGCTGGTCCAACGTAACTGCAGATGATAGGTCAGGCATTGCTTGTGCTTCACTCAGAGGATCAACATCCTTGCTCTTGCCACGGTCATCAGGCTTAACTGATGGACCTGAGGACAAGGCCTTGATGATGGAAGAGCCTGACCGGACTCCTGTTGCGGAGGAAGAAGCAGCCAAGTTCTGGGTCCTAGATTCTATCAATTGTTTGTGGGGTCTGATGGCCAATGAAATAGAAGACTGGGGCCTTTGAAGGCCCATGCTCCAAGCTCCCACCTGATGTCTGGGAAGAGGTGGGAGGACTTGTGGTCGAAGCTCTCAGAAGGGCTAATGACTGAGGAGGGGCAGAGTCTGACTGCCAGCCAGAGGAGGCCTTACCTTTGTGTGGGGAGCATGATGGTGAGTCCAACCAGGACCTTTCCTTATCCTTCTCGTGGTGCTTCCCCGAGTGCTTTTTCTCCTTGGGGGAAGCATCATGTGCAGAGGATGAGGAGGAGCTGTGCCCAGAATGTGACTTCTGCATAGCAGCCACTTTTTCCAGGAGGTAGGCCTTTAGAGTCTTCAGATGGTGGATGAGAGTGTGCTGGTTGAAGCTTTGACAGTGCAGGCAGTCATCTATCTTGTGCTCTGGGTCCCAGGAACAAGAGGCAGGCCAAATGGCCATCCTTTGCTGGAATCTGCTTGCTGCATGCACACTTAGCCTTCTGCCACAGTGTAGATGTAGAAGGCTGGTAGACATAAAAGAGGCAATCGAATACTCGTGAGTTGAACTGCATGGAGTGTCAAACAAAATGGCAGTCAACGGAAGCAAGAGGCATCCGTGGAGCAGAGATGCTGGGTCGATGGCGGGAAAAGAACTGGTGGTGCTGGGGACCACCTCTTTATCTGATGGCTGAAGTCGTATGGAGCCGACATCAGGTTGGTCCCCATCTTGGACCCTAGCTGAAGTTCCTGTGGATCCTAGGTGCCTGGCGGCATAGTCCTGTGTGTTACCTGCTGCAGCACTCTATCTCAAGTGAAATCTACTGTTACAGGTGAGTAACCTGTGTTTCTAGAGACAGGATATGTTGTACTATCCACACTATCTGGCAGACTCCTAGCAGTTCTCCAAAAGAAGAAGGCAAGACGCACACCCCCTATTTAGGAAACCGAGATTGGAGAACTGAGGCCCCAAAACAAGCATCCTGGCATGACTTGAGGTCATGTGGTAATGGGAAATGGAAGTGTGTGCTGACTTCCAGGTAGCAGCCATGCAGAGTTCCTGGAAGCAGCTGCTGACAGAGCGGTATGACAGGAGGAAGAAACAAGCATTTGTCAATGCCGAATGTTTGCTTGCTGGCATTGGCATTGGTAGTGTAGGAGTTAGAGAGCTGCATAATAGGAATGGCAGTGAAGTATTGAGCTGAAGGCAACTGCACCACCACCCTGCAGAGACTGACAGGCATTGGGGTGTGTCTTTGGGTCATTAGGCATAACGGCCATGCCTTTTCACCACACCCTACCCTGCAGACACTGACAAGTGTCACGGTGTGCCTTGAGGTCTTTGGCCCTTATGCTCACCCCATTCTATCAGGAAATACAGTGAGATGGGTCCTGTATAGGAGAGTGGGGTGAACTTTGGGGCCTAAGAGTGCAAGGCTCACCTCGATGCCTCTCACTGGCTGCAGGGTGTGGAATGGTATGAGCATTACAGGCGAGAATCCCAAACCACACCCCTGATGCCTCTCAATCTCTACAGGCTGGGGCGTTATGGTCGGAAACCCTAATGCCTCAGGCGTTCATTGGCATTTTCACTCCAAATTTTCAACCTTTTTTTGTGTCTCCCACCTTATGAACAGTGGCAATATCAGTTTGTTAGCTGAAAGGTGATTTCGCACAGTGACTACGTCATTTGGCACCACAGGTGCGAAAACACATTTTGAACAGGATGTAAAAAATGACAGCTGTACTGTTCATGGGGAGGTGCAAAAAATGGTAATGTTGAAATTCTGCAGTGAAAACATTAAAAAAACTGATGAAGTCCTGGCGTTCATAGAAAAGCAGCATGCACACCTGTAATGCAATTAGTTTGGGGATTTTTACAGCAGATTGTCAACACGGGGATTTTGTAACCTCCGCTCATAAACAGTGTCATTGGATTTTTCTTAATCTGTCCTGAACAGTGATTTCCCAGCACCACGCATTTCTGCGCTGAAGTGCGAAAACATTTCGGTGATGGTGTGAAAAATGACAGCTGTACTGTTCATAAGGAAGTGAAAAATGCCAGTGGTGAAAATCTGGACTGAAAATATTAGAAATCCATGAATTTACTAGGGTGCGTGAAAACTGCTCAATGGTCGCTCGTAACACAGTCATTTTATGGACGTATTTCACCAAATTTTTAACATAGCCATTTTAACACCTCTGCTCATGAACAGTGTCACTGTGATTTTCTTAATCTGTCCCAAACATTGATTTCACACACCGACTGCGCCATTGTACGCTACATGCATGAAAACACATTTTGGGTCAGATGTGAGAAATTACAGCTGTACTGCTCATAAGGAGGTATGGTAAAATGGCAATGTTGAAAATCTGGAGTGAACATATTGAGAATTCGCGAACTTATCAGTGTGTGTAGGAACAGCGCAACGCATGATCGTAAAAGTCATTTTTTGGAATTTTTTCACTAAATTTTCAACATAGGGTTTTTGGGGACCTACCTCATGAACTGTGACAGTCATTTCGTAAATCAGTCCCGGAAGGTGGTTCCATGCAGTGACCGCAAAATCACCTTTCCGGGCTGATTAATTCCATGACAGTGACAGAATTCATGAGGTGGGGTCCCAAAAACCCCATGTTGAAAACCTGGTGAAAGATATGCAGTAAAGTTGAAAAAACCCTATTTATTACATTATAATAACTGGCCAGCAATTTGTTCCATAGGCTTAGCCAGTTATAATTTACCATTATAACGGCAAACGCACCACGTCAGTCCCAGAGGAGCCATTCCTGATTGGCTCTCCACTGTTAATGGGTGGGCTAAACACTAGGAAAACTATGGCGGCTCCTCATCGCGCTTATCGAGGAGCCGCCACACCAGGAGTCGTCGTGTTGTTTTTAATTTAAAAAAAATTATCTGGTTAATCCTGCTTTCCACAACCCACACTACAGAACAATAAATGGCTCAGATGCATCAAACACCCAGGAAACAGCTCGAAGTGCTTCTCAAAGGTAAGCTATCCCAACAGTGTGAAACCCCAAAGTCTTCAAAGTAAAAGAAATGGCTATTAAAAAAGACTCCTACGATGAAACTCTTTTCCCACTAAAAGAGAGAGAGACAGTGGAGTGAGTGAATGTGTGTGTGTGTGTGTGTGTGTGTGTGTATAACAGCAGCACAAGCTCCTTAGGCAAAAAATTGCTGACCAGCAATTATAATTAATAAAAGATGGGGAAGTGTGCTTAAATTCGAAATGAATGGCTGCCCTCGGTGTGGGATGCTTTAATAACCCCCTCGGGCTTCACCCTCGGGGCTTATGTAACATCCCACCTCGGCAACCATTAATTTCTGGCTGCTAACACTTCCCCATCCATTCACTGGAGAATTGCAGCTGAGCCTGCAAACACACTGACTGAATTGAAAGACGGTGCCACACCTCCGAAAACTTGATGATGGCACTATGTTTTCTTGCACATGCATGCAAGCAAGCATAAAAAACATAAAAATCAGCTTGTACTGGGAAAATGGTTTACAGGGTCAGCAAAACTGTCCTTTAAAAATAATTAATTTTGTTGTTGATGTTGTTACTTTTGCCAATGCTAAAAATTATTTAATTAGAAATGGTGTCATTTTGCAATTTAATTTTTATCTTCTGCTCTTAATCACACTGCAAACAGTTCAGTCTCCCTCTAGCAACCTCTACTCTTTCTACCTTCCACAGGCGTGTCCTGCAGAAGCGTTGGACGATAATTACCCTAGCTAAACAATCTCTCTTGACTACTCTCAAATATGGATCTTTTATATTGCATATGATCTTCTACTCTTCTTTCAGAATATTAGGTCACAGTTTAATAATGTTGCTCCTTTTCCTTTCTCCGCACCATCCAGATCGTGCAGGTGCCTACTTAATGCTGGCTTACTGTTACTTTCCCCAGGTTCAGCACTTCCTCCCAGTGTTGCCAGCATGCTCTGCACTATATTTAATACAAACAAGTGCTGCAATTGACTAATAAACTACTTTTTTTTCAACCCACACACTCTAAGGGTCTCAGGTACTAAAACATTCCAGGAAAAATGATTTTGAACAAGGACTAGGGAATGCTCTTTTTTTCCAGTTCAGGTCTAAATCTTGTAATGTTTTACCAGTGAGCATTAATCTACTGTACACCCCCAAAAATGAAACTTTAGTTCAAACATGAACTTTACAGTTACTTGCATAACACATCTAACTGCCTGTTTCTTTTGTAACTTATTGTACAAATGTAGCTATGTTTGCGTAACTTAATATTTGTACTGTTGTTGTCTTGTTCCCAGATACAGCTGAAAATGGAACCTGATCACCCAGTCCACTTTTCTTGGTAAAACAAACAAACACACAAAACCAGTGACTGATGAGTATTGCTATATATGTTAGTCATGAAACCCTTCAGGTGTGGGCAATAAATGCCTTGTTTTACTGTAAACCATTAGGAATTTTATACATAAGGCCTTTCCCTTTTAACAAACAAACATCTTCATTTGCTTTGTTATTTTATCTTAAAGGCAGCCTTCATTTCCAATACAAATTTAATAAATAAATGTTTACATTTGTTTTGTTAATTTATTTTAGAACCTGAGTTTCTTTCCATTGAAAACTCTACTTTTTGTACTCTAAGATCCAGGCTCTTAAGAAATAAGGTGTACAGGAACCCTGTTCCAAGACAGAAATACATGTTTTTACCAACCCTTTGTAAAAGTAACAGGAGTGTGTGTGTGTGTGTGTGTTGTGTGTTAACTAATTAAATGGAAAATATTTTCAGTGGCTATCAATGCATTCTTCAGTTAGAAGCAGCACAACTTTAATCTGGACCAACTGCACCTTTATGCTAATATGGTGAACAATACAAAAGGATGTGGGTTGGGGTGGAGTACTAGCTTTGCCCAATGTCTATAGCCTGTTTTCCAGAGAATACAATCAGAATATGCCCCCAACTAAAAGAAATTACCCAAGTCAAACATTACAAACAAGCTATGGTATACCAGAACAATAATTTCTGTAAATAGGCATCCTCAACTGAACTGCCCCATCAATACTGCTGTATTCAAACAATTATCTCTTACAACAGGGAAATGTGTGTTACTGAAGTTGTGTTACAAGCAGTCCGTCCTTAACCAGCAGCAATTTCGTTGAAGGGGGTTGGGCGGACATGCATGCCAGAATAGCTTGTATATGGTGAAGGAAAAGAACACAAGTGTGATAAATGACTAAGAGGACCATTTTCATCAGACGGAAGAAACAGCAAATAAAGGAGAGCGGATTGGTTTGTCGTTCCATTATACAGTAGTTTCAGTCAGATCAGTCAGCTTTTATTCTGCCTTGCCTTGCAAATTCTTTCATTTCTGAGAAAATACTCAATAACGCAACTCCATAATATGTTGATGTAAGAAATGCATCCCTGTGTATTTTTATTGACAGGATGGTTAGTCTAGTAGATATCAACACTGTCTTGAAGCTTCACATTCTAGTACAGTGAACTTCTGTTGCATCATGACATCCGATTTCTTGTGTCCCCGATTGTTTATTTTGATGCTTTCAAATGGAGTGCTGGAAATAAAAAAAAATAAAGTAAACGTGTGTTCCTGTAAATTCGAAATCATTATATTTGTTAGTTTATTACTGTATATATATATGAGCATGCAATTCTAGTGTATTTTGTTCTTTGTTCAGTGTTAATACGAAGTAAAAGTAAATCAGTGGACTTTGTATCTTAGGCTACAATGAAAAGGGGTTGTCTCAATTCACCATTTGGTCGCAAAATATGAATCTGTTTTCGACTGATACAGTATATAGCTATTTTGAACAACAGAAAGGGGTTTTACTTTATTGTCACCAATACTTTCTGTGAACCTTTATAGTTCTATCATTTTTCCCAGTGCAGGTAACGTATATTTCACTTTGTATTTCAATGTTCTTGCTAGGACTTTCTGTAGAGACTTTCATAAGTGGTGCAACAAGCCACCTAAGCCCAAAAGAAGGGATGGTTTAAAAAATGAATGTGCTCAATGGTATATTGGTAGTTCTGCCCACCCCCTGAAAAAAGATTAATTTGTTGTTGGCTAAAACTATCTGTGCTCATGTCACAGCACAGAAGTGTTACTTCTGTCTCATTATGTCTTGTGTGTCGCCTACCCTTTTAGCTTCTATAATTTATACCATAACCTGTGTATTGTGGCACTTACTCATGACTGCTTTGTTGCAGGAATGCCAAAATATGCCACCTAATTGCTGCCTTTGTATACCTCTAGAGCATCCATTAGAAGCACATCCTCTTTTACTGCTTAGCTTTGTTCAGGTCACAGAGGGATTGCAGACGTGCACTGTGCCCAGTATTCTGCCCACAATATTGCAGCATTACAAAGCAGTAAAACTATAGACAGGCCCCCTTTCAAAGAAGATCAAGCAAAAGTACCGAGGTAGTGCCATGAGATAGTGTGATTTTGTTTGAAAAGGAGCAACGGAAAATCAGGGTGCTTTGTCTAAGTGAGTTTAGATGACAGATGAGATGAATGAGGAGGATGCACATTTCAATACTGCTGTGCTGTATTCAACCAATTATCTCTTACAACAGGGAAATGTGTGTTACTGAAGTTGTGTTACAAGCAGTCTGTCCTTAACCAGCAGCAATTTCGTTGAAGGGGGTGGGGCAGACGTGCATGCCAGAATAGCTTGTATATGGTGAAGGAAAAGAACACAAGTGTGATAAACTGACTAGGAGGACCATTTTCATCAGAGGGAAGAAAACAGCAAATAAAGGAGAGCGGATTGGTTTGCCGTTCCATAATACAGTAGTTTCAGTCAGATCACTCAGCTTTTATTCTGTCTTGCCTTGCAAATTCTTTCATTTCTGAGAAAATACTCAATAACGCAATAAAGTGTTAATACGAAGTAAAAGTGGTATATTGGTAGTTCAACCCACCCCTGAAAAAAGATTAATTTGTTGTTGGCTAAAACTATCATATACGTTCCAAACTTTCCTAACCGATATATGGGATATGCTAACTTAAAAACCGGCAAAATGTAGTACATATGCTAAGGAAGATGGAACCGACAAAATTAGTGCTGTCGTGTTCATAACAGTCAAGGCTGGCCCCTACATTGAACAATGTGATTAATAAAGCACTGCGTTCTATCAGTTCTTAATGGACTGATAGGATATGTGCTATTAACCCCAGTGTTCAATGAGGGCCAGCCTTTATTCCTGAGGGAAAAGGCTTCTGACTGCTAAATGAGGGACTCCATCTTATGTGGGACTCGGAGGTATATGCACAGAAAATATTTCATTGGTTATCTGTTCAACTTCAGTTTTAATGAGCATAGATTATGTTATAGTAAACAAATTAATCCAGGTTTCATTATCCAAAACGTGAAACTCTATTTCTACAGCGTGTACTATTAAATAGAAAAGCAGCGAACATTGAAACAGTAATTGCCAGTGCACTGCAATTTCTAATAATAAAATTCTGTGGAAAAATGTCACTGTGAGTGGATCAATACCCCTTGCGAGTGGATCAATACCCCTCGCTAACCCCCACCCCCGCTGATACAGACAAGAGAAGTGTGCGACTTCAAGCCATCAGAATGAATAGCGTTAAAAGAAGCAGGCACTCCTTTACCCAATCAAAGTGTAGGACATTAATAATTTTAACATTTTCCACAAATAAATACAGTGCGTTTGTAGTATGTCAAGGATGCATCATGCACTAACGCACATTTAGATGCCATTAAAGTGAAAAAAAAAATGCGATTCAAACAGAATAACTATTAACCAGGGAGCTATAACCAGTCCACTACAACAAATTCATTCACATGTACGAAGCATCTCCTAGAATGTTATTTATAATTAAACTGCATTTGTTTTGAATGGGGGAACCCATAAAGTGATGCAGCTATAGCTGCATTGTGGTTATTTTTTCGATAATGCAATTATCTATAGTATTGTATTAAGGCCACTTTTCATTTGTAGCAACAGTGTAGGTTTATAATATACTAATTCCTATCTGCCTGTCAAGCTGTCTGACAGGAAGCCCTTGCAATATTTGTATTGTTTCCATACATAGTGGGCATAGGAAGCCGACAACTTAGTCTATCACATACTATCACAAAATAGATCTCAAGCAGTAATGTGCACCATTGTACAGATCTCTGAACTTTCTGTGATATGGGAGAGGTCATAAGTTCGAATCTCATCATCGCACCTGGATCACGTGACTGCCGTGCGCTTCAATTCAGACACAGGTACCAGTGTAGGTGTTTCTACATCTTGCTGAGGCTGTTGTGGAATTTAGGGTTACCACCTTTTAAGAAGTCCAAAGTGGAACATTTCTTACTGAAACATGATTTCTTGTAGGACAACATGTAACCTCGACAAATGCAACAGACTCTTTTTCTAAATAATCGGAATTAATACTTAGTCTCGTAGGATTTTCTTTTGTTTATTTTAGTTGTTCATATTGCTTCTGATCATTTCAATATATTTTAGTTAAGGTGTTATAGTTTTATGCAACATTTACAGGAAAGTATGAAAATATTTTTCTACTATATAAGATCAGGACTTGAAGCTTTTCAGCTTTTGACAGGACACAGCACCAAATCAGGACTACCCTGTCAAAATCAGGACAAGTGGAAACCTCAGACTGGAAATACAAATTGTAACTATCATTATATAGCATCCATTGTAGTAATCAAGTGTATCCCGACTGTAAAACGTATAACAGCTCATTGATTAGGTATTTTAAAATTGCCTTAGAAATAACGTTTTTGTAACCAGTGAAAATAGTAAGAGAACCTAATTTTTCATTACTTTATTAGCTACTTCTGAGTTTCTGATCCTCCCACCTCCTGACAAAAGAACACCTACTGTAGTTATACACCCAGGACATATATGGAAACAAGCTGTTATCAGTTCCGTTTGACTTCCCTGATAAAAGCTTTGAAACAAATAGATACATACACACATCCTATTTGTGCCACTTAAAATCTCTACAAAAAGAAATAACTTAAACTAGCCACGGACGATACTGACTGCCTGCACATTACCTGTGTAAGGTAATATCGTTCGTGGCTAGCTAAACTTCAGTGCATCGAAGTAATACAAATGCACTAGCTTTTCAGATTTGAATAAAATAATATGCTGGGATAGAATCGCATCTCCTTTGTACCCCACTTGCTGTTTTTAGAGTTGTTGGCTGGGAAATGCACAATGAGAATTAATTACCAGACACCGCTGAGTCGCGGTTTTTATGGTCTCTGCATAGCTCGAGGTTAATGTCTCACTAAAAATGCAATGAAAGTGGCTGATTGCATCGGCTAATCACAGAACTGTACAACAGTGGCCTGGGAATTCTGATTTAGTAGGGGGGTCAATGAAAATAACACTTTTTTTCTGGACAGAACTTGAATGCACGTAGTGCTTATGAGTTCAACTTTCAATGTTTATATAGCACATTTGCAAAATGGCCCAAGTATGTCATATACTAATTTCCTGAACCTGAGCAAGAGAAATGGATGTGCTGGGTCTGTGCATTATATAAGACAAGATTGCAGTGGGGTTGTGTGAAGGAGAGTCTTCCCGAGCAGGCTGTGTGTGTGTGTGGGGGGTAGCGCGCGGGCAGGCGATATCTTATCGCTGCTCACTGATCGTCGCCCCTTTCAACTGAATGTGCCACTGCATTTTACTGCTGTCATAGACAGCTGCAGCAGTCATTGGAGAACTGGGGCCCTGCCTGCAAACACACTGACTGAATTGGAAGAGGGCTGCCACACCTCTGTAAACTCCGATGATGGCACTATGTTTCTTGCACATGCAAGCAAACATAAAAATTACTCACCATGGTAATCTTGTTTCTTCCCAATGATACTCAGGTGTTCATAACTTCTGCAGTGTCCTTTAAGACTGAACTGCCTGGAGAGATGGAATGCTATGCAAATGATGGAATCTTTGACCATGCTGATTTTCAAACACTGCCTCTAACCAACTGCCTTGGCTGTAAACCTTCAATTTCCTTGGAGCCTGGAAAGACAGGTCTCAGAACTACAAAATTATATCTACCACCCAAATGGTTGGAATTATAGTAATAATTAAGTAATACCCCATAAAAATCCTCAAAGTGAGGTCAAAACCCCAGAATTGAGGATAAACAAAAACACCACCACCTCTGAATGTCAGAATCACCTGAAGGGAAGAAGAACAAGAAGAAATGAAAATTATGTACCTACCGTAATTATGATCTTTCTGTCAACTTCACCATTCATCACCTTTGGTATATGGCCTGAGGTCATGACCCCAGGGCTTTGGGGGGATGGGTGGAGCAGCACCATCGGCACCATCCTCAAGGCAAGCACTGCCCTGGCATGAGTTGGCCGTTAGGTGTTGTCACTCTGCCCCTCCGCTAGTTCTGAGTCACCGGAGAGGTGGGAGGAAAGGTTGGAAGGGTGGGACAAGAAAGTCCAAGGGACAGATAAAGGAAAAGATATATAACATAAAGGAGAAATAAATAACTGAGAAGACAGAATCAGGAAGAAGTCTAAGAGGATTGGGTAGGGGCCCCTATCTCTGGAAATAGGAAAAATGAGGGTTTAGGATAAGCGTGAGAGGGGGAGGAGAGATGTAACCACCATCCCCTGGAACCTTGACTTTTCTCCAGATTGTACAGGAAAGTACAGTTATGCAAGAACTTACCGTAACAGTAGATCTTTGAGAACAGCTCTTGCAGCAGGTTACACCATTAGGACTGAAGTCGGCGGGTGCCAGGACCCCATGGAATTTTGCAGCTAGCAGTATCCAGCAGGGACCGCCCTTCCGCCGCCCTGCCCATCAGGCAACATACAAAAGGGCCGCCCCCAGAATCCCAAGTTCTCACGCTGGAGACTCCCGGCCGCTAGGTGACATCAGAAGTGGAGACTGAGTATCCGCTCAAAGAAGGCATTCAGAGCGGTGTTACAAACACCTAATCCTAGGTAGTGAGATAACGGAAAAACTCTACCTCCAGATGGGATGGTGGGAGGGAAACTACCTACTGCAAGAGCTGTTCTCGAAGATCTACTGTTACGGTAAGTTCTTACGTAACTGTACTATCTTACTTCGAGAAACAGCTATTGCAGCAGGTTACACCATTAGGACTGATTCCCAAGCAATTCTGGAAATCCCTCTCAGATGGGAGGAGGCTAGGTAGAGACTGCGAGTTGGACCAAAGCCTAGGATAGTAGTCCCTGAAGGACTGCTAGACCAAAACCAGCTCTTCGCCGTGATGCAACATCCAGCTGTAATGCCTGATAAAGGTGTGCACAATGCTCCAAGTAGCTGCTGCTCAGTTGGCTGAAGTGGACACATTCTTCAGTGTGGCAAAGGAGATAGCCTTCTCCCTTGTGGAATGTTCCCTAACCGAGCCCGGTAGGGATTTGCTATACTTCTGGTAACAGAACGTGATACAATGGATGAGCCACCTGGACAGCGATTGTTTAGAAACCGGAGCCCCCAGCATCCTATGGCCGAAGGGGACAAAAAGCTGATCAGATTTACGGTGTTGCCTGGTTCTGATCAGGTAGTATCTTAGACACCTATGCACATCTAGAGTGTGCAGCAGGGCCTCTCCTCTATTACAGTATTTAGGAAAGTACACTGGCAGGTCACTGTTCTAATTAAGGGTGAGGGCTGAGACCACCTTAGGTAGAAACTTTAGGTTTGTCCTTAGGGACACCCTGTCCTGGTGAAAAAACAAATAAGGTTCTTTGCACATAACTGTGTGTAGCTCAGAAATCCTTCTGGCCTAAGTAACAGCAACTAAAATAAAGTCTTCCATGCCAGAAGATGTTTCTCGCAATCCATGGCTGGTTCAAAAGGTGGCAGCGTAAGCTGCTCCAGGACGAAGGGTAAGTCCAACGGAGGAATGGGATCCTTAATCGGAGGCCTAAGGTGGAGGATGCCTCCCAAGAATGCTCATGCGGTTTCCAACTGAGCTATGGACCGTAGGCCTATATGAGTGTGATAGACCGAAATGGCACAAAGGTGTACTTTTATTGAGGAGTATGCCAAGCCTGCCTGAAATAGGGACAGGAGGTAGTCTAGCACCGAATCTTCTGGACAATCCAGCGGAGAAAACCCTCGTGCTTGAGCCCAGAGGCAAAATCTGTGCCATTTCATAGTGTATGTGGCATGAGTGGCCAGTTTTCCAGCAGCCGATAGAACATCTGTCACCCGTAGCGCATGACAGCTATGTCCGTAGGAGCCAGGCGTGCAGGTTCAGCGAGCGAAGGTCCGGATGGACCAAGGATCCTACCTTCTGGGACAATAAGTGACAGCTGATTGGCAGAGGCACCGGAGGTTCCTGAGACAGCTGGTGCAGCAGAGGGAACCAAATCTGCCTGGGCCAAAAGGGGGTGGTATTAGTATCAGCGTGCCTGCTCTCAGGAGTTTCAAAAGAACCTCTGGATCAATGGGAAGGGAGGAAATGCATAGAGGAATCTGCCCATCGAAGAGAGGGACAACACGTCTTGCCAGAAAACACCAGGCCCTGGATGTAGCGAGCAGAAACTAGGCAGTTTTGCGTTGGATGGGGACGTGAAAAGATCTAACTCTGGTGTCCCCCATCTACGAAACAGATCCTCTACCACCTCCTGGAGTATTTCCCTTTTGTGGACTCTGGCCTGAGACCGACTCAGACTGCCTGCGATAACGTTGTCCACTCCTGGGACAAGTACAGCAATAAGGTTTATGCTGTGTTGTAGAACCCAATCCCACACCCTCGTGGACTCCCTGCAAAGTGGGTAGGAATGAGTGCCTCCTTGTTTGTCGAGGTAATACATCACCGCGGTATTGTCTATTTGCAGCAGCAGAGTACCCGGTGGAATCTCTGACTAGAAGGCCTGCAAGGCATATAGGACTGCTCTCATTTCCAAAATATTTATGTGGAGATGAGCTTCCTGGGTGTCCACGAGCCCTGAGACCTGACCCCATCGAGGTGTGCTCCCCAACTGAACCCTGAGGCATCCGTGGAGAGTGTCAGCATTGGAGATGGTGCAATAAAGACTCCACCCGATAGGTGCTCTGGTTTGAGCCACCATTGTCAATCCTGGATGACGGCATTCGTGATCCGAATTGGGAGTTGCAGATGGTCTTGCTTCTGATCCCATTGTACCCATAACATCCACTAGGTCACCCGCATGTGAAGACGGGCTAAAGGACTGTCACAATGGCCTCAGCCATGTGTCCAAGCAGGCAAAGGATCAGTCTTTCTGGGACCGTCTTCTTTGTCAAGATGTCCTTATGAGGGATCTGATGTGTTCCGTCTGTCCTGGGCAAAAGGCTTTCCCTGGACGGTGTCCAGGACTGCACCTATGAACTTCAGTCTCTCATGATGGAACCAGGTGTGACTTCTCCTGATTGATGATGATGCCTAACAACCCAAAGAGGAATGAGTATAGTGGATCGTGGACATCAGAGCCTCCGAGAGGGGCCATGAGGAGCCAGTCATCCAGGTATGGGAACATGCAGTGGCCTTGTCTCCTGAGAGCCGCCACTCACGACTGCCATGCACTTCGTAAATACCTGAGGTGCCGAAGACAGTCTGAAGGGGAGGGCTCAGAACTGGTAATGGCGACCCAGAAACTTGAAGTGCAAGAATTTCTTGTGCACTCGAGTTATAGGCATGTGTAGTTAAGCATCCTGCATGTCCAGAGACACTAAGAAGGCGCCCTGCTTGAGCATAGGAATTAAACCTGGAAGGATCACCATGCTGAAGCGTCTGTAAAGGACCGCAGCGTTGAGGTGGCTGAGATCCAGAATCGGACAGAGATCCCATCTTTTTGGGAACCAGAAAGAAGTGGGAATAATAACCTGCACCTCTCTGGTTCCGCAGTACATGCTCTATAGCCTCCTTTCCCAGAAGCGGAGCACTTCCTGCTGTATGAGCAGTGCATGCTGACCCAAATAACGGGAAAGCAGGGAAGGCCTTGACAGTGGTGGTCAAGGAATTCTATAAAGTGTCCTCTGTCAAGCAATTGGAGGACCACACGGTGGCGGTTATCGTCTGCCAGCCAGAAAGGTGGCGGCGATGTGACCCTGACCTTTTCTTCCCTTTGATCCAGAGGAGGGCGGGCCATGAAGGAGTCATGCTGTGGCGGCATTACCCCTGCAGGCTTGATATATCTTTGACCTTGGCCTGGGAAGACTTAGGCTGGGCCTTACATTTGAAGTTGCCCTTTGCTGCTGGCCAGAGCGTGGCTGTTGCCATTGTTGCGGCTGCGAAAATGATTCTAGGTTCCTCAGAGGAACCAGATTTGAGCCTGTACAGTCCTTACTGCCTTCCGGCGTCCTGTAATTTGTTGATCAACTTTTCAGAATCTTCACCAAATAGGACCTCGCTGTTGTAGGGGATGCCCAGGATGTTTTTCTGGATATCCGGGGTATATCCGGAGACGCGAAGCCATGAGTGTCTCCGGAGACAGATGCCTGAGGCTGCTCCCCTGGCTGCAGAGTCCACTGAATTGTAGGCATCTCTCAGAACTTGGATCCCCACGTCCGACCCAGTGTGAAGGAGGTTCAGAAGTTCCTCCTTCTGCTCACCATCCGGAAGTGCTTTGACTAGGTCTTGACCCTGTTCCCATAGGGCAATCTGAAACTGAACCATGTGTGTCAGGTAGTTCAGTGACCTAATGAAGCATGTAGCAGACGCATACATGTGCCTACCTAGTGAGTCCAAGTGCTTGGACACCTGGTCTGGAGGCTGTGTACTCAAATGTTGCAGTCGTTGAGACCTGTCATGGGAGGCCGTGATGACCAGTGACTCAGCCAGGGGTTGTTGCGCCAAGTATGGGTCCTTCGCGGTCAGCCTTTCTTGGCACCGCGGGGGTGGAGTGCAGATGTTTCCACGTGGCCATGGTGACATCCGGGAAGGTGTCCACCAAGGGTGGCACCTTTACAGGCTTAGGGTCCTTCTGCCAAAGATATCGAGCTAGACGCTGTTGTTCAGGGTCTAGGTCTTCCGTTTCCCATCCCATGTTCTCCTGGATGTGCCTCATGATTTTGGAAAAGGAGGCATCATCCGGAGGTGACCTGGGACGGTCTTGTGGAATTCTAGATGTCATTCATTGGAGCAGGTGAGGCCGATGCTGGCGAGTCGACGGTGGGAAAAGAACTGGAGATTCTGAGGGACCGCCTCCTTTTGTATGATGCCTAACGTTGGGGGTGGGGCCAATGTCAGGAGTGGTCTCCGCTGGATACTGCTAGCTAGAAAATTTCTGTGGGGTCCTGGCCTGCAGGCATCAGTCCTATTGGTGTAACCTGCTGCAAGAGCTGTGTCTCAAAGTAAGATCTGCAAGAAGTAGCCAAAAGGCTGATTGTCAGAATTCAAGGCATGAAATCACTGGCAAAACTTCAAAAGCAGAAAATGGCTATTCTGGAAGAAAGACAGGACACAGGAATTCTCCCTCTCAGAGAAAAAGATTTTTAAATAACGATATGTCTCGGACAAAGAAAATTAAAGATGGATGGGAACAAGGAGGAGGAGAGAATGGAGGCAACTGCCAACTCCACCCACAGGGGTGGAGCTAGAGCACTGGAGAAGGAGTGCCTCCATACTGACCACTCTCCTTAGAAATATCACCCTATGTGCCCTGTCTACTCCACTCCTGACAAAGAGGGGGCAAGGCTGGGCACAGAGAGATGGACCCAGAGACTGAGGCCCCAGGGGATGGAGGGCAGGATTGTGATGAATGGTGAAAGACACAGAAAGATCATAATTATGGTAGGTATGTAATCTTCGTATCTTATCTGTGTCAATCTTCACCGTTCATCACCTTTGGGTGAGTGCCGAGCCCCCCCCTCAGGGGTCTTATTTTTAACTTTAAGGGACAGAGTCCCTTAGCTCTCAGTGGGTGACACACTAAGGGAAGCTTCGGGGCCTGGAGGCCGGGAGTGGGAGAGTGAGCGAGGCCTCCCGGAGAAAGAAGGAGTGCCCGACAAGCTGTCTCGCTCTGAGAAAGGGAGGTTCTCTGGTGAGCGGAGTTAATCACTCACTTGCGGGCCAAGGGTGACAACCCGGAAAAGCGTAGCATAGCCGCCCGCCTGGTGCAGATCACCGTCCCTCGACCCTGGTAGCTACCTTGTTGGCATCGTATGATGCCCCTCAAGCATGCTTGCTGGCTCCAGGCCACGTGCAGGAGTGCGATGGCATGTCTGGTTTGCTCCATGTCAGGCAAAGAGGCTGAGGGCTGACCCAGCCTGGACCAAAGAACCTATCATAGGTTGCATAGTGGGCATGATGTGCTGTGATGGAGGCAGCAACCGTGCCAAGTAGAAGGTCCTCCTCCCTCAGAGTCAAAATCAAGAGTCCTGATCTGGGGGCTGGTCACAGTGGAGGGCACAAAGCCCATCAGGGTGTCCAGCTGTGACAATCCTGACTGAGAATGAGGCATGGAACCTGGAGACTCCGGGGGACAATACGCTGGCAGAGATCACTAGGCAGGAACTCCGAGAGGGCCTCTGCCAGGAATGCAATGACACCTCCCGAAAGGGAGCAGGCCAGGGAGGGCACCACAACTGTGTCCTTGCTGAAGTCACCTAGAAAGGCGTGTGCTGAGTGTTCTGGATTGCCTTGAGTGGGAGGGGTGATGTGCAGGTCCTCCAACATCCTCACGAGGAATCGCTGATACTCCGCAAGATCAGTGGCTCAGGAGATGTGGACAGAAGTCTCCTCTCCCCCCGAAGAGGGGGATGAGGAGTTAGAGGACCTCAACTGTTCAGAGGGTGGCTGCTCGGGGGGAGATTGAAAAACCTGACTGTCCATTGCCCTGACATAAGCGGTGAATCGAGCATCCATGACCCTGAACTGCTCCCAGGAGAGAGGCCAGCTAGGACCAAGGATGCCTGGGAGTGCCAGAGAATGTGGCAGAGGAATAGGGGCAGAGCCGAGAAGAGAAGTCTACTGACCTCCGCCTGGGCTAGGGAGCGGACCAGGAACACCAGCAGAAGAAGGTGCTGCGGAAGACACCACAACCGACAGCTGAACAACCATTTCGGAACTGCCTTGGCTGCTTCAGAAGATTCCCCTGTGAGGTGACCGGGGACATTAGATCCAGAAGGACGGCCCCTCCTTCCAAAGAATGGGGCTTCTCAAAAGAAACTGAGGGAAGAGTGGAGATCCGTACTATGGCTCCTCCCAGAGCCGGGTGGGTTCTGGAAAAAGGCCGCAAACAGAACTCCACCCCTCAGAACCCGAGGCGGCCTCCTCCTCAAGAGAGCCAGCCTAGGCAGCTGGCAACCCTAGTCAGCCCTGAAGGAGCTAGCCAAGGAGCACTACCCTCCCCTCCTGTGGGTGCTCCGATCGGCCCCAAAGTTGGGTGATCTAGGCACGCCACTTGAGGGGGGTACCACCACTGAGGGGGTCAGTGAACCCTCCAAGGCCAGGCTGCAGAGCAATGGTGGCCTGCACCATTGCCTGCTGGTCAGTACCCTGACCCTGACCACAGTAGTCACTGTCAGGTCCTCAGAGGGCTGGTCATGGCCTGTCGAGAAAACTACTAGACTGCCTACCTGAGCAGTCAGCTCAAGAGCAAGACTGCCTGTCCGACTTAGAGTTGGGTTCAGAAGAAGAAGTGGAGACCGAGAGTCCTGTGACAGACAGTGGAAGGCGTCTCTGCCATCTTGCCCAAACAGGGCACCAGAAGGAGACTGACCGAGATGGTTCAAGTGCCTCCCTCAGCATCGCGCGAAGAAATGCAGTTACAAGACACCGTGGTAGTAGATCTCTGAGAGGCTCTTGCAGCAGGCTGTAACAGTTAGGACTATGCAGCAGGCACTAGGACCCTCAGTGAAAACTTCAGCCAGTAGTACACAGCAGGACCGCCCGGCGTCGGCCCCGCCTGGACGTCGGTCCGGGTACAAAGGAAGTGGACCCAGCTCCACCTCAGTTCTCCACAGGCCCGCAACAAGGCCTGACAAGAGAAGGGACGAAGAGACTGTAGAAATGAAAATGGAGATGGAAATGAAGATGGATCTGCACACCTCGAGGGGGGGCAGGCGAGGGAGGTAGGCCTGCTGCAGAGCTCCTCTCGAAGATCTACTGTTCGGTGAGTTCTTATGTAACTGTACTATCTTACTTGAGTGGGAGCTCTTGCAGCAGGCTATAGCAGTTAGGACTGAATACCAAGCAGTCCCATGCCAAAGAGGTAGACGACCCCGAGAGGTGGAATATACTGACTCTAGAGGCCTCAGGACAGAAGCCCTTGCAGAGCAGCTAGGCCGAAGCCAGCTCGGCATCTGGAGACGATATCCAAGCTGTAATGCTTGACAAAGGTATGCACCAAGTTCCAGGTGGCAGCTGCACATATGGCCCTTATAGAGACATTTCTCAGGGTGGCTAATGAAGCAGACACTCCTCTGGTGGGAGACCCTGACCAGGCCTGGTAGGGGCTTATTGTGTTTCTCGTGGCAGAAGGAGATGCAGTGAACTATCCACTTGAGATAGTCTGCTTGGTCACCGTCCACTCAGCATTGTGGCGCAAGGCCACAAAAGTTACTCCGATTGACAGTGTGTAGCTCCTCTTGAGGTAATACCTCAAAGTCCTGTGGACATCCAGTGTAGAAGGAGGACCTCCCTCTATTAGAAGGGAAGGAAAATAAACAGGAAGGTCAATAGACTGGTTGAGGTCAACTTTGAGACCACTTTCGAAGAAACTTAGGATTTGTTCTGAGGAAAACCTTTCCCTGTGGAAAACTAAATACGACTCTTTACATCAGAGCCTGAATTTCAGAAACCCTTCGAGCTGAGGTAGCCACAACTAAAAACAAACCTTCCAAGAAAGGTACACGTAGCTCACAATCTGCTGCCAGTTCAAAAGGAGGAAGGGTGAGTTTCTCCAACACAAAGGAGTCCCAGGGTGGATAGGGTCTCGATGGGAGGTCTCATATGCAGAATTCCTCTAAGGAAGATCTGGGCGACATCAATTGAGCCAATGCCTTATCTCCCAAAGGGCATGATAGGCAGAGATAGCCAACATATGCACCTTGATAGAGGAGTAACTCAGGCCCGTTTGATACAAGGAGAGGAGATACCGCAGCGCTGAGTTCACTCTGGGCAATTGACGGGGTCCAAATGTTGTGACGAGCCCATAGACAAAACGCTCCACTTCATAAGCGTGAGCGGAGTGGGTGGAGGGCTTCTCGCTGAAACTAGGACTGCCGCCACTTCCGGGAGACCCGTATCTGTTTTGAGCTATGTCTGAAGGGCCAGGCGTGTGGGTACAAGGACCGAAGGTCGGATGGATCCAGGAACCCTGATTCTGGGACAGTAACTGCGAGCATATGGGCAGCGAATTGGAGGCTCTGTGGATAACTGCTGCAGGGTAGGGAACCAAATCTGCCGAGGCCATCTGGGGAGCTCACGAGAATCATCGGGCCCCTTCTGTCTGCAACTTTAGTAGGACTCTCTGGATAGGAGGAAGGGCAGGAAGGCATAGAGAACCTCCCTGCCCAGCAGAGGATAACGCGCCTGGCCAGAAAGCTCCAGGTGCTGCTCTCCAACAAAACACTGGCAGTTTGGGCGTAGGTGATGCAAAGTCCAGCTCTGGAAGACCCCACTTGTGGAAGAGCTGGTCTGCTATGGACTGTAGCAGCTCCCACTAGTGTACTCTGGACCATGACCTGCTTGGGCTGTCAGCCAGATCATTGAGGATGCCTGGGCGTGCACCGCGGACAGCAGAATGCCTCGCTCCAGCGCCAGTACCAGACTCTCATCACCTCCCTGCAAAGGGGGTATGAGTGAGTGCCCCCTGGCTTGTTGATGTAAAAGATGACCACCATGTTGTCCGTTTGAACCAGAAGAGAGCCCAGTACCAGGTCCTCCTGAAAGGCCTGTAAGGCATAGAGAACCGCTCGCATCTCCAGTACATTGATGTGGAGGAACCGCTCCTCGGGTGACCAAACCCCTTGCATTCGATGAGCACTCAGGTGCGCCCCCCATCCCAGGTCTGATGCATCTGTTGTCAGAGTCTGACCTGGTGGCTCCAGATGGAAGCTGACCCCTTTCTCCAAGTTCCTGGGGTCCAACCACCAAAGCAAAGTTCTCCTGACTGGCCCCGAGATCTTGACCCTTGAGTCCAGATCATCGCAGCCTTGGTCCCACTGTACCCTGAGCATCCATTATGGAACCTCATGTGGAGTCGAGCCAAGGAGGACAGGAATGGTCACGCCATGTGCCCCAGTAACCTGAGGACGCTCCGAGCTGGAACTTGAGGGAGTTACTGAAATCCGTTCTGAAATCTACCGCAGGCGATCTCCCTATCCTGGGGAGGAAGCCATGCCTTGATGGAATCCAAGACCGCTCCAATGAGACGAGCTTCTGACTGGGCTCTGGGGATGATTTTCGTAGGTTCAGGGCGATCCCCAGCCTTCAGAATAGAGTACAGGTGTCTCCGAGGGCGCGAAGCAGGGCTGTCCGCGACGGGGCTGTAAGCAGCCAATCATCGAGGTAGGGGAACATGTAGTGTCCTAAGCCCCTTAGAGCCCCAGCCACCACTGCCAAGCATTTGGTAAAGATCAGCGGCGGAAGAGAGGTTGAACGGAAGCACTCGAATTGATAGTGCTCCCTTGGAAGCGGAACCTCAGAACTTCCGGTGGGGAGGGAAGACCCCGATGTGCATATATGCATCTTGCATGTCTAGGGAACAGAGCCAGTCTCCTTGGTGCAGTACAGGAAGAAGGCCTTGGAGTGTCACCATCCTGAACCTTTTGTACTCAATAAAGAGATTTAGAGGGCTGAGGTCCAGAATGGGATGAAGGTACCATGTCTTTTTTGGAACCAGAAAGAAATGTGAATAAAACCCTTTTCCTCGCTGATGTAAGGGGACTAACTCTATTGCCCTCTTTTGCAAGAGGGTCTGAATCTCTCCTTCTATTAGTGGGATGTGAGAAGGAGGATAACGGGAAAGCTTTGGTGGAGTATTCGTGGGAAACTCCATGAACTCCAGTGTGTGTTCCCTCCTGATGATGTCTAAGACCCATTGGTCTGCAGTAATTGACTTCCACCCTTCAAGCTGAAGGGAGAAGCGGCCCCCGACCAGCTCCCCTGGGTCTTCCTGTGGAAGGGGGGGCAGAAGGGAGTCATTGGGTCGAGCCGGGTGTGGGCAGAGAGGCCTGGGAAGACTTGGGCCCATGGGTAGGAGCTCCACCAGACTGTTGGTTACTGGACCTCCTATGAAAGCCACCTCTCTGCCTGTGCTGGTTTCCACGGGCATGACCTTGGCCACCTGAGGGCTTATGAAAAGGCTGTTTTCGTTGTCTACGCTGGTCGCCACGGTACATCTGGCGGACTGACCAGATAGACTTACCCAACTCCTGGAGATGAGAAATCAAGGCTTCCGTCTCCTACCCAAAGAGCACGGCACCCTGGAAGGGGAAATCCCTGATACCGGCCTGCAGATCCTGGTGAAAGCAAGAGACTCTCATCCAAGCATGGCGCTGGAGGCACACCCTGGAAGCGGCTGCTCTGACTGCCTATCTGCACTATCATACGAGGCTCTCAAAACATGCGAGCCTCGTCTGAGCCGATTTGAGAATGTCCAGGAACTCTTTCTTCTGGTCAGAGTCTGGAAGGACCTTCAACAGCTCTTGTCCCCTTTCCCATAGCGCATTCTGGTACTGGATCATATGCATTAAGAAGCTGAGGGAACGTATGGAGCAGGTGGAGGCAGAATAGACCTTCTTGCCCACCTGATCCAAATAGCAAGACTCCGGGTTGGGAGGCTGTGAGCTGAGGTGTTTCAGCTGCCTGGACTTATCATGGGCAGCTGTGATCCCCGAAGAGTCCACCTGAGGGTGTTCAGCAAGGAAAGCTTCTGCCCTCGGGGCCTTGTACAGCCTATCCGACTTCTTCGGGACAGCCGGGACTGAAACTGGATGTTTCCAGGTAGTTAGGGTGAGGTCCTGGAAAGTATCCACCAAAGGTGGGACCACCAAAGGTTTAGGCTCCTTTTGCTTCAGGTATTTCACAAGTCTACGGCGTTCTGGGTCCAGGTCCTCCATCTCCCACTCGTTGGAGGCCTGGATATGCCTCATGACGTCCATAAAGGTAGGATCGTCTGGAGGCGAGCGAGGCTAGTCCTTCTCTCCTGGGGAGCGCTGCAAACTGAGAGAGGAAGTCGAGGAAGATGAGGATGAGGGAGATTGACTATAGTATTTTGAATAGTCTGACCTCGCCCTATGACCAGACTCCGCTGTCGCCGGTAGCTGGAGGACCCGGCGTCACTCCGAACCAACTCCGGTCCCTGGACCGGCGCAGAAGACCCGGCGTCGGTCAGAGGACGCGTCGAAACATTCTCGCCTAGAAGACCGAGAAAGGCTCCTACGATGTGACCTGGACCGATGATGGTCACCAGAGTCCCTGGAGCTGCCGTCGGTCCCCGGACCGGTGCGGGAACGAGCCCTAGAGGGAGGTGTAGGCTGGTACTCCGGGCTTCGGGAGAATCACCTCCGGCTGTGGTTTACCCGCTGGATCCAGAACTGGTGTCTGGGCCAGCAATGGGGGGGGGGTCTGCTTGTGGACCTGCCCCCACCAAAAGGAAAACAGCTCCTGTAACTCGTCCTTCGTGAAAATATCTGCCGCCCTGCCCAGAGGGGAAGGATCCGGGACATCGGCCTGTGAAGGAGAGCCCTCCTGGGGGCCCGGGGGGAGGAGGACTTGGGCAACGGGGACGTCGGTTATTCCATAGCTGACTCCTCACCCTTCGCCCCTTCAACCGCGCCGGTGCTGGTACTGATGACGAGGTGTCTTGGGAGGTGGGACTGAAGCATGCTCCTCCAAGGGCTTCGTGGTGACTTAGCGGGTTACTCTTAGGCTTAGCCGGGTTTCTCCCAAGGACCGGCCTTGGCCTGAGCAGTTTTGGGGCACTCTCCTGATCCCGAGGATGGGCCTTCTTGGAGAGGGACGAGTGAGAGCGGGACCGTGCTGGGACTGACTATGGTCTTTGCTGTGCCGTTTCTTCTCCTTGCGTCTCCCCTCTGAAAGTGCAGATCCATCTTCTACTCCAGAGAAAGCTTTCAGGGCCTTAAGGTGGTGGATGAGGGTCCTGCTAGTGAAGGCCTGGCAAGCGGAGCAGTTCACGGTGTCATGTTCCGGTCCTAGGCAGAAGACACAGCGGCGATGGCCATCCTTAGCCGGGATCTGCCTCCCACACTCGCACTTGTTAACATGTTCCAGCGAGGCTGACGCCCGAGACGACATCCGTCGGGACTGCACAAAAAACGTCGAACAACGGCCTGATGTCGGTAACGTTGCAAGAAAAACCGTCAAAAAACGGTTGAAGAGTCGTCAGACAGCAGTCTGATGTCAGTGAAGTACGAAGAAAACTGTCGAAAAAACGGTTCAAAAGCGGGTTTTGACTGTAGATTCTTGTTGAACTGGCAAGCTGAAGCTGTTCTTCTCTTGTTCACGTGCGGGACGCGGCGGGAGAAGAACTGGAGGTGGAGCTGGGTCTACCCCCTTTTGTACCCGGACCGACGTTGGGGCCGGGCCAGCATCGGGGGTGGTCCCTGCTGTGTACTGCTGGCTGAAGTTTTCACCGGAGGGTCCTAGTGCCTGAGGCATAGTCCTAACTGTTGTAGCCTGCTGCAAGAGCTCCCACTCAAAGTAAGATCTCCAATTAGCTCATGCCTACAAAACACTAGCTGTCTCTAAAATAAAAGATATCTGCAGTTGCTACTAGGCCTCCTCCTAACTCTAAGCCAAGTATCTGTGTACCAACTGTCCTACTCACTAAGCCGGACTGTAATTTGCCTAAACGGTATAAGTTTTTTTTGTATTTTGTATATCTCTTGTATTAGTTGTGTTGGCGCTACGAAGACCTTATGTGGCAACCTATACACTTTGTATTATATTGTATGTATACACTTTGTTTATTCTACATTCAAATGTTCCTGTCCATGTAATAGTGATATTTATGTGTATATGACTCAGGACCTCCTTGTGAATGAGCTTGCTCAAAAGTTTTTTTTTTTCCCGCGATGAACTTGAACGGGACTGGGGGGAGGCATAGATGAATCTGCCCTTCCAGTTTAGAGATAGAGCGTCTTTCCAAAAACTCCAGCCCTGGAGCAAGCGAGCAGAAGACGGGAAGTTTTGTGTTGAGAGGAGAGGCAAACAGGTTCACCGGAGGGTTCCCCAGGTAGGGAAAACGTCTTCTACTACCCCCATTCAGTTCCTATTGCAAGGCTTATGTGACGACCGGCTGAGGTGGTTCGCCAAAGTGTCTTTAACCCCGAACATGAACCACCATAAGGTGAAGGTTGTGAAGTATCACCCAATCCCAAACTCGCATCGATTCCCTGCAAAGAGGGTAGGAACGGGTTACTCAATGTTTATTGATGTACTACACTACGCACATGTTGTCGGTCTGAACAGCCAGATGACCAGGAAGCAGATACAGATGCAGAGCTTGTAAGGCATACAGGACGGCCCTCAGCTCAAGTACATTGATGTGAAGAGTCTGCTCAAGCTTGGACCAAGAGCTCTGGGTCCACTGAAACCCCAGGTGAGCTCCCCAACCCTCGCCCGAGGCATCTGCTAGGATTTGGGAGGGGGGGAGAAAGACAGAAGGGAACTCCCTGGCAAAGGTTCTCCTGAACCATCCACCACTGCAAGTCCCGAACCATCGGAGAGAAGACCAGGATCTTACGTTCCAAGTCGTTCACCAATTGATCCCACTGAGACCGAAGTGTCCACTGAGAGATTCTCATGTGGTGCCGAGAGCGAGGCACAGTCGGGATGGCAGCCGCCATGAGCCTGAGGAGGTGAAGGACCGACCTGGCAATGACCCACCTGCGGCTGGACAAAAGGCTGGCCTGAGCCTGAAGGGTGGCTACCCATCCAGAGGCAGGAAGGCAATACCGAAGTCGTATCCAGGATCGCCCAATAAACTTGAGTCTTTGAGATGGGATCAATGGGACTTTGCCTGGTTGATGGTAATATCCAAGCTTGTGAAAACCTGCAGGTAAGGGAAAGGGAGCGAGGAGATCCTCCTGGATGGGGCTGCCAGGAGCCAATCGTCCAGGTAAGGAAAACCTGAACCCCTGGGTATGCAGGTGGCGCCACCACAGCAAGGCATTTGATAAATACTGGGAGCCAAGGAGAGACAAAATGGGAGGGTCCCTGAACTGATAGTGGTCCCCTGAAAAGAAAACCGGAGGTATTTGCAGTGGGACAGGCGAATAGGATATGCAGGTAGGCATCCTGCATGACCAGGGCACACAGCCACCGGCCCGGCTCAAGGAGGGGCAAAAGGCTCTGCAGAGAGCATTCGAACCTCTTGTACTCCACAGGGTCAGGAACTGAGGTCCAGGATTGGCCTCACTTCACCCCACTCTTTGGAACCAGGAAGAAATGAGAATAGTAACCCATCCCCTGAGATGGAGGGGACGGCTCTATCGCCGCCTTCGGGAAGGGAAAGGTTTCCTCCCAAACCAGAAGAAGGTGTTCCGGGAGTAAGACTATCTTGGAGGGGTTTTCTGGGAGGTTTCTGAAGAAACTCTATTGGTGTCCATTTGCTGTAAGTTGGAGCACTCAAACGCCTGACGTGATCCTCTTCCAACCTGGTAGATGCAGGAGAACCTCCCCTATTGGTTCCTCTGGAAGAGGCTGTGGAGAGGAAAAGAGTCAGGTGGTGTGAGGCAGCATCGGCTGGGCTCCCACTGCTCGTTTGGGTGGGTGGGGGCTTCGCAGCCTGAGGGACCTAGCGTTTGGCCCACTTCACTTGTGGTTTCGCATTGGCCAGTGCCTGCTTGCGAAAGGGACAGTGCTGCGGTTGAGGGGCTCTGTACAAGTCATCTACTTCCTTGAGAGCAGTGCCCTTCTCACACAGTCCAGTGATGATATCCTTGACATCACCACTGAACAGCACCGAACCCCTGAAGGGTGCATCCTGGATTGCAGACTGACTTTCAGGGACCAAACCCGACACTGAGCCAGGTGTGCCACAGAACCCACGGCAAATGCTGTAGCTCCTACCAGCAGCGCCCTCCACTGCATCGCATGAAGCATGTGCCTACTGGCTGAACGAGCAGATCGACCAGGTCTGCCACTTCCTGTTTGGTCTGTGATTCAGGAAGGGAGTCAAGTTTAGCTTCCACCTCGCTAAGGACAGCCTTCTGGTAATCCCCCATATGGGTGACATAGTTCAAGGCCCTAATACCCAGAGTGAAAGAAGCGAAGACCTTCTTCCCATACTGATCCAGAAGGTGGGATTCCTTATCGGGTGGTGACGAGCTCCAATGCTTAGGATTGGCTGTCCGGCCATGGGTGGCGCTGATCACAACAGAGTCAGCCTTGGGGTGAGAGGTAAGAAACTCAACACCCTCAGGAGCCTGATATAGCCTGTCCGCCTTCCTTGGAAGGGGGGCTATGGCGGAGGATTGCTTCCAGATAGTGGAAACAAGGTCCACGTGAGGCTCAATCCAGGGTTGAACCAAGGTAGGAGTGACCTCAGGCAGATCCAAATGGGTAGCTAGCTTCTGCCGCTGTGGATCTGGTTCCAAAGAGTGCCACTGATGGATGGGCTGGATTTTGCAAAAGCAACTCCATAACGGAAGGATCCTCTGGAGGAGTCCTTGGCCTGGGCATATCTGGAGAGTGGGGCTCATCATCCAAATCGGAGTGCCCATCGGAGTCATCCGAAGGCTCAGAGGAGGATGAAGAAGAGGAAGACTCCACCTTCTGATGTGGGGGAGGAACGGACCCCTTGGGAAGCCCTTGGGGAAGCGTATCCAACCCAGCTTTGGAACCGGAGGGCTCACCTCTGGTATCTGGAGTAGGGGAGGAAGTTTCTAATCTCCGACGTGGGGGTCCGGAACCGGGACCGGCATCGGAAGCGATTTCCGCCTTCCTGGTGTTGGCGTTTGGCCTCAGCTCACCAGGGAAGCAGAGTCTCCTTCAAATCCACCGGCGGCAGAGAAGGGGAATAAGGATATTGGGTGTATCCGTAAGGCACGTATCCATAACCGGATGGTGGGTAACCCGGCATCGGGTAATGAGGCACCGTGTACTGTGGCGTCGGGTACCGGATACTGCAGACCCGGGTATGAAGGCATCGGATACCCAGGAACCTGGGGGGGTCTGCAGGGGCAGACGGCCTGGCAGGGCACCCAGCAGGAGGGCATGGAACCGGAGGCCCGGCAGGCCTGGCATGGGAATGGCATCCGGGAAGGGAATGTCGCCCGTGTGTAGGCAGGACCGTGTCTGAGGAACTGATGTCATGTCGTCCAGACCAGTGGGAGGGAGACCTGACAGGGTGCAGAAAGATCCTTGGCATCACCCGGGGAAAAATCCCCAGGGTCAGGCTGATGAGGCCCAGGGTCCCCAGAGGGCAGCGGGGAGCTGGGAACAGTGGATGGAATAGGGTCCAGCGTCAGCTCAGCCACTGTCCAGTCATCGGGCAACCCGATGTCTGACTTATCGGCGGAGTCCGGGCGGACATCGGAGGAGCAGACGTCCGGCTTACCACAGCCACTCACACCAGTAGGCTGCATGGCAGCGGCCTTACCGGGCGTGGATGCCTCCAGTAGCCTGGAGGTGCCCGAAGGGCCCGAGCCAGATGGGCGGGCCGACTCCATCTTGGAAGCCTCCAAGATGGCAGTCACGGAGCGGTCCCCCAGATGGGACATTACCTGTAACATGGCGACTCCAGCCGAAGTCACGGTGGACGAGGAGCCCCGGTTCCGATGCTTCTCCTTGTCCTTCTTTGATGGCCTTCGGGGGAAGTAGAAGCCTGACGGAGCTTTTTCAACTCTTTCTCCATGGAGGTCATTGTCTTTTTAAGGATGTGGGCCTCCAGGGACTGCTGCCTCTGTCTGTGGGTGGCGGTACTGAATTTCAGGCAATGCTGGCACTTCTCCACCTGATGATCCGGGTCCAGACAGAAGAGACACTGAGAATAGCCGTCCTTGTGCAGGAGCTGGGTGCTGCATGAGTCGCACTTATTCTTGTGCTCAGAGGGTGTAGGGGATGACATACACCACCCAAAAAAGTAACTATTTATCAAATTAAATCGAGAAAACAACGACGGTAGAACTACCGACAACAGGCTGATGAGCGTTGAACTTTACTGCAAGGCGCTGACACAAGCTAACAGCAGGAAAGAACTGGAAGGCGGGCGAGGAGGACCGCCCCTTTATACTGACGTCGCATGACGTCGGTCACCTGACATGGGGGTGGCCCCCCGCCAGAGACTGCTAGCAAGAAATTTTTCTGAGAGGTCCTGACGCCTGCCGGCATCAGTCCTATATGTAATTACCCACTGCAAGAGCCCTCTCAAGTAAGATCTCAAGCGTAACCTCTCCGATTGGTTTTCAGCATCCATTGGTCTGAGGAGATACTGGACCATTCTATGAGGTAAAGGAAAATCTCCTTCCTACTGTCTCATTCTGCATGAATGGAGAATGAGGGAGGGTTACAACAGAAGTCAGGGTGTAGAGTGGAGGGATCTGGATGAGGGCCTAGGAGCTTTAGGCACCTTGAGGGACAGGGTGGCTGTGCCTCTTGAACCCTTTTTTTGGGGTCATTTGCCCCTTGTCCCTCACCTTTCCAAAAGGGATGACGGCGGGGACAGTACAGTTTTGTAAGAACTTACCACAACAATAGATCTTCGAGAGAAACTCTTGCAGCAGGCTCCATAATGAGGACTGACGCCACCTGGTGGCAGTTCTGGCAACTTTTTCCTTCAGCAGTACCGATGTGAGAACGTCCCCCCGGTGTCTGCTCCACCCCCGGTGTAGTCCTATACAAGGGAGGAGTTCCCCACCGCTCCAGTTCTTGTACCCCCCCCCCCGGTCAGGCAGAATTTGGTGACAGGCAGCAGTCAGAAGAATGATTATTAGATAATCCCTCAAAGGAGGGAAGACTGGCCTGAACAGAATCTGATCCATGGGGGAAGGAGGGCCGTAAATTACCTGCTGCAAGAGCTTCTCTCGAAGATCTACTGTTACGGTAAGTTCTTACGTATCTGTACTATCTTACTTAGAGAGGAAGCTCTTGCAGCAGGTTCCACAATGAGGACTGAGTCCCAAGCAGTATAAACATAAAACAACCCCTTGGAGGGGGAAGACAGTAAGGAAAGGAACAGCAGGAAAAGGGAAGGTCCCTCAGGAAACCAGGCCTTGCAGAACTGTGAGGCTAAACTCTGCTCTGCGTCTGGAAATAATGTCGAGGCTGTAATGCTGGACGAAGGTATGAACAGAACTCCAGGTAGCAGTGGCACAAATATCAGCTGTTGGTACCCTCTTCAGTGCTGTGAAAGAAGCAGCCAATAGCTCTAGTAGAATAAGCTTTAATCAGCCCCAGTGTCGACCAGTTGTGCTCTATAACAGAAGGATACAATGGACCAACCAGCGTAAAAGCATCTGTTTGTTGACCGGCGACCTACGGACTGTTGAGCAAAGGACACAAAAGCTGATCAGATTTCCTGTCCCCTTGGTCCCAGCCAGGTAACATCTGAGAGCCCTGTGAATGTCCAATGAGTGAAGCAGGGCTTCCCCTCTATTTGAATGCTCTGGGTAATAAACAGGGAGCTGAACCGATTGATTCAGAGTGAGCGCCAAAACTACTTTAGGTAGGAAAGTACAGTTAAGTAAGAACTTACCGTAACAGCATATCTTTGAGAACAGCTCTTGCAGCAGGTTACACCATTAGGACTGAAGCCGGCAGGTGCCAAGACCCCACGGACATTTTCTAGCTAGCAGTATTCAGCGGGGACCTTGACGTCAGGCGCCATTATAGGGGGCGGTCCCAAAATCAGTTCTCCACCAGAGACTCACGGCCGCTGGATGACATCAGAAAAGGAGACTGAGGATCCGCCCTTAAATGGCAATCAGAGTGTTGTTAGAAACACCTAATCCTAGGAAAAGGATATTGGAACAAGTCTACCTCCAGCGGGGATGGTGGGAAGGAAAGCACCTGCTGCAAGAGCTGTTCTTAAAGATCTACTGTTATGGTAAGTTCTTACGTAACTGTACTATCTTACTTCGAGAAGAAAAAATTACTCACCTTAGTAATTATGTTTCTTCTAATGGAGTCTTGCTGTATTCTGACATATTGCAGTGATCCATTGCACCTTGTTTCACCTGGGTAATGGTACTTTTCATTAAACATCCCCACCAAGAAGGTAAAAATCAATACATATACTATACAATGATCAGGGGGTAATCACTTTACATACAGAATCTTAATAAAATCTTCTACATCTTGTGTTTCTTTTTTCTCAGTCTTTTATCCCTTTATTCGCCCCTACGTTTCGCTCCTCTGAGCTTGTTCACGGGGCATAATTCAATCATTACAAACCATCTGTTTAAAACAAGAATAACATTTTTAAGTATGATTTTTTAATAACAATATGATTACAATTACGATTTCATTTTTATGTAATATGGCATAAACTGATTACCATAACAATCATCCTTAATTCAAAATTCCTGTTCAATTATTACTGATTCCACATCAGATTCCCATTAATCCCTGTAAACACATTAGATTGCCATCATTAATATTCATATTCATATTTAGTTGTTTGTCCAAGACAAATATTTACAAAGGCAAAAATAGCCTGACTAACCCGTAACTCTAAACCGCACTCTTAAAATGAACTTTATTATTTGCATATAACTTATTTTTATTCCAATATTCCTCATTACATAACGGAGATCATTTTAAATTGACCAAAACTTTTACCACGGTAATTGTTACACTATTCCATAATGTTGAATAACACTTCTTCCATAGTTCACCATAAAAAACATTTTTAATTTTAGTACAGTTTATTTTTATACCACTTGCACAATTATTTTTCAAAATAATTACCTTAGCAAACTAGGATTGCCAATAATGTGAGACCTATGTCTTTAGGTGCTTAAGCTGTTTTTCGTTCAATATTGCAGTGATCCCCAAACTTTAAACTGCCCCAGAGAACAAAGAGTTAACTTTCTATGCAGAGCATAGAATGCTGAGCTCGAGCTCGTTAAGTCTCTGTCTGAGTGTTTCAACTCAAACCGCCAGATTCTTACGAGTCCAACTAACTAAAATTCTAATGTGGACATTGTAAAAATCCTACTAGCCAACTGGCAGAAAAAGTTTTGATTCCCATGGAAGACTCAAGTCAGGAAACCCAAAAACAATCTAATACAAATAACAGTAATAAATCAGCACCCAAACAAAAGGGAGGAGGATGTAAACAAAACACCCTGGGTGCAACACTGCACCTGCCACCCACTTCCCAAAAACAGGTTCTGAGAGGAGGCAGTCAGAATACAGCAAGACTTCATTAGAAGAAACATAATTACTAAGGTGAGTAATTTTTCTTCAAACAACATGAAGTCTTGCTGTATTCTGACATACTGCAGACTACCAAGCAGTACCTCCATGGAGGAGGGACAGAACCTACTTTGGGAATAGGCTCTGAAGTACTGCTGTGCCAAACCGAGAATCACTCCTATCCTGGATATCCAGAGAGTAATGCTTGGTAAAGGTATGGACTGTTTTCCAGGTGGCTGCTTGACAAATTTCTAAGAGAGGGATATCCCTGGCAGCAGCCAGGGAAGCAGCTGTACCTCTTGTGGAATGAGCCCTCAGGCCTGAGGGTGGAGTTTTTCCCCATTTTTCATAGCAGAATTGTATACAAGACACAATCTACCTGGCAATAGATCTCTTGGTGGCAGTTTGCCTTTCCCACTTCTCCATAAGTGAGGACAACTGGAGGATTCAAACCTGTGACCTTGATGCGCTCTGTATGGTAACTAAGAGGCTCTTTTAACATCTAAACTGTGTAGCCTCCTCTCTCCTGAGGAAGAATGATCAGTGAAGAAAACAGGAAGAGACAGACTAGTTTAAATGGAAGTCTGAAACCACTTTGGGCAAGAACCTTCTATTGGTTCAAAGGACCACTTTATCCCTGTGAAATGAGATAAAATCAGGTTCCACTGACAGGGCTTGCAATTCACTGATATGCCTGGCAGAGGTAATGGCTACCAAGAACACAGTTTTCCAAGTCAAGTACTTAAGCTCTGCTGAAGACATAGGCTCAAAAGGGGTTGCATAAGTTGAGCAATGCAAAAATTCAAATCCCAGGCAGGGGCAGGGTCTCTAAAAGGAGGATTGGTGTGAAGCAATCCTTTAAAAAATGTACAGAACACAGGATGAGAAGAAAAAATTACTCACCTTAGTAATGTTGTTTCTTCTAATGGAGTCTTGCTGTATTCTGACAATAGTAGTGAGTTCCAACCTTTGAACTGCCCCAGAGATGAAGAGTTAACTTTCCATGCCAGGCAGGAAAGCTGAGCTCGAGCCTCGGCTGAGACTCTGTCTGTTGCTGTTTGAACTCAAACCGTCAGATCTTTACGAGCTAAACTCACTGGGAGACCTGTGTGGAAGCTGTAAACCTACACTAGCCAACTGGCTATTAAATAACATAAACAGATTTTTGGTTCCAAAACAAAGACTCAAGTCAGGGAACCCAAAAATGAATAAACACAACACACACTCACCCAAAGAAAGGAGGGTAATAATAAAAAGGTGAGGCACCTCCTGAGTGCCAGCACTGCTACTGCCCACCCACATCCCAAAAACAAAGGTTCTGAGAGGGAAGGCTGGGGAGGTCAGAATACAGCAAGACTCCATTAGAAGAAACAACATTACTAAGGTGAGTAATTTTTCTTCAAACAACATGAAGTCTTGCTGTATTCTGACAACAACAGATTCTCAAGCAGTACCTCCATGGAGGAGGGACAGAACCTTAGGAAACAAGCTCTGAAGCACAGCTGTAACCGAGCATCACTCTAGCCTGGATATCCAGAGAGTAATGCTTGGTAAAAGTGTGAACTGTTTTCCAGGTAGCTGCTTGACATATCTCTAAGATAGAATATCCCTGGCAGCAGCCAGGGAAGCAGCTGTACCTCTGTAGAGTGAGCCCTCAGGCCTGAGGGTGGAATCTTACCTAGTTTTTCATAGCAAAATTGAATGCAAGAGACAATCCACCTGACAATGGATCTTTTAGTGGCAGGTTTCCCTTTACCAACCTCACCATAAGTGAGGAACAGTTGGAGGGATTCAAACCTGTGACCCTTGGTACAGTCTATGTAGTAGCTAAGGGCTCTTTTCACATCCAAACTGTGCAGCCTCCTCTCACCAGAGGAGGAATGGTCAGTGAAGAACACAGGAAGAGACATAGATTGGTTAAGGTGGAAGTCTGAAACCACCTTAGGTAAATACTTCCTGTTAGTCCTGAGGACCACCTTATCTCTATGGAAAGATATAAAATCAGGCTCCACTGACAGGGCTTGTAACTCGCTTATGCACCTGGCAGAAGTGATAGCCACCAAGAACACAGTTTTCCAAGTCAAGTACTTAAGCTCTGCTGAGGACAAAGGCTCAAAAGGAGGTTGCATAAGCTGAGCAATGCAAACATTAAGGTCCCAAGCAGGGGCAGGGTCCCTGAATGGCGGATTGGTATGAAGCAATCCCCTGAAAAACTTGGAGAATACAGGGTGAGCTGAAAGAGAAGAAGGCTTACCTGCTGAAAGAAAAGCAGAGACAGCTGCCAGATGCACCCTTAGTGTAGCTGGTCTGAGTCCCAAGCTATTCAGATGAACCATATAGTCAAGGACTGTGGGCAGGTCAGCAGACTCTGGGGAGATATGCTTCCCAGAGCACCATATGGAGAATCTTTTCCATTTGGAATTATAAGTAGTTCTGGTGGAAGGCTTCCTAGAAGCCTTTAGAATATTCATAACTCCCTGAGAGAGGTGTAAATCAGCAAACTCTAACTCTTCAAGAGCCAAGCCTTGAGATTGAGAGATTTGAGATCTGGTACCAAACCCTCCCTGAGCACAGGTTAACAGGCTGTAATTCCTGGAAGGGACAGGAGGTGGACTGCTAAGGACAACAGAAGAGGGTACCAGGGCTGTCTGGCCCAGTCTGGAGCAATCAGAATCACCTTACAGGGTTGAGACCTGATTTTGACTAGTACCTTGAACAGGAGAGGGAAGGGGGAAAAGCATACAGGAACTTCCCTTCCCAATTGAGAACCAGGGCATCCAGGGGGACTGAGCCCAACACTGGGGGCCTGCAGCAAAAAGGGGAAGTTGGTGATTGTCTGGGGCTGCAAAAAGATCTATCTGTGGGGTGCCCCATCTGGAGAAGATCACCTCCAAAACCAGGGATCCAGTGACCATTCGTGATGGCCCTGAGATATCCTGCTGACAGCATCTGCCAGGACATTGTCCTTGCCTGGGAGGTGTACTGCTGTAAGGAAGTGTTCAGGAATAGGCCAGAGACCACAACTTCATTGCTTCTGTGCACAAGGCCGAAGACCGAGATGCCCCTTGCTTTTTGATATACCACATTGTGGTGGTATTGTCTGTCCTGATCTGAACAACTTTGTTCTGAACAGACTTGGAAAAAGCTTAAGTGCTATAAACACTGCTCTGAGTTCCAACAGATTGATGTGAAGCAGAGATTCCTGAGGGGACCACAACCCTTGGGTGGTCAGGTCTCCCAGGTGAGCCCCCCATCCCAAGAGGGAGGCATCTGTAGTAAGTATTAAAGAGTGAGACTGAGTGACAAAAGGAACTCCCTGTCTTAGATTGTCCTGATCCTGCTACCACTGCAAAGCCTGGATCAGGGTTCGAGTCACTGGTATCAGTTTGGTCAGAGGGTCCTTTTCCTGAGACCAAAAGGCTCTCAAGTGGAACTGAATGTCCCTCATCTGAAATCTTGCTCCCTGCACCACTACTGTAGAAGCAGCCATGTGCCCCAGGAGCTGCAGAAAATGTCTTGCTGATCGAGACACCCGTAGGGTGAATGAAGAGGCCAGTGTGATAAGGGTCCTTGCCCTGTCCAGGGAAGGAAGGCTCTGCATTTTCTGTATCCAGCTCTGCTCCTATGAAGGTGAGGAGCTGAACAGGCTCTAGAACTGACTTTGAAAGATTCAGAAGGAAACCTAGAGAGGTGAGCAGTTGCTGAGTTATCTGTAGGTGTAACTTGACTTGGTCTGGGGACTGGCCCACTATGAGCCAGTTGTCCAGGTATGGGAAGATGGCAATTCTTTGCCTTCTTAGGGAAGCAACTACTACTGCCAGGCATTTTGTGAACACCCTTGGAGCAGAGGTTAGGCCGAAGGGCAATGCTCTGAATTGGTAAAGGCCTGAGGGCAGCTCGAACCGGAGGTATTTTCGATGGGAGCTTCTGATGAGAATATGGAAGTAGGCATCCTTGAGGTCCAGGGAGACTAGCCAGTCCCCTGGCCTTAGAGAGGGTAGAATTATTCCCAGAGTCACCATTTTGAACTTTGGCTTTAAAAGGTGCTTGCTTAAATATCTGAGATCCAGGATGGGCCGCCATTCTCCTGTCTTTTTGGGGGTGAGGAAGTACCTGGAGTACAATCCTTTCCCTTTATGTAGGGGTGGAACCCTTTCTACAGCTCTGAGAGCCAGGAGGGAAGAGACCTCTGCCTCTAGGGCAAGTGCCTCTGACGGATTTGCAGGTGGAAAGGATCTGGTTCTCATCTTTGGAAATTTTTTGAAGCTGAGAATCAGTCCCTGGCTTACTACTTCCAGGACCCATTTGTCTGATGTTAAAGACTTCCAGTCCTGGACAAAGTAAGCCAGCCTGCCCCCTACAGGTGGTGGAGAATCGGCCCTGGCAAACCCATCAGGGTGTCTGTTTGGCAGGGGGTTTAGGCTGAGGGGTGAAGCAGGCCTGCTTGTACCCCTTCTGCCTCTCCTCTAAAGAACCCCTCTGAGCATAGGCAGAAGAGGAGGCCTGGCTTGGTAAAAGGCCTATGAAAAGGCCTTCCCTGCCCTGGATGCTGCCTCTGAGGAGTGGCTTGCCTTTCCTTGGCCTGAGCACTCCTATAGGTGGTCCTGTATTCATCCATTTTCTTTATGTAGTTCTCTGTTTGCTCCCCAAACAGAGAATTACCCACAACAGGAAAATCCATGGCCTTAGTCTGGGTATCCTGAGACAGGCTAGTACATCTGAGCCAAGCCATCCTACTAAGTGCCACAGATGTAGCCATGACTCTAGATGAAACATCACTGGAGTCCACTGCAGCATGGAATTGCACCTTGGATGCCTCAATACCATCAGCAGCCACCTGCTCCAGCTCCTTGGCAAGCTGGCCAGGGACCTGTTTAGCTAAAGCCATGACAGTGTCTCATCTAGATTTCTGATATCTAGCTGTATAGGCCATATAATTTGCCTGCCTGAGTCCCAAGGATGCTGCCATGTACTGTTTCTTTGCCATGGCATCAATCCTCCTGGAGTCCTTATCTGAGGGGTGTGAAGCCAAGGGTATATTAGCCTTATCACAGGCTGCAGCCTGCACTACCCCAACATGGCTGCATTGCTGGGTAAGGAACTCTGTATCTGAGCCTGACAGAGTAGACCTCTTGTCTATTCTTTTATCCACAGGAGGTATAGAGACTGCCAAATTTGCAAACATTTTCCCAACTCTATCCTGGAAAGAGATTAGGTAGACTGAGGGAAAGGGAGGCCGAGAAGTCCGCTGGACCCAGATGGCCTTAGCCCCATTCGGTTCCGGACTCAACCAGAAGGAGTGCCCTCTGATGGGCGATACTTCTTCGGGCGAAAGGGAGAGCCGTATTCTGAGGAACTGGTTCCGGCCAGTAGGGGTTCCAAAGACATCGATCGTTCGGATCCAGAATCTCATGCTACTCCGATCACCGGCGAAATAGCCAAAGCACCATATTATGGAATCGCTTTCGGGTTCCGACTGATCCGCACCTTTGGCAGGGGGTTCAGTTGGTCGGTTCCCAGTTCCAGATTATACCCTGGAAGAATTTTATGAACCGAGTTTGAGGAGAAAGGAGAGTTGGAAGATGATTATGGTGATGGTGAAAGCTCGATGTGTCTATTGACCGGACATCTCCCCAGACAGACCTTCAGGTGTTCTCTCCTCCTAGGATTTCTTGAGTCCCCTACACTTCATGTTTTACAGAAAGGTGGCTGATACCCTCCAGCTTCCTGTGGAGGATCAGGAAGAGCCTGACTATGTAGAGATGGTGGACATCCCAGAGTCCAGGAGACTGTCTATTCCCCTCCACAAATCCTTTGGGAAACAGTTACAAAAAATTCTCAAGTCTCCCAATTCCATACCTCCTGTGGATAGAAGAATGGACAAGATATACTCTTTCAGGCTCAGATACGGAGTTCCTTTATCAGCAATGCAGCCATGTTGGGGTTGTACAGGCTGCTGCCTGTGATAAGGCAAGCATTCCCTTGGTATCACACCTTCAGACAAGGACTCCAGGAGGACTGATGTCATGGGCAAGAAGCAGTACGTGGTAATCATCCTTGGGACTCAGGCAGGCTAATTATATGATGCTTTGCAGCCAGGTACCGAAGTCCAGGTGGGACACTGTACTGGCACTGGCTAAACAGGCTTCCCAGCTTCTGCCGAGGAGGTGGCTGCAGATGGAATTGAGGCATCAAAAGTTCAGTTTCATGCTGCTGTAGACTCCAGTGATGTATCAAGAGTCATGGCTACATCTGTGGCTCTTCGGAGAATGGCTTTGGCTCAAATGTACTAGCTTCTCTCAGGATACCCAGGCTAAGGCCATGGATTTTCCTGTAGTGGGTAATTCTCTGAGAGTAGACGGATAATTACATGAAGAAAATGGATGAATACAGGACCACTTCAGGAGTGCCTCAGGCCAAGGAGAGGCAGGCAACCCTCAAAGGCAGCAAGTCTAGGGGCAGGCCTTTTACCAAGCACAGGCCTCTTCCTTTTCACAGAGGGTCTTCAGAGGGAAAGGCAGAAGGGGGATGAGCAGGTCTGCATCCAGCCCTCAGCCTAAAGCTCCTCTGGTCTGGGTGATTCTCCTATCCCAGTAGGGCAGGCTGGTTACTTTTATCCAGGACTGGATGTCTGTTATATCAGACAAGTGGGTCCTGGAAGTAGTAAGCCAGGGACTGGTTCTTGGCTTCCAAAAAAATTTCCCAAGATGAGAGCCAGATCTTTTCCACCTGCAAATTGTCAGAAACCCTGCCTAGAGGCAGAGGTTTCTTCTCTCCAAACTCTAAGAGCTATAGAATACCTTCCTACACTGTGGGGCAAAGGATTGTACTCCAGGTACTTCCTAACCCCCAAAAGACAGAAGAGTGGCTACTCATCCTGGACCTAAGATACCTGAACAAACATCTTTTAAAGCCAACGCTCAAGATGATAACTCGGGAATTATCCTTCCTCTCTAAGGCCAGGGACCTGGCTAGCCTCCCTGGACCTCAAAGATGCCTACTTTCTACATTCCCATCAGGTGCTCCACAGAAAGTATATCAGGTTCAAGTTGCCCTCAGGCAACTATCAGTTCAGACAATGCCCTGGCTACAACATCAGCCCCAAGGGTCTTCACAAAGTGCCTGGCAGTAGTTGTTGCCTTCCTAAGAAGACAAAAAGATTTCCATTTTTCCATATTTGGATGACTGGCTCATTAGTGGGCCAGTCCCCAGACCAAGTAAGTCACACCTGCAAGTGACCCAGCAAGTGCTCACTTCTTCAGGATCTCTTCTCAACCTACCAAAGTCAGTTCTCAACCAGTGCAGCTCCTCACCTTCATAGGGGCATAGCTGGATATGGTAAAAAGCAAGAGGCTTTCTTCCCCTGGAAAGGGCAAGGGCCCTCATGGAACTGGTCCTCTTCATTCAGCCTTCAGGTGTCTCTGACCAGCAAGGCATTTTCTTCTGCTACTGGGTCACATGGCAGCTTCTACAGCAGTGGTCCAAGGCGCAAGATTCCAAAATGAGGGACATTTCAGTTCCACTTAAGAGCTTTTTGGTCCCAAAGAAAGGATTCCTTACCAAACTAATTCCAGTGACTTGAATCTTGATCCAATCCCTGCAATGGTGGCAGGATCAGGACAATTTGAGGCAAGGGGTTCCATTTGCCACCAGTCTCATTCTGTGGTCTCACTATGCTTCCCCGCTGGGCTGGGGAGCCCATTTGGGGAACTTATCACCCAGGACTCGTGGTCGCTTCAGGAATCTCTTTCTACACATCAATCTTTTGGAACTCAGAGCAGTGTTTCTGGCACTGCAAGCTTTTTCCAAATCAGTACAGAACAAGGTGGTTCAGGGTCAGAACAGACAACACCACCACCATGTGGTACATCAACAAGCAAGGATACCTCAGTCTATGTCTGTGCACAGAAGCAATGGTGTTGTGGTCCCCTGGCCTATTCCCTATAAACCTCTCTGATAGCAATTCACATGCCAGGGAAGGACAATGTTCTATCAGATGCACTGAGTCAGAATATCCCAGGGCCATCCACGACTGGGCCCTAGATCCTGTGGTTTTGAAGGTGATTTTCTTAAGATGGGGCACTCCAGAGATGGATCATTTTGCAGCCCCAGACAATCACCAACGCCCTCTATTTTGTTGCAGACTCTCAGTCTTGGGCTCAGTCCCCCTGGATGCTCTGATTCTGAACTGGAAGGAAATTTCTGTATGCTTTCCCCTTCCCCTCTTTTCGTAGTGTTAGTCAAGATAAGGTCACAACTATAAAGTGATTCTTGATTGCTCCAGACTGGGCCAGGCAGCCATGGTATCTCTTGTTGCTGTCCCTAGCAGTCCATCTTCCCCTCTCTTCCCAGGAATTACAACCTGTTTTACATCCTCTCAGGGAGGATTTGGTACCTCGATCTTCAGTCTGTCAATCTATGCTGTGAGCTCTTGAAGAGTTAGTCTGCAGATCTGCATCTTTCCCAAGGGTTCTGGATATCCTTAAGGCTTCTCGAAAGCCCTCCACCAGAAAGACTTACAACTCCAAATGGAAAAAATTTAGCATTTGTTGTTCTAAGAAGAATATTTCTCCAGACTCTTGAATTGCCTATGGTTCTGGATTATATGGCCCATCTCAATGGCCTGGGTCTCAGACCAGCTACTCGCAAGGTACACTTGGCAGCTGTTTCTGCTTTCCTGTCGGTGGGCAAGTCTTCCTCACTGTCATCCCATCCTGTATTCTGTACGTTTTTCAAGGGATTGCTTCACACCAATCTCCCCTTTAGGGCTCCTGCTCCTGCTTTGGATCTTAATGTTTGCATTGCTCAGCTTATGCAACCCCTTTGAGCCTTTGTCCTCAGCAGAGCTTACTTGACTGGAAAAACTGTGTTTTGGTAGCCATCACTTCTGCTAGATCGATCAGTGAATTGCAAGCCCTGTCAGTGGAACCTGATTTCATCTCTTTTCACAGAGATAAAGTGGTCCTTAGAACCAACAGAAAGATCTTTGAGGTACAGCTCTTGCAGCAGGTTACACCATTAGACTGAAGCCGCAGGCATCAGGACCCCACGAAATCTTCTAGCTAAGCAGTCTTCAGCAGGGACCACCTCCGGCGTCGGTCCCGCTCCCGACATTAGGCGTAGTACATATGAGGCGGTCCCACCAGAACTCCCAGTTCTTTTCCTCATTGCCGACTTGCATGTCCTCGACCCTTTCGGGTCTGGTATCTAGCGCAGGACAATCAGAAATTGCTCTACCGCTTTCTTCAACCGAGAATTCTTCAAGAATCTCTTCCTCCAAATTCAGTCCTTTTGCTCTCCTGTTACTCGGGTCAGCACGCCCTGCTCATCAGGCAAGAAGTGCTCACGCTGCTGCAGAAAGAAGCTTTGGAGCACGTCCCAGTGAACCAGGGAGGAGCAGGAAATTATTCCCACTTCTTCCTGGTTCCAAAGAAAACAGGGGACCTCCGTCCAATCTTGGACCTAAGCGACCTCAATATGTCGGTCGCCTACAAACGCTTCCGCATGGTGACCCTCCCGGGCCTAATCCCCATGCTGAAGAAGGATGCATTCCTGGCATCCCTGGACATGCAGGACGCTTACCTGCACATCCCCATCGCTCAAGCGCACAGGAGGTTCCTGCACTTCGAGTTCCTCGGCCACCACTAGCAGTTCCGAAGGCCTTCGGGCTGTCATCAGCCCCCAGGCTCCTCACTAAGTGCATGGCAGTCGTGGCAGCTGCCTCTGAGGAGACAGGGCCACCAAGCGTGTTCCCCGCATTCTCGACTCATTGGCTTCATGCGTCCTCCGAAGAGGCGCTGTTGATAGTATTCAGCACACCCAGATCCTTTTTCAGTCTCTGGGCATCCTAATCAACTACGAGAAGTCTCTCCTGGTACTGTCCCAGAAACTGCAATTCATAGGGGCAGTTCTGGACACCACCAAAGGGAAAGCTTTTCTTCCTGAAGACAGGGCGGAATGCATCCGGTCCCTCATAAGGGATCTATCAGCGAAAAAGACCGTCCCAGCCAGATTGGTCCTTCGCTTGCTCAGACACATGGCTGTGGCCATTCCAACAGTCCTAATGGCAAGGCTTCACATGCGGGTAACCCAGTGGATGCTCAGAGTGCAATGGGACCAAAGGCAAGACCATCTGCAGCAGCCAGTCAGAATCACGAAGGCCGTGGTTCGGGACTGGCAATGGTGGCTAGATCCAGGAACCTCTCTGTGGGGTTCCGTTTCAGCCGCCCCTCGGTGATAACACTTCTACAGTGACGCCTCAGGGCTGGGGTGGGGAGCACACTTGAACGGGGGAAGTCTCAGGAACATGGACTATTTGTAAAGCTCCATCTCCATATCAACATATTAGAGATGAGCGGTCCTTTTGCCCTGCAAGCCTTCCAGTCGGACATTCCACCGGTACTTTCTGTTACAAACAGACAATACAGCGTGATGTATTCCCTCAACAACAAGGAGGCACACACTCCTACCCTCTGCAGGGAGGGGCCATGAGAGTGGGAATGGGTAGTATGACACGCGCAAAACCTCATTGCAGTTCACATTCCCAGAGTGGGACAACACTGTCAAGAGATCAGCCTGAGCCGCTCCCAGGCCAGGGTCCATGAGTGGGAACTTCTACAGGAGGTGGCAGAGGATCTGTTTCACAGATGGGGCACTCCAGAATTGGATTTGTTCGCGTCCCCATCCAACGCAAAACTGCCCAATTTTTGCTCGCTAGATCCAGGGCCTGGTGTTTTCTGGCGAGACGCATTGTCCCTCTCCTGGGCGGGCAGATTCCTCTATGCCTTTCCTCCCTTCCCGTTGATCCAGAGAGTCCTTCTCAAACTTCGCAGGGAGCACACGATGCTGATTTTGATAGCGCCTTTTTGGCCCAGATAGATTTGGTTCCCGCTCCGGAGTCACCTGTCCCGGGAACCTCCGCTTCCTTTGCCAATCAGCTCCCATCTACTGTCTCAGGAGGAGGGTTCACTAGTCCACCCGGACTTACATTCACTGAACCTGCACGCTTGGCTCCTAGAGACATAGCCATTTTGCGTCACGGGGTCTCGCAAGAGGTTGGCGAAGTACTTTCTGCCACCAGAAAACCGCGACACACGCTACACTCATGCCTATGAAATGGTGTAGGTTTTGCTCTGTGGTCTCAAGCATCTGGCTTCTCCCTTTAGACTGTCCAGAGAAATTAGTTCTGGAGTACCTGCTCTCCTTTTTCGATCAGGGTTGGCTTACCCTTGATCAAGGTGCACCTTGTGCAATCTCAGCCTGCCACGCCTGCAGGCCAATGCACGAGCACAGCTGATACGCCCTGGGCCTTCTTAAGAGGGGTTCTCCACCTTAGCCACCCATTAGGATCCTGTCCCTCCTGGGACCTACTCTTTGTCCTTGAGCAGCTTCGCTGCCACCTTTTGAACCTCGCGCAGATTGCGAGCTGCGCTTTCTGTCGGAAAACGCTATTTTTGGTTGTTGTTACCGTGGAAGAATCTCCAACTACACGCCTAATGTGTAAGGAGCCTTATTTAATTTTTCACCAGAACAGGGGTGTCCCTGAGGACTAATCCCAAGATCTTTACTTCAAGAGGGCTCTTGCAGTAGGTAATTACATAGGACTGACATCGGCAGGACCCCACGGAAAAATTTCTAGTTGGCAGTCCCTGACGGGACCGCCCCACGTCAGGTGGTGACCGCGCCAGATGACGCTGGTATAAAGGGGCGTCCCGGATGCCCGCCCAGTTCTTTCCCATCAGCTCGCAGACGCCTTCATGTGTGAAGTTCGCAAGCTCAGCCCTGTTGCTTTTGTTTGCCTTGACCAAAGTATCAGTGTTCTGTATTTTATTCATCAGGTGAACGCTTGTTTATGTCGCCCTTCAAAAAATAAGTGCGACTGTGCGGCACCCAACTGCCTCACAGACGGTCACTCGCTCTGCCTTTTTTGTTTAGGCCACGACCACGCAGTCGACAAGTGCCCGCATTGCCTGCATTTCAACGCAGCCACCCGCAGACGACGCCAGCAGTCTTTGGAAGCCCATCTCCTCAAAAAGAAGATGTCCGCAATGGAGATGGAGTTGAAGAAACTTCAGCAGGCGTCGACCTCCCCTGAAGGACACAAGAAACGGGACAAAGAAAGGCACCGGGAGAAGGTTCTCCTTTCCCGCTGACTCCGCTGGAGCCACGGCTAAGGTAACAGCCTCTCTGCGGAGGATCACCGCTGACAGCCTCCAAGGCTTTGGAGAGGAGGCGCCGGCCCGCCTGCCTGGGCTGCTGCTTGAGCCCGGGCTGGTGCCTCCGTGCAAAGGGAGGCTTCGTCCCTGTACTGCCGCGAGGCTTGGCTACTGGTGGCTCCATAAGCAGACGTCGGCGGCTCCTCGGCGTCTGCCAGGAGAAGGCCGCGCAGACGCCCGACCTTTGGGCGGCATAACGGCTGTCCCCCTCGGACCGGGCTCTTCCCACCCTCGCCCACCTCTGAAGCGAGGACCTCCTAAGTCGGATGCGGCTCCTCTGGTGTCCGCGCGATTCAGCCCCTAAATGTACGTCGGCGTCGCTCCGACAGCGCCGGGCCCTCAGAGCCTACGACAGACCCTGCATCGTCTGTCTTCCCAGGTTCCCGCAGCCTTCGCTGCCATCCAGGGAGCCGATTCTCCTGCCTGACCCGGGACTTTTTCCTCCGTCCCGGGCGATGCTCGGGATGCTTTTTCCGCGTCAGAATCACCCTCCTACAGAACGGATCTGGCGCCGGCCTTCGCCGACCGCCTCTGCCGGCGGGGATATTCTCTCCCTTTGGGGCCCTCCACCCTACGGGCTCATCACTGCCCATCCGTGCCTGGAGTTCCCCTACTGGCCGCCTTCTGACAGCTCCTCTGGTACCTGGGTATCCGCCTGCCGTCCTATCCGACGCGGTTTACCTGGGCCCAGTATCCTGTGCGCGGTACCGGTGCACAGCCCCACCGGCCTTGCCAGTACCCAGCTCCGGTCTTCCCACGCGGCAGGTTACGGATACTCACCTTCTACGGATATCATCCATTCAGCTATCCCCCTCCTCCTCCACCGCCCCCCAGGCCACCGTGGATCTTTCAGGAGAATCTGGCTCCTGATGGGCTGAGGCCAGGCTCAGCTCACCAAGCAGTGAGAAGCCGCCTCAGCCATGACGGTGCCACCTCCGGTCCCCGTACGCCCCAGGCGGCACACCCCTCCACCTCCGAATTCCCGAGCTCTCCCCTTAGGGTCCAGGGATCTCCCCTAAGGAACCCGTTCCTCCCCCTAGACGAGCTAGGGAGTCTTTCTCTGCTTCAAATTCTTCTTCTTCTTCTCTCTCGGACTCCTTGGATTCCCCCGATGGATGTTCCGAGAAAGATGACGAGCCTCGCTCTCGGTCTAAGCCCCGGCCGAGGACTCCTCCGAAGTCTCCTCCGGAGGATCCTTCCTTCACGGAGTTGCTCAGGAAGATCCAGGAGGTCCATTAGTGGCGTTTCTTAGAGCCAGATCCTCAGTGGGTTAAACTCGCCGAACATCTGGATTTGCCCCTTACGGCCCCTACTCTAGTGCCACCCTGGATCGAGCCTCATGCCCACCTTGTTTCCACCATTTGGAAACAACTGTCGGCTATAGCCCCACTTCTTCGGACCTCCAACAGGCTATACCAGGCTCGGAGGGTGTAGACTTTCTAGACCTCACCCCGTGCAGACTCAGTTGTGATTACACGCCCGCCGGTCCGCACACCCGAAACATTTGAGTTTCGTCTCCCGGATAAGGAATCTCGCTGCTGATCAGTATGGAAGGAAGATCATGCTTCTTCCACACTGGGGATCAGGGGCCCTAAATTATGTGAGCACATATGGGGATTACCAGAAGGCTGTCCTACTCAGGCGGAATCTAAGATTGGTTCCTTGTCTGACTCTCAAGTCAAGCAGGAGTTAAGCTGACCTTGTCCGTTCTGCTCTGTTCGTGCCAGTCGTCACATTCTGGGGGTCGATCTACTTGCTGCAGTGGACACCGCGGATGGAGCTCTCGCATTCGCCGTGAGTCTTCGGCCACGCGATGGATCCATGTGTCAGGTCTGGTCCCGGAGGTGCAGTCAGCTATTCTACACACCTTTCAGAGGTTCGATTGCTTTTTTTGGTGGGATGTCATGCGACATCATCACCGACTTGCAGGAGAAGGATGGCCCTCAAATCTGTCGATTCCATGTACTGTCCCCATCCTGCAGTGCCATCCCTTTTCGCAGGCGCGGCCGGCCTCAAGCAAACCCCAGGGAAGGCGGGCCACTCAAACTCTGGGCCCCTCAGCTGCCAGGCCCTGCTGCCCAAAAAGCAGCGGGTGCCTCCCGCTGTCGCGCTGCCTCACACCACCTGACTCCTTCCTCTCCAGCACCTCCGGACTCCCCAGAGGAACCGGTAGGAGGGAGGTTCTCCCTCCACCTTCCAGGCTGGGAGAGGATAACATCGGATTCATGGGTGCTTCAGATCATAGCAGAGGGGCACTCCATAGAGTTTCTGCAGAAACCTCCACGTCACCCGCCTCTGAACTCCTCTTACTCAAGGGACCATCTTCCCTTGGTCAGGGAAGAGATATCCGCTCTCCTCGCGAAGCAGGCAATAGAACCCGTCCCCCCTCATCTTCACGGGATGGATTACTATTCCCATTTCTTCCTTGTACCAAAGACAACAGGAGATCTCAGACCCATTCTCGATCTCAGCTCCCTGAACTTCTACGTGGAATACTGTACAAGAAGTTCAGGATGCTCTCCCTTCAAACCCTCTTGCCCTTTCTCCGGCCGGGCCAATGGCTTTGTGCACTGGATATGCAGGACGCATACCTGCACATCCCCATTCGCGCCTCGCACCGAAAGTACCTCAGGTTTGCGTTCCAGGGGGACCATTACCAATTCTGGGCGCTCCCTTTTGGTCTTTCCTGGCTCCCAGTCTTTCAAATGCCTAGCAGTGGTAGTGGCCCACCCTGCTACTTTGGGAGTTCAGGTTTTTCCCTACCTGGACGACTGGCTCCTGGCGGCCTCATCCAGGGAGGAACTCTTGCATTTTCTTTCCCTCACCCAGCAGGTTTTCACTGGTCTAGGTATCACCATCAACCATTCCAAGTCTCATCTGGACCCTTCCCAGAGACTCCAGTTCATCAGGGCAATCCTCGACACGACAGTGCGCAGGGCCTTCCTGCCTTCGGACAGGGGGGCCTCCCTCCAGTCCCAGATTTCCCTTCTTTCGGAATGCAGGAAGGTTCCAGCGAGGTCGGTGCTCAGTCTTCTGGGGCTTATGGTGGCTGCCATCCCGACGGTTCCGCGTGCCCGCCTCCACATGAGGATCTCTCAGTGGACTCTCCTCTCTCAGTGGGATCAACTTGTAGACGACCTAGATCATCTGGTGCTGATCTCCTCGCCGATGACAAGAGACTTGCAATGGTGGATGGTTCAAGAGAACCTGTTCCGGGGGGTCCCCTTCTTTCATCCTCCCCGCCCAGACTCTGACCACGGACGATCAGGCGTAAGGTTGGGGAGCCCATCTGGGTCCTCACTGAACCCAGGGTTATGGTCCAGATTGGAGCTAACTTCCACATCAATGTGCTCGAACTTGAGCAGTGCTGTTGCTCTCCAGGCCCTCCACCAATACATCCTTCCCGGTCACCTAGCTGTCCAAACAGACAACATGTGCGTGGTGGGTACATCAACAAGCAGGGAGGGACTCGGTCCTACCCGCTGTGCAGGGAAGCGATGAGGGTTTGGGAATGGGCAACGCTTCACAACCTTCACCTCACGGCGATCCATCTCCCGGGAGTCGACAATGTCTTCACAGACAAGCTGAGTCGTTCTCCAGCTCTGTCACACGAGTGGGAACTAGACCAAAAAGTTCTAAAAAGCATCTTCCAGATTTGGGGGACTCCACAGATAGACCTGTTCGCCTCTTCCCAAAATGCAAAGCTTCCCACCTTGCTCGCTGCTCCAGAGCAAGGCGCTCTGGAGCGGACGTCCATTCTAAGCTGGAAGGACAGATTCGTCTATGCTTTTCCCCAATTCCTCTGGTTCCTAGTGTGCTGCAGAAACTGGCATTGGAAGGAGCGAGAATGATTTTGATCGCTCCTTTCTGGCCCAGGCAAATCTGGTTCTCTCTTCTACAACAATACTCAGAGGTTCCTCCTCTTCCTCTTCCTTTATCTCGAGGATTGCTGACCCAGGATCAGGGGACCCTGGTCCATCCAGGACTCAAGTCCCTTCAACTTCATGCATGGCTCCTGAAGACCTAGCCCAATCTCGCTTTGGCATCTCTCCTAAGGTGGCCGAGATTCTGGTGGAGGCTAGAAAACCCTCCACTAGGTCCACTTACGCTATGAAATGGAAAAGATTTTCCATTTGGGCTGCCTCCAGGAACGTGGAGCCTTTCTCCTATCCTGTGGCCATTCTGCTTGATTATTTGCCTCATCTTTTCGACCTGGGTCTCAGTCACTCCTCTTTGAAGGTTCATATGGCTGCTATTTCAGCTTATCATGTTCCCTTCGCTGATAAAGCTTTTGCCCAATTGGAGGTATCCAAGACCTTTCAGAGGGTCCTTCATCTCAGGCCCCTGTTCAGACTCCAGCCCCCTTGGGACTTGAACTTTGTCCTCGAGAAACTTACTTCCTCCTTTGAGCCTGTGGCTTCTGTAGTTGAAGTTTTTATCGTGGAAGATGCTCTTTGGTGGCTATTACTTTGCTCGCAGAATTTCCAGTTCAGGCCCTTGTGTAGCAAACTCTTCATCAGATTTTTCACTAAAGAATCCAGTAGCTCTTCGCATCGAATCCTAAGTTTCTTCCGAAGGTGGTAGCGGAGTCTACCTTAAATCAGTCTATTGAATTACCTGCCTTTTTCATGCAGTACTCCAACCAAGGAGAATACTTGCTCCATACCATGGATGTCCACAGGATTCTGAGATACTACACCGATAGGACGAAGGATGTCAGAAAGACTGATCAGTTGTTTGTCTCTTTTGCTCACAAAAGGGAAGGCAATGCTGTCTCCAAGCAGTGCTATCAAAGTGGTTGGCTCATTGCATCACTTTCTGTTATGACAAGTTCAACAAGACCCTACCGGGTCAAGTCAGAGGTCACTCCACTCGTGGAGTAGCAGCCTCTGCGGCTTGTTTCAAGAATGTGTCTGGGGCAGACATCTGTGCTGCCGCCACCTGGACTTCCATCCATACCTTTACGAAACATTACAGTTTGGACATTGCCTCTCACTGTAGAGCAGGCTTCGGGTTAGCTGTCTTGCAAGGCCTCCTGTCTTGAGGTTTGCAAGGTCGTTTTACTTCTTGAGTAGTTCCTCCTCCCGGTGCTTTCATTTGTTCCAGACTGCTTGGGATTCAAACAACATGAAGTCTTGCATACTATGACTATTGCAGTTTGCCCCACTTTAGAACTGCTTCGAGGTGAAAGAGTTAACTTCATGCAGAGCATAGAGTTTAGAGCGAGCTCGCGTTCAGAAGCTCTGTTTGGCTGGTTTCAAACTGAAACCGTCAGATTCTTTACTCCGCCTCACTGAACAGTCGCTCGAGATTCCTCCGTTGCTCGTTCATTTCTTCGGTTTAAAGCGCTATTTCTCCGCTTAATTAACCGCAATTTCATTATTTTAACTGCAAACCGATCGTTCAGGCTCTGTCTTGGTAATCGGTAATAGATAGGGTTTTTCTGTGTGGAACTTGTAGTATTATCGGTTCAGTTGAACCGATCGAGTTGTATTTAAATATAAGTTTAAAGCCTTTTAAGGCTTTTAGAGTGCGGTTCCGTTCTTATCAGTTCTAAAAAACGGATTTCATTACGGTTTTTCCATTTACCTGTGACACGGGTTTGGAACCGATAAGGTGTCTTGCCTTGGCACTGCCATCAAAGGCAGTTGGTTGGTTAGGCTGGCATCATGTCTGAGAAACCCAAAGAAAACTGGCCCACTGTTTCAACACTGTAGTGTCTGTGGGGAAGCCTTTGCCAAGGCTGACCCACACACTACATGTGTCTATTGTCTGGGGTTTGACCACCCCAATTCAGACTGCCAGATTTGTAAAATTTCCTGCAGCCACCCTGGACAAGAGAGTGGGCAGGCTCAGGGAACGAGAGGCCAAAACGCCCGCTGACCCGATGGCCAGCCCGGTTCGTGCCAACCGAACCGGAGGGAGTGCCCTCTGACCAGGGCGAGACTTCCTCGGGCAAACGAAAAGCTGGCTCTGAGGAGCCAGTTCCAGTAAAGAAATCGAAAAAATCAGCTGGTTTGGAGTCCAAAATTCCTTCTCCAACTGCTGCTGAGATAGCCAGGGCAATACAGATTGTCCAGTCCTGTCCCCGGGTTCCTCCGAACCGCCACTGTCTGCAAAACGTCGGTTCCGGTCGGTTCCAGTGGTTCAGGATTATGATATAGAAGAGTTCTATGAACCGAGGAGGGGATGAGGATTATGATCAGTGTGAATGTGACTTTGAAAGTCTGGATGTGCCCATTGAACCGACATCTCTCCAGACAGACCTTCAGGTGAGTCTCCCCCAGGCTTTCTGAGTCCCTTTCATTTTTGTTTTATAAAAGTTGCTGAGACTCTCCAGCTTCCCTTAGAGGAGGCTTTGGATGAGCAAGAGGAGCCTGACTATGTGGAGATGATGGATATCCCAGAGTCCAGGAGGTTGTCCATCCCTTTACATAAATCTTTTAGAAAACAAACAATAAAATTTTAAAGCTTTAATTCTGTGCCTCCTGTGGATAAAAAGATGGACAGGAGGTACACTTTGTCAGGTCCTGATACAGACTTTCTTTCACAGCAATGCAGTCATGTTGGTAGTTCAGGCTGCAGCCTGTGATAAAGCTAATATTCCACTGGCTTCACATCATCCTGACAAGGATTCCAGGAAGATTGATGCCATGGCCAAAAAACAATACATAGCAGCATCCTTGGGACTCAGACAAGCTAACTATATGGCTTATGTTGCAAGATACCAGAAATCTAGATGGGATACTGTCATGGCCTTAGCCAAACAGGTCCCTGGCCAGCTCGCAAAGGAGTTGGAGCAGGTGGCTCTTGATGGTATTGAGGCATCTAAGGTGCAATTCCATGCTGCAGTGGATTCTAACGATGTATCCTCTAGAGTCATGGCTACATCTGTGGCTTTTCTGCAGATTGGCCTGGCTCAGATGTACTACTTTGTCACAGGATACCCAGTCTAAGGCTATGGATTTTCCTGTGTGGGAAATTCTCTGTTTGGGGAGCAGACAGAGAATTATATGAAGAAAATGGATGAATATAGAACCACTTACAGGAGTGCACAAAGCCAGGAACGCAAGCCACTCCTCAGAGGCAGCCCCCCAAGGGTAGGGGTAGGCCTTTTCACAGGCCTTTTTACCAGACTCAGGCCCCCTCCTCTTTGTACAGAGCGGGTTCTTCAGAGGGAGAGGGAGAGGCAGGTGGGGTTCGAGCAGGCCTGCTCTCAGCCCCTGCCAAACAGGCACCCTGATGCAAGAAAAAATTACTCACCTTAGTAATGTTGTTTCTTCTAATGGAGTCTTGCTATATTATGATCCTGATGGGATGTCCAGGGTTGGCTCTCCACTACCTGTAAGGGGCAGGTTGGCTCACTTCGCCCAGGACTGGTAGTCTTTAATTTCAGACAGGTGGGTCCTGGAAGTAGTGAGCCAGGGTCTGGTTCTCAGCTTTAAGAAATTTCCAAAGATGAGAGCCAGATCTTTTCCATCTGCAAACCCTTTAGAGACTCTTGCTTTGGAAACAGAAGTCTCAACCCTCCTGGCTCTCAGAGCTGTAGAAAAGGTTTCTCCCCTTCACCAGGGCAAGGGTCTGTACTCCAGGTACTTCCTTACCCCAAAAAAGACAGGAGAGTTGCGGCTATCCTGGATCTAAGATATCTAAACAAGCACCTTTTAAAGCCAAAGTTCAAAATGGTGACACTGGGAATGATTTTACCTCCCTAAGGCCAGGGACTGGCTAGCCTCCTTGGACCTCAAAGATGCCTACTTCCATGTTCTTATCAGAAGCTCCCATCGAAAGTACCTCAGATTCGAGTTGCCCTCAGGCCATTATCAGTTCAGAGCAATGCCCTTCGGCCTCACTTCTGCCCCAAGGGTGTTCACAAAGTGTCTGGCAGTAGCAGTCGCTCACCTAAGAAGGCAAAGGATTGCTATTTTTCCCTACGTGGACGACTTGCTCATTGTGGGTCAGTCTCCAGACCAGGTCAAATCACACCTGCTAGTTACCCAGCAGCTGCTTACCTCTCTGGGATTTCTTCTCAATCTTCCAAAGTCAGTTTTGGAACCTGTCCAGGTGCTCACCTTTATAGGCACAGAACTGATACCAAGCAGGCCAGAGCCTTCCTTCCTTGGAAAGGGTAAGGACCTTAGTGGCCCTGGCCTCCTTCACTCTGGCAGGTCTCTTGACCAGCAAGGCATTTCTGCAGCTCCTAGGGCACATGGCTGCCTCCACAGCTGTGGTGCAAGGAGCAAGATTTCAGATGAGGGACATTCATTTCATTTGAGAGCTTTCTGGTCTCAAAGAAGAGATCTCATCCAAGTTAATCCGTGACTCGAACCCTGATCCAGGCCCTTCAATGGTGGCAGGATCAGAGCAATCTGAGACAGAGGGTGCCTTTCATCCCTCTGTCCCATTCCTTGACCTTACTACAGAAGATCCTCTTGGGATGGGGAGCTCACATGGGCACCTCTCCACCCAGGGATTATGGTCCCGTAGGAATCTCTGCTCCACATCAATCTGTTGGAACTCAGAGCTGTTTTTCTAGCACTTCAGGTTTCTCTGCATCTGTTCAGAACAAGGTGGTACAGTCAGAACAGACAACACCACTACAATGTGGTAACATCAACATACAGGGGCACTCGGCTCTTGGCCTTGTGCAATCGAGGTGATGAAGTTGTGGTCTCTGGCTTACTCCCTGAACACTTCCCTCATAGCAGTTCACCTCCCAGGCAAGGACAATGTCCTGGTAGATGCCTCAGCAGGATTTCCCAGGGCCATCACGAATGGTCACTGGATCCCTAGTACTGGGGATAGTGTTTGCCAGATGGGGCACTCCTCAGATAGATCTTTTCGCAGCCCCAGACAATTATCAACTTCCACAGTTTTGTTGCAGGCCCCAGTGTTGGGCTCAGTTCCCCTGGATGCCTTTCTCCTCGATCGGGAAGGGAAGTTCCTTTATGCCTTTCCCCCCTTCCCTCTCCTGTTCAAAGTACTAGTCAAAATCAGGTCTCAGCCCTGCAAAATGATCCTGATTGCTCCAGACTGGGCTAGACAGCCTTGGTACCCACTCCTTCTGTCCTTAGCAGTCCATCTTCCCTGTGTCTCCCCAGGAACCACAATCTGTTAACCTGTGCTCAGGGAGAGTTTGGTATCTGAATCTCAATCCCTCAACCTCAAGGCTTGGCTCTTGAGCAGTTAGAGTTTGCTGATTTGCAACTTTCTCCAAGTGTTCTCGAATCCTGAAGGCTGCTGGGAAGCCTTCCACCAGGGCTACCTATAACTCCAAGTGGAAAAGGTTTTCCATATGGTGTTCTGGGAAGCATGTTTCCCCAGAATCTGCTGATCTACCCACTGTATTGGACTACATGGTCCATCTTAATTCTTTGGGACTGAGATCAGCCACCCTGAAAGTTCACTTGGCTGCTGTCTCTGCCTTCATTTCAGCAAGGAAGCCCTCTTCTCTTTCTGCTCATCCTGTATTTTCCAAGTTTTTTAAAGGATTGCTTCACACCAATCCTCCATTCAGGGACCCTGCCCTGGCTTGGGATCTTAATGTATGCATTGCTCAGCTAATGCAACCCCCCTTTGAGCCTCTGTCTTCAGCAGAGCTTAAGTATTTGACTTGGAAAACTGTATTTCAAACAACATGAAGTCTTGCTATATTATGACTATTGCAGTTTGTCCCAGCCTTAGAACTGCTCCGGGATAAGTGAGTTACAGGTTTATCAGTAGAAACTGACTTTATTTCCTTTCACAGGGATAAAGTGGTCCTCAGGACTAATAGGAAGTTTTTGCCTAAGGTGGTTTCAGATTTCCACCTTAACCAATCTATTTCACTTCCAGTGTTCTTCACTGACCATTCCTCCTCTGGTGAGAGGAGGCTGCACAGCTTAGATGTTAAGAGGGCCCTAAGTTACTACATAGAGCGTACCAAGGGTCACAGGTTTGACTCCCTCCAACTGTTTCTCACTTATGGTGAGGTTGGGAAAGGGAGACCTGCCACTAAAAGATCCATTGCCAGGTGGATCGTTTCTTGTATCCAATTTTGCTATCAAAAGCTGGGTAAGGTTCCCCCTCAGGCCTGAGGGCTCACTCTACCAGAGGTACAGCTGCATCTCTAGCTGCTGCTAGAGACATCCCTATCTTGAGATATGTCAGGCAGCTACTTGGAAGACAGTACACACTTTCACCAAGCATTACTCCCTGGATATTCAGTCCAGGAGGGATGCTCGTTTGGCACAGCCGTGCTTCAGAGCCTGTTCCCTAAGTAGGTTCTGTCCCTCCTCCATGGAGGTACTGCTGTGTAGTTCAGATAGTCATAATATAGCAAGACTTCATGTTGTTTGAAGAAAAAATTACTCACCTTAGTAATGTTGTTTCTTCTAATGGAGTCTTGCTATATTATGACCTCCCCCCCAGCCTGCCCCTCTCAGAACTCCTACTTTGGGGTATGGGGTGGGTAGTCCTCTGTTGGCATTTATTGATGCCCTCTTTCATGTTTGGGTGTTGTTTATTTAGTTATTTTATCTTAATTTTCTGGTCCACTGACTTGAGTCTTTGTGTTGCGACCAGCAAAAATGTGTTAATATATTAGTAGCCAGTTGGCTAGTGTAGGTTACAGCTTCCACACAGAACCTTAGTGAGTTTTTTGCTCAGAAGATCTGACGGTTTCGGGTTGAAACCAGTCAAACAGAGTTTGAACCGAGCTCGCTTCTAAACTCCATGTTCTGCATGGAGGTTAACTCTTTCACCTCCGGAGCAGTTCTAAGGCTGGGGCAAACTGCAATAGTCATAATATAGCAAGACTCCATTAGAAGAAACAACATTACTAAGGTGAGTAATTTTTTCTTCTGTCCTATATGTAATTACCTACTGCAAGAGCCCTCTCAAAGTAAGATAGTACAGTTATGTAAGAACTTACCGTAACAGTAGGTCTTCGAGAGAGGCTCTTGCAGTAGGTAATACCTTCCCGCCCTCCATCCCCCTAGGCTTTTTCAGCTCCTTTTCCATTGAGGGAAACATCTGCTTCTCTCTCGTCCGGGCCTTACGGGCCTGTGGCAGGAAAGAACTGGAAGGCGGGCATCCAGGACCACCCCTTTATACCGACGTCGTCTGACACCGGTCACCTGACCTGGGGGCCGATCTGCCAGGGACTGCTAGCTATGAATTTTTTCTCGGGGTCCTGGGCCACGCCACGCCAGTCCTATATGTAATTACCTACTGCAAGAGCCTCTCGAAGATCTACTGTTACGTGTGTTCCACGTAACTGTACTTTCTTGCCTAAGGTGGTCTCGCCTCACGCTTTAACCAGGACATTGATTTACCACTGTACTTCCTAAGTACACTAATCAAGGAGAAGCACTGCTTCACACCCTGGATGTTCACCAGTGTCTTCGATACTACTTGACCAGGACCAAACAGCACTGCAAAACGGAACAGCTGTTTGTCTCTTTCGCTGAGAGGATGTTGGAGATCCAGTCTCAAACAGACCCTTTCGCTGGCTAATCCAGTGCATTTCCCTTTGCTACAACAGTAGACAGAAACCCTTACCAGGTGTGGTTAAGGGCCATTCGACAAGGGGAGTGGCTACCTCTTTTGCAGCACTGAAAAATGTATCCACATCAGCCATATGTGCTGCAGCCACCTGGAGCTCAGTGCGCACTTTTAGCAGGCATTACAGCCTTGATATCTCCTCACGGCGAAGAGCGGGTTTCGGACTTGCTGTCCTGCAGAGCCTCCTGTCCTAGGCTCAGGATATGTTGCTGTACCAGTATTGCCTCCTCCCGATGGCTTTTCTAGGCGCATTGCTTGGAATCAGTCCTAATGGTGTAACCTGCTGCAAGAGCTGTACCTCGAAGATGGTACATTACGTAAGAACTTACCGTAACAGTAGATCTTGAGAACAGCTCTGCAGCAGGTTTCTTCCCGCCCACCCATTCCCCTTGGAGGAGGTGTCCAGCTCACGCTGAGCAAGATCGTTTGGTCTTGGCCATCTGATGGCGGGTCCTCGGTCTCCCTTTCTGATGTCATCCAGCGGCCGGGAGTCTCCGGCGGGAGAACTGGGGATTCTGGCGGGACCGCCTTCTTATGTACTACGCCTGACGTCGGGGGCGGGACCGACGTCGGAGGTGGTCCCCGCTGAAGACTGCTAGCTAGAAGATTTCCATGGGGTTCTGACGCCTGCCGGCTTCAGTCCTAATGGTGTAACCTGCTGCAAGAGCTGTTCTCGAAGATCTACTGTTACGGTAAGTTCTTACATAACTGTACTTTCTTGCCTAAAGTGGTTTCCGATTTCCACCTGAATCGGTCTATATCTCTCCCTGTGTTCTTCACTGATCAGTCTTCCTCGGAGAGGAGGCTACGAGTTTGGATGTTAAAAGAGCCCTTAGCTACTACATAGAGCGACTCAAGGGTCACAGGTTTGACTCCTCCAGTTGTTCCTCACTTATGGAGAAGTTGGGAAGGGCAAACCGCCACCAAGAGATCTATTGCTAGGTGGATTTTTCTTTGTATACAATTCTGCTATGAAAACTGGGTAAACTCTACCCTCAGGCCTGAGGGCTCATTCCACAAGAGGTACAACTACTTCCTGGCTGCTGCCAGGGATATCCCTCTTTAGAAATTTGTCAAGCAGCCACCTGGAAAACAGTCCATACCTTTACCAAGCATTACTCTCTGGATATCCAGGCTAGGAGTGATGCTCGGTTTGGCACAGCAGTACTTCGGAGCCTATTCCCAAAGTAGGTTCTAGGGACATGGATATGTTGTTCATCCACACTTTTGGCAGGTTCCCTGCCGCTTTAAATCTTGCCAGAAGGTCTTCAAGCTGGCTCCTCCTCCCACCCTGGTGGTAAACTCGGCTCCACCCATGACGCCAGATCTTCCTTACCGCTTGGAGCTCAGGTTCCCTCAACGCTCTGCGTTTTGACTGGTTCCTGATTCTTGAGTCGTCCGAATTTAGTTTTGAAGTTTTCTAACTTCAGTCTTTCTTTCCCTCATGGCGCATGGACAATTCATTTTCCGGCTCTCAGAGGCGCCCTGGTGGACGGATTATCTCCAGGACTGATCCGCATTCCCGTCGTATACTAGCCTCGACTTGGACCATGACCGCAAGTTTGCGAATGTGCTGTGCCTTTTCACTAACGTCCTGAGGATCGTGGCGTACAGATAGGGGCTTCTAAGCCTAGGATTTTTCCCCGGTAAAATCTATAGAGGCTCTGGCGGGCGGTGTCCGTGTTGGCTGACTCGGCTGAGCAGCTCAAACTCTCTATCTCCCTGGAGGAGGCAGCAGCCAAGGCCGCATCTCCCTCCTCCTCAGTCGCGGCATTTATCCCGCTCTCTTTGAGTTCCTCTCATTCGGCTTCATTCAAGAAGCTTCGCCAGTCCCTCTCCACAAAGGGAGAGGGGCCATCGGGACTTGCCTCTCAGCCCAGGTTGAGGGAGTCGCAGGGTAAGTCCCATCGTCGGCGTTTGTGGGAGCGGGAGAGGTCTCCTTCCCCGGACTGCTGACCTTCGACTTTGGTCGAGGTTGCGGCTCAGGCCATTGGCTTCACGGTGTCCCCGTCAGGCCAGCCGGCCAAGACTTCCGTCGATGCAGTCGAGTTTTCTCTCGCGCAGTCACCCGGGCGGTCGACTGCAAGAGCAGTCGAGACTGAGGTTCTGCCTGCGCCATCGGGGCAGCAGTCCTCGGTCAATCTGTCTGAGCCAAGGGAAGAGTGGGTGTTCCCCGCTCCTTCCCAGACCCACCCTCGGTTTCGCCGAGGATCTGGGTCTCGGTCTCGGTCCTCTTCTCGGTCAAGCCGCTCCCACCAACTTGAGCGGTCTCAGTCGGGCACGGATTGAGAGTGGCAACACCGTTCCTCCTCGGATGAGGAGAGGCTTCAACGCAGATGGCGCCGATGCTATTTAGGAGTTTATGTGGCAGCAGTTGTTGCTGTCCGGGAATCAATCTACTCTATTCATTCCCATTTATCAAGCAGCTGCCACCTGAACGGCCGCACAACCGCTCACTGCAGTCGAGGTGCCCACTTCTGGGCCAGTTGTTCAACCAAATCTTGCTGCCCCCCGATTGTGGTGGAACCTACGGTCAGATCACGGCCTGCTCCGTGAGGTTCGCCGGTCCTCCTCCCACCGCCCTCGGCCGGGTGAGGAGAAGCGTGAGCCTGAGGCAGCTCTTTGCAGACCCTTCGAGTCCGCACGATGACTCCTCCACGCTCCCCAGGTGGGAGGGCCTGGAGTCCTCCCTGGACTGGTCTTTGGACGACAGCCCATCGTTCTTCCTGGGTCTGCTCAGGCTCATCTCGGAGTTTACTGGGATGCAGCTCGAGCCCATGTCCAAACGGGCCTATTATCCCCTGACGGAGATACTAGACCGAGGGGGTTCACCCTCGGAGGCCTTCCCTGTGGCTGAGGCCATTGTCAGCCCAGCCTTGGAGCTTTGGCAGCGGCCTACTTCCTGTCCTGTGCCCTTGGCCAGGATAACCAGGAAGTGTGCTGTCCCTATCGGTTCTTTGCCCGTTCTTTCGGAGCGCCCCTCTGCTGAGGGGTTGGTTACGATAACGTCTTCCAGCATTCCATGAACACTGGATGTGGATAGGCCCCGGGGGACAAAGAGTCCAAAGGATGGACTATGTCGGACGAAGGTTTATGCTGTGTCCTCCTAGGCCTCCGACAGGCCAGCTCAGCCGCACTGATGGCACATTTCTCCCACGCCGTCTTGGGCTCCCTGGATGAGGTGCTCCCTCATCTCCCGGCCGACCTGCAGACCACGGTCTGGCGGGTGTGGGCCCAGGGTAGGGCGGTGGCTAAGCAGCAGCTTCAGACTGCTCTGGACATAGGTGATTCCTGTGCCAGGTCAGTAGCAGCTGCGGTGGCCATGCGCCGCAGGGCGTGGCTGAGGATATCCACCTTCTTGGCGGATACCCAGCACAAGTTGGCGGACATCCCCTTCTTGGAGACTGACCTCTTCGGCCCTGGAGTGGAGGGACACCTCCAGGGGACCGAGAAGTCCAATGCCACTCTGGACTCAGTCACCCCCGCCCAGAGGGACAGGGCCCCTGCAACTTTGCATAAGCCCTTTGGCCCCTCGTGCCGACCGGCCCATCAACACCAGCATGAGGGCCAGCAGGCTTGCGCTTGGCATCCTGTACCCAAGCCAGCGGCTTCCTCTAAGGGGAAGCAAGGAGGTAAAGGCTCAGGAGATCCCTCGGCCAGTCCCTCCTCCAAGCCTGCTCAGTGACGGACTGAGGGGCTCCGCCCCCGGCCTCGTCACCCTTACCCGGGTCCCCCCGTTGGGGGACGGCTCCGCCACTTCCTTTCCGCCTGGTCCGCTATCACCACGGACCACTGGGTGCTGGAGGTGCTAGGAAAGGGCCTGCCTCTGGAGTTCGAGCAGGCCCCACCCTTTCGAGCCATTGCCCCTCGGGGGGCCACAGGGTCCGCAGCCTTGCTGTCGGCCCGCCGAGCCGATATTACCCTGCTCCTCGAATAAGAGGTGATCAGGAAGGTGGCTGATCCTCCTCCAGACCCAGGGTTTGTGTCCAGGTTCTTCCTGGTCCCCAAACGGATGGGGGGTTGGCGCCCCATTCTCGACCTGCATGACCTGAACAACTTCCTAAGGTCTCGGACTTTCTGGATGGTCACTCTGACTCAGATACCCCATCCTTGGAACGAGGCGTGTGGCTCTGTTCTCTGGACCTCCTGGACGTATTCTTCACATTTCAATCCGTCCATTTCTTTAGAGACTCCTCCGCTTCAGAGTGGGGGGATCTCTTTACGAGTTCCAGGCCTTACCCTTCGGCCTCTTCCCAGCAGCATTCATTCGGCGCTGAAGGGTCCGGGTGTACCCCTACCCGGATGGCTGGCTGACTGCAACCCCTCCAGAGCGGAGGTGGAGTGGTCTGGAGTTCTGGCCCTCTAGGTTGCTCTCAGACCGGTCTCCTTTCCAATGGAGCCAAGTCGGAACTCGTGCCAAAGCAGGTGATCCTTTCATCGGGACAGAGCTCGACTCTTCGAGCCAGAGCTCGGCTCCCAGCGGACAGTGCCGAGGTTCTTCCTCCTTTACCCAATCATGTCTGATTGGGCAATCGCGCCCTGCCCGGGACTTCCTGGGCCTCGTGGCGGCCTGCACCAGCGTGGTCTGTTGGGCCCGTTGGTACATGCGTCCCCTTCAATGAGGGCTGGCCAGCCAGCGGTCACAACGCTGCGATCCTTTGGACCAGCCCTGACAGTAACCCAGGGGATATGGAACGGCCTCCGATGGCGGACCGTTCCATCACATCTGCAGGAGGGCATCCTGCTCATCCGCCCGAGTCGACTGGTCTTCACTGATGCATCTCTGATGGGCTTGGGTGCCCACCAAGGAAAGGCCGCAGAGTGCACTGCTTCTGTTCCTTCGGGAGTCCGTGCCATTTCAACCTGCTGGAGCTTCATGCGTCCACTTAGCTCACACCGCCTTCGCCTCCATTTGTACGGGTCAAGTGGTTCAGGTCCAGGCGAACAATACCACCACCATGCCACCTAATCCGCCAGGGCCGGACGCACTTTGCCGTTACGTAAGGAGGTTCTCCGTGATTTGGTCTCGTGGCAGCCTGGAGGCGGGTTTTCCTAGCGCCATTTTGATGGCAGGAGCTCCAACGCCCTGGCCGATGCCCTGTTGGATAAGGCTGCGCCTCATGAGTGGTCTCTCCTGCTGGAGGTAACACAAGATCTTTCTCCCACTGGGTCATGCCTCGGTGGACCTTTTCCCTCCAGGGAGAATGCAAAGCCGAGACTGTTTCATGCCCACCCCTCAGCAGGGCTCGCTGTGAGGGATGCCATTGAGGCCGCGACCTCGGCTCTTTCACGTTTCCCCCATTTCCTTGGATCCACAAGACAAGGCAAGAAGGGACAAGGCCAGGTGATTCTGTAGCCCCAGACTGGTTCCACCAGCTCTGGTATCCAGCTCTCCTCAGTCTCAGCTCCAGGCTCCTGAGGCAGCTTCCAGCCCGCCCAGACCTGATCTCTGTTATCAGGGGAAGGTATTCCATCCGGACCTTCAATCCCTGCACCTGGCTGCCTGGTTCCTGTGCGGCTAGTTGCCAGGCCTTGGGTCTTCCAGCGGGGTCCTCGACGTTGTTGAGGCGTCCCGCCAGGAGTCGACCAGATAATGCTACACCTTCAAATGGAAGAGTTCTCCATTTGGTGTTAGGGTAGGGCCTGGTCCCGTCTCCTGTTCCTCGGCGAGCATTCCGGACTACCTGTAGTCCTTTCTTCTTCTTCTTTAGCAAGGGCTTCGGCCGACGACCCTTAAGGTGCTCCTGGCAGCCGCCTCCGTCCTCCGGGCGTGGTCCGAAAGACAGTCGGTGGTGCAGGAAAGGTGGTCTGGCGCTTTTCCAAGGCCTTGATCACGCTTCCCCTCCGGGGAGAGAATCTCCACCTCTGTGGGATCTACCTCTGGTATGGGCTTAGCTCACGGGCAAGCCATTCGAACCAATGCACAGGTGCGATTCTCCCACCTGTTGTGGAAGAACACCTTCTCGGTGGCTACCACGTCAACCAGAATGATGGGAGAGCTCCAGGCGCTTCCTTCGAGTCTCCCTATCTGGTCTTCCACAGGGACAAGGTTGTCCTGTGCCCCACCCGAAGTTCCTTCCGAAGGTGGTGTCGGAGCTTCACCTTAACCGGGTGTTGACTCTGCCGGTGTTCTACCCCATTCACACCTCAGAGGCCACATATAGGCTCCATTTGGACCCTAGTTGAGTGCTCGCCTTCTCAGGGAGCGTAGGGCTGAAGTTCGGGAGAGGTTCGCCAGCGGTTTGTCATCTACGCTGAAGCCGCACCTGGCAGACTTGTAGCCAAGCGGACGATGAGCAGGTGGGTCACCTCCTGCATAGATCTCTGCTATAAGTGGGCAGGCATGGAGCCTCCCAGAGGGATAAGAGCTCATTTTACCCGCCATACTACTGCATCGGTAGCTGCTTCCGGGGATGTCCCTATCCAGGATTTCTGCAGGGCTCCTACCTGGAAGTCGGCACATACCTTATTTACCCCCTACCACATCGACCTTGGGTCATGCCGGGTTGCTGGTTTGGGGCCTCGGTTCTCCAGTCTTTATTCCCTAAGTTGGGGTGTGCACTTGCCTTCCTCCTCCTGGAGAACTGCTGAGTCTGCCAATAAGTGTGGAGGAACAACATATCCATGTCCCTAGAAATACAGGTTACTCACCTGTAACAGGAGTACTAGGAATGGTATATGTTTTTCATCCACATGACCCACCTGACCTCCCCAGCTTCGACGCACAACCTGGCTTCCAGCGGGCTAGATCTGGCATCATGGGACGGAGCCGAGAGTTTTACCACCTGGGTGGGTGGGAGGAGCCACCTTGAAGACCTTCCGGCAAGATTTAAAGCAGCAAGGAACCTGCTAATAAGTGTGGATGAACAACATATACCATTCCTAGAACTCCTGTTACAGGTGAGTAACCTGTATTTCTGTCCCTCCTCCATGGAGGTACTGTTTGTTAGTCTGCAATTGTCAGAATACAGCAAGACTTCATGTTGTTTGAAGAAAAAATTACTCACCTTAGTAATTATGTTTCTTCTAGTGGAGTCTTGCTGTATTCTGACCCCCCCTCCCTCTCAGAACCTAGATTTTTGGGATGTGGGTGGGCAAGCGTAGTGTTGGCACCCTAGAGGTGCCCTTTACACCCTCTGTTCTTTTTGGGTGGAATGTTATTTAATTTGATTGTTTTGGGTTTCCTGACTTGAGTCTTCCTTTGAGAACCAAAACATTATTTCTCTGTAGTTGGCTAGTTAAAATTTTGGTTTCCACAGAACACCTAGTGAGTTTTGCTTTCGTAAAGATCTGACGGTTGCAGTTCGAATAACAACAGGCAGAGACTTCAACTGAGCTCGAGATGAACATTCTATGCCATGCACAGCAAAGTTAACCTTTTGTTCTCCGGGGCAGTTTAAAGGCTCGGGCTAACTGCAATTGTCAGAATACAGCAAGACTCCACTAGAAGAAACATAATTACTAAGGTGAGTAATTTTTTCTTCTATCCCTTCTGGACAAGAAGGCCATCGAGCTGGTTTCACCAGCTGAAAGAGAGAGAGAGGGTTCTTCTCCCACTTCTTCCTGGTCCCGAAAAAGTCGGGAGATCTCAGACACATTGTGGACCTCAGTGATCTAAACCAATGGGTCTCTTACAAGAGATTCAGGATGGTTCCCCTTCCCACTCTCCTTCCGCTTATATTGGGAGACTGGCTGGCATCCTTGGATATGCAGGATGCCTACCTGCATATTTCTATTGCCAGGAACCATTGAAGATTCCTAAGGTTCAGATTCGAAGGTGAGGACTATCAATTCCGAGTCCTTCTCTTCAGCCCCCAGGGTCCTCACCAAGTGCCTGGAAGTGATGGCCACAGCACTTCGAATGTGGGACCACATCGTGTTCCCCTATCTGGATGATTGGCTTCTCCTGGCTCTCTCTCCAGGTCTCGCCTGTTGGAAACTATCAGGGATTCCACCTCGCTGTTTGTGTCTGGGAATCACCATCAACAGAGATAAATCTCATTTGATCCCAGACCGGATTCTCCAGTTCATCGGAGCTCTTCTTGATACCACTCTCGGGAAGATTTTTTTTCCCTCCGACAGAGGGGTTCATATTCAGGTCCTGGTGTCCCAGATCTCTTCAGCCTCAAGTGTGCCCGGCTCGGCTCCTTCTCAGGCTGTTGGGGCATATGGCCACTGCCATAGTCTCTGTTCCTCTGGCGCGCCTGCGCATGAGGTCCATACAATGGTCCTTGAGAGTCCATTGGGATCAGACAGTCTGGACACCTTGATCAAGATATCAGAGCGAGTCCGCCAGGAGCTATGCTGGTGGATGTCGTCCAAAAATTTTCTGACGGGCATCGTCTTCCAAACAGGGCCACCGTCCCAGATTCTGACCACGGACGCCTTGTCCATGGGGTGGGGCGCTCATTTGGGGACACATCATACTCTGGGGTCTTGGTTCTAAATAGAGGTAGATCTGCATATCAGTGTCCTGGAGATGAGAGCGATCCTTTACGCCCTCCAAGCCCTGGTCTCGGTCCTGCGCCGAGCCATCTCTTGGTGCAGATGGGCAACACTTCGGTGATGTTCTAAATCAACTAACAGGGCAGCACACATTCTTATCCCCTCTGCAGGGAAGCCATGCGCATGTGGGAATGGGCCCTCGAACATCAACTGTTCCTGATGGCAGTGCATGTTCTTGGGGACCAAAACATGTTAGCCGATGTGCTCAGCAGGACAAAATCGCAAAACCACGAATGGGAGTTGCTCCAAGAGGTCACAGATCACATCTACTGTCTGTGGGGGACTCCAGAAGTGGACCTTTTCGCGTCACGATTCAATGCGAACTGCCCAATTTCTGCTCACTAGGTCCAGAGTCTGGAGCTTTTTGGCAAGACGTGTTGTCCCTCTGCTGGAAAGGGTGGTTCCTGTATGCATTTCTCCCCCCCTTCTGCTGTTACAGAAGCTACTTTTCAAAGTGCAGTCAGAACCTTCCACTGTCATTCTGATTGCTCTGCTCTGGCCCTGTCAGATTTGGTTTCCCTTGCAGCGTTTAGCGGTAGAGCCACCAATGCCTCTTCCTCTATCATCTCACCTCCTATCACAGGACGGGGGTCCCTGATGCACCGAATCTACATTCTCTTCACCTGCATGCCTGGCTCCTCAGGACCTAGCCAAGGTCAGATTTGGAGTGTCCGAAGAGAAGTCGCTGAAGTATTGGCAGAGGCACTAAAACCTGCCACCAGGGCCAGTTACGCTATGAAGTGGAAAATTTTTGTATCTGGGCCACAGCCAAGAGGGCGGAACCCTTGGTCTGTCCAGTTAATACAGTCCTAGAATACCTGCTTTCTCTTTCTGAGAAAGGTCTCAATCATTCCTACATCAAGTACACCTGGCACGCCATCTCCACTTATCATTTCTCTGTGTCGGGTAAGATGGTGGCTCAAATGGAGGTTTCAAGGCCTTTTGCATGGTATCCTTCATCAGACCTCCCATCAGGGACCCTGTTCCTCCTTGGGACCTCCTTTTCGTCCTGGAGAAGCTTACTCTTTCTTCCTTTGAACCTGCCATGGAGTCCGAGCTCAGTCTTCTTTCTTGGAAGACTTTATTTTTGGTAGGCATTAGTTCAGCGAGGCGCATTTCAGAGCTTCAAGCCCTCGTGTAAAGAACCCTACCTTGTCTTTCACAAGGACAGGGTTGATCTTTGCACTAGTCCGAAGATCTTACTTCGAGAAACAGCTCTTGCAGCAGGTTACACCATTAGGACTAAAGCCGCAGGCGTCAAGACCCTACGAAATTTTCTAGCTAGCAGTATTCAAGCGGACCGCCTAGACGTCGGTCCCACCCCGGACGTCCTGCATCGTTATAAAAGGGGCGGTCCCCAGAATCCCCAGTTTTTTTCCACTGTCGACTGCCAACATCGGCCTCACAGTCCCACTCTAGCTTAGTGACATAAGAACTTCCATAAAACAGTTTTACCAAACTAAATGTCGGCATCTCAACTCCTTCTTAAGAAGGACATCCTTCAAGTGGTGCCCAGGCAAACAGATCCCCTTCAAGGATCCTCATTCGTCCCTGCCTGCGGTGCTTAGGCTCGGACCATGACACCAAGGCCTGTTCCTTCTGTCAGGGGTTTAACAGTCTCACCAGGATCTGCCGCCAGAAGGCACTTCAGGGGTTCCTCTTGGAAAAGGAACTACACAGAATGGATAAGGAACCTTCCTCCAGAGGTGAATCTACCTCAGAAGTCCACAAACACTGGGACAAGCACCGGGAGAAGGCCAGGTCCAGATCCCCTAACCGGGCCTCTGACTCACGCACCAACTCAGGCTCCACGCGCTCAGACTGCTCTCCCTCCAGGGCTCACTCTCAGCCCCCTCCGGTTAAGGCTTCAGGCGGCTCTTCGGCTTCTCTGCACCCTATAAAGACTTCCAGGCCTTCGGCTTCCTACACTCCCTCCTGGGCCTTGTCTAAGTCCTCTGACCATCACCAGACCAAGTCTTCCTCATCAGACCGACGCCGGGACCCTGACTCCAGATTGGTCTCCCAAGGGTCTGGATCCCCCACCTAGGAAGACTAAAGACCTGACATCCCTGAAGTGGATGATGGACCCAACGTCAGCCAAACACCCGAAGTCGGACAGACGTTCGCCGGAGCCAAGGACATCGGCCAAACACCAGACATCGGTCAGGCATTCGCCCAACATAAGTGAAGCATTTGCGGATCTGAGGCTGCCCCGTCACGGTGCACACCGGTCACGGGACTCACGGAGGAGGACCTGACGCGTTGCCTGAGACCAGGCAGGCAACAACGAGGGACGCTCGGGCTTCACGGAGCCTCTCTCGCCAATCCTGAGACACCTTCAACCCACGCCTGATCCTAGCGACAGGACCACCTGCGCAGGTCTGCCTGCCAGTGTGAACATTCAAGAGGTCAAAGATCTCTTCACTTTCTGGTGGGACACAATAAGGAAAGATGTGATCCCAGTGAAACCTCCTCCTCCTACTACTCCTCCACCGCAGAGGCTAGCAGGATGACCACCAACCCCCAAGGAGCGCACTTCACCTCCTAGGGGAAGATCTAGGGAACAAAGAAAGCTTCCCTCAAGATCTCCCTCAGGGTCTCCCAGCGCCAAGCGACCCAGACATCGACGGTACACTCCGCCAGGGGAGGATTCTAGACCGGATACTTCTGACACCTCCAGGTCTCCTTCTCCACTCAGCATCCCATCATCTGGCCCACAAGACCTGCCCAGGTCACCTCGGATGATCCTCTTCTCTGAGATTATGAGGCACATCCAGGAGAACATGGGATGGGATTCGGAAGATCTTACTTTGAGAAACAGCTCTTGCAGCAGGTTACACCATTAGGACTGAAGCTGGCAGGTGCCAGGACCCCATGGAAATTTTCTAGCTAGCGGTATTCAGCGGGGACCTCCGGATGTCGGTCCCGCCCCCGACGTCGTCGTGAGTACATATGGAGGTGGCCCCCATAATCCCCAGTTCTTTTCCCACCATTGACTCACCAGCATCGGCCTCTTATCTAGCGTACGACGACTACAGAACTTTCGGTGAACTTTTTCTTTGCACAACTGATGTACTCTCCAACTCCATCACTTGAGGGTCACCTTTCTAAGTGTGCCTGCGAAAAACATCCTTTTCAAGGATCCTCACTCTTCCTGTGTGCGTTGCCTAGGCCTGGACCATGACACCAAGGCCTGCACCTTTTGCCAGGGTTTAAATAGCCGCACCAGGATCCGCCGTCAGAAGGCACCACAGGCATATCTCCTCGAAGAGAAATTAAAAAGGATGGACCAAGAACCTTCCTCCAGGGGAGAATCTTATTCAGAATCCCACAAGCACCAGGAGAAGGTGAGGTCTAGGCCTCAACCCGGGTCTCGACTCCTGCAGTCTGCTCCAGATCGACCGCTCTCCTCCAGGGCTCGGTCGCAGCCCCCGGTTAAGGTCTGGACTTCAAGTGGCTCTTCCTCGCCCAGCCGATCAAGACATCGAGGCCCTCGGCTTCTCCACCCCATCCAAGGCCTCTTTGAAGTCTTCTGAGCACCATAAGTCCTCTTCTTCCACCCAACGTTGGGACACCGATGCCAGGTCAGTCTCCCAACCGCCAGAGGTCCTGATCCTGCACCAAGAAAGACCAAGGACCTGGCGTCCCAAAGGACATCGGACCCAACGCTTGCTAAACATTCAAAATCAGCCAGGCTCCACAGGAGCCGGCGTACACCTGCCAGACACCAGTCGCCGGCCAGACATTCACCAGATCTGAAGGCGTCGGCCAGGAGACTGACGCGCATCTCTGGAGTGGAAGACCGCCCCCCGTCACCGGCGGATGCCGGTCATAGGGAATCGACGGAGGAGGACACCCCACAACCCAAAGACCAGGCGGGTGACACCAAGGATGCCGGGCTCCCACGGGAACCCTCCCTGGACCAGGAGACACCCGGGGACCCGATGCCCGACCCCGGCGACAGACCACTGGCACCAGGCCCGTCGTCGGGCATGAATATCGCAGAAGTAAAGGAACTCTTTACTTTTTGGTGGGACACCATCAGGAAGGATGTGGTCCCCGTCCAACCTACATCTACTGCTCCTCCTCCTACCCCTTCACCTCCTACACCCCCTCCTCCACCTAAGGGGCCAGTAGGACGACCACCAACCCCCAAGGAACAGACTCCACCTCCTAGGGGCAGATCTACAGACAGGAGAAGGCCTCCCTCCAGATCTCCATCAGGGTTGTCCAGCCCCAAATGACCCAGACAACGCCGGTATACTCCGTCGGGGGAGGATTCAAGATCGGACACCTTGAACTACTCCAGATCTCCTTCTCCGTTCAGCATCTCCTCTCCTGACCCACATGACCTCCTCAGGTCTCCACCGGCGATCCTTCTTTCGCTGAGATCATGAGGCACATCCAGGACAACATGGGGTGGGATGCTGAAGACCTTGACCCTGAGCGACAATGCCTTGCCCTGCATACCTTGTCAAAAGGCCCAAAGCCTCTGGACACCTTTGTGGATGTCACCAAGGCTGCATGGGCGTCGCACTCCACTCCCACGGTGCCGAAGAGGCTGACCGCCTGTACAAGCTCGAGAGACCAGTACTTGGTGAAGCAACCTCTGGCAGACTCCTGGTCATCACGGCCTCACATGACCAGTCTCAAAAGCCCCAGCATGGGCACTCAGCCACGGACCAGGAATCCAAGCAATTGGATGCCCTGGGGGCCTTATCTGCTTCTGCTACATGCGCCATCAGGTCTCTGAACTACTGCTTACCCATATGGTACAGTTCCAGAACACCCTGTGGGAACGGGGCCAGGATCTGGTCGAAAAGCTTCCCGATGGCGACCAGAAGCGGAGGTCCCTCAACCTACTCCAGCACTGGGTCAGATGTGGGGACCCAAGTACTTAGAGCTGCATCACGATTCCAGCGGACTCTTCTGCCAGAGCTGCAGCTTCAGGCATTTGTCTCCGCTGACACTCCTGGCTCAGTGTCTCCGGCTTCACCCCAGACATAGAGAAGAATATTCTAGATGTCCCGTACAATGGCGGGTACTCTTTGGTGAATCCTCGGAGAAGGTTATCACCAGGCTCCAGGATGCAGGGAAGGCAGTCTGATCTGTGACAGGCCATGTACAGATCCAGGCCTAGTTCCTTTCATAGGAACCAGAGCCGTTTTTGTGGATGGCAACAAAGGCAACAGCCACATTCCGGCCAGCAGCAAAGGGGCACTTTTTTGCGTACAGCCCAGGCAAAGTCATCCCCAGGCAGAGGCCATCGTTACACGAAGCCGGCCCAGCCTGCAGGGTCTAATGCTGTCACCGCATGACTCCTTCCTGGCTCCCACCCCTCCTCTGGATCAACAGGCAAGGAAAGTCGGGGGTCGCGTCGCTCGCCACTTTTAGGGTGGCAATGTCGATCTCACCCGACGGGTGGGTTCTCCGGTTGGTCAGAAAGGCCATTGCATAGAATTTCTAGAGCGACCACCTACAAGACCTCCCTGCTCTCCTGTTACTCAGGTCAGCATGCCCTGCTCATACAGCAAGAGATGCTCGCGCTTCTGGAAAAAGAAGCCATAGAGCACGTACCAAGGAACCAGAGGGGAATAGGATATTATTCTCACTTCTTTCTGGTTCCAAAGAAGACAGGGGACCTCCGTACAATACTGGACCTCAGCGACCTCAACCTCTTGGTCCTGTACAAACGCTTCTGCATGGTGACCCTCCCCAGTTTGATTCCCATGCTAAAGCAGGGCGCTTTTCTAGCATCCCTAGACATGCAGGATGCTTACCTGCATATTTCTGTGCTCAGAGCACACAGAAGGTTCCAGCACTTTGAGTTTCTGGGTGCCATTATCGATTCGAGCTCTCCCCTTGAACTGTCATTGCTTTCTCGGTGTTCCACGAAGTGCATGGCGGTCATAGCCACATCTGTGAGACATGGCCACTATGTGTTTCCCTACCTGAAGATTGGCTTCTCATGGCGCCCTCCCGGGAGGTCCTGATGTCTGCCATTCACTGCACTCAGTCTCTGTTTGAGACGTTGGGCATTATCATCAATTATGAGAAGTCAAGCCTGGTTCCGTCCCAGACTCTGCAATTCATAGGTGCAGTTCTGGACACTGTCCAAGGGAAAGCTTTCCTCTTCCCGGACAGAGGGGAACACGTAAGATCCTTAATCAGGGACTTTTCGACGAAGAAGACTGTTCCTGCCAGACTGGTGCTTCGCCTGCTTGGACACATGGCTGCGGCCATTGTTACAGTCCCGCTAGCCCGTCTCCACATGCGGGTAACCCAGTGGATGTTACAGGTACAATGGGACCAAAGGCAAGACCGTCTGCAGCATCAAGCCACATCAAGAAGGCTGTAATTCGAGATTGGCAATGGTAGCTAGATCGAGGAATCTCTGGGTGGAGTCCCGTCATGGCGCCTGTGCCCCGACTCAGCACTCTCCACAGATGCCTCAGGGTCTGTTGGAGAGCACACCTCGACGGTGTCTGGTCTCAGGGCCTGTGGATGGACCAAGATTCTCATCTCCACATAAATATCCTGGAAATGAGGGCAGTTCTTTATGCCCTGCAGGCCTTCCAGTCGGAGATTACACCGGGTACACTTCTGTTACAAACAGACAATTCCACAGTGATATATTACCTCAACAAACAAGGAGGCACCCATTCCTACCTGCTTTGCAGGGAGGCCATGAGAGTGTGGGACTGGGTCTTACAACACGGCGCAAACCTTATTGCGTTCATATTCGGGGAGTGGACAACGTCATCGCAGACAGCCTGAATTGCTCTCAGGCCAGAGTCCACGAATGGGAGCTACTGCAGGAGGTGGCAGAGGATCTGTTTCGCAGATGGGGTACTCCAGAGCTAGACTTTTTCGCATCCCCATCCAATGCAAAACTGCCCAATTTTTGCTCGCTAGATCCAGGGCCTGGTGTTTTCTGGCGAGACGCGTTGTCCCTCTCCTGGGCAGGCAGATTCCTCTATGCTTTTCCCCTTTCCCATTGATCAGAGTTCTTCTAAAACCCATGAGGGAGCAAGCAGCACTTATACTGATCAGCCCTTTTGGCCCAGACAGATCTGGTTCCCTCTCTTGCATCAGCTGTCCTGGGAACCTCAGTGCCTTTACCAATCAGCTCCCATTTGCTGTCTCAGGAGGCAGGTCTTTGGTCCATCAGACCTACATTTCCTGAACACTGCATGCTTGGCTCTAGAGACATAGCCATGATGCGAGCACAGGGTCTACTTCAAGAGATGGCGGAATATTCTCTCTGCCACCGGGAAACCCGGCAACCATCGACCTACGCCATGAAGTGATGCAGATTTTGCTTGTGGGTTCAAGCGCATGGTTTATCGCCTTTGGACTGCCCAGAGAAGCTGGTATTGGATTACCTGCTGTCCCTTTTCTACTCTGGTCTGGCTTACTCCTCGATTAAGGTACACCTCGTGCCATTTCAGCCTATCATGTCGCTATGAGCCAGCACCTATAAGCTCAACTGGACGTGCACGTGCCTTCTGAGGTGTCCTCCACCTGAGGCCCCCAATTGGAGGATCTGATCCCACCATGGGATCTTCCCTTAGTTCTTGGAGCAGCTCAGCGCTGCCACCTTTGTCAACCAGCCGCGGATTGCGATCTTTTCTCTTGGAAACATTATTTTTTAGTTACCATTACTTGACGCAGAAGAATTTCTGAACTACGCACTTAGTGCAAAGAACCTTATTTGGTTTTCCACCAAGACAGGGTGTCCCTAAGGACTAATCCTAAATTTCTGCCTAAGGTGGTCTCAACTCTCACCCTTAATCAGGACATCGATCTACCAGTGTATTTCCCAAAATACTGTAATCGAGGAGAAGCCCTCCTGCACACTCCAGATGTGCATAAGTGTCTCAGATACTACCTGACCAGAACCAAACACCACCAAAAATCGGACCAACTTTTCATCTCCTTTGCCCACAGGATGATGGGAGCTCCTGTTTCAAAACAGTCGCTGTCCAGATGGCTCATTCAGTGCATTCGTGCTCTGTTACCAGAGTGCAACAAACCCTTACTCAGGCGCTGTTAAGGTCATTCCACCAGAGGGGTGGCTACCTCTTTTGCGACTTTAAAGACGTATCCACCTCAGCTATTGTGCTGCAGCTACTTGGAGCTCATTACACACTTTATCAGGCATTACAGCCTGGACATTGCATTGAGGCTGAGCAGGGTTCGATTCTTGGTCCCTTCAGGGACTTCTGTCCTAGGCTCGATGTAATTTGAGGATTTTACCTTTCCTCCTCCCGATGGTGTGTGATTCTAGTATTTCTTGGGAATCAGTCTAATGGTGTATTCTGCTGCAGAGCTGTTTCTTGAAGTAAGATAGTACAGTTCAGTAAGAACTTACCGTAACAGCAGATCTTCGAGAACAGCTCTTGCAGCAGGTACTTTCCCTACCACCATCCCCGCTGGAGGTAGGTTATAGTCACAACATCCTTCTCCTAGCATAAGGCATTTACAGCCTCTTTGTTTGCCATTTGATGGCGTATCCTCGATCTCCTCTTCTGATGTCATCCAGCGGTTGGGAGTCTCTGGCTGGAGAACTGAGGATTATGGGGGATTGTCTCCATAAGTACTATGCCTGGACGTCAGTAGGGACCGATGTGGGGCGCCAGTCCCTGCTGAATACTGCTAGCTAGAAAATTTCAGTGGGGTCCTAGGCGCCTGCGGCTTCAGTCTGAATGGTGTAACCTGCTGTAGAGCTGTTCTCGAAGATCTACTGTTACAGTAAGTTCTTACGTAACTGTACTATAGACGACCCACGAAGAGAGACAGCGCTTGCTTGTACCTTGAGAAGGATCCTAAGCCTGTGGTAGGTGCCACCCTTGGTGGACACTTTCGTGATCGCCACCAAGGCCATGTGGAAGCGTCCGTCACTCCACCCCCTGTGCCGTGTAAGAAACTGACCGCCTATAAGGCCCGAAGAGGACCAGTACTTGGCGTACAACCTCTGGCTGACTCCCTGGTCATTACAGCTTTTCGTGACCGGTCCCAATGACCCACAGCATATGAGCACACAACCACAGGACCAGGGAATCCAAACAGTTGAATGCCTGGGAAGGAACATGTATTTGGCTGCTACATGCTCCATCAGGTCCCTGAACTATCTGTCTCATATGGTTCAGTTTCATAATACCTGTGGAAACAGGGTTAGGACCTGTGATAAGCTACCGGATGGCGATCAGAAGGCGGAGCTCTTAAACCTGTTCCGCACAGGGTCTGATGTGGGGACCCAAGTGTTATGAGCCGCATACGATTCTGTGGACTCGTCTGCCAGAGCTGCAGCTTCGGGCGTCTTGTCTCCGGAGACGCTCCTGGCTCCGTGTCTCCGGTTTTATTCCAGACGTACAGAAAAACATTCTTGATGTCCCATATAACGGCAAAGTCCTGTTTGGTGAACACTCGGAAAAGGTCATCACCAAGCTTCAGGACTCCGGAAGGCAGTAAGATCCATTACAGGCCATGTACGGATCTAAACCTGGTTCCTTCGTTAGGAACCAGAACCATTTTCCTGACCCGGCAACAACGGCGGCAGCCGTGTTCGAGCCAGCAACAAAGGGGCACTTTCCATCGTAAAGCCTAGGCTAAATCTTCCCCAGGCAGAGGCCAGCGATATACCAAACCGGCCCAGCCTGCGGGAACCAACGCTGCCACAGCATAACTCCCTTCCCTGGCCCTTGCCTCCTCTGGATCAACGGACAGAAAGGTTGAGTCCATCGCTCACCACTTTTCAGGGTGGCAGTCGATTACACTGACCAGTGGGTGCTTCAGATGGTCAAGAGGTCACTTTATCAAATTCCTCGACCACCCACCATCAAAACCTCCCCTGCTTCCCTGTTATTTGGGTCAGCATGCTCTGCTCATGGCAGCAGGAGGTGCTATTTGCACTTCTAGAAAGGAAGCTACAAACACGTGCATCGGAACAGAGAGTGCATGTTACTATTCCCACTTATTTCTGGTCTAAAGACAGGGACCTCCGTCTGATACTGGATCTCAGCGCCGGTCCTCTACAAACAGTTCCGCATGAGTGACCCTTCCTGGTCTGACACCCATACTCAAGAGGGCATTTCTAGCATCCCTGGACATGCAGGATGCTTACGTGCACATACCCCTTGCCTGCAAAGCGCTGAGAAGTTCTTGCTTCAATTTCTAGGTCACCATTATCAGTTCTAGAACCCTCCTTTCGGACTGTCATTGGTACCTCGGTGTTCACGAAGTGCATGGCAGTCATAGCGGGCGGCTCTGGAGACAAGACCACTGTGTTCCTCTACCTGGACGACTGGCTTCTCATGGCGCCCTGTCGGGAGGCCCTGATGTCCACCATTCATTGTACTCCATCTCTGTTCGAGACGTTGGACATCATTATCAATCAGGAGAAGTCACGCCTGGTTCCGTCACAGAATCTGTAGTTCATAGGCGCAGTTCTGGACACCATCCAAAGGAAAGCTTTTCTACCCCAGGACCGAGCGGAACACATTAGATCCTCATCAGGGACAAAGAGGATCGTCCCAGCCAGACTGGTTCTTTGCCTGTTCAGACATTGGCTGCGGCCATTGCAACAGTCCCGTCTAGCCCGTCTCCACATGCGGGTGACTCGATGGATGTTCACGGGTCCAGTGGGATCAGAGGTAAGATAATTTGTAGTTTCCAATCCGGATCAGCACGAATGCCGTAATCCGGGATTGGTAACGTGGCTAGATTCAAAGAACCTATTAGCCAGGGTCCCTTCATTGCGCTGTCTCTGATTGTGATGCTCTCCACGGACACCTCAGGGTTCGTCAGGGGAGCACACCTCGGCAGTGTCAGGTCTTGGGGCTTATGGACAGCCCAGGAAGCTCATCTCCACATAAATATCCTGGAAATGAAAGCAGTTCTTACGGCAGTCAGGCTTTCCAGTGGAGATCCACTGGGTACCTTTTCTGTTACAAACAGACAATACCCATGATAATGATTACCTCAATAAAGAAGGCACCCATTCCTACCCACTTTGCAGGAGGCCATGAGGGTGTGGGATTGGGTACCTAACACGAGCGTAAACCTCATTGCTGTTTATGTCCCAGGAGTGGACAACATCATCGTGAGACAGCCTGAGTCGCTCTCATGCCGAGAATCCATGAGTGGGAACTACTCCAGAGGTCGTAGAGGATCTGTTTCACAGATGGGGCACACCAGAGTTAGACCTCTTTGCGTCCCCATACAACGCAAAACTGTCCAATTTCTGCTCGCTAGATCCAGGGCCTTGTGTTTCCTGGTGAGACGCCTTGTCTCTCTCCTGGACGGGCAGATTCCTCTATGCCTTTCCTCCCTTCCCATTGATCCAGAGGGTCCTTTTGAAACTCCACAGAGAGCAAGCGACGCTGATATTTATTGCGCCGTTTTGGCCCAGACAGATTTGGTTACCTCTGCTACACCAGCTGTCCTGGGAACCTCCGGTGCCTCTGCCAATCAGCTCTCACTTACTGTCTCAGGAAGCGAGCTCTTTGGTCCATCCGGACCTCTCGATCTCTGAACCTGCATGCCTGGCTCCTAGAGACATAGCCATCATGCTGGCACGGGGTCTCGCAAGAGGTAGCAGATGTCTCAGCGCTCACGGTACATGTCATACCATGAAATGGTGCAGATTTTGCCTCTGGGTTCCAGGTGTGTAGGGTTTCACCGATGGATTGTCTGGAAAGGTCAGTCCTGGACTACCTCCTACCTCTCTTTCAGACAGGCTTGGCCTACTCCTCGATAAAAGTACACCTTTGTGCCATCTCAGCCTATCACACTCCTATAGGCCAACATCCCATAACTCAGTTGGACACGGCACGTGCCTTTCTGAGCGGCGTCCTCCACCTTAGACCTCTGATTAAAGATCCTATTCCTCCATGGGATTTACCCTTTGTCCTGGAGCAGCTTACGCTACCACCTTTTGAACCAGCCGTAGATTGCGAGCTATATCTCCTTACATGGAAGACGTTATTTTTAGTTGCCATTACTTCGGCCAGAAGAATTTCTGAACTGCACGCACTGATGTGCAAAGAACCTTATTTGGTTTTTCACCAGGACCATGTAGGGTGTCCCTATGGACAAATCCGAAGTTTCTACCTAAGGTGGTCTCAGCTCTCACCCTTAATCAGGACATAGATCTACCAGTGTACTTTCCTAGATATTCTAGGAGAGAAGAGGCCCTGTTGCATACGTTAGATGTGCATAGTTGTCTTCGATACTACTTGACCAGAACCAAACACCACTGAAAATCTGACCAGCTTTTCGTCTCCTTCGCCCACAGGATGATGGGAGCTCCCGTTTCCAAACAATCACTGTCCAGGTGGCTCATACATTGTATCATGTTCTGTTGCCAGAAGCATAACAAACCCTTACCGGCTCGGTTAAGGGTCATTCCACAAGGGGTGGCTACCTCTTTGCGTGCCATGAAGAACGTGTCCACTTCAGCCATCTGTGCTGCAGCTACTTGGACAACGTGCACGACCTTTATCAGGCATTATAGCCTGGACGTTGCATCGAGGCAAAGAGCAGGTTTTGGTCTAGCAGTCCTTCAGGGACTCCTATCCTAGGCTTCGGTCCAACTAGTGATCTTTACCTTTCCTCCTCCCACCGGTGAGGATTTCTAGTATTGCTTGGAATCAGTCCTAATGATGTAACCTGCTGAAAAAGCTGTTTCAAACAACATGAAGTCTTGCTGTATTGTGACATACCGCAGTGATCCTCAACCTTTAAACTGCCCGGAGAACAAAGGGTTAACTTTTATGCAGAGGATAGAATGCTGAGCGCTCAGTTAGAGTCTCTGTCTGGAGTGTTTCAAACTCAAACCATCAGATTCCTTACTCCGCCTCACTGAACGGTCGCTCTGGAGATTTCTCCTTCAGCTCAGTTTGAAAGTCGGTTAAAGTTTCAGTTTTCGTCGGTTTTTTAAACCGAAAAAGTTATCCGCATAGTCGATTCAGTCTCTGTCTGTGGTGCCGTGAGTACTAGATAGGAATTGTTCTGTTTTTCTGTGTGGAACTTGTAAAAGTGCGGCTTGGTTCGGCTGAACCGGCCATTTGATAGATAAAATCTTGTGTTTTGTGTTTTTACTTGTGTGTGGTTACGGTTCTTACTCGGTTCTAAAAAAGCGCGTGTTTTAGTCGTTTTTGTCCAATACCGTGACATGGTTGGGAACCGATAAAGGAGTCTTGCCTGGCGGTTGCCATAAAAGGGTAGGATTGGTTAGGTTGGCCATGTCTGAAACACCAAGGAAGCAGGCCCACTGGGTTTCAACACTGCAGTGTAGTGGGGGAGGTCTTTGCTAAGGCCGATCCCACACCACCTGTGTTTATTGTCTGGGGTTTGACCACCTTGATTCAGACTGCCAATATGTAAAAACTTTCCCAAATCTACCTTGAGAAGAGATTAGGTAGACTGAGGAAAAGGAGGCCGAGAAGTTCTGCTGACCTGGATGGCCAGCCCAGTTCGGTTCTGACCAAACCTAGAAGGAGTGCCCTCTGACCAGGGCAATACTTTTTCAGGTACGGAGGAGCTGATTCCGAGGACTCGGTTCCAACAAAAGAAAATGCAAACGATCGTCCGGTTCGGATCCAGAGGTTCATGTTCTGACTGCTGAAGAGATAGCCAGAGCGATTCGATTGTGGAATCGCTCTGCCGGTTTCATTCCTTCTGTCAGGGGTTCTGTTGGTTGGTTTCCTGGGTTCAGGATTATACCTCAGAATTTTTATGGACTGAATTTGAAGAGAAGAGGTATTTGAGGATGATGATGGTCTGGATGTGCTGTGGAACCGGACATCTTCCCAGACAGACCTTCAGTGTTTCCTACTAGGCTTTCTGAGTCCCTTCTCACTTAATGTTCTACAGAAAGGTGGTTGAAACCCTCCAGCTTCCTCATGGAGGAGGCTGTGAAGAATCAAGAGAGCCTGATTATGTAAAATGATGGATATCCCAGAGTCCAGGAGACTGTCTATTCCCCTCCACAAATCCTTTGGGTAACAGACACAAAAAATTCTAAAGTCTCCTAACACTATACCTCCTGTGGATAGAAGAATGGACAAGAGGTATACACTTTAAGGCTCAGACACGGAGTTCTTATACCAGCAATGCAGCCATGTTGGGGTAGTTCAGGCATCTAAGGTTCAGTTTCATGCTGCTGTGGACTCTAATGATGTGTCATCAAGAGTCATGGCTACATATGTGGCACATCGGAGGATGGCTTGGCTCAGATGTACTAGCCTCTCGCAGAACACCCAGGCTAAGGCCATGGATTTTCCTGTAGTGGGTAATTCTCTGCTTGGGGAAGAAAATGGATGAGCACAGGACCACTCTACAGGAGTGCTTCAGGCCAAGGAGAGGCAGGCAACCCCTCAAAGGCAGCAGTCTAGGGGCAGGGGCAGGCTTTTTTACCAAGCACAGGCCTCTTTTTCCTTTTCTCAGAGGGGGTTCTTCAGAGGGAGAGGCAGAAGGGGGATGATCAGAGCTGCATCCACTCCTCAGCCTAAAGCCCCTGCCAAGCAGATACCCTGATGGGCCTGCCCGGGTCGACTCTCCTATTCCAGTAGGGGGCAGGCTGGCTTACTTTGTCCAGGACTGGATGTCTGTTACATCAGACAAGTGGGTCCTGGAAGTAGTAAGCCAGGGACTGGTTCTCAGCTTCAAAAAATTTCCAAAGATGAGAGCCAGATCTTTTCCACCTGCTCGGAAACCCTTGCCCTAGAGGCAGAGGTTTCTTCTCTTCTAGTCTTAAGAGCCATAGAGAGAGTACCTACCCTACACTGGGGCAAAGGACTGTACTCCAGGTACTTCCTGACCCCAAACAAGACAGGGAGTGGCGAACCATCCTAGACCTAAGATATCTAAACAAACATCTTTTAAAACCAAAGTTCAAGATGGTAACTCTTGGAATAATCCTTCTCTTAAGGCCAGGGGACTGGCTAGCCTCCCTGGACCTCAAAGATGCCTACTTTCCCATTCCCATCAGGTGCTGCCACAGAAAGTACCTCAGGTCTCGAGGTTGCCCTCAGGCCACTATCAGTTCAGAGCAATGCCATTTGGCTAACCTCAGCCCCAAGGGTTTTCACAAAGTGCCTGGTAGTAGTAGTTGCCTTTCTAAGAAGGCAGAAGAATTTCCATTTTTCCATATCTGGACGATTGGCTAATAGTGGGTCGGTCTCCAGACCAAGTCAAGCTTCACCTGCAAGTGACCCAGCAAGTGCTCACTTCTCTAGGATTTCTTCTCATCCTTCCCAAGTCAATTCTCGAACCAGTCTGGCTTCTTACCTTTATAGGGGAAGAATTGGACACACTCAGAGCAAGAACTTTCTTTCTCTAGAAAGGGCAAGGGTTCTTATGGAACTAGCCTCTTTCCTTCAGCCTTCGGGTATCTCGACCAGCAAGGCATTACCTCCAGCTCTTGGGCCACATGGCGGCTTCAACAGCAGTGGTCCATGGGCAGATTCCAGATGAGGGATATTGAGTTCCACTTGAGAGCTTTTTGGTCTCAGAGGAAGGATTCTCTTACCAAACTGATCCCAGTGACTCTGACCTTGATCCAAGCCCTCCAATGGTGGCAGGATCAGGATAATTTAAGACAAGGTGTTCCTTTTGCTACTCAGCCTTGTTCAGTGGTCCTTACCACAGACATTTCTCTTCTGGGCTGGGGAGCCCATCTGGGGTCCCTCACTGCCCAGAGGCTGGTGATCCCCAAGAATCCTTTCTCCATATCATCTCTCCTAGAGCTCAGGGCTGTTTTTTCTGGCCTTAAAAGCTTTCTTCAGTCAGTACAGAACAAGGTGGTCTAGGTCAGAAGCGGACAATACCACCACCATGTGGTACATCAACAAGCAGGTGGGCACTTTCGGTCCATGGCCTTGGGCACAGAAGCCATGAAATTGTGGTCCCTGGCTTATTCCCATGCAAACCTCTCTGGTAGCAGTTCACCTTCCAGGGAAGGACAATGCTAGCAGATGCACTGAGTAGGATATCTCAGGCCATCACGAATGGTTCTGGACCCTCAGGTGTTGAAAGTGATTTTTTAGGTGGGGCACTCCAGAGACACATCTTTGCAGCCCCAGACAATCACCAACTCCTTCTCTTTTATTGCAGGGCCTCAGTCTTGGGCTCAGTCCTCCTTGGCCCTTGATTCTAAATTGGGAAGGAAGTTTTGCATGCCTTCCTCCTTCCACTCCTGTTCAAAGTTTTAGTCAAAATAAGGTCTCAACCTTGCAAGTGATTCTGATTGCTCCAGATTGGGCCAGACAGCCCTGGTACCTCCTGTTGCTGTCCTAGCAGTCTGTCTTCCCTGTCTCTTTTCAGGAATTACAACCTGTTAACATCCTCTCAGGGAGGATTTGATACCCAATCTTCTGTGCTCCTCAATCTCAAGACATGGCTCTTGAAGAGTTAGTTTGCAGATCTGCATCTTTCCCAAGGGGTTCTGGATATCCTCAAGGCTTCTCGAAAGCCCTCCACCAGAAAGACTTGCAACTCCAAATGGAAGAGATTCAGCATTTGGTGTTCTAAGAAGCATATTTCTCCAGACACTGCTGGATTGCCTACATTTCTGGATTATATGGTCCATCTTACTGGCCTAGGCCTCAGACCAACTACTGTCAAGGTACACTTGTCAGCTGTTTCTGTGTTTTTGTCTGTGGGGAAGTCTTCCTCACTATCTTCAAACAACATGAAGTCTTGCTGTATTCTGACAATAGCAGTGAGTCCCAACCTTCGAACTGCCCCGGGGATGAAAGAGTTAACTTTCCATGCCAGGCATGGAACGCTGAGCTCGAGCTCGGTTGAGACTCTGTCTGTTGCTGTTTAAACTCAAACCGTCAGATTCTTTACTCTGCCTCACTGAACAGTCGATCTGGAGATTTCTCCTTTGCTCGGTTCAATTTGTTGGTTAAAGTCCGTTTTTCTCAGTTTTCAACCGAATTTAAACCACAACCTGTCGGTTCAGTCTCTGTCTGTGGTATTCGTGAGTACTAGATAGGTTTATATTGATTTCTATTCTGTGTGGAACTTGTAAACGTTTCATCGGTTCGGTTTGAACCGATCAGGTTGTTTAAAAATCTTTATTTCTACTTTCAGAGTGTGGTTACGGTTCTTATCGGTTCTAAAAACAGATTTTTACTCGTTTTTTCCACGACCCGTAACATGGTCAGGAACCGATAAGAGTGTCTTGCCTGGTGGATTGCAATTAAAAGGTTGAGTTTTGTTAGGACTGGCACCATGTCTGAGAAACCCAAAAGAAAACCGGGCCACTGGTTTCAACACTGTAGTGTGTGTGGGAAGTCTTGCTAAGGCTGACCCCTGCACCACCTGTGTTTATTGTCTGGGGTTTGACCACCTCAATTCAGACTGCCAGATTTGCAAAAATTTTCCTGCAGCTACCCTAGAAAAGAGAGTTGGTAGGCTCAGGGAAAGGAGGCCAAAAATCAGCTGACCGGATGGCCAGCCGGTTTGGTTCAAACCGAACAGAAGGAGTGCCCTCTGACCAGGACGAAACTTTTTGGAGAAAGGAGAACCGATTCTGAGGAGTCGGTTCGGTTAAGAGAACAAGAAGAAAAATCAGCTGGTGTGGATCCAAGTTTTCTTCTCCAACGCTGATGAAATAGCCATAGCGATAAAAATGTGCAGTCGCTTTCCCCGTTCGACTGAACCGGCACCATCAGGAAGCGCTCAGTTCGGTCGGTTCCACGTTCCGGATTATGATTTGGAAGAATATTATGAACGGAAGAGGAGGAAGGAGAGTATGAGGAAAGTGAATGTGGTTATGAAAGTCTGGATGTGCCTTGACCTGACATCTCCCCAGACAGACCTTCAGGAGTGTCTCCTCCTAGGCTTTGAGTCCCCTCCCATTTCATGTTTTACAAGAAAGTGGTCGAACCCTTCAGCTTCCTATGGAAGAAGCTGTGGATGACCAGGAGGAGCCTGACTATGTGGAAATGATGGATATCCCAGAGTCCAGGAGGCTGTGTCTATTCCCTTACACAAGTCTTTTGGGAAACAGATTTTTAAGATTTTAAAGACCCTAATTCTATACCTCCTGTGGATAAAAGAATAGACAAGAGGTCTACTCTGTCAGGCTCAGATACAGAGTTCCTTACCCAGCAATGCAGCCATGTTGGAGTAGTGCAGGCTGCAGCCTGTGATAAGGCTATTATACCCTTGGCTTCACCCTCAGATAAGGACTCCAGGAGGATTGATGCCATGGCAAAGAAACAGTACATGGCAGCATCCTTGGGACTCAGGCAGGCAAATTATATGGCCTATACAGCTAGATATCAGAAATCTAGATGAGACACTGTCATGGCTTTAGCTAAACAGGTCCCTGGCCAGCTTGCCAAGGAGCTGGAGCAGGTGGCTGCTGATGGTATTGAGGCATCCAAGGTGCAATTCCATGCTGCAGTGGACTCCAGTGATGTTTCATCTAGAGTCATGGCTACATCTGTGGCACTTGTAGGATGGCTTGGCTCAGATGTACTAGCCTGTCTCAGGATACCCAGACTAAGGCCATGGATTTTCCTGTTGTGGGTAATTCTCTGTTTGGGGAGCAAACAGAGAACTACATAAAGAAAATGGATGAATACAGGACCACCTATAGGAGTGCTCAGGCCAAGGAAAGGCAAGCCACTCCTCAGAGGCAGCATCCCAGGGGCAGGGAAGGCCTTTTCATAGGCCTTTTCAAGCCAGGCCTCCTCTTCTGCCTATGCTCAGAGGGGTTCTTAGAGGAGAGGCAGAAGGGTACAAGCAGGCCTGCTTCCACCCCTCAGCCTAAACCCCCTGCCAAACAGACACCCTGATGGGTTTGCCAGGGCCGATTCTCCACCACCTGTAGGGGGCAGGCTGGCTTACTTTGTCCAGGACTGGAAGTCTTTAACATCAGACAAATGGGTCCTGGAAGTAGTAAGCCAGGGACTGGTTCTCAGCTTCAAAAAATTTCCAAAGATGAGAACCAGATCCTTTCCACCTGCAAATCCGTCAGAGGCACTTGCCCTAGAGGCAGAGGTCTCTTCCCTCCTGGCTCTCAGAGCTGTAGAACGGGTTCCACCCCTACATCAAGGGAAAGGATTGTACTCCAGGTACTTCCTCACCCCCAAAAAGACAGGAGAATGGCGGCCCATCCTGGATCTCAGATATTTAAGCAAGCACCTTTTAAAGCCAAAGTTCAAAATGGTGACTTGGGAATAATTCTACCTCTCTAAGGCCAGGGACTGGCTAGTCTCCCTGGACCTCAAGGATGCTTACTTCCATATTTCATCACGAAGCTCCCATCGAAAATACCTCAGGTTCGAGCTGCCCTCAGGCCATTACCAATTCAGAGCAATGCCCTTTGGCCTAACCTCTGCTCCAAGGGTGTTCACAAAATGCCTGGCAGTAGTAGTTGCTTCCTAAGAAGGCAAAGAATTGCCATCTTCCCATACCTGGACAACTGGCTCATAGTGGGCCAGTCCCCAGACCAAGTCAAGTTACACTACAGATAACTCAGCAACTGCTCACCTCTCTGGTTTCCTTCTGAATCTTTCAAAGTCAGTTCTAGAGCCTGTTCAGCTCCTCACCTTCATAGGCGCAGAGCTGGATACAGAAAATGCAGAGCCTTCCTTCCCTGGACAGGGCAAGGACCCTTATCACACTGGCCTCTTCATTCACTCCTACGGGTGTCTCGATCAACAAGACATTTTCTGCAGCTCCTGGGGCACATGGCTGCTACAGTAGTGGTGCAGGGAGCAAGATTTCAGATGAGGACATTCAGTTCCACTTGAGAGCCTTTTGGTCTCAGGAAAAGGACCCTCTGACCAAACTGATACCAGTGACTCGAACCCTGATCCAGGCTTTGCAGTGGTAGCAGGATCAGGACAATCCAAGACAGGGAGTTCCTTTTGTCACTCAGTCTCACTCTTTAATCCTTACTACAGATGCCTCCCTCTTGGGATGGGGGGCTCACCTGGGAGACCTGACCACCCAAGGGTTGTGGTCCCCTCAGGAATCTCTGCTTCACATCAATCTGTTGGAACTCAGAGCAGTGTTTATAGCACTTCAAGCTTTTCCAAGTCTGTTCAGAACAAAGTTGTTCAGATCAGGACAGACAATACCACCACAATGTGGTATATCAAGAAAGGGGGCACTCGGTCTTCGGCCTTGTGCACAGAAGCAATGAAGTTGTGGTCTCTGGCCTATTCCCTGAACACTTCCCTTACAGCAGTACACCTCCCAGGCAAGGACAATGTCCTGGCAGATGCTGTCAGCAGGATATCTCAGGGCCATCACGAATGGTCACTGGATCCCCTGGTTTTGGAGGTGATCTTCTCCAGATGGGGCACCCACAGATAGATCTTTTGCAGCCCCAGACAATCACCAACTTCTTTTTGCTGCAGGCCCCAGTGTTGGGCTCAGTCCCCTGGATGTCCTGGTTCTCAATTGGGAAGGGAAGTTCCTGTATGCTTTCCCCTTCCTCTCCTGTTCAAGGTACTAGTCAAAATCAGGTCTCAACCCTGTAAGGTGATTCTGATTGCTCCAGACTGGGCCAGACAGCCCTGTACCCTCTTCTGTTGTCCTTAGCAGTCCACCTTACCTTGTCCCTTCCAGGAATTACAGCCTGTTAACCTGTGCTCAGGGAGGGTTTGGTACCAATCTCAAATCTCTCAATCTCAAGGCTTGGCTCTTGAAGAGTTAGAGTTTGCTGATTTACACCTCTCTCAGGAGTTATGAATATTCTAAAGGCTTCTAGGAAGCCTTCCACCAGAACTACTTATAATTCCAAATGGAAAAGATTCTCCATATGGTGCTCTGGGAGCATATCTCCCAGAGTCTGCTGACCTGCCCACAGTCCTTGACTATATGGTTCATCTGAATAGCTTGGGACTCAGACCAGCTACACTAAGGGTGCATCTGGCAGCTGTCTCTGCTTTTCTTTCAGCAGGTAAGCCTTCTTCTCTTTCAGCTCACCCTGTATTCTCCAAGTTTTTCAGGGATTGCTTCATACCAATCCGCCATTCAGGGACCCTGCCCCTGCTTGGGACCTTAATGTTTGCATTGCTCAGCTTATGCAACCTCCTTTTGAGCCTTTGTCCTCAGCAGAGCTTAAGTACTTGACTTGGAAAACTGTGTTCTTGGTGGCTATCACTTCTGCCAGGTGCATAAGCGAGTTACAAGCCCTGTCAGTGGAGCCTGATTTTATATCTTTCCATAGAGATAAGGTGGTCCTCAGGACTAACAGGAAGTATTTACCTAAGGTGGTTTCAGACTTCCACCTTAACCAATCTATGTCTCTTCCTGTGTTCTTCACTGACCATTCCTCCTCTGGTGAGAGGGCTGCACAGTTGGATGTGAAAAGAGCCTTAGCTACTACATAGACTGTACCAAGGTCACAGGTTTGAATCCTCCAACTGTTCCTCACTTATGGTGAGGTTGGTAAAGGAAACCTGCCACTAAAAGATCCATTGTCAGGTGGATTGTCTCTTGCATTCAATTTTGCTATGAAAAACTAGGTAGATTCCACCCTCAGGCCTGAGGGCTCACTCTACAGAGGTACAGCTGCTTCCCTGGCTGCTGCCAGGATATTCTATCTTAGAGATATGTCAAGCAGCTACCTGGAAAACAGTTCACACTTTTACCAAGCATTACTCTCTGGATATCCAGGCTAGGAGTGATGCTCGGTTTGGCACAGCTGTGCTTCAGAGCTTGTTTCCTAAGTAGGTTCTGTCCCTCCTCCATGGAGGTACTGCTTGGTAGTCTGCTGTTGTCAGAATACAGCAAGACTTCATGTTGTTTGAAGAAAAAATTACTCACCTTAGTAATGTTGTTTCTTCTAATGGAGTCTTGCTGTATTCTGACCTCCCCCGCCTTCCCCTCTCAGAACCTTTGTTTTTGGGATGTGGGTGGGCAGTAGCAGTGCTGGCACTCAGGAGGTGCCTCACCTTTTTTTATTATTACCCTCCTTTCTTTGGGTGAGTGTGTGTTGTGTTTATTCATTTTTTGGGTTCCCTGACTTGAGTCTTTGTTTTGGAACCAAAAAATCTGTTTATGTTATTTAATAGCCAGTTGGCTAGTGTAGGTTTACAGCTTCCACACAGGTCTCCCAGTGAGTTTAGCTCGTAAAGATCTGACGGTTTGAGTTCAAACAGCAACAGACAGAGTCTCAGCCGAGGTTCGAGCTCAGCTTTCCGTGCCTGGCATGGAAAGTTAACTCTTCATCTCTGGGGCAGTTCAAAGGTTGGAACTCACTACTATTGTCAGAATACAGCAAGACTCCATTAGAAGAAACAACATTACTAAGGTGAGTAATTTTTTCTTCTCATCCTGTGTTCTGTACATTTTTTAAAGGATTGCTTCACACCAATCCTCCTTTTAGAGACCCTGCCCCTGCCTGGGATTTGAATTTTGCATTGCTCAACTTATGCAACCCCCTTTTGAGCCTATGTCTTCAGCAGAGCTTAAGTACTTGACTTGGAAAACTGTGTTCTTGGTAGCCATTACCTCTGCCAGGCATATCAGTGAATTGCAAGCCCTGTCAGTGGAACCTGATTTTATCTCATTTCACAGGGATAAAGTGGTCCTTTGAACCAATAGAAGGTTCTTGCCCAAAGTGGTTTCAGACTTCCATTTAAACCAGTCTGTCTCTTCCTGTTTTCTTCACTGATCATTCTTCCTCAGGAGAGAGGCTACACAGTTTAGATGTTAAAAGAGCCTCTTAGTTACCATACAGAGCGCATCAAGGTCACAGGTTTGAATCCCTCCAGTTGTTCCTCACTTATGGAGAAGTGGGAAAGGGCAAAACTGCCACCAAGAGATCTATTGCCAGGTAGATTGTGTCTTGTATACAATTCTGCTATGAAAAATGGGGAAAAACTCCACCCTCAGGCCTGAGGGCTCATTCCACAAGAGGTACAGCTGCTTCCCTGGCTGCTGCCAGGGATATCCCTCTCTTAGAAATTTGTCAAGCAGCCGCCTGGAAAACAGTCCATACCTTTACCAAGCATTACTCTCTGGATATCCAGGATAGGAGTGATTCTCGATTTGGCACAGCAGTACTTCAGAGCCTGTTCCCAAAGTAGGTTCTGTCCCTCCTCCATGGAGGTACTGCTTGGTAGTCTGCAGTATGTCAGAATACAGCAAGACTTCATGTTGTTTGAAGAAAAAATTACTCACCTTAGTAATTATGTTTCTTCTAATGAAGTCTTGCTGTATTCTGACCTGCCTCCCCTCTCAGAACCTGTTTTTGGGAAGTGGGTGGGCAGGTGCAGTGTTGCACCCCAGGGGTGTTTTTTGTTTACATCCTCCTCCCTTTTGTTTGGGTGCTGATTTATTACTGTTATTTGTATTAGATTGTTTTTTGGGTTTCCTGACTTGAGTCTTCCATGGGAATCCAAAACTTTTTTTCTGCCAGTTGGCTAGTAGGATTTTTTACAATGTCCACATAGAATTTTTAGTTAGTTGGACTCGTAAGAATCTGACGGTTTGAGTTTGAAACACTCCAGACAGAGACTTCAACCGAGCTCGAGCTCAGCATTCTATGCTCTGCATAGAAAGTTAACTCTTTGTTCTCTGGGGCAGTTTAAAGTTTGGGGATCACTGCAATAACGAACACGAAAAACAGCTTAAGCACCTAAAGACATAGGTCTCACATTATTGGCACATCCTAGTTTGCTAAGGTAATTATTTTGAAAAATAATTGTGCAAAGTGGTATAAAAATAAACTGTACTAAAATTAAAAATGTTTTTTATGGTGAACTATGGAAGAAGTGTTATTCAACATTATGGAATAGTGTAACAATTGCCGTGGTAAAAGTTTTTGGTCAATTTAAAATGATCTCCGTGTACGTAAGGGAATATTGGAATAAAAATAAGTTATATGCAAATAATAAGTTCATTTTAAGAGAGTGCGGTTTAGAGTTACGGGTTAGTCGACTATTTTTGCCTTTGTAAATATTTGTCTTGGACAAACAACTAAATATGAATATGAATATTAATGATGGCAATCTAATGTGTTTACAGGGATTAATGGGAATCTGATGTGGAATCAGTAATAATTGAACAGGAATTTTGAATTAAGGATGATTGTTATGGTAATCAGTTTATGCCATATTACATAAAAATGAAATCGTAATTGTAATCATATTGTTATTAAAAATCATACTTAAAATGTTATTCTTGTTTTAAACAGATGGTTTGTAATGATTGAATTATGCCCGTGAACAAGCTCAGAGGAGCTAAACGAAGGGAATAAAGGATAAAAGACTGAGAAAAAGAAACACAAGATGTAGAAGATTTTATTAAGATTCTATGTAAAGTGATTACCCCTGATCATTGTATAGTATATGTATTGATTTTTACCTTCTTGGTGGGGATGTTTAATGAAAAGTACCATTACCCAGGTGAAACAAGGTGCAATGGATCACTGCAATATGTCAGAATACAGCAAGACTCCATTAGAAGAAACATAATTACTAAGGTGAGTAATTTTTTCTTCTCGAAGTAAGATAGTACAGTTACGTAAGAACTTACCGTAACAGTAGATCTTTAAGAACAGCTCTTGCAGCAGGTGCTTTCCCTTCCACCATCCCCGCTGGAGGTAGACTTGTTCCAATATCCTTTTCCTAGGATTAGGTGTTTTAACAACACCTGATTGCCATTTAAGGGCGGATCCTCAGTCTCCTTTTCTGATGTCATCCAGCGGCCGTGAGTCTCTGGTGGGAGAACTGGGGATTCTGGGGGACCGCCCCCTTTTATACGATGCCTGACGTCGGGGACGGTCCCCGCTGAATACTGCTAGCTAGAAAATGTCCGTGGGGTCTTGGCACCTGCCGGCTTCAGTCCTAATGGTGTAACCTGCTGCAAGAGCTGTTCTCAAAGATATGCTGTTACGGTAAGTTCTTACTTAACTGTACTTTCCTACCTAAAGTAGTTTTGGCGCTCACTCTGAATCAATCGGTTCAGCTCCCTGTTTATTACCCAGAGCATTCAAATAGAGGGGAAGCCCTGCTTCACTCATTGGACATTCACAGGGCTCTCAGATGTTACCTGGCTAGGACCAAGGGGGACAGGAAATCTGATCAGCTTTTTGTGTCCTTTGCTCAACAGTCCGTAGGTCGCCCGGTCAACAAACAGATGCTTTTGCGCTGGTTGGTCCATTGTATCTCCTTCTGTTATAAGAAGCACAACTGGTCGACACTGGGGCTGATTAAAGCTTATTCTACTAGAGCTATTGCTGCTTCTTTCACAGCACTGAAGAGGGTACCAACAGCTGATATTTGTGCCACTGCTACCTGGAGTTCTGTTCATACCTTCGTCCAGCATTACAGCCTCGACATTATTTCCAGACGCAGAGCAGAGTTTAGCCTCACAGTTCTGCAAGGCCTGGTTTCCTGAGGGACCTTCCCTTTTCCTGCTGTTCCTTTCCTTACTGTCTTCCCCTCCAAGGGGTTGTTTATGTTTATACTGCTTGGGACTCAGTCCTCATTGTGGAACCTGCTGCAAGAGCTTCCTCTCTAGTAAGATAGTACAGTCCAATGAACTTGCAGCCAACTCAGTAGATCTTCGAGAGAAGCTCTTGCAGCAGGTTATTACCGCCTCCTTCCCCATGGATCAGATTCTGTTCAGGCCAGTCTTCCTCCTTTGAGGGATTATCTAATAATCATTCTTCTGACTGCTGCCTGTCACCAAATTCTGCCTGACCGGGGTACAAGAACTGGAGCGGTGGGGAACTCCTCCTTGTATAGGACTACACTGGGGTGGAGCAGACACCGGGGGACGTTCTCACATCGGCACTGCTGAAGGAAAGCTACAGAACTGCCACCAGGTGGCGTCAGTCCTCATTATGGAGCCTGCTGCAAGAGTTTCTCTCGAAGATCTATTGTTGTGGTAAGTTCTTACAAAACTGTACTGTCCCCGCTGTCATCCCTTTGGAAAGGTGAGGGACAAGGGGCAAATGACCCCAAGAAAGGGGTTCAAGAGGCACAGCCACCTGTCCCTCAAGGTGCCTAAAGCCCTAGGCCCTCATCCAGATCCCTCCACTCTACACCCTGACTTGTTGTGTAACCTCCTCATTCTCCATTCATGCAGAATGAGACAGTAGGAAGGAGATTTTCCTTTACCTCATAGAATGGTCCAGTATCTCCTCAGACCAATGGATGCTGAAAACCAATCGGAGAGGTTACGCCGCTTGAGATCTTACTTGAGAGGGCTCTTGCAGTGAGTAATTACATATAGGACTGATGCGGCAGGCGTCAGGACCTCTGAAAATTTCTTGCTAGCAGTCTCTGGCGGGGGGCCACCCCCATGTCAGGTGACCGGCGTCATGCGACGTCAGTATAAAGGGGCGGTCCTCCTGCGCCGCCTTCCAGTTCTTTCCTGCTGTTAGCTTGTGTCAGCGCCTTAGTAAAGTTCAGCGCTCATCAGCCTGTTGTCGGTAGTTCTACCGTCGTTGTTTTCTCGATTTAATTTGATAAATAGTTACTTTTTGGGTGGTGTATGTCATCCCTACCCTCTGAGCACAAGAATAAGTGCGACTCATGCAGCACCAGCTCCTGCACAAGGGGCAGCTATTCCCAGTGTCTCTTCTGTCTGGACCCGGATCATCAGGTGGAGAGTGCCAGCATTGCCTGAAATTCAGTACCGCCACCCACAGACAGAGGCAGCAGTCCCTGGAGGCCCACATCCTTAAAAAGACAATGACCTCCATGGAGAAAGAGTTGAAAAAGCTCCGTCAGGCTTCTACTTCCCCCGAAGGCCATCAAAGAAGGACAAGGAGAAGCATCGGAACCGGGGCCCCTCGTCCACCGTGACTTCTGCTGGAGTCGCCATGTTACAGGTAATGTCCCATCTGGGGGACCGCTCCGTGACTGCCATCTTGGAGGCTTCCAAGATGGGTGACCCGCCCATCTGGCTCAGACGCCGGGCACCTCCAGGCTACTGAGGCATCCACGCTGTAAGAGCGCTGCCATGCAGCCTACTGGTGTGAGTGGCTGTGGTAAGCCGGACGCCTGCCCTCGATGTCCGCCCGGACTCACGATAAGTCAGACATCGGGTTGCCCGATGACTGGACAGTGGCTGAGCTGACGCTGGACCCTATTCCATCCACTGTTCCCAGCTCCCCGCTGCCCTCTGGGGACCCTGGGCCTCATCAGCCTGACCCTGGGGATTTTTCCCCGGGTGATGCCAAGGATCTTTCTGCACCCCTGTCAGGTCTCCCTCCCACTGGTCTGGACGACATGACATCAGTTCCTCAGACACCGGTCCTGCCTACACCGGGCGACATTCCCCTTCCGGATGCCATTCCCATGCCAGGCCTGCCGGGCCTCCGGTTCCATGCCCTCCTGCTGGGTGCCCTGCCAGGCCGTCTGCCCCTGCAGACCCCCACAGGTTCCTGGGTATCCGATGCCTTCATACCCGGGTCTGCAGTATCCGGTACCCGACGCCACAGTACACGGTGCCTCATTACCCGATGCCGGGTTACCCACCATCCGGTTATGGATACATGCCTTACGGATACACCCAATATCCTTATTCCCCTTCTCTGCCGCCGGTGGATTTGAAGGAGACTCTGGCTTCCTGGTGGGCTGAGGCCAAGGCTCAGCTTACCAGGGAGGCGGAGAGTCGTCTTCCGATGCCGGTCCCGGTTCCGGACCCCCTACGTCGGAGATTAGAAACTTCCTCCCCTACTCCAGATACCAGAGGTGAGCCCTCCGGTTCCAAAGCTGGGTTGGATACGCTTCCCCAAGGGCTTCCCAAGGGGTCCGTTCCTCCCCCACATCAGAAGGTGGAGTCTTCCTCTTCTTCATCCTCCTCTGAGCCTTCGGATGACTCCGATGGGCACTCGATTTGGATGATGAGCCCACTCTCCAGATATGCCCAGGCCAAGGACTCCTCCAGAGGATCCTTCCGTTATGGAGTTGCTTTTGCAAAATCCAGCCCATCCATCAGTGGCACTCTTTGGAACCAGATCCACAGCGGCAGCTAGCTACCCATTTGGATCTGCCTGAGGTCCTCCTACCTTGGTTCAACCCTGGATTGAGCCTCACGTGGACCTTGTTTCCACTATCTGGAAGCAATCCTCCGCCATAGCCCCCTTCCAGGAAGGCGGACAGGCTATATCAGGCTCCTGAGGGTGTTGAGTTTCTTACCTCTCACCCCAAGGCTGACTCTGTTGTGATCAAGCGCCACCCATGGCCGGACAGCCAATCCTAGCATTGGAGCTCGTCACCACCCGATAAGGAATCCCACCTTCTGGATCAGTATGGGAAGAAGGTCTTCGCTCTTTTCACTCTGGGTATTAGGGCCTTGAACCGTGTCACCCATATGGGGGGATTACCAGAAGGCTGTCCTTAGCGAGGTGGAAGCTAAACTTGACTCCCTTCCTGAATCACAGACCAAACAGGAAGTGGCAGACCTGGTCGATCTGCTCGTTCGTTCAGCCAGTAGGCACATGCTTCATGCGATGCAGTGGAGCGGCTGCTGGTAGGAGCTACGGCATTTGCCGTGGGTTTTGCGTGACACCTGGCTCAGTGTCGGGTTTGGTCCCTGAAAGTCAGTCTGCAATCCAGGATGCACCTTCAGGGGTTCGGTGCTGTTCAGTGGTGATGTCAAGGATATCATCACTGGACTGTGTGAGAAGGGCACTGCTCTCAAGGAAGTAGATGACTTGTACAGAGCCCCTCAACCGCAGCACTGTCCCTTTCGCAAGCAGGCACTGGCCAATGCGAAACCACAAGTGAAGTGGGCCAATAAACGCTGGGCCCCTCAGGCTGCGAAGCCCCCACCCACCCAAACGAGCAGTGGGAGCTCCAGCCGCGATGCTGCCTCACACCACCTGACTCTTTTCCTCTCCACAGCCTCTTCCAGAGGAACCAATAGGGGGGAGGTTCTCCCTGCATCTACCAGGTTGGAAGAGGATCACGTCAGACGTTTGAGTGCTCCAACTTACAGCAAATGGACACTAATAGAGTTTCTTCAGAAACCTCCCAGAAAACCCCTCCAAGATAGTCTTACTCCCCGGAACACCTTCTTCTGGTTTGGGAGGAAACTCTTCCCTTTCCGAAGGCGGCGATAGAGCCCGTCCCCTCCATCTCAGGGGATGGGTTACTATTCTCATTTCTTCCTGGTTCCAAAGAAGTGGGGTGAGTAGGGGCCAATCCTGGACCTCAGTTCCTGACCCTGTGGAGTACAAGAGGTTCTGAATGCTCTCTGCAGAGCCTTTTGCCCCTCCTTCGGCCGGGACGGTGGCTGTGTGCCCTGGTCATGCAGGATGCCTACCTGCATATCCCTATTCGCCTGTCCCACTGCAAATACCTCCGGTTTTCTTTTCAGGGGGACCACTATCAGTTCAGGGACCCTCCCATTTTGTCTCTCCTTGGCTCCCCCGAGTATTTATCAAATGCCTTGCTGTGGTGGCGGCCCACCTGCATACCCAGGGGGTTCAGGTTTTCCCTTACCTGGACGATTGGCTCCTGGCAGCCCCATCCAGGGAGGATCTCCTGCGCTCCCTTTCCCTTACCCTGCAGGTTTTCACAAGCTTGGATATTACCATCAACCAGGCAAAGTCCCATTTGATCCCATCTCAAAGACTCAAGTTTATTGGGCGATCCTGGATACGACTTCGGTATTGCCTTCCTGCCTCTGGATAGTAGCCACCCTTCAGGCTCAGGCCAGCCTTTTGTCCAGCCGCAGGTGGGTCATTGCCAGGTCGGTCCTTCACTCCTCAGGCTCATGGCGGCTGCCATCCCGACTGTGCCTCGTGACTGGCACCACATGAGAATTCTCAGTGGACACTTCGTCTCAGTGGGATCAATTGTGAACCACTTGGAACGTAAGATCCTGGTCTCTCTCCGTGGTTCGGGACTTGCAGTGGTGGATGGTTCAGGAGAACCTTTGCCAGGAGTTCCTTCTGTCTTTCTCCCCTCCCAAATCCTAGCAGATGCCTCGGGCGAGGGTTGGGAGCTCACCTGGAGTTTGTGTGACCCAGAGCTCTTGGTCCAAGCTTGAGCAGACTCTTCACATCAATGTACTTGAGCTGAGGGTCGTCCTGTATGCCTTACAAGCTCTGCATCTGTATCTGCTTCCTGGTCATCTGGCTGTTCAGACCGACAACATGTGCGTAGTGTAGTACATCAATAAACATTGAGTAACCCGTTCCTACCCTCTTTGCAGGGAATCGATGCGAGTTTGGGATTGGGTGATACTTCACAACCTTCACCTTATGGTGGTTCATGTTCCGGGGGTCGAGAACACTTTGGCAGACCACCTCAGCCGGTCGTCCGCCCAAGCGCACGAATGGGAACTGAATCGGGGGTAGTAGAAGACGTTTTCCTACGCTGGGGGAACCCCTCCGGTAGACCTGTTTGCCTCTCCTCTCAACGCAAAACTTCCCGTCTTCTGCTCGCTTGCTCCAGGGCCCGGAGTTTTTGGAAAGACGCCTATCTCTAAACTGGAAGGGCAGATTCATCTATGCCTCCCCAGTCCCTGCCAAGTTCATCGCAGGAAAAAACTTTGAGCAAGCTCATTCACAAGGAGGTCCTGAGTCATATACACATAAATATCACTATTACATGGACAGGAACATTTGAATGTAGAATAAACAAAGTGTATACATACAATATAATACAAAGTGTATAGGTTGCCACATAAGGTCTTAATGGCATGTACAACTAATACAAAGAGATATACAAAATACAAAAAAACTTATACCGTTTAGGGCAAATTACAGTCCGCTTAGTGAGTAGGACAGTTGGTACACAGATACTTGGCTTAGAGTTAGGAGGAGGCCTAGTAGCAACTGCAGATATCTTTATTTTAGAGACAGCTAGTGTTTTGTAGGCATGAGCTAATTGGAGATCTTACTTTGAGTGGGAGCTCTTGCAGCAGGCTACAACAGTTGAGACTATGCACAGAGCACTAGGACCCTCCGGTGAAAACTTCAGCCAGCAGTACACAGCAGGGACCACCCCGATGCTGGCCCGCCCAACGCCGGTCCGGGTACAAAGGGGTAGACCCAGCTCCACCTCCAGTTCTTTCTCCCGTCCCGACGCGTGAACAAGAGAAGAACAGCTTCAGCTGCCAGTTCAACAAGAATCTACAGTCAAAACCCGCTTTGAACCGCTTTTTCGACAGTTTTCTTCGTACTTCACTGACATCAGACTGCTGTCTGGCTGACTCTTCAACCGTTTTTGGCGGTTTTCTTGCAACGTTACGACATCAGGCCGTTGTTCGGCGTTTTTGTGCAGTCCCGACGGATGTCGCCTCGGGCGCCAGCCTCCGCTGGAACATGTTAACAAGTGCAGTGTGGGAGGCAGATCCCGGCTAAGGATGGCCATCGCCGCTGTGTCTTCTGCCTAGGACCGAACATGACACCGTGAACTGCCCGCTTGCCAGGCCTTCACTAGCAGGACCCTCATCCACCACCTTAAGGCCCTGAAAGCCTTCTTGGAGTAGAAGATGGATCTGCACTCTTCAGAGGGGAGACGCAAGGAGAAGAAACGGCACAGCAAAGACCATAGTCAGTCCCAGCACCGGTCCCGCTCTCACTCGCGTCCCTCTCCAAAGAAGGCCCATCCCTCGGGATCAGGAGAGTGCCCCAAAACTGCTCAGGCCAAGGCCGGTCCTTCGGGGGAGAAGCCGGCTAAGCCTAAGGTAACCCCGCTAAGGGTCACCACGAAGCCCTTGGAGGAGCATGCTTCAGTCCCACCTCCCAAGACACCTCGTCATCAGTACCAGCACCGACGCCGGTTGAAGGGGCGAAGGGTGAGGAGTCAGCTATGGAATAACCGGCGTCCCGTTGCCCAAAGTCCTCCTCCCCGGGCCCCAGGAGGGCTCTCTCACAGGCCGATGTCCCGGATCCTTCCCCTCTGGGCAGGCGGCAGATATTTTCCACGAAGGGCGAGTTACAGGAGCTGTTTTCCCTTTTGGTGGGGCAGGTCCACAAGCAGACCCTCCCATTGCTGGCCCAGACACCAGTTCTGGATCCAGCGGGTAAACCACAGCCGGAGGTGAGCTTCTCCCGGAAGTTCCGGAGTACCAGCCACACCTCCCTCTAGGGCTCGTTCCGCACCGGTCCGGGGACCGACGGCAGCTCCGGGACTCTGGTGACCATCATCGGTCCAGGTCACATCGTAGGAGCCTTTCTCGGTCTTCTAGGCGAGAATGCTCCGACGTCGTCCTCTGACCGGCCGGTCTTTGCCGTCGCCGGTCCAGGGACCGGAGTTGGTTCGAGTGACGCCGGTCCTCCAGCTACCGACGACAGCGGAGTCTGGTCATAGGCGAGGTCAGACTATTCAAAATACTATAGTCAATCTCCTCATCCTCATCTTCCTCGACTTCCTCTCTCAGTTTGCAGCCTCAGGAGAGAAGGACTCAGCCTCGGCCGCCTCCAGACGATCCTACCTTTATGGACGTCATGAGGCATATCCAGGCCTCCAACGAGTGGGAGATGGAGGACCTGGACCCAGAACGCCGTAGACTTGTGAAATACCTGAAGCAAAAGGAGCCTAAACCTTTGGTGGTCCCACCTTTGGTGGATACTTTCCAGGACCTCACCTAACTACCTGGAAACATCCAGTTTCAGTCCCGCTGTCCCGAGAAGTCGGATAGGCTGTACAAGGCCCCGAGGGCAGAAGCTTCTCCTTGCTGAACACCCTCAGGTGGACTCTTCGGGGATCACAGCTGCCCATGATAAGTCCAGGCAGCTGAAACACCTCAGCTCACAGCCTCCCAACCCGGAGTCTTGCTATTTGGATCAGGTGGGCAAGAAGGTCTATTCTGCCTCCACCTGCTCCATACGTTCCCTCAGCTTCTTAATGCATATGATCCAGTACCAGAATGCGCTATGGGAAAGGGGACAAGAGCTGTTGAAGGTCCTTCCAGACTCTGACCAGAAGAAAGAGTTCCTGGACATTCTCAAATCGGGCTCAGACGTAGGCTCGCATGTTTTGAGAGCCTCGTATGATAGTGCAGATACGGCAGTCAGAGCAGCCGCTTCCAGGGTGTGCCTCCAGCGCCATGCTTGGATGAGAGTCTCTTGCTTTCACCAGGATCTGCAGGCCGGTATCAGGGATTTCCCCTTCCAGGGTGCCGTGCTCTTTGGGTAGGAGACGGAAGCCTTGATTTCTCATCTCCAGGAGTTGGGTAAGTCTATCTGGTCAGTCCGCCAGATGTACCGTGGCGACCAGCGTAGACAACGAAAACAGCCTTTTCATAAGCCCTCAGGTGGCCAAGGTCATGCCCGTGGAAACCAGCACAGGCAGAGAGGTGGCTTTCATAGGAGGTCCAGTAACCAACAGTCTGGTGGAGCTCCTACCCATGGGCCCAAGTCCTTCCAGGCCTCCTGCCCACACCGGCTCGACCCAATGACTCCCTTCTGCCCCCTTCCACAGGAAGACCCAGGGAGCTGGTCGGGCCGCTCTCCTTCAGCTTGAAGGGTGGAAGTCACTACTGCAGACCAATGGGTCTTAGACATCATCAGGAGGAACACACACTGGAGTTCATGGAGTTTCCCACCAGATACTCCACCAAAGCTTTCCATTATCCTCCTTCCTCACATCCCACTAATAGAAGGAGAGATTCAGACCCTCTTGCAAAAGAGGGCAATAGAGTTAGTCCCCTTACATCAGCGAGGAAAAGGGTTTTATTCACATTTCTCTTTCTGGTTCCAAAAAAGACATGGTACCTTCATCCCATTCTGGACCTCAGCCCTCTAAATCTCTTTATTGAGTACAAAAGGTTCAGGATGGTGACACTCCAAGGCCTTCTTCCTGTACTGCACCAAGGAGACTGGCTCTGTTCCCTAGACATGCAAGATGCATATATGCACATCGGGGTCTTCCCTCCCCACCGGAAGTTCTGAGGTTCCGCTTCCAAGGGGAGCACTATCAATTTCGAGTGCTTCCGTTCGACCTCTCTTCCGCCCCGCGAGTCTTTACCAAATGCTTGGCAGTGGTGGCTGGGGCTCTAAGGGGCTTAGGACACTACATGTTCCCCTACCTCGATGATTGGCTGCTTACAGCCCCGTCGCGGACAGCCCTGCTTCGCGCCCTCGGAGACACCTGTACTCTATTCTGAAGGCTGGGGATCGCCCTGAACCTACGAAAATCATCCCCAGAGCCCAGTCAGAAGCTCGTCTCATTGGAGCGGTCTTGGATTCCATCCAAGGCATGGCTTTCCTCCCCCAGGATAGGGGAGATCGCCTGCGGTAGATTTCAGAACGGATTTCAGTAACTCCTCAAGTTCCAGCTCGGAACGTCCTCAGGTTACTGGGGCACATGGCGGCGGCCATTCCTGTCACTCCCTTGGCTCGACTCCACATGAGGTTCCGCAATGGATGCTCAGGGTACAGTGGGACCAAGGCTGCGATGATCTGGACTCAAGGGTCAAGATCTCGGGGCCAGTCAGGAGAACTTTGCTTTGGTGGTTGGACCCCAGGAACTTGGAGAAAGGGGTCAGCTTCCATCTGGAGCCACCAGGTCAGACTCTGACAACAGATGCATCAGACCTGGGATGGGGCGCACCTGAGTGCTCATCGAATGCAAGGGGTTTGGTCACCCGAGGAGCGGTTCCTCCACATCAATGTACTGGAGATGCGAGCGGTTCTCTATGCCTTACAGGCCTTTCAGGAGGACCTGGTACTGGGCTCTCTTCTGGTTCAAACGGACAACATGGTGGTCATCTTTTCACATCAGCCAGGGGGCACTCCTCATACCCCTTTGCAGGGAGGTGATGAGAGTCTGGTACTGGGCGCTGGAGCGAGGCATTCTGCTGTCCGCAGTGCACGTTCCAGGCATCCTCAATGATCTGGCTGACAGCCTAAGCAGGTCATGGTCCAGAGTACACTAGTGGGAGCTGCTACAGTCCATAGCAGACCAGCTCTTCCACAAGTGGGGTCTTCCAGAGCTGGACCTTTTTGCATCACCACGCAACGCCAAACTGCCAGTGTTTTGCTTGCGAGAGCACGCACCTGGAGCTTTCTGGCCAGACGCGTTATCCCTCTGCTGGGCAGGGAGGTTTCTCTATGCCTTCCTGCCCTTCCCTCTCATTCAGAGAGTCCTACTAAAGTTGCAGACAGAAGGGGCCCGATGATTCTCGTGAGTCTCCCCAGATGGCCTCGGCAGATTTGGTTCCCACTCCTGCAGCAGTTATCCACAGAGCCTCCAATTCCGCTGCCCATATGCTCGCAGTTACTGTCCCAGAATCAGGGTTCGCTGGTCCATCCGGACCTTCGGTCCTTGCACCTACACGCCTGGCTCCTTCAGACATAGCTCAAAACAGATACGGGGTCTCCCCGGAAGTGGCGGCAGTCCTAGTTTCAGCGAGAAGCCCTCCACCCACTCCGCTCACGCTATGAAGTGGAGGTGTTTGTCTATGGGGTCAGCCAACATTTGGACCCCGTCAATTGCCCAGTGAACTCAGCGCTCTGTATCTCCTCTCCTTGTATCAAACGGGCCTGAGTTACTCCTCTCATCAAGGTGCATATGTTGGCTATCTCTGCCTATCATGCCCTTTGGGAGATAAGGCATTGGCTCAATTGATGTCGCCCAGATCTTCCTTAGAGGAATTCTGCATATGAGACCTCCCATCTGAGACCCTATCCCACCCTGGGACCTCCTCTTTGTGTTGGAGAAACTCACCCTTCCTCCTTTTGAACTGGCAGCAGATTGTGAGCTACGTGTACCTTTCTTGGAAGGTTTGTTTTTAGTTGTGGCTACCTCAGCTCGAAGGGTTTCTGAAATTCAGGCTCTGATGTAAAGAGTCGTGATTTAGTTTTCCACAGGAAAGTTTTCCTCAGAACAAATCCTAAGTTTCTTCCGAAAGTGGTCTCAAAGTTGACCCTCAACCAGTCTATTGACCTTCCTGTTTATTTTCCTTCCCCTTCTAATAGAGGGGAGGCTCTCCTTCTACACTGGATGTCCACAGGACTTTGAGGTATTACCTCAAGAGGACGGCTACACACTGTCAATCGGAGTAACTTTTTGTGGCCTTCGCGCCACAATGCTTGGGTGGACCGGTGACCAAGCAGACTATCTCGAAGTGGATAGTTCACTGCATCTCCTTCTGCTACGAGAAACACAATAAGCCCCTACCAGGCCTGGTCAGGGGTCACTCCACCAGAGGAGTGTCTGCTTCATTAGCCACCCTGAGAAATGTCTCTATAAGGGCCATATGTGCAGCTGCCACCTGGAACTTGGTGCATACCTTTGTCAAGCATTACAGCTTGGATATCGCCTCCAGATGCCGAGCTGGCTTCGCCTAGCTGTTTGCAAGGGCTTCTGTCCTGAGGCCTCTAGAGTCAGTATATTCCACCTCTCGGGGTCGTCTACCTCTTTGGCATGGGACTGCTTGGTATTCAGTCCTAACTGCTATAGCCTGCTGCAAGAGCTCCCACTCGAAGTAAGATAGTACAGTTACATAAGAACTTACCGTAACAGTAGATCTTCGAGAGGAGCTCTTGCAGCAGGCGTTACTTCCCACCCGCCTTCCCCCTCGAGGTGTGCAGATCCATCTTCATTTCCATCTCCATTTTCATTTTCTACAGTCTCTTCGTCTCATTCTCTTGTCAGGCCTTGTTGCGGGCCTTGGCGGGAGAACTGAGGTGGAGCTGGGTCCACTTCCTTTTGTACCCGGACCGACGTCAGGGCGGGGCCGACGTCGGGGGCGGTCCCTGCTGTGTACTACTGGCTGAAGTTTTCACTGGAGGGTCCTAGTGCCTGCGTGCATAGTCCTAACTGTTACAGCCTGCTGCAAGAGCTCCTCTCAGAGATCTACTGTTCACGGTGTCTGTAACTGCATTTCTTCGCGCGATGCTGAGGGAGGCACTGGAACCATCTCGGTGCAGTCTCCTTCTGGTGCCCTGTTTGGGCAAGATGGCAGAGCGCCTTCCACTGTCTGTCACAGGACTCTCGGTCTCCACTTCTTCTTCTGAATCAACTTAGTCGGACAGGCAGTCTTGCTCTTGAGCTGACTGCTCAGGTAGGCAGTCTAGTAGTTTTCTCGACAGGCCATGACCAGCCCTCTGAGGACCTGACAGTGACTACTGTGGTCAGGGTCAGGGTACTGACCAGCAGGCAATGGTGCAGGCCACCATTGCTCTGCAGCCTGGCCTTGGAGGGTTCACTGACCCCCTCAGTGGTGGTACCCCCCTCAAGTGGCGTGCCTAGATCACCCAACTTTGGGGCCGATCGGAACACCCACAGGAGGGGAGGGTAGTGCTCCTTGGCTAGCTCCTTCAGGGGCTGACTAGGGTTGCCAGCTGCCTAGGCTGGCTCTCTTGAGGAGGAGGCCGCTCTCGGATTCTGAGGGGTGTGAGTTCTGTTTGGCGGCCTTTTTCCAGAACCCACCCGGGCTCTGGGAGGAGCCATAGTACGGATCTCCACTCTTCCCCCTCAGTTTCTTTGAGAAGCCCTATTCTTTGGAAGGAGGGGGCCGTCCTTCTGGATCTACATGTCCCCGGTCACCTCACAGGGGGGAATCTTCTGGGCGCAGCCAAGGCAGTTCCGAAATGGTTGTTCAGCTGTGGGTTGTGGTGTCTTCCGCAGCACCTTCTTCTGCTGGTGTTCCTGGTCCGCTCCCTAGCCCAGGCGGAGGTCAGTAGACTTCTTCTCGGCTCTGCCTATTCCTCTGCCACATTCTCTGGCACTCCCAGGCATCCTTGGTCCTAGCTGGCCTCTCTCCTGGGAGCAGTTCAGGGTCATGGATGCTCGATTCACCGCTTATGTCAGGGCAATGGACAGTCAGGTTTTTCAATCTCCCCCCGAGCAGCCACCCTCTGAACAGTTGAGGTCCTCTAACTCCTCATCCCCTCTTGGGAGAGGAGACTTCTGTCCACATCTCCTGAGCCACTGATCTTGCGGAGTATCAGCGATTCCTCGAGGATGTTGGAGGACCTGCACATCACCCCTCCCACTCAAGGCAATCCAGAACACTCAGCACACGCCTTTCTAGGTGACTTCAGCAAGGACACAGTTGTGGTGCCCTCCCTGGCCTGCTCCCTTTCGGGAGGTGTCATTGCATTCCTGGCAGAGGCCCTTCTCCGGAGTTCCTGCCCCTAGTGATCTCTGCCAGCGGTATTGTCCCCCCCCCCCGGAGTCTCCAGGTTCCATGCCTCATTCTCAGTCAGGATTGTCACAGCTGGACACTCCTGATGGGCTTTGTGCCCTCCACTGTGACCAGCCCCCAGATCAGGACTCCTTGGATTTTGACTTCTGAGGGAGGAGGACCTTCTAATTGGCACGGTTGCTGCTCTCCATCACAGCACATCATGCCCACTATGCAACCTATGATAGGTTCTTTGGTCCAGGCTGGGTCAGCTCCTAGCCTCTTTGCCTGACATGGAGCAAACCAGACATGCCATCGCACTCTCTGCACGTGGCCTGGAGCTAGCAAGGCACCAAGCTTTAGGGCATCATACGATGCCACCAAGGTAGCTACCAGGGTCGAGGGACGGTGATCTGCACCAGGCGGGCATGGCCACTGTCTTCCGGTTGTCACCCTTGGCCCGGCATGGGGTGATTAACTCCGCCTCACCTGAGAACCTTTTCTCGAGAGGGACAGCTTGGCACTTCTTTCTCCGGGAGGTCCTCGCTCACTCTCCCACTCCCGGCCTCCAGGCCCCGAAGCTTCCCTAGTGTGTCACCCACTGAGAGCTAAGGGACTTGTCCCTTAAAGTTAAAAATAAGACCCCTGAGGGGGGGGCTCGGCACTCACCCAAAGGTGATGAACGGTGAAGATTGACACAGATAAGATACGAAGATTACATACCTACCATAATTATGATCTTTCTGTGTATCTTCACCATTCATCACAATCCTGCCCTCCATCCCCCTGGGGCCTCAGTCTCTGGGTCCATCTCCCTCTCTGTGCCCAGCCTTGCCCCCCCCTCTTTTGTCAGGAGTGGAGTAGACAGGGGCACATAGGGGTGATATTTCTAAGGGGAGAGTGGTCAGTATGGAGGGCACTCCTTCTCCAGTGCTCTAGCTCCACCCCTGTGGGGTGGGAGTTGGCAGTTGCCCTCCATTCTCTCCTCCTCCTTGTTCCCATCCATCTTTAATTTTCTTTGTCCGAGAGACATATCGTTATTTAAAAATCTTTTTCTCTGAGAGGGGAGAATTCCCTGTGTCCTGTCTTTCTTCCAGAATAGCCATTTTCTGCTTTTGAAGTTTTTGCCAGTGATTTCATGCCTTGAATTCTGACAATCAGCCTTTTGGCTACTTCTTGCAGATCTTACTTTGAGACACAGCTCTTGCAGCAGGTTACACCAATAGGACTGATGCCTGCAGGCGCCAGGACCCCACAGAAATTTTCTAGCTAGCAGTATCCAGCGGAGACCACTCCTGACATTGGCCCCACCCCCAACGTTAGGCATCATACAAAAGGAGGCGGTCCCTCAGAATCTCCAGTTCTTTTCCCACCGTCGACTCGCCAGCATCGGCCTCACCTGCTCCAATGAATGACATCTAGAATTCCACAAGACCGTCCCAGGTCACCTCCGGATGATGCCTCCTTTTCCAAAATCATGAGGCACATCCAGGAGAACATGGGATGGGAAACGGAAGACCTAGACCCTGAACAACAGCGTCTAGCTCGATATCTTTGGCAGAAGGACCCTAAGCCTGTAAAGGTGCCACTTTGGTGGACACCTTCCCGGATGTCACCATGGCCACGTGGAAACATCTGCACTCCACCCCATGGGTGCCAAGAAAGGCTGACCGCGAAGGACCCATACTTGGCGAACAACCCCTGGCTGAGTCACTGGTCATCACGGCCTCCCATGACAGGTCTCAACGACTGCAACATTTGAGTACACAGCCTCCAGACCAGGTGTCCAAGCTTGGACTCACTAGGTAGGCACACTGTATGCTTCGCTACATGCTTCATTAGGTCACTGAACTACCTGACACACATGGTTCAGTTTCAGATTGCCCTATGGGAACAGGGTCAAGACCTAGTCAAAGCACTTCCGGATGGTGAGCAGAAGGAGGAACTTCTGAACCTCCTTCACACTGGGTCGGACGTGGGGATCCAAGTTCTGAGAGATGCCTACAATTCAGTGGACTCTGCAGCCAGGGAGCAGCCTCAGGCATCTGTCTCCGAGACACTCATGGCTTGCGTCTCCGGATATACCCGGATATCCAGAAAACATCCTGGGCATCCCTACAACAGCGAGGTCCTATTTGGTGAAGATTCTGAAAAGTTGATCAACAAATTACAGGACGCCGGAAGGCAGTAAGGACTGTACAGGGCTCAAATCTGGTTCCTTCTCAGAGGAACTAGAATCATTTTCGCAGCCGCAACAATGGCAACAGCCACGCTCTGGCCAGCAGCAAAGGGCAACTTCAAATGTAAGGCCCAGCCTAAGTCTTCCCAGGCCAAGGTCAAAGATATATCAAGCCTGCAGGGGTAATGCCGCCACAGCATGACTCCTTCATGGCCCCGCCCTCCTCTGGATCAAAGGGAAGAAAAGGTCAGGGTCACATCGCCGCCACCTTTCTGGCTGGCAGGTCATAACCACGACCGGTCCTCCAATTGCTGACAGAGGACACTTTATAGAATTCCTTGACCACCCACTGTCAAGGCCTTCCTGCTTTCCCGTTATTTGGGTCAGCATGCACTGCTCATACAGCAGGAAGTGCTCGCGCTTCTGGGAAAGGAGGCTATAGAGCATGTACTCAGGAACCAGAGAGGTGCAGGTTATTATTCCCACTTTTTCTGGTTCCCAAAAGATGGGATCTCTGTCCCATTCTGGATCTCAGCCACCTCAACGCTCGGTCCTTACAGACGCTTCAGCATGGTGATCCTTCCAGGTTTAATTCTATGCTCAAGCAGGGCGCCTTCTTAGTGTCTCTGGACATGCAGGATGCTTAACTACACATGCCTATAACTCGAGTGCACAAGAAATTCTTGCACTTCAAGTTTCTGGGTCGCCATTACCAGTTCTGAGCCCTCCCCTTCAGACTGTCTTCGGCACCTCAGGTATTTACGAAGTGCATGGCAGTCGTAGTGGCGGCTCTCAGGAGACAAGGCCACTGCATGTTCCCATACCTGGATGACTGGCTCCTCATGGCCCCCTCTCGGGAGGCTCTGATGTCCGCGATCCACTATACTCATTCCCTCTTTGGGTTGTTAGCATCATCATCAATCAGGAGAAGTCACACCTGGTTCCATCGCAGAGACTGAAGTTCATAGGTGCAGTCCTGGACACCGTCCAGGGGAAAGCCTTTTGCCCCAGGACAGAACGGAACACATCAGATCCCTCATAAGGGACATCTTGACAAAGAAGACGGTCCCAGAAAGACTGATCCTTGCCTGCTTGGACACATGGCTGAGGCCATTGTGACAGTCCCTTTAGCCCGTCTTCACATGCGGGTGACCTAGTGGATGTTATGGGTACAATGGGATCAGAAGCAAGACCATCTGCAACTCCCAATTGATCACGAATGCCGCATCCAGGATTGACAATGGTGGTCAAACCAGAGCACCTATCGGGTGGAGTCTTTATTGCACCATCTCCAATCGTGACACTCTCCACGGATGCCTCAGGGTTCAGTTGGGGAGCACACCTCGATGGGGTCAGGTCTCAGGGCTCGTGGACACCCCAGGAAGCTCATCTCCACATAAATATTTTGGAAATGAGAGCAGTCCTATATGCCTTGCAGGCCTTCTAGTCAGAGATTCCACCGGGTACTCTGCTGCTGCAAATAGACAATACCGCGGTGATGTATTACCTCGACAAACAAGGAGGCACTCATTCCTACCCACTTTGCAGGGAGTCCACGAGGGTGTGGGATTGGGTTCTACAACACAGCATAAACCTTATTGCTGTACTTGTCCCAGGAGTGGACAACGTTATCGAGGCAGTCTGAGTCGGTCTCAGGCCAGAGTCCACAAAAGGGAAATACTCCAGGAGGTGGTAGAGGATCTGTTTCGTAGATGGGGGACACCAGAGTTAGATCTTTTCACGTCCCCATCCAACGCAAAACTGCCTAGTTTCTGCTCGCTACATCCAGGGCCTGGTGTTTTCTGGCAAGACGTGTTGTCCCTCTCTTCGATGGGCAGATTCCTCTATGCATTTCCTCCCTTCCCATTGATCCAGAGGGTTCTTTTGAAACTCCGCAGAGAGCAGGCGACGCTGATACTAATACCACCCCCTTTTGGCCCAGGCAGATTTGGTTCCCTCTGCTGCACCAGCTGTCTCAGGAACCTCCGGTGCCTCTGCCAATCAGCTGTCACTTATTGTCCCAGAAGGTAGGATCCTTGGTCCATCCGGACCTTCGCTCGCTGAACCTGCACGCCTGGCTCTCTGGACATGAGCTGTCATGCGCTACGGGTGACAGATGTTCTATGACTGCTAGAAACTGCCACCATGCCACATACACTATGAAATGGCACAGATTTTGCCTCTGCCTGCTAATTAGGGTTTTCTCCGCTGGATTGTCCAGAAGATTCGGTGCTAGACTACCCTCCTGTCCCTATTTCAGGCAGGCTTGGCATACCCTCAATAAAAGTACACCTTTGTGCCATTTCGTCTATCACACTCATATAGGCCTACGGTCCATAGCTCAGTTGGAAACCGCATGAGCATTCTTGGGAGGCATCCTCCACCTTAGGCCTCCGATTAAGGATCCCATTCCTCCGTTGGACTTACCTTCGTCCTGAGCAGCTTACGCTGCCACCTTTTGAACCAGCCATGGATTACGAGAAACATCTTCTGGCATGGAAGACTTTATTTTAGTTGCTGTTATTCCGCCAGAAGGATTTCTGAGCTACACACAGTTATGTGCAAAGAACCTTATTTGTTTTTTCACCAGGACAGGGTGTCCCTAAGGACAAACCTAAAGTTTCTACCTAAGGTGGTCTCAGCCTCACCCTTAATTAGAACAGTGACCTGCCAGTGTACTTTCCTAAATACTGTAATAGAGGAGAGGCCCCAGCACACTCTAGATGTGCATAGGTGTTCAAGATACTACCTGATCAGAACCAGGCAACACCGTAAATCTGATCAGCTTTTTGTCCCTTCGGCCATAGGATGCTGGGGGCTCGGTTTCTAAACAATCGCTGTCCAGGTGGCTCATCCATTGTATCACGCTCTGTTACCAGAAGTATAGCAAACTCACTGGCCTCGGTTAGGGAACATTCCACAAGGGAGAAGGCTATCTCCTTTGCACACTGAAGAATGTGTCCACTTCAGCCAACTGAGCAGCAGCTACTTGGAGCATTGTGCACACCTTTATCAGGCATTACAGCTTGGATGTTGCATCACGGCGAAGAGCTGGTTTTGGTCTAGCAGTCCTTCGGGGACTACTATCCTAGGCTTCGGTCCAACTGCAGTCTCTACCTAGCCTCCTCCACCTATGAGGGATTTCCAGAATTGCTTGGGAATCAGTCCTAATGGTGTAACCTGCTGCAAGAACTGTTTCTCAAAGTAAGATAGTACAGTTATGTAAGAACTTACCGTAACAGTATATCTTCGAGAACAGCTCTTGCAGTAGGTAGTTTCCCTCCCACCATCCCATCTGGAGGTAGAGTTTTTCCGTTATCTCACTACCTAGGATTAGGTGTTTGTAACACCGCTCTGAATGCCTTCTTTGAAGGCGGATACTCAGTCTCCACTTCTGATGTCACCTAGCGGCCGGGAGTCTCCAGCGTGAGAACTTGGGATTCTGGGGGACGGCCCCTTTTGTATGTTGCCTGATGGAGGCAGGGCCGACGTAAGGGGCGGTCCCTGCTGGATACTGCTAGCTGCAAATTTCCATGGGGTCCTGGCACCTGCCGACTTCAGTCCTAATGGTGTAACCTGCTGCAAGAGCTGTTCTCAAAGATCTACTGTTACGGTAAGTTCTTGCATAACTGTACTTTCCTGTACAATCTGGAGAAAAGTCAAGGTTCCAGGGGATGGTGGTTACATCTCTCCTCCCCCTCTCACGCTTATCCTAAACCCTCATTTTTCCTATTTCCAGAGATAGGGCCCCACCAATCCTCTTAGACTTCTTCCTGATTCTGTCTTCTCAGTTATTTATTTCTCCTTTATGTTATATATCTTTTCCTTTATCTGTCCCTTGGACTTTCTTGTCCCACCCTTCCAACCCTTTTCCTCACCTCTCCGGTGACTCAGAACTGGCGGAGGGCAGAGTCGACAGCACCTAACGGCCAACTCATGCCAAGGCAGTGCTTGCCTTGAGGATGGTGCCGATGGTGCTGCTCCACCCATCCCCCCAAAGCCCTGGGGTCATGACCTCAGGCCATATACCAAAGGTGATGAATGGTGAAGTTGCACAGAAAGATCATAATACGGTAGGTACATAATTTTCATTTCTTCTTGTTCTTCTTCCCTTCAGGTGATTCTGACATTCAGAGGTGGTGGTGTTTTTGTTTATCCTCAATTTGGGGTTTTGACCTCACTTGGAGGATTTTTATGGGGTATTACTTAATTATTACTATAATTCCAACCATTTGGGTGGTAGATATAATTTTGTAGTTCTGAGACCTGTCTTTCCAGGCTCCAAGGAAATTGAAGGTTTACAGCCAAGGCAGTTGGTTAGAGGCAGTGTTTGAAAATCAGCATGGTCAAAGATTCCATCATTTGCATAGCATTCCATCTCTCCAGGCAGTTCAGTCTTAAAGGGACACTGCAGAAGTTATGAACACCTGAGTATCATTGGGAAGAAACAAGATTACCATGGTGAGTAATTTTTATGTTTGCTTGCATGCATGTGCAAGAAACATAGTGCCATCATCGGAGTTTACAGAGGTGTGGCAGCCCTCTTCCAATTCAGTCAGTGTGTTTGCAGGCGCGGCCCCAGTTCTCCAATGACTGCTGCAGCTGTCTATGACAGCAGTAAAAATGCAGTGGCACACAGTTGAAAGGGGCGACGATCAGTGAGCAGCGATAAGATATCGCCTGCCCGCGCGCTACCCCCCACACACACACACAGCCTGCCTCGGGAAGACTCTCCTTCACACAACCCCACTGCAATCTTGTCTTATATAATGCACAGACCCAGCACATCCATTTCTCTTGCTCAGTTCAGGAAATTAGTATATGATATACTTGGGCTATTTTGCAAATGCGCTTATATAAACACTGAAAGTTGAACTCATAAGCACTACGTGTATTCAAGTTCTGTCCAGAAAAAGTGTTATTTTCATTGACCCCCTACTAAATCAGAATTCCCAGGCCACTGTTGTACAGTTCTGTGATTAGCTGATGCAATCAGCCACTTTCATTGCATTTTTAGTGAGACATTAACCTCGAGCTATGCAGAGACCATAAAACACGACTCAGCGGTGTCTGTAATTAATTCTCATTGTGCATTTCCCAGCCAACAACTCTAAAAACGCAAGTGGGGTACAAAGGAGATGCGATTCTATCCCAGCATATTATTTTATTCAAATCTGAAAAAGCTAGTCGCCTTTGTATTACTTTTCATGCACTGAAGTTTAGCTAGCCATGAACGATATTACCTTACACAGGTAATGTGCAGGCAGTCAGTATCGCCCCTGGCTAGTTTAAGTTATTTCTATTTGTAGAGATTTTAAGGGCACAAATAGGATGTGTGCATGTATCTATTTGTTTCAAAGCTTTTATCAGGAAGTCAAACGGAACTGATAACTTGTTTCCATATATGTCCTGGGTGTATAACTACAGTAGGTGTTCTTTTGTCAGGAGGTGGAGGATCAGAAACTCAGAAGTAGCTAATAAAGTAATGAAAAATTAGGTTCTCTTACTATTTTCACTGGTTACAAAAACGTTATTTCTAAGGCAATTTTAAAATACCTAATCAATGAGCTGTTATACTGCTTTACAGTCGGGATACACTTGATTACTACAATGGATGCTATATAATGATAGTTACAATTTGTATTTCCAGTCTGAGGTTTCCACTTGTCCTGATTTTGACAGGGTAGTCCTGATTTGGTCGGCTGTGTCCTGTCAAAACGTGAAAATGCTTCAAGTCCTGATCTTATATAGTAGAAAAAATATTTTCATACTTTCCTGTAAATGTTGCATAAAACTATAACACCTTAACTAAAATATATTGAAATGATCAGAAGCAATATGAACAACTAAAAATAAACAAAAAGGAAAATCCTACGAGACTAAGTATTAATTCCGATTATTTAGAGAAAAAGAGTCTGTTGCATTTGTCGAGGTTACATGTTGTCCTACAAGAAATCATGTTTCAGTAAGAAATGTTCCACTTTGGACTTCTTAAAAGGTGGTAACCCTAAATTCCACAACAGCCTCAGCAAGATGTAGAAACACCTACACTGGTACCTGTTCTGAATTGAAGCGCACGGCAGTCACGTGATCCAGGTGCGATGATGAGATTCAACTTATGACCTCTCCCATATCACAGAAAGTTCAGAGATGTGTACAATGGTACATTACTGCTTGAGATCTATTTTGTGATAGTATGTGATAGACTAGTTGTCGGCTTCTATGCCCACTATGTATGGAAACAATACAAATATTGTAAGGGCTTCCTGTCAGACAGCTTGACAGGCAGATAGGAATTAGTATATTATAAACCTACACTGTTGCTACAAATGAAAAGTGGCCTTAATACAATACTATAGATAATTGCATTATCGAAAAATAACCACAATGCAGCTATAGCTGCATCACTTTATGGGTTCCCCATTCAAAACAAATGCAGTTTAATTATAAATAACATTCTAGGAGATGCTTCGTACATGTGAATGAATTTGTTGTAGTGGACTGGTTATAGCTCCTGGTTAATAGTTATTCTGTTTGAATCGCATTTTTTTTCACTTTAATGGCATCTAAATGTGCGTTAGTGCATGATGCATCCTTGATATACTACAAACGCACTGTGTTTATTTGTGGAAAATGTTAAAATTATTAATGTCCTACACTTTGATTGGGTAAAGGAGTGCCTGCTTCTTTTAACGCTATTCATTCTGATGGCTTGAAGTCTTACACTTTCTCTTGTCTGTATCAGCGGGTGGGGTTAGCGAGGGTATTGATCCACCGCAAGGGGTATTGATCCACCACAGTGACATTTTTTCCACAGAATTTTATTATTAGAAATTGCACGTGCACAGGCAATTACTGTTTCAATGTGTCGCTGCTTTTCTATTTAATAGTACACCGCTGTAGAAATACGTTTCACGCTTTGGATAATGAAACCTGGATTAATTTGTTTACTATAACATAATCTATGCTCATTAAAACTGAAGTTGAACAGATAACCAATGAAATATTTTCTGTGCATATACCTCCAAGTCCCACATAAGATGAGAGGTCCCTCATTTTAGCAGTCAGAAGCCTTTTCCTCAGGAATATGGTTCTCATTGAACACTGTTATTAGCACATATCTTATCAGTCCATTATGAACTGATAGAACGCAGTCTTTATTAATCACATTGTTCAATGTAGGGCCAGCTTTGACTGTTATGAACACGACAGCACTAATTTTGTCGGTTCCATCTTCCTTGGCATATGTACTACATTTTGCCGGTTTTAAGCTAGCATATCCCATATATAGGTTAGGAAAGTTTGGAACGATATGATAGTTTTAGCCAACAACAAATTAATCTTTTTCAGGGGTGGGTAGAACTACCAATATACCACTTTACTTAGTATTAACACTTTATTGCGTTATTGAGTATTTTCTCAGAAATGAAAGAATTTGCAAGGCAAGGCAGAATAAAAGCTGAGTGATCTGACTGAAACTACTGTATTATGGAACAGCAAACCAATCCGCTCTCCTTTATTTGCTGTTTTCTTCCTCTGATGAAAATGGTCCTCCTAGTCAGTTTATCACACTTGTGTTCTTTTCCTTCACCATATACAAGCTATTCTGGCATGCACGTCTGCCCCACCCCCTTCAACGAAATTGCTGCTGGTTAAGGACAGACTGCTTGTAACACAACTTCAGTAACACACATTTCCCTGTTGTAAGAGATAATTGGTTGAATACAGCACAGCAGTATTGAAATGTGCATCCTCCTCATTCATCTCATCTTCATCTAAACTCACTTAGACAAAGCACCCTGATTTTCGTTGCTCATTTTCAAACAAAATCACACTATCTCAGCACTACCTCAGTACTTTTGCTTGATCTTCTTTGAAAGGGGCCTGTCTATAGTTTTACTGCTTTGTAATGCTGCAATATTGTGGGCAGAATACTGGGCACAGTGCACGTCTGCAATCCCTCTGTGACCTGAACAAAGCTAAGCAGTAAAAGAGGATGTGCTTCTAATGGATGCTCTAGAGGTATACAAAGGCAGCAATTAGGTGGTATATTTTGGCATTCCCTGCAACAAAGCAGTCATGAGTAAGTGCCACAATACACAGGTTATGGTATAAATTATAGAAGCTAAAAAGGGTAGGCGCACACAAGACATAATGAGCCAGAAGTAACACTTCTGTGCTGTGACATGAGCACAGATAGTTTTAGCCAACAACAAATTAATCTTTTTTCAGGGGGTGGGCAGAACTACCAATATACCATTGAGCACATTCATTTTTTAAACCATCCCTTCTTTTGGGCTTAGGTGGCTTGTTGCACCACTTATGAAAGTCTCTACAGAAAGTCCTAGCAAGAACATTGAAATACAAAGTGAAATACACGTTACCTGCACTGGGAAAATTATAGAACTATAAAGGTTCACAGAAGTATTGGTGACAATAAAGTAAAACCCCTTTCTGTTGTTCAAAATAGCTATATACTGTATCAGTCGAAAACAGATTCATATTTTGCGACCAAATAGTGAATTGAGACAACCCTTTTCATTGTAGCCTAAGATACAAAGATTTACTTTTACTTCATATTAACACTGAACAAAGAACAAAATACACTAGAATTGCATGCTCAATATATATACAGTAATAAACTAACAAATATAATGATTTTGAATTTACAGGAACACACGTTTACTTTATTTTTTTTTATTTCCAGCACTCCATTTGAAAGCATCAAAATAAACAATCGGGACACAAGAAATCGGATGTCATGATGCAACAGAAGTTCACTGTACTAGAATGTGAAGCTTCAAGACAGTGTTGATATCTACTAGACTAACCATCCTGTCAATAAAAATACACAGGGATGCATTTCTTACATCAACATATTATGGAGTTGCGTTATTGAGTATTTTCTCAGAAATGAAAGAATTTGCAAGGCAAGGCAGAATAAAAGCTGACTGATCTGACTGAAACTACTGTATAATGGAACGACAAACCAATCCGCTCTCCTTTATTTGCTGTTTTCTTCCATCTGATGAAAATGGTCCTCTTAGTCAGTTTATCACACTTGTGTTCTTTTCCTTCACCATATACAAGCTATTCTGGCATGCATGTCCGCCCCACCCCCTTCAACGAAATTGCTGCTGGTTAAGGACGGACTGCTTGTAACACAACTTCAGTAACACACATTTCCCTGTTGTAAGAGATAATTGTTTGAATACAGCAGTATTGATGGGGTAGTTCAGTTGAGGATGGCTCTTTACAGAAATTATTGTTCTGGTATACCATAGCTTGTTTATAATGTTTGACTTGGGTAATTTCTTTTAGTTGGGGGCATATTCTGATTGTATTCTCTGGAAAACAGGCTATAGACATTGGGCAATAGCTAGTGCCCCACCCCCCAACCCACATCCTTTTGTATTGTTCACCATATTAGCATAAAGGTGCAGTTGGTCCAGATTAAAGTTGTGCTGCTTCTAATTGAAGAATGCATTGATAGCCACCGAAAATATTTTCCATTTAATTAGTTAACACACACACATACACACACACACACACACACACTCCTGTTACTTTACAAAGGGTTGGTAAAAAACATGTATTTCTGTCTTGGAACAGGGTTCCTGTACACCTTATTTCTTAAGAGCCTGGATCTTAGAGTACAAAAAAGTAGAGTTTTCAATGGAAAGAAACTCAGGTTCTAAAATAAATTAACAAAACAAATGTAAACATTTATTTATTAAATTTGTATTGGAAATGAAGGCTGCCTTTAAGATAAAATAACAAAGCAAATGAAGATGTTTGTTTGCTAAAAGGGAAAGGCCTTATGTATAAAATTCCTAATGGTTTACAGTAAAACAAGGCATTTATTGCCCACACCTGAAGGGTTTCATGACTAACATATATAGCAATACTCACCAGTCACTGGTTTTGTGTGTTTGTTTGTTTTACCAAGAAAAGTGGACTGGGTGATCAGGTTCCATTTTCAGCTGTATCTGGGAACAAGACAACAACAGTACAAATATTAAGTTACGCAAACATAACTACATTTGTACAATAAGTTACAAAAGAAACAGGCAGTTAGATGTGTTATGCAAGTAACTGTAAAGTTCATGTTTGAACTAAAGTTTCATTTTGGGTGTGTAGATTAATGCTCACTGGTAAAACATTACAAGATTTAGACCTGAACTGGAAAAAAGAGCATTCCCTAGTCCTTGTTCAATATCATTTTCCTGGAATGTTTTAGTACCTGAGACCCTTAGAGCGTGTGGGTTGAAAACAATAAGTAGTTTATTAGTCAATTGCAGCACTTGTTTGTTATTACATATAGTGCAGAGCATGCTGCAACACTGGGAGGAAGTGCTGAACCTGGGAAAGTAACAGTAAGCCAGCATTAAGTAGGCACCTGCACGATCTGGATGGTGCGGAGAAAGGAAAAGGAGCAACATTATTAAACTGTGACCTAATATTCTGAAAGAAGAGTAGAAGATCATATGCAATATAAAAGATCCATATTTGAGAGTAGTCAAGAGAGATTGTTTAGCTAGGGTAATTATCGTCCAACGCTTCTGCAGGACACGCCTGTGGAAGGTAGAAAGAGTAGGGGTTGCTAGAAGGGAGACTGAACTGTTTGCAGTGTGATTAAGAGCAGAAGAAAAAAATTAAATTGCAAAATGACACCATTTCTAATTAAATAATTTTAGCATTGGCAAAAGTAACAACATCAACAACAAAATTAATTATTTTTTAAAGGACAGTTTTGCTGACCCTGTAAACCATTTTCCCAGTACAAGCTGATTTTTATGTTTTTTATGCTTGCTTGCATGCATGTGCAAAAAACATAGTGCCATCATCAAGTTTTCGGAGGTGTGGCACCGTCTTTCAATTCAGTCAGTGTGTTTGCAGGCTCAGCTGCAATTCTCCAGTGAATGGATGGGGAAGTGTTAGCAGCCAGAAATTAATGGTTGCCGAGGTGGGATGCTACATAAACCCGGGGAGGGTTATTAAAGCATCCCACACCGAGGGCAACCATTCATTTCGAATTTAAGCACACTTCCCCATCTTTATTAATTATAATTGCTGGTCAGCAATTTTTCCTAGGAGCTTGTGCTGCTGTTATACAGACACACACACACACATATACACTCACTCACACTGTCTCTCTCTCTTTTAGTGGGAAAAGAGAGTTTCATTGTAAGGAGTCTTTTTTTTAATAGCCATTTCTTTTTACTTTGAAGACTTTGGGGTTTCACACTGTTGGGATCGCGCTTATCTTTGAGAAGCACTTCGGAGCTGTTTCCTGGGTGTTTAAGTGCATCTGAGCCATTTATTGTTCTGTAGTGTGGGTTGTGGAAAGCAGGATTAACCAGATAATTTTTTTAAATTAAAAACAACAATGACTCCTGGTGTGGCGGCTCCTCGATGAGCGCGATGAGGAGCCGCCATAGTTTCATAGTGTTTAGCCCACCCATTAACAGTGGAGAGCCAATCAGGAATGGCTCCTCTGGGACTGACGTGGTGCGTTTGCCATTATAATGGTAAATTATAACTGGCTAAGCCTATGGAACAAATTGCTGGCCAGTTATTATAATGTAATAAATAGGGTTTTTCAACTTTACTGCATATCTTGCACTTTGGGATTTTCTCAACATGGGGTTTTGAGACCCTACTCTGAATTCTGTCACTGTCATGGCATTAATCAGCCCCAAAGGTGATTCTGTGGTCACTGCACGGAACCACCTTTCGGGACTGATTTATGAAATGACAGTGTCACAGTTCATGAGGTAGGTCCCCAAAACCCTATGTTGAAAATTTAGTGAAAAATTCCAAAATGACTTTTACGATCATCGCTTGCTGTTCCTACACACACTATAAGTTCGCGAATTTTCAATATGTTCACTCCAGATTTTCAACATTGCCATTTTACCATACCTCCTTATGAGCAGTACAGCTGTAATTTCTCATCTGACCCAAATGTGTTTTCATGCATGTAGCGTACAATGGCGCAGTCGTGTGTGAAATCAATGTTTGGGACAGATTAAAGAAAATCACAGTGACACTGTTCATGAGCAGAGGTGTTAAAATGGCTATGTTAAAAATTTGGTGAAATCGTCCATAAAATGACTGTGTTACGGCGACCATTGAGCAGTTTTCACGCACCTAGTAAATTCATGGATTTCTAATATTTTCAGTCCAGATTTTCACCACTGGCATTTTCCACACTTCCTTATGAACAGTACAGCTGTCATTTTCACACCATCACCGAAATGTTTTCACTTCAGCGCAGAAATGCGTGGTCGCTGTGGAAATCACTGTTCAGGACAGATTAAGAAAATCCAATGACACTGTTTATGAGGAGGTTACAAAATCCCGTGTTGACAATCTGCTGTAAAAATCCCCAAACTAATTGCATTACAGGTGTGCATTGCTGCTTTTCTATGAACGCCTGGACTTCATCAGTTTTTAATGTTTTCACTGCAGAATTTCCAACATTACCATTTTTACCTCCCCATGAACAGTACAGCTGTCATTTTTACATCCTGTTCAAAATGTGTTTCATACCTGTGGTGCCAAATAGCGTAGTCACTGTTGAAATCACCTTTCAGCTAACAAACTGATATTGCCACTGTTCATAAGGTGGGAGACACAAAAAAAGGTTGAAAATTTGGAGTGAAATGTTAATGAACGCCTGAGGCATTAGGGTTTCCACCATAACGCCCCCAGCCTGTAGAGATTGAGAGGCATCAGGGGTGTGGTTTGGGATTCTCGCCTGTAATGCTCATACCATTCACACCCTGCAGCCAGTGAGAGGCATCGAGGTGAGCCTTGCACTCTTAGGCCCCAAAGTTCACCCACTCTCTCTCCAGGACCCCATCTCACTGTATTTCCTGATAGAATGGGGTGAGCATAAGGGCCAAAGACCTCATAGTACACCGTGACACTTGTCAGTGTCTGCAGGGTAGGGTGGTGAAAAGGCATGGCCGTTATGCCTAATGACCCAAAGACACACCCCAATGCCTGTCAGTCTCTGCAGGGTGGTGGTGCAGTTGCCTTCAGCTCAATACTTCACTGCCATTCCTATTATGCAGCTCTCTAACTCCTACACTACCAATGCCAATGCCAGCAAGCAAACATTCGGCATTGACAAATGCTTGTTTCTTCCTCCTGTCATACCGCTCTGTCAGCAGCTGCTTCCAGGAACTCTGCATGGCTGCTACCTGGAAGTCAGACACACTTCCATTTCCATTACCACATGACCTCAAGTCATGCCAGGATGCTTGTTTTGGGGCCTCAGTTCTCCAATCTCGGTTTCCTAAATAGGGGGTGTGCGTCTTGCCTTCTTCTTTTGGAGAACTGCTAGGAGTCTGCCAGATAGTGTGGATAGTACAACATATCCCTGTCTCTAGAAACACAGGTTACTCACCTGTAACAGTAGATTTCACTTGAGATAGAGTGCTTGCAGCAGGTAACACACAGGACTATGCCGCCAGGCACCTAGGATCCACAGGCTTCAGCTAGGGTCCAAGATGGGGACCAACCTCATGTCGGCTCCATACGACTTCAGCCATCAGATAAAGAGGTGGTCCCCAGCACCACCAGTTCTTTTCCCGCCATCGACCCAGCATCTCTGCTCCACGGATGCCTCTTGCTTCCCGTTGACTGCCATTTTGTTTGACACTCCATGCAGTTCAACTCACGAGTATTCGATTGCCTCTTTTATGTCTACCGAGCCTTCTACATCTACACTGTGGCAGAAGGCTAAGTGTGCATGCAGCAAGCAGATTCCAGCAAAGGATGGCCATTTGGCCTGCCTCTTGTTCCTGGGACCCAGAGCACAAGATAGATGACTGCCTGCACTGTCAAAGCTTCAACCAGCACTCTCATCCACCATCTGAAGACTCTAAAGGCCTACCTCCTGGAAAAAGTGGCTGCTATGCAGAAGTCACATTCTGGCACAGCTCCTCCTCATCCCTCTGCACATGATGCTTCCCCAAGGAGAAAAAGCACTGGGGAAGCACCACGAGAAGGATAAGGAAAGGTCCTGGTTGGACTCACCATCATGCTCCCCACACAAAGGTAAGGCCTCCTCTGGCTGGCAGTCAGACTCTGCCCTCCTCAGTCATTAGCCCTTCTGAGAGCTTCGACACAAGTCCTCCCACCTCTTCCCAGACATCAGGTGGGAGCTTGGAGCATGGGCCTTCAAAGGCCCCAGTCTTCTATTTCATTGGCCATCAGACCCCACAAACAATTGATAGAATCTAGGACCCAGAACTTGGCTGCTTCTTCCTCCAACAGAGTCCGGTCAGGCTCTTCCATCATCAAGGCCTTGTCCTCAGGTCCATCAGTTAAGCCTGATGACCGAAGACAAGGATGTTGATCCTCTGAGTGAAGCACAAGCAATGCCTGACCTATCATCTGCAGTTACGTTGGACCAGCAGACTGCACAATGTCTGCCACCACAGCTGTGGTGCCAGACAAGTTACTACATCCCAGCTGCCATCAGCGCCCCAAGGGTCTATGCCAGAGGACCTGACGGCACCTGACCTGACATCAAAACCTTCAGACTCCCTGATGACCCTGGAGGACCGGGTGCCAGACCAAACACCCAAGGCTTCCAAAGGATAAGGTTCCAGGGCCCATGTATAAATGGCCGCCTCCTCCTCTCAAGTAGTCAGACGCCAGGGGGATATGGAGGACTGGATCCGGAATGCTGCTGCCTGGCAAAATTCTTCTGGGCAAATGACCCAAAATCTCTGGTTGTCCCCAACCTAGAATCCTTCCAGGACATTACAGAACTGACCTGGAAGCTTCTGGCTACCACAGTAACAGTGCCAATAAAAGCAGATAGGCTCTATAAGACACATAAGGGAGAGCCTCACCTAAAGGAACAACCAAAGCCGACTCCATGGTGCTCACGGCTGCGCATGGTAGAGTGCAGCAGCGGAGACACATGAGCACTCAGTCCCTGGACCCAGAGTCAAAAAAAGCTCAACCAAATGGGCTGAAAGGTCTATTCGTCAGCCACCTGCACGGTCAGGTTGCTCAATTTCCTTGCTCATATGGTCATGTACCAGAAGTTGCTTTGGGCAAATGCTATGGGTCTTGTTAAAGCACAACCAGACTCAAATGGCAAGGCAGAGCTCCTAGCCATCATCCATTTGGGTATGGACGTGGACAAACACATGTTGAGGAGTTCCTATGACTCTGCAGACACAGCAGCCAGGGCAACAGCAGCCCGGGATCTGTATAAGGAGGCATGCCTGGTTGAGGGTCTCTGGTTTCCGCCAGGATTTGCAGGACGCCATATTGGATGCACTCTTTCAGGAACCCGTCCTCTTTGGCACAAAAACAGAAAAGCTCATAACAGGGCTACAGGATTCCGGCAAGGCAGTGTCTGACGTTCATCACATGTAAAGATCAGAACCACAGGCACCTTGGTGCCGTCCCTTCGGAAGAATCAGGGACAGCAGGAAGACTCAAATGCAGCACAAAGGAGGCTTTAAGAGAAGAGCCCCCTATTCCTTCAGGTGCCCAGTGCCCCAAAAGTGCAAAGGCAGCCAGACCTCCCGCCCACCCTCTCCACCACACCATGACTCCGTACTGAGCCCCCTCCTCTAGAGGAAGGGAAGGAGAGGCAGTAGGAGGAGATTCTCTCTTTACCTATCAAGATGGTCCAACATTACTACAGACCAATGGGTCCTCCAGATAGTCGACAGGGATGCTCTCTGGAGTTTACCCAAATTCCACCAGACAGTCCACCTGTCCCCTTCCACTGCTCCCCATCCCATGCAACTCTTCTGTGAGCAGAGATACAGGCCTTGTTCGAAAAGAGCTATTCAGGAGGTACCTCGTGCTCAAAGAGGCAAAGGGTATTACTCCTACTTCTTCCTAGTCCTGAAGATGGGAGATCTCTGTCCCATTCTGGATCCAAGCCAGCTGAACACTTTCATTGAATACAAATGGTTCAGAATGGTGACCTTAGCGAGCCTGTTGCCCATGCTCCATCAAGGAGACTGGCTCTGCTCCCTGGATATGCAGGATGTTTATATGCACATAAAGATCCTGCCATCCCACAGGAAGTACCTTAGCTTCACCTTCCAAGGAGAGCACTACCAGTTCAGGACACTTCCATTTGGCCTTTCATTGGCACAAGGGTCTTCACCAAGTGCCTAGCAGTAGTGGCGGTAGCCCTCAGGAGAGGGGTCATATGTCTCCCTTACCTGGATGATCAGCTTCTCACAGCTTTGTCAGAAGACCAATTACATCAAACACTGGAGGAAATGTTTGGTCTATTCCAAACCTTGGGCATCACACTAAATCTGTCCAAGTCATTCCTCTGGCCTGCTCAGCATCTACAATACGTTGGAGCAGTCCAGAACAAGACTTTCTTCCTGCAGATTGAGCAGTCAGGCTAAGGGAGGTCGCTCACAGGGTGATGACCTCAGACCAGGTCTCAGCGAGGGTGGTTCTGCAGCTTCTGGGTCATATGGCCACAGCCATAGCCACAGTTCCCCTCATTCATCTGAATATGGGGATCCTGCTTTAGCACCTCGGAGTTCAATGGGACCAAGGTACGGATGATTTCGATCAGCTGATCCGAGTCTCCAATGCAGTCCGTCAGTCACTGATTTGGTGGGTCACCCCAGCTCATCTAGACAGAGGGGTTCACTTTCAAAGTCCCAGCCCCCAACAGATTTTGACAACAGATGCCTAGGGACTGGGATGGGGAGCACATCTGGCATCTCACCAGACAAGAGGCTCCTGGAACTGCACGGAACAGTCTTGCCACATAAATATTCTAGAAATGAGAGCCGTTCTGTATGCTGTACAAGGCTTTCAAAGGATACTCCTTCCTGGGCCCCTTCTGGTCTAGTCAGACAGTACCCCAGTAGTCTTCCATCTCAGCAAGCAAGGGGCACTCATTCTTAGCCCCTATGCAGAGGCAATGAGAGTATGGACCTGGGCAGTGAATCACAGCCTGGATCTCACAGCAGTCCATGTTCCAGGGATCCACAACATCCTCGTAGACAGCCTAAGTCACTCTCAGTCTCAGAACCATGAATGGGAACTACAGCAAGAAGTCATAAACGACCTCTTCGGAAGGGGGTCAGCCAGAACTGGACCTCTTGCATCCCCACACAACACCAAACTGCCCAATTTCTGCTTGCTAGATCCAGGGCCTGGTGTTTTTTGACGAGATGCATTGTCCCTGTCTTGGACAGGGAGGTTTCTATATGTCTTCCCTCCCTTCCCTCTTCTTCAGAGGGTCCTGCTCAAGTTGCAGGCAGAAGGTGCCCGAATGATCCTAGTCGCACCCTTCTGGCCTCGACAGATTTGGTTCCCGCTGTTGCAACAGCTGGCATTCGAACCACCAGTTCCATTGCCCCTGTCCACTCATTTGCTCTCCCAGGAGCAGGGAACACAGGTTCATCCAGCCCTCCAGTCCCTGCACCTGCATGCATGGCTCCTGCAGACTTAGCTAGGGACAGATTTGGAGTATCCCTCAGAGTGGCAGAGGTTCTCATGGCAGCGAGAAAGGCCTCTACGAGGGCAACATATGCCATAAAGTGGAAGTGTTTCTGCTTGTGGGCATTCCCTCATTCTCTGGATCTCCTCATCTGTCCGGTGGAATCTGTGCTGGAGTATCTCCTTTCCCTCTCTGACTTGGGCCTTAGCTACTCGTCCATTAAGGTCATCTCTGTCGCTATCAGCTTATCATGCACCTCTGAATGGGAAGTCTCTGGCACAGTTGGACCTATGCAAGACTTTTTAAGAAATCTTGCATATTAAACCCAGGAAATCCCGTGCTGCCTTAGGACCTCCTGTTTGTGTTAGAAGAAAGCTTACCTTACCTTTGAAACCAAGCTACAAGTTGTGAGCTATGCCTTCTATCTTGGAAGGCGTTATTTTTAGTTGCCATTACTTCCACTTGGAGGATTTCCAAGCTGCAGGCTCTGATGTGTAAAGAGCCTTATCTATTTTTAACAGGGACAGGGTAAGCCCTGCGTACAAATCCTAAGTTCCTTCCAAAGATAGTGTCTGAGTTCACCCTGAATCAAGACATCCAGTTCCTGTTTTTTTACCCAGAGTACTCAAACAGAGGGGAGGCCTTATTGCATACTCTGGATGTACATAGAATTCTTTGTTACTACCTAACTCTTACTAGTTCCTTCAGAAAGACAGTCCAGTTGTTTGACTCTTTTGCCCAAGCAGCTGGGGCAACAGTAACTAAACAGATGCTAAGTGGTTACGTGATTGTATCACGTTCTGTTATCAAGCACAACAGACCCTTACCAGGACGGTCAAGGGTCACTCCACCACAGGGGTTGCAACATCTTTGCGGCCCTCCGGAATGTTTCTTCAGGGGACCTTTGTGCAGCCGCTACTTGGGGAGTTCAATGCACACTTTCATCAGGCACTACAGTCTGGACATATCTTCCAGAAGGAGAGCAGGTTTCGACCTAGCGGTCACTTTAGGGAATCTAAAGTGCCACAGGGCACTGTACTACAGTCCTCCACCCTTCTGACCTGGGTCTCTTCTTGGGTATTGCTTGGGACTCAGTCCTAATGGTATTACCTGCTGCAGAGCTCCCCTCAAGTGAGATAGTACAGTTTTTTCCAACTTTATTGGATAACAAATTGAGATGGTATTATCTCATTTTCAATAGCATCCAACTCTTAACAAAAACTATTCAAACAGACAGAATAACAATGACAATAAATACATACATACAAATATAACAGTTACGTAAGAACTTACCATAACAGTAGATCTTCGAGAGGAACTCTTGCAGCAGGTGGCTTTCCACCCACCTGCCTCTGGGGACTAGTATTCTTTTTTCTCTTTGGGGACGGGAGATCTTCCTTGGTTCTCCATCTTCATTTTACAGGGTACGTGGGAGAATTGAGGTGGTGCTGGGGACCGCCCCTTTATACCATAGCTGATGTCAGGTGGAGCCGTGTCAGGGGATCGCCCCACCATAGACTGCTAGCTAAAGTTTGTGGGGTCCTAATGCCTGGCAGCTTAGTCCTAATGGTATTACCTGTTGCCAAGAGTTCCTCTCAAAGATCTACTGTTACGGCAAGTTCTTATGTAACTGTACTTTCCTATGATGAAGCAGATACTGCGGCCTGGGTAGCTGCCTCAGTGGTGTGCCTCAGGTGACTCTTCTGGCTAAGGGTGTCTGGTTTAGGCAGGACCTCCAGGGCACCATCCTGGTCTTGCTCTTCCAGAGCCCGGTTCTTTGAGGCAAGATTCAGGCAAGGCAGTTTCGGAGGTATATAAGATTTACAAATCTGAGCCCTACCCTCCTAGGCACAGACCATTTGGAGGCATCAGGGCAACAAACAGGGAGGTTCAAGAAAAGCACCCCCTCAAGCAGCAGGCTCTCAGGGATAATACATGTCTAAGCAGCCTAGGGCCCCCCTTCTGCCTCTGCCTGACTCCTTGCCTGCCCCTCCCTCCAGCAGAGCTATTGAGGGAGGCAGTGGGATGGCAGTACTCCATTTACCTCACAGGGTGGTTGAATATCACCACAGATCACTGGGTACTGCAGCTCATAGAAAAGGGTTATGCTCTGGACTTCTCCCAGTTACCGTAGGACAAGCCACCAGTCCTATCGACCTGCTCTCCATCCCACACAGGTCTCAACTGGGCAGAAATACAGGCTTCCTGTCCAAGTGAGCCATTCAAGTAGTGCCAGAACCACAAAGGGGCAAGGGGTACTACTCACGCATCTTCCTGGTCCCAAAGAAGATGGGGGATCTTTGCTCTGTTCTAGACCTCAGTCAGCTGAACCTCTTTATAGAATATGAAAAGTTCAGGATGGTGACACTCCAAGGGCTACTTCCCTTGCTGCACCACAGAGACTGGCTCTGCTCCCTGGACATGCAGGATGCACACATGCACATAAAAATTCTGCCATCTCAGCAGATATCTCAGGTTCATGTTCGGTCAGCACTACCAGTTCAGGGCCCTGCTTTTCAGCCTATCCTCTGCACCTTGGGTGTTCACCAAGTGTTTGGTGGTGGTGGAGGCAGGGACATTACATTTACCCCTGCCTAGATGACTGGCTACTGTCGGCCTTCTCCAGAGAACAACTCTGCCACACACTGGGGTGCACCTTCAGCATGTTCCAGAACCTTGGGATTACACTTAATCTCCCAAAGTCCATGCCATGGCCATCCCAGAGGCTCCAGTTTATAGAAGTAATCTTGGACATGGTTCAAGGGGGAGCCTTTCTCCCACCAGACAGGGCAGATTGCCTCTAGACACTGGCTCGGAGGTTAGTCTCCGTAAACCAGACTCCTGCCAGAACAGTCCTACAGCTCCTGGGGCGCATGGTCGCTGCCACCGTGCCTCTGGCTCACCTGCACATGAGGACTCTCCAATGGAATCTCAGAGTGCAGTGGGATCACCATAGCGATGACCTCGACCAGAGAGTCAGGGTCTCAAAGGTGGTGCATAAAACCTTATGGTGGCTAATCCCTTCCCGATTATTGATAGGGGCGCCATTCAGCAACTCCCCTCCTCAACAAGTCACCACAGATGCGTCAGGTATGGGATGGGGGGGTGTCCACTTCAGGGACCACCAGACCAGGAGGTCCTGGACTCAAGTAGACTGCTCTTTCCAAATAAATGTGCTAGAGATGAAAGATGTGCTTTATGCCCAGGCCCCGATCTTTCTGTGGCAGTTTGGATCTAAATTCTACCTTAAGACCCTGTTGCACAGAACTTCTGCATCATTAGTTTCCTATTTCTGCAGAAATTCAGGACGGCACTGGGGGCTTCGTAGCAGTCATATTCTCCAACCTTCATCCAGGTAGGGGGAAAATGGTTTTTTGAGCTGGGACCTACAAACCAGAGAGGCTGTCAATTAACTCCTGAGTTCTTAGTATTAAAGTAAAAACTCTGGACTTCTGATGACATCACCACTCTGACGGCTGCTTAAGCTTAGACCTCCTCAGCTTTGCTCGACAAAATACCCTCGATACAGCTGAAATATCCTACAGTACTTCCATCAAAAGCTCTATAAAAGTCCAGGGATCCAGACCAAACAGATTCTGTGGAAAGAACACTCAAAAAAGATCAGATGGCTAAGGATTACAAGAACAAAGGAATCACAGCAGAAGCTTATCTCCGGCAACCAGCGTGGGCTATGATATGGATACAGACCAAGAAACTGAACACCCATCCCGATCTCGGTTCAAGACCTTGCCTTCAGAATTAAAAGCCTTTCGAGCTGGAAACAAACAAGAATTCCAGTCTCTACAGCAGAGAATACAAGAAATGGAGAAACACACTGAGCAGGTCGAACAAAGAGTAGGACAAACAGAAAGACATACAGGTGGTTCATACAGCAGTGGATTTCCTAGTAGACCTACAAGAGACAGTACAGGATAAATTGCTAGACCTAGAGGCCAGATCTAGAAGGGACAATATACACATGTACGGTCTCCCAGAAGAAGCAGAAACCGTCCACATGGAAGACTTCATTACAGACCTGCTGAGAGACGTACTGGACCTTACTCCGACCTTTCAATTCAGAATCGAATGGGTACACCGAGCTCTCACAAGAAAAGCAACTGATTCCTCTGCGAGATCTCGCTTGGTGGTGTTTAAGGTGTCCAGTTATAGAGATAAAGAATACCTGTTACGGATGGCCTGGCAGAAAATAGTAAAATATAATTCAGCCCGCCTTATCTTTGACCATGACTATCCAGTAGAAATAGTTAAAGAAGGGCGGCCTACTCACCATTTTCCGATTCTCTGAGACCACAAGATCAGGTTCCAGACACCATACCCCTCAGCAGCTGCAGATACTCTGGGAAACAGGACCAGAGATATATGAAACTCCAGAGGCAGCAATGCAGGAACTCCAGAAGAGAGGTTGGGGCATGCAGTCGGACCAAGCATGAGCGCTGTCCTCTTCCCCACGGGCCCAGTGGCAGAAGACAACATGCACCAAGAACAAAATGCAGACAGAACAAATGGCCTTGAAAATGTTGCAAAATGTAAAATGCATGCTTGGAAACTAGACATACAAACAAATGGAGCAGCAAGAGAACCAGAACAAGGTGCTACCTGAAGTTACTGGACAGTATAGCTGAAATTTATCTCTCTTTAATTTTGAAGCTGCATGGCAGCAGAGAGGGGTCTCTTTCTTTATTTCCCCTTGATAAATCGGGACTCAAACTAGCTTAGTAGGGCAATCATTTCAGAATTCAGAAATGGGCCCTAGGAACTGGATGAAACCTTACATTTATGGATGAATATAGTGGAGCCTAAATGTATGAGAGGCTTCATAAAAGAAACAAAAGAAAAACTTTATTTTGTTTGAACTGGAGTAGTCTAATAAACTTGAGCTGGGACACTTGAACAGTACTGAGCTAAGGACAGACAAAGGTTCTGACTTTAAGAAAATGTCAGCTTTATCATTGTTTAAATAGTCTTAGTCAAGGAAGATATCCTTGCTCCTTTTTCTGTTTACATATTCCCAGCTAATGACAGTTGAGCCACACAAAATATGAAGAGTTTTATCCTCGTTTGAAATGTTTGGAGTGGGCAGATGATTCCTCAGCCTGATGGACGGGAAGAAGGGCTCGGGGAGAGGGGACGGAAGATACCAGAGCTGGAGACATTGATTTAAAATATAAATAGCAGAAGCTACAGATTCCTGATATATAAGTTCACGGAACAATCTATATAGGTACAATAAACTCAGATATGTCGGTGAGCAATGAGGGGAGATAATAACAATATCAAATATGCTGTCAGAGATGGTGAATGTTCTGATTTTTTCCATCATTTTTGGTTCTGGCATTTACAGAACCCAGGGAGTTAGAGTACTTTCGTACAACTTGATTTCTCCCGTTGGAGGGGGCAGATACTGGTCCTCTTCCGAATTGGCATGGAGAGGGTAATTACACCCTCTCCAGCCTTGGAAGCATCAGTGTAAATAGTTCTAGAGTTGTTTTATTTAGAATATGTTGTATTTGTGATTATATGTTTTGGCACTTGATGTGAGAAAAGCTATTGAAGGAAAACAGAGAGCAATACTTAATTTAGACATAAAAGAGGGAAAGTATGACCATCAGAGGAAAGACAGGAAATACAACCAGAAAAATGGTTAATCATACAAGACTAGTAATCTGTTCCCATAATGTAAATGGATTAAATAACCCCTAAAAGATATAAAGTAATCACTTCATTAAAGAAACAGAAATTGGGAGGCAGTATAAGCAGTGGTTTAAGGCTCTGATCTGCAAATCTGGTGACATCCAGCAGACCAGACCTGGGTTTGAATCCCACAGCTTCCACTTGCATACTGTGTGACCCTGAGCAAGTCACTTATCTTCCTGTGCTCCCAGGTCACACTCTGTAAAAAGCTTGCAGCTTAGTGTGCTACCCCTGGTTAAACAACTAAAATAAAAAGAGACCAAACATTATACTATTACAAGAAACACACCCAAGTAATATAGAACATTACAAGTTATCTAAATTTGCCTTCTCCACAGTTGTAGCTTCCTCTTATAAATGGGGAAGCGTGAGAGGAACAGCAATATTGATAAACCAAAACACAATATTTCAATTAAAGGATATGTAGACCTGGAGGGATGTCTAGCGCGGTCTTAGGTTATCTTGAGGAGCAATTAATCACCATGGCCTCCCTATATATACCACCTGGGACCCATGCTGGGGTAAATAAGACACTGCCAAAAAATAACAGAACACCAACAGGGAGTATTGATAGTAGGGGGGACCATAATATGACATATGGCCATTTAGACACATCCAAATCACAGACTCCCCAAAGAAATGCTGCACAGAAGACGGCATTGGCATATTTTACACCCAAATGAAAGGGCAAACTCCCATTATTCAGACCCACACAGGATGTATTCCCGTATTGATTATTTTCACATTTTAAAAAGCACTTCTACAGAGTAAGGATTGCTCTATGTCCCCATCGCCACTGTCCAACCATTCACTATTATCTGTAACTATAGATTGGACACATGAGAGACACAAGACACTATGGAGATTTAATAATTTTCTCCTAAACCTAAGAGACTTTAAAGATATGATAGAAGACAGAATCCCCAAATAATACAGGAAAATTTGAATCGGAAATTTGAAATACTGCATTGTGGGACATGATTAAAGTTGCGCTATGAGGGCACATAATAAAATATGCAGCTTGTTACAAGAAACAGCAGGCAAGATGGAAAAACTTACTGAACAATTAAAAGATTTACAGGGGAAACCTGCTGGATGAGACACAGGTAGTCTACAACTCCTGCAGGCCAACAGAGAGCAGTTACAGAAATTAATAGACATTCAGACAGAACTTGCCTTGCAAACCTTGAAACAGAAATACAATGAAGGTGGACCTAAGGCTACCAAATTGTTACCACATAGACTAAGACAGAGAACTATCAGTCCACCATCATAAATTAGACTCAAATGCGGGTAGATTAGTAACAGTACCTCCCAAACAGGACAAGCTTTCCAGAGTTTCTACCAAAAACTATATACCCATATCATAAGTCAGACTTAAATAAAACCAAAAATCTTCCAGATGGACTGAAACTGCCATCAGTAACACCAGAACAACAGAAGGCCTTAATAGCACTAATTACAGAAGGGGAACTTACACAAGCAATATCCAACCTGAAAACACATAAAAGCCCTGGCCCAGATGGCTACACGGGAGAATTTAATAAAATGTTTAAGGTAAAATTAACCCCAGTCCTAATGAAGGCTTGCAGGGAGTCACAGGAAGGAAAGGGAAATCCAGATTTGTGGCGATATGCCACCATTACATGTGTATTGAAGCCTGGGAAAGATAACACCAATTATGCATCACATCACCCTATTTCAGTATTAAATATCAATTATAAAATATATACATCAGTATTGGCTAAGCACCTGGAGATCCTGTTACCCGGACTGATTGTTCAAGACCAAACTGGTTTTGTACTGGGTGAGACAAACCCAGGGCAATATAAAAAAACTTTACATCTACTACATCACGCTGCCCTGTCCTGCTGTTCCTGCTGTTGAGCCTGGATGCAGAGAGCCTTCGACAGGGTGGCGTGGACTTTTCTGGTAGCTGTGCTGGAGAAAATGAAGTTACCTAGGGAGTTCAGACAGATCACAACAGAGCTATACACCGACCAACAGCAAAAATAAACAGATCGGTATCAACACCAATTAATTTATTTAGGGGTACTAGACAGGGATGTCCTTTGTCACCATTACTGTTTGCCCTATACTTAGAGCCTCTGGCTCAAGCCATTAGCATAAGGAAATTTGTGGAATACTGGCAGGAAATATGCAGCATAAAGTGTCCTTAAATGCAGATGATCTCCTGGTCTACCTGACAGACACAGAGCACTCTTTGGGACCACTCTGGGCAACACTGGAGAACTTTGGGAAGATAGCAGGATATAAAATCAATACCTCCAAAACCGAAGTAGTGAACATTAATTATATCCCCACAGACCAGACAAAGAATGCCTTCCCATTCAGATGGTCTCGTTACAACCTTGAAATACTTAGGAGTCAAACTTAATTCAAAATATGACCAATTGGTTGACCTTAATTATAACCCACTAATGGAGAATATAACCAAAGACTTGAAAGCTGGTGGATTTTCCTATTCCACTTATGCAGAGAATAGCAGCAATGCATGGTGGTGTTGCCAAGATTTTATTTCTGGCACAAATACTTCCAATAACAATACCAGATTATTTCTACAATAAATTGAATAAAGAAGTTACCCAATATGTCTGGGGATCACAGAAACCTAGAATGTGAATGACAATCTTACAGCTCCCAAAAAACAAAGGGGGGCTGTCTCTCCCAAATTTTAAACATTATCATGCTGCTGCACAGATTAGAACCATAATATATTGGCTGCATCCTTCGTATTCTGCAAAATGGAAATCCTTAGAAAAAATAAGAGGAAGATCTCATGCAACCACACAGGGTGTTGCTATCACCTTTGAAGGAGGGAGTACTGAGAAAAATTAGCAATCCGTACACAGTGGCTACCCTGAAGAGCTGGCACTCAGTTTTAACTTCTAAGAAATTTATACTCTGGAGACCACTGTTTTACTCCATACCGTACTTAGAAGAATTTATCTTACTTCGAGAAACAGCTCTTGCAGCAGGTTACACCATTAGGACTGAAGCGGCAGGCGCCAGGACCCTAACGGAAATGTTCTAGCTAACAGTATTTATGGGGACCGCCCGACGTCAGTCCCGCCTCAACGTCAGGCATCCTACAAAAGGGGGCGGTCCCCCAGAATCCTCAGTTCTTTTCCCGCCATCGACTCGCCAGCATCGGCCTCACGGTCCCACTCTAGCACACGACGACTAAGAACTTTACAGTTTTACCAACACTAAATGTTGGCATCTCCAACTCCTTCTTCAGAATGAAATCCTTCCAAGTGTGCCTGCGGCAAGCAGGTCCCTTTCAAGGATCCTCATTCATCCTGCCTGCGGTGCTTAGGTCCAGACCATGACACCAAGCCCTGCTCCTTCTGTCAGGGGTTCGGTAGTCGCACCAGGATCCGTCGCCAGAGGGCACTTCAGGGGTTCCTCTTGGAAGAAAAATTACACAATATGGATAAGGAACCTATCTCCAGAGATGAATGTACCTCTAAGGCTCACAAACACCGGGACAAGCCTCGGGAGAGGGCCAGGTCCAGATCCCCTAACCGGGCCCGCGCACCAGCTCAGGCTCCACACGTTCAGACTGCTCTCCCTCCAGGGCTCGCTCTCAGTCCCCCTCTGGTAAAGAGTAAGGCTTCAGGCAGCTCTTCAACTTCTCTGCACCCTATCAAGACTTCCAGGCCTTCGGCTTCCTCCACTCCCTCCCGGGCCTCTTCGAAGTCTTCAGACCGTCACCAGTCCAAGTCTTCTTCCTCAGACCGACACCGGGACCCCGACTCCAGATCAGTCTCCCAGCTTCCCAGGGGTCTGGATCCCCTGCCTAGGAAGACTAAGGATCTGAAGTCCCTGAAGCAGATGACGGACCCGACGTCAGCCAAACACCTAAAGTCGGTCAGACATTCGCCAGAGCCGAAGGCATCGGCCAAACACCAGACATTGGTCAGGCGTTCACCAGAGCTGAAGACATCGGCCAAGCACCCAACGTCGGTGACACGTTCGCCAGAGCCGAAGACTGCCCCCCCATCTCTGGTGGACACCGGTCACTGGGACTCCACAGAGGAGGACCTGACATTGCCTGAGGACCAGGCAGGCTACAATCAGGATGCTGGGTTTCCACGGAGCCTTTGCCCATCCCAGAGATGCCTTCAGACCCGACACCCGACACGGGTGACAGACCACCGGCGCCAGGTCCGTCATCGGGTATGAACATCCAGGAGGTCAAAGATCTCTTCACTTTCTGCTGGGACACAATAAAGAAAGATGTGATCTCAGTTAAACCTCTTCCTCCTACTCCTTCACCTCCTACTCCACCACAGGGGCCAGCAGGATGATCACCGACCCCCAAGGAGCACACTCCACCTCCTAGACGAAGATCCAAGGAATGGAGAAGGCCTCCTTCAAGAGCTCCCTCAGGATCGCCCAGCTCTAAGCGATCCAGACGCCGACGGTCCACTCTGCCAGAGGAGGATTCTGGACTGGACACTTCAGACACCTCTAAGTCTCCTTCTCCACTCAGTGTCCCATCACCTGACCCACAAGACCTGCCCAGGTCACCTCCAGATAGATCCTCCTTTTCCAAGATTATGAGGCACAACCAGGAGAACATGGGATGGGATTTGGAAGATCTCGACCCCGAGAAACAGCGCCTTGCTCATTACCTTTGGCAGAAGGATCCTAAGCCTGTGGTAGTGCCACCCTTGGTGGACACTTTTGTGGATGTCACCAAGGCTGCGTGGAAGCATCCGCACTCCACCCCCACTGTGCCAAAGAAAGCTGACTGCCTGTACAAGACCTCGAAAGAAGACCAGTACTTGGCGCAACAACCTCTGGCTGACTCCCTGGTCATTATGGCCTCTCATGACAGGTCCCAATGACCACAGCATCTGAGCACACAGCCACTGGACCAGGAATCCAAGCAGTTGGACACTCTGGGGAGGCGCATGTATGCGGCTGCTACATGGTTCATCAGGTCCCTGAACTATCTGTCTCATATGGTTCAGTTTCAGAATGCCCTGTGGGAACAGGGTCAGGACCTAGTTGATAAGCTACCGGATGGTGAACAGAAGGCGGAGCTCTTGAACCTCCTCCGCACAGGGTCAGATGTGGGGACCCAAGTGTTATGAGCTGCATACGATTTTGCGGACTCTTCTGCCAGAGATGCAGCTTCGGGCGTCTGTCTCTGGAGACACTCCTGGCTCCATGTCTCCGGTTTTACCCTGGACGTACAGAAAAGTATTCTTGACGTCCATTACAACAGAGAAGTCCTGTTTGGTGAACACTCGGGAAAGGTTATCACCAAGCTTCAGGACACCGGGAAGGCAGTAAGGTCTGTGCAGGCCATGTAAAGATCAAAATCTGGTTCCTTTCGTAGAAATCAGAACCGTTTTAGCCGGCAACAATCACAGCAGCCATATTCTGGCCAGCAACAAAGGGCACTTTCCATCGTAAGCCCAGTCCAAATCTTCCCCATGCAGAGGTCAGCGGTATTCCAAACCAGCCCAGCCTGCGGGAACCAACGCTGCCACAGCATGACTCCTTCCCGGCCCCCGGCCCTCCTCTGGATCAATGGGCAGAAAAGGTCTGGGGTCGCATCGCTCACCACTTTTCAGGGTGGCAGTCGATTACCGCCAACCGATGGGTACTTCAAATTGTCAAGAGAGGTCACTTTATAGAATTCCTCGACCACCCACCGTCAAGACCTCCCCTACTTTCCCGCTATTCGGGTCAGCATGCAATGCTCATACAGCAGGAGGTGCTCGCGCTTCTAGGAAAGGACGCTATAGAGCACGTACTGAGGAACCAGAGAGGTGCAGGTTACTATTCCCACTTCTTTCTAGTTCCCAAAAAGACAGGGGACCTCCATCCGATACTGGATCGCAGCGATCTCAACGTTTCAGTCCTCTACAAACGCTTCCACATGGTGACCCTTCCTGGTCTGATACCCATGCTCAAGCAGGGCGCCTTCCTAGCATCCTTGGACACGCCAGAATGCTTGCCTGCACATACCCATTGCTCGGCGCTGGGAGTTCTTGCTTCAGAATTTCTAGATTCGTCATTATCAGTTCCGAGCCCTCCCTTTCGGACTGTCATCGGCACCTCAGGTGTTCACGAAGTGCATGGCAGTCGTAACGGCAGCTCTAAGGAGACAAGACCACTACATGTTCCCCTACCTGGACGACTGGCTTCTCATGGCACCCTCTCGGGAGGCCCTGATGTCCATCATTCGCTGTACTCAGTCTCTGTTCGAGACGTTGGGCATCATTATCAATCAGGATAAGTCATGCCTGGTTCCGTCACAGAATCTGCAGTTCATAGGCGGAGTTCTGGAAACCGTCCAAAGGAAAGCTTTTCTGCCCAAGGACCGAGTGGAACACATCAGATCCCTCATCAGGGACATCTTGGCAAAGAAGACCGTCCCAGCCAGACTGGTCCTTTGCCTGCTCGGACATATGGCTGTGGCCATTGCAACAGTCCCGCTAGCCCGTCTCCACATGCGGATGACCCAGCGGATGTTACGGGTTCAATGGGATCAGAAGCAAGACCATTTGCAGCTTCCAATTCGGATCACGAATGCCGTAATCCGGGATTGGCAATGGTGGCTAGATTCAAAGAACCTATTGGCGGGGGTCCCCTTCATCACGCCATCACCAATTGTGATGCTCTCCACGGACACCTCAGGGTTCGGTTGGGGAGCAGACCTCGACAGGATCAGGTCTCAGGGCTCATGGACACCCTAGAAATGCATCTCCACATAAATATCTTGAAATTAGAGCAGTTCTTTATGACCTGCAGGCTTTCCAGTCGAAGATCCCACTGGGTACTCTTCTGTTACAAACAGACAATACCATGGTGATGTTTTACCTCAACAAACAAGAGGCACCCATTCCTGCCCACTTTGCAGGGAGGTCATGAGGGTGTGGGATTGGGTACTACAACACGGCGCAAACCTCATTGATGTTCATGTCCCAGGAGTGGACAACATCATCGCAGACAGCATGAGCTGCTCTCAGGCCAGAGTCAATGAGTGGGAACTACTCCTGGAGGTAGTAGAGGATCTGTTTCACAGATGGGGTACACCAGAGTTAGACCTTTTCGCATCCCCATACAACGCAAAACTGCCCAATTTCTGCTCGCTAGATCCAGGGCCTGGTGTTTTCTGGTGAGACACGTTGTCCCTCTCCTGGATGGGCAGATTCCTCTACGTGTTTCCTCCCTTCCTGTTGATCCAGAGGGTCCTTTTGAAACTCCACAGAGAGCAAGTGGCGCTGATATTTATCGCGCTGTTTTGGCCCAGACAGATTTGGTTCCCTCTGCTACACCAGCTATCCCAGGAACCTCCGGTGCCTCTGCCAATCAGCTCTCACTTATTGTCTCAGGAGGCAGGCTCTTTGGTCCATCCGGACCTTCGCTCTCTGAACCTGCATGCCTGGCTCCTAGAGAAATAGCCATCATGCGGTGCGGGGTCTCGAAAAGATAGAAGATATTCTAGTGGCTGCTAGAAAACCAGCCACTCACGCTACATATGCCATGAAATGGCATGATTTGCCTCTGGGCTCAGGCATGAGGATTTTCCTGATGGATTGTCCGGAAAGGTCGGTCCTGGACTACCTCCTGTCTCTCTTTCAGGCAGGCTTGGCCTACTCCTCTATTAAAGTACACCTTTGTGCCATCTCAGCCTATCATGCACCTATAGGCCAACATCCCATAACTCAGTTGGACACAGCACGAGCCTTCCTGAGAGGTGTACTCCACCTTAGACCTCCAATTAAGGATCCTATTCCTCCATGGGATTTACCCTTTGTCCTGGAGCAGCTTACGCTGCCACCTTTTGAACCAGCCATGGATTGCGAGCTACATCTCCTTACATGGAAGACGTTATTTTTAGTTGCCGTTACTTCGGCCAGAAGAAATTCTGAACTTCATGCACTGATGTGCAAAGAACCTTATTTGGTTTTTCACCAAGACAGGGTGTCCCTAAGGACAAATCCAGAGTTTCTACCTAAGGTGGTCTCAGCTCTCACCCTTAATCAGGACATAGACTTACCAGTGTACTTTCCTAAATACTCTAATAGAGGAGAGGCCTTGTTGCACACTTTAGATGTGCATAAGTGTCTAAGATACTACCTGACCAGAACCAGACACCACCAAAAATCTGACCAGCTTTTCATCTCCTTCGCCCACAGGATGATGGGAGCTCCCGTTTCTAAACAATCGCTGTCCAGGTGGCTTATCCATTGTATCATGTTCTGTTACCAGAAGCGTAATAAACCCTTACTGGGCTCAGTTAAGGGTCATTCCACAAGGGGGGGTTGGTACCTCCTTTGAGGCCATGAAGAGCGTGTCTTCTTCAGCCATCTGTGCAGCAGCTACTTGGAGCACTGTGCACACCTTTTTCAGGCATTATACCTTGGATGTTGCATCGAGGCGAAGAGCTGGTTTTGGTCTAGCAGTCTTTCAGGGACTTCTATACTAGGCTTTGGTCCAACTCGTGATCTCTCTTTGCCTCCTCCTCCCTGCGAGGATTTCCAGTATTGCTGGGACTCAGTCTAATGGTGTAACCTGCTGCAAGAGCTGTTTCTCAGTAAGATAGTACGATTCGTAAGACCTTACCATAACAGTAGATCTTCAAGAACAGCTCTTGCAGCAGGTAGTTTCCCTCCCAACATCCCTTCTGGAGGTAGATTTGTTCCGATATCCTCTCCTAGGATTAGGTGTTTCTAACACTGCTCTGATTACCTTTTGATGGCGGATCCTCAGTCTCCACTTCTGATGTCATCTAGCGGCCGGGAGTCTCCGGTGGGAGAACTGGCGATTCTGGGGGACCGCCCCCTTTTGTAGGATGCCTGACATCGGGGGTGGGACCGACATCGGGGGTGGTCCCCGCTGAATACTGCTAGCTAGAAAATTTCCTTGGGGTCCTGGCAACTGCCTGCTTCAGTCCTAATGGTGTAATCTGCTGCAAGAGCTGTTCTCGAAGATCTACTGTTATGGTAAGTTCTTACATAACTGTACTTTACCTGTGAAATTAGATGGGGCTACAGGAGGTGGGAAAGGCAGGGCCTACATATGATATACCAGTTTCTAGAAGGAGGCTTTTTTGTCATTTACAGATTTAGAGACACAATAAGTATCTCCCACAAGATAGGTTTCGTGTATTTTCAAGTTAGGGATTTGGTTCAAACCTTAAAAGAGACCTGGATGACCTTGCCATCTCCTCAGCTAGTTAGCCTCATTAAAATGACCCTGAGGACAGAACCCCATTGGAACATATAATATCATATTTATATCCACAGGCAAAGAGTCTGTCAACACAGAGAAGATGCATTTATTTTAAATAAATTATTTTAAATAAATAGTAGCAAAAGATCACCAAGATGCAAATGACCAGTACAAAATCACTAATGTTTCACGTTATACAAACTTTGATAAAGCGTTAGGTATAGCATTGAAAGCGTATTTTAACTACCTTCGTTGCACCTAATGATCTTTGTACTATTTATTTAAAATAATTATTTAAAATAAATATTATATTCACTATATTTCAAGTGAATATGGTCTTTCTCTGTATTTGCAGGCCTCTTTGCCTATTGAATAATTTTATCTGGCACCAGAGATTATTCTAATCGCCTGTTGCCTCCTCTTTTATCATATTTATGTGCTGCGATTTGGGAGATGGAGGAAAATCTACCTCCTCAATAAGAAAATCATGGGGTAGGGATTAGGATATAGAGATACCAGAAAAATTATGGGAGGGATATATGAGTAAAATACATAGAAGCTCCTCTTCACCAGGGTGGCGGGAGTTCGCATGGAAGAATGACGTCCGGTTTTTCAGGATACCTGCAATACAGGTTCATTCTAACCCCAGTAATGCTCAGGATATTCATAACTTTGTGCAGTCAGCCTGGTGGGTTGAACTGCCCGGAGAGATAGAACACATGCAAATGATGGAATTCTTTGCACGTGAGCATCTTTCAAATACTGCCTCTACCATCTGTAGTCTTCTAAACCCTTCAGATTTTTCTCTCTGCCTGAAAGTCTGGTCACTCGGAGTCTCTGTCACATGAAGAAAGATAAAAAAATCATCAAAACCATAAGTATATTTAATTTCATTTACTGCCTGTACTGATTGTCAGTTTAGATCTAGTTTATTATTAAAATAGTTGTTTTCTCGGTTCCTCGGGGTTCGGCATAACCGTGGGGATCCGAGTTTAGTTTAATTGGGTTCTCTGACTAAAGAACCTATATAATTATCTCTAAATTTTTGGTCCTTACAAACTTTATTTGTAACCGTTTTTATCGGTTACAGAACCGTGAACTGGTTCATATTTCATCTCCTGCTCAGATCCTCCGGTTCCTATCAGTTCTGGAACCGACCTCAAAAAAAAAAAAATATATATATATATAATTTTAAAAGCTGTTTAAATAACCGCAACAGTATCTATTATTTAGCGGTTGGTGTTTTTCCTCTTTGCTTTTCACCATGGCAGAGAAACCGAAGAAGAGAACTAGGGAGCCCGGGTTTAAAACTGTTTAAAGTGTGGAGATGTGTTTGCCAAGGCAGACAAGCACACCTTATGTGTAGCTTGTCTGAGTTTCAAACATCTGGACCAGGAATGTGAGATATGTAGCACTTTTCCAGATAAAACTGTGAAAAAGCACCTTGAATGGCTCAATAAAAAGTTTCCTAGGGGTCCCTCAGTCTCTGACCAGCTGACACCCCAGTCTGTCGTGACTGAACCCACAAGTACTACTACCCCACCCCTGATACGAGCGAAAAAGGGGCCAAAAGAGGAAAAGAACCGGCTGACTCTCTGGTTCCCTCAAAGAAAACAAAGAAACTTAAACATGCAGAACCATCTCCTGCAAACCCAGGGACTTCTGCATGTGTCTGTAATGCCTTCAGCTCAGGAGATAGCTCAGGTGTTCAAAATTATTCAGGCTCTGCAGGCATCATCCCTCAGCCTCCTGCCCCTCACAGGGTCCCCAGGTTGCTAGTACTGTGTTGCCCTCTGCACCAGAGCAGCTATATTTTGAAGAGGATGATGAGCCTTATGAGGAAGATGAACTTATCCCTCCAGAGGTGTCCTCTGAGCAGGATTTTGGGTCACCTCCCAGGGTATCTGAGGATTTTTCCTCCCATTTTCCTTTGTAAGGAAAATGGCAGATGTATAGATATCATCAGCGGAGCAAGTGGAGGATGAGGAGGAAATTGAGTACCTTAATATGATGGGTTTAACACCCACAAAGACCCTCCTCCTCCCAGTATATACATTTTTTAAGAAGGATGCTATGAAGCTCCTGCAGACCCCTAATTCTATTCCTCCAATCGACAGAAGAATAGACAAAAAGTACCAGTTGGATAGGGAGGGAGCTGACTTCCTCTTCTCCCATCCTGACCATCAAGGGGTAATACAACAGGCAGCCTGTGATAAAGCTAAAGTCCCTCTGTCCTCACACCCACCGGACAAGGACTCCAGAAAATTGGACAGTATGGCCAAAAAAGGCTATTTGTCAGCCTCACTGGCCATGAGACAGACTACTTTCCAAGCTTATGCTGCCCAGTATCAGAAATCCCTGTGGCAGTCGGTACTGGCAATGTCCATGAAAGCCACCTCACCCTTGTCAGATGACCTGGCTTGAAACTGCCAGGTTTGGGCTAGAGGCGGCTAAGTACCAGTTCCAAATGGCTGCTGATTCGAATGACACTGCAGCCAGATGGATGGCTAACACAGTGGCTCAGAGGAGGTTTGCTTGGCTTAGGACTCAAACCTCACTCAGGATATCCAATCAAAGGCCCTGGATTTTCCATTAGAAGGAAATTCGCTTTTGGGGAATCCACAGTGGCCTATATGAAAAGGTGGATGAATATAAGGCTACTTATAGAAGTAATTCTGCCAGAGACAGAGCTTCTTCATCCACCAGGCCCTATGGAAGGGGGGCCAGGGTTGCTCTTTCATGACAAGACCATTTTTCCAGCCAGTAGCCATGCCCCAATACCAGCAGTACCCCCAACAGGGCTACTCTTGGGGTAGGGGTAGAAGGGGCTCTAGGCGAGGGTCTCAGGCACAACCTCAACTCCAGCCTAAACAGAACCCCTGAGATGCAGGCCACCTCCTCCCTACATGTTGGAGGCAGACTGTCCCATTTCCTCCACCTTTGGTCAACCATCGCCACAGACAAGTGGGTGTTGGAGGTAGTGGGCAAAGGTTTGTCTCTGGACTTCAAATTTCTTCCTCAAAAAAATTCCAGGATTTCCATCTCTCCTCCCCTAGCACAGACTTCATTGTTAGAGGCAGAGGTTCAGAAGCTGCTACAGCTCAGAGCAGTGGAACCAGTTCCTACAACCCTGAGAGGAAGAGGTTTTTACTCCAGATACTTCCTAACAACAAAGGAAAAATGGGGAGTGGCGGCCAATTTTGGATCTCAGAGCTTTAAACAAGCACCTGAAAAAGCCAAAGTTCAAAATGGTAACTTTGGCTCAGATTCTGCCAACAATCCAAAAAGGGGACTGGCTGGTATCTCTGGACTTACAAGATGCCTATTTTCACATCCCCATAAAAGAATCTTTCAGGAAATATCTCAGATTCAGACTCCCATCAGGTCATTATCAGTTTGCAACCCTGCCCTTCGGCCTTTCCTCGGCACCAAGGGTGTTTACAAAATGCCTAGCAGCTGTGGTGGCATTTCTTCGAAGACAGGGGTGACTGTTTTCCCATATCTGGACGACTGGCTGGTGGTGGGCAAATCACCAGAACAAGTCAGAACCTCTCTAAAGCTCACACAGGATCTTTTGGAGTCATTGGATTTCATAATAAACTAGACAAAATCTGTCTTAACCCCTACACAGACTTTACAGTTCATAGGGGCAGAGATCAGTACTCTTCAGGCCAGGGCCTTTTGCCACTGGACGGGGTACAAAGCCTTCAGGCCACAGCAAATTCCTTCAAGTTGCACAGGCAAAAAACAGCCAGGCAATTCCTGCAGCTCTTGGGTCATATGGCTGCATTCACAGGCACAGTGCAGGGTTTCAGGTTTCACATGGGAGACATCCAGTTTCATCTCAGGAATCACTGGAGTCAGAAAAAAGATCCCTTTTCAAAACTCATTCCAGTGACAAGGCCTCTGTTACAAGCCCTTTTGTGGTGGAAAAAGAAATCCAACCTAAGGCAAGGAGTCCCTTTTCAGAAAGAGGATCCTTCACTAGTCCTCATGAGAGATGCATCCCTTCTGGGCTGGGGCGCCCATCTGGGGGAGCACACAACTCAGGGTACCTGAACAGAAGCAGAGTCCCTCCAGCATATAAACTTGCTGGAACTCAGAGCAGTATGGCTGTCACTAAAAGTTTTCTCTACACTGGTGATGGGCAAGGTGGTACAGGTCAGAACAGAGAATACCACCACTATGTACTACATAAACAAGCAGAGAGGCACCAGATCAGGTCCCCTGTGCACAGAAGCCATGAAAATTTGGACGCTGGCATATTCTCTAAAGGTGTCCTTGCAAGCAATCCATCTGCCAGGAAAGGACAATACCTTGGCAGACACACTGAGTCGAATCAATCAGTCCCATCACAAATGGACACTGAACAAGCAGGTGGTGCAGGTAATTTTCAGGAGGTGAGGCATTCCAGAGATAGACTTGTTTGCATCCCACCAGAACCACCAGTTGCCTCAGTATTGCTGCAGACCACCAGCCCAGGGCACAATCCCTCTGGACGCCCTGGTACTGGACTGGTCAGGCAAGTTTCTTTATGCCTTCCCCCCTTTTCCTCTGGTTTTCAGAGTACTACTGAAGCTCAAATCCCTCTCAGCTTCTCTGATCTTGATAGCTCCAGATTGGCCCAGGCAGCCATGGTACTCTCTTCTGCTCTCCATGTCAGTGAGCAAATCAATAAGTTTGCCTCTCGGGCACAATCTCCTGACAGTATACAGACTTAAACCTTTCTGAAGCTGTATTGACTATCTTGAAAGGTTATAGGAAGCCCTCCACTAAGAAAACGTATTCTGCTAAGTGGAAAAGATTTTCTTTTTGGTGCTGTGGTAGGAATTTCACCCCAAATGACGCAGAGTCTCAGTGGTGTTGGATTATCTGACTCACTTACATTGACAAGGTCTACAACCCAGTTTTCTAAGGGTTCATCTTGCAGCAGTGTCTGCATACCTTTCAGCTAGGACAAAGGTGTCAGTAGCATCAGATCCCATTTTCAAAAGATTTTTAAAGGCCTGATACATTTGCATCCTCCTCACAGGGCACCAGTGCCCACTTGGGATCTTAATATGTATAGCTAGATTAATCAGGGCTCCTTTTGGAGCCCATGGCTACCAACCCATTTAAAGTATGTTGCACAGAAAACAGGTTTTCTGGTAGCAATTACGACAACAAGAATCATGACGAGCTTCAGGCTGTCTGTGTTGACCAGGACTACATCTCCTTTCACAGAGATAAGGTAGTCCTCAGAACAAACAGACAATTCCTTCCCAAGGTCATCATTCAGACTTTCATCTGAACCAATCAATCACTCTGCCTGTCTTTTCACAGACCATACAAGCTTTGGTGAAAGAAGACTCCACAGTCTGGATGTGAAAAGAGCTCTCAGCTATTACATGACAGCTACTAAGGGCCATAGGCAAGACAAAAAAACTTTTCCTTACATATGGGGATGTCGGAATGGGCAAACCAGCCCAAAAGATCCATTTCTTGATGGATTGTCCAGTGTATTCAATTCTGCTACACTAGAGCAGGTAGGAGTCCCCAGCTGGGCTGAGGCACACTCGACAAGAGGAACAGCTGCCAGTCTTGCAGCTGCTAGGAGGATTCCATTATTGGATATTTGTAAAGCAGCTACTTGGAAATCAGTCACACCTTTACAAAGCATTACAACATGGATGTTTTGTCAGAAGTGATGCCAGGTTTGGCTCAGCAGTCCTGCAAAGTCTGTTTCAAAATAAGTTCTGTGCCCACCTCCAGGAGTACTGCTTGGTAGTCTGCACAAAGTTATGAATATCCTGAGCATTACTGGGGTTAGAAGAAAAAATTACTTACCATAGTAATCTTCTTTCTTCCCAGTGATGCTCAGATATTCATAACTCCCTCCCATCCGCCCTTTCAGAACTTCAGCCTCTGCATTCCATGCTAGTGCCACATAGCCATACCCTTCTGTGTACACTTCTCTATACCAGATAGATTTGAACAGAGTTTTCTTCTCTCTTAATAGTTTTCTCACTGTCTGGTGAACACCATTGTTATTTGATGTAGTTCCTCCTTAAGAGTTTTTCTTTTTGGGTAAATTGTTTTTATTAGGGTAATCCTAAAAATGTTTTAATTAATTAGCTGTTGGATTTTTTCATAATGCCTGACTTCCAGGCTTCTTACAAATCTGGAGGGTTTAGAACACTACAGTTGGTAGAGGCAGTATTTGAAAGATGCTCACGTGCAAATAATTCCATCATTTACATGTGTTCCATCTCTCCGGGCAGTCCAACCCACCAGGCTGACTGCACAAAGTTATGAATATCTGAGCATCACTGGGAAGAAAGAAGATTACTATGTTAAGTAATTTTTTCTTATGCGCATGGAAATAGGGCAGACTGTTGGAGGAGATGTGGAAGTGCCTCGGCCACACATGTACACATTTTTTGGAAATGCCCGGTGATTCAAACTTTTATTGCAGAATTACAAGATGCCATTGGAAGCATATTTTCACCAAATCTGTGGTTGGCCCCTTTTTTTATTTCTCATTCTTGAGTTACCTAAACAGTATAGAGATAAGTCAGCCACAAAATTATTGCTAATAATATTATTGGCAGCCAAGAAAGCCATAACCAAGAAATGGTTGAGCTGAGAGCCACCATGTCTCCTACAATGGCAGGACATTATGATTGGCATATATAAAATGGAAAGAATAACAGCATTAATAAACAGAAGAGAGGCTTAATTTGAGGAGATGTGGGAGGAGATGGGTCTTCTGCATCACCCCACTTAGGCAAGATTTTGTGCCCTGAGGATCAAAGCACCAGGCTGATAATACTGAAAGAAGTGGGGGGGGGGAGGGGTACTCAGGGATTATAAGACTTAATTATAGAATATAATGCACATATGTGTTACTGTATTGATCTCTAATTCACTCAACTGAACCAATTCTGGATTTTTAATTTATCTACTCATGATATTAGGCCTCTTCCCTTTATACGTAGATAACTGTATTTTTCTGGAATTACAAATAGACTGAATTTAATGGATTTATATCAAGCTCTAAGTATTGTATTTTTTTTCAAACAACATGAAGTCTTGCTGTATTCTGACATATTGCAGTGATTCCCAACCTTTGAACTGCCCCAGAAAACAAAGAGTTAACTTTCTATGCAGGGCATAGAATGCTGAGCTCGAGCTTGGTTGAAGTCTCTGTCTGGAGTGTTTCAAACTCAAACCGTTAGATTCTTTACTCCACCTCAGTGAACAGTCGCTCTGGAGATTTCTCCTTCAGCTCGGTTCGAAAGTCGGTTAAAGTTTCAGTTTTCGTTGTTTTTTTAAACCAAAAAGTCATCTGCATAGTCAGTTCAGTCTCTGTCTGTGGTGCCATGAGTACTAGATAGGAATTGTTCTGTTTTTCTGTGAGGAACTTGTAAAAGTGCAGCTTGGTTCGCTGAACCAGCCATTTGATAGTGAATCTTGTGTCTGTGTTTTACTTAGTGTGTGGTTACCGTTCTTATCGGTTCTAAAAAAAACGTGTTTTAGTACTTTTTTGTAATACCTGCGGACACGGTTAGGAACCGATAAGGAGTCTTGCCTGGTGGTTGCCATAAAAAGGTAAGTTGGTTAGGTTGGCCATGTCTGAGAAACCCAAGAAAAAACAGGCCCACTGGGTTTCAACACTGCAGTGATTGTGGGAGGTCTTTGCTAAGGCCAATCCCCACACCACCTGTGTTTGTCTGGGGTTTGACCACCTCGATTGGGACTGCCAAATATGTAAAAACATTCCCAGATCTACCCTTGAGAAGAGATTAGGTAGACTGAGGAAAAGGAGGCAGAGAAGTCCACTGATCCGGATGGCCAGCCCGGTTTGGTTCCGACCGAACCAGAAGGAGTGCCCTCTGACCAGGGCGATACTTCGTCGGGCAAAAGGAGAGCCAATTCCAAGGGATTGGTTCCAACAAAAAGGAAATGCAAAGACAAGTCGGCCGGTTCGGATCCAGAGGTTCATATTCCGACCGCCGAAGAGATAGCCAGAGCGATTCAGATTGTGGAATCGCTCCATCCGGTTCCTACCGATCCGGCTCCTTCTGGCAGGGGTTCGGTTCGGTTGGTTCTCCCGGTTCAAGATTATACCCTCAAAGATTTTTATGAACTGGAATTTGAAGAGGAAGGGGAATTTGAGGATGATGATGATGGTGAAAGTGAGGGTCTGGATGTGCCTGTGGAACCGGACATCTCCCCAGACAGACCTTCAGGTGTTTCCCCTCCTAGGCTTTCTGAGTCCCTTTCTCACTTTATGTTCTACAGAAAGGTGGCTGAAACCCTCCAGCTTCCTATGGAGGAGGCTGTGGAAGATCAAGAGGAGCCTGATTATGTAGAAATGATGGACATCCCAGAGTCCAGGAGACTGTCTATTCCCCTCCACAAATCTTTTGGGAAACAGACACAAAAAATCCTAAAGTCTCCAAACACTATACCTCCTGTGGATAGAAGAATGGACAAGAGGTATACACTTTCAGGCTCAGACATGGAGTTCTTATATCAGCAATGTGGCCATGTTGGGGTAGTGCAGACTGCTGCCTGTGACAAGGCAAATATTCCCTTGGCTTCACCCCCCCCCAGACAAGGACTCCAGGAAGATTGATGCCATGGCAAAGAAACAGTACATGGCATCTTCCTTGGGACTCAGGTGTGCGAATTACATGGCCTATACAGCCAGGTACCAGAAGTCCAGGTGGGACACTGTACTGGCACTGGCTAAACAGGCCTCCCCCCAGCTAGCCAAGGAGCTGGAGGCGGTGGCTGCAGATGGGATTGAGGCATCTAAGGTTCAGTTTCATGCTGCTGTGGACTCCAATGATGTGTCATCAAGAGTCATGACTACATCTGTGGCTCTTCGGAGAATGGCTTGGCTCAGAGGTACTAGCCTCTCGCAGGACACCCAGGCTAAGGCCATGGATTTTCCTGTAGTGGGTTATTCTCTGTTTGGGGAGCAGACAGTGGATTGTGTGTTGTATGCAATTCTGCTATGAAAAACTGGGAAAAACTCCACCCTCAGGCCTGAGGGCTCATTCCACAAGAGGTGTAGCTGCTTCCCTGGCTGTTGCCAGGGATATCCCTCTCTTAGAAATTTGTCAAGCAGCCACCTGGAAAACAGTCCATACTTTTAGCAAGCATTATCCTCTGGATATCCAGGCTAGGGGTGATGCTCAGTTTGGCACAGCAGTACTTCAGAGCCTATTCCCAAAGTAGGTTCTGTTCTTTCTCCATGGAGGTACTGCTTGGTAGTCTGCAGTATGTCAGAATACAGCAAGACTTCATGTTGTTTGAAGAAAAAATTACTCACCTTGGTAATTATGTTTCTTCTAATGGAGTCTTGCTGTATTCTGACCTCCCTCTCTCCCTGCCTCCGCTCTCAGAACCTGTTTTTGGGAAGTGGGTGGGCAGGTGCAGTGTTGCACCCCAGGGGTGTTTTTTGTTTGCACCCTCCTCCTCCTCCTTGTTTGGGTGCTGATTATTATTATTTGTATTAGATTGGTTTCTGAGTTTCCTGACTTGAGTCTTCCTTGGGAATCCCAAACTTTTTTCTGCCAGTTGGCTAGTAGGAATTTTTACAATTTCTACATAGAATTTTTAGTTAGTTGGGCTCGTAAGAATCTGATGGTTTGAGTTTGAAATACTCCAGACAGAGACTTCAACCGAGCTTGAGCTCAGCATTCTATGCCCTGCATAGAAAGTTAACTCTTTGTTCTCCGGGGCAGTTCAAAGGTTGGGAATCACTGCAATATGTCAGAATACAGCAAGACTCCATTAGAAGAAACATAATTACTAAGGTGTAATTTTTTTCATGTCTGTAATGTATGTTTATTCTGAAAACTGAATTATAAATAAAGTTTAAAGTAAAAATCCAGCCCACCCATCTCAGCCCATCACCTCTCCCACACAGCCTGAGAGTCCCCAGGGCCACCACAATTGAATAAGAGTAATGTTTTAGTGGCTACCACACTGCACAGTAATCCTCATCCTTCCAGTTTACCACTAAGCCAGAATGCCACTTTCTCACTCCAGTAGTGCTTTATGCACCTGTGCTCAAAGCACTTTTGGGACAAGAAACCAGAATTCCAGGCCCGGCAGTGAAATTAGGAGGATGAGGATTGCTCACAGAATGGGACCTGTTGAAAATATTTCTACTTCAAATAAAAGCGACCGGGAGGTTCTCAGGGTGGGGAGGGTGATGGGCAAGGCGGCGAAGCTGGATGGGAGGAAGGATTTGCCTGTTTTGATTTAAAGCCCTGACAAACTAATGAGCAGGGGTGATTCCAAATGCTTTTCAGATTTTTGTTTTTAAATTCACAGAATTCCAAAAGCATTCTGCAGAATTTAATATAAACCATAGAGAATGGTTTTCTGGGGTTTATATAATCCATGGAATAACCACAGATTATACGATCCATGGAACAATTTTCCTTGGTCAGAGTGGATGTAAACTGCAGATTTGTTTTACTCACACTTTATACTGACTATTATGCTTTATCTTCTCATCTATTGGCCCCCATCGGTCCGATCTACACACATTCAGCCTTGCCACACACCCCTGGACTTACCTTACTCCCGAACAACCCCAGATTATGCCCCAGGGGCCGGGCTGCCAGGGGCCCCCTTCCCTTGATGGAGACTGAATGGTGGAATGGGAGTGAGAGCCTGGTCGGTGGCATGGAGTCTGCAAGCGTGGGGTGGATGTCATTGTGCGGTGGCAGAACCTCCATTTTCCTGTTTTCTCCCAGGAGGCATGTTGTGCAGTGATGTTGGGGCGGCGTAAGCGTCTGACACACCTGCCAAGCGTAGTCAGTTCTGACTGTCATGCCCCATGCTACCACAAGGGTTAACGAACACTGGTGACTCTCCCCTGCACGGAGGAAAGCAGTCCATAGGATGCTCGATCCTCCTCCCCGGCCGCCCTTCAACTTTTGAGGCTCGTTCCCAAACTGGGTCATCGGCATCAGGGCAGTAGTGGTACCACCGCTAAATATTGACTCTTCAGTATAAACTGTGGAATAATATTCTGCATTTTGTGTAAACCGCAGAATAATATTTTACAGTTCCTGTATACTGTGGAATAATATTCCATGTTTTTTCCATGGTTTACACTGAATTCCGTAGAATCGTGGAAAAATCGGGGCCTTGTGTATGCCTTACTGGTGTTTCAGAGCGAACTCCTTTCAGGCCCCACTTTAATCCAGACAGACAACATGTCAGTGGTGTTCTACATCAACAAGCAAGGAGGGACACATTTTTACCCCCTTCGCAGAGAGGCCATGAGGGTCTGGTACTGGGTGATAGCCCATAACGTGGAACTTCTGGCAGTACACATTCCAGGTCTTCAAACTTTGCTTGTGAACAGCCTCGATTGCTTGCAATCCCAAGCCCACAAATGGGAGTTACTACAGGATGTTGTAGACAACCTTTTCGACAGATGGGGCACTCCAAAGTTGAACCTCTCTGCATCCCCACTCAATACCAACTGCCAAGTTTTTGCTTGCTAGAGCCACGGCATGATGTTTTTTGGCGAGATGCGTTGTCCCTCTCCTGTACCGGAAGTTCCTCTATGCCTTCCCGCCCTTCCCCCTTCTGCAACGAGTTCTGCTCGAGCTGCAGTCAGAGCCAGCAACCCTGATATTGGTAGCACCATTCTGGCCCAGACAGATTTGGGTCCCGCTTCTGCATCAGATGGTGGTAGAACCCCCAGTTCCTCTTCCACAGCAGCAAGAGCAGCAGCCACCAGCATTTACATGCGGAGGCATGCTTGGCTCAGAGTTTCAAGCGTCTGACAGGATCTTCAAGATGCTATCCTGGATGCTCCTTTCCAAGGACCAGTCCTGTTCAGTCAGGGCACCGAAAAACTGATCACCAGGCTTCAGGACTCAGGTAAAGCTGTGTCCAAAGTCCACAGAATGTACAGGTCAGAGCCACAATCCACACGCTCTGTTCCTTTCCGGAAAAATCAGGGACAGCAAGGAAGGCGCCAGACACAACATAAGGGAGGCTTTAAAAGAAAAGGCTACCCTGTCCCTTCAGGCACCCAAGGCCCCAAAACCCAAAGACACCAAGACCTCCCCTGCCTACACCCTCCAACACAGCATGACTCCCTACTGACCCCTCCACCACAGCCTGTGCAGGGGAGGTGGTATGAGGAGATTCTCCCTCTACCTATTCAGATGGTCAGTATAACATCAGACCAATGGGTCCTCCAGGTAGTAGAAAGGGATATTCCTAGAGTTCACCCAATTTCCAGCGGACAACCCACCAGTACTCTCCCACTGCTCACCCTCCCATGCACTCCTCCTGAGGGCAGAGATACAGACCTTACTGGACAAAAGAGCCAAACAAGAGGTTCCTTTTGCTCAAAGGGAAAGGATTTTATTCCCATGTCTTGCTTGTCCAAAAGACGGAGAGACCTTCGTCCATTCTGGACCCAAGTCAACTGAAAGCCTTTATCGAATACAAATGGTTCAGAATGGTGAGCCTGTTACCAATGCTCCACCAAGGAGACTGGCTTTGCTCACTAGACATGCAGGATACCTACATGCACATCAAGATCCTGCCATCCCACAGGCAGTACTTATGCTTCACCTTCCAAGGAGGACACTACCAGTTCAGGTCACTGCCATTCGGCCTATCCTTGGCACCAAGGGTTTTTACTAAGTGCCTAGCAGTGGTAGCATCGGCCCTCAGAAGAAAGGGTCACTTCATATACCCCTACCTGGACAATTGGCTTCTTACTGCACCAACAGAAATCCAATTGAAAAGGGCCTTGAAGGAGACATTCAGCCTATTCCAAATGCTGGGCATCACCCAAACCCACCCAAGTCACAACCATGGCCAGCTCAAAGGCTGCAATACATTGGAACAGTCCTGGACACAGTCCAAGGGAGAGCTTTTCTGCCCACAGACAGAGCAGCAAGGCTAGGAGAAGTCACTCACAGGGTACAGAGTTCGGACTTGGTCCCAGCAAGAGTGGTCCTACAACTACTAGGTCACATGGCGGCAGCTATTGTGGCAGTTCCACTCTCAAGGCTGAACATGAGGATCCTGAAATGGCACCTTAAGGTTCAGTGGGATCAAAGTGCAGGACGAACTGGAAGAGCCCATTGGATCTCCAACGCAGTCTGACAGGCCATGACCTGATGGCTCACCCCAGCCCATCTGAGCGTAGAGGTTCCCTTTCAGTGACCCAGTCCACTGCAGACTCTTACCACCGACGCATCAAGACTGGGATGGGGAACGCATTTTGCTTCATATCAGACAAGGGGCTCCTGGAACTCAACAGAATGAGCTCTTCACTTATACATTTTGGAGATGAGAGCAGTTCTGTACGCCCTTCAAGCTTTCCAAAGGGGTACTCTTTCCCGGACCTCTGCTGGTCCAGTCAGACAACACTCCAGTAGTCTTCCATCTCAACAAGCAAGGGAGTACACATTTGTATCCCTTGTGCAGAGAGGTGATGAGAGTTTGGTCCTGGGTGGTGGATCACAAGCTGGACATCATGGCAGTCCATGTTCCAGGCATCCACAATGTCCTTGCACATAGCTTAAGTTGCTCTCAATCTCAGAACCACAAATGGGCACTACAGCAAGAAGTTGTAGACAAGCTCTTTGAAAGGTGGGGTCAGCCAGAACTGTATCTCTTTGCGTCCCCACACAATGCCAAACTGCCCAGTTTCTGCTCACTAGATCCAGGGCCTGGTGTTTTCTGGCAAGATGCACTGTCCCTCTCTTGGACAGCGAGGTCTCTGTATGCTTTCTCTCCCTTCCCTCTTCTTCAGAGGGTCCTGCTCAAGTTGCAGCAGAAGAGGCCAGGATGATACTGGTAGCGCCATTCTGGCCTCGACAGATTTGGTTCCTGCTATTGCAACAGCTGGCATCGGAACCACCAGTTCCATTCCCCCTCTCCACTCACTTGCTCTCCCAAGAACAAGGGATGTTAGTCCATCTGAACCGCCAGTCCCTGCAGCTGCATGCTTGGCTCCTGTGGACTTAGCTAGGAAAGATTTGGAGTATCCTTAGAGTGGCAGAGGTGCTCGTGGCAATGAGAAAACCCTCTACCAGGGTGACTTATGCCATGAAATGGAAGCATTTCTGCTTATGGGCGATTCCCTGTTCTCTGGATCCCCTGGGTTGTCTGGTGGAATTTGTGCTGGAGTATCTTTTCCACCTGTCGGACTTAGGTCTCAGTTTCTCATCCATTAAGGTGCATCTCTGTGCTCTGTCAGCTTACCATGCACCATTAAATGAGAAGACTCTGGCACAGCTGGACATCTGCAAGACCTTCCTGAGAGGTATCTTGCATATGAAACCCCCAGGAGAGACCTGGTATCATCCAGGGATATTCTGTTTGTTTTAGAAAAGCTCACTTTGTCATCTTTTGAACCAGCTGCAAGCTGTGAGCTCTGCTTTCTCCCCTGGAAGGCACTATTTTTAGTTGCCATTACTTCATCCCAGAGGATTTCCGAGCTGCAGGCTCTGATGTGCAAAGAACCTTATATTTTTTTCACAGGGACAGAGTAGCCCTGTACAAACCAAAAGTTTTGCCAAAAGGTTCATGTTGAACCAGGACATCCAACTACCGGTTTATTCCAGAGTACTCGAACAATGGTGAGGCATTGTTACATACTCTGGATGTTCGTAGAATTTTGTGTTACTATCTGGCTAGGATTAGTTCCGCCAGACAGACAGACCAGTTGTTTGTCTCCTTTGCCCAGGGAAACTTGGAGCACCAGTCACAAAACAAACCCTAAGTAAGTGGCTCATGCACTGCATCACTTTTGCTACCAGCAACACAACAGACCCCTACTGGGACCAGTGAGGGGTCACTCCACCAGAGGGTGGCAACATCTTCGCTTCCTCCAAAATGTATCATCAGTGGACCTTGTGCAGCTGCTACTTGGAGCTCAGTGCACACCTTTGTGTGGCACTGCATCTGGACATTGCTTCCAGAAGGAGAGGAGGTTTCGGCCCTAGCAGTACTTCAGGGACTTCTCTCCTAATTTCCCACATTTTATTGTCCTCCACCCTTTGTGGGTCTCTCCTTGGGCATTGATTGGGACTCAGTCGTAATGGTATTACCTGCTCAGGATCACCACCTCAAATTTAGATAGTACGTTATGTAAGGCATTACCGTAACAGTAGATCTTCAAGAGGAGCTCTTGCAGCAGGTGGCTTTCAACCCACCTGCCCCTGGGACAATCATTACATCTTCTCTTTGGGGATGGGAGATCCTCCTCGGTTCTCCATCTGTATTTTCAGCTGGGTCTCCGGCGGAGGCTGAGGTGGCACCGAGGACCGCCCCTTATACCACGTGTGGCGTTGGAGCAGAGCCGATGTCGGGGCGGTCCCCACTACAGACTGCTAGCTAGAACATTTTCTGTGGGGTCCTAATGCCTGGCAGCCTTAGTACTAGCGGTATTACCTGCTGCAAGAGCTCCTCTCGAAGATCTACTGTTACGGTAAGTTCTTACGTAACTGTATTTTTTTAGTTGCTATTACCTCAGCCCGGAGAATCTCCAAGCTTCAGGCTCTCATGTGTAAAGAGCCGTGCTTGGTTTTTCATAGGGACAGGGTGTCCCTTTGAACAAATCCTAAGTTTCTCCCAAAGGTGGTGTCTGAGATAACTCTCAACCAAGGCACCAAACTACCAGTTTATTACCTGGAGCACTCCAACAAAGGAAGCATTGTTGCATACCTTAGAAGTACATAGCATTCTTAGGTACTATATTGACCACACCAGTCCATCAAGAAGGCTGACCAGTTGTTTGTTTCTTTTGCCCAACAGATGCTGAGAGCACCAGTAGAAAGCAGACCTTGTCAAAGTGGCTGGTTAACTGTATTGTCTTCTGCCATGAGAAGCCTGGAAAACCCCTGTTGGGGCCTGTGAGAGGTCACTCAACAAGAGGGATCTCTGCATCATTTATGTCGCTCTGAAACATATCTTCAGCAGATCTCTGTGCCGCAGCCACCTGGAGTTTGGTGCACACCCTTGCACGTCACTACAGTTTGGACATTGCTTCCAGATGTAGGGCAGGTTTTGGCCTGGCAGTCCTACAAGTGCTTCTCTCTTAATAGCCCAGGGATCTTATCTTCTGTTCCACCGTCCATCTGACCTAGTGGTATCCCAGTACTGCTTGAGACTCAGTCCTACGTGTTATTACCTGCTGCAAGAGCTCTATCTCGAAGTGAGATAGTATAGTTACGTTAGAACTTACCATAACAGTAGATCTTCAAGAGTCAGCTCTTGCAGCATATAACACAGGTAGGACTGCAGGAGGCATGACCCCATGGAAAACTGGCAGTCTATGGTGGGGACCGCCCCCGTCAGCCTGCCCCTGACGTCATGTATGGTATAAAGGGAGGGCATTCCCCGGTGTCCCTCAGTTCTTTTCCCACTGTCAGCTCACATTCATTGGCTCCACAGATCACCTCTCGCTAGTTCGACTGCCATTTTTGCTAAGTTTGTTAACCAGATTTCTTATTTTCTTTAGAAAAAATTAGCTTTTTCTGCCAGAGTTTGCTTCTGTATGTCATCTTCTCTGACATAGTTCATTGAAAGGCACCTCTCCAAGTGTGCCTGTGGCAAACAAATCCCGTCCAAGGATGGGCACTCAGCCTGCTTGCTGGGCTTAGACCCCGACCACAACACCCAGCCCCTGTCAGCATTGCCAAATGTTTAACAGCAGGATGAGGATTCTCTGCCAGAATACCCTGCAGACCTACCTCACTGAGCAATGTTTGGCTGCTATACAGAGATATTCCTCTTCAGGGAGAAGTTCTTCCCACCATCTGTCATTGTGGAAGCTTAAGGAGAAGAGGAAGGAGAGGTCCCCCTCCAGATCCAAATCTTCAGTCTCCCCTCTGTCTCCAGGGGCAGTTCTGACTCTGCCTCTCAGGTGACCCATTCTCCTTCCAGGCTTATGGTTGTTAAGCCCCGCCCTGGCTCAGGCATCGGTACTACGGACTGCAGCTCTGGGACCTCAGGCCCTACTGTACAGCTGCTGAAGATCTGGCCACCTGATCAGACCTCAGGCCAGCACTCTGACCTTGGTAAGGGTCCGACGTCAGTCCACTCCTAGTCAGCCTCCATCTCTGGTGCCGACTCCTGGGACAAGTGTAAGGCCTCTGGGTACTCCTCCGAGATCTGCCTCTCAACTGCCAATGCCCACCAAACCACTGTTGGACAAGTGTCAGATAATACAGCATTCGTCTGGTGGAGATACCACCGATGTCGCTGCCTTGGCAGTCCAGCTACTGGCACAACCGACCCAGTCCCGACATCACCAGTTTCTCCCCGCTACCAGTGGGCGATCGGTCTGGACTCAGCCCCTCTGAGGACCGCTGGATGATGGCCTTGAATCAGGTGTCAGCTACCGTTGGGCCTACTAATGTCGCCTCTGTTCGCCCCCATCGCCAGACCTCGGCTCTAGTCTGGACCTACAGCTGGACGGCGTTGGGTCTGATGACTGACTCAGATCCAAACCTGAACTTGTCCCAAGTTAATGACCTTTTGGCTACTGGTGGGAGACCATCCGAATGGATCTCCTACCACCAAACATTCCTCTGATTGAGGACCCCTTCGGATACAGAGGGCCCCTCCTCCGATGGATCCAACCACCTTCAGGCAAGGGCATGGACACAGAGCCTACCCCACCTTTGGGCAAAGACAAGGGCAAGGCTCCTTGCAAGTGCTGCTCCAGGTCTTGGTCCAGGAGCCTGAGTTTCTCCAGCTCTCCCAACCTCCATAGGCATAAGCAGTCGGCGCAACAGGTCTTGTTCCTCCTCTTTGGTGGACTCAGACCATTCCTCTGACTCATCCTCCTCCTCCTCTGAACCATCATCTGTTGGGGACTTGTCCCCTTAGACCCATGGGACCCTCCCAAATCACCACCTGATTACCCCTCCTTCATGGAGATCATGCATATCCAGACCAATATGGGATGGGAGACAGAGGACTTGGACCCAGAGAGAAACTGTTTGACCAAATACTTGCTCCAAAAGTACCCGAAACTGGTGGTCATCCCACCCCTGGTGGATACCTTTGAGAACATCACCAAGGTGGTTTGGAAGCACCTCCATGCCTCCACTGCAATATCCAAGAAGGCGGACTGACTTTACAGGGCTCCCAAGGAAGAACCCTTTTTGGGAGAGCAGCCCTTGGCAGACTCAGAAGTCATCTCAGCTGCCCATGATAAATCCTAGAGGCTGAGATACCTCAGTACTCAGACCCTGGATGGGGAATCTAAACAACTAGATTCCATGGGGTGTAAAGTTTACTCTTCCACCACCTGTACCATACAGAGTCTAAACTTCCTAACCCATACGGTATAATTCCAGAATGCCCTTTGGGAACAAGGGATCGATATTGTCAAAGAGATCCAAGACTGTCCACAGAAAGGCAGAGCTAGAAAAGCTTCTGCAAACTGGTTCAAACACGTGGGCACACATGTCTTCCAGTTGGCCTATGATTCAGCTGAAACGGCAGCACGGGCCATGGCCACTGGAGTGTGTCTGCAGGCATTCATGGCTCTGGGTATCCAGTTTCGTACAGGTGTGCAAACAGACATCCATGGATCTGTACTTTTGGTGAGGACTCTGAAAGATCATCACCAAACTGCAGGACTCTGGTAAGGCCATTCAGTCTGTGCATTCTATGTAAAACCAAAGCAAAGGCCTTTTCGAAAGCCTCACTTTCAAGGAAAGGGGGACAACAGTCTTGTTTCCAGCCTCAGCAGCAACAGCGAGGTGGTTACGGCCATAAGGGGCCTGCAGAGGCTTTACAGGGTCTGCCTCTCGAGTCGCCAAACCAGCCCAAGCCGCTCTCACCCCTCCCTCAACATCCTGACTCCTTGTTGGACCCACTCCCTCCTGTGACTATGACAAGGAGGTGGTTGAAGACTGCTTTTCTCTCTGTGCCAGGGGCTGACGAGAGATCACCTCCGACCAGTGGGTTTTACAAACGATCGACAATGGACACTTGATAGAGTTTGTCCAGATACCACCAGACCGTCCTCCCCTTCTCTCCCACTGTTTGCTGGCTCATGCCAGGCTCATCCAAGCAGAAATTCAGGCTCTCTTGCTCAAAAGAGCAATAGAGCAGTACCCCATCTCTGAGGGCACGAACTTCTATTCTCATTTTTTCCTCATGTCCAAAAGACCAGGGACTTGCACCCCATCTTGGACCTCAGTGACCTTAACCAGTTTGTGGAATATAAATGGTTCCAGATGGTCACTCTATAAGAATGCTACCTATGATCCATAAGGGGTTGGCTGGTGTTGCTGGACATGTGGGATGCCAATCTCCACATCCTAGTGGGCAAGTGTCACAGGAGGTTTCTCAGGTTCCAGTTCCACGGAAGGCATTACCAGTTCAGGGCATTACCCTTTGGCCCCAAGGGTTTTACCAAGTGCCTAGTGGTGGTGGCAGTGGACCTCAAAGGAAGGGCACTCGTCTTCCCTTATCTGGAAGACTGGATCTTGACAGCCCATCAGTGAGCAGCTGTGGTGAATGATCCAGGACTCCAGTTCTCTTTGGAGAACTGGGTATCACCATCAACATACCAAAGTCCTCCCTGGTCCTGACCCAATCCCACCAGTTCATCAGAGCACTGCTCAATACCACTAGCGGGAAGGCCTTCTTACCACAGGACAGGGCGTTTCACCTTCGAGGCATAGCACACCATATCTCATCCCTACCATTGGTCCCAGCCAGGACACTGCTCCAGCTCATAAGCCATATGGCCACATCCATTGATCTTACTTTGAGAAACAGCTCTTCTAACCCCAGCAGTGCTCAGTATATTCATAACTTTATGCAGTAAGCCTGTAGGGTTGGACTGCCCGGAGAGATGGAACACATGCAGATGAAACTCTTTGCACGTGAGCATCTTTCAAACACTGCCTCTACTAACTGCCTGTGTTCTAACCTCTTCAGATTTTTCTCTCCGCCTGAAAAGTCTGGTCACTCAGAGTCTCGTTCATCCACTTTCTCCTGCATGAAGAAAACATCAGATACTGTATACGTATATATTTTTTGTTTCATTTACTGCCTTTACTATTTGTATAAATAATCTTATTTACATTAAAATTGTTGTTTTCTGTTCCTCTCAGTTCAGAATAAATGTGGGGAACGGGACAGTTTATATTACAATCAGGGTTCTCTGACTAAAGAACCACCTTTATTTCTCTTTAAATTCATTAAATTGTTTTATTTTGTAACCGATAAGTCTCGGTTACTGAACTGCTATCTCGGTCCCGTTTAAGAAAATGGTCTGGTTCCATCAGTTCCTCTTGGTTCCTGAACCGATAAAAAAAGAAAAAATGTAAGTTTTTTCTTTAGTGGATTACTAAGTTTTTGAATATGTTGGAAAAACCAAAAGAAACGGTGAGCCGGTTTCAAAAACTGTACCCACTGTGGAGAGGTCTTTATAAAGGCAGACAAACACGCACTTTGTGTAGTTTGTCTGGCTTGACCATTTAAAAGAGGAATGTGAAGTGTAAACATTCCCTGAGAAGACCATTGAGAAACGCCTTGAAAGGCTAAGGAAGAAAATTCCAAGGGGTTCCTCTGGCTCTGACCAGTCGATACCGCCAGACATTGTGGCTGAACCCACACATTCTTCAGTTCCTGCCCCTGAGACAGGCACAAAGGGAACTAAAAGAGCTATTGAACCGGCTGACTCCCCAGTTCCTGCAAAAAAAAGGAAAGAAATTAAAACACACAGAACCCTTGCCTGTCAAGCCGGGGACTTCTGTGACTACTCTGCCTGTACCTACAGCCCGAGAGATTGCTCAGGCTTTTAAAATCATTCAGTCCTTACAGGCAATAGTTCCTCCTCAGCAGCCTCCTGCCCCCCTCCAGGGTCCCCAGGATGGCAGCAATGTGCATCCTTTTCCCCTAGAAGGTGGGGAAACCTTAGATGATGATGATGATATTATTATGAGGAGGGGGGACCAATAGAACCAGAAGTGTCCCCTGAACAGGACTTTGGTTCTCCCCCAAGGGTGTCTGAGGATTTTTCATCCCATTTCATTTTGTTAGAAGGATGGCAGATGCCTTGACATCTCCACCACTGAGCAAATTGATGATGGAGGAGGTGGAGTACTTAGAAATGATGGGGTTAACACCCACAGGCTCTCCTCCTCCCTGTCTATAAATTCTTTAAAAGGATGCACTAAAGATTTTACAGGTACCAAATTCCACCCCTCCTATAGACAGGAGGATGGACAAGAGGTACAAGCTGAAAAGGAGGGAGCTGATTTCCTCTTCTCCCACCTCAACCACCTGGGGGTCATACAGCAGGCTGCCTGTGACAAGGCTAGGGTCCCTCTGTCCTCATATCCTCTGGACAAGGACACTAGGAAAATTGAAAGTATGGACAAAAAGGGTACTTGTCAGCCTCTTTGGCTATGAATCAGGCTACCTTCCAGGCATATGCTGCCCAGTAACAAAATCCCTGTGGCAGTCAGTCCTGGCCATATCCCAGAAAGCTCCCTCACCCTTGTCAGATGACCTGGCTGAAACTGCCGGTTTGGGTTGAGAGCAGCTAGTACCAGTTCAAATGGCTGCTGACACTAATGATACTGCAGCCAGATGGATGGCAAACACAGTGGCACAGAAGAGGTTTGCTTGGCTTAGGGCCACAAACCTTACTCAGGATACACAACTAAAGGCCCTGGATTTTCCCCTAGAAGGAAACTCTCTCTTTGGGGAGTCAACTGTAGCATACATGAAGAGTGTATGAATATAAGGCCACTTACAGAAGCAACTGTGTTAAAGAGAGAGCTTCTACATCCACCAGGCCTTATGGAAGGGAAGGCCGGGGCAGGTCCTTTTACACCAGGCCCTTCTTCCAACCGGTGGCTTTACCCCAGTACCAGCAGTATCCACAGCAGGGTTACTCCAGGGGCAGGGGCAGAAGGGTCTCATACTCAGCCTCAGCCACAAACCAAACAGACCCCCTGAACCACAGGCCGCCTCCTCCCTACCTGTCGGAGGCAGACTCTCCCACTGTCTCCAAACTTGGCTGAAAATCACCACAGACAAGTGGGTGTTGGAGGTGGTGGGACAGGGTCTGTCTCTGGGATTCAAGTCCTTCCCCTGTCAAAAATCCAGAGTATTCAGCTCTCCATCCCTAGCAGAAAAGGTGCTCTTGGAAGCAGAGGTTCGGAACCTACTGCAGTTAAAAGCAGTGGAACCAGTTCCAAAATCTCAAAGGGGAAAGGGCTTATATTCCAGATACTTCCTGACCACAAAGAAAAGTGGGGAGTGGTGGCCTATACTGGATTTAAGAGCTTTAAACAAGTTCTTAAAAAAAACAAAGTTCAAGATGTTAACTTTAGCTCTGATCCTACCAACACTTAAGAAAGCAGACTGGTTGGCATCACTGGACTTGAAAGACGCCTATTTTCACATCCCCATAAAAGAGTCTCACAGAAAATACCTCAGATTCAGACTCCCTTCAGGTCACTACCAGTTTTCAACCCTGCCTTTTGGCCTTTCTGACCCCAAGGGTATTCACAAAGTGCCTAGCAGCTGTAGTGGCACATCTTCGCAGACAGGGAATATCTATTTCCCCTTACCTGGATGATTGGTTGGTCGTGGGAAAATCTCCCCTGCAGGTCAGTAAGATCTGAAGGTCACTCAGGACCTCCTGGAGTTCCTAGGATTCCTGATCAATCACAAAAAGTCAGCTTTCACTCCTACACAGGTGTTGCAGTTCATAGGAGCAGAAATCAGAACCCTACAGGCCAGGGCATATCTGCCTCTGGAAAGGGTAAAAAATATTCAGCTAATAGCAAACTCTTTCAAGCTGCAAAATTCAAAAACTGCAAGACAGTTTCTCCAGCTACTAGGCCACATGGCTGCCTCCACAGGCACAGTTAAGGTGCAAGGCTTCACATGAGGGACACCAGGGGTGGATCGAGGTGTCCTATATACGGGGGAGCTCATGTCAGATAAAAGAAAAAAGCAAGAGGCCAGGGGTCTGGTGGGCGGCTGAGCCCCCAGACATTTTAACATTTTGGTGCATTCTGATGCATTTGGAGGGTATTTCTAATGCACTTTCTACTCATTTCCTCCCTCCCGTGCTTTGTTAGTTGTACCCTGGCACCATCCCCGAGTCCCCACAGCCCACATGACAGTATGTTGCCCAAAATACCCTTCCAGCCCCCAAAACACAAAATACAAAAGACTGCAGCTGGGCAGAAGCACATCCGAAACACATAAAAATGAGACAAGTTGAAAGAGACTTGGTAATAAAGACAAATTGCAGACAAATTAAATGACAATCCAAGTAAACAAGTTCACAAATGTCACTCACTCAAGCACATTATGACATTACCATAAAGCCAACCCATCCCAGTTTGTCCTGCAGTACAGATTAACATATCTCCCAACCTTATCTCAGTAAAAATAAATACAATGGGTGGGATATTCAGACTGCACCAGGCTGTGGGCGCAGAAGCCTGGGCGCAGCGCAACTGGGATGTGCCAGAAGCTGCAGGGTGATATTCAACGGTGCTGCGCCATGGCTCAGCACCGTTGAATATCGCTCTGTGGCCACCCGCATTGTGCATGGCGCAGTGGCACTGCACCAGCGCAAGTGGCCAGAGAGGGGCAGGAGGATGTGCTAGCGCAAGTGCGTTGCACTAGGTGCATCAACCGCGATATTCAAAGGTGCACATGCAAATGGGGCCATAATGCATGCAAGGCGCAAATGGGGCCATTTGCATGTCATTATGGTCCCATTTGCATGCAAGTGCGCCCATCCCCAGCGACTTGCACCTGGTGCCCTGCCAGGCTGCAGCCATCGGGGCGACGCCCCCTACACAAGCAGCAAAGTGCCCCACAGCCTGATCGCGGGCATAGGTATAAAAATATGTAACTCCCATATCCCTGGTGGTCCAGTGGACCGCTCGCAGCCCGATCGCGGGCATAAGTATAGAAATATGAAACTCCTATATCCATGGTGGTCCAGTGGACTGCTCACAGCCGATCGCGGGCATAAGTATAGAATATGAAACTCCTATATCCCTGGTGGTCCAGTGGACCCGCTCACAACCGATCATGAGCTGATGTCTAAAACAAGATTAGATCCATCCCTGGTGGTCAGTGGTACCCCCCCCACCCTCCACTGAGCCCCCCACCCTGCTCCCCTCCGGTCGGCGGGGGCGGCAGCTCCTCACCCATAAGCTGTCCAGCTGGGCGACAGCTGTACTTTTATGCAGTCAGTCGGCGGGCAGCTGGACAGCTTATGGGTGAGGAGCTGCCGCCCCCGCCGACCGGAGGGGAGCAGGGTGGGGGGCTCAGTGGAGGGTGGGGGGGGTACCACTGACCACCAGGGATGGATCTAATCTTGTTTTAGACATCAGCTCATGATCGGTTGTGAGCGGGTCCACTGGACCACCAGGGATATAGGAGTTTCATATTCTATACTTATGCCCGCGATCGGCTGTGAGCAGTCCACTGGACCACCATGGATATAGGAGTTTCATATTTCTATACTTATGCCCGCGATCGGGCTGCGAGCGGTCCACTGGACCACCAGGGATATGGGAGTTACATATTTTTATACCTATGCCCGCGATCAGGCTGTGGGCACTTTTGTTGCTTGTGTAGGGGCGTCGCCCCGATGGCTGCAGCCTGGCAGGGCACCAGGTGCAAGTCGCTGGGGATGGGCGCACTTGCATGCAAATGGGACCATAATGACATGCAAATGGCCCCATTTGCGCCTTGCATGCATTATGGCCCCATTTGCATGTGCACCTTTGAATATCGCGGTTGATGCGCCTAGTGCAACGGCACTTGCGCTAGCACATCCCCCTGCCCCTCTCTGGCCACTTGCGCTGGTGCAGTGCCACTGCGCCATGCACAATGCGGGTGGCCACAGAGCGATATTCAACGGTGCTGAGCCATGGCGCAGCACCGTTGAATATCACCCTGCAGCTTCTGGCACATCCCAGTTGCGCTGCGCCCAGGCTTCTGCGCCCACAGCCTGGTGCAGTCTGAATATCCCACCCATTGTATTTATTTTTACTGAGATAAGGTTGGGAGATATGTTAATCTGTACTGCAGGACAAACTGGATGGGTTGGCTTTATGGTAATGTCATAATGTGCTTGAGTGAGTGACATTTGTGAACTTGTTTACTTGGATTGTCATTTAATTTGTCTGCAATTTGTCTTTATTACCAAGTCTCTTTCAACTTGTCTCATTTTTATGTGTTTCGGATGTGCTTCTGCCCAGCTGCAGTCTTTTGTATTTTGTGTTTTGGGGGCTGGAAGGGTATTTTGGGCAACATACTGTCATGTGGGCTGTGGGGACTCGGGGATGGTGCCAGGGTACAACTAACAAAGCACGGGAGGGAGGAAATGAGTAGAAAGTGCATTAGAAATACCCTCCAAATGCATCAGAATGCACCAAAATGTTAAAAAATGTCTGGGGGCCTAGCCGGCCCACCAGACCCCTGGCCTCTTGCTTTTTTTCTTTTATCTGACATGAGCTCCCCCGTATATAGGACACCTCGATCCACCCCTGGTGTCCCTCATGTGAAGCCTTGCACCTTAACTGTGCCTGTGGAGGCAGCCATGTGGCCTAGTAGCTGGAGAAACTGTCTTGCAGTTTTTGAATTTTGCAGCTTGAAAGAGTTTGCTATTAGCTGAATATTTTTTACCCTTTCCAGAGGCAGATATGCCCTGGCCTGTAGGGTTCTGATTTCTGCTCCTATGAACTGCAACACCTGTGTAGGAGTGAAAGCTGACTTTTTGTGATTGATCAGGAATCCTAGGAACTCCAGGAGGTCCTGAGTGACCTTCAGATCTTACTGACCTGCAGGGGAGATTTTCCCACGACCAACCAATCATCCAGGTAAGGGGAAATAGATATTCCCTGTCTGCGAAGATGTGCCACTACAGCTGCTAGGCACTTTGTGAATACCCTTGGGGTCAGAAAGGCCAAAAGGCAGGGTTGAAAACTGGTAGTGACCTGAAGGGAGTCTGAATCTGAGGTATTTTCTGTGAGACTCTTTTATGGGGATGTGAAAATAGCAGTCTTTCAAGTCCAGTGATGCCAACCAGTCTGCTTTCTTAAGTGTTGGTAGGATCAGAGCTAAAGTTAACATCTTGAACTTTGTTTTTTTTAAGAACTTGTTTAAAGCTCTTAAATCCAGTATAGGCCACCACTCCCCACTTTTCTTTGTGGTCAGGAAGTATCTGGAATATAAGCCCTTTCCCCTTTGAGATTTTGGAACTGGTTCCACTGCTTTTAACTGCAGTAGGTTCCGAACCTCTGCTTCCAAGAGCACCTTTTCTGCTAGGGATGGAGAGCTGAATACTCTGGATTTTTGACAGGGGAAGGACTTGAATCCCAGAGACAGACCCTGTCCCACCACCTCCAACACCCACTTGTCTGTGGTGATTTTCAGCCAAGTTTGGAGACAGTGGGAGAGTCTGCCTCCGACAGGTAGGGAGGAGGCGGCCTGTGGTTCAGGGGGTCTGTTTGGTTTGTGGCTGAGGCTGAGTATGAGACCCTTCTGCCCCTGCCCCTGGAGTAACCCTGCTGTGGATACTGCTGGTACTGGGGTAAAGCCACCGGTTGGAAGAAGGCCTGGTGTAAAGGACCTGCCCGGCCTTCCTTCCATAAGGCCTGGTGGATGTAGAAGCTCTCTTTAACACAGTTGCTTCTGTAAGTGGCCTTATATTCATACACTCTTCATGTATGCTACAGTTGACTCCCCAAAGAGAGAGTTTCCTTCTAGGGGAAAATCCAGGGCCTTTAGTTGTGTATCCTGAGTAAGGTTTGTGGCCCTAAGCCAAGCAAACCTCTTCTGTGCCACTGTGTTTGCCATCCATCTGGCTGCAGTATCATTAGTGTCAGCAGCCATTTGAACTGGTACTAGCTGCTCTCAACCCAAACCGGCAGTTTCAGCCAGGTCATCTGACAAGGGTGAGGGAGCTTTCTGGGATATGGCCAGGACTGACTGCCACAGGGATTTTGTTACTGGGCAGCATATGCCTGGAAGGTAGCCTGATTCATAGCCAAAGAGGCTGACAAGTACCCTTTTTGTCCATACTTTCAATTTTCCTAGTGTCCTTGTCCAGAGGATATGAGGACAGAGGGACCCTAGCCTTGTCACAGGCAGCCTGCTGTATGACCCCCAGGTGGTTGAGGTGGGAGAAGAGGAAATCAGCTCCCTCCTTTTCAGCTTGTACCTCTTGTCCATCCTCCTGTCTATAGGAGGGGTGGAATTTGGTACCTGTAAAATCTTTAGTGCATCCTTTTAAAGAATTTATAGACAGGGAGGAGGAGAGCCTGTGGGTGTTAACCCCATCATTTCTAAGTACTCCACCTCCTCCATCATCAATTTGCTCAGTGGTGGAGATGTCAAGGCATCTGCCATCCTTCTAACAAAATGAAATGGGATGAAAAATCCTCAGACACCCTTGGGGGAGAACCAAAGTCCTGTTCAGGGGACACTTCTGGTTCTATTGGTCCCCCCTCATCATAATAATATCATCATCATCATCTAAGGTTTCCCCACCTTCTAGGGGAAAAGGATGCACATTGCTGCCATCCTGGGGACCCTGGAGGGGGGCAGGAGGCTGCTGAGGAGGAACTATTGCCTGTAAGGACTGAATGATTTTAAAAGCCTGAGCAATCTCTCGGGCTGTAGGTACAGGCAGAGTAGTCACAGAAGTCCCCGGCTTGACAGGCAAGGGTTCTGTGTGTTTTAATTTCTTTCCTTTTTTTTGCAGGAACTGGGGAGTCAGCCGGTTCAATAGCTCTTTTAGTTCCCTTTGTGCCTGTCTCAGGGGCAGGAACTGAAGAATGTGTGGGTTCAGCCACAATGTCTGGCGGTATCGACTGGTCAGAGCCAGAGGAACCCCTTGGAATTTTCTTCCTTAGCCTTTCAAGGCGTTTCTCAATGGTCTTCTCAGGGAATGTTTACACTTCACATTCCTCTTTTAAATGGTCAAGCCAGACAAACTACACAAAGTGCGTGTTTGTCTGCCTTTATAAAGACCTCTCCACAGTGGGTACAGTTTTTGAAACCGGCTCACCGTTTCTTTTGGTTTTTCCAACATATTCAAAAACTTAGTAATCCACTAAAGAAAAAACTTACATTTTTTCTTTTTTTATCGGTTCAGGAACCAAGAGGAACTGATGGAACCAGACCATTTTCTTAAACGGGACCGAGATAGCAGTTCAGTAACCGAGACTTATCGGTTACAAAATAAAACAATTTAATGAATTTAAAGAGAAATAAAGGTGGTTCTTTAGTCAGAGAACCCTGATTGTAATATAAACTGTCCCGTTCCCCACATTTATTCTGAACTGAGAGGAACAGAAAACAACAATTTTAATGTAAATAAGATTATTTATACAAATAGTAAAGGCAGTAAATGAAACAAAAAATATATACGTATACAGTATCTGATGTTTTCTTCATGCAGGAGAAAGTGGATGAACGAGACTCTGAGTGACCAGACTTTTCAGGCGGAGAGAAAAATCTGAAGAGGTTAGAACACAGGCAGTTAGTAGAGGCAGTGTTTGAAAGATGCTCACGTGCAAAGAGTTTCATCTGCATGTGTTCCATCTCTCCGGGCAGTCCAACCCTACAGGCTTACTGCATAAAGTTATGAATATACTGAGCACTGCTGGGGTTAGAAGAGCTGTTTCTCAAAGTAAGATCAATGGATGTGGCCATATGGCTTATGAGCTGGAGCAGTGTCCTGGCTGGGACCAATGGTAGGGATGAGATATGGTGTGCTATGCCTCGAAGGTGAAACGCCCTGTCCTGTGGTAAGAAGGCCTTCCCGCTAGTGGTATTGAGCAGTGCTCTGATGAACTGGTGGGATTTGGTCAGGACCAGGGAGGACTTTGGTATGTTGATGGTGATACCCAGTTCTCCAAAGAGAACTGGAGTCCTGGATCATTCACCACAGCTGCTCACTGATGGGCTGTCAAGATCCAGTCTTCCAGATAAGGGAAGACGAGTGCCCTTCCTTTGAGGTCCACTGCCACCACCACTAGGCACTTGGTAAAACCCTTGGGGCCAAAGGGTAATGCCCTGAACTGGTAATGCCTTCCGTGGAACTGGAACCTGAGAAACCTCCTGTGACACTTGCCCACTAGGATGTGGAGATTGGCATCCCACATGTCCAGCAACACCAGCCAACCCCTTATGGATCATAGGTAGCATTCTTATAGAGTGACCATCTGGAACCATTTATATTCCACAAACTGGTTAAGGTCACTGAGGTCCAAGATGGGGTGCAAGTCCCTGGTCTTTTGGACATGAGGAAAAAATGAGAATAGAAGTTCGTGCCCTCAGAGATGGGGTACTGCTCTATTGCTCTTTTGAGCAAGAGAGCCTGAATTTCTGCTTGGATGAGCCTGGCATGAGCCAGCAAACAGTGGGAGAGAAGGGGAGGACGGTCTGGTGGTATCTGGACAAACTCTATCAAGTGTCCATTGTCGATCGTTTGTAAAACCCACTGGTCGGAGGTGATCTCTCGTCAGCCCCTGGCACAGAGAGAAAAGCAGTCTTCAACCACCTCCTTGTCATAGTCACAGGAGGGAGTGGGTCCAACAAGGAGTCAGGATGTTGAGGGAGGGGTGAGAGCGGCTTGGGCTGGTTTGGCGACTCGAGAGGCAGACCCTGTAAAGCCTCTGCAGGCCCCTTATGGCCGTAACCACCTCGCTGTTGCTGCTGAGGCTGGAAACAAGACTGTTGTCCCCTTTCCTTGAAAGTGAGGCTTTGAAAAGGCCTTTGCTTTGGTTTTACATAGAATGCACAGACTGAATGGCCTTACCAGAGTCCTGCAGTTTGGTGATGATCTTTCAGAGTCCTCACCAAAAGTACAGATCCATGGATGTCTGTTTGCACACCTGTACGAAACTGGATACCCAGAGCCATGAATGCCTGCAGACACACTCCAGTGGCCATGGCCCGTGCTGCCGTTTCAGCTGAATCATAGGCCAACTGGAAGACATGTGTGCCCACGTGTTTGAACCAGTTTGCAGAAGCTTTTCTAGCTCTGCCTTCTGTGGACAGTCTTGGATCTCTTTGACAATATCGATCCCTTGTTCCCAAAGGGCATTCTGGAATTATACCGTATGGGTTAGGAAGTTTAGACTCTGTATGGTACAGGTGGTGGAAGAGTAAACTTTACACCCCATGGAATCTAGTTGTTTAGATTCCCCATCCAGGGTCTGAGTACTGAGGTATCTCAGCCTCTAGGATTTATCATGGGCAGCTGAGATGACTTCTGAGTCTGCCAAGGGCTGCTCTCCCAAAAAGGGTTCTTCCTTGGGAGCCCTGTAAAGTCAGTCCGCCTTCTTGGATATTGCAGTGGAGGCATGGAGGTGCTTCCAAACCACCTTGGTGATGTTCCCAAAGGTATCCACCAGGGGTGGGATGACCACCAGTTTCGGGTACTTTTGGAGCAAGTATTTGGTCAAACAGTTTCTCTCTGGGTCCAAGTCCTCTGTCTCCCATCCCATATTGGTCTGGATATGCATGATCTCCATGAAGGAGGGGTAATCAGGTGGTGATTTGGGAGGGTCCCATGGGTCTAAGGGGGACAAGTCCCCAACAGATGATGGTTCAGAGGAGGAGGAGGATGAGTCAGAGGAATGGTCTGAGTCCACCAAAGAGGAGGAACAAGACCTGTTGCGCCGACTGCTTATGCCTATGGAGGTTGGGAGAGCTGGAGAAACTCAGGCTCCTGGACCAAGACCTGGAGCAGCACTTGCAAGGAGCCTTGCCCTTGTCTTTGCCCAAAGGTGGGGTAGGCTCTGTGTCCATGCCCTTGCCTGAAGGTGGTTGGATCCATCGGAGGAGGGGCCCTCTGTATCCGAAGGGGTCCTCAATCAGAGGAATGTTTGGTGGTAGGAGATCCATTCGGATGGTCTCCCACCAGTAGCCAAAAGGTCATTAACTTGGGACAAGTTCAGGTTTGGATCTGAGTCAGTCATCAGACCCAACGCCGTCCAGCTGTAGGTCCAGACTAGAGCCGAGGTCTGGCGATGGGGGCGAACAGAGGCGACATTAGTAGGCCCAACGGTAGCTGACACCTGATTCAAGGCCATCATCCAGCGGTCCTCAGAGGGGCTGAGTCCAGACCGATCGCCCACTGGTAGCGGGGAGAAACTGGTGATGTCGGGACTGGGTCGGTTGTGCCAGTAGCTGGACTGCCAAGGCAGCGACATCGGTGGTATCTCCACCAGACGAATGCTGTATTATCTGACACTTGTCCAACAGTGGTTTGGTGGGCATTGGCAGTTGAGAGGCAGATCTCGGAGGAGTACCCAGAGGCCTTACACTTGTCCCAGGAGTCGGCACCAGAGATGGAGGCTGACTAGGAGTGGACTGACGTCGGACCCTTACCAAGGTCAGAGTGCTGGCCTGAGGTCTGATCAGGTGGCCAGATCTTCAGCAGCTGTACAGTAGGGCCTGAGGTCCCAGAGCTGCAGTCCGTAGTACCGATGCCTGAGCCAGGGCGGGGCTTAACAACCATAAGCCTGGAAGGAGAATGGGTCACCTGAGAGGCAGAGTCAGAACTGCCCCTGGAGACAGAGTGGGAGACTGAAGATTTGGATCTGGAGGGGGACCTCTCCTTCCTCTTCTCCTTAAGCTTCCACAATGACAGATGGTGGGAAGAACTTCTCCCTGAAGAGGAATATCTCTGTATAGCAGCCAAACATTGCTCAGTGAGGTAGGTCTGCAGGGTATTCTGGCAGAGAATCCTCATCCTGCTGTTAAACATTTGGCAATGCTGACAGGGGCTGGGTGTTGTGGTCGGGGTCTAAGCCCAGCAAGCAGGCTGAGTGCCCATCCTTGGACGGGATTTGTTTGCCACAGGCACACTTGGAGAGGTGCCTTTCAATGAACTATGTCAGAGAAGATGACATACAGAAGCAAACTCTGGCAGAAAAGCTAATTTTTCTAAAGAAAATAAGAAATCTGGTTAACAAACTTAGCAAAAATGGCAGTCGAACTAGCGAGAGGTGATCTGTGGAGCCAATGAATGTGAGCTGACAGTGGGAAAAGAACTGAGGGACACCGGGGAATGCCCTCCCTTTATACCATACATGACGTCAGGGGCAGGCTGACGGGGGCGGTCCCCACCATAGACTGCCAGTTTTCCATGGGGTCATGCCTCCTGCAGTCCTACCTGTGTTATATGCTGCAAGAGCTGACTCTTGAAGATCTACTGTTATGGTAAGTTCTAACGTAACTATACTATCTCACTTCGAGATAGAGCTCTTGCAGCAGGTAATAACACGTAGGACTGAGTCTCAAGCAGTACTGGGATACCACTAGGTCAGATGGACGGTGGAACAGAAGATAAGATCCCTGGGCTATTAAGAGAGAAGCACTTGTAGGACTGCCAGGCCAAAACCTGCCCTACATCTGGAAGCAATGTCCAAACTGTAGTGACGTGCAAGGGTGTGCACCAAACTCCAGGTGGCTGCGGCACAGAGATCTGCTGAAGATATGTTTCAGAGCTAATATAATGATGCAGAGATCCCTCTTGTTGAGTGACCTCTCACAGGCCCAACAGGGTTTTCCAGGCTTCTCATGGCAGAAGACAATACAGTTAACCAGCCACTTTGACAAGGTCTGCTTTCTACTGGTGCTCTCAGCATCTGTTGGGCAAAAGAAACAAACAACTGGTCAGCCTTCTTGATGGACTGGGTGTGGTCAATATAGTACCTAAGAATGCTATGTACTTCTAAGGTATGCAACAATGCTTCCCCTTTGTTGGAGTGCTCCAGGTAATAAACTGGTAGTTTGGTGCCTTGGTTGAGAGTTATCTCAGACACCACCTTTGGGAGAAACTTAGGATTTGTTCAAAGGGACACCCTGTCCCTATGAAAAACCAAGCACGGCTCTTTACACATGAGAGCCTGAAGCTTGGAGATTCTCCGGGCTGAGGTAATAGCAACTAAAAAAATACAGTTACGTAGAACTCACTGTAACAGTAGATCTTCGAGAGGAGCTCTTGCAGCAGGTAATACCGCTAGTACTAAGGCTGCCAGGCATTAGGACCCCACAGAAAATGTTCTAGCTAGCAGTCTGTAGTGGGGACCGCCCCGACATCGGCTCTGCTCCAACGCCACACGTGGTATAAGGGGCGGTCCTCGGTGCCACCTCAGCCTCCGCCGGAGACCCAGCTGAAAATACAGATGGAGAACCGAGGAGGATCTCCCATCCCCAAAGAGAAGATGTAATGATTGTCCCAGGGGCAGGTGGGTTGAAAGCCACCTGCTGCAAGAGCTCCTCTTGAAGATCTACTGTTACGGTAATGCCTTACATAACGTACTATCTAAATTTGAGGTGGTGATCCTGAGCAGGTAATACCATTACGACTGAGTCCCAATCAATGCCCAAGGAGAGACCCACAAAGGGTGGAGGACAATAAAATGTGGGAAATTAGGAGAGAAGTCCCTGAAGTACTGCTAGGGCCGAAACCTCCTCTCCTTCTGGAAGCAATGTCCAGATGCAGTGCCACACAAAGGTGTGCACTGAGCTCCAAGTAGCAGCTGCACAAGGTCCACTGATGATACATTTTGGAGGAAGCGAAGATGTTGCCACCCTCTGGTGGAGTGACCCCTCACTGGTCCCAGTAGGGGTCTGTTGTGTTGCTGGTAGCAAAAAGTGATGCAGTGCATGAGCCACTTACTTAGGGTTTGTTTTGTGACTGGTGCTCCAAGTTTCCCGTGGGCAAAGGAGACAAACAACTGGTCTGTCTGTCTGGCGGAACTAATCCTAGCCAGATAGTAACACAAAATTCTACGAACATCCAGAGTATGTAACAATGCCTCACCATTGTTCGAGTACTCTGGGTAATAAACCGGTAGTTGGATGTCCTGGTTCAACATGAACCTTTGGGCAAAACTTTGGGTTTGTACAGGGCTACTCTGTCCCTGTGAAAAAAAATATAAGGTTCTTTGCACATCAGAGCCTGCAGCTCGGAAATCCTCTGGGATGAAGTAATGGCAACTAAAAATAGTGCCTTCCAGGGAGAAAGTAGAGCTCACAGCTTGCAGCTGGTTCAAAAGATGACAAAGTGAGCTTTTCTAAAACAAACAGAATATCCCTGGATGATACCAGGTCTCTCCTGGGGGTTTCATATGCAAGATACCTCTCAGGAAGGTCTTGCAGATGTCCAGCTGTGCCAGAGTCTTCTCATTTAATGGTGCATGGTAAGCTGACAGAGCACAGAGATGCACCTTAATGGATGAGAAACTGAGACCTAAGTCCGACAGGTGGAAAAGATACTCCAGCACAAATTCCACCAGACAACCCAGGGGATCCAGAGAACAGGGAATCGCCCATAAGCAGAAATGCTTCCATTTCATGGCATAAGTCACCCTGGTAGAGGGTTTTCTCATTGCCACGAGCACCTCTGCCACTCTAAGGGATACTCCAAATCTTTCCCTAGCTAAGTCCACAGGAGCCAAGCATGCAGCTGCAGGGACTGGCGGTTCAGATGGACTAACATCCCTTGTTCTTGGGAGAGCAAGTGAGTGGAGAGGGGGAATGGAACTGGTGGTTCCGATGCCAGCTGTTGCAATAGCAGGAACCAAATCTGTCGAGGCCAGAATGGCGCTACCAGTATCATCCTGGCCTCTTCTGCTGCAACTTGAGCAGGACCCTCTGAAGAAGAGGGAAGGGAGAGAAAGCATACAGAGACCTCGCTGTCCAAGAGAGGGACAGTGCATCTTGCCAGAAAACACCAGGCCCTGGATCTAGTGAGCAGAAACTGGGCAGTTTGGCATTGTGTGGGGACGCAAAGAGATACAGTTCTGGCTGACCCCACCTTTCAAAGAGCTTGTCTACAACTTCTTGCTGTAGTGCCCATTTGTGGTTCTGAGATTGAGAGCAACTTAAGCTATGTGCAAGGACATTGTGGATGCCTGGAACATGGACTGCCATGATGTCCAGCTTGTGATCCACCACCCAGGACCAAACTCTCATCACCTCTCTGCACAAGGGATACAAATGTGTACTCCCTTGCTTGTTGAGATGGAAGACTACTGGAGTGTTGTCTGACTGGACCAGCAGAGGTCCGGGAAAGAGTACCCCTTTGGAAAGCTTGAAGGGCGTACAGAACTGCTCTCATCTCCAAAATGTATAAGTGAAGAGCTCATTCTGTTGAGTTCCAGGAGCCCCTTGTCTGATATGAAGCAAAATGCGTTCCCCATCCCAGTCTTGATGCGTCGGTGGTAAGAGTCTGCAGTGGACTGGGTCACTGAAAGGGAACCTCTACGCTCAGATGGGCTGGGGTGAGCCATCAGGTCATGGCCTGTCAGACTGCGTTGGAGATCCAATGGGCTCTTCCAGTTCGTCCTGCACTTTGATCCCACTGAACCTTAAGGTGCCATTTCAGGATCCTCATGTTCAGCCTTGAGAGTGGAACTGCCACAATAGCTGCCGCCATGTGACCTAGTAGTTGTAGGACCACTCTTGCTGGGACCAAGTCCGAACTCTGTACCCTGTGAGTGACTTCTCCTAGCCTTGCTGCTCTGTCTGTGGGCAGAAAAGCTCTCCCTTGGACTGTGTCCAGGACTGTTCCAATGTATTGCAGCCTTTGAGCTGGCCATGGTTGTGACTTGGGTGGGTTTAGGGTGATGCCCAGCATTTGGAATAGGCTGAATGTCTCCTTCAAGGCCCTTTTCAATTGGATTTCTGTTGGTGCAGTAAGAAGCCAATTGTCCAGGTAGGGGTATATGAAGTGACCCTTTCTTCTGAGGGCCGATGCTACCACTGCTAGGCACTTAGTAAAAACCCTTGGTGCCAAGGATAGGCCGAATGGCAGTGACCTGAACTGGTAGTGTCCTCCTTGGAAGGTGAAGCATAAGTACTGCCTGTGGGATGGCAGGATCTTGATGTGCATGTAGGTATCCTGCATGTCTAGTGAGCAAAGCCAGTCTCCTTGGTGGAGCATTGGTAACAGGCTCACCATTCTGAACCATTTGTATTCGATAAAGGCTTTCAGTTGACTTGGGTCCAGAATGGACGAAGGTCTCTCCGTCTTTTGGACAAGCAAGACATGGGAATAAAATCCTTTCCCTTTGAGCAAAAGGAACCTCTTGTTTGGCTCTTTTGTCCAGTAAGGTCTGTATCTCTGCCCTCAGGAGGAGTGCATGGGAGGGTGAGCAGTGGGAGAGTACTGGTGGGTTGTCCGCTGGAAATTGGGTGAACTCTAGGAATATCCCTTTCTACTACCTGGAGGACCCATTGGTCTGATGTTATACTGACCATCTGAATAGGTAGAGGGAGAATCTCCTCATACCACCTCCCCTGCACAGGCTGTGGTGGAGGGGTCAGTAGGGAGTCATGCTGTGTTGGAGGGTGTAGGCAGGGGAGGTCTTGGTGTCTTTGGGTTTTGGGGCCTTGGGTGCCTGAAGGGACAGGGTAGCCTTTTCTTTTAAAGCCTCCCTTATGTTGTGTCTGGCGCCTTCCTTGCTGTCCCTGATTTTTCCGGAAAGGAACAGAGCGTGTGGATTGTGGCTCTGACCTGTACATTCTGTGGACTTTGGACACAGCTTTACCTGAGTCCTGAAGCCTGGTGATCAGTTTTTCGGTGCCCTGACTGAACAGGACTGGTCCTTGGAAAGGAGCATCCAGGATAGCATCTTGAAGATCCTGTCAGACGCTTGAAACTCTGAGCCAAGCATGCCTCCGCATGTAAATGCTGGTGGCTGCTGCTCTTGCTGCTGTGGAAGAGGAACTGGGGGTTCTACCACCATCTGATGCAGAAGCGGGACCCAAATCTGTCTGGGCCAGAATGGTGCTACCAATATCAGGGTTGCTGGCTCTGACTGCAGCTCGAGCAGAACTCGTTGCAGAAGGGGGAAGGGCGGGAAGGCATAGAGGAACTTCCGGTACAGGAGAGGGACAACGATCTCGCTAAAAACATCATGCCGTGGCTCTAGCAAGCAAAAACTTGGCAGTTGGTATTGAGTGGGGATGCAGAGAGGTTCAACTTTGGAGTGCCCCATCTGTCGAAAAGGTTGTCTACAACATCCTGTAGTAACTCCCATTTGTGGGCTTGGGATTGCAAGCAATCGAGGCTGTTCACAAGCAAAGTTTGAAGACCTGGAATGTGTACTGCCAGAAGTTCCACGTTATGGGCTATCACCCAGTACCAGACCCTCATGGCCTCTCTGCGAAGGGGGTAAAAATGTGTCCCTCCTTGCTTGTTGATGTAGAACACCACTGACATGTTGTCTGTCTGGATTAAAGTGGGGCCTGAAAGGAGTTCGCTCTGAAACACCAGTAAGGCATACACAAGGCCCCGATTTTTCCACGATTCTACGGAATTCAGTGTAAACCATGGAAAAACATGGAATATTATTCCATAGTATACAGGAACTGTAAAATATTATTCTGCGGTTTACACAAAATGCAGAATATTATTCCACAGTTTATACTGAAGAGTCAATATTTAGCGGTGGTACCACTACTGCCCTGATGCCGATGACCCAGTTTGGGAACGAGCCTCAAAAGTTGAAGGGCGGCCGGGGAGGAGGATCGAGCATCCTATGGACTGCTTTCCTCCGTGCAGGGGAGAGTCACCAGTGTTCGTTAACCCTTGTGGTAGCATGGGGCATGACAGTCAGAACTGACTACGCTTGGCAGGTGTGTCAGACGCTTACGCCGCCCCAACATCACTGCACAACATGCCTCCTGGGAGAAAACAGGAAAATGGAGGTTCTGCCACCGCACAATGACATCCACCCCACGCTTGCAGACTCCATGCCACCGACCAGGCTCTCACTCCCATTCCACCATTCAGTCTCCATCAAGGGAAGGGGGCCCCTGGCAGCCCGGCCCCTGGGGCATAATCTGGGGTTGTTCGGGAGTAAGGTAAGTCCAGGGGTGTGTGGCAAGGCTGAATGTGTGTAGATCGGACCGATGGGGGCCAATAGATGAGAAGATAAAGCATAATAGTCAGTATAAAGTGTGAGTAAAACAAATCTGCAGTTTACATCCACTCTGACCAAGGAAAATTGTTCCATGGATCGTATAATCTGTGGTTATTCCATGGATTATATAAACCCCAGAAAACCATTCTCTATGGTTTATATTAAATTCTGCAGAATGCTTTTGGAATTCTGTGAATTTAAAAACAAAAATCTGAAAAGCATTTGGAATCACCCCTGCTCATTAGTTTGTCAGGGCTTTAAATCAAAACAGGCAAATCCTTCCTCCCATCCAGCTTCGCCGCCTTGCCCATCACCCTCCCCACCCTGAGAACCTCCCGGTCGCTTTTATTTGAAGTAGAAATATTTTCAACAGGTCCCATTCTGTGAGCAATCCTCATCCTCCTAATTTCACTGCCGGGCCTGGAATTCTGGTTTCTTGTCCCAAAAGTGCTTTGAGCACAGGTGCATAAAGCACTACTGGAGTGAGAAAGTGGCATTCTGGCTTAGTGGTAAACTGGAAGGATGAGGATTACTGTGCAGTGTGGTAGCCACTAAAACATTACTCTTATTCAATTGTGGTGGCCCTGGGGACTCTCAGGCTGTGTGGGAGAGGTGATGGGCTGAGATGGGTGGGCTGGATTTTTACTTTAAACTTTATTTATAATTCAGTTTTCAGAATAAACATACATTACAGACATGAAAAAAATTACACCTTAGTAATTATGTTTCTTCTAATGGAGTCTTGCTGTATTCTGACATATTGCAGTGATTCCCAACCTTTGAACTGCCCCGGAGAACAAAGAGTTAACTTTCTATGCAGGGCATAGAATGCTGAGCTCAAGCTCGGTTGAAGTCTCTGTCTGGAGTATTTCAAACTCAAACCATCAGATTCTTACGAGCCCAACTAACTAAAAATTCTATGTAGAAATTGTAAAAATTCCTACTAGCCAACTGGCAGAAAAAAGTTTGGGATTCCCAAGGAAGACTCAAGTCAGGAAACTCAGAAACCAATCTAATACAAATAATAATAATCAGCACCCAAACAAGGAGGAGGAGGAGGGTAAAAAAAACACCCTGGGGTGCACACTGCACCTGCCCACCCACTTCCCAAAAACAGGTTCTGAGAGGGGAGGCAGGGAGAGAGGGAGGTCAGAATACAGCAAGACTCCATTAGAAGAAACATAATTACCAAGGTGAGTAATTTTTTTCTTCAAACAACATGAAGTCTTGCTGTATTCTGACATACTGCAGACTACCAAGCAGTACCTCCATGGAGAAAGAACAGAACCTACTTTGGGAATAGGCTCTGAAGTACTGCTGTGCCAAACTGAGCATCACCCCTAGCCTGGATATCCAGAGGATAATGCTTGCTAAAAGTATGGACTGTTTTCCAGGTGGCTGCTTGACAAATTTCTAAGAGAGGGATATCCCTGGCAACAGCCAGGGAAGCAGCTACACCTCTTGTGGAATGAGCCCTCAGGCCTGAGGGTGGAGTTTTTCCCAGTTTTTCATAGCAGAATTGCATACAACACACAATCCACTGTCTGCTCCCCAAACAGAGAATAACCCACTACAGGAAAATCCATGGCCTTAGCCTGGGTGTCCTGCGAGAGGCTAGTACCTCTGAGCCAAGCCATTCTCCGAAGAGCCACAGATGTAGTCATGACTCTTGATGACACATCATTGGAGTCCACAGCAGCATGAAACTGAACCTTAGATGCCTCAATCCCATCTGCAGCCACCGCCTCCAGCTCCTTGGCTAGCTGGGGGGAGGCCTGTTTAGCCAGTGCCAGTACAGTGTCCCACCTGGACTTCTGGTACCTGGCTGTATAGGCCATGTAATTCGCACACCTGAGTCCCAAGGAAGATGCCATGTACTGTTTCTTTGCCATGGCATCAATCTTCCTGGAGTCCTTGTCTGGGGGGGGGTGAAGCCAAGGGAATATTTGCCTTGTCACAGGCAGCAGTCTGCACTACCCCAACATGGCCACATTGCTGATATAAGAACTCCATGTCTGAGCCTGAAAGTGTATACCTCTTGTCCATTCTTCTATCCACAGGAGGTATAGTGTTTGGAGACTTTAGGATTTTTTGTGTCTGTTTCCCAAAAGATTTGTGGAGGGGAATAGACAGTCTCCAGGACTCTGGGATGTCCATCATTTCTACATAATCAGGCTCCTCTTGATCTTCCACAGCCTCCTCCATAGGAAGCTGGAGGGTTTCAGCCACCTTGTAGAACATAAAGTGAGAAAGGGACTCAGAAAGCCTAGGAGGGAAACACCTGAAGGTCTGTCTGGGGAGATGTCCGTTCCACAGGCACATCCAGACCCTCACTTTCACCATCATCATCATCCTCAAATTCCCCTTCCTCTTCAAATTCCAGTTCATAAAAATCTTTGAGGGTATAATCTTGAACCGGGAGAACCAACCAAACCGAACCCCTGCCAGAAGGAGCCGGATCGGTAGGAACCGGATGGAGCGATTCCACAATCTGAATCGCTCTGGCTATCTCTTCGGCGGTCGGAATATGAACCTCTGGATCCGAACCGGCCGACTTGTCTTTGCATTTCCTTTTTGCTGGAAACCAATCCCTGAATTGGCTCTCCTTTTGCCCGGCAAGTATCGCCTGGTCAGAGGGCACCTTCTGGTTCGGTCGGAACTAAACCGGCTGGCCATCCGGATCAGTGGACTTCTCTGCCTCCTTTTCCTCAGTCTACCTAATCTCTTCTCAAGGGTAGATCTGGGAAAGTTTTTACATATTTGGCAGTCCCAATCGAGGTGGTCAAACCCCAGACAATAAACACAGGTGGTGTGGGGATTGGCCTTAGCAAAGACCTCCCCACACTCACTGCAGTGTTGAAACCCAGTGGGCCTGTTTTTTCTTGGGTTTCTCAGACATGGCCAACCTAACCAACTTACCCTTTTTATGGCAACCACCAGGCAAGACTCCCTTATCGGTTCCTAACCGTGTCCGCAGGTATTACAAAAAAGTACTAAAACACGTTTTTTTTAGAACCGATAAGAACGGTAACCACACACTAAGTAAAACACAGACACAAGATTCACTATCAAATGGCTGGTTCAGCGAACCAAGCTGCACTTTTACAAGTTCCTCACAGAAAAACAGAACAATTCCTATCTAGTACTCATGGCACCACAGACAGAGACTGAACTGACTATGCAGATGACTTTTTCGGTTTAAAAAACAACGAAAACTGAAACTTTAACCGACTTTCGAACCGAGCTGAAGGAGAAATCTCCAGAGCGACTGTTCACTGAGGTGGAGTAAAGAATCTAACGGTTTGAGTTTGAAACACTCCAGACAGAGACTTCAACCAAGCTCGAGCTCAGCATTCTATGCCCTGCATAGAAAGTTAACTCTTTGTTTTCTGGGGCAGTTCAAAGGTTGGGAATCACTGCAATATGTCAGAATACAGCAAGACTTCATGTTGTTTGAAAAAAATACAATACTTAGAGCTTGATATAAATCCATTAAATTCAGTCTATTTGTAATTCCAGAAAAATACAGTTATCTACGTATAAAGGGAAGAGGCCTAATATCATGAGTAGATAAATTAAAAATCCAGAATTGGTTCAGTTGAGTGAATTAGAGATCAATACAGTAACACATATGTGCATTATATTCTATAATTAAGTCTTATAATCCCTGAGTACCCCTCCCCCCACTTCTTTCAGTATTATCAGCCTGGTGCTTTGATCCTCAGGGCACAAAATCTTGCCTAAGTGGGGTGATGCAGAAGACCCATCTCCTCCACATCTCCTCAAATTAAGCCTCTCTTCTGTTTATTAATGCTGTTATTCTTTCCATTTTATATATGCCAATCATAATGTCCTGCCATTGTAGGAGACATGGTGGCTCTCAGCTCAACCATTTCTTGGTTATGGCTTTCTTGGCTGCCAATAATATTATTAGCAATAATTTTGTGGCTGACTTATCTCTATACTGTTTAGGTAACTCAAGAATGAGAAATAAAAAAAGGGGCCAACCACAGATTTGGTGAAAATATGCTTCCAATGGCATCTTGTAATTCTGCAATAAAAGTTTGAATCACCGGGCATTTCCAAAAATGTGTACATGTGTGGCGAGGCACTTCCACATCTCCTCCAACAGTCTGCCCTATTTCCATGCGCATAAGAAAAAATTACTTAACATAGTAATCTTCTTTCTTCCCAGTGATGCTCAGATATTCATAACTTTGTGCAGTCAGCCTGGTGGGTTGGACTGCCGGAGAGATGGAACACATGTAAATGATGGAATTATTTGCACGTGAGCATCTTTCAAATACTGCCTCTACCAACTGTAGTGTTCTAAACCCTCCAGATTTGTAAGAAGCCTGGAAGTCAGGCATTATGAAAAAATCCAACAGCTAATTAATTAAAACATTTTTAGGATTACCCTAATAAAAACAATTTACCCAAAAAGAAAAACTCTTAAGGAGGAACTACATCAAATAACAATGGTGTTCACCAGACAGTGAGAAAACTATTAAGAGAGAAGAAAACTCTGTTCAAATCTATCTGGTATAGAGAAGTGTACACAGAAGGGTATGGCTATGTGGCACTAGCATGGAATGCAGAGGCTGAAGTTCTGAAAGGGCGGATGGGAGGGAGTTATGAATATCTGAGCATCACTGGTAAGAAAGAAGATTACTATGGTAAGTAATTTTTTCTTCTAACCCCAGTAATGCTCAGGATATTCATAACTTTGTGCAGACTACCAAGCAGTACTCCTGGAGGTGGGCACAGAACTTATTTTGAAACAGACTTTGCAGGACTGCTGAGCCAAACCTGGCATCACTTCTGACAAAACATCCATGTTGTAATGCTTTGTAAAGGTGTGACTGATTTCCAAGTAGCTGCTTTACAAATATCCAATAATGGAATCCTCCTAGCAGCTGCAAGACTGGCAGCTGTTCCTCTTGTCGAGTGTGCCTCAGCCCAGCTGGGGACTCCTACCTGCTCTAGTGTAGCAGAATTGAATACACTGGACAATCCATCAAGAAATGGATCTTTTGGGCTGGTTTGCCCATTCCGACATCCCCATATGTAAGGAAAAGTTTTTTTGTCTTGCCTATGGCCCTTAGTAGCTGTCATGTAATAGCTGAGAGCTCTTTTCACATCCAGACTGTGGAGTCTTCTTTCACCAAAGCTTGTATGGTCTGTGAAAAGACAGGCAGAGTGATTGATTGGTTCAGATGAAAGTCTGAATGATGACCTTGGGAAGGAATTGTCTGTTTGTTCTGAGGACTACCTTATCTCTGTGAAAGGAGATGTAGTCCTGGTCAACACAGACAGCCTGAAGCTCGTCATGATTCTTGTTGTCGTAATTGCTACCAGAAAACCTGTTTTCTGTGCAACATACTTTAAATGGGTTGGTAGCCATGGGCTCCAAAAGGAGCCCTGATTAATCTAGCTATACATATTAAGATCCCAAGTGGGCACTGGTGCCCTGTGAGGAGGATGCAAATGTATCAGGCCTTTAAAAATCTTTTGAAAATGGGATCTGATGCTACTGACACCTTTGTCCTAGCTGAAAGGTATGCAGACACTGCTGCAAGATGAACCCTTAGAAAACTGGGTTGTAGACCTTGTCAATGTAAGTGAGTCAGATAATCCAACACCACTGAGACTCTGCGTCATTTGGGGTGAAATTCCTACCACAGCACCAAAAAGAAAATCTTTTCCACTTAGCAGAATACGTTTTCTTAGTGGAGGGCTTCCTATAACCTTTCAAGATAGTCAATACAGCTTCAGAAAGGTTTAAGTCTGTATACTGTCAGGAGATTGTGCCCGAGAGGCAAACTTATTGATTTGCTCACTGACATGGAGAGCAGAAGAGAGTACCATGGCTGCCTGGGCCAATCTGGAGCTATCAAGATCAGAGAAGCTGAGAGGGATTTGAGCTTCAGTAGTACTCTGAAAACCAGAGGAAAAGGGGAAGGCATAAAGAAACTTGCCTGACCAGTCCAGTACCAGGGCGTCCAGAGGGATTGTGCCCTGGGCTGGTGGTCTGCAGCAATACTGAGGTAACTGGTGGTTCTGGTGGGATGCAAACAAGTCTATCTCTGGAATGCCTCACCTCCTGAAAATTACCTGCACCACCTGCTTGTTCAGTGTCCATTTGTGATGGGACTGATTGATTCGACTCAGTGTGTCTGCCAAGGTATTGTCCTTTCCTGGCAGATGGATTGCTTGCAAGGACACCTTTAGAGAATATGCCAGCGTCCAAATTTTCATGGCTTCTGTGCACAGGGGACCTGATCTGGTGCCTCTCTGCTTGTTTATGTAGTACATAGTGGTGGTATTCTCTGTTCTGACCTGTACCACCTTGCCCATCACCAGTGTAGAGAAAACTTTTAGTGACAGCCATACTGCTCTGAGTTCCAGCAAGTTTATATGCTGGAGGGACTCTGCTTCTGTTCAGGTACCCTGAGTTGTGTGCTCCCCCAGATGGGCGCCCCAGCCCAGAAGGGATGCATCTCTCATGAGGACTAGTGAAGGATCCTCTTTCTGAAAAGGGACTCCTTGCCTTAGGTTGGATTTCTTTTTCCACCACAAAAGGGCTTGTAACAGAGGCCTTGTCACTGGAATGAGTTTTGAAAAGGGATCTTTTTTCTGACTCCAGTGATTCCTGAGATGAAACTGGATGTCTCCCATGTGAAACCTGAAACCCTGCACTGTGCCTGTGAATGCAGCCATATGACCCAAGAGCTGCAGGAATTGCCTGGCTGTTTTTTGCCTGTGCAACTTGAAGGAATTTGCTGTGGCCTGAAGGCTTTGTACCCCGTCCAGTGGCAAAAGGCCCTGGCCTGAAGAGTACTGATCTCTGCCCCTATGAACTGTAAAGTCTGTGTAGGGGTTAAGACAGATTTTGTCTAGTTTATTATGAAATCCAATGACTCCAAAAGATCCTGTGTGAGCTTTAGAGAGGTTCTGACTTGTTCTGGTGATTTGCCCACCACCAGCCAGTCGTCCAGATATGGGAAAACAGTCACCCCTGTCTTCGAAGAAATGCCACCACAGCTGCTAGGCATTTTGTAAACACCCTTGGTGCCGAGGAAAGGCCGAAGGGCAGGGTTGCAAACTGATAATGACCTGATGGGAGTCTGAATCTGAGATATTTCCTGAAAGATTCTTTTATGGGGATGTGAAAATAGGCATCTTGTAAGTCCAGAGATACCAGCCAGTCCCCTTTTTGGATTGTTGGCAGAATCTGAGCCAAAGTTACCATTTTGAACTTTGGCTTTTTCAGGTGCTTGTTTAAAGCTCTGAGATCCAAAATTGGCCGCCACTCCCCATTTTTCCTTTGTTGTTAGGAAGTATCTGGAGTAAAAACCTCTTCCTCTCAGGGTTGTAGGAACTGGTTCCACTGCTCTGAGCTGTAGCAGCTTCTGAACCTCTGCCTCTAACAATGAAGTCTGTGCTAGGGGAGGAGAGATGGAAATCCTGGAATTTTTTTGAGGAAGAAATTTGAAGTCCAGAGACAAACCTTTGCCCACTACCTCCAACACCCACTTGTCTGTGGCGATGGTTGACCAAAGGTGGAGGAAATGGGACAGTCTGCCTCCAACATGTAGGGAGGAGGTGGCCTGCATCTCAGGGGTTCTGTTTAGGCTGGAGTTGAGGTTGTGCCTGAGACCCTCGCCTAGAGCCCCTTCTACCCCTACCCCAAGAGTAGCCCTGTTGGGGGTACTGCTGGTATTGGGGCATGGCTACTGGCTGGAAAATGGTCTTGTCATGAAAGAGCAACCCTGGCCCCCCTTCCATAGGGCCTGGTGGATGAAGAAGCTCTGTCTCTGGCAGAATTACTTCTATAAGTAGCCTTATATTCATCCACCTTTTTCATATAGGCCACTGTGGATTCCCCAAAAAGCGAATTTCCTTCTAATGGAAAATCCAGGGCCTTTGATTGGATATCCTGAGTGAGGTTTGTAGTCCTAAGCCAAGCAAACCTCCTCTGAGCCACTGTGTTAGCCATCCATCTGGCTGCAGTGTCATTCGAATCAGCAGCCATTTGAACTGGTACTTAGCCGCCTCTAGCCCAAACCTGGCAGTTTCAGCCAGGTCATCTGACAAGGGTGAGGTGGCTTTCATGGACATTGCCAGTACCGACTGCCACAGGGATTTCTGATACTGGGCAGCATAAGCTTGGAAAGTAGTCTGTCTCATGGCCAGTGAGGCTGACAAATAGCCTTTTTTGGCCATACTGTCCAATTTTCTGGAGTCCTTGTCCGGTGGGTGTGAGGACAGAGGGACTTTAGCTTTATCACAGGCTGCCTGTTGTATTACCCCTTGATGGTCAGGATGGGAGAAGAGGAAGTCAGCTCCCTCCCTATCCAACTGGTACTTTTTGTCTATTCTTCTGTCGATTGGAGGAATAGAATTAGGGGTCTGCAGGAGCTTCATAGCATCCTTCTTAAAATGTATATACTGGGAGGAGGAGGGTCTTTGTGGGTGTTAAACCCATCATATTAAGGTACTCAATTTCCTCCTCATCCTCCACTTGCTCCGCTGATGATATCTATACATCTGCCATTTTCCTTACAAAGGAAAATGGGAGGAAAAATCCTCAGATACCCTGGGAGGTGACCCAAAATCCTGCTCAGAGGACACCTCTGGAGGGATAAGTTCATCTTCCTCATAAGGCTCATCATCCTCTTCAAAATATAGCTGCTCTGGTGCAGAGGGCAACACAGTACTAGCAACCTGGGGACCCTGTGAGGGGCAGGAGGCTGAGGGATGATGCCTGCAGAGCCTGAATAATTTTGAACACCTGAGCTATCTCCTGAGCTGAAGGCATTACAGACACATGCAGAAGTCCCTGGGTTTGCAGGAGATGGTTCTGCATGTTTAAGTTTCTTTGTTTTCTTTGAGGAACCAGAGAGTCAGCCGGTTCTTTTCCTCTTTTGGCCCCTTTTTCGCTCGTATCAGGGGTGGGGTAGTAGTACTTGTGGGTTCAGTCACGACAGACTGGGGTGTCAGCTGGTCAGAGACTGAGGGACCCCTAGGAAACTTTTTATTGAGCCATTCAAGGTGCTTTTTCACAGTTTTATCTGGAAAAGTGCTACATATCTCACATTCCTGGTCCAGATGTTTGAAACTCAGACAAGCTACACATAAGGTGTGCTTGTCTGCCTTGGCAAACACATCTCCACACTTTAAACAGTTTTAAACCCGGGCTCCCCAGTTCTCTTCTTCGGTTTCTCTGCCATGGTGAAAAGCAAAGAGGAAAAACACCAACCGCTAAATAATAGATACTGTTGCGGTTATTTAAACAGCTTTTAAAATTATATATATATATATTTTTTTTTTTTTTTTTTGAGGTCGGTTCCAGAACTGATAGGGAACCGGAGGATCTGAGCAGGGAGATGAAATATGAACCAGTTCAGCGGTTCTGTAACCGATAAAAACGGTTACAAATAAAGTTTGTAAGGACCAAAAATTTAGAGATAATTATATAGGTTCTTTAGTCAGAGAACCCAATTAAACTAAACTCGGATCCCCACGGTTATGCCGAACCCCGAGGAACCGAGAAAACAACTATTTTAATAATAAACTAGATCTAAACTGACAATCAGTACAGGCAGTAAATGAAATTAAATATACTTATGGTTTTGATGATTTTTTTATCTTTCTTCATGTGACAGAGACTCCGAGTGACCAGACTTTCAGGCAGAGAGAAAAATCTGAAGGGTTTAGAAGACTACAGATGGTAGAGGCAGTATTTGAAAGATGCTCACGTGCAAAGAATTCCATCATTTGCATGTGTTCTATCTCTCCGGGCAGTTCAACCCACCAGGCTGACTGCACAAAGTTATGAATATCCTGAGCATTACTGGGGTTAGAATGAACCTGTATTGCAGGTATCCTGAAAAACCGGACGTCATTCTTCCATGCGAACTCCCGCCACCCTGGTGAAGAGGAGCTTCTATGTATTTTACTCATATATCCCTCCCATAATTTTTCTGGTATCTCTATATCCTAATCCCTACCCCATGATTTTCTTATTGAGGAGGTAGATTTTCCCTCCATCTCCCAAATCGCAGCACATAAATATGATAAAAAGAGGAGGCAACAGGCGATTAGAATAATCTCTGGTGCCAGATAAAATTATTCAATAGGCAAAGAGGCCTGCAAATACAGAGAAAGACCATATTCACTTGAAATATAGTGAATATAATATTTATTTTAAATAATTATTTTAAATAAATAGTACAAAGATCATTAGGTGCAACGAAGGTAGTTAAAATACGCTTTCAATGCTATACCTAACGCTTTATCAAAGTTTGTATAACGTGAAACATTAGTGATTTTGTACTGGTCATTTGCATCTTGGTGATCTTTTGCTACTATTTATTTAAAATAATTTATTTAAAATAAATGCATCTTCTCTGTGTTGACAGACTCTTTGCCTGTGGATATAAATATGATATTATATGTTCCAATGGGGTTCTGTCCTCAGGGTCATTTTAATGAGGCTAACTAGCTGAGGAGATGGCAAGGTCATCCAGGTCTCTTTTAAGGTTTGAACCAAATCCCTAACTTGAAAATACACGAAACCTATCTTGTGGGAGATACTTATTGTGTCTCTAAATCTGTAAATGACAAAAAAGCCTCCTTCTAGAAACTGGTATATCATATGTAGGCCCTGCCTTTCCCACCTCCTGTAGCCCCATCTAATTTCACAGGTAAAGTACAGTTATGTAAGAACTTACCATAACAGTAGATCTTCGAGAACAGCTCTTGCAGCAGATTACACCATTAGACTGAAGCAGGCAGTTGCCAGGACCCCAAGGAAATTTTCTAGCTAGCAGTATTCAGCGGGGACCACCCCCGATGTCGGTCCCACCCCCGATGTCAGGCATCCTACAAAAGGGGGCGGTCCCCCAGAATCGCCAGTTCTCCCACCGGAGACTCCCGGCCGCTAGATGACATCAGAAGTGGAGACTGAGGATCCGCCATCAAAAGGTAATCAGAGCAGTGTTAGAAACACCTAATCCTAGGAGAGGATATCGGAACAAATCTACCTCCAGAAGGGATGTTGGGAGGGAAACTACCTGCTGCAAGAGCTGTTCTTGAAGATCTACTGTTATGGTAAGGTCTTACGAATCGTACTATCTTACTGAGAAACAGCTCTTGCAGCAGGTTACACCATTAGACTGAGTCCCAGCAATACTGGAAATCCTCGCAGGGAGGAGGAGGCAAAGAGAGATCACGAGTTGGACCAAAGCCTAGTATAGAAGTCCCTGAAAGACTGCTAGACCAAAACCAGCTCTTCGCCTCGATGCAACATCCAAGGTATAATGCCTGAAAAGGTGTGCACAGTGCTCCAAGTAGTTGCTGCACAGATGGCTGAAGAAGACACGTTCTTCATGGCCTCAAAGGAGGTACCAACCCCCCCTTGTGGAATGACCCTTAACTGAGCCCAGTAAGGGTTTATTACGCTTCTGGTAACAGAACATGATACAATGGATAAGCCACCTGGACAGCGATTGTTTAGAAACGGGAGCTCCCATCATCCTGTGGGCGAAGGAGATGAAAAGCTGGTCAGATTTTTGGTGGTGTCTGGTTCTGGTCAGGTAGTATCTTAGACACTTATGCACATCTAAAGTGTGCAACAAGGCCTCTCCTCTATTAGAGTATTTAGGAAAGTACACTGGTAAGTCTATGTCCTGATTAAGGGTGAGAGCTGAGACCACCTTAGGTAGAAACTCTGGATTTGTCCTTAGGGACACCCTGTCTTGGTGAAAAACCAAATAAGGTTCTTTGCACATCAGTGCATGAAGTTCAGAATTTCTTCTGGCCGAAGTAACGGCAACTAAAAATAACGTCTTCCATGTAAGGAGATGTAGCTCGCAATCCATGGCTGGTTCAAAAGGTGGCAGCGTAAGCTGCTCCAGGACAAAGGGTAAATCCCATGGAGGAATAGGATCCTTAATTGGAGGTCTAAGGTGGAGTACACCTCTCAGGAAGGCTCGTGCTGTGTCCAACTGAGTTATGGGATGTTGGCCTATAGGTGCATGATAGGCTGAGATGGCACAAAGGTGTACTTTAATAGAGGAGTAGGCCAAGCCTGCCTGAAAGAGAGACAGGAGGTAGTCCAGGACCGACCTTTCCGGACAATCCATCAGGAAAATCCTCATGCCTGAGCCCAGAGGCAAATCATGCCATTTCATGGCATATGTAGCGTGAGTGGCTGGTTTTCTAGCAGCCACTAGAATATCTTCTATCTTTTCGAGACCCCGCACCGCATGATGGCTATTTCTCTAGGAGCCAGGCATGCAGGTTCAGAGAGCGAAGGTCCGGATGGACCAAAGAGCCTGCCTCCTGAGACAATAAGTGAGAGCTGATTGGCAGAGGCACCGGAGGTTCCTGGGATAGCTGGTGTAGCAGAGGGAACCAAATCTGTCTGGGCCAAAACAGCGCGATAAATATCAGCGCCACTTGCTCTCTGTGGAGTTTCAAAAGGACCCTCTGGATCAACAGGAAGGGAGGAAACACGTAGAGGAATCTGCCCATCCAGGAGAGGGACAACGTGTCTCACCAGAAAACACCAGGCCCTGGATCTAGCGAGCAGAAATTGGGCAGTTTTGCGTTGTATGGGGATGCGAAAAGGTCTAACTCTGGTGTACCCCATCTGTGAAACAGATCCTCTACTACCTCCAGGAGTAGTTCCTACTCATTGACTCTGGCCTGAGAGCAGCTCATGCTGTCTGCGATGATGTTGTCCACTCCTGGGACATGAACATCAATGAGGTTTGGCGCTGTTGTAGTACCCAATCCCACACCTCATGACCTCCCTGCAAAGTGGGCAGGAATGGGTGCCTCTTGTTTGTTGAGGTAAAACATCACCATGGTATTGTCTGTTTGTAACAGAAGAGTACCCAGTGGGATCTTCGACTGGAAAGCCTGCAGGTCATAAAGAACTGCTCTAATTTCAAGATATTTATGTGGAGATGCATTTCTAGGGTGTCCATGAGCCCTGAGACCTGATCCTGTCGAGGTCTGCTCCCCACCGAACCCTGAGGTGTCCGTGGAGAGCATCACAATTGGTGATGGTGTGATGAAGGGGACCCCCGCCAATAGGTTCTTTGAATCTAGCCACCATTGCCAATCCCGGATTACGGCATTCGTGATCCGAATTGGAAGCTGCAAATGGTCTTGCTTCTGATCCCATTGAACCCGTAACATCCGCTGGGTCATCCGCATGTGGAGACGGGCTAGCGGGACTGTTGCAATGGCCACAGCCATATGTCCGAGCAGGCAAAGGACCAGTCTGGCTGGGACGGTCTTCTTTGCCAAGATGTCCCTGATGAGGGATCTGATGTGTTCCACTCGGTCCTTGGGCAGAAAAGCTTTCCTTTGGACGGTTTCCAGAACTCCGCCTATGAACTGCAGATTCTGTGACGGAACCAGGCATGACTTATCCTGATTGATAATGATGCCCAACGTCTCGAACAGAGACTGAGTACAGCGAATGATGGACATCAGGGCCTCCCGAGAGGGTGCCATGAGAAGCCAGTCGTCCAGGTAGGGGAACATGTAGTGGTCTTGTCTCCTTAGAGCTGCCGTTACGACTGCCATGCACTTCGTAAACACCTGAGGTGCCGATGACAGTCCGAAAGGGAGGGCTCGGAACTGATAATGATGCATCTAGAAATTCTGAAGCAAGAACTCCCAGCGCCGAGCAATGGGTATGTGCAGGCAAGCATTCTGGCGTGTCCAAGGATGCTAGGAAGGCGCCCTGCTTGAGCATGGGTATCAGACCAGGAAGGGTCACCATGTGGAAGCGTTTGTAGAGGACTGAAACGTTGAGATCGCTGCGATCCAGTATCGGATGGAGGTCCCCTGTCTTTTTGGGAACTAGAAAGAAGTGGGAATAGTAACCTGCACCTCTCTGGTTCCTCAGTACGTGCTCTATAGCGTCCTTTCCTAGAAGCGCGAGCACCTCCTGCTGTATGAGCATTGCATGCTGACCCGAATAGCGGGAAAGTAGGGGAGGTCTTGACGGTGGGTGGTCGAGGAATTCTATAAAGTGACCTCTCTTGACAATTTGAAGTACCCATCGGTTGGCGGTAATCGACTGCCACCCTGAAAAGTGGTGAGCGATGCGACCCCAGACCTTTTCTGCCCATTGATCCAGAGGAGGGCCGGGGGCCGGGAAGGAGTCATGCTGTGGCAGCGTTGGTTCCCGCAGGCTGGGCTGGTTTGGAATACCGCTGACCTCTGCATGGGGAAGATTTGGACTGGGCTTTACGATGGAAAGTGCCCCTTTGTTGCTGGCCAGAATATGGCTGCTGTGATTGTTGCCGGCTAAAACGGTTCTGATTTCTACGAAAGGAACCAGATTTGGATCTGTACATGGCCTGCACAGACCTTACTGCCTTCCCGGTGTCCTGAAGCTTGGTGATAACCTTTCCCGAGTGTTCACCAAACAGGACTTCTCTGTTGTACGGGACGTCAAGAATACTTTTCTGTACGTCCAGGGTAAAACCGGAGACATGGAGCCAGGAGTGTCTCCAGAGACAGACGCCCGAAGCTGCATCTCTGGCAGAAGAGTCCGCAAAATCGTATGCAGCTCATAACACTTGGGTCCCCACATCTGACCCTGTGCGGAGGAGGTTCAAGAGCTCCGCCTTCTGTTCACCATCCGGTAGCTTATCAACTAGGTCCTGACCCTGTTCCCACAGGGCATTCTGAAACTGAACCATATGAGACAGATAGTTCAGGGACCTGATGAACCATGTAGCAGCCGCATACATGCGCCTCCCCAGAGTGTCCAACTGCTTGGATTCCTGGTCCAGTGGCTGTGTGCTCAGATGCTGTGGTCATTGGGACCTGTCATGAGAGGCCATAATGACCAGGGAGTCAGCCAGAGGTTGTTGCGCCAAGTACTGGTCTTCTTTCGAGGTCTTGTACAGGCAGTCAGCTTTCTTTGGCACAGTGGGGGTGGAGTGCGGATGCTTCCACGCAGCCTTGGTGACATCCACAAAAGTGTCCACCAAGGGTGGCACTACCACAGGCTTAGGATCCTTCTGCCAAAGGTAATGAGCAAGGCGCTGTTTCTCGGGGTCGAGATCTTCCAAATCCCATCCCATGTTCTCCTGGTTGTGCCTCATAATCTTGGAAAAGGAGGATCTATCTGGAGGTGACCTGGGCAGGTCTTGTGGGTCAGGTGATGGGACACTGAGTGGAGAAGGAGACTGAGGTGTCTGAAGTGTCCAGTCCAGAATCCTCCTCTGGCAGAGTGGACGTCGGCCTGGATCGCTAGAGCTGGGCGATCCTGAGGGAGCTCTTGAAGGAGGCCTTCTCCATTCCTTGGATCTTCGTCTAGGAGGTGGAGTGTGCTCCTTGGGGGTCGGTGATCATCCTGCTGGCCCCTGTGGTGGAGTAGGAGGTGAAGGAGTAGGAGGAAGAGGTTTAACTGAGATCACATCTTTCTTTATTGTGTCCCAGCAGAAAGTGAAGAGATCTTTGACCTCCTGGATGTTCATACCCGATGACGGACCTGGCGCCGGTGGTCTGTCACCCGTGTCGGGTGTCGGGTCTGAAGGCATCTCTGGGATGGGCAAAGGCTCCGTGGAAACCCAGCATCCTGATTGTAGCCTGCCTGGTCCTCAGGCAATGTCAGGTCCTCCTCTGTGGAGTCCCAGTGACCGGTGTCCACCAGAGATGGGGGGGCAGTCTTCGGCTCTGGCGAACGTGTCACCGACGTTGGGTGCTTGGCCGATGTCTTCAGCTCTGGTGAACGCCTGACCAATGTCTGGTGTTTGGCCGATGCCTTCGGCTCTGGCGAATGTCTGACCGACTTTAGGTGTTTGGCTGACGTCGGGTCCGTCATCTGCTTCAGGGACTTCAGATCCTTAGTCTTCCTAGGCAGGGGATCCAGACCCCTGGGAAGCTGGGAGACTGATCTGGAGTCGGGGTCCCGGTGTCGGTCTGAGGAAGAAGACTTGGACTGGTGACGGTCTGAAGACTTCGAAGAGGCCCGGGAGGGAGTGGAGGAAGCCGAAGGCCTGGAAGTCTTGATAGGGTGCAGAGAAGTTGAAGAGCTGCCTGAAGCCTTACTCTTTACCAGAGGGGACTGAGAGCGAGCCCTGGAGGGAGAGCAGTCTGAACGTGTGGAGCCTGAGCTGGTGCGCGGGCCCGGTTAGGGGATCTGGACCTGGCCCTCTCCCGAGGCTTGTCCCGGTGTTTGTGAGCCTTAGAGGTACATTCATCTCTGGAGATAGGTTCCTTATCCATATTGTGTAATTTTTCTTCCAAGAGGAACCCCTGAAGTGCCCTCTGGCGACGGATCCTGGTGCGACTACCGAACCCCTGACAGAAGGAGCAGGGCTTGGTGTCATGGTCTGGACCTAAGCACCGCAGGCAGGATGAATGAGGATCCTTGAAAGGGACCTGCTTGCCGCAGGCACACTTGGAAGGATTTCATTCTGAAGAAGGAGTTGGAGATGCCAACATTTAGTGTTGGTAAAACTGTAAAGTTCTTATCGTCGTAGAGGAGGACCGTGAGGCCGATGCTGGCGAGTCGATGGCGGGAAAAGAACTGAGGATTCTGGGGACCGCCCTTTTGTAGGATGCCTGGCGTTGAGGCGGGACTGACGTCGGGCGGTCCCCATAAATACTGTTAGCTAGAACATTTCCGTTAGGGTCCTGGCGCCTGCCGCTTCAGTCCTAATGGTGTAACCTGCTGCAAGAGCTGTTTCTCGAAGTAAGATAAATTCTTCTAAGTACGGTATGGAGTAAAACAGTGGTCTCCAGAGTATAAATTTCTTAGAAGTTAAAACTGAGTGCCAGCTCTTCAGGGTAGCCACTGTGTACGGATTGCTAATTTTTCTCAGTACTCCCTCCTTCAAAGGTGATAGCAACACCCTGTGTGGTTGCATGAGATCTTCCTCTTATTTTTTCTAAGGATTTCCATTTTGCAGAATACGAAGGATGCAGCCAATATATTATGGTTCTAATCTGTGCAGCAGCATGATAATGTTTAAAATTTGGGAGAGACAGCCCCCCTTTGTTTTTTGGGAGCTGTAAGATTGTCATTCACATTCTAGGTTTCTGTGATCCCCAGACATATTGGGTAACTTCTTTATTCAATTTATTGTAGAAATAATCTGGTATTGTTATTGGAAGTATTTGTGCCAGAAATAAAATCTTGGCAACACCACCATGCATTGCTGCTATTCTCTGCATAAGTGGAATAGGAAAATCCACCAGCTTTCAAGTCTTTGGTTATATTCTCCATTAGTGGGTTATAATTAAGGTCAACCAATTGGTCATATTTTGAATTAAGTTTGACTCCTAAGTATTTCAAGGTTGTACGAGACCATCTGAATGGGAAGGCATTCTTTGTCTGGTCTGTGGGGATATAATTAATGTTCACTACTTCGGTTTTGGAGGTATTGATTTTATATCCTGCTATCTTCCCAAAGTTCTCCAGTGTTGCCCAGAGTGGTCCCAAAGAGTGCTCTGTGTCTGTCAGGTAGACCAGGAGATCATCTGCATTTAAGGACACTTTATGCTGCATATTTCCTGCCAGTATTCCACAAATTTCCTTATGCTAATGGCTTGAGCCAGAGGCTCTAAGTATAGGGCAAACAGTAATGGTGACAAAGGACATCCCTGTCTAGTACCCCTAAATAAATTAATTGGTGTTGATACCGATCTGTTTATTTTTGCTGTTGGTCGGTGTATAGCTCTGTTGTGATCTGTCTGAACTCCCTAGGTAACTTCATTTTCTCCAGCACAGCTACCAGAAAAGTCCACGCCACCCTGTCGAAGGCTCTCTGCATCCAGGCTCAACAGCAGGAACAGCAGGACAGGGCAGCGTGATGTAGTAGATGTAAAGTTTTTTTATATTGCCCTGGGTTTGTCTCACCCAGTACAAAACCAGTTTGGTCTTGAACAATCAGTCCGGGTAACAGGATCTCCAGGTGCTTAGCCAATACTGATGTATATATTTTATAATTGATATTTAATACTGAAATAGGGTGATGTGATGCATAATTGGTGTTATCTTTCCCAGGCTTCAATACACATGTAATGGTGGCATATCGCCACAAATCTGGATTTCCCTTTCCTTCCTGTGACTCCCTGCAAGCCTTCATTAGGACTGGGGTTAATTTTACCTTAAACATTTTATTAAATTCTCCCGTGTAGCCATCTGGGCCAGGGCTTTTATGTGTTTTCAGGTTGGATATTGCTTGTGTAAGTTCCCCTTCTGTAATTAGTGCTATTAAGGCCTTCTGTTGTTCTGGTGTTACTGATGGCAGTTTCAGTCCATCTGGAAGATTTTTGGTTTTATTTAAGTCTGACTTATGATATGGGTATATAGTTTTTGGTAGAAACTCTGGAAAGCTTGTCCTGTTTGGGAGGTACTGTTACTAATCTACCCGCATTTGAGTCTAATTTATGATGGTGGACTGATAGTTCTCTGTCTTAGTCTATGTGGTAACAATTTGGTAGCCTTAGGTCCACCTTCATTGTATTTCTGTTTCAAGGTTTGCAAGGCAAGTTCTGTCTGAATGTCTATTAATTTCTGTAACTGCTCTCTGTTGGCCTGCAGGAGTTGTAGACTACCTGTGTCTCATCCAGCAGGTTTCCCCTGTAAATCTTTTAATTGTTCAGTAAGTTTTTCCATCTTGCCTGCTGTTTCTTGTAACAAGCTGCATATTTTATTATGTGCCCTCATAGCGCAACTTTAATCATGTCCCACAATGCAGTATTTCAAATTTCCGGATTCAAATTTTCCTGTATTATTTGGGGGATTCTGTCTTCTATCATATCTTTAAAGTCTCTTAGGTTTAGGAGAAAATTATTAAATCTCCATAGTGTCTTGTGTCTCTCATGTGTCCAATCTATAGTTACAGATAATAGTGAATGGTTGGACAGTGGCGATGGGGACATAGAGCAATCCTTACTCTGTAGAAGTGCTTTTTAAAATGTGAAAATAATCAATACGGGAATACATCCTGTGTGGGTCTGAATAATGGGAGTTTGCCCTTTCATTTGGGTGTAAAATATGCCAATGCCGTCTTCTGTGCAGCATTTCTTTGGGGAGTCTGTGATTTGGATGTGTCTAAATGGCCATATGTCATATTATGGTCCCCTACTATCAATACTCCCTGTTGGTGTTCTGTTATTTTTGGCAGTGTCTTATTTACCCAGCATGGGTCCCAGGTGGTATATATAGGGAGGCCATGGTGATTAGTGCTCCTCAAGATAACCTAAGACCGCGCTAGACATCCCTCCAGGTCTACATATCCTTTAATTGAAATATTGTGTTTTGGTTTATCAATATTGCTGTTCCTCTCACGCTTCCCCATTTATAAGAGGAAGCTACAACTGTGGAGAAGGCAAATTTAGATAACTTGTAATGTTCTATATTACTTGGGTGTGTTTCTTGTAATAGTATAATGTTTGGTCTCTTTTTATTTTAGTTGTTTAACCAGGAGTAGCACACTAAGCTGCAAGCTTTTTACAGAGTGTGACCTGGGAGCACAGGAAGATAAGTGACTTGCTCAGGGTCACACAGTATGCAAGTGGAAGCTGTGGGATTCAAACCCAGGTCTGGTCTGCTGGATGTCACCAGATTTGCAGATCAGAGCCTTAAACCACTGCTTATACTGCCTCCCAATTTCTGTTTCTTTAATGAAGTGATTACTTTATATCTTTTAGGGGTTATTTAATCCATTTACATTATGGGAACAGATTACTAGTCTTGTATGATTAACCATTTTTCTGGTTGTATTTCCTGTCTTTCCTCTGATGGTCATACTTTCCTCTTTTATGTCTAAATTAAGTATTGCTCTCTGTTTTCCTTCAATAGCTTTTCTCACATCAAGTGCCAAAACATATAATCACAAATACAACATATTCTAAATAAAACAACTCTAGAACTATTTACACTGATGCTTCCAAGGCTGGAGAGGGTGTAATTACCCTCTCCATGCCAATTCGGAAGAGGACCAGTATCTGCCCCCTCCAACGGGAGAAATCAAGTTGTACGAAAGTACTCTAACTCCCTGGGTTCTGTAAATGCCAGAACCAAAAATGATGGAAAAAATCAGAACATTCACCATCTCTGACAGCATATTTGATATTGTTATTATCTCCCCTCATTGCTCACCGACATATCTGAGTTTATTGTACCTATATAGATTGTTCCGTGAACTTATATATCAGGAATCTGTAGCTTCTGCTATTTATATTTTAAATCAATGTCTCCAGCTCTGGTATCTTCCGTCCCCTCTCCCCCGAGCCCTTCTTCCCGTCCATCAGGCTGAGGAATCATCTGCCCACTCCAAACATTTCAAACGAGGATAAAACTCTTCATATTTTGTGTGGCTCAACTGTCATTAGCTGGGAATATGTAAACAGAAAAAGGAGCAAGGATATCTTCCTTGACTAAGACTATTTAAACAATGATAAAGCTGACATTTTCTTAAAGTCAGAACCTTTGTCTGTCCTTAGCTCAGTACTGTTCAAGTGTCCCAGCTCAAGTTTATTAGACTACTCCAGTTCAAACAAAATAAAGTTTTTCTTTTGTTTCTTTTATGAAGCCTCTCATACATTTAGGCTCCACTATATTCATCCATAAATGTAAGGTTTCATCCAGTTCCTAGGGCCCATTTCTGAATTCTGAAATGATTGCCCTACTAAGCTAGTTTGAGTCCCGATTTATCAAGGGGAAATAAAGAAAGAGACCCCTCTCTGCTGCCATGCAGCTTCAAAATTAAAGAGAGATAAATTTCAGCTATACTGTCCAGTAACTTCAGGTAGCACCTTGTTCTGGTTCTCTTGCTGCTCCATTTGTTTGTATGTCTAGTTTCCAAGCATGCATTTTACATTTTGCAACATTTTCAAGGCCATTTGTTCTGTCTGCATTTTGTTCTTGGTGCATGTTGTCTTCTGCCACTGGGCCCGTGGGGAAGAGGACAGCGCTCATGCTTGGTCCGACTGCATGCCCCAACCTCTCTTCTGGAGTTCCTGCATTGCTGCCTCTGGAGTTTCATATATCTCTGGTCCTGTTTCCCAGAGTATCTGCAGCTGCTGAGGGGTATGGTGTCTGGAACCTGATCTTGTGGTCTCAGAGAATCGGAAAATGGTGAGTAGGCCGCCCTTCTTTAACTATTTCTACTGGATAGTCATGGTCAAAGATAAGGCGGGCTGAATTATATTTTACTATTTTCTGCCAGGCCATCCGTAACAGGTATTCTTTATCTCTATAACTGGACACCTTAAACACCACCAAGCGAGATCTCGCAGAGGAATCAGTTGCTTTTCTTGTGAGAGCTCGGTGTACCCATTCGATTCTGAATTGAAAGGTCGGAGTAAGGTCCAGTACGTCTCTCAGCAGGTCTGTAATGAAGTCTTCCATGTGGACGGTTTCTGCTTCTTCTGGGAGACCGTACATGTGTATATTGTCCCTTCTAGATCTGGCCTCTAGGTCTAGCAATTTATCCTGTACTGTCTCTTGTAGGTCTACTAGGAAATCCACTGCTGTATGAACCACCTGTATGTCTTTCTGTTTGTCCTACTCTTTGTTCGACCTGCTCAGTGTGTTTCTCCATTTCTTGTATTCTCTGCTGTAGAGACTGGAATTCTTGTTTGTTTCCAGCTCGAAAGGCTTTTAATTCTGAAGGCAAGGTCTTGAACCGAGATCGGGATGGGTGTTCAGTTTCTTGGTCTGTATCCATATCATAGCCCACGCTGGTTGCCGGAGATAAGCTTCTGCTGTGATTCCTTTGTTCTTGTAATCCTTAGCCATCTGATCTTTTTTGAGTGTTCTTTCCACAGAATCTGTTTGGTCTGGATCCCTGGACTTTTATAGAGCTTTTGATGGAAGTACTGTAGGATATTTCAGCTGTATCGAGGGTATTTTGTCGAGCAAAGCTGAGGAGGTCTAAGCTTAAGCAGCCGTCAGAGTGGTGATGTCATCAGAAGTCCAGAGTTTTTACTTTAATACTAAGAACTCAGGAGTTAATTGACAGCCTCTCTGGTTTGTAGGTCCCAGCTCAAAAAACCATTTTCCCCCTACCTGGATGAAGGTTGGAGAATATGACTGCTACGAAGCCCCCAGTGCCGTCCTGAATTTCTGCAGAAATAGGAAACTAATGATGCAGAAGTTCTGTGCAACAGGGTCTTAAGGTAGAATTTAGATCCAAACTGCCACAGAAAGATCGGGGCCTGGGCATAAAGCACATCTTTCATCTCTAGCACATTTATTTGGAAAGAGCAGTCTACTTGAGTCCAGGACCTCCTGGTCTGGTGGTCCCTGAAGTGGACACCCCCCCATCCCATACCTGACGCATCTGTGGTGACTTGTTGAGGAGGGGAGTTGCTGAATGGCGCCCCTATCAATAATCGGGAAGGGATTAGCCACCATAAGGTTTTATGCACCACCTTTGAGACCCTGACTCTCTGGTCGAGGTCATCGCTATGGTGATCCCACTGCACTCTGAGATTCCATTGGAGAGTCCTCATGTGCAGGTGAGCCAGAGGCACGGTGGCAGCGACCGACCATGCGCCCCAGGAGCTGTAGGACTGTTCTGGCAGGAGTCTGGTTTACGGAGACTAACCTCCGAGCCAGTGTCTAGAGGCAATCTGCCCTGTCTGGTGGGAGAAAGGCTCCCCCTTGAACCATGTCCAAGATTACTTCTATAAACTGGAGCCTCTGGGATGGCCATGGCATGGACTTTGGGAGATTAAGTGTAATCCCAAGGTTCTGGAACATGCTGAAGGTGCACCCCAGTGTGTGGCAGAGTTGTTCTCTGGAGAAGGCCGACAGTAGCCAGTCATCTAGGCAGGGGTAAATGTAATGTCCCCTGCCTCCACCACCACCAAACACTTGGTGAACACCCAAGGTGCAGAGGATAGGCTGAAAAGCAGGGCCCTGAACTGGTAGTGCTGACCGAACATGAACCTGAGATATCTGCTGAGATGGCAGAATTTTTATGTGCATGTGTGCATCCTGCATGTCCAGGGAGCAGAGCCAGTCTCTGTGGTGCAGCAAGGGAAGTAGCCCTTGGAGTGTCACCATCCTGAACTTTTCATATTCTATAAAGAGGTTCAGCTGACTGAGGTCTAGAACAGAGCAAAGATCCCCCATCTTCTTTGGGACCAGGAAGATGCGTGAGTAGTACCCCTTGCCCCTTTGTGGTTCTGGCACTACTTGAATGGCTCACTTGGACAGGAAGCCTGTATTTCTGCCCAGTTGAGACCTGTGTGGGATGGAGAGCAGGTCGATAGGACTGGTGGCTTGTCCTACGGTAACTGGGAGAAGTCCAGAGCATAACCCTTTTCTATGAGCTGCAGTACCCAGTGATCTGTGGTGATATTCAACCACCCTGTGAGGTAAATGGAGTACTGCCATCCCACTGCCTCCCTCAATAGCTCTGCTGGAGGGAGGGGCAGGCAAGGAGTCAGGCAGAGGCAGAAGGGGGCCCTAGGCTGCTTAGACATGTATTATCCCTGAGAGCCTGCTGCTTGAGGGGTGCTTTTCTTGAACCTCCCTGTTTGTTGCCCTGATGCCTCCAAATGGTCTGTGCCTAGGAGGGTAGGGCTCAGATTTGTAAATCTTATATACCTCCGAAACTGCCTTGCCTGAATCTTGCCTCAAAGAACCGGGCTCTGGAAGAGCAAGACCAGGATGGTGCCCTGGAGGTCCTGCCTAAACCAGACACCCTTAGCCAGAAGAGTCACCTGAGGCACACCACTGAGGCAGCTACCCAGGCCGCAGTATCTGCTTCATCATAGGAAAGTACAGTTACATAAGAACTTGCCGTAACAGTAGATCTTTGAGAGGAACTCTTGGCAACAGGTAATACCATTAGGACTAAGCTGCCAGGCATTAGGACCCCACAAACTTTAGCTAGCAGTCTATGGTGGGGCGATCCCCTGACACGGCTCCACCTGACATCAGCTATGGTATAAAGGGGCGGTCCCCAGCACCACCTCAATTCTCCCACGTACCCTGTAAAATGAAGATGGAGAACCAAGGAAGATCTCCCGTCCCCAAAGAGAAAAAAGAATACTAGTCCCCAGAGGCAGGTGGGTGGAAAGCCACCTGCTGCAAGAGTTCCTCTCGAAGATCTACTGTTATGGTAAGTTCTTACGTAACTGTTATATTTGTATGTATGTATTTATTGTCATTGTTATTCTGTCTGTTTGAATAGTTTTTGTTAAGAGTTGGATGCTATTGAAAATGAGATAATACCATCTCAATTTGTTATCCAATAAAGTTGGAAAAAACTGTACTATCTCACTTGAGGGGAGCTCTGCAGCAGGTAATACCATTAGGACTGAGTCCCAAGCAATACCCAAGAAGAGACCCAGGTCAGAAGGGTGGAGGACTGTAGTACAGTGCCCTGTGGCACTTTAGATTCCCTAAAGTGACCGCTAGGTCGAAACCTGCTCTCCTTCTGGAAGATATGTCCAGACTGTAGTGCCTGATGAAAGTGTGCATTGAACTCCCCAAGTAGCGGCTGCACAAAGGTCCCCTGAAGAAACATTCCGGAGGGCCGCAAAGATGTTGCAACCCCTGTGGTGGAGTGACCCTTGACCGTCCTGGTAAGGGTCTGTTGTGCTTGATAACAGAACGTGATACAATCACGTAACCACTTAGCATCTGTTTAGTTACTGTTGCCCCAGCTGCTTGGGCAAAAAGAGTCAAACAACTGGACTGTCTTTCTGAAGGAACTAGTAAGAGTTAGGTAGTAACAAAGAATTCTATGTACATCCAGAGTATGCAATAAGGCCTCCCCTCTGTTTGAGTACTCTGGGTAAAAAAACAGGAACTGGATGTCTTGATTCAGGGTGAACTCAGACACTATCTTTGGAAGGAACTTAGGATTTGTACGCAGGGCTTACCCTGTCCCTGTTAAAAATAGATAAGGCTCTTTACACATCAGAGCCTGCAGCTTGGAAATCCTCCAAGTGGAAGTAATGGCAACTAAAAATAACGCCTTCCAAGATAGAAGGCATAGCTCACAACTTGTAGCTTGGTTTCAAAGGTAAGGTAAGCTTTCTTCTAACACAAACAGGAGGTCCTAAGGCAGCACGGGATTTCCTGGGTTTAATATGCAAGATTTCTTAAAAAGTCTTGCATAGGTCCAACTGTGCCAGAGACTTCCCATTCAGAGGTGCATGATAAGCTGATAGCGACAGAGATGACCTTAATGGACGAGTAGCTAAGGCCCAAGTCAGAGAGGGAAAGGAGATACTCCAGCACAGATTCCACCGGACAGATGAGGAGATCCAGAGAATGAGGGAATGCCCACAAGCAGAAACACTTCCACTTTATGGCATATGTTGCCCTCGTAGAGGCCTTTCTCGCTGCCATGAGAACCTCTGCCACTCTGAGGGATACTCCAAATCTGTCCCTAGCTAAGTCTGCAGGAGCCATGCATGCAGGTGCAGGGACTGGAGGGCTGGATGAACCTGTGTTCCCTGCTCCTGGGAGAGCAAATGAGTGGACAGGGCAATGGAACTGGTGGTTCGAATGCCAGCTGTTGCAACAGCGGAACCAAATCTGTCGAGGCCAGAAGGGTGCGACTCAGGATCATTCGGCACCTTCTGCCTGCAACTTGAGCAGGACCCTCTGAAGAAGAGGGAAGGGAGGAGACAGATGAGAAACCTCCTGTCCAAGACAGGGACAATGCATCTCGTCAAAAAACACCAGGCCCTGGATCTAGCAAGCAGAAATTGGGCAGTTTGGTGTTGTGTGGGGATGCAAGAGGTCCAGTTCTGGCTGACCCCCCCCTTCCGAAGAGGTCGTTTATGACTTCTTGCTGTAGTTCCCATTCATGGTTCTGAGACTGAGAGTGACTTAGGCTGTCTACGAGGATGTTGTGGATCCCTGGAACATGGACTGCTGTGAGATCCAGGCTGTGATTCACTGCCCAGGTCCATACTCTCATTGCCTCTGCATAGGGGCTAAGAATGAGTGCCCCTTGCTTGCTGAGATGGAAGACTACTGGGGTACTGTCTGACTAGACCAGAAGGGCCCAGGAAGGAGTATCCTTTGAAAGCCTTGTACAGCAGACAGAACGGCTCTCATTTCTAGAATATTTATGTGGCAAGACTGTTCCGCAGTTCCAGGAGCCTCTTGTCTGGTGAGATGCCAGATGTGCTCCCATCCCAGTCCCTAGGCATCTGTTGTCAAAATCTGTTGGGGCTGGGACTTTGAAAGTGAACCCTCTGTCTAGATGAGCTGGGGTGACCCACCAAATCAGTGACTGACGGACTGCATTGGAGACTCGGATCAGCTGATCGAAATCATCCGTACCTTGGTCCCATTGAACTCCGAGGTGCTAAAGCAGGATCCCCATATTCAGATGAATGAGGGGAACTGTGGCTATGGCTGTGGCCATATGACCCAGAAGCTGCAGAACCACCCTCGCTGAGACCTGGTCTGAGGTCATCACCCTGTGAGCGACCTCCCTTAGCCTGACTGCTCAATCTGCAGGAAGAAAGTCTTGTTCTGGACTGCTCCAACGTATTGTAGATGCTGAGCAGGCCAGAGGAATGACTTGGACAGATTTAGTGTGAGCCCAAGGTTTGGAATAGACCAAACATTTCCTCCAGTGTTTGATGTAATTGGTCTTCTGACAAAGCTGTGAGAAGCTGATCATCCAGGTAAGGGAGACATATGACCCCTCTCCTGAGGGCTACCGCCACTACTGCTAGGCACTTGGTGAAGACCCTTGGTGCCAATGAAAGGCCAAATGGAAGTGTCCTGAACTGGTAGTGCTCTCCTTGGAAGGTGAAGCGAAGGTACTTCCTGTGGGATGGCAGGATCTTTATGTGCATATAAACATCCTGCATATCCAGGGAGCAGAGCCAGTCTCCTTGATGGAGCATGGGCAACAGGCTCGCTAAGGTCACCATTCTGAACCATTTGTATTCAATGAAAGTGTTCAGCTGGCTTGGATCCAGAATGGGACAGAGATCTCCCATCTTCAGGACTAGGAAGAAGTAGGAGTAATACCCTTTGCCTCTTTGAGCACGAGGTACCTCCTGAATAGCTCTTTTCGAACAAGGCCTGTATCTCTGCTCACAGAAGAGTTGCATGGGATGGGGAGCAGTGGAAGGGGACAGGTGGACTGTCTGGTGGAATTTGGGTAAACTCCAGAGAGCATCCCCGTTCGACTATCTGGAGGACCCATTGGTCTGTAGTAATGTTGGACCATCTTGATAGGTAAAGAGAGAATCTCCCTCCTACTGCCTCTCCTTCCCTTCCTCTAGAGGAGGGGGGGCTCAGTACGGAGTCATGGTGTGGTGGAGAGGGTGGGCGGGAGGTCTGGCTGCCTTTGCACTTTTGGGGCACTGGGCACCTGAAGGAATAGGGGGCTCTTCTCTTAAAGCCTCCTTTGTGCTGCATTTGAGTCTTCCTGCTGTCCCTGATTCTTCCGAAGGGACGGCACCAAGGTGCCTGTGGTTCTGATCTTTACATGTGATGAACGTCAGACACTGCCTTGCCGGAATCCTGTAGCCCTGTTATGAGCTTTTCTGTTTTTGTGCCAAAGAGGACGGGTTCCTGAAAGAGTGCATCCAATATGGCGTCCTGCAAATCCTGGCGGAAACCAGAGACCCTCAACCAGGCATGCCTCCTTATACAGATCCCGGCTGCTGTTGCCCTGGCTGCTGTGTCTGCAGAGTCATAGGAACTCCTCAACATGTGTTTGTCCACGTCCATACCCAAATGGATGATGGCTAGGAGCTCTGCCTTGCCATTTGAGTCTGGTTGTGCTTTAACAAGACCCATAGCATTTGCCCAAAGCAACTTCTGGTACATGACCATATGAGCAAGGAAATTGAGCAACCTGACCGTGCAGGTGGCTGACGAATAGACCTTTCAGCCCATTTGGTTGAGCTTTTTTGACTCTGGGTCCAGGGACTGAGTGCTCATGTGTCTCCGCTGCTGCACTCTACCATGCGCAGCCGTGAGCACCATGGAGTCGGCTTTGGTTGTTCCTTTAGGTGAGGCTCTCCCTTATGTGTCTTATAGAGCCTATCTGCTTTTATTGGCACTGTTACTGTGGTAGCCAGAAGCTTCCAGGTCAGTTCTGTAATGTCCTGGAAGGATTCTAGAAGTTGGGGGACAACCAGAGATTTTGGGTCATTTGCCCAGAAGAATTTTGCCAGGCAGCAGCATTCCGGATCCAGTCCTCCATATCCCCCTGGCGTCTGACTACTTGAGAGGAGGAGGCGGCCATTTATACATGGGCCCTGGAACCTTATCCTTTGGAAGCCTTGGGTGTTTGGTCTGGCACCCGGTCCTCCAGGGTCATCAGGAGTCTGAAGGTTTTGATGTCAGGTCAGGTGCCGTCAGGTCCTCTGGCATAGACCCTTGGGGCGCTGATGGCAGCTGGGATGTAGTAACTTGTCTGGCACCACAGCTGTGGTGGCAGACATTGTGCAGTCTGCTGGTCCAACGTAACTGCAGATGATAGGTCAGGCATTGCTTGTGCTTCACTCAGAGGATCAACATCCTTGTCTTCGGTCATCAGGCTTAACTGATGGACCTGAGGACAAGGCCTTGATGATGGAAGAGCCTGACCGGACTCTGTTGGAGGAAGAAGCAGCCAAGTTCTGGGTCCTAGATTCTATCAATTGTTTGTGGGGTCTGATGGCCAATGAAATAGAAGACTGGGGCCTTTGAAGGCCCATGCTCCAAGCTCCCACCTGATGTCTGGGAAGAGGTGGGAGGACTTGTGTCGAAGCTCTCAGAAGGGCTAATGACTGAGGAGGGCAGAGTCTGACTGCCAGCCAGAGGAGGCCTTACCTTTGTGTGGGGAGCATGATGGTGAGTCCAACCAGGACCTTTCCTTATCCTTCTCGTGGTGCTTCCCCAGTGCTTTTTCTCCTTGGGGAAGCATCATGTGCAGAGGGATGAGGAGGAGCTGTGCCAGAATGTGACTTCTGCATAGCAGCCACTTTTTCCAGGAGGTAGGCCTTTAGAGTCTTCAGATGGTGGATGAGAGTGTGCTGGTTGAAGCTTTGACAGTGCAGGCAGTCATCTATCTTGTGCTCTGGGTCCCAGGAACAAGAGGCAGGCCAAATGGCCATCCTTTGCTGGAATCTGCTTGCTGCATGCACACTTAGCCTTCTGCCACAGTGTAGATGTAGAAGGCTCGGTAGACATAAAAGAGGCAATCGAATACTCGTGAGTTGAACTGCATGGAGTGTCAAACAAAATGGCAGTCAACGGGAAGCAAGAGGCATCCGTGGAGCAGAGATGCTGGGTCGATGGCGGGAAAAGAACTGGTGGTGCTGGGGGACCACCCTCTTTATACAGTGGCTGAAGTCGTGGGCGGAGCCGACATCGGGGTTGGTCCCCATCTTGGACCCTAGCTGAAGCCTGTGGATCCTAGGTGCCTGGCGGCATAGTCCTGTGTGTTACCTGCTGCAAGCACTCTATCTCGAAGTGAAATCTACTGTTACAGGTGAGTAACCTGTGTTTCTAGAGACAGGGATATGTTGTACTATCCACACTATCTGGCAGACTCCTAGCAGTTCTCCAAAAGAAGAAGGCAAGACGCACACCCCCTATTTAGGAAACCGAGATTGGAGAACTGAGGCCCCAAAACAAGCATCCTGGCATGACTTGAGGTCATGTGGTAATGGGAAATGGAAGTGTGTGCTGACTTCCAGGTAGCAGCCATGCAGAGTTCCTGGAAGCAGCTGCTGACAGAGCGGTATGACAGGAGGAAGAAACAAGCATTTGTCAATGCCGAATGTTTGCTTGCTGGCATTGGCATTGGTAGTGTAGGAGTTAGAGAGCTGCATAATAGGAATGGCAGTGAAGTATTGAGCTGAAGGCAACTGCACCACCACCCTGCAGAGACTGACAGGCATTAGGGTGTGTCTTTGGGTCATTAGGCATAGGCATGCCTTTTCACCACCCTACCCTGCAGACACTGACAAGTGTCACGGTGTACTATGAGGTCTTTGGCCCTTATGCTCACCCCATTCTATCAGGAAATACAGTGAGATGGGGTCCTGGAGAGAGAGTGGGTGAACTTTGGGGCCTAAGAGTGCAAGGCTCACCTCGATGCCTCTCACTGGCTGCAGGGTGTGAATGGTATGAGCATTACAGGCGAGAATCCCAAACCACACCCCTGATGCCTCTCAATCTCTACAGGCTGGGGGCGTTATGGTGGAAACCCTAATGCCTCAGGCGTTCATTAACATTTCACTCCAAATTTTCAACCTTTTTTTGTGTCTCCCACCTTATGAACAGTGGCAATATCAGTTTGTTAGCTGAAAGGTGATTTCAACAGTGACTACGCTATTTGGCACCACAGGTATGAAACACATTTTGAACAGGATGTAAAAATGACAGCTGTACTGTTCATGGGGAGGTAAAAATGGTAATGTTGGAAATTCTGCAGTGAAAACATTAAAAACTGATGAAGTCCAGGCGTTCATAGAAAAGCAGCAATGCACACCTGTAATGCAATTAGTTTGGGGATTTTTACAGCAGATTGTCAACACGGGATTTTGTAACCTCCTCATAAACAGTGTCATTGGATTTTCTTAATCTGTCCTGAACAGTGATTTCCACAGCGACCACGCATTTCTGCGCTGAAGTGAAAACATTTCGGTGATGGTGTGAAAATGACAGCTGTACTGTTCATAAGGAAGTGTGGAAAATGCCAGTGGTGAAAATCTGGACTGAAAATATTAGAAATCCATGAATTTACTAGGTGCGTGAAAACTGCTCAATGGTCGCCGTAACACAGTCATTTTATGGACGATTTCACCAAATTTTTAACATAGCCATTTTAACACCTCTGCTCATGAACAGTGTCACTGTGATTTTCTTTAATCTGTCCCAAACATTGATTTCACACACGACTGCGCCATTGTACGCTACATGCATGAAAACACATTTGGGTCAGATGAGAAATTACAGCTGTACTGCTCATAAGGAGGTATGGTAAAATGGCAATGTTGAAAATCTGGAGTGAACATATTGAAAATTCGCGAACTTATAGTGTGTGTAGGAACAGCAAGCGATGATCGTAAAAGTCATTTTGGAATTTTTCACTAAATTTTCAACATAGGGTTTTGGGGACCTACCTCATGAACTGTGACACTGTCATTTCATAAATCAGTCCCGAAAGGTGGTTCCGTGCAGTGACCACAGAATCACCTTTGGGGCTGATTAATGCCATGACAGTGACAGAATTCAGAGTAGGGTCTCAAAACCCCATGTTGAGAAAATCCCAAAGTGCAAGATATGCAGTAAAGTTGAAAAACCCTATTTATTACATTATAATAACTGGCCAGCAATTTGTTCCATAGGCTTAGCCAGTTATAATTTACCATTATAATGGCAAACGCACCACGTCAGTCCCAGAGGAGCCATTCCTGATTGGCTCTCCACTGTTAATGGGTGGGCTAAACACTATGAAACTATGGCGGCTCCTCATCGCGCTCATCGAGGAGCCGCCACACCAGGAGTCATTGTTGTTTTTTAATTAAAAAAATTATCTGGTTAATCCTGCTTCCACAACCCACACTACAGAACAATAAATGGCTCAGATGCACTTAAACACCCAGGAAACAGCTCCGAAGTGCTTCTCAAAGGTAAGCGCGATCCCAACAGTGTGAAACCCCAAAGTCTTCAAAGTAAAAAGAAATGGCTATTAAAAAAAAGACTCCTTACGATGAAACTCTCTTTTCCCACTAAAAGAGAGAGAGACAGTGAGTGTGTGTGTGTGTGTGTGTGTGTGTGTGTGTATAACAGCAGCACAAGCTCCTAGGAAAAATTGCTGACCAGCAATTATAATTAATAAAGATGGGGAAGTGTGCTTAAATTCGAAATGAATGGTTGCCCTCGGTGTGGGATGCTTTAATAACCCTCCCCGGGTTTATGTAGCATCCCACCTCGGCAACCATTAATTTCTGGCTGCTAACACTTCCCCATCCATTCACTGGAGAATTGCAGCTGAGCCTGCAAACACACTGACTGAATTGAAAGACGGTGCCACACCTCCGAAAACTTGATGATGGCACTATGTTTTTTGCACATGCATGCAAGCAAGCATAAAAAACATAAAAATCAGCTTGTACTGGGAAAATGGTTTACAGGGTCAGCAAAACTGTCCTTTAAAAAATAATTAATTTTGTTGTTGATGTTGTTACTTTTGCCAATGCTAAAATTATTTAATTAGAAATGGTGTCATTTTGCAATTTAATTTTTTTCTTCTGCTCTTAATCACACTGCAAACAGTTCAGTCTCCTTCTAGCAACCCCTACTCTTTCTACCTTCCACAGGCGTGTCCTGCAGAAGCGTTGGACAATAATTACCCTAGCTACACAATCTCTCTTGACTACTCTCAAATATGGATCTTTTATATTGCATATGATCTTCTACTTCTTTCAGAATATTAGGTCACAGTTTAATAATGTTGCTCCTTTTCCTTTCTCCGCACCATCCAGAATCGTGCAGGTGCCTACTTAATGCTGGCTTACTGTTACTTTCCCAGGTTCAGCACTTCCTCCCAGTGTTGCAGCATGCTCTGCACTATATGTAATAACAAACAAGTGCTGCAATTGACTAATAAACTACTTATTGTTTTCAACCCACACGCTCTAAGGGTCTCAGGTACTAAAACATTCCAGGAAAATGATATTGAACAAGGACTAGGGAATGCTCTTTTTTCCAGTTCAGGTCTAAATCTTGTAATGTTTTACCAGTGAGCATTAATCTACACACCCAAAATGAAACTTTAGTTCAAACATGAACTTTACAGTTACTTGCATAACACATCTAACTGCCTGTTTCTTTTGTAACTTATTGTACAAATGTAGTTATGTTTGCGTAACTTAATATTTGTACTGTTGTTGTCTTGTTCCCAGATACAGCTGAAAATGGAACCTGATCACCCAGTCCACTTTTCTTGGTAAAACAAACAAACACACAAAACCAGTGACTGGTGAGTATTGCTATATATGTTAGTCATGAAACCCTTCAGGTGTGGGCAATAAATGCCTTGTTTTACTGTAAACCATTAGGAATTTTATACATAAGGCCTTTCCCTTTTAGCAAACAAACATCTTCATTTGCTTTGTTATTTTATCTTAAAGGCAGCCTTCATTTCCAATACAAATTTAATAAATAAATGTTTACATTTGTTTTGTTAATTTATTTTAGAACCTGAGTTTCTTTCCATTGAAAACTCTACTTTTTTGTACTCTAAGATCCAGGCTCTTAAGAAATAAGGTGTACAGGAACCCTGTTCCAAGACAGAAATACATGTTTTTTACCAACCCTTTGTAAAGTAACAGGAGTGTGTGTGTGTGTGTGTGTGTATGTGTGTGTGTTAACTAATTAAATGGAAAATATTTTCGGTGGCTATCAATGCATTCTTCAATTAGGAGCAGCACAACTTTAATCTGGACCAACTGCACCTTTATGCTAATATGGTGAACAATACAAAAGGATGTGGGTTGGGGGTGGGGTACTAGCTATTGCCCAATGTCTATAGCCTGTTTTCCAGAGAATACAATCAGAATATGCCCCCAACTAAAAGAAATTACCCAAGTCAAACATTACAAACAAGCTATGGTATACCAGAACAATAATTTCTGTAAATAGGCATCCTCAACTGAACTGCCCCATCAATACTGCTGTATTCAAACAATTATCTCTTACAACAGGGAAATGTGTGTTACTGAAGTTGTGTTACAAGCAGTCCGTCCTTAACCAGCAGCAATTTCGTTGAAGGGGGTGGGGCGGACATGCATGCCAGAATAGCTTGTATATGGTGAAGGAAAAGAACACAAGTGTGATAAACTGACTAAGAGGACCATTTTCATCAGATGGAAGAAAACAGCAAATAAAGGAGAGCAGATTGGTTTGTCGTTCCATTATACAGTAGTTTCAGTCAGATCAGTCAGCTTTTATTCTGCCTTGCCTTGCAAATTCTTTCATTTCTGAGAAAATACTCAATAACGCAACTCCATAATATGTTGATGTAAGAAATGCATCCCTGTGTATTTTTATTGACAGGATGGTTAGTCTAGTAGATATCAACACTGTCTTGAAGCTTCACATTCTAGTACAGTGAACTTCTGTTGCATCATGACATCCGATTTCTTGTGTCCCGATTGTTTATTTTGATGCTTTCAAATGGAGTGCTGGAAATAAAAAAATAAAGTAAACGTGTGTTCCTGTAAATTCAAAATCATTATATTTGTTAGTTTATTACTGTATATATATTGAGCATGCAATTCTAGTGTATTTTGTTCTTTGTTCAGTGTTAATATGAAGTAAAAGTAAATCTTTGTATCTTAGGCTACAATGAAAAGGGTTGTCTCAATTCACTATTTGGTCGCAAAATATGAATCTGTTTTCGACTGATACAGTATATAGCTATTTTGAACAACAGAAAGGGGTTTTACTTTATTGTCACCAATACTTCTGTGAACCTTTATAGTTCTATAATTTTCCCAGTGCAGGTAACGTGTATTTCACTTTGTATTTCAATGTTCTTGCTAGGACTTTCTGTAGAGACTTTCATAAGTGGTGCAACAAGCCACCTAAGCCCAAAAGAAGGGATGGTTTAAAAAATGAATGTGCTCAATGGTATATTGGTAGTTCTGCCCACCCCCTGAAAAAAGATTAATTTGTTGTTGGCTAAAACTATCTGTGCTCATGTCACAGCACAGAAGTGTTACTTCTGGCTCATTATGTCTTGTGTGCGCCTACCCTTTTTAGCTTCTATAATTTATACCATAACCTGTGTATTGTGGCACTTACTCATGACTGCTTTGTTGCAGGGAATGCCAAAATATACCACCTAATTGCTGCCTTTGTATACCTCTAGAGCATCCATTAGAAGCACATCCTCTTTTACTGCTTAGCTTTGTTCAGGTCACAGAGGGATTGCAGACGTGCACTGTGCCCAGTATTCTGCCCACAATATTGCAGCATTACAAAGCAGTAAAACTATAGACAGGCCCCCTTTCAAAGAAGATCAAGCAAAAGTACTGAGGTAGTGCTGAGATAGTGTGATTTTGTTTGAAAATGAGCAACGAAAATCAGGGTGCTTTGTCTAAGTGAGTTTAGATGAAGATGAGATGAATGAGGAGGATGCACATTTCAATACTGCTGTGCTGTATTCAACCAATTATCTCTTACAACAGGGAAATGTGTGTTACTGAAGTTGTGTTACAAGCAGTCTGTCCTTAACCAGCAGCAATTTCGTTGAAGGGGGTGGGGCAGACGTGCATGCCAGAATAGCTTGTATATGGTGAAGGAAAAGAACACAAGTGTGATAAACTGACTAGGAGGACCATTTTCATCAGAGGAAGAAAACAGCAAATAAAGGAGAGCGGATTGGTTTGCTGTTCCATAATACAGTAGTTTCAGTCAGATCACTCAGCTTTTATTCTGCCTTGCCTTGCAAATTCTTTCATTTCTGAGAAAATACTCAATAACGCAATAAAGTGTTAATACGAAGTAAAAGTGGTATATTGGTAGTTCAACCCACCCCTGAAAAAAGATTAATTTGTTGTTGGCTAAAACTATCATATACGTTCCAAACTTTCCTAACCGATATATGGGATATGCTAACTTAAAAACCGGCAAAATGTAGTACATATGCCAAGGAAGATGGAACCGACAAAATTAGTGCTGTCGTGTTCATAACAGTCAAAGCTGGCCCTACATTGAACAATGTGATTAATAAAGACTGCGTTCTATCAGTTCATAATGGACTGATAAGATATGTGCTAATAACAGTGTTCAATGAGAACCATATTCCTGAGGAAAAGGCTTCTGACTGCTAAAATGAGGGACTCTCATCTTATGTGGGACTCGGAGGTATATGCACAGAAAATATTTCATTGGTTATCTGTTCAACTTCAGTTTTTAATGAGCATAGATTATGTTATAGTAAACAAATTAATCCAGGTTTCATTATCCAAAACGTGAAACTGTATTTCTACAGCGGTGTACTATTAAATAGAAAAGCAGCGACACATTGAAACAGTAATTGCCTGTGCACCGTGCAATTTCTAATAATAAAATTCTGTGGAAAAAATGTCACTGTGGTGGATCAATACCCCTTGCGGTGGATCAATACCCTCGCTAACCCCCACCCGCTGATACAGACAAGAGAAGTGTGGACTTCAAGCCATCAGAATGAATAGCGTTAAAAGAAGCAGGTGCTCCTTTACCCAATCAAATGTAGGACATTAATAATTTTAACATTTTCCACAAATAAATACAGTGCGTTTGTAGTATGTCAAGGATGCATCATGCACTAACGCATTTTTAGATGCCATTAAAGTGAAAAAAAAAATGCGATTCAAACAGAATAACTATTAACCAGGGAGCTATAACCAGTCCACTACAACAAATTCATTCACATGTACAAAGCATCTCCTAGAATGTTATTTATAATTAAACTGCATTTGTTTTGAATGGGGAACCCATAAAGTGATGCAGCTATAGCTGCATTGTGGTTATTTTTCGATAATGCAATTATTCATAGTATTGTATTAAGGCCACTTTTCATTTGTAGCAACAGTGTAGGTTTATAATATACTAATTCCTATCTGCCTGTCAATCTGTCTGACAGGAAGCCCTTGCAATATTTGTATTGTTTCCATACATAGTGGGCATAGGAAGCCGACAACTTAGTCTATCACATACTATCACAAAATAGATCTCAAGCAGTAATGTGCACCATTGTACACATCTCTGAACTTTCTGTGATATGGGAGAGGTCATAAGTTCGAATCTCATCATCGCACCTGGATCACGTGACTGCCGTGTGCTTCAATTCAGACACAGGTACCAGTGTAGGTGTTTCTACATCTTGCTGAGGCTGTTGTGGAATTTAGGGTTACCACCTTTTAAGAAGTCCAAAGTGGAACATTTCTTACTGAAACATGATTTCTTGTAGGACAACATGTAACCTCACCAATGCAACAGACTCTTTTCTCTAAATAACCGGAATTAATACTTAGTCTCGTAGGATTTTCTTTTGTTTATTTTAGTTGTTCATATTGCTTCTGATCATTTCAATATATTTTAGTTAAGGTGTTATAGTTTTATGCAACATTTACAGGAAAGTATGAAAATATTTTTTCTACTATATAAGATCAGGACTTGAAGCATTTTTCACGTTTTTGACAGGACACAGCCGACCAAATCAGGACTACCCTGTCAAAATCAGGACAAGTGGAAACCTCAGACTGGAAATACAAATTGTAACTATCATTATATAGCATCCATTGTAGTAATCAAGTGTATCCCGACTGTAAAACGTATAACAGCTCATTGATTAGGTATTTTAAAATTGCCTTAGAAATAACGTTTTTGTAACCAGTGAAAATAGTAAGAGAACCTAATTTTTCATTACTTTATTAGCTACTTCTGAGTTTCTGATCCTCCCACCTCCTGACAAAAGAACACCTACTGTAGTTATACACCCAGGACATATATGGAAACAAGTTATCAGTTCCGTTTGACTTCCCTGATAAAAGCTTTGAAACAAATAGATACATGCACACATCCTATTTGTGCCACTTAAAAATCTCTACAAATAAGAAATAACTTAAACTAGCCACGGGACGATACTGACTGCCTGCACATTACCTGTGTAAGGTAATATCGTTCCGTGGCTAGCGAAACTTCAGTGCATCGAAAGTAATACAAGGCGACTAGCTTTTTCAGATTTGAATAAAATAATATGCTGGGATAGAATCGCATCTCCTTTGTACCCCCACTTGTGTTTCTTAGAGTTGTTGGCTGGGAAATGCACAATGAGAATTAATTACCAGGCACCGCTGAGTCGGGGTTTTTATGGTCTCTGCATAGCTCGAGGTTAATGTCTCACTAAAAATGCAATGAAAGTGGCTGATTGCATCAGCTAATCACAGAACTGTACAACAGTGGCCTGGGAATTCTGATTTAGTAGGGGGTCAATGAAAATAACACTTTTTCTGGACAGAACTTGAATGCACGTAGTGCTTATGAGTTCAACTTTCAGTGTTTATATAGCGCATTTGCAAAATGGCCCAAGTATGTCATATACTAATTTCCTGAACCTGAGCAAGAGAAATGGATGTGCTGGGTCTGTGCATTATATAAGACAAGATTGCAGTGGGGTTGTGTGAAGGAGAGTCTTCCCGAGCAGGCTGTGTGTGTGTGTAGGGGGAGCGCGCATGAGCAGGCGATATCTTATCGCTGCTCACTGATGCGTAGCGCCCCCTTTCAACTGTGTGCCACTGCATTTTTACTGCTGTCATAGACAGCTGCAGCAGTCATTGGAGAACTGGGGCCGCGCCTGCAAACACACTGACTGAATTGGAAGAGGGCTGCCACACCTCTGTAAACTCCGATGATGGCACTATGTTTCTTGCACATGCATGCAAGCAAACATAAAAATTACTCACCATGGTAATCTTGTTTCTTCCCAATGATACTCAGGTGTTCATAACTTCTGCAGTGTCCCTTTAAGACTGAACTGCCTGGAGAGATGGAATGCTATGCAAATGATGGAATCTTTGACCATGCTGATTTTCAAACACTGCCTCTAACCAACTGCCTTGGCTGTAAACCTTCAGATTTCCTTGGAGCCTGGAAAGACAGGTCTCAGAACTACAAAATTATATCTACCACCCAAATGGTTGGAATTATAGTAATAATTAAGTAATACCCCATAAAAATCCTCCAAAGTGAGGTCAAAACCCCCAGAATTGAGGATAAACAAAAACACCACCACCTCTGAATGTCAGAATCACCTGAAGGGGAAGAAGAACAAGAAGAAATGAAAATTATGTACCTACCGTAATTATGATCTTTCTGTGCAACTTCACCATTCATCACCTTTGGGTATATGGCCTGAGGTCATGACCCCACGGGGCTTTTTTGGGGGGGATGGGTGGAGCAGCACCATCGGCACCATCCTCAAGGCCAAGCACTGCCCGCGCCGCTGGCTGGTCAGTAGGTGTTGTCACTCTGCCCCTCCGCTAGTTCTGAGTCACCGGAGAGGTGGGAGGAAAGGTTGGAAGGGTGGGACAAGAAAGTCCAAGGGACAGATAAAGGAAAAGATATATAACATAAAGGAGAAATAAATAACTGAGAAGACAGAATCAGGAAGAAGTCTAAGAGGATTGGTAGGGGCCCTATCTCTGGAAATAGGAAAATGAGGGTTTAGGATAAGCGTGAGAGGGGAGGAGAGATGTAACCACCATCCCCTGGAACCTTGACTTTTCTCCAGATTGTACAGGAAAGTACAGTTATGCAAGAACTTACCGTAACAGTAGATCTTTGAGAACAGCTCTTGCAGCAGGTTACACCATTAGGACTGAAGTCGGCAGGTGCCAGGACCCCATGGAAATTTTGCAGCTAGCAGTATCCAGCAGGGACCGCCCCTTACGTCGGCCCTGCCTCCATCAGGCAACATACAAAAGGGGGCCGTCCCCCAGAATCCCAAGTTCTCACGCTGGAGACTCCCGGCCGCTAGGTGACATCAGAAGTGGAGACTGAGTATCCGCCTTCAAAGAAGGCATTCAGAGCGGTGTTACAAACACCTAATCCTAGGTAGTGAGATAACGGAAAAACTCTACCTCCAGATGGGATGGTGGGAGGGAAACTACCTACTGCAAGAGCTGTTCTCGAAGATATACTGTTACGGTAAGTTCTTACATAACTGTACTATCTTACTTTGAGAAACAGTTCTTGCAGCAGGTTACACCATTAGGACTGATTCCCAAGCAATTCTGGAAATCCCTCATAGGTGGGAGGAGGCTAGGTAGAGACTGCGAGTTGGACCGAAGCCTAGGATAGTAGTCCCTGAAGGACTGCTAGACCAAAACCAGCTCTTCGCCGTGATGCAACATCCAAGCTGTAATGCCTGATAAAGGTGTGCACAATGCTCCAAGTAGCTGCTGCTCAGTTGGCTGAAGTGGACACATTCTTCAGTGTGGCAAAGGAGATAGCCTTCTCCCTTGTGGAATGTTCCCTAACCGAGCCCGTTAGGGATTTGCTATACTTCTGGTAACAGAACGTGATACAATGGATGAGCCACCTGGACAGCGATTGTTTAGAAACCGGAGCCCCAGCATCCTATGGCCGAAGGGACAAAAAGCTGATCAGATTTACGGTTGTTGCCTGGTTCTGATCAGGTAGTATCTTGAACACCTATGCACATCTAGAGTGTGCAGGGGCCTCTCCTCTATTACAGTATTTAGGAAAGTACACTGGCAGGTCACTGTTCTAATTAAGGGTGAGGGCTGAGACCACCTTAGGTAGAAACTTTAGGTTTGTCCTTAGGACACCCTGTCCTGGTGAAAAAACAATAAGGTTCTTTGCACATAACTGTGTGTAGCTCAGAAATCCTTCTGGTCAAGTAACAGCAACTAAAATAAAGTCTTCCATGCCAGAAGATGTTTCTCGAATCCATGGCTGGTTCAAAAGGTGGCAGCGTAAGCTGCTCAGGACGAAGGGTAAGTCCAACGGAGGAATGGGATCCTTAATCGGAGGCCTAAGGTGGAGGATGCCTCCCAAGAATGCTCATGGTTTCCAACTGAGCTATGGACCGTAGGGCCTATATGAGTGTGATAGACCAAATGGCACAAAGGTGTACTTTTATTGAGGAGTATGCCGCCTGCCTGAAATAGGGACAGGAGGTAGTCTAGCACCGAATCTTCTGGACAATCCAGCGGAGAAAACCTCTGATTAGCCCAGAGGCAAAATCTGTGCCATTTCATAGTGTATGTGGCATGGTGGCCAGTTTCTAGCTGCCGTTAGAACATCATCACCGTATGTGACAGCTATGTCCGTAGGAGCCAGGCGTGCAGGTTCAGGAGCGAAGGTCCGGATGGACCAAGGATCCTACCTTCTGGGACAATAAGTGACAGCTGATTGGCAGAGGCACCGGAGGTTCCTGAGACAGCTGGTGCAGCAGAGGGAACCAAATCTGCCTGGGCCAAAAGGGGTGGTATTAGTATCAGCGTCCTGCCTCTCTGGAGTTTCAAAAGAACCTCTGGATCAATGGGAAGGAGGAAATGCATGAGGAATCTGCCCATCAAGAGAGGGACAACACGTCTTGCCAGAAAACACCAGGCCCTGGATGTAGCGAGCAGAAACTAGGCAGTTTTCGTTGGATGGGGCGTGAAAAGATCTAACTCTGGTGTCCCCATCTACGAAACAGATCCTCTACCACCTCCTGGAGTATTTCCCTTTGGGACTCTGGCCTGAGACCGACTCAGACTGCCTGCGATAACGTTGTCCACTCCTGGGACAAGTACAGCAATAAGGTTTATGCTGTGTTGTAGAACCCAATCCACACCCTCGTGGACTCCTGCAAAGTGGGTAGGAATGAGTGCCTCCTTGTTTGTCGAGGTAATACATCACCACGGTATTGTCTATTTGCAGCAGCAGAGTACCGGTGGAATCTCTGACTAGAAGGCCTGCAAGGCATATAGGACTGCTCTCATTTCCAAAATATTTATGTGGAGATGAGCTTCCTGGGGTGTCCACGAGCCCTGAGACCTGACCCCATCGAGGTGTGCTCCCCAACTGAACCCTGAGGCATCCGTGGAGAGTGTCACGATTGGAGATGGTGCAATAAAGACTCCACCCGATAGGTGCTCTGGTTTGAGCCACCATTGTCAATCCTGGATGACGGCATTCGTGATCCGAATTGGGAGTTGCAGATGGTCTTGCTTCTGATCCCATTGTACCCATAACATCCACTAGGTCACCCGCATGTGAAGACGGGCTAAAGGGACTGTCACAATGGCCTCAGCCATGTGTCCAAGCAGGCAAAGGATCAGTCTTTCTGGGACCGTCTTCTTTGTCAAGATGTCCCTTATGAGGGATCTGATGTGTTCCGTTCTGTCCTGGGGCAAAAAGGCTTTCCCCTGGACGGTGTCCAGGACTGCACCTATGAACTTCAGTCTCTGCGATGGAACCAGGTGTGACTTCTCCTGATTGATGATGATGCCTAACAACCCAAAGAGGGAATGAGTATAGTGGATCGCGGACATCAGAGCCTCCCGAGAGGGGGCCATGAGGAGCCAGTCATCCAGGTATGGGAACATGCAGTGGCCTTGTCTCCTGAGAGCCGCCACTACGACTGCCATGCACTTCGTAAATACCTGAGGTGCCGAAGACAGTCTGAAGGGGAGGGCTCAGAACTGGTAATGGCGACCCAGAAACTTGAAGTGCAAGAATTTCTTGTGCACTCGAGTTATAGGCATGTGTAGTTAAGCATCCTGCATGTCCAGAGACACTAAGAAGGCGCCCTGCTTGAGCATAGGAATTAAACCTGGAAGGATCACCATGCTGAAGCGTCTGTAAAGGACCGAAGCGTTGAGGTGGCTGAGATCCAGAATCGGACAGAGATCCCATCTTTTTGGGAACCAGAAAGAAGTGGGAATAATAACCTGCACCTCTCTGGTTCCGCAGTACATGCTCTATAGCCTCCTTTCCCAGAAGCGCGAGCACTTCCTGCTGTATGAGCAGTGCATGCTGACCCAAATAACGGGAAAGCAGGGAAGGCCTTGACAGTGGGTGGTCAAGGAATTCTATAAAGTGTCCTCTGTCAACCAATTGGAGGACCCACCGGTCGGCGGTTATCGTCTGCCAGCCAGAAAGGTGGCGAGCGATGTGACCCCTGACCTTTTCTTCCCTTTGATCCAGAGGAGGGGCGGGGGCCATGAAGGAGTCATGCTGTGGCGGCATTACCCCCTGCAGGCTTGATATATCTTTGACCTTGGCCTGGGGAAGACTTAGGCTGGGCCTTACATTTGAAGTTGCCCCTTTGCTGCTGGCCAGAACGTGGCTGTTGCCATTGTTGCCGGCTGCGAAAATGATTCTGGTTCCTACGAAAGGAACCAGATTTGGGCCTGTACAGTCCTTACTGCCTTCCCGGCGTCCTGTAATTTGTTGATCAACTTTTCAGAATCTTCACCAAATAGGACCTCGCTGTTGTAGGGGATGCCCAGGATGTTTTTCTGGATATCCGGGGTATATCCGGAGACGCGAAGCCATGAGTGTCTCCGGAGACAGATGCCTGAGGCTGCTCCCCTGGCTGCAGAGTCCACTGAATTGTAGGCATCTCTCAGAACTTGGATCCCCACGTCCGACCCAGTGTGAAGGAGGTTCAGAAGTTCCTCCTTCTGCTCACCATCCGGAAGTGCTTTGACTAGGTCTTGACCCTGTTCCCATAGGGCAATCTGAAACTGAACCATGTGTCAGGTGTTCAGTGACCTAATGAAGCATGTAGCAGACGCATACATGTGCCTACCTAGTGAGTCCAGTGCTTGGACACCTGGTCTGGAGGCTGTGTACTCAAATGTTGCAGTCGTTGAGACCTGTCATGGGAGGCCGTGATGACCAGTGACTCAGCCAGGGGTTGTTCGCCAAGTATGGGTCCTTGGCGGTCAGCCTTTCTTGGCACCGATGAGGGTGGAGTGCAGATGTTTCCACGTGGCCATGGTGAATCCGGGAAGGTGTTCCACCAAGGTGGCACCTTACAGGCTTAGGGTCCTTCTGCCAAAGATATCGAGCTAGACGCTGTTGTTCAGGGTCTAGGTCTTCCGCTTCCATCCATGTTCTCCTGGATGTGCCTCATGATTTTTGGAAAGGAGGCATCATCCGGAGGTGACCTGGGAACGGTCTTGTAAAATTCTAGATGTCATTCATTGGAGCAAGGTGAGGCCGATGCTGGCGAGTCGACGGTGGGAAAAGAACTGGAGATTCTGAGGGACCGCCTCCTTTTGTATGATGCCTAACGTTGGGGGTGGGGCCAATGTCAGGAGTGGTCTCCGCTGGATACTGCTAGCTAGAAAATTTCTGTGGGGTCCTGGCGCCTGCAGGCATCAGTCCTATTGGTGTAACCTGCTGCAAGAGCTGTGTCTCAAAGTAAGATCTGCAAGAAGTAGCCAAAAGGCTGATTGTCAGAATTCAAGGCATGAAATCACTGGCAAAAACTTCAAAAGCAGAAAATGGCTATTCTGGAAGAAAGACGGACACAGGAATTCTCCCTCTGAGAAAAAGATTTTTAAATAACGATATGTCTCGGACAAAGAAAATTAAAGATGGATGGGAACAAGGAGGAGGAGAGAATGGAGGGCACTGCTAACTCCCACCACAGGGGTGGAGCTAGAGCACTGGAGAAGGAGTGCCTCCATACTGACCACTCTCCCTTAGAAATATCACCCTATGTGCCCTGTCTACTCCACTCCTGACAAAGAGGGGGCAAGGCTGGGCACAGAGAGATGGACCCAGAGACTGAGGCCCCAGGGGATGGAGGGCAGGATTGTGATGAATGGTAAGATACACAGAAGATCATAATTATGGTAGGTATGTAATCTTACGTGATCTTATCTGTGTCAATCTTCACGTTCATCACCTTTGGTGATGCCGAGCCCCCTCAGGGTCTTATTTTTAACTTTGGGACAGAGTCCCTTAGCCTCAGTGGGTGACACACTGGAAAGGGAGAGCTTGGGCCCGGAGACCCGGTGTGGGGGAGAGGAGACGAGGACCTCCCGGGAGAGGAAGGAAGTTGCTACAAACGCTGTCCGCCTACGAAAAGAGGTTCTGGTGAGCTGGAGTTAATCACCCCATGCCGCCAAGGTGACAAACTGGAAGACGAGCTGGCGCCGCCCGCCTGTGCAGATCACCGTCCCTCGACCCTGGTAGCTACCTTTGTTGGCATCGTATGATGCCCTCGCCTGGTGCCTGCATAGCTCCAGGCCACTGCAGAGGAGTGCGATGGCATGTCTGGTTTGCTCCATGTCAGGCAAAGAGGCTAGGAGCTGACCCAGCCTGGACCAAAGAACCTATCTATAGGTTGCATAGTGGGCATGATGTGCTGTGATGGAGAGCAGCAACCGTGCAAGTGGCAGAAGGTCCTCCTCCTCAGAAGTCAAAACCAAGGAGTCCTGATCTGGGGGCTGGTCACAGTGGAGGCACAAAGCCCATCAGGAGTGTCCAGCTGTGACAATCCTGACTGAGAATGAGGCATGGAACCTGGAGACTCCGGGGGGGGGGGACAATACCGCTGGCAGAGATCACTAGGGGCAGGAACTCCGGAGAAGGGCCTCTGCCAGGAATGCAATGACACCTCCCGAAAGGGAGCAGGCCAGGGAGGGCACCACAACTGTGTCCTTGCTGAAGTCACCTAGAAAGGCGTGTGCTGAGTGTTCTGGATTGCCTTGAGTGGGAGGGGTGATGTGCAGGTCCTCCAACATCCTCACGAGGAATCGCTGATACTCACGAAGATCAGTGGCTCAGGAGATGGACAGAAGTCTCTCTCCCCAAGAGGGGATGAGGAGTTAGAGGACCTCAACTGTTCAGAGGTGGCTGCTCGGGGAGATTGAAAAACCTGACTGTCCATTGCCCTGACATAAGCGTGAATCGAGCATCCATGACCCTGAACTGCTCCCAGGAGAGGGCCAGCTAGGACCAAGGATGCCTGGGAGTGCCAGAGAATGTGGCAGAGGAATAGGCAGAGCCGAGAAGAGAAGTCTACTGACCTCCGCCTGGGCTAGGGAGCGGACCAGGAACACCAGCAGAAGAAGGTGCTGCGGAAGACACCACAACCGACAGCTGAACAACCATTTCGGAACTGCCTTGGCTGCGCCCAGAAGATTCCCCCCTGTGAGGTGACCGGGGACATGTAGATCCAGAAGGACGGCCCCCTCCTTCCAAAGAATAGGGCTTCTCAAAGAAACTGAGGGGGAAGAGTGGAGATCCGTACTATGGCTCCTCCCAGAGCCCGGGTGGGTTCTGGAAAAAGGCCGCCAAACAGAACTCACACCCCTCAGAATCCGAGAGCGGCCTCCTCCTCAAGAGAGCCAGCCTAGGCAGCTGGCAACCCTAGTCAGCCCCTGAAGGAGCTAGCCAAGGAGCACTACCTTCCCCTCCTGTGGGTGCTCCGATCGGCCCCAAAGTTGGGTGATCTAGGCACGCCACTTGAGGGGGGTACCACCACTGAGGGGGTCAGTGAACCCTCCAAGGCCAGGCTGCAGAGCAATGGTGGCCTGCACCATTGCCTGCTGGTCAGTACCCCTGACCCTGACCACAGTAGTCACTGTCAGGTCCTCAGAGGGGGGCTGGTCATGGCCTGTCGAGAAAACTACTAGACTGCCTACCTGAGCAGTCAGCTCCAAGGAGCAAGACTGCCTGTCCGACTTAGAATTCGATTCCGAAGAAGAAGTGGAGACCGAAGTCCTGTGACAGACAGTGGAAGGGCGCTCTCTGCCATCTTGCCCAAACAGGGCACCAGAAAGGGAGACTGCACCCGAGATGGTTCCAGTGCCTCCCTCAGCATCGCGAAGAAAGTACGGTTACATAAGAACTTACCGTAACAGTAGATCTCTGAGAGGAGCTCTTGCAGCAGGCTGTAACAGTTAGGACTATGCCGCAGGCACTAGGACCCTCCAGTGAAAACTTCAGCCAGTAGTACACAGCAGGGACCGCCCCCGACGTCGGCCCCGCCCTGACGTCGGTCCGGGTACAAAAGGAAGTGGACCCAGCTCCACCTCAGTTCTCCCGCCAAGGCCCGCAACAAGGCCTGACAAGAGAAGGAGACGAAGAGACTGTAGAAAATGAAAATGGAGATGGAAATGAAGATGGATCTGCACACCTCGAGGGGGAAGGCGGGTGGGAAGTAACGCTTGCTGCAAGAGCTCCTCTCGAAGATCTACTGTTACGGTAAGTTCTTATGTAACTGTACTATCTTACTTGAGTGGGAGCTCTGCAGCAACTAGCTACAGTTAGGACTGAATACCAAGCAGTCCCATGCCAAAGAGGTAGACGACCCCGAGAGGTGGAATATACTGACTCTAGAGGCCTCAGGACAGAAGCCCTTGCAGAGCAGCTAGGCCGAAGCCAGCTCGGCATCTGGAGACGATATCCAAGCTGTAATGCTTGACAAAGGTATGCACCAAGTTCCAGGTGGCAGCTGCACATATGGCCCTTATAGAGACATTTCTCAGGGTGGCTAATGAAGCAGACACTCCTCTGGTGGAGTGACCCCTGACCAGGCCTGGTAGGGGCTTATTGTGTTTCTCGTGGCAGAAGGAGATGCAGTGAACTATCCACTTCGAGATAGTCTGCTTGGTCACCGTCCACTCAGCATTGTGCGCAAGGCCACAAAAGTTACTCCGATTGACAGTGTGTAGCTCCTCTTGAGGTAATACCTCAAAGTCCTGTGGACATCCAGTGTAGAAGGAGAGCCTCCCCTCTATTAGAAGGGGAAGGAAAATAAACAGGAAGGTCAATAGACTGGTTGAGGGTCAACTTTGAGACCACTTTCGGAAGAAACTTAGGATTTGTTCTGAGGGAAAACCTTTCCCTGTGGAAAACTAAATACGGCTCTTTACACATCAGAGCCTGAATTTCAGAAACCCTTCGAGCTGAGGTAGCCACAACTAAAAAACAAACCTTCCAAGAAAGGTAACGCAGCTCACAATCTGCTGCCAGTTCAAAAGGAGGAAGGGTGAGTTTCTCCAACACAAAAAGGAGGTCCCAGGGTGAGATAGGGTCTCGAATGGGAGGTCTCATATGCAGAATTCCTCTAAGGAAGATGCGGGCGACATCCAATTGAGCCAATGCCTTATCTCCCAAAAGGGCATGATAGGCAGAGATAGCCAACATATGCACCTTGATAGAGGAGTAACTCAGGCCCGTTTGATACAAGGAGAGGAGATACCGCAACGCTGAGTTCACTGGGCAATTGACGGGGTCCAAATGTTGTGACGAAGCCCATAGACAAAAACGCTTCCACTTCATAGCGTAAGCGGAGTGGGTGGAGGGCTTCCTCGCTGAAACTAGGACTGCCGCCACTTCCGGGGAGACCCCGTATCTGTTTTGAGCTATGTCTGAAGGAGCCAGGCGTGTAGGTACAAGGACCGAAGGTCCGGATGGACCAGCGAACCCTGATTCTGGGACAGTAACTGCGAGCATATGGGCATCGGAATTGGAGGCTCTGTGGATAACTGCTGCAGGAGTGGGAACCAAATCTGCCGAGGCCATCTGGGGGCTACGAGAATCATGCGGGCCCCTTCTGTCTGCAACTTTAGTAGGACTCTCTGAATGAGAGGGAAGGGCAGGAAGGCATAGAGAAACCTCCCTGCCCAGCAGAGGGATAACGCGTCTGGCCAGAAAGCTCCAGGTGCGTGCTCTCTCAAGCAAAACACTGGCAGTTTGGCGCTATGGTGATGCAAGGTCCAGCTCTGGAAGACCCCACTTGTGGAAGAGCTGGTCTGCTATGGACTGTAGCAGCTCCCACTAGTGTACTCTGGACCATGACCTGCTTAGGCTGTCAGCCAGATCATTGAGGATGCCTGGAACGTGCACTGCGGACAGCAGAATGCCTCGCTCCAGCGCCCAGTACCAGACTCTCATCACCTCCCTGCAAAGGGGGTACGAGTGAGTGCCCCCTTGGCTTGTTGATGTAAAAGATGACCACCATGTTGTCCGTTTGAACCAGAAGAGAGCCCAGTACCAGGTCCTCCTGAAAGGCCTGTAAGGCATAGAGAACCGCTCGCATCTCCAGTACATTGATGTGGAGGAACCGGTCCTCGGGTGACCAAACCCCTTGCATTCGATGAGCACTCAGGTGCGCCCCCCATCCCAGGTCTGATGCATCTGTTGTCAGAGTCTGACCTGGTGGCTCCAGATGGAAGCTGACCCCTTTCTCCAAGTTCCTGGGGTCCAACCACCAAAGCAAAGTTCTCCTGACTGGCCCCGAGATCTTGACCCTTGAGTCCAGATCATCGCAGCCTTGGTCCCACTGTACCCTGAGCATCCATTGCGGAACCCTCATGTGGAGTCGAGCCAAGGGAGTGACAGGAATGGCCGCCGCCATGTGCCCCAGTAACCTGAGGACGTTCCGAGCTGGAACTTGAGGAGTTACTGAAATCCGTTCTGAAATCTACCGCAGGCGATCTCCCCTATCCTGGGGGAGGAAAGCCATGCCTTGGATGGAATCCAAGACCGCTCCAATGAGACGAGCTTCTGACTGGGCTCTGGGGATGATTTTCGTGAGGTTCAGGGCGATCCCCAGCCTCTCAGAATAGAGTACAGGTGTCTCCGAGGGCGAAGCAGGGCTGTCTCATGACGTGGGCTGTAAGCAGCCAATCATCGAGGTAGGGGAACATGTAGTGTCCTAAGCCCCTTAGAGCCCCAGCCACCACTGCCAAGCATTTGGTAAAGATCAGCGGGCGGAAGAGAGGTCGAACGGAAGCACTCGAATTGATAGTGCTCCCTTGGAAGCGAACCTCAGAACTTCCGTGGGGAGGGAAGACTGATGCATATATGCATCTTGCATGTCTAGGAACAGAGCCAGTCTCCTGGTGCAGTACAGGAAGAAGGCCTTTGAGTGTCACCATCCTGAACCTTTGTACTCAATAAAGAGATTTAGAGGGCTGAGGTCCAGAATGGGATGAAGGTACCATGTCTTTTGGAACCAGAAAGAAATGTGAATAAAACCCTTTCCTCGCTGATGTAAGGGACTAACTCTATTGCCCTCTTTTCAAGAGGGTCTGAATCTCCTTCTATTAGTGGGATGTGAGAAGGAGGATAATGGAAAGCTTTGTGGAGTATCTGGTGGGAAACTCCATGAACTCCAGTGTGTGTTCCTCCTGATGATGTCTAAGACCCATTGGTCTGCAGTACTGACTTCCACCCTTCAAGCTGAAGGGAGAAGCGGCCCCCGACCAGCTCCCCTGGGTCTTCCTGTGGAAGGGGGGGCAGAAGGGAGTCATTGGGTCGAGCCGGGTGTGGGCAGAGAGGCCTGGGAAGACTTGGGCCCATGGGTAGGAGCTCCACCAGACTGTTGGTTACTGGACCTCCTATGAAAGCCACCTCTCTGCCTGTGCTGGTTTCCACGGGCATGACCTTGGCCACCTGAGGGCTTATGAAAAGGCTGTTTCAGTTGTCTCGCTGGTCGCCACGGTACATCTGGCGGACTGACCAGATAGACTTACCCAACTCCTGGAGATGAGAAATCAAGGCTTCCGCCTCCCACCCAAAGAGCACGGCACCCTGGAGGAAATCCCTGATACCGGCCTGCAGATCCTGGTGAAAGCAAGAGACTCTCATCCAAGCATGGCGCTGGAGGCACACCCTGAGGCGGCTGCTCTGCCTGCACGTATCTGCACTATCATCGAGGCTCTCAAAACATGCGAGCCTCGTCTGAGCCCGATTTGAGAATGTCCAGGAACTCTTCTTCTGGTCAGAGTCTGGAAGGACCTTCAACAGCTCTTGTCCCTTTCCCATAGCGCATTCTGGTACTGGATCATATGCATTAAGAAGCTGAGGGACGTATGGAGCAGGTGGAGGCAGAATAGACCTTCTTGCCCACCTGATCCAAATAGCAAGACTCGGGTTGGGAGGCTGTGAGCTGAGTGTTTCAGCTGCCTGGACTTATCATGGGCAGCTGTGATCCCCAAGAGTCCACCTGAGGGTGTTCAGCAAGGAAAGCTTCTGCCCTCGGGGCCTTGTACAGCCTATCCGACTTCTTCGACAGCGGACTGAAACTGGATGTTTCCAGGTAGTTAGGGTGAGGTCCTGGAAAGTATCCACCAAAGGTGGGACCACCAAAGGTTTAGGCTCCTTTTGCTTCAGGTATTTCACAAGTCTACGGCGTTCTGGGTCCAGGTCCTCCATCTCCCACTCGTTGGAGGCCTGGATATGCCTCATGACGTCCATAAAGGTAGGATCGTCTGGAGGCGAGCGAGGCTAGTCCTTCTCTCCTGGGGAGCGCTGCAAACTGAGAGAGGAAGTCGAGGAAGATGAGGATGAGGGAGATTGACTATAGTATTTTGAATAGTCTGACCTCGCCCTATGACCAGACTCCCGCTGTCGTCGGTAGCTGGAGGACCGACGTCACTCCGAAGACCAACTCCGGTCCCTGGACCGGCGACGGAGCAAAGACCGGCGTCGGTCAGAGGACCGACGTCGGGAGCATTCTCGCCTAGAAGACCGAGAAAGGCTCCTACGATGTGACCTGGACCGATGATGGTCACCAGAGTCCCTGGAGCGTCGTCGGTGGTCCCCGGACCGGGTGCGGGAACGAGCCCTAGAGGGAGGTGTAGGCTGGTACTCCGGAAACTTCCGCGGAGAAGGCTCACCTCCCGGCTGTGGTTTACCCGCTGGATCCAGAACTGGTGTCTGGGCCAGCAATGGGGGGGGGGTCTGCTTGTGGACCTGCCCCCACCAAAAGGAAAACAGCTCCTGTAACTCGTCCTTCGTGAAAATATCTGCCGCCCTGCCCAGAGGGGAAGGATCCGGGACATCGGCCTGTGAAGGAGAGCCCTCCTGGGGGCCCGGGGGGAGGAGGACTTGGGCAACGGGGACGTCGGTTATTCCATAGCTGACTCCTCACCCTTCGCCCCTTCAACCGGCGTCGGTGCTGGTACTGATGACGAGGTGTCTTGGGAGGTGGGACTGAAGCATGCTCCTCCAAGGGCTTCGTGGTGACCCTTAGCGGGGTTACCTTAGGCTTAGCCGGCTTCTCCCCCGAAGGACCGGCCTTGGCCTGAGCAGTTTTGGGGCACTCTCCTGATCCCGAGGGATGGGCCTTCTTTGGAGAGGGACGCGAGTGAGAGCGGGACCGGTGCTGGGACTGACTATGGTCTTTGCTGTGCCGTTTCTTCTCCTTGCGTCTCCCCTCTGAAGAGTGCAGATCCATCTTCTACTCCAAGAGAAAGGCTTTCAGGGCCTTAAGGTGGTGGATGAGGGTCCTGCTAGTGAAGGCCTGGCAAGCGGAGCAGTTCACGGTGTCATGTTCCGGTCCTAGGCAGAAGACACAGCGGCGATGGCCATCCTTAGCCGGGATCTGCCTCCCACACTCGCACTTGTTAACATGTTCCAGCGGAGGCTGACGCCGAGACGCCATCCGCCGGGACTGCACAAAAACGCCGAACAACGGCCTGATGTCGTAACGTTAGAAGAAAACCGCCAAAAACGGTTGAAGAGTCAGCCAGACAGCAGTCTGATGTCAGTGAAGTACGAAGAAAACTGTCGAAAAACGGTTCAAAGCGGGTTTTGACTGTAGATTCTTGTTGAACTGGCAGCTGAAGCTGTTCTTCTCTTGTTCACGCGTGGCGGAGCGGGAGAAGAACTGGAGGTGGAGCTGGGTCTACCCTCTTTGTACCCGACCGACGTTGGGCGGGCCAGCATCGGGGGTGGTCCCTGCTGTGTACTGCTGGCTGAAGTTTTCACCGGAGGGTCCTAGTGCCTTCGGCATAGTCCTAACTGTTGTAGCCTGCTGCAAGAGCTCCCACTCAAAGTAAGATCTCCAATTAGCTCATGCCTACAAAACACTAGCTGTCTCTAAAATAAAAGATATCTGCAGTTGCTACTAGGCCTCCTCCTAACTCTAAGCCAAGTATCTGTGTACCAACTGTCCTACTCACTAAGCCGGACTGTAATTTGCCTAAACGGTATAAGTTTTTTTGTATTTTGTATATCTCTTTGTATTAGTTGTTGGCGCTACAAGACCTTATGTGGCAACCTATACACTTTGTATTATATTGTATGTATACACTTTGTTTATTCTACATTCAAATGTTCCTGTCCATGTAATAGTGATATTTATGTATATGACTCAGGACCTCCTTGTGAATGAGCTTGCTCAAAAGTTTTTTTTTCGGTGAACTTGAGCGGGACTGGGGAGGCATAGATGAATCTGCCCTTCCAGTTTGAGATAGGCGTCTTTCCAAAAACTCCAGCCTGGAGCACAGCGAGCAGAAGGCGGGAAGTTTTGCGTTGAGAGAGAGGAGCAAACAGGTCTGCGGAGGGTTCCCCAAGCGTGGGAAAACGTCTTCTACTACCCCGATTCAGTTCCCATTCGTGCGCTTGGGCGGGGCGACCGGCTGAGTGGTTCGCCAAAGTGTTCTGACCCCGGACATGAACCACCATAAGGTGAAGGTTGTGAAGTATCACCCAATCCCAAACTCGCATGATTCCCTGCAAAGAGGGTAGGAACGGGTTACTCAATGTTTATTGATGTACTACACTCGCACATGTTGTCGGTCTGAACAGCCAGATGACCAGGAAGCAGATACAGATGCAGAGCTTAAGGCATACAGGACGGCCCTCAGCTCAAGTACATTGATGTGAAGAGTCTGCTCAAGCTTGGACCAAGAGCCTGGGTCCACTGAAACCCAGGTGAGCTCCCAACCCTCGCCCGAGGCATCTGCTAGGATTTGGGAGGGGAGAAGACAGAAGGAACTCCTGGCAAAGGTTCTCCTGAACCATCCACCACTGCAAGTCCCAACCATCGGAGAGAAGACCAGGATCTTACGTTCCAAGTCGTTCACCAATTGATCCCACTGAGACCGAAGTGTCCACTGAGAGATTCTCATGTGGTGCCGAGTGCGAGGCACAGTCGGGATGGCAGCCGCCATGAGCCTGAGGAGGTGAAGGACCGACCTGGCAATGACCCACCTGCGGCTGGACAAAAGGCTGGCCTGAGCCTGAAGGGTGGCTACCCTATCCAGAGGCAGGAAGGCAATACCGGAAGTCGTATCCAGGATCGCCCCAATAAACTTGAGTCTTTGAGATGGGATCAAATGGGACTTTGCCTGGTTGATGGTAATATCCAAGCTTGTGAAAACCTGCAGGGTAAGGGAAAGGGAGCGAGGAGATCCTCCTGATGGGGCTGCCAGGAGCCAATCGTCCAGGTAAGGAAAACCTGAACCCCTGGGTATGCAGGTGGCCGCCACCACAGCAAGGCATTTGATAAATACTCGGGGGAGCCAAGGAGAGACAAAATGGGAGGGTCCCTGAACTGATAGTGGTCCCCCTGAAAAGAAAACCGGAGGTATTTGCAGTGGGACAGGCGAATAGGGATATGCAGGTAGGCATCCTGCATGACCAGGGCACACAGCCACCGTCCCGGCCGAAGGAGGGGCAAAAGGCTCTGCAGAGAGCATTCGGAACCTCTTGTACTCCACAGGGTCAGGGAACTGAGGTCCAGGATTGGCCTCACTTCACCCCACTTCTTTGGAACCAGGAAGAAATGAGAATAGTAACCCATCCCCCTGAGATGGAGGGGGACGGGCTCTATCGCCGCCTTCCGGAAAAGGGAAGAGGTTTCCTCCCAAACCAGAAGAAGGTGTTCCGGGGAGTAAGACTATCTTGGAGGGGGTTTTCTGGGAGGTTTCTGAAGAAACTCTATTGAGTGTCCATTTGCTGTAAGTTGGAGCACTCAAACGTCTGACGTGATCCTCTTCCAACCTGGTAGATGCAGGGAGAACCTCCCCCCTATTGGTTCCTCTGGAAGAGGCTGTGGAGAGGAAAAGAGTCAGGTGGTGTGAGGCAGCATCGCGGCTGGAGCTCCCACTGCTCGTTTGGGTGGGTGGGGCTTACGCAGCCTGAGGGACCTAGCGTTTGGCCCACTTCACTGTGGTTTCGCATTGGCCAGTGCCTGCTTGGCGAAGGACAGTGCGGCGGTTGAGGGCTCTGTCACAAGCCATCTACTTCCTTGAGAGCAGTGCCCTTCTCACACAGTCCAGTGATGATATCCTTGACATCACCACTGAACAGCACCGAACCCCTGAAGGGTGCATCCTGGATTGCAGACTGACTTTCAGGGACCAAACCCGACACTGAGCCAGGTGTGCCGCCGCAAACCTACGGCAAATGCCGAGCTCCTACCAGCAGCGTCCACTGCATCGCATGAAGCATGTGCCTACTGGCTGAACGAGCAGATCGGACCAGGTCTGCCACTTCCTGTTTGGTCTGTGATTCAGGAAGGGAGTCAAGTTTAGCTTCCACCTCGCTAAGGACAGCCTTCTGGTAATCCCCCATATGGGTGACATAGTTCAAGGCCCTAATACCCAGAGTGAAAGAAGCGAAGACCTTCTTCCCATACTGATCCAGAAGGTGGGATTCCTTATCGGGTGGTGACGAGCTCCAATGCTTAGGATTGGCTGTCCGGCCATGGGTGGCGCTGATCACAACAGAGTCAGCCTTGGGGTGAGAGGTAAGAAACTCAACACCCTCAGGAGCCTGATATAGCCTGTCCGCCTTCCTTGGAAGGGGGGCTATGGCGGAGGATTGCTTCCAGATAGTGGAAACAAGGTCCACGTGAGGCTCAATCCAGGGTTGAACCAAGGTAGGAGTGACCTCAGGCAGATCCAAATGGGTAGCTAGCTTCTGCCGCTGTGGATCTGGTTCCAAAGAGTGCCACTGATGGATGGGCTGGATTTTGCAAAAGCAACTCCATAACGGAAGGATCCTCTGGAGGAGTCCTTGGCCTGGGCATATCTGGAGAGTGGGGCTCATCATCCAAGTCAGGTGTGCCCATCGGAGTCATCCGAGGCTCAGAGGAGGATGAAGAAGAGAAGACTCCACCTTCTGATGTGGGGAGAGCGGACCCTTAGGAAGCCTTGGGAAGCGTGATCCAACCCAGCTTTGGAACCGGAGGCTCACCTCTGGTATCTGGAGTAGGGAGGAAGTTTCTAATCTCCGGCGTGAGGGGTCCGGAACCGGGACCGGCATCGAAGACTTTCCGCCTCCCTGGTGTTGGCGTTGGCCTCAGCTCACCAGGGAAGCAGAGTCTCCTTCAAATCCACCGGCGGCAGAGAAGGGAATAAGGATATTGGGTGTATCCGTGAGCGCATTATCCATAACCGGATGGTGGTAACCCGGCATCGGTAATGAGGCACCTGTACTGTGGCGTCGGGCACGGATACTGCAGACCCGGTATGAAGGCATCGGATACCCAGGAACCTGGGGGTCTGCAGGGGCAGACGGCCTGGCAGGGCACCCAGCAGGAGGGCATGGAACCGGAGGCCCGGCAGGCCTGGCATGGGAATGGCATCCGGAAGGGGAATGTCGCCCGGTGTAGGCAGGACCGGTGTCTGAGGAACTGATGTCATGTCGTCCAGACCAGTGGGAGGGAGACCTGACAGGGGTGCAGAAAGATCCTTGGCATCACCCGGGGAAAAATCCCCAGGGTCAGGCTGATGAGGCCCAGGGTCCCCAGAGGGCAGCGGGGAGCTGGGAACAGCGGATGGAATAGGGTCCAGCGTCAGCTCAGCCACTGTCCAGTCATCGGGCAACCCGATGTCTGACTTATCGGCGGAGTCCGGGCGGACATCGGAGGCAGGCGTCCGGCTTACCACAGCCACTCACACCAGTAGGCTGCATGGCAGCGGCCTTACCGGGCGTGGATGCCTCCAGTAGCCTGGAGGTGCCCGAAGTGCCCGAGCCAGATGGGCGGGCCGACTCCATCTTGGAAGCCTCCAAGATGGCAGTCACGGAGCGGTCCCCCAGATGGGACATTACCTGTAACATGGCGACTCCAGCCGAAGTCACGGTGGACGAGGAGCCCCGGTTCCGATGCTTCTCCTTGTCCTTCTTTGATGGCCTTCGGGGGAAGTAGAAGCCTGACGGAGCTTTTTCAACTCTTTCTCCATGGAGGTCATTGTCTTTTTAAGGATGTGGGCCTCCAGGGACTGCTGCCTCTGTCTGTGGGTGGCGGCATGAATTTCAGGCAATGCTGGCACTTCTCCACCTGATGATCCGGGTCCAGACAGAAGAGACACTGGGAATAGCTGTCCTTGTGCAGGAGCTGGTGCTGCATGAGTCGCACTTATTCTTGTGCTCAGGGGTAGGGATGACATACACCACCCAAAAAGTAACTATTTATCAAATTAAATCGAGAAAACAACGACGGTAGAACTACCGACAACAGGCTGATGAGCTTGAACTTACTGCAAGGCGCTGACACAAGCTAACAGCAGGAAAGAACTGGAAGGCGGGCGAGGAGGACCGCCCCTTTATACTGACGTCGCATGACGTCGGTCACCTGACATGGGGGTGGCCCCCCGCCAGAGACTGCTAGCAAGAAATTTTTCTGAGAGGTCCTGACGCCTGCCGGCATCAGTCCTATATGTAATTACCTACTGCAAGAGCCCTCTCGAAGTAAGATCTCAAGCGCGTAACCTCTCCGATTGGTTTTCAGCATCCATTGGTCTGAGGAGATACTGGACCATTCTATGAGGTAAAGGGAAAATCTCCTTCCTACTGTCTCATTCTGCATGAATGGAGAATGAGGAGGGTTACACAGCAAGTCAGGGTGTAGAGTGGAGGGATCTGGATGAGGGGCCTAGGAGCTTTAGGCACCTTGAGGGACAGGGTGGCTGTGCCTCTTGAACCCTTTTTCTTGGGGTCATTTGCCCCCTTGTCCCTCACCTTTCCAAAAGGGATGACGGCGGGGACAGTACAGTTTTGTAAGAACTTACCACAACAATAGATCTTCGAGAGAAACTCTTGCAGCAGGCTCCATAATGAGGACTGACGCCACCTGGTGGCAGTTCTGGCAGCTTTTCCTTCAGCAGTACCGATGTGAGAACGTCCCCGGTGTCTGCTCCACCCCCGTGTAGTCCTATACAAGGAGGAGTTCCCCACCGCTCAGTTCTTGTACCCCGGTCAGGCAGAATTTGGTGACAGGCAGCAGTCAGAAGAATGATTATTAGATAATCCCTCAAAGGAGGAAGACTGGCCTGAACAGAATCTGATCCATGGGGAAGGAGGATAATAACCTGCTGCAAGAGCTTCTCTCGAAGATCTACTGAGTTGGCTGTAAGTTCATAGGATCTGTACTATCTTACTAGAGAGGAAGCTCTTGCAGCAGGTTCCACAATGAGGACTGAGTCCCAAGCAGTATAAACATAAAACAACCCCTGGAGGGGAAGACAGTAAGGAAAGGAACAGCAGGAAAAGGAAGGTCCTCAGGAAACCAGGCCTTGCAGAACTGTGAGGCTAAACTCTGCTCTGCGTCTGGAAATAATGTCGAGGCTGTAATGCTGGACGAAGGTATGAACAGAACTCCAGGTAGCAGTGGCACAAATATCAGCTGTTGGTACCCTCTTCAGTGCTGTGAAAGAAGCAGCAATAGCTCTAGTAGAATAAGCTTTAATCAGCCCCAGTGTCGACCAGTTGTGCTTTATAACAGAAGGAGATACAATGGACCAACCAGCGCAAAAGCATCTGTTTGTTGACCGGGCGACCTACGGACTGTTGAGCAAAGGACACAAAAAGCTGATCAGATTTCCTGTCCCCTTGGTCCCAGCCAGGTAACATCTGAGAGCCCTGTAATGTCCAATGAGTGAAGCAGGGCTTCCTCATTTGAATGCTCTGGGTAATAAACAGGAGCTGAACCGATTGATTCAGAGTGAGCGCAAAACTACTTTAGGTAGGAAAGTACAGTTAAGTAAGAACTTACCGTAACAGCATATCTTTGAGAACAGCTCTTGCAGCAGGTTACACCATTAGGACTGAAGCCGGCAGGTGCCAAGACCCCACGGACATTTTCTAGCTAGCAGTATTCAGCGGGGACCGTCCCCGACGTCAGGCATCGTATAAAAGGGGGCGGTCCCCCAGAATCCCCAGTTCTCCCACCAGAGACTCACGGCCGCTGGATGACATCAGAAAAGGAGACTGAGGATCCGCCTTAAATGGCAATCAGAGTGTTGTTAGAAACACCTAATCCTAGGAAAGGATATTGGAACAAGTCTACCTCCCGAGGGATGGTGGAGGAAAGCACCTGCTGCAAGAGCTGTTCTTAAAGATCTACTGTTATGGTAAGTTCTTACGTAACTGTACTATCTTACTTCGAGAAGAAAAAATTACTCACCTTAGTAATTATGTTTCTTCTAATGGAGTCTTGCTGTATTCTGACATATTGCAGTGATCCATTGCACCTTGTTTCACCTGGGTAATGGTACTTTTCATTAAACATCCCCACCAAGAAGGTAAAAATCAATACATATACTATACAATGATCAGGGGGTAATCACTTTACATACAGAATCTTAATAAAGTGGAAGATCTTCTACATCTTGTGTTTCTTTTTCTCAGTCTTTTATCCTTTATTCGCTTCACGCAGCTCCTCTGAGCTTGTTCACGGGCATAATTCAATCATTACAAACCATCTGTTTAAAACAAGAATAACATTTTAAGTATGATTTTTAATAACAATATGATTACAATTACGATTTCATTTTTATGTAATATGGCATAAACTGATTACCATAACAATCATCCTTAATTCAAAATTCCTGTTCAATTATTACTGATTCCACATCAGATTCCCATTAATCCCTGTAAACACATTAGATTGCCATCATTAATATTCATATTCATATTTAGTTGTTTGTCCAAGACAAATATTTACAAAGGCAAAATAGCCTGACTAACCGTAACTCTAAACCGCACTCTCTTAAAATGAACTTTATTATTTGCATATAACTTATTTTTATTCCAATATTCCTTAGTACACCGGAGATCATTTTAAATTGACCAAAACTTTTACCACGGTAATTGTTACACTATTCCATAATGTTGAATAACACTTCTTCCATAGTTCACCATAAAAACATTTTTAATTTTAGTACAGTTTATTTTTATACCACTTTGCACAATTATTTTTCAAAATAATTACCTTAGCAAACTAGGATGTGCCAATAATGTGAGACCTATGTCTTTAGGTGCTTAAGCTGTTTTTCGTGTTCGTTATTGCAGTGATCCCCAAACTTTAAACTGCCCCAGAGAACAAAGAGTTAACTTTCTATGCAGAGCATAGAATGCTGAGCTCGAGCTCGGTTGAAGTCTCTGTCTGGAGTGTTTCAAACTCAAACCGTCAGATTCTTACGAGTCCAACTAACTAAAAATTCTATGTGGACATTGTAAAAATCCTACTAGCCAACTGGCAGAAAAAGTTTTGGATTCCCATGGAAGACTCAAGTCAGGAAACCCAAAAAACAATCTAATACAAATAACAGTAATAAATCAGCACCCAAACAAAAGGGAGGAGGATGTAAACAAAAAGCACCCTTGGGGTGCAACACTGCACCTGCCCACCCACTTCCCAAAAACAGGTTCTGAGAGGGGAGGCAGGTCAGAATACAGCAAGACTTCATTAGAAGAAACATAATTACTAAGGTGAGTAATTTTTTCTTCAAACAACATGAAGTCTTGCTGTATTCTGACATACTGCAGACTACCAAGCAGTACCTCCATGGAGGAGGGACAGAACCTACTTTGGGAACAGGCTCTGAAGTACTGCTGTGCCAAATCGAGAATCACTCCTATCCTGGATATCCAGAGAGTAATGCTTGGTAAAGGTATGGACTGTTTTCCAGGCGGCTGCTTGACAAATTTCTAAGAGAGGGATATCCCTGGCAGCAGCCAGGGAAGCAGCTGTACCTCTTGTGGAATGAGCCCTCAGGCCTGAGGGTGGAGTTTTTCCCCATTTTTCATAGCAGAATTGTATACAAGACACAATCTACCTGGCAATAGATCTCTTGGTGGCAGTTTTGCCCTTTCCCACTTCTCCATAAGTGAGGAACAACTGGAGGGATTCAAACCTGTGACCCTTGGTACGCTCTATGTAGTAACTAAGGGCTCTTTTAACATCTAAACTGTGTAGCCTCCTCTCTCCTGAGGAAGAATGATCAGTGAAGAAAACAGGAAGAGACAGACTAGTTTAAATGGAAGTCTGAAACCACTTTGGGCAAGAACCTTCTATTGGTTCAAAGGACCACTTTATCCCTGTGAAATGAGATAAAATCAGGTTCCACTGACAGGGCTTGCAATTCACTGATATGCCTGGCAGAGGTAATGGCTACCAAGAACACAGTTTTCCAAGTCAAGTACTTAAGCTCTGCTGAAGACATAGGCTCAAAAGGGGTTGCATAAGTTGAGCAATGCAAAATTCAAATCCCAGGCAGGGGCAGGGTCTCTAAAAGGAGGATTGGTGTGAAGCAATCCTTTAAAAAATGTACAGAACACAGGATGAGAAGAAAAAATTACTCACCTTAGTAATGTTGTTTCTTCTAATGGAGTCTTGCTGTATTCTGACAATAGTAGTGAGTTCCAACCTTTGAACTGCCCCAGAGATGAAAGAGTTAACTTTCCATGCCAGGCACGGAAAGCTGAGCTCGAGCTCGGCTGAGACTCTGTCTGTTGCTGTTTGAACTCAAACCGTCAGATCTTTACGAGCTAAACTCACTGGGAGACCTGTGTGGAAGCTGTAAACCTACACTAGCCAACTGGCTATTAAATAATATAAACAGATTTTTGGTTCCAAAACAAAGACTCAAGTCAGGGAACCCAAAAATGAATAAAACAACACACACTCACCCAAAGAAAGGAGGGTAATAATAAAAAGGTGAGGCACCTCCTGAGTGCCAGCACTGCTACTGCCCACCCACATCCCAAAAACAAAGGTTCTGAGAGGGAAGGCGGAGGTCAGAATACAGCAAGACTCCATTAGAAGAAACAACATTACTAAGGTGAGTAATTTTTCTTCAAACAACATGAAGTCTTGCTGTATTCTGACAACAGCAGACTACAAGCAGTACCTCCATGGAGGAGGGACAGAACCTACTTAGGAAACAAGCTCTGAAGCACTAGCTAGTTAAACCGAGCATCACTCCTAGCCTGGATATCCAGAGAGTAATGCTTGGTAAAAGTGTGAACTGTTTCCGTAGCTGCTTGACATATCTCTAAGATAGAATATCCCTGGCAGCAGCCAGGGAAGCAGCTGTACCTCTGTAGAGTGAGCCCTCAGGCCTGAGGGTGGAATTTACCTAGTTTTTCATAGCAAAATTGAATGCAAGAGACAATCCACCTGACAATGGATCTTTTAGTGGCAGGTTTCCTTCTCAACCTCACCATAAGTGAGGAACAGTTGGAGGGATTCAAACCTGTGACCTTGGTACAGTCTATATGTAGCTAAGGCTCTTTTCACATCCAAACTGTGCAGCCTCCTCTACCAGAGGAGGAATGGTCAGTGAAGAACACAGGAAGAGACATAGATTGGTTAAGGTGGAAGTCTGAAACCACCTTAGGTAAATACTTCCTGTTAGTCCTGAGGACCACCTTATCTCTATGGAAAGATATAAAATCAGGCTCCACTGACAGGGCTTGTAACTCGCTTATGCACCTGGCAGAAGTGATAGCCACCAAGAACACAGTTTTCCAAGTCAAGTACTTAAGCTCTGCTGAGGACAAAGGCTCAAAAGGAGGTTGCATAAGCTGAGCAATGCAAACATTAAGGTCCCAAGCAGGGGCAGGGTCCCTGAATGGCGGATTGGTATGAAGCAATCCCCTGAAAAACTTGGAGAATACAGGGTGAGCTGAAAGAGAAGAAGGCTTACCTGCTGAAAGAAAAGCAGAGACAGCTGCCAGATGCACCCTTAGTGTAGCTGGTCTGAGTCCCAAGCTATTCAGATGAACCATATAGTCAAGGGACTGTGGGCAGGTCAGCAGACTCTGGGAGATATGCTTCCCAGAGCACCATATGGAGAATCTTTTCCATTTGGAATTATAAGTAGTTCTGGTGGAAGGCTTCCTAGAAGCCTTTAGAATATTCATAACTCCCTGAGAGAGGTGTAAATCAGCAAACTCTAACTCTTCAAGAGCCAAGCCTTGAGATTGAGAGATTTGAGATTCGGGTACCAAACCCTCCCCTGAGCACAGGTTAACAGGCTGTAATTCCTGGGAAGGGACAAGGTAAGGTGGACTGCTAAGGACAACAGAAGAGGGTACCAGGGCTGTCTGGCCCAGTCTGGAGCAATCAGAATCACCTTACAGGGTTGAGACCTGATTTTGACTAGTACCTTGAACAGGAGAGGGAAGGGGGAAAAGCATACAGGAACTTCCCTTCCCAATTGAGAACCAGGACATCCAGGGGGACTGAGCCCAACACTGGGGGCCTGCAGCAAAAAGAGGAAGTTGGTGATTGTCTGGGGCTGCAAAAAGATCTATCTGTGGGGTGCCCCATCTGGAGAAGATCACCTCCAAAACCAGGGGATCCAGTGACCATTCGTGATGGCCCTGAGATATCCTGCTGACAGCATCTGCCAGGACATTGTCCTTGCCTGGGAGGTGTACTGCTGTAAGGGAAGTGTTCAGGGAATAGGCCAGAGACCACAACTTCATTGCTTCTGTGCACAAGGCCGAAGACCGAGTGCCCCCTTGCTTCTTGATATACCACATTGTGGTGGTATTGTCTGTCCTGATCTGAACAACTTTGTTCTGAACAGACTTGGAAAAAGCTTGAAGTGCTATAAACACTGCTCTGAGTTCCAACAGATTGATGTGAAGCAGAGATTCCTGAGGGGACCACAACCCTTGGGTGGTCAGGTCTCCCAGGTGAGCCCCCCCATCCCAAGAGGGAGGCATCTGTAGTAAGTATTAAAGAGTGAGACTGAGTGACAAAAGGAACTCCCTGTCTTGGATTGTCCTGATCCTGCTACCACTGCAAAGCCTGGATCAGGGTTCGAGTCACTGGTATCAGTTTGGTCAGAGGGTCCTTTTCCTGAGACCAAAAGGCTCTCAAGTGGAACTGAATGTCCCTCATCTGAAATCTTGCTCCCTGCACCACTACTGTAGAAGCAGCCATGTGCCCCAGGAGCTGCAGAAAATGTCTTGCTGATCGAGACACCCGTAGGGTGAATGAAGAGGCCAGTGTGATAAGGGTCCTTGCCCTGTCCAGGGGAAGGAAGGCTCTTTGCATTTTCTGTATCCAGCTCTGCGCCTATGAAGGTGAGGAGCTGAACAGGCTCTAGAACTGACTTTGAAAGATTCAGAAGGAAACCTAGAGAGGTGAGCAGTTGCTGAGTTATCTGTAGGTGTAACTTGACTTGGTCTGGGGACTGGCCCACTATGAGCCAGTTGTCCAGGTATGGGAAGATGGCAATTCTTTGCCTTCTTAGGGAAGCAACTACTACTGCCAGGCATTTTGTGAACACCCTTGGAGCAGAGGTTAGGCCAAAGGGCATTGCTCTGAATTGGTAATGGCCTGAGGGCAGCTCGAACCTGAGGTATTTTCGATGGGAGCTTCTGATGAGAATATGGAAGTAGGCATCCTTGAGGTCCAGGGAGACTAGCCAGTCCCCTGGCCTTAGAGAGGGTAGAATTATTCCCAGAGTCACCATTTTGAACTTTGGCTTTAAAAGGTGCTTGCTTAAATATCTGAGATCCAGGATGGGCCGCCATTCTCCTGTCTTTTTGGGGGTGAGGAAGTACCTGGAGTACAATCCTTTCCCTTGATGTAGGGGTGGAACCCGTTCTACAGCTCTGAGAGCCAGGAGGGAAGAGACCTCTGCCTCTAGGGCAAGTGCCTCTGACGGATTTGCAGGTGGAAAGGATCTGGTTCTCATCTTTGGAAATTTTTTGAAGCTGAGAACCAGTCCCTGGCTTACTACTTCCAGGACCCATTTGTCTGATGTTAAAGACTTCCAGTCCTGGACAAAGTAAGCCAGCCTGCCCCCTACAGGTGGTGGAGAATCGGCCCTGGCAAACCCATCAGGGTGTCTGTTTGGCAGGGGTTTAGGCTGAGGGGGGAAGCAGGCCTGCTTGTACCCCTTCTGCCTCTCCCTCTAAAGAACCCCTCTGAGCATAGGCAGAAGAGGAGGCCTGGCTTGGTAAAAGGCCTATGAAAAGGCCTTCCCTGCCCTGGATGCTGCCTCTGAGGAGTGGCTTGCCTTTCCTTGGCCTGAGCACTCCTATAGGTGGTCCTGTATTCATCCATTTTCTTATGTAGTTCTCTGTTTGCTCCCCAAACAGAGAATTACCCACAACAGGAAAATCCATGGCCTTAGTCTGGGTATCCTGAGACAGGCTAGTACATCTGAGCCAAGCCATCCTACTAAGTGCCACAGATGTAGCCATGACTCTAGATGAAACATCACTGGAGTCCACTGCAGCATGGAATTGCACCTTGATGCCTCAATACCATCAGCAGCCACCTGCTCCAGCTCCTGGCAAGCTGGCCAGGGACCTGTTTAGCTAAAGCCATGACAGTGTCTCATCTAGATTTCTGATATCTAGCTGTATAGGCCATATAATTTGCCTGCCTGAGTCCCAAGGATGCTGCCATGTACTGTTTCTTTGCCATGGCATCAATCCTCCTGGAGTCCTTATCTGAGGGGTGTGAAGCCAAGGGTATATTAGCCTTATCACAGGCTGCAGCCTGCACTACCCCAACATGGCTGCATTGCTGGGTAAGGAACTCTGTATCTGAGCCTGACAGAGTAGACCTCTTGTCTATTCTTTTATCCACAGGAGGTATAGAATTAGGAGTCTTTAAAATCTTAAAAGTCTGTTTCCCAAAAGACTTGTGTAAGGGAATAGACAGCCTCCTGGACTCTGGGATATCCATCATTTCCACATAGTCAGGCTCCTCCTGGTCATCCACAGCTTCTTCCATAGGAAGCTGAAGGGTTTCGGCCACTTTCTTGTAAAACATGAAATGGGAGGGGACTCAAAGCCTAGGAGGAGACACTCCTGAAGGTCTGTCTGGGAGATGTCCGGTCAACGGGCACATCCAGACTTTCATAACCACATTCACTTTCCTCATACTCTCCTTCCTCCTCTTCCGTTCATAATATTCTTCCAAATCATAATCCGAACTGTGGAACCGATCAACTGAGCTCTTCCTGATGGTGCCGGTTCAGTCGGAACTGGGGAAAGCGACTGCACAATTTTATCGCTTTGGCTATTTCATCAGCGGTTGGAGAAGAAACTTTGGATCCACACCAGCTGATTTTTCCTTCTTGTTCTTCTTAACGAACCGACTCCTCAGAATCGGTTCTCCTTTGCCCAAAAAGTTTCGTCCCTGGTCAGAGGGCACTCTTCTGGTTCGGTTTGAACCAAACCGGCTGGCCATCCGGGTCAGCGGATTTTTTGGCCTCCCTTTCCCTGAGCCTACCAACTCTCTTTTCTAGGGTAGCTGCAGGAAAATTTTTGCAAATCTGGCAGTCTGAATTGAGGTGGTCAAACCCCAGACAATAAACACAGGTGGTGCAGGGGTCAGCCTTAGCAAAGACTTCCCCACACACACTACAGTGTTGAAACCCAGTGGGCCCGGTTTTTCTTTTGGGTTTCTCAGACATGGTGCCAGTCCTAACAAAACTCACCCTTTTAATTGCAATCCGCCAGGCAAGACACTCTTATCGGTTCCTGACCATGTTACGGGTCGTGGAAAAAAACGTAGTAAAATCTGTTTTTTTAGAACCGATAAGAACCGGTAACCACACTCTGAAAGTAGAAATAAAGATTTTTAAACAACCTGATCGGTTCAAACCGAACCGATGAAACGTTTACAAGTTCCACACAGAATAGAAATCAATATAAACCTATCTAGTACTCACGAATACCACAGACAGAGACTGAACCGACAGGTTGTGGTTTAAATTGTTGAAAACTGAGAAAACGGACTTTAACCAACAAATTGAACTGAGCAAAGGAGAAATCTCCAGATCGACTGTTCAGTGAGGCAGAGTAAAAGAATCTGACGGTTTGAGTTTAAACAGCAACAGACAGAGTCTCAACCGAGCTCGAGCTCAGCTGTTCCATGCCTGGCATGGAAAGTTAACTCTTTCATCCCGGGCAGTTCAAGGTTGGGACTCACTGCTATTGTCAGAATACAGCAAGACTTCATGTTGTTTGAAGATAGTGAGGAAGACTTCCCCACAGACAAAAACACAGAAACAGCTGACAAGTGTACCTTGACAGTAGTTGGTCTGAGGCCTAGGCCAGTAAGATGGACCATATAATCCAGAAATGTAGGCAATCCAGCAGTGTCTGGAGAAATATGCTTCTTAGAACACCAAATGCTGAATCTCTTCCATTTGGAGTTGCAAGTCTTTCTGGTGGAGGGCTTTCGAGAAGCCTTGAGGATATCCAGAACCCCTTGGGAAAGATGCAGATCTGCAAACTAACTCTTCAAGAGCCATGTCTTGAGATTGAGAGACTGAAGATTGGGGTATCAAATCCTCCCCTGAGAGGATGTTAACAGGTTGTAATTCCTGAAAAGAGACAGGGGAAGACAGACTGCTAGGGACAGCAACAGGAGGTACCAGGGCTGTCTGGCCCAATCTGGAGCAATCAGAATCACTTTGCAAGGTTGAGACCTTATTTTGACTAAAACTTTGAACAGGAGTGGGAAGGAGGGGAAGGCATACAGAAACTTCCCTTCCCAATTTAGAATCAGGGCGTCAAGAGGGACTGAGCCCAAGACTGGAGGTCTGCAACAAAAGAGAAGGAGTTGGTGATTGTCTGGGGCTGCAAAGAGATGTCTCTGGAGTGCCCCACCTTGAAAAAATCACTTTCAACACCTGAGGGTCCAGGAACCATTCGTGATGGCCCTGAGATATCCTGCTCAGTGCATCTGCTAGCACATTGTCCTTCCCTGGAAGGTGAACTGCTACCAGAGAGGTTTGCAGGGAATAAGCCAGGGACCACAATTTCATGGCTTCTGTGCCCAAGGCCATGGACCGAGTGCCTACCTGCTTGTTGATGTACCACATGGTGGTGGTGTTGTCCGTTCTGACCTAGACCACCTTGTTCTGTACTGACTGAGAGAAAGCTTTTAGGGCCAGAAAAACTGCCCTGAGCTCTAGGAGATTGATATGGAGAAGGGATTCTTGGGGGGGGACCACAGCCTCTGGGCAGTGAGGGACCCCAGATGGGCTCCCCAGCCTAGAAGAGAAATGTCTGTGGTAAGGACCACTGAACAAGGCTGAGTAGCAAAAGGAACACCTTGTCTTAAATTATCCTGATCCTGCCACCATTGGAGGGCTTGGATCAAGGTCAGAGTCACTGGGATCAGTTTGGTAAGGGAATCCTTCCTCTGAGACCAAAAAGCTCTCAAGTGGAACTCAATATCCCTCATCTGGAATCTTGCCCCATGGACCACTGCTGTTGAAGCTGCCATGTGGCCCAAGAGCTGGAGGTAATGCCTTGCTGGTCGAGATACCCGAAGGCTGAAGGAAGAGGCTAGTTCCATAAGAACCCTTGCCCTTTCTAGAGAAAGAAAGGTTCTTGCTCTGAGTGTGTCCAGTTCTTCCCCTATAAAGGTAAGAAGCCAGACTGGTTCGAGAATTGACTTGGGAAGGATGAGAAGAAATCCTAGAGAAGTGAGCACTTGCTGGGTCACTTGCAGGTGAAGCTTGACTTGGTCTGGAGACCGACCCACTATTAGCCAATCGTCCAGATATGGAAAAATGGAAATCTTCTGCCTTCTTAGAAAGGCAACTACTACTGCCAGGCACTTTGTGAAAACCCTTGGGGCTGAGGTTAGGCCAAATGGCATTGCTCTGAACTGATAGTGGCCTGAGGGCAACTCGAACCTGAGGTACTTTCTGTGGCAGCACCTGATGGGAATGGGAAAGTAGGCATCTTTGAGGTCCAGGGAGGCTAGCCAGTCCCCTGGCCTTAAAGAGGGAAGGATTATTCCCAGAGTTACCATCTTGAACTTTGGTTTTAAAAGATGTTTGTTTAGATATCTTAGGTCTAGGATGGTTCGCCACTCCCCTGTCTTGTTTGGGGTCAGGAAGTACCTGGAGTACAGTCCTTTGCCCCAGTGTAGGGTAGGTACTCTCTCTATGGCTCTTAAGGCTAGAAGAGAAGAAACCTCTGCCTCTAGGGCAAGGGTTTCCGAGCAGGTGGAAAAGATCTGGCCTCATCTTTGGAAATTTTTGAAGCTGAGAACCAGTCCCTGGTTACTACTTCCAGGACCCACTTGTCTGATGTAACAGACATCCAGTCCTGGACAAAGTAAGCCAGCCTGCCCCCTACTGGAATAGGAGAGTCGACCCGGGCAGGCCCATCAGGGTATCTGCTTGGCAGGGTCTTTAGGCTGAGGAGTGGATGCAGCTCTGATCATCCCCCTTCTGCCTCTCCCTCTGAAGAACCCCCTCTGAGAAAAGGAAAAAGAGGCCTGTGCTTGGTAAAAAAGCCTGCCCCTGCCCCTAGACTGCTGCCTTTGAGGGGTTGCCTGCCTCTCCTTGGCCTGAGCACTCCTGTAAGTGGTCCTGTACTCATCCATTTTCTTCCCCAAACAGAGAATTACCCACTACAGGAAAATCCATGGCCTTAGCCTGGGTGTTCTGCGAGAGGCTAGTACATCTGAGCCAAGCCATCCTCCGATGTGCCACATATGTAGCCATGACTCTTGATGACACATCATTAGAGTCCACAGCAGCATGAAACTGAACCTTAGATGCCTGAACTACCCCAACATGGCTGCATTGCTGGTATAAGAACTCCGTGTCTGAGCCTTAAAGTGTATACCTCTTGTCCATTCTTCTATCCACAGGAGGTATAGTGTTAGGAGACTTTAGAATTTTTTGTGTCTGTTACCCAAAGGATTTGTGGAGGGGAATAGACAGTCTCCTGGACTCTGGGATGTCCATCATTTTTACATAATCAGGCTCCTCTTGATCTTCCACAGCCTCCTCCATAGGAAGCTGGAGGGTTTCAGCCACCTTTCTGTAGAACATTAAGTGAGAAGGGGACTCAGAAAGCCTAGTAGGGGAAACACCTGAAGGTCTGTCTGGGGAGATGTCCGGTTCCACAGGCACATCCAGACCATCATCATCCTCAAATACCCCTTCCTCTTCAAATTCCGGTTCATAAAAATCTTCGAGGGTATAATCCTGAACCCGGGAAACCAACCGAACAGAACCCCTGCCAGAAGGAGCCGGAACCGGGCAGAGCGATTCCACAATCTGAATCGCTCTGGCTATCTCTTCAGCAGTCAGAACATGAACCTCTGGATCCGAACCGGACGATTCGTCTTTGCATTTTCTTTTTGTTGGAACCGATCCCTCGGAATCAGCTCTCCTTTTGCCTGAAAAAGTATTGCCCTGGTCAGAGGGCACCTTCTGGTTTGGTCAGAACCAACTGGGCTGGCCATCCAGGTCAGCAGACTTCTCGGCTCCTTTCCTCAGTCTACCTAATCTCTTCAAGGGTAGATTTGGGAAAGTTTTTACATATTTGGCAGTCTGAATCGAGGTGGTCAAACCCCAGACAATAAACACAGGTGGTGTGGGGATCGGCCTTAGCAAAGACCTCCCCGCACTCACTGCAGTGTTGAAACCCAGTGGGCCCGTTTTTTTTTTTCGTTGGGTTTCTCAGACATGGCCAACCTAACCAACTTACCCTTTTTATGGCAACCGCCAGGCAAGACTCCCTTATCGGTTCCTAACCATGTCACGGGTATTGGACAAAAACGTACTAAAACACGTTTTTTTTTTAGAACCGATAAGAACCGGTAACCACACACTAAGTAAAAACACAAAACACAAGATTTTACTATCAAATGGCCGGTTCAGCCGAACCAAGCCGCACTTTTACAAGTTCCACACAGAAAAACAGAACAATTCCTATCTAGTACTCACGGCACCACAGACAGAGACTGAATCGACTATGCGGATAACTTTTTCGGTTTAAAAAACCGACGAAAACTGAAACTTTAACCGACTTTCAAACTGAGCTGAAGGAGAAATCTCCAGAGCGACCGTTCAGTGAGGCGGAGTAAGGAATCTGATGGTTTGAGTTTGAAACACTCCAGACAGAGACTCCAACTGAGCTCGCGCTCAGCATTCTATGCTCTGCATAAAAAGTTAACCCTTTGTTCTCCGGGGCAGTTTAAAGGTTGGGGATCACTGCAGTATGTCACAATACAGCAAGACTTCATGTTGTTTGAAACAGCTTTTGCAGCAGGTTACATCATTAGGACTGATTCCCAAGCAATACTAGAAATCCCTCACCGGTGGGAGGAGGAAAGGTAAAGATCACTAGTTGGACCGAAGCCTAGGATAGGAGTCCCTGAAGGACTGCTAGACCAAAACCTGCTCTTTGCCTCGATGCAACGTCCAGGCTATAATGCCTGATAAAGGTGTGCACGTTGCTCCAAGTAGCTGCTGCACAGATGGCTGAAGTGGACACGTTCTTCATGGCCGCAAAGGAGGTAGCCACCCCCCTTGTGGAATGACCCTTAACCGAGCCCGGTAAGGGTTTGTTATGCTTCTGGTAACAGAACATGATACAATGTATGAGCCACCTGGACAGTGATTGTTTGGAAACGGGAGCTCCCATCATCCTGTGGGCGAAGGAGACGAAAAGCTGGTCAGATTTTCAGTGGTGTTTGGTTCTGGTCAAGTAGTATCGAAGACAACTATGCACATCTAACGTGGCAACAGGGCCTCTTCTCTACTAGAATATCTAGGAAAGTACACTGGTAGATCTATGTCCTGATTAAGGGTGAGAGCTGAGACCACCTTAGGTAGAAACTGGATTTGTCCATAGGGACAACCTACATGGTCCTGGTGAAAACCAAATAGTTCTTTGCACATCAGTGCGTGCAGTTCAGAAATTCTTGGTCAAGTAATGGCAACTAAAAATAACGTCTTTCCATGTAAGGAGATATAGCTCTCAATCTACGGCTGGTTCAAAAGGTGGTAGCGTAAGCTGCTCCAGGACAAAGGGTAAACCCATGGAGGAATAGGATCTTTAATCAGAGGTCTAAGGTGGGACGCTGGCCAGAAAGGCACGTGTCGTGGTCCAACTGAGTTATGGGATGTTGGGCCTATAGGAGTGTGATAGGCTGAGATGGCACAAAGGTGTACTTTTATCGAGGAGTAGGCAAGCCTGTCTGAAAGAGAGGTAAGAGGTAGTCCAGGACTGACCTTTCCAGACAATCCATCGTGAAACCCCTATACTCTGGAACCCAGAGGCAAAATTCACCATTTCATGGTGTGACTGTACCGTTAGTGTCTTGGACATCTGCTACCTCTTGCGAGACCCCGTACCGCATGATGGCTATGTCTCTAGGAGCCAGGCATGCAGGTTCAGAGATCGAAGGTCCGGATGGACCAAAGAGCCTGCCTCCTGAGACAGTAAGTGAGAGCTGATTGGCAGAGGCACCGGAGGTTCCCAGGACAGCTGGTGTAGCAGAGGTAACCAAATCTGTCTGGGCCAAAACGGCTCAATAAATATCAGCGTCGCTTGCTCTCTGTGGAGTTTCAAAAGGACCCTCTGGATCAATGGGAAGGGAGGAAAGGCATAGAGGAATCTGCCCGTCCAGGAGAGAGACAAGGCGTCTCACCAGGAAACACAAGGCCCTGGATCTAGCGAGCAGAAATTGGGACAGTTTTGCGTTGTATGGGGACGCAAAGAGGTCTAACTCTGGTGTGCCCCATCTGTGAAACAGATCCTCTACGACCTCCTGGAGTAGTTCCCACTCATGGATTCTGGCATGAGAGCGACTCAGGCTGTCTGCGATGATGTTGTCCACTCCTGGGACATAAACAGCAATGAGGTTTACGCCGTGTTGTAGTACCCAATCCCACACCCTCATGGCCTCCCTGCAAAGTGGGTAGGAATGGGTGCCTCCTTGTTTATTGAGGTAATACATTACCGCGGTATTGTCTGTTTGTAACAGAAGAGTACCCAGTGGGATCTCCGACTGGAAAGCCTGCAAGCCGTAAAAGAACTGCTTTCATTTCCAGGATATTTATGTGGAGATGAGCTTCCTGGGCTGTCCATAAGCCCCAAGACCTGACACTGCCGAGGTGTGCTCCACAACCGAACCCTGAGGTGTCCGTGGAGAGCATCACAATCAGAGACAGCGCAATGAAGGGGACCCTGGCTAATAGGTTCTTTGAATCTAGCCACCGTTGCCAATCCCGGATTACGGCATTCGTGATCCGGATTGGAAGCTGCAAATTGTCTTGCCTCTGATCCCACTGGACCCGTAACATCCATCGAGTCACCCGCATGTGGAGACGGGCTAGCGGGACTGTTGCAATGGCCGCAGCCATATGTCTGAACAGGCAAAGAACCAGTCTGGCTGGGACGATCCTCTTTGTCCCTGATGAGGGATCTAATGTGTTCCGCTCGGTCCTGGGGTAGAAAAGCTTTCCTTTGGATGGTGTCCAGAACTGCGCCTATGAACTACAGATTCTGTGACGGAACCAGGCGTGACTTCTCCTGATTGATAATGATGTCCAACGTCTCGAACAGAGATGGAGTACAATGAATGGTGGACATCAGGGCCTCCCGACAGGGCGCCATGAGAAGCCAGTCGTCCAGGTAGGGGAACACATAGTGGTCTTGTCTCCTTAGAGCCGCCGCTATGACTGCCATGCACTTCGTGAACACCCGAGGTACCAATGACAGTCCGAAAGGGAGGGTTCAGAACTGATAATGGTGACCTAGAAATTCGAAGCACAAGAACTTCCTGTGCGCTTGAGCAAGGGGTATGTGCACGTAAGCATCCTGCATGTCCAGGGATGCTAGAAATGCCCTGCTTGAGTATGGGTATCAGACCAGGAAGGGTCACCATGCGGAACTGTTTGTAGAGGACCGAAGCGTTGAGATCCAGTATCAGACGGAGGTCCCCTGTCTTTTTGGGGACCAGAAATAAGTGGGAATAGTAACATGCACCTCTCTGGTTCCGCGGTACGTGCTCTGTAGCTTCCTTTCCTAGAAGTGCGAGTAGCACCTCCTTGCTGTATGAGCAGAGCATGCTGACCCAAATAACAGGGAAGCAGGGGAGGTTTTGATGGTGGGTGGTCGAGGAATTTGATAAAGTGACCTCTCTTGACCATCTGAAGTACCCACTGGTCAGCGGTAATCGACTGCCACCCTGAAAAGTGGTGAGCGATGCAACCCCCAACCTTTTCTGTCCGTTGATCCAGAGGAGGGGCAAGGGCCAGGAAGGAGTTATGCTGTGGCAGCGTTGGTTCCCGCAGGCTGGGCCGGTTTGGTATATCGCTGGCCTCTGCCTGGGGAAGATTTAGCCTCGGCTTTACGATGGAAAGTGCCCCTTGTTGCTGGTCGAATATGGCTGCCGCCGTTGTTGCCGGGTCCGGAAAATGGTTCTGGTTCCTGACGAAGGAACCAGGTTTAGATCTGTACATGGCCTGTAATGGATCTTTACTGCCTTCCGAGTCCTGAAGCTTGGTGATGACCTTTCCAGTGTTCACCAAACAGGACTTTGCGCTATATAGGACATCAAGAATGTTTTTCTGTGCGTCCTGAATAAAACTCGAGACACGGAGCCAGGAGCTGCTCCGAGACAAGACGCTCGAAGCTGCAGCTCTGGCAGACGAGTCCACAGAATCGTATGCGGCTCATAACACTTGGGTCCCCACATCAGACCCTGTGCGGAACAGGTTTAAGAGCTCCGCCTTCTGATCGCCATCCGGTAGCTTATCAACAAGGTCCTGACCCTGTTTCCACAGGGTATTATGAAACTGAACCATATGAGACAGATAGTTCAGGGACCTGATGGAGCATGTAGCAGCCAAATACATGTTCCTTCCCAGGGCATTCAACTGTTTGGATTCCTGGTCCTGTGGTTGTGTGCTCATATGCTGTGGTCATTGGGACCGGTCATGAAAAGCTGTAATGACCAGGGAGTCAGCCAGAGGTTGTTGCGCCAAGTACTGGTCCTCTTCCGGGGCCTTGTATAGGCGGTCCGTTTCTTCCCGGCACATGGGGGTGGAGTGCGGACGCCCACATGGCCTTGGTGACGTCTCATGAAAGTGTCCAACAAGGTGGCACTACCACAGGCTTAGGATCCTCTCTCGAAGGTAAAGCAAGGCGCTGTCTCTCGGGGTCGAGATAGTACAGTTACGTAAGAACTTACTGTAACAGTAGATCTTCGAGAACAGCTCTTACAGCAGGTTACACCATTCAGACTGAAGCCGGCAGGCGCTAGGACCCCACTGAAATTTTCTAGCTAGCAGTATTCAGCAGGGACTGCGTCCGACATCGGTCCCGCCTCCGACGTCAGGCATAGTACTTATGGAGACAATCCCCCATAATCCTCAGTTCTCCAGCCAGAGACTCCCAACCGCTGGATGACATCAGAAGAGGAGATCGAGGATACGCCATCAAATGGCAAACAAAGAGGCTGTAAATGCCTTATGCTAGGAGAAGGATGTTGTGACTATAACCTACCTCCAGCGGGGATGGTGGTAGGGAAAGTACCTGCTGCAAGAGCTGTTCTCGAAGATCTGCTGTTACGGTAAGTTCTTACGTAACTGTACTATCTTACTTCAAGAAACAGCTCTTGCAGCAGGTTACACCATTAGGACTGATTCCCAAGAAATACTGGAAATCACACACCATCGGGAGGAGGAAAGGTAAAAATCCTCAAATTACATCGAGCCTAGGACAGAAGTCCCTGAAGGGACTGCTAGACCGAACCCTGCTCTTCGCCTCAATGCAATGTCCAGGCTGTAATGCCTGATAAAAGTGTGTACGGAGCTCCAAGTAGCTGCAGCACAAATAGCTGAGGTGGATACGTTCTTTAAAGTCGCAAAAGAGGTAGCCACCCCTCTGGTGGAATGACCCTTAACCGCGCCTGGTAAGGGTTTGTTGCACTTCTGGTAACAGAACGTAATGCACTGAATGAGCCATCTGGACAGCGACTGTTTTGAAACAGGAGCTCCCATCATCCTGTGGGCAAAGGAGATGAAAAGTTGGTCCGATTTTTGGTGGTGTTTGGTTCTGGTCAGGTAGTATCTGAGACACTTATGCACATCTGGAGTGTGCAGGAGGGCTTCTCCTCGATTACAGTATTTTGGGAAATACACTGGTAGATCGATGTCCTGATTAAGGGTGAGAGTTGAGACCACCTTAGGCAGAAATTTAGGATTAGTCCTTAGGGACACCCTGTCTTGGTGGAAAACCAAATAAGGTTCTTTGCACTAAGTGCGTAGTTCAGAAATTCTTCCGTCAAGTAATGGCAACTAAAAATAATGTTTTCCAAGAGAAACGAGCTTCGCAATCCGCGGGGTTGTTCAAAGGTGGCAGCGTGAGCTGCTCCAAGACGAGGGAAGATCCCATGGTGGGATCGATCCCTGAATTGGGGGCCTCAGGTGGAGGACACCTCAGGAAGGCACGTCGTCGTCCAGTTGAGCTTATAGTGCGCTGGCTCATAGCGACATGATAGGCTGAAATGGCACAGAGGTGTACCTTAATCGAGGAGTAAGCCAGACCAGAGTAGAAAAGGGACAGCAGGTAATCCAATACCAGCTTCTCTGGGCAGTCCAAAGGCGATAAACCATGCGCTTGAACCCACAAGCAAAATCTGCATCACTTCATGGCGTAGGTCGCATGGGTTGCCGGTTTCCTGGCGGCAGAGAGAATGTCTGCCATCTCTTGCGAGACCCTGTGTCGCATCATGGCTATGTCTCTAGGAGCCAAGCATGCAGGTTCAGGAAATGTAGGTCTGGATGGACCAAAGAACCTGCCTCCTGAGACAGCAAATGGGAGCTGATTGGTAAAGGCACTGGAGGTTCCCAGGACAGCTGATGCAAGAGAGGGAACCAGATCTGTCTGGGCCAAAAGGGCGATCAGTATAAGCGCTGCTTGCTCCCTCATGGTTTTAGAAGAACTCTGATCAATGGGAAAGGGGAAAAGCATAGAGGAATCTGCCTGCCCAGGAGAGGGACAACGCTGCTCTGAGAAAACACCAGGCCTGATCTAGCGAGCAAAATTGGGCAGTTTTGCATTGGATGGGGATGAAAAAGTCTAGCTCTGAGTACCCCATCTGCGAAACAGATCCTCTGCCACCTCCTGCAGTAGCTCCCATCTGTGGACTCTGGGCCTGAGAGCACCAGGCTGTTCATGGCGACGTTGTCCACTCCGAATATGAACGCAATAAGGTTTGCGCTGTGTTGAAGACCCAGTCCCATACTTCATGGCCTCCTGCAAAGCAGGTAGGAATGGGTGCCTCCTTGTTTGTTGAGGTAATATATCACTGTGGAATTGTCTGTTTGTAACAGAAGTGTACCCGGTGTAATCTCCGACTGGAAGGCCTGCAGGGCATAAAGAACTGCCCTCATTTCCAGGATATTTATGTGGAGATGAGAATCTTGGTCCATCCACAGGCCCTGAGACCAGACACCGTCGAGGTGTGCTCTCCAACAGAGCCCTGAGGCATCTGTGGAGAGTGTCACAGTCGGGGACGGCGCTATGACGGGGACTCCCACCCAGAGATTCCTCGGATCTAGCCACCATTGCCAATCTCGAATTACAGCCTTCGTGATGTGGCTTGGATGCTGCAGACGGTCTTGCCTTTGGTCCCATTGTACCTGTAACATCCACTGGGTTACCCGCATGTGGAGACGGGCTAGCGGGACTGTAACAATGGCCGCAGCCATGTGTCCAAGCAGGCGAAGCACCAGTCTGGCAGGAACAGTCTTCTTCGTCGAAAAGTCCCTGATTAAGGATCTTACGTGTTCCCCTCTGTCCGGGAAGAGGAAAGCTTTCCCTTGGACAGTGTCCAGAACTGCACCTATGAATTGCAGAGTCTGGGACGGAACCAGGCTTGACTTCTCATAATTGATGATAATGCCCAACGTCTCAAACAGAGACTGAGTGCAGTGAATGGCAGACATCAGGACCTCCCGGGAGGGCGCCATGAGAAGCCAATCTTCCAGGTAGGGGAAACACATAGTGGCCATGTCTCCTCACAGATGTGGCTATGACCGCCATGCACTTCGTGAACACCCGAGGTGCCAATGACAGCCCGAAGGGGAGAGCTCGGAACTGATAATGGCGACCCAGAAACTCAAAGTGCTGGAACCTTCTGTGTGCCTGAGCAATAGAAATATGCAGGTAAGCATCCTGCATGTCTAGGGATGCTAGAAAAGCGCCCTGCTTTAGCATGGGAATCAAACTGGGGAGGGTCACCATGCAGAAGCGTTTGTACAGGACCAAGAGGTTGAGGTCGCTGAGGTCCAGTATTGTACGGAGGTCCCCTGTCTTCTTTGGAACCAGAAAGAAGTGAGAATAATATCCTAGTCCCCTCTGGTTCCTTGGTACGTGCTCTATGGCTTCTTTTTCCAGAAGCGCGAGCATCTCTTGCTGTATGAGCAGGGCATGCTGACCTGAGTAACAGGAGAGCAGGGGAGGTCTTGTAGGTGGGTCGTCTAGAAATTCTATGCAATGGCCTTTCTTGACCAACCGGAGAACCCACCTGTCGGTGGTGATCGATTGCCACCCTAAAAAGTGGCGAGCGATGCGACCCCCGACTTTCCTTGCCTGTTGATCCAGAGGAGGGGTGGGAGCCAGGAAGGAGTCATGCGGTGACAGCATTAGACCCTGCAGGCTGGGCCGGCTCAGGTAACGCATGGCCCTGCCTGGGGATGACTTTGCCTGGGCTGTACGCAAAAAAGTGCCCCTTTGCTGTGGGCCGAATGTGGCTGTTGCCTTTGTTGCCATCCACAAAAACGGCTCTGGTTCCTATGAAAGGAACTAGGCCTGGATCTGTACATGGCCTGTACAGATCAGACTGCCTTCCCTGCATCCTGGAGCTTGGTGATAACCTTCTCCGAGGATTCACCAAAGAGTACCTCGCCATTGTACGGGACATCTAGAATATTCTTCTCTATGTCTGGGGTGAAGCCGGAGACACGGAGCCAGGAGTGTCGCCGGAGACAAATGCCTGAAGCTGCAGCTCTGGCAGAAGAGTCCGCGGAATCGTATGCAGCTCTAAGTACTTGGGTCCCCACATCTGACCCGGTGCGGAGTAGGTTGAGGACCTCCGCTTTCTGGTCGCCATCGGGAAGCTTTTCGACCAGATCCTGGCCCTGTTCCCACAGGGTGTTCTGGAACTGTACCATATGGGTAAGGTAGTTCAGAGACCTGATGGCGCATGTAGCAGCAGCGTATGTGCTCCTCCCCAGGGCATCCAATTGCTTGGATTCCTGGTCCGGTGGCTGAGTGCTCATATGCTGGGGCTTTTGAGACTGGTCATGTGAGGCCGTGATGACCAGGGAGTCTGCCAGAGGTTGCTTCACCAAGTACTGGTCTTCTCTCGGAGCCTTGTACAGGCGGTCAGCCTTCTTCGGCACCGTGGGAGTGGAGTGCGGACGCTTCCATGCAGCCTTGGTGACATCCACAAAGGTGTCCAGAGGCTTTGGGCCTTTTTGCCGAAGGTAGCGGGCAAGGCATTGTCGTTCAGGGTCAAGGTCTTCAGCATCCCACCCCATGTTGTCCTGGATGTGCCTCATGATCTCAGCGAAAGAAGGATCGCCGGTGGAGACCTGAGGAGGTCATGTGGGTCAGGAGAGGAGATGCTGAACGGAGAAGGAGATCTGGAGTAGTTCAAGGTGTCCGATCTTGAATCCTCTCCGACGGAGTATACCGGCGTTGTCTGGGTCATTTGGGGCTGGACAACCCTGATGGAGATCTGGAGGAGGCCTTCTCCTGTCTGTAGATCTGCCCTAGAGGTGGAGTCTGTTCCTTGGGGTTGGTGGTCGTCCTACTGGCCCCTTAGGTGGAGGAGGGGGTGTAGGAGGTGAAGGGGTAGGAGGAGGAGCAGTAGATGTAGGTTGGACGGGGACCACATCCTTCCTGATGGTGTCCCACCAAAAAGTAAAGAGTTCCTTTACTTCTGCGATATTCATGCCCGACGACGGGCCTGGTGCCAGTGGTCTGTCGCCGGGGTCGGGCATCGGGTCCCCGGGTGTCTCCTGGTCCAGGGAGGGTTCCCGTGGGAGCCCGGCATCCTTGGTGTCACCCGCCTGGTCTTTGGGTTGTGGGGTGTCCTCCTCCGTCGATTCCCTATGACCGGCATCCGCCGGTGACGGGGGGCGGTCTTCCACTCCAGAGATGCCGACGTCAGTCTCCTGGCCGACGCCTTCAGATCTGGTGAATGTCTGGCCGGCGACTGGTGTCTGGCAGGTGTCGTCGGCTCCTGTGAGCGCCTGGCTGATTTTGAATGTTTAGCCGACGTTGGGTCCGATGTCCTTTATAGGGACGTCAGGTCCTTGGTCTTTCTTGGTGCAGGATCAGGACCTCTGGGCGGTTGGGAGACTGACCTGGCATCGGTGTCCCAACGTTGGGTGGAAGAAGAGGACTTATGGTGCTCAGAAGACTTCAAAGAGGCCTTGGATGGGGTGGAGGAAGCCGAGGGCCTCGATGTCTTGATCGGCTGGAGCGAGGAAGAGCCACTTGAAGTCCAGACCTTAACGGGGGGCTGCGACCGAGCCCTGGAGGGAGAGCGGTCCGATCTGGAGCCGGAGCTGCGGGAGTCCGAGACCCGAGTTGGGGACCTAGACCTCACCTTCTCCTGGTGCTTGTGGGATTTTGAAGAAGATTATCCCCTGGAGGAAGGTTCTTGGTCCATCCTTTTTAATTTCTCTTCGAGAAGATATGCCTGTGGTGCCTTCTGACGGCGGATCCTGGTGCGGCTATTTAAACCCTGGCAAAAGGTGCAGGCCTTGGTGTCATGGTCCAGGCCTAGGCAACGCACACAGGAAGAGTGAGGATCCTTGAAAAGGATGTTTTTCGCAGGCACACTTAGAAAGGTGACCCTCAAGTGATGGAGTTGGAGAGTACATCAGTTGTGCAAAGAAAAAGTTCACCGAAAGTTCTGTAGTCGTCGTACGCTAGATAAGAGGCCGATGCTGGTGAGTCAATGGTGGGAAAAGAACTGGGGATTATGGGGGACCACCTCCATATGTACTACGCCTGACGTCGGGGCCGGGACCGACATCCGAGACGGTCCCCGCTGAATACTGCTAGCTAGAAAATTTCCATGGGGTCCTGGCACCTGCCAGCTTCAGTCCTAATGGTGTAACCTGCTGCAAGAGCTGTTTCTCAAAGTAAGATCTTCCGAATCCCATCCCATGTTCTCCTGGATGTGCCTCATAATCTCAGAGAAAGAGGGATCATCCGGAGGTGACCTGGGCAGGTCTTGTGGGCCAGATGATGGGATGCTGAGTGGAGAAGGAGACCTGGAGGTGTCAGAAGTATCCGGTCTAGAATCCTCCCCTGGCGGAGTGTACCGTCGATGTCTGGGTCGCTTGGCGCTGGGAGACCCTGAGGGAGATCTTGAGGAAGCTTTCTTTGTTCCTAGATCTTCCCCAGGAGGTGAAGTCGCTCCTTGGGGGTTGGTGGTCATCCTGCTAGCCTCTGCGTGGAGGAGTAGTAGGAGGAGGAGGTTTCACTGGGATCACATCTTTTCTTATTGTGTCCCACCAGAAAGTGAAGAGATCTTTGACCTCTTGAATGTTCCACACTGGCAGGCAGACCTGCGCAGGTGGTCTGTCGCTAGGATCAGGCGTGGGTTGAAGGTGTCTCAGGATTGGCGAGAGAGGCTCCGTGAAGCCCGAGCGTCCTCGTTGTTGCCTGCCTGGTCTCAGGCAACGCCAGGTCCTCCTCCTCCGGAGTCCCGTGACCGGTGTGCACCGTGACGGGGGGCAGTCAGATCCGCAAATGCTTCACTTATGTTGGGGCGTGCCTTACCGATGTCTGGTGTTTCGGCCGATGTCCTTGGCTCCGCGAACGTCTGTCCGACTTCTCGTGTTTGGCTGACGCGGTCCATCATCCACTTCAGGGATGTCAGGTCTTTAGTCTTCCTAGGTGGGGGATCCAGACCCTTGGGAGACCAATCTGGAGTCAGGGTCCCGGCGTCGGTCTGATGAGGAAGACTTGGTCTGGTGATGGTCAGAGGACTTAGACAAGGCCCAGGAGGGAGTGTAGGAAGCCGAAGGCCTGGAAGTCTTTATAGGGTGCAGAGAAGCCGAAGAGCCGCCTGAAGCCTTAACCGGAGGGGGCTGAGAGTGAGCCCTGGAGGAGAGCAGTCTGAGCGTGGAGCCTGAGTTGGTGCGTGAGTCAGAGGCCCGGTTAGGGATCTGGACCTGGCCTTCTCCCGTGCTTGTCCCAGTGTTTGTGGACTTCTGAGGTAGATTCACCTCTGGAGGAAGGTTCCTTATCCATTCTGTGTAGTTCCTTTTCCAAGAGGAACCCCTGAAGTGCCTTCTGGCGGCAGATCCTGGTGAGACTGTTAAACCCCTGACAGAAGGAACAGGCCTTGGTGTCATGGTCCGAGCCTAAGCACCGCAGGCAGGACGAATGAGGATCCTTGAAGGGGATCTGTTTGCCGCAGGCACACTTGGAAGGATGTCCTTCTTAAGAAGGAGTTGGAGATGCCGACATTTAGTTTGGTAAAACTGTTTTATGGAAGTTCTTAGTCGTTGTGCGCTAGAGTGGGACTGTGAGGCCGATGTTGGCGAGTCGACAGTGGGAAAAGAACTGGGGATTCTGGGGGACCGCCCTTTTATAACGATGCCGGACGCCGGGGTGGGACTGACGCTAGGCGGTCCTCATTGAATACTGCTAGCTAGAAAATTTCCTCAGGGTCTTGACGCCTGCCGGCTTTAGTCCTAATGGTGTAACCTGCTGCAAGAGCTGTTTCTCGAAGTAAGATCTTCGGACTAGTGCAAAGATCAACCCTGTCCTTGTGAAAGACAAGGTAGGGTTCTTTACACGAGGGCTTGAAGCTCTGAAATGCGCCTCGCTGAACTAATGCCTACCAAAAATAAAGTCTTCCAAGAAAGAAGACTGAGCTCGGACTCCATGGCAGGTTCAAAGGAAGAAAGAGTAAGCTTCTCCAGGACGAAAAGGAGGTCCCAAGGAGGAACAGGGTCCCTGATGGGAGGTCTGATGTGAAGGATACCATGCAAAAAGGCCTTGGAAACCTCCATTTGAGCCACCATCTTACCCGACACAGAGAAATGATAAGTGGAGATGGCGGCCAGGTGTACTTTGATGTAGGAATGATTGAGACCTTTCTCAGAAAGAGAAAGCAGGTATTCTAGGACTGTATTAACTGGACAGACCAAGGGTTCCGCCCTCTTGGCTGTGGCCCAGATACAAAAATTTTTCCACTTCATAGCGTAACTGGCCCTGGTGGCAGGTTTTCGTGCCTCTGCCAATACTTCAGCGACTTGCTCGGACACTCCAAATCTGACCTTGGCTAGGTCCTGAGGAGCCAGGCATGCAGGTGAAGAGAATGTAGATTCGGGTGCATCAGGGACCCCCCCGTCCTGTGATAGGAGGTGAGATGATAGAGGAAGAGGCATTGGTGGCTCTACCGCTAAACGCTGCAAGGGAAACCAAATCTGACAGGGCCAGAGCAGAGCAATCAGAATGACAGTGGAAGGTTCTGACTGCACTTTGAAAAGTAGCTTTGTAACAGCAGAAGGGGGAGAAATACACAGGAACCACCCTTTCCAGCAGAGGACAACACGCCTTGCCAAAAGCTCCAGACTCTGGACCTAGTGAGCAGAAATTGGGCAGTTCGCATTGAATCGGGACGCTTAAAAGGTCCACTTCTGGAGTCCCCACAGACAGTAGATGTGATTCTGACCCTTGGAGCAACCCCATTCGTGGTTTTACGATTTTGTCCTGCTGAGCACATCGGCTAACATGTTTTGGTCCCCAAGAACATGCACTGCCATCAGGAACAGTTGATGTTCGAGGGCCCATTCCCACATGCGCATGGCTTCCCTGCAGAGGGGATAAGAATGTGTGCTGCCCTGTTAGTTGATTTAGAACATCACCGAAGTGTTGCCCATCTGCACCAAGAGATGGCTCGGCGCTAGGACCGAGACCAGGGCTTGGAGGGCGTAAAGGATCGCTCTCATCTCCAGGACACTGATATGCAGATCTACCTCTATTTAGAACCAAGACCCCAGAGTATGATGTGTCCCCAAATGAGCGCCCCACCCCATGGACACAAGGCGTCCGTGGTCAGAATCTGGGACGGTGGCCCTGTTTGGAAGACGATGCCTCGTCAGAAAATTTTTGGACGACATCCACCAGCATAGCTCCTGGCGGACTCGCTCTGATATCTTGATCAAGGTGTCCAGACTGTCTGATCCCAATGGACTCTCAAGGACCATTGTATGGACCTCATGCGCAGGCGCGCCAGAGGAACAGAGACTATGGCAGTGGCCATATGCCCCAACAGCCTGAGAAGGAGCCGAGCCGGCACACTTGAGGCTGAAGAGATCTGGGACACCAGGACCTGAATATGAACCCCTCTGTCGGAGGGAAAAAAAATCTTCCCGAGAGTGGTATCAAGAAGAGCTCCGATGAACTGGAGAATCCGGTCTGGGATCAAATGAGATTTATCTCTGTTGATGGTGATTCCCAGACACAAACAGCGAGTGGAATCCTGATAGTTTCAACAGGCGAGACCTGGAGAGAGAGCCAGGAGAAGCCAATCATCCAGATAGGGGAACACGATGTGGTCCACATTCAAGTGCTGTGGCCATCACTTCCAGGCACTTGGTGAGGACCCTGGGGCTGAAGAGAAGGACCGGAATTGATAGTCCTCACCTTCGAATCTGAACCTTAGGGAATCTTCAATGGTTCCCTGGCAATAGAAATATGCAGGTAGGCATCCTGCATATCCAAGGATGCCAGCCAGTCTCCCAATATAAGCGGAAGGAGAGTGGGAAGGAACCATCCTGAATCTCTTGTAAGAGACCCATTGGTTTAGATCACTGAGGTCCACAATGTGTCTGAGATCTCCGACTTTTCGGGACCAGGAAGAAGTGGGAGAAGAACCCTCTCTCTTCTTTCAGCTGGTGAAACCAGCTCTGATGGCCTTCTTGTCCAGAAGGGATAGAAGAAAAATTACTCACCTTAGTAATTATGTTTCTTCTAGTGGAGTCTTGCTGTATTCTGACAATTGCAGTTAGCCCGAGCCTTTAAACTGCCCCGGAGAACAAAAGGTTAACTTTGCTGTGCATGGCATAGAATGTTCATCTCGAGCTCAGTTGAAGTCTCTGCCTGTTGTTATTCGAACTGCAACCGTCAGATCTTTACGAGCAAAACTCACTAGGTGTTCTGTGTGGAAACTAAAATTTTTAACTAGCCAACTGGCAGAAAAATAATGTTTTGGGTTCTCAAAGGAAGACTCAAGTCAGGAAACCCAAAAACAATCAAATTAAATAACATTCCACCCAAAAAGAACAGAGGGTGTAAAAAGGGGGCACCTCTAGGGTGCCAACACTACGCTTGCCCACCCACATCCCAAAAATCTAGGTTCTGAGAGGGAGTATGAAAGAATACAGCAAGACTCCACTAGAAGAAACATAATTACTAAGGTGAGTAATTTTTTCTTCAAACAACATGAAGTCTTGCTGTATTCTGACAATTGCAGACTAACAAACAGTACCTCCATGGAGGAGGGACAGAAATACAGGTTACTCACCTGTAACAGGAGTTCTAGGAATGGTATATGTTGTTCATCCACACTTATTAGCAGGTTCCTTGCTGCTTTAAATCTTGCCGGAAGGTCTTCAAGGTGGCTCCTCCCACCCACCCAGGTGGTAAAACTCTCGGCTCCGTCCCATGATGCCAGATCTAGCCCGCTGGAAGCCAGGTTGTGCGTCGAAGCTGGGGAGGTCAGGTGGGTCATGTGGATGAAAAACATATACCATTCCTAGTACTCCTGTTACAGGTGAGTAACCTGTATTTCTAGGGACATGGATATGTTGTTCCTCCACACTTATTGGCAGACTCCTAGCAGTTCTCCAGGAGGAGGAAGGCAAGGTGCACACCCCCAACTTAGGGAATAAAGACTGAGAACTGGAGGCCCAAACCAGCAACCCGCATGACCCAAGGTCGATGGGTAGGGGTAAATAAGGTATGTGCCGACTTCCAGGTAGGAGCCTTGCAGAAATCCTGGATAGGGACATCCCTCAAGGAAGCAGCTACCATGCAGTAGTATGGCGGGTAAATGAGCTCTTATCCCTCTGGGAGGCTCCATGCCTGCCCACTTATATGAGAGATCTATGCAGGAGGTACCCACCTGCTCATGTCGCTTGGCTACAAGTCTGCCAGGTCGCGGCTTCAGGCGTGATGACAAACCGCTGGCGAACCTCTCCCGAACTTCAGCCCTACGCTCCCTGAGAAGGCGAGCACTCAACTAGGGTCCAAATGGAGCCTATATGCGGCCTCCGAGGTGTGAATGGGGTAGAACACCGGCAGAGTCAACACCCGGTTAAGGTGAAGCTCCGACACCACCTTCGGAAGGAACTTCGGGTGGGGCACAGGACAACCTTGTCCCTGTGGAAGACCAGATAGGGAGACTCGAAGGAAGCGCCTGGAGCTCTCCCATCATTCTGGCTGACGTGGTAGCGAGAAGGTGTTCTTCCACAACAGGTGGGGAGAATCGCACCTGTGCATTGGTTCAATGGCTTGCCCGTGAGCTAAGCCCATACCAGAGGTAGATCCCACAGAGGTGGAGATTCTCTCCCGGAGGGAGCGTGATCAAGGCCTTGGAGCCAGACCACCTTTCCTGCACCACCGACTGTCTTTCGGACCACGCCGGAGGACGGAGGCGGCTGCCAGGAGCACCTTAAGGCGTGGGTCAAGCCCTTGCTAAAGAAGAAGAAGAAAGGACTACAGGTAGTCCGAATGCTCGCCAGGAACAGGAGACGGACCAGGCCTCACCTCTAACACCAAATGGAGAACTCTTCCATTTGAAGGTGTAGCATTATCTGTCGACTCTCCTGGCGGGACGCCTCAACAACGCCGAGGACCCCGCTGGAAGACCCAAGGCCTGGCAACTAGCCGCAGAGAACCAGGCAAGCCAGGGTGCAGGGATTGAAGGTCGATGGAATACCTTCCCTGATAACAGAGATCAGGTCTGGGCGGGCTGGAAGCTGCCTCAGGAGCCTGGAGCTGAGACTGAGGAGAGCTGGATACCAGAGCTGGTGGAACCAGTCTGGGGCTACCAGAATCACCTGCGCCTTGTCCCTTCTTGCCTTGTCTTGTGGATCAAGGGAAATGGGGGAAAGGCGTAGAAGAGGCCCGGGGTCCGCGGCCTCAATGGCATCCCCTTACAGCGAGCCCTGCTGAGGGGGGTGGGCATGAAACAGTCTCGGCTTTGCATTCTCCCTGGAGGGAAAAAGGTCCACCCGAGGCATGACCCAGTGGGAGAAAGATCTTGTGTTACCTCCAGCAGGAGAGACCACTCATGAGGCGCAGCCCTTATCCAGCTTAGGGCATCGGCCAGGACGTTGGAGGCTCCTGCCATCAAAATGGCTAGGAAAACCGCCTCCAGGCTGCATACGAGACCAAATGCGGAGAACCTCCTTACGTAACGGCAAGGGGTGCGTCCGGCCCTGGCGGGTTAGGTAGCACATGGTCGTGGTATTGTTCGCCTGGACCTGAACCACTTGACCCCGTACAAATGGAGCGAAGGCGGTGTGAGCTAAGTGGACCGCATGAAGCTCCAGCAGGTTGAAATGGCACGGACTCCCGAAGGAACCAGAGGCAGTGCACTCTGCGGCCTTTCCTTGGTGGGCACCCAAGCCCATCAGAGATGCATCAGTGAAGACCAATGCGACTGGGCGGATGAGCAGGATGCCCTCCTGCAGATGTGATGGAACGGTCCGCCATCGGAGAGCGTTCCACATCCCCTGGGTTACTGTCAGGGCTGGTCCAAAGGATCGCAGCGTTGTGACCGCTGGCTGGCCAGCCCTCATTGAAGGGGACGCATGTACCAACGGGCCCAACAGACCACGCTGGTGCAGGCCGCCACGAGGCCCAGGAAGTCCCGGGCAGGGCGCGATTGCCCAATCAGACATGATTGGGTAAAGGAGGAAGAACCTCGGCACTGTCCGCTGGGAGCTGAGCTCTGCCCAAGAGTCGAGCTCTGTCCCGATGAAAGGATCACCTGCTTTGCACGAGTTCGACTTGGCTCCATTGGAAAGGAGACCGGTCTGAGAGCAACCTAGAGGCCAGAACTCCAGACCACTCCACCTCCGCTCTGGAGGGTTGCAGTCAGCCAGCCATCCGGGTAGGGGTACACCGGACCCTTCAGCCGAATGAATGCTGCTGGGAAGAGGTCAAGGGTAAGGCCTGGAACTCAGAAGAGATCCCCACTCTGAAGCGGAGGAGTCTCTAAAGAAATGGACGGATTGAAATGTGAAGAATACGTCCCAGGAGGTCCAGAGAACAGAGCCACACGCCTCGTCCAAGGATGGGGTATCTGAGTCAGAGTGACCATCCAGAAAGTCCGAGACCTTAGGAAGTTGTTCAGGTCATGCAGGTCGAGAATGGGGCGCCAACCCCCCATCCGTTTGGGGACCAGGAAGAACCTGGACACAAACCCTGGGTCTGGAGGAGGATCAGCCACCTTCCTGATCACCTCTTATTCGAGGAGCAGGGTAATATCGGCTCGGCGGCCGACAGCAAGGCTGTGACTCCTGTGGCTCCCGAGAGGCAATGGTTCTCAAAGGGTGGGGGCCTGCTCGAACTCCAGAGGCAGGCCCTTTCCTAGCACCTTCAGGCACCCAGTGGTCCGTGGTGACAGCGACCAGGCGGAAAGGAAGTGGCGGAGCCGCCTCCACGGGGGACCGGTCAGGGTGACGAGGCCGGGGGCGGAGCCCCTCAGTCCGTCACTGAGCAGGCTTGGAGGAGGGACTGGCCGAGGGATCTCCTGAGCCTTTACCTCCTTGCTTCCCCTTAGAGGAAGCCGCTGGCTTGGGTACAGGATGCCAAGCGCAAGCCTGCTGGCCCTCATGCTGGTGTTGATGGGCCGGTCGTGCCGCAGGGGCCAAAGGGGCTTATGCAAAAGTTGCCGGCGGCCCTTGTCCCTCTGGGCGGGGGTGACTGAGTCCAGAGTGGCATTGGACTTCTCGGTCCCCTGGAGGTGTCCCTCCACTCCAGGGCCGAAGAGGTCAGTCTCCAAGAAGGGGATGTCCGCCAACTTGTGCTGGGTATCCGCCAAGAAGGTGGATATCCTCAGCCACGCCCTGCGGCGCATGGCCACCGCAGCTGCTACTGACCTGGCACAGGAATCACCTATGTCCAGAGCAGTCTGAAGCTGCTGCTTAGCCACCGCCCTACCCTGGGCCCACACCCGCCAGACCGTGGTCTGCAGGTCGGCCGGGAGATGAGGGAGCACCTCATCCAGGGAGCCCAAGACGGCGTGGGAGAAATGTGCCATCAGTGCGGCTGAGCTGGCCTGTCGGAGGCCTAGGGAGGACACAGCATAAACCTTGCGTCCGACATAGTCCATCCTTTTGGACTCTTTGTCCCCCCGGGGGGCCTATCCACATCCCGAGTGTTCATGGAATGCTGGAAGACGTTATCGGTAACTAACCCCTCAGCAGAGGGGCGCTCCGAAACGTGGCAAAGAACCGAGGACAGCACACTTCCTGGTTATCCTGGCCAAGGGCACAGGACAGGAAGTAAGCGCTGCCACAGCTCCAAGGCTGGGCTGACAATGGCCTCAGCCACAGGGAAGGCCTCCGAGGGTGAACCCCCTCGGTCTAGTATCTCCGTCAGGGGATAATAGGCCCGTTTGGACATGGGCTCGAGCTGCATCCCAGTAAACTCCGAGATGAGCCTGAGCAGACCCAGGAAGAACGATGGGCTGTCGTCCAAAGACCAGTCCAGGGAGGACTCCAGGCCCTCCCACCTGGGGAACGTGGAGGAGTCATCGTCGGACTCCGAAGGGTCTGCAAAGAGCTGCCTCAGGCTCGCGCTTTCCTCCTCACGGCCGAGGGCGGGTGGGAGGAGGACCGACAACCTGCGGGACAGGCCGTGACCCGACCGAGGTTCCACCACAATCGGTGGGGCAGCAAGATTTGGTTGAACAACTGGCCCAGAAGTGGGCACCTCGACTGCAGTGAGCGGTTGTGTCGGCCGTTCAGGTGGCAGCTGCTTGATAAATGGGGAATGAATCGGAGTAGATTGATTCCCGGACAACAGCAACTGCTGCCACATAAACTCCTCGTAACGTCGACGCCATCTGCGTTGAAGCCTCTCCTCATCCGAGGAGGAACGGTGTTGCCACTTAACTTGGTGCCCCGACTGAGACCGCCGAAGTTGGTGGGAGCGGCTTGACCGAGAAGAGGACCGAGACCGAGACCCAGATCCTCGGCGAAACCGAGGGTGGGTCTGGGAAGGAGCGGGAACACCCCTCTTCCCTTGGCTCAGACAGATTGATCGAGGACTGCTGCCCCGATGGCGCAGGCAGAACCTCAGTCCGACTGCTCTTGCAGTCGACCGGCCTGGGTGATCACAGAGAAAACTCGACTGCATCGACGGAAGTCTTGGGCCGCTGGCCTGACGGGACACCGTGAAGCCAATGGCCTGAGCCGCAACCTCGACCAAAGTCAAGGTCAGCAGTCCGGGGAAGGAGACCTCTCCCGCTCCCACAACGCCGACGATGGGATTCACTCTCGACTCCTCAACCTGGGCTGAGAGGCTAAGTCCGATGGCCCTCTCCCTTGTGGAGAGGACTGCGGCTTCTTGAATGAAGCTCAATGAGAGGAACTCAAAGAGAGCGGATAAATGCGCACTGAGGAGGAGGAGATGCGGCTTGGCTGCTCTCCTCCAGGGAGATAGAGAGTTTGAGCACCTCAGCGAGTCAGCCAACACGGACACATCCAGCCAGAGCCTCTATAGATTTTACCGGGGAAAAATCCTAGGCTTAGAGCCCCTATCTGGCCCACGATCCTCCAGGACGTTAGTGAAGAAGGCACAGCACATTCGCAAACTTGCGGGTCATGGTCCAAGTCGAGGCAGTATACGCACGTGGAATGCGGATCAGTCCTGGAGATAATCCGTCCACCAGGGCGCCTCTGAGAGCCGGAAAATGAATTGTCCATCGCAGCCGCGAGGGAAGAAGACTGAAGTTAGAAAACTTCAAAAACTAAATTCGGACGACTCGAAGAATCAGGAACCAGTCGAAAAACGCAGAGCGTTGAGGGAACCTGAGCTTCCAAGCGGTAAGGAAGATCTGGCGTCATGGGGTGGAGCCGAGAGTTTTACCACCAGGGTGGGAGGGAGGAGCCAGCTTGAAGACCTTCTGGCAAGATTTAAAGCGGCAAGGAACCTGCCAATAAGTGTGGATGAACAACATATCCATGTCCCTAGAACCTACTTTGGGAATAGGCTCCGAAGTACTGCTGTGCCAAACCGAGCATCACTCCTAGCCTGGATATCCAGAGAGTAATGCTTGGTAAAAGTATGGACTGTTTTCCAGGTGGCTGCTTGACAAATTTCTAAAAGAGGGATATCCCTGGCAGCAGCCAGGGAAGTGGTTGTACCTCTTGTGGAATGAGCCCTCAGGCCTGAGGGTAGAGTTTTACCCAGTTTTTCATAGCAGAATTGTATACAAGAAAAAATCCACCTAGCAATAGATCTCTTGGTGGCAGGTTTGCCCTTCCCAACTTCTCCATAAGTGAGGAACAACTGGAGGGAGTCAAACCTGTGACCCTTGGTACGCTCTATGTAGTAGCTAAGGGCTCTTTTAACATCCAAACTGCGTAGCCTCCTCTCTCCCGAGGAAGACTGATCAGTGAAGAACACAGGAGAGATATAGACCGATTCAGGTGGAAATCGAAACCACTTAGGCAAGAAAGTACAGTTATGTAGAACTTACCGTAACAGTAGATCTTCGAGAACAGCTCTTGCAGCAGGTTACACCATTAGGACTGAAGCCGGCGGCAGAACCCCATGGAAATCTTCTAGCTAGCAGTCTTCAGCGGGGACCACCTCCGACGTCGGTCCCGCCCGACGCCAGGCGAGTACATAAGAAGGCGGTCCCGCCAGAATCCCCAGTTCTCCCGCCGGAGACTCCGCCGCTGGATGACATCAGAAAGGAGACCGAGGACCCTGCATCAGATGGCCAAGACCAAACGATCTTGCTCGCGTGAGCTGGAACTTACCTCTCAAGGGGAATGGTGGGGGGAAGAAACTGCTGCAGAGCTGTTCTGAAGATCTACTGTTACGGTAAGTTCTCACGTAACTGTACTATCTTCGAGGTACAGCTCTGCAGCAGGTTACACCATTAGGACTGATTCCAAGCAATGGCGCCTAGAAAAGCCATCGGGAGGAGGCAATACTGGTACAGCAACATATCCTGAGCCTAGGACAGGAGGCTCTGCAGGACAGCAAGTCCAAACCCGCTCTTCACTGCGGAGGCTATCAAGGTAATGCCTGCTAAAAGTGCGCACTGAGCTCCAGGTGGCTGCAGCACATATGGCTGATGTGGATACATTTTTCAGTGCTGCAAAAGAGGTAGCCACTCCCCTTGTCGAATGGCCCTTAACCACACCTGGTAAGGGTTTCTGTCTACTGTTGTAGCAAAGGGAAATGCACTGGATTAGCCAGCGAGAAAGGGTCTGTTTCGAGACTGGATCTCCCAACATCCTCTCAGCGAAAGAGACAAACAGCTGTTCCGTTTTGCAGTGCTGTTTGGTCCTGGTCAAGTAGTATCGAAGACACTGGTGAACATCCAGGGTGTGAAGCAGTGCTTCTCCTTGATTAGTGTACTTAGGGAAGTACAGTGGTAAATCAATGTCCTGGTTAAGCGTGAGGGCCGAGACCACCTTAGGCAAGAAAGTACAGTTACGTGAGAACTTACCGTAACAGTAGATCTTCGAGAGAGGCTCTTGCAGTAGGTAGTTACATATAGGACTGGCGTCGACGTGGCCCAGGACCGCACGGAAAAAATTCATAGCTAGCAGGTCCCTGGCAGATCGGCCCCCAGGTCAGGTGACCGGTGTCAGGACGACGCCGTATAAAGGGGTGGTCCTGATGCCCGCCTTCCAGTTCTTTCTGCCACAGGCCCGTGGCCCGACGAGAGAGAAGCAGATGTTTCCTCAATGGAAAAGGAGCTGAAAAAGCCTAGGGGATGGAGGCGGGGAGGTATTACCTATGCAAGAGCCTCTCTCAAGACCTACTGTTACGGTAAGTTCTTACATAACTGTACTATCTTACTTTGAGAGGGCTCTTGCAGTAGGTAATTACATATAGGACAGAAGAAAAAATTACTCACCTTAGTAATGTTGTTTCTTCTAATGGAGTCTTGCTATATTATGACTATTGCAGTTTGCCCCAGCCTTAGAACTGCTCCGGAGGTGAAAGAGTTAACCTCCATGCAGAACATGGAGTTTAGAGCGCGAGCTCGGTTCAGAAGCTCTGTTTGACTGGTTTCAACCCGAAACCGTCAGATCTTTTCGAGCAAAAACTCACTAAGGTTCTGTGTGGAAGCTGTAACCTACACTAGCCAACTGGCTACTAATATATTAACACATTTTTGCTGGTCGCAACACAAAGACTCAAGTCAGTGGACCAGAAAATTAAGATAAAATAACTAAATAAACAACACCCAAACATGAAAGAGGGCATCAATAAATGCCAACAGAGGACTACCCACCCCATACCCCAAAGTAGGAGTTCTGAGAGGGGCAGGCTGGGGAGGTCAAATATGCAGACTCCATTAGAAGAAACAACATTACTAAGGTGAGTAATTTTTCTTCAAACAACATGAAGTCTTGCTATATTATGACTATTGGAGACTACACAGCAGTACCTCCATGGAGGAGGGACAGAACCTACTTAGGAACAGGCTCTGAAGCACGGTTGTGCCAAACGAGCATCCCTCCTGGACTGAATATCCAGGGAGTAATGCTTGGTGAAAGTGTGTACTGTCTCCAAGTAGCTGCCTGACATATCTCAAGATAGGGATGTCTCTAGCAGCAGCAGAGATGCAGCTGTACCTCTGGTAGAGTGAGCCCTCAGGCCTGAGGGGAACCTTACCCAGCTTTTGATAGCAAAATTGATACAAGAAACGATCCACCTGGCAATGGATCTTTAGTGGCAGGTCTCCTTTCCCAACCTCACCATAAGTGAGAAACAGTTGGAGGGAGTCAAACCTGTGACCCTTGGTACGTCTATGTAGTAACTTAGGGCCCTCTTAACATCTGTTGTGCAGCCTCCTCTCACCAGAGGAGGAATGGTCAGTGAAGAACACTGAAGTGAAATAGATTGGTTAAGGTGGAAATCTGAAACCACCTTAGGCAAAAACTTCTATTAGTCCTGGGGACCACTTTATCCCTGTGAAAAGGAAATAAAGTCAGTTTCTACTGATAAAGCCTGTAACTCACTTATTCCGGAGCAGTTCTAAGGCTGGGACAAACTGCAATAGTCATAATATAGCAAGACTTCATGTTGTTTGAAATACAGTTTTCCAAGTCAAATACTTAAGCTCTGCTGAAGACAGAGGCTCAAAGGGGGGTTGCATTAGCTGAGCAATGCATACATTAAGATCCCAAGCCGGGGCAGGGTCCCTGAATGGAGGATTGTGTGAAGCAATCCTTTAAAAAACTTGGAAAATACAGGATGAGCAGAAAGAGAAGAGGGCTTCCTTGCTGAAATGAAGGCAGAGACAGCAGCCAAGTGAACTTTCAGGGTGGCTGATCTCAGTCCCAAAGAATTAAGATGGACCATGTAGTCCAATACAGTGGGTAGATCAGCAGATTCTGGGGAAACATGCTTCCCAGAACACCATATGGAAAACCTTTTCCACTTGGAGTTATAGGTAGCCCTGGTGGAAGGCTTCCTAGCAGCCTTCAGGATTTCGAGAACACTTGGAGAAAGTTGCAAATCAGCAAACTCTAACTGCTCAAGAGCCAAGCCTTGAGGTTGAGGGATTTGAGATTCAGATACCAAACTCTCCCCTGAGCACAGGTTAACAGATTGTGGTTCCTGGGGAGACACAGGGGAAGATGGACTGCTAAGGACAGAAGGAGTGGGTACCAAGGCTGTCTAGCCCAGTCTGGAGCAATCAGGATCATTTTGCAGGGCTGAGACCTGATTTTGACTAGTACTTTGAACAGGAGAGGGAAGGGGGGAAAGGCATAAGGAACTTCCTTCCCGATCGAGGAGAAAGGCATCCAGGGAACTGAGCCCAACACTGGGGCCTGCAACAAAACTGTGGAAGTTGATAATTGTCTGGGGCTGCGAAAAGATCTATCTGAGGAGTGCCCATCTGGCAAACACTATCCCCAGTACTAGGGATCCAGTGACCATTCGTGATGGCCCTGGGAAATCCTGCTGAGGCATCTACCAGGACATTGTCCTTGCCTGGGAGGTGAACTGCTATGAGGGAAGTGTTCAGGGAGTAAGCCAGAGACCACAACTTCATCACCTCGGTGCACAAGGCCGAAGACCGAGTGCCCCCTGTATGTTGATGTACCACATTGTAGTGGTGTTGTCTGTTCTGACTGTACCACCTTGTTCTGAACAGATGCAGAGAAAACCTGAAGTGCTAGAAAAACAGCTCTGAGTTCCAACAGATTGATGTGGAGCAGAGATTCCTGCGGGGACCATAATCCCTGGGTGGAGAGGTCGCCATGTGAGCTCCCATCCCAAGAGGGATGCTTCTGTAGTAGAGGTCAAGGAATGGGACAGAGGGATGAAAGGCACCCTCTGTCTCAGATTGCTCTGATCCTGCCACCATTGAAGGGCCTGGATCAGGTTCGAGTCACTGGGATTAACTTGGATAGAGGATCTCTTCTTTGAGACCAGAAAGCTCTCAAATGGAAATGAATGTCCCTCATCTGAAATCTTGCTCCTTGCACCACAGCTGTGGAGGCAGCCATGTGCCCTAGGAGCTGCAGGAAATGCCTTGCTGGTCAAGAGACCTGCAGAGTGAAGGAGGCGGCCAGGGCCACTAAGGTCCTTACCCTTTCCAAGGGAAGGAAGGCTCTGGCCTGCTTGGTATCCAGTTCTGTGCCTATAAAGGTGAGCACCTGGACAGGTTCCAAACTGACTTTGGAAGATTGAGAAGAAATCCCAGAGAGGTAAGCTGCTGCTGGTAACTAGCAGGTGTGATTTGACCTGGTCTGAGACTGACCCACAATGAGCAAGTCGTCCACGTAGGGAAAATAGCAATCCTTTGCCTTCTTAGGTGAGCGACTGCTACTGCCAGACACTTTGTGAACACCCTTGGGGCAGAAGTGAGGCCAAGGGCATTGCTCTGAACTGATAATGGCCTGAGGGCATCCGAATCTGAGGTACTTTCGATGGAGCTTCTGATAAGAACATGGAAGTAGGCATCTTTGAGGTCCAAGGAGGCTAGCCAGTCCCTGGCCTTAGGGAGGTAAAATCATTCCCAGTGTCACCATTTTGAACTTTGGCTTTAAAAGGTGCTTGTTTAGATATCTTAGATCCAGGATAGGCCGCCCTCTCCTGTCTTTTTGGGGTAAGGAAGTACCTGGGTACAGACCCTTGCCCTGGTGAAGGGAGAAACCTTTCTACAGCTCTGAGAGCCAGGAGGGTTGAGACTTCTGTTTCCAAAGCAAGAGTCTCTAAAGGGTTTGCAGATGGAAAAGATCTGGCTCTCATCTTTGGAAATTTCTTAAAGCTGAGAACCAGACCCTGGCTCACTACTTCCGACCCACCTGTCTGAAATTAAAGACTACCAGTCCTGGGCAGTAGAGCCAACCTGCCCTACAGGTAGTGGAGAGCCAACCCTGGACATCCATCAGGATCATAATATAGCAAGACTCCATTAGAAGAAACAACATTACTAAGGTGAGTAATTTTTTCTTGCATCAGGGTGCCTGTTTGGCAGGGGCTGAGAGCAGGCCTGCTCGAACCCCACCTGCCTCTCCCTCTCCCTCTGAAGAACCCGCTCTGTACAAAGAGGAGGGGGCCTGAGTCTGGTAAAAAGGCCTGTGAAAAGGCCTACCCCTACCCCTGGGGGGCTGCCTCTGAGGAGTGGCTTGCCGTTCCTGGCTTGTGCACTCCTGTAAGTGGTTCTATATTCATCCATTTTCTTCATATAATTCTCTGTCTGCTCCCCAAACAGAGATTTCCCACACAGGAAAATCCATAGCCTTAGACTGGGTATCCTGTGACAAAGTAGTACATCTGAGCCAGGCCAATCTGCGAAAAGCCACAGATGTAGCCATGACTCTAGAGGATACATCGTTAGAATCCACTGCAGCATGGAATTGCACCTTAGATGCCTCAATACCATCAAGAGCCACTGCTCCAACTCCCTTTGCGAGCTGGCCAGGGACCTGTTTGGCTAAGGCCATGACAGTATCCCATCTAGATTTCTGGTATCTTGCAACATAAGCCATATAGTTAGCTTGTCTGAGTCCCAAGGATGCTGCTATGTATTGTTTTTGGCCATGGCATCAATCTTCCTGGAATCCTTGTCAGGATGATGTAAAGCCAGTGGAATATTAGCTTTATCACAGGCTGCAGCCTGAACTACTCAACATGACTGCATTGCTGTGAAAGAAAGTCTGTATCAGGACCTGACAAAGTGTACCTCCTGTCCATCTTTTTATCCACAGGAGGCACAGAATTAAGAGCTTTTAAAATTTTATTGTTTGTTTCTAAAGATTTATGTAAAGGGATGGACAACCTCCTGGACTCTGGGATATCCATCATCTCCACATAGTCAGGCTCCTCTTGCTCATCCAAAGCCTCCTCTAAGGGAAGCTGGAGAGTCTCAGCAACTTTTATAAAACAAAAATGAAAGGGACTCAGAAAGCCTAGGGGAGACTCACCTGAAGGTCTGTCTGAGAGATGTCGGTTCAATGGGCACATCCAGACTTTCAAAGTCACATTCACACTGATCATAATCCTCATCCCCTCCTCTGGTTCATAGAACTCTTCTATATCATAATCCTGAACCACTGGAACCGACCGAACCGGCGTTTTGCAGACAGTGGCGGTTCGGAGGAACCCGGGGACAGGACTGGACAATCTGTATTGCCCTGGCTATCTCAGCAGCAGTTGGAGAAGGAATTTTGGACCCAAACCAGCTGATTTTTCGATTTCTTTACTGGAACTGGCTCCTCAGAGCCAGCTTTTCGCTGCCGAGGAAGTCTCGCCTGGTCAGAGGCACTCCCTCCGGTTCGGTTGGCACGAACGGGCTGGCCATCGGGTCAAGCGGACGTTTTGGCCTCTCGTTCCTCGAGCCTGCCCACCTCTCTTGTCCAGGGTGGCTGCAGGAAATTTTACAAATCTGGCAGTCTGAATTGAGGTGGTCAAACCCCAGACAATAGACACATGTAGTGTGTGGGTCAGCCTTGGCAAAGGCTTCCCCCACAGACACTACAGTGTTGAAACCAGTGGGCCAGTTTTCTTTGGTTTCTCAGACATGATGCCAGCCTTAACCAACCAACTTGCTTTTGATGGCAGTGCAAGGCAAGACACCTTATCGGTTCCAAACCTGTGTAACAGGTAAGTGGAAAAACCGTAATGAAATCCGTTTTTTAGAACTGATAAGAACCGGAACCGGACTCTAAAAGCCTTAAAAGGCTTTAAACTTTATTTAAACAACTCGATCGGTTCAACTGAACCGATAATACTACAAGTTCCACACAGAAAAACCCTATCTATTACTCGATTACCAAGAAGAGCCTGAACCGATCGGTTTGCAGTTAAAATAATGAAATTACGGTTAATTAAGCGGAGAAATAGCGCTTAAACCAAGAAATGAACCGAGCAACGGAGGAATCTCCGGAGCGACTGTTCAGTGAGGCGGAGTAAAGAATCTGACGGTTTCGGTTTGAAACCAGCCAAACAGAGCTTCTGAACCGAGCTCGCGCTCTAAACTCTATGCTCTGCATGGAAGTTAACTCTTTCACCTCCGGAGCAGTTCTAAGGCTGGGGCAAACTGCAATAGTCATAGTATAGCAAGACTTCATGTTGTTTGAATCCCAAGCAGTCTGGAACAAATGAAAGGCACCGGGAGGAGGAACTACTCCAAGAAGTAGCAAACGACCTTGCAAACCTCAAGACAGGAGGCCTTGCAAGACAGCTAACCCGAAGCCTGCTCTACAGTGAGAGGCAATGTCCAAACTGTAATGTTTCGTAAAGGTATGGATGGAAGTCCAGGTGGCGGCAGCACAGATGTCTGCCCCAGACACATTCTTGAAACAAGCCGCAGAGGCTGCTACTCCACGAGTGGAGTGACTTCTGACTTGACCCGGTAGGGTCTTGTTGAACTTGTCATAACAGAAAGTGATGCAATGAGCCAACCACTTTGATAGCACTGCTTGGAGACAGCATGCCTTCCCTTTGTGAGCAAAAGAGACAAACAACTGATCAGTCTTTCTGACATCCTTCGTCCTATCGGTGTAGTATCTCAGAATCCTGTGACATCCATGGTATGGAGCAAGTATTCTCCTTGGTTGAGTACTGCATGAAAAGGCAGGTAATTCAATAGACTGATTTAAGGTAGACTCGCTACCACCTTGGAAGAAACTTAGGATTAGATGCGAAGAGCTACTGGATTCTTTGTGAAAAATCTGATGAGGGATTTTGCTACTAAGGGCCTGAAGCTGGAAATTCTGCGAGCAAAGTAATGGCCACCAAGAAGAGCATCTTCCACGATAAAAAACTTCAAGTTCAGTAGCCACAGGCTCAAAAGGAGGAAGGAAGTTTCTCGAGGACAAAGTTCAAGTCCCAAGGGGGCTGGAGTCTGAACAGGGGCCTGAGATGAAGGACCCTCTGAGAAAGGTCTTGGATACCTCCAATTGGGCAAAAGCTTTATCAGCGAAGGGAACATGATAAGCTGAAATAGCAGCCATATGAACCTTCAAAGAGGAGTGACTGAGACCCAGGTCGAAAAGATGAGGCAAATAATCAAGCAGAATGGCCACAGGATAGGAGAAAGGCTCCACGTTCCTGGAGGCAGCCCAAATGGAAAATCTTTTCCATTTCATAGCGTAGGTGGACCTAGTGGAGGGTTTTCTAGCCTCCACCAGAATCTCGGCCACCTTAGGAGAGATGCCAAACGAGATTGGGCTAGGTCTTCAGGAGCCATGCATGAAGTTGAAGGACTTGAGTCCTGGATGGACCAGGGTCCCCTGATCCTGGGTCAGCAATCCTCGAGATAAAGGAAGAGGAAGAGGAGGAACCTCTGAGTATTGTTGTAGAAGAGAGAACCAGATTTGCCTGGGCCAGAAAGGAGCGATCAAAATCATTCTCGCTCCTTCCAATGCCAGTTTCTGCAGCACACTAGGAACCAGAGGAATTGGGGGAAAAGCATAGACGAATCTGTCCTTCCAGCTTAGAGATAGAGCGTCGCTCCAGAAAGCGCCTTGCTCTGGAGCGAGCGAGCAGAAGGTGGGAAGCTTTGCATTTTGGGAAGAGGCGAACAGGTCTATCTGTGGAGTCCCCCAAATCTGGAAGATGCTTTTTAGAACTTTTTGGTCTAGTTCCCACTCGTGTGACAGAGCTGGAGAACGACTCAGCTTGTCTGTGAAGACATTGTCGACTCCCGGGAGATGGATCGCCGTGAGGTGAAGGTTATGAAGCGTTGCCCATTCTCAAACCCTCATCGCTTCCCTGCACAGCGGGTAGGACCGAGTCCCTCCCTGCTTGTTGATGTACCACACCACGCACATGTTGTCTGTTTGGACAGCTAGGTGACCGGGAAGGATGTATTGGTGGAGGGCCTGGAGAGCATACAGCACTGCTCGAAGTTCGAGCACATTGATGTGGAGAGTTAGCTCCAATCTGGACCATAACCCCTGGGTTCAGTGAGGACCCAGATGGGCTCCCCAACCTTCGCCTGATGCGTCCGTGGTCAGAGTCTGGGCGGGGGAGGATGAAAGAAGGGAACCCCCCGGAACAGGTTCTCTTGAACCATCCACCATTGCAAGTCTCTTGTCATCGGCGAGGAGATCAGCACCAGATGATCTAGGTCGTCTACATGTTGATCCCACTGAGAGAGGAGAGTCCACTGAGAGATCCTCATGTGGAGGCGGGCACGCGGAACCGTCGGGATGGCAGCCACCATAAGCCCCAGAAGACTGAGCACCGACCTCGCTGGAACCTTCCTGCATTCCGAAGAAGGAAATCTGGGACTGGAGGAGGCCCCTGTCCAGAAGGCAGGAAGGCCCTGCGCACTGTCGTGTCGAGGATTGCCCTGATGAACTGGAGTCTCTGGGAAGGGTCCAGATGAGACTTGGAATGGTTGATGGTGATACCTAGACCAGTGAAAACCTGCTGGGTGAGGGAAAGAAAATGCAAGAGTTCCTCCCTGGATGAGGCCGCCAGGAGCCAGTCGTCCAGGTAGGGAAACACCTGAACTCCCAAAGTACGCAGGTGGGCCATCACCACTGCTAGGCATTTGCAAAGACTGGGAGCCGAGGAAAGACCAAAAGGAGCGCCCAGAATTGGTAATATCCCCTGGAACTCAAAACCTGAGGTACTCTAAAGTAGGGCACGGGGATGTGCAGGTATGCGCCCCTGCATATCCAGTGCACAGCTACTGGCCCGGCCGGAGAAAGGGCAAGAGGGTTTGAAGGAGCATCCTGAACTTCTTGTACAGTATTCCACGAAAGTTCAGGAGCTGAGATCGAGAATGGTCTGAGATCTCCTGTTGTCTTTGGTACAAGGAAGAAATGGAATAGTAATCCATCCCTGAAGATGAGGGGGATTTGGTTCTATTGCTCGCTTCGCGAGGAGAGCGGATATCTCTTCCTGACCAAGGGAAGATGGTCCCTGAGTAAGAGGAGTTCAGGAGGCGGGTGACGTGGAGGTTTCTGCAGAAACTCTATGGAGTGCCCTCTGCTATGATCTGAAGCACCTATAATCCGATGTTATCCTCTCCCAGCCTGGAAGGTGGAGGAGAACTCCTCCTATCGTGTTCCTCCGGGAGTCCGGAGGTGCTGGGAGAGGGAAGGAGTCAGGTGGTGTGAGGCAGCGTCGTAGCTGGGGCACCCGCTGTTTTTTGGCAGCAGGCCTGTGTTGCTGGGGCCCAGAGTTTAGTGCCCGGGCCCCTGGGGTTTGCTTGAGGCCGGCTGCGCCTGTTGAAAGGGATGGCACTGGGATGGGGACAGTACATGGAATCGACAGATTTGAGGGCCATCCCTTCTCCTGCTAAGTCGGTGATGATGTCCTTGACATCCCCACCAAAAAGCAATCGAACCTCTGAAAGGTGCTTTGAATTGCTGACTGCAACCTCCGACCAGACCTGACACATGGATCCACGCGTGACGTCAAGACTCACGGCTAACGCGTGAGCTCCATCTGCGGTGTCCACTGTGCAATCGTAGATCGCCCCCAGAATGTGACGACCACGAACGAGCAGAACGGACAAGGTCAGCTAACTCCTGCTTGACTTGAGAGTCAGACAAGGAGTCAATCTTAGATTCCGCTTGGTAAGGACAGCCTCTGGTAATCCCCCATATGTGCTACATAATTTAGGGCCCTGATCCCCAGTGTGGAAGAAGCATAGATCTTCCTTCCATACTGATCCAGGCAGATTCTTATCCGGGAGACGAGCTCTAAATGTTTCGCGGTGTGCGGACCGGCCGTGAGCGGCGCTAATCACAACTGAGTCTGCACGGGGGTGAGAGTCTAGAAAGTCTACACCCTCCGAGCCTGGTATAGCCTGTTGGAGGTCCGAAGAAGTGGGGTTAAAGCCGACAGTTGTTTCCAAATGGTGGAAACAAGGTGGGCATGAGGCTCGATCCAGGGTGGCACTAGAGTAGGGTCCGTAAGGGGCAAATCCAGATGTTCGGCGAGTTTAACCCACTGAGGATCTGGCTCTTAAGAAACGCCACTAATGGACCTCCTGATCTTCCTGAGCAACCTCGCGGAGGGAAGGATCCTCCGGAGGAGACTCGAGGAGTCCCTCGTCAGGAATAGACCGAGAGCGAGGTTTCTCATATCTTCTCGAACATCCATCGGGGAATCCAAGGAGTCCGAGAGAGAAGAAGAAGAAGAATTTGAAGTAGAGAAAGACCCTCAGTCTGTCTAGGGAGGAACGGGTTCCTTAGGGAGATCCCTGGACCCCAAGGGGAGAGCTGGGAATTGGAGGTGGAGAGGGAGTGTGCCGCCTGGGGGCATGGGACCGGAGGTGGCACCGCCGTCGTGAGGCGGCTTCTCACTTCTTGGTGAGCTGAGCCTGCCTCAGCCCATCAGGAGGCCAGATTCTCCTGGAAGATCCACCGTGGCCTGGGGGGCGGTGGAGGAGGAGGGGGATAGCTGAATGGATGATATCCGTAGAAGGTGAGTATCCGAATCTGCCGCGTGGGAAGACCGGAGCTGGGTACTGGCAAGGCCGGTGGGGCTGTGCACCGGTACCGCGGCACAGGATATCTGGGCCCAGGTAAACCGCGCCGGATAGGACGGGCGGATCCCAGGGTACCAGAGGAGCTGTCAGGAGAAGACGGCTCAGTAGGGAACTCCACAAGCGATCGACTGTGATAGCCTGCGGGTGGAGGGCCCGATGGGGAGAGGAATATCCTACCGGCAGAGGGGTCAAGGTTGCGGGCCGGGCGCCAGATCCGTTCTGTAGGAGGGTGATCTGACGCGGAAAAAGCATCCTTGGCATCGCCTGGGACGGAGGGAAAAGTCCCCGGGTCAGGCAGGGGAATTGGGTCTCTGATGGCAGCGGAGGCTGCGGGAACCTGGGAAGACAGATCGATGCAGGGTCTGTCGAGGTCTTGAGGCTCCGGCGATGTCGGAGGAGCCGACGTACATTTAGGGGTTGGACCCCGCGGACGCCAGAGGAGCCGGCATCCGATTTCTAGGAGGTCCTCGCTTCAGGAGGTGGGCGAGGGTGGGAAGAGGCTCCGTCCAAGGGGGAAGATTGGTTGCAGTGCCGCCTCAAGGGTCGGGGCGCCTTAGCGGCCTTTCCTGGCAGACGCTGGAGGAGCCGACGTCTGCTTATGGGAGGCGCCCACCAGTAGCTGCCAAGCCCGCGGCAGTACAGGGGCGGAAGCCTCGCTTTGCCCGAGGCACTCCGGGCGGCTCAACGCCAACCAGACGGGCGGGCCGGACGCCTCCAAAGCCTTGGAGGCTGTCCGGGGATCCTCTCGCAGGAGACGCATTATCTAGCCGTGGCTCCAGCCGGAGTCAGTGAAGAGGAGGCCTTCTCCGTGCCTTCTTGTCCCGCTTCTTGTGTCCTTCAGGGGAGGTCGACCGCTGAAGTTTCTTCAACTCCATCTCCATTGCGGACATCTTTTTTGGAGATGGGCTTCCAAAGACTGCGTTGCGCCGCTCGTGGTGGCTGCGTTGAAATGCAGGCAACGCGGCACTTGTCCCATCATGCGGTCGTGGGCTCAAACAAAAAGGCAGAGAGCGAGTGACCGCTCAGGAGGCAGTTGCGTCCGCACGAGTCGCACTTATTTTTGAAGGACGCACATATAAACCAGCGCTCACCTGATGAATAAAATACAGAACACTGATACTTTCGGTAAAACCGACAAAGCAACAGGGCTGAGCTTACGAACTTCACCGCAAGGGGCTGCACGAGCTGATGGGAAAGAACTGGAAGGCGGGCATCCGGGACCGCCCCTTTATACCGACGTCATCTGACGCCGGTCACCTGACGTGGGGCCGGTCCCCGTCAGGGACTGCTAGCTAGAAATTTTTCCGTGGGGTCCTGCCGATGTCAGTCCTATATGTAATTACCTACTGCAAGAGCCCTCTCGAAGTAAGATCTTGGGATTCGTCCTCAGGGACACCCTGTTCTGGTGAAAAATTAAATAAGGCTCCTTACACATTAGAGCGTGTAGTTCGGAGATTCTTCTCGCCGAAGTAACAACAACCAAAAATAGCGTTTTCCACGACAGAAAACGCAGCTCGCAATCTGCGGCAGGTTCAAAAGGTGGCAGCGGAAGCTGCTCCAGGACAAAAGGTAGGTCCCAAGGAGGGACAGGATCCCTAATGGGTGGCCTAAGGTGGAGAACCCCTCTTAAGAAGGCCCAGGACGTATCCAACTGTGCTACCGTGCGTTGGCCTACCGGGCCGTGGTAGGCTGAGATTGCACAAAGGTGCACCTTTGATCAAGGAGGAAGCCAACCCTGATCGAAAAAGGAGAGCAGGTACCAGAACTAATTTCTCTGGACAGTCTAAAGGGAGAAGTTCAATGCTTGAGACCACAGGCAAAACCTACACCATTTCATGGCGATGTAGCGGTGTCGCCGGTTTTCTGGTGGCAGAAAGTATCGCCAACCTCTTGCGAGACCCTGACGTTAAAATGGCTATGTTCTCAGGAGCCAAGCGTGCAGGTTCAGTGAATGTAAGTCCGGTGGACTAGTGAACCCTCCTCCTGAGACAGTAGATGGGAGCTGATTGGCAAGGAAGGAGGTTCCTGGACAGGTGACTCGAGCGGAACCAAATCTATCTGGGCCAAAAAGGCGCTTATCAAAATCAGCATCGTGCTCCTGCGAAGTTTGAGAAGGACTCTCTGGATCAACGGGAAGGGAGGAAAGGCATAGAGGAATCTGCCCGCCCAGGAGAGGGACAACGCGTCTCGCCAGAAAACACCAGGCCCTGGATCTAGCGAGCAAAAATTGGGCAGTTTTGCGTTGGATGGGGACGCGAACAAATCCAATTCTGGAGTGCCCCATCTGTGAAACAGATCCTCTGCCACCTCCTGTAGAAGTTCCCACTCATGGACCCTGGCCTGGGAACGGCTCAGGCTGTCTGCGACGGTGTTGTCCACTCTGGGAATGTGAACTGCAATGAGGTTTGCGCCGTGTCATACTACCCATTCCCACACTCTCATGGCCTCCCTGCAGAGGGGGTAGGAGTGTGTGCCTCCTTGTTTGTTGAGGTAATACATCACCGCTGTATTGTCTGTTTGTAACAGAAGAGTACCCGGTGGAATGTCCGACTGGAAGGCTTGCAGGGCATAAAGGACCGCCATCTCTATTATGTTGATATGGAGATGAGCTTCCTGAGTAGTCCATGTTCTCTGAGACTTCACCCTTGCCTTGCTGTGCTCCCCACCCCAGCCCTGAGGCGTCTGTGGAGAGTGTTATCACCGGGGACGGCGCTGAGAACGGAACCCTCACAGAGAGGGTTCCTGGATCTAGCCACCATTGCCAGTCCCGAACCACGGCCTTCGTGATTCTGACTGGCTGCTGCAGATGGTCTTGCCTTTGGTCCCATTGCACTCTGAGCATCCACTGGGTTACCCGCATGTGAAGCCTTGCCATTAGGACTGTTGGAATGGCCACAGCCATGTGTCTGAGCAAGCGAAGGACCAATCTGGCTGGGACGGTCTTTTCGCTGATAGATCCCTTATGAGGGACCGGATGCATTCTCCCTGTCTTCAGGAAGAAAAGTTTCCTTTGGTGGTGTCCAGAACTGCCCTATGAATTGCAGTTTCTGGGACAGTACCAGGAGAGACTTCTCGTAGTTGATTAGGATGCCCAGAGACTGAAAAAGGATCTGGGTGTGCTGGATAGCTATCAACAGCGCCTCTTCGGAGGAGGCCATGAGAAGCCAATAGTCGAGGTACGGGAACACATAGTGGCCCTGTCTCCTCAGAGACGCTGCCACGACTGCCATGCACTTGGTAAAGACCCTGGGGGCTGATGACAGCCCGAAAGGAAGCGCTCGGAACTGCTAGTGGTGGCCGAGGAACTCGAAGTGCAGGAACCTCCTGTGCGCTTGAGCGATGGGGATGTGCAGGTAAGCCGCCCCATGTCCAGGGATGCCAGGAATGCATCCTCAGCATGGGGATTAGGCCCGGAGGGTCACCATGAAGCGCTTTGTAGGCACTCGACATATTGAGGTCGCTTAGGTCCAAGATTGGACGGAGGTCCCCTGTTTTCTTTGGAACCAGGAAGAAGTGGGAATAATTTCCTGCTCCTCCCTGGTTCACTGGGACGTGCTCCAAAGCTTCTTTCTGCAGCAGCGTGAGCACTTCTTGCCTGATGAGCAGGGCGTGCTGACCCGAGTAACAGGAGAGCAAAGGACTGAATTTGGAGGAAGAGATTTTCTTGAAGAATTCTCGGTTGAAGAAACGGTAGAACGAATTTCCTGATTGTCACACGCTAGATACTGACCGAAGGGTCGAGACATGCAAGTCGACGGCGGGAAAGAACTGGGGATTCTGGCGGGACCGCCTCCTTATGTACTACGCCTAATGTCGGGAGCGGGACCGACGTCGGAGGTGGTCCCTGCTGAAGACTGCTAGCTAGAAGATTTCCGTGGGGTCCTGATGCCTGCCGGCTTCAGTCCTAATGGTGTAACCTGCTGCAAGAGCTGTACCTCAAAGAAGATCTTTCTGTTAGTTCTAAGGACCACTTTATCTCTGTGAAAAAGAGATGAAATCAGGTTCCACTGACAGGGCTTGCAATTCACTGATACGTCTAGCAGAAGTGATGGCTACCAAAAACACAGTTTTCCAAGTCAAGTACTTAAGCTCTGCTGAGGACAAAGGCTCAAAAGGGGGGTTGCATAAGCTGAGCAATGCAAACATTAAGATCCAAAGCAGGAGCAGGAGCCCTAAAGGGGAGATTGGTGTGAAGCAATCCCTTGAAAAACGTACAGAATACAGGATGGGATGACAGTGAGGAAGACTTGCCCACCGACAGGAAAGCAGAAACAGCTGCCAAGTGTACCTTGCGAGTAGCTGGTCTGAGACCCAGGCCATTGAGATGGGCCATATAATCCAGAACCATAGGCAATTCAAGAGTCTGGAGAAATATTCTTCTTAGAACAACAAATGCTAAATTTTTTCCATTTGGAGTTGTAAGTCTTTCTGGTGGAGGGCTTTCGAGAAGCCTTAAGGATATCCAGAACCCCTTGGGAAAGATGCAGATCTGCAGACTAACTCTTCAAGAGCCAAGCCTTGAGATTGACAGACTGAAGATCGGGGTACCAAATCCTCCCCTGAGAGGATGTAAACAGGTTGTAATTCCTGGGAAGAGATGGGGGAAGATGGACTGCTAGGGACAGCAACAAGGGATACCATGGCTGCCTGGCCCAGTCTGGAGCAATCAGAATCACTTTGCATAGTTGTGACCTTATCTTGACTAACACTACGAAAAAGAGAGGGAAGGGGGGAAAGCATACAGAAATTTCCCTTCCCAGTTCAGAATCAGAGCATCCAGGGGGGACTGAGCCCAAGACTGGGAGTCTGCAACAAAATAGAGGACGTTGGTGATTGTCTGGGGCTGCAAAATGATCCATCTCTGGAGTGCCCCATCTTAAGAAAATCACCTTCAAAACCACAGGATCTAGGGCCCATTCGTGATGGCCCTGGGATATTCTGCTCAGTGCATCTGATAGAACATTGTCCTTCCCTGGCATGTGAATTGCTATCAGAGAGGTTTATAGGGAATAGGCCAGGGACCACAACTTCATTGCTTCTGTGCACAAGGCCATAGACTGAGTGTCTCCTTGCTTGTTGATGTACCACATGGTGGTGGTGTTGTCTGTTCTGACCTGAACCACCTTGTTCTGTACTGATTTGGAAAAAGCTTGCAGTGCCAGAAACACTGCTCTGAGTTCCAAAAGATTGATGTGTAGAAGAGATTCCTGAGGCGACCACAGTCCCTGGGTAGTAAGTTCCCCCAAATGGGCTCCCCAGCCCAGCAGGGAAGCATATGTGGTGAGGACCACAGAATGAGACTGAGTGGCAAATGGAACCCCTTGCCTCAAATTGTCCTGATCCTGCCACCATTGCAGGGATTGGATCAGAGTTCAAGTCACTGGAATTAGTTTGGTAAGGGAATCCTTTCTTTGGGACCAAAAAGCTCTTAAGTGGAACTGAATGTCCCTCATTTGGAATCTTGCGCCTTGGACCACTGCTGTAGAAGCTGCCATGTGACCCAGTAGCAGAAGAAAATGCCTTGCTGGTCGAGACACCTGAAGGCTGAATGAAGAGGCCAGTTCCATGAGGGCCCTTGCCCTTTCCAGGGGAAGAAAGCCTCTTGCTTTTACCATATCCAGCTATGCCCCTATGAAGGTGAGGAGCTGCACTGGTTCGAGAACTGACTTTGGTAGGTTGAGAAGAGATCCTGAAGAAGTGAGCACTTGCTGGGTCACTTGCAGGTGTGACTTGACTTGGTCTGGGGACTGGCCCACTATGAGCCAGTCATCCAAATATGGAAAAATGGAAATCTTTTGTCTTCTTAGGAAGGCAACAACTACTGCCAGGCACTTTGTGAAGACCCTTGGGGCTGATGTTAGGCCAACGGGCATTGCTCTGAACTGATAGTTGCCTGAGGGCAACTTGAACCTGATATACTTTCTGTGGGAGCACCTGATGGGAATGTGAAAGTAGGCATCTTTGAGGTCCAGGGAGGCTAGCCAGTCCCCTGGCCTTAGAGAGGGAAGGATAATTCCCCGAGTTATCATCTTGAACGTTGGCTTTAAAAGATGTTTGTTCAGGTATCTTAGGTCCAGGATGGGTCGCCACTCTTCTGTCTTTTTGGGGGTTAGGAAGTACCTGGAGTACAATCCTTTGCCCCAGTGTAGGGTAGGTATTCTATAGCTCTTAGAGTTTGGAGAGAAGAAACCTCTGCCTCTAGGGCAAGGGTTTCTGACAGATTTGCAGGTGGAAAAGATCTGGCTCTCATCTTGGGAAATTTTTTGAAGCCAAGAACCAGTCCCTGGCTTACTACTTCCAGGACCCACTTGTCTGATATAACAGACATCCAGTCCTGGACAAAGTAAGCCAGCCTGCCCCCTACTGGGATAGGAGAATCGACCCAGACCCAGAGGAGCTTTAGGCTGAGGGCTGGATGCAGACCTGCTCATCCCCCTTCTGCCTTTCCCTCTGAAGAACCCCCTCTGTGAAAAGGAAGAGGCCTGTGCTTGGTAAAAAGGCCTGCCCCTAGACTGCTGCCTTTGAGGGGTTGCCTGCCTCTCCTTGGCCTGAGCACTCCTGTAAGTGGTCCTGTATTCATCCATTTTCTTCATGTAATTATCCGTCTACTCCCCAGAGAATTACCCACTACAGGAAAATCCATGGCCTTAGCCTGGGTATCCTGAGAGAAGCTAGTACATTTGAGCCAAGCCATTCTCCGAAGAGCCACAGATGTAGCCATGACTCTTGATACATCACTGGAGTCTACAGCAGCATGAAACTGAACTTTTGATGCCTCAATTCCATCTGCAGCCACCTCCTCGGCAAGCTGGGGGGAAGCCTGTTTAGCCAGTGCCAGTACAGTGTCCCACCTGGACTTCCGGTACCTGGCTGCATAAGCCATATAATTAGCCTGCCTGAGTCCCAAGGATGATGCCACGTACTGCTTCTTTGCCATGACATCAGTCCTCCTGGAGTCCTTGTCTGGGGGGTGTGATACCAAGGGAATGCTTGCCTTATCACAGGCAGCAGCCTGTACAACCCCAACATGGCTGCATTGCTGATAAAGGAACTCCGTATCTGAGCCTGAAAGAGTATATCTTGTCCATTCTTCTATCCACAGGAGGTATGGAATTGGGAGACTTGAGAATTTTTTGTAACTGTTTCCCAAAGGATTTGTGGAGGGGAATAGACAGTCTCCTGGACTCTGGGATGTCCACCATCTCTACATAGTCAGGCTCTTCCTGATCCTCCACAGGAAGCTGGAGGGTATCAGCCACCTTTCTGTAAAACATGAAGTGTGAAGGGGACTCAGAAATCCTAGGAGGAGAAACACCTGAAGGTCTGTCTGGGGAGATGTCCGGGTCAATAGGCACATCGACTTTCACCATCACCATAATCATCTTCCAACTCTCCTTTCTCCTCAAACTCCGGTTCATAAAATTCTTCCAGGGTATAATCTGGAACTGGGGGAACCGACCAAACTGAACCCCTGCCAAAAGGTGCCGGATCAGTCGGAACCGAGCGAAGCGATTCCATATTACGAATTGCTTTGGCTATTTCATCGGCGGTCGGAGTATGAGATTCTGGATCCGAACCGGTCGATGTCTTTTCGTTTTCTTTTTGTCGGAACCAGTTCCTCAGAATCGGCTCTCCTTTTGCCCGAAGAAGTATCGCCCTGGTCAGAGGGCACTCCTTCTGGTTCGGTCGGAACCGAATGGGGCTGGCCATCTGGGTCAGCGGACTTCTCGGCCTCCCTTTCCCTCAGTCTACCTAATCTCTTTTCCAGGATAGAGTTGGGAAAATGTTTGCAAATTTGGCAGTCTGAATCAAGGTGGTCAAACCCCAGACAATAAACACAGGTGGTGTGGGGATTGGCCTTAGCAAAGACCTCCCCACACAGACTGCAGTGTTGAAACCCAGTGGGCCCGGTTTTTTTCTAGGGTTTCTCAGACATGGCCAACCTAATCAAAAACTTACCCTTTTTTTGGCAACCGCCAGGCAAGACTCCCCTGTCGGTTCCTGACCGTGTCACTGGTCTTGGAAAAAAAGTACTAAAACACGTTTTTTTTTTTTTTTAGAACCGATACGGACCGGTAACCACACACTAAAGTACAAATTTTACCTGAAATGATCGGTTCAGCCAAACTGATCCACACTTTTTACAAGTTCCACACAGAAAAACAGAACAACCCTATCTAGTACTCATGGTACCACAGACAGAGACTTGAACTGACTATGCGGAAACAACAATTTCGGTAGAAAAACCGACCGAAAACAGACACTTCAACCGACTTTGAACCAAGCAGCAGGAGAAATCTCCGGAGCGACTGTTCAGTGAGGCGGAGTAAAGAATCTGATGGTTACAGTTCGAACAGACAGACAGAGGCTTCAACCGAGCTCGAGATGAACATTCTATGCCATGCATAGAAAAGTTAACTCTTTGTTCTCCGGGGCAGTTTAAAGGCTGGTGCTAACTGCAATTGTCAGAATACAGCAAGACTTCATGTCATTTGACTCATTTCTGACCAGCGCTCTGTGTTCCCTTGGATAATGGGATGGGGGCGGTAGCCTGTCTGACGGAATGGAGTCAAACTCTATGGAGTGCCCTAACTCCATGAGATAGAGTACCCACTGATTGGAGGTCACCTGACCCCACGCATCCGCGTAGAGGGAAAGCGACCTCCGACCAGCTCCCCTGACAGAGTGTCTAGGGAAGCCGGGTAGCCTGTATAATCAGGCGGCGGGAGGGAGGGCAGCAGTGGCTGCTTTGGCCTGTCTAGAGGCGGAGGGAGAAGATCCTCTGGCTTCTCCCTGCGACGGAAGCCGCCTCGCTGCGATTGCTGGTGGAAGCAAGGCTGCTGTCCCCCATGGCCATGAAAAATAGGCTTACGAGCTCGCCCGTTTCGGGCAGTACATGAACTGCACGGATCGGATAGCCTTTCTGGAGTCCTGCAGCCTGGTGATGATCCACTTCGTGCCTTCGCTAAAGAGCGCGGAGCCTCTAAAGAGAGCATCCAGAAGATTGGTTTGGACATCTGGATTGAACCCCAAAGCCACGCATGGCGTCTGAGGCAAATGCCAGTGGCGGCCACCCTAGAGGAAGTGTACGCACAGTCATAGGCCGACCGCAGAACATGGGTACCCACAGCTGAGCCAGTCTGTAAAATCTTGGCAAGCTCTACCCATTGAGGGCAATCAAGCATGCTCTGCACAATGTCCAATCCTTGTTCCCAAAGAGCGTGCTGGAAATGAACCATGTGTGTCAGGAAGTTGAGACTCCCGATACTGCAGGGCACAGCAGAGTACACCTTACAACCCTTAGAATCCAGCTGCTTTGAATCCATGTCAGGTGGCTGGGTGCTCAGATATTTGGGCCTCTGCGAATGGTCATGAGCCGAAGTCACCAGAGTATGCAGCAGGTGGTTCAGCCAAAAGAAAAAATTACTCACCTTAGTAATTGCTTTTCTTCTCATGGAGTCTTGCTATATTAGGACCTTTGCAGTATGCCCCTGGCTTTTGACTGCCCCGGAGATGAAATAGTTAACTCCAGAGAAATCTGGAGTTCTACAGCGCGAGGGCGCTTATTGAAAGCTCTATCTGGGTTGTTTGAACCCAAACTGTCAGGTTCTTTACGAGGCTAAACTAACATAGCAAGTCTGTGTGGAAAAGCCTTACACTAGCCATTGGCTACCTACTAACAGTAGAACCACAAAACACAACACCAATAAAGAAAAACAGTATCACGTATTATTGTTAGGATAATCTTGACAATCACTACTAAGGCCCCTCTGCCCAAAGACTCAAGTCCAGAGAGGGCCCAGCCACCAATTAACAAAAACAGAAACTAGCTAGTTCCTAACCCAAGAAAGAAAAGAAGGGGGAAGACTAGAAGCTAAACAGGCATGACACAGTGCTTGCACCAATTTGCCAACCCCATACCCAAGTAGGGATTCTGAGAGGGGTAGGAGGGAGGGTTGTCCTAATATAGCAAGACTCCATGAGAAAAAAAGCAATTACTAAGGTGAGTAATTTTTTCTTCAAACACCATGAAGTCTTGCTTATATTAGGACCTTTGCAGAGTACACAGCAGTACCCCCATGGAGGAGGTCAGAACCTACTTAGGAAATAGGCTCTGCAGGACAGCTGTGCCAAAGCGGGCATCTCTCCTGGACTGGACGTCCAGGGAATAATGCTTAGTGAAAGTGTGGACTGTCTTCCAGGTAGCAGCTTGACAGATTTCCAAAATGGGAATATCTCTAGCAGCCGCTAGAGATGCAGCTGTACCCTGGTGGAATGAGCCCTCAGACCTGAGAGGCCTGCCTGCCATTTTTGATAACAGAACTGGATACAAGAGACAATCCACCTAGCAATCGACCTCCTAGTAGCAGGCCTCCTTACCCACATCTCCATAGGTAAGGAAGAGCTGGAGGATTCGAACCTGTGACCCTTGATGCGATCCAAATAATAGCTAAGGGCTCTTTTTCGTCCAAACTGTGCAAGCTTCTCTCACCAGAAGAGGAGTGCTCAGTAAAAATACTGGACGAGAGATGGATTGGTTAAGATGAAAATCTGAAACCACCTTAGGTAAAAACTTTCTGTTAGTCCTGAGGATCACTTTATCTCTGTGGAAAGAAATGAAATCCTCTTCCACTGACAAGGCTTGCAATTCACTTATACGCCTAGCAAGTGATAGCCACTAGAAAAACAGTTTTCAAGTTAAGAACTTGAGATCTGCGAATCCAGAGGCTCAAAGGAGGTTGCATTAGCTGGGCAATGCAAATATTCAAGTCCCATGCAGGGTTGGTTCCGAAAGGGAGGATTAGTATGAAGTAACCCTTTGAAAAATTTGGCAAACACAGGGTGAGAAGAAAGAGAAACTGGTTTCCTGCAGAAATAAAACTGAAACAGCTGCCAAATTAACCTTTAAGGTAGCTGGTTTGAGGCCTAAGGAATTTAAGTGGACCAGGTAGTCCAACAAAATAGGCAGGTCAGCTGATTCTGGGGTGATTTGCCTCTCAGAACACCAAAATGAGAATCTCTTCCATTTAGAATTATAAGTGGCTCTAGTGGAAGGCTTTCTGGAGGCCTTCAAAATATCCAAGACACCTTGAGAAAGGTGTAAATGAGCAACTCTAACTCCTCAAGAACCAAGCCTTGAGGTGGAGGAGTTGAGATCCGATACCACACTCTCCCTGTGCACAGGTCAGCAGGTCGTGAGCCCTGGGCAAGGTCAGGGAGGTGGAATGATAGGGACAGAAGAAGAGGGTACCAAGGCTGCCTGGCCCAGTCTGGAGCAATCAGAATCACCCTGCAAGGCTGAGTTCTGATTTTACTAAAACCCTGAAGAGTAGAGGGAACGGAGGGAAAGCATAGAGGAACTTTCCCTCCCAATCCAGCTGAAAGGCATCCAGGGGGACTGACCCCAGAACTGGGGGCCTGCAGCAAAACAGGGGAAGTTTGTGGTTGTCTGGGGCTGCAAAAAGATCTATCTGAGGAGTTCCCCAGCTGGCAAAGATTGACCCCAGCACTTGAGGGTTCAGAGCCCATTCGTGATGGCCCTGAGAAATCCTGCTGAGGGCGTCCGCTAGGACATTGTCCTTCCCTGGGAGGTGAACCGCTATCAGAGAGGTGTTCAGGGAATAGGCCAGAGACCACAACTTCATTGCTTGATGCATAGGGCTGAAGGGCGAGTGCCTTGCTTGCTTGATGTACCACATTGTTGTGGTATTGTCTGTCCTGACTTGAACAACTTTGTTCTGGACAGTTTCTGAAAAACCTGGAGAGCTAGGAAGACAGCTCTGAGCTCCAGCAGATTGATGTGAAGCAGAGATTCCTGGGGGACCAAACTCCCTGAGTTGAAAGGTCGCCCAGGTGAGCCCCAACCCAACAGGGACGCATCCGTGGTGAGGATGAGGGAGTGAGGACAGGAAGGAATGGGACCCCTGAGGACAGGTTGCTCCGATCCAGCCACCACTGGAGAGCTAGGATCAGAGTCTTGGTCACTGGGACCAATTTGGTGAGGGTCCCTCCTTTGAGACCAATAGGACCTCAAGTGGAACTGAATGTCCCTCATCTGAAATCTTGCCCCTGGCACAACAGCTGTAGAGGCAGCCATGTGCCCCAGGAGTTGCAGAAAGTGCCTTGCTGGTCGAGAGACCTGCATGGAGAAAGAAGATGCCAGGGCAATGAGTTTGTCCACTCTTTCGGAGGGGAGGAATGCCCTGGCTAACTTTGTGTTCAGCTCTGCACCTATAAAAGTTAGTACCTGAACTGGTTCGAGAACTGACTTTGAACATTCAGCAGGAACCCCAGAAAGGTGAGGAGTTCCTGGGTGATTTAAAGTGGGATTTTACCTGCTCTGATGACTGACCCACAATAAGCCAGTCGTCCAAGTAGGGAAACACAGCTATCCCTTGTCTTCTTAAGTGGGCCACTACTACAGCTAGACATTTTGTGAAAACTCTTGGAGCAGAAGTGAGTCCGAAGGGCATTGCCCTGAACTGGTAGTGGCCCGAGGGCAGTTCGAACCTGAGGTACTTTCGGTGAGAGGCCCTGATTAGAATATGGAAGTAGGCGTCCTTGAGGTCAAGGATAAGCTAGCCAGTCCCCTGGCCTCAAGGATGGCAAAATCATTGCTAAAGTCAGCATTTTGAACTTTGGTTTTACAAGATGCTTGTTCAGAAATCTTAAATCCAAGATGGGCCACCAGTCTCCTGTCTTTTTTGGGGTCAGGAAGTACCTTGAGTAAAGACCCTTGCTCTGGTGGCAGGGGACCTCTCACTGCTTTGCAGTCCAAAGAGAGGAAACCTCGCTTCTAGTGCGGGGTTTCTAAAAGACTTGAGGGAAAGTGCCTGGCTCTCATCTTGGGAAACTGTTTGAAACTGAGAACCAAGCCTTGGCTTACCACCTCCAGAACCCATTTGTCCGAGGTTAGGGACAACCAGTTCTGGCAGAAATAAGCCAGTCTGCCCCCCACCGGTACAGGAGAGTCGGCCCCAGACACCCCGTCAGGGTGCCTGCTTGGCAGGAGCAGCTTTAGGTTGGGGAGAGGGCCTGTCTGTGCCCCGTCTGCCTCTGCCTCTGAAAAATCCTCTCTGTGCAAAAGCAGAAGAAGCCTGGAATTGGTAAAAAGGCCTATTGTAAGGCCTGCCTCTACCCCTGGGGGCATGCCTATGTTGAGTGGCATGCCTTTCCTTAGCTTGGCACTTTTGTAAGTAGTTCTGTATTCATCCATCTTTTCATGTAATTTTCTGTTTGTTCTCAAACAGAGAATTTCTATAACAGGAAAATCTATAGCCTTTGACTGGGTATCTTGGGACAGATTAGTGCATCTGAGCCATGCCAACCTACGGAGAGCTACAGAAGTGGCAATGACCCTAGAGGAAACATCATTAACATCAACAGCAGCATGAAATTGAACTTTAGAGGCTTCAATGCCATCAGCAGCCACCTGTTCCAACTCACTAGCCAGCTGGCCATGGGCCTGCTTGGCCAACTGCAATATAGTGTCCCATCTAGATTTCTGATATCTAGCCACATAAGCCATATAATTAACCTGTCTGAGTCCCAAAGAAGCTGCCACATACTGTTTTTTCGCCATGGCATCAATCTTCCTGGAATCCTTATCAGGAGGATGTGAAGCCAGGGAATATGCCTTGTCACAGGCTGCAGCTTGCACCACACCTACATGACTACACTGTTCAGTAAGGAAGTCTGTATTAGGGCCTGACAACGTATACCTTCTGTCCATTTTTTATCTACAGGAGGGACAGAAAAGGATTTTTAAAATCTTAGTGGTTTGTCTCCTAAATGACTTATGTAAAGGAATAGACAACCTTCTAGCCTCTGGAATATCCATCATTTCCACATAGTCAGGCTCCTCTTGCTCATCCACAGCCTCTTCTAAGGGAGCTGGAGAGTTTCTGCTACTTTTATAAAATCTGAAATGAGATGGGACTCAGACAATAAAGGGAGACTCAAGGGTCTGTCTGGAGAAATGTCCAGTTCTATTGGCACTTCCAGACCTTCCCAATCACAATTACAATCATCAAAATCTTCCTCCCTCCTGTGGTTCATAAAAATCCCCAACATCATAATCCTGAACCACTGACCTGAACGAGACCCCTTTTTCCAACCAGAGAGGGTTCAACAAGTCCCTGAGACAAAGACTGGACAATCTGTATGGCTTTAGCTATTTCTACAGCAGAAGGAGAGACAAAACTGGACTCCACATAGCTGATTTCTTTGTCCCTTTTGCTTTGACTGGTTCCTCAGGACCAGCCTTTCTTTGGCCCGAGGAAGTATGGCCCTAGTCAGAGGGCACTCCCTCTGGTCCAGCCGTAGCTGGGCCGGGCTGGCCATCCGGGTCAGCGGACTTTTTGGCCTCTCGTTCCCTGAGCCTGCCCAATCTCTTTTCCAGGGTGGCTGCAGGGAAATTCTTACATATCTGTCAGTCTGACAGGAGGTGGTCAGCCCCCAGACAATAGACACAAGTGGTGTGTGGGTCAGCCTTGGCAAAGGCTTCCCCACAGACATCACAGTGTTGAAACCCAGTGGGCCCGGTTTTTCTTTTGGGTTTCTCAGACATAATGCCAGCCTAACCAAACTTGTCCTTTGTTTCAGGCCTTGCCAGGATAAGACACCCTTATCAGTCCCTAACCGTGTCACGGGTATTTGAAAAAAACACTTTTAATTGCAGGTTTTTTTAGGACCGATAAGAACCGGTGCCTCACTCTAAATGCAAAGAAAACAATTTTTAAAGAAACTGATCGGTTCAGAGCGAACCGATAATGAGTTCCACACAGACTAAAATTATTTTACTTACGGTTACCAGATAGAGCTTTAAACAGAAAACTGCAGTAATTTTAAACACTTTCTCGTTAAATGAACCGATAAAAATACTTTAAACCGCAAAGCGAACGAAATGAAGGAGCTGGTCTCCGGGCGTCTGTTCAAGCAGCGGAGTAAAGAATCTAACAGTTTGGGTTCAAACAACCCAGATAGAGCTTTCAATAAGCGCCCTCGCGCTGTGGAACTCCAGATTTCTCTGGAGTTAACTATTTCATCTCCGGGGCAGTCAAAAGCCAGGGGCATACTGCAAAGGTCCTAATATAAGCAAGACTTCATGGTGTTTGAAAGGGGTGGTCCAAAGGTGCCCGGTAGAGCCGATGAGCCTTTTCCGGCATGGCCGAGGAAAGAGGCTGCTTCCAGGTCACGCGCATCACATCCTGAAAGGTGTCGACCATGGGAGGGATGACCACCAGCTTTGAATCTTTTTGGCGGAGGTATTTAGCCAACTGCAGTCGCTCGGGGGTCCAGGGCCTCAGTGACCCAACCCATGTTGGCCTGGAAGTGACTCATCTCCATGAAGCTTGGGCCATCAGGAGGGGATTTGGGAAGACCCTCAGTGTCCCCTAGGTCTGGCTCCGTGTAGGCATCAGAAGTCGAAGAGTTTGAGTCTACATAGGAGTCCAGTGTGGAAGAGGATGAGGGACTACATCTCTTCCTTTTGTGCCTCCTGTCCAGTGAGGGAATGAAAGAGCGGGAGGAACTACTGGCCCTAGCCCTCCTAGACTTCTTAGCCAGTTTCTTAGGAGGGGGCTCCTCTTCCGCCCACCACCCGTCAGTTCAACATTGACAGGGTCAGGAACTGGCACCTGTGTGAGGGAGGATGCGCCCGCTGGGAGATCCTTCTTAACAGTATCCCACCAGTGGGAGAAGAGCTCCTTTACCTGACAGAGGTTCAGCTTAGGAGAACTGGGTGTAGGTGGAGGAGCACCCAAGCCCAAACCGGTGTCGGTCCTGCCATCAGGGGGTACTGGCGTCTGGTCCGCGCCCTTATCGGCTGAAGGGGGATGTCGGGATGGCATCAGCACCCCCCCAACATCTGGGTCAGGCGGACCAGCAACCGAAGAGAAGGGGTACCAGAGCTGACGGGTGTCGCCAGGGTAACTGGCATCGGGCAAACTACAACGGGCAGCAGGAGAACCAGCGCCGGGACAAGGGCCAGAGAGGCCATGGGCGGATGTCGATCTGACATCAGCTTCTCTTTATGCACAGACGGTCATCCTTCAGCGGCATGAGCCTTATGACGGTCGGCTTTCTGGCCGCTGGACTTCTTGACTGAGCGTCGGTCTGTAGCCGGGGCAGGTGCCAGTTGGATTCTCGTGATTTTGGCGGCAAAGAGGAGGCCCTGCCGCCAGAAGACCCAGAGGCCTTGCTCGACTCCCGGGAGTTGGCCTTCAAGGCAGAGACCGAGTGGGAGGAGACCTTACCTGTGCCCGATTTCTCGGTGGGCTGATGAACCTTCAGTGGCTGGAGGGTGGCAGATAACCTGGACTTCGAGCCGGAAAACCTATGCTTGGAATGAGACCTTACACAGTCTTGCTCCTGGTGCTTATGAGGCTTGTAGGCTGGTGGAAGATCATATTCCCCCGAGGAGGAGGCCCGTTCCATGGCAGCAAGTTTGGTCTTGGCGAGGTAGGCCGCGAGAGACTTCTGGTGCCTGAACCGCGTCCACGAATTAAAGGCCGGACAATGAGGACAGGTGTCGGTGTCGTGGTCGGGCCCCAGGCAATAAAGACACGCCAAGTGACCATCTTTGGCAGGTATCAGTCGCCCACAAGTGTACTTGTTGAGATGAGATGACAGGCGCAATAACTAGTGAAAAGAAAAAATTACTCACTTTAGTAATGTTTCTTCTAATGGAGTCTTGCTGTATTCTGACTATTGCAGTTAGGTCCTGCCTTTCAACTGCCCCGGAGAACAAAGAGTTAAACTTTCCATGGCCAGCATGGAATGTTCACTGTGAGCACGGTTGAAGCCCCTGTCTGCTGCTGTTTAAACTCCAACCGTCAGATCTTTACGAGCAATACTCACTAGAAGTTCTGTATGGAAACTGAAACTCACACTAGCCAACTGGCAGCTAAATTTATTAAAAGGTTTTTTTGGCTTCAAAGCAAAGACTCAAGTCAGGAATCCCAAAAAACACAACACACCCCCAAAGTAAAGAAGGGTGAAAAAGGGACACCCCTAGGGTGCCAACACTGCTCCTGCCTGCCCACATCCCAAAAACTAGGTTCTGAGAGGGGAGGCGGGGAGGGGGTCAGAATACAGCAAGACTCCATTAGAAGAAACATTACTAAGGTGAGTAATTTTTTCCTCAAACAACATGAAGTCTTGCTGTATTCTGACATATGCAGACTACCAAGCAGTACCTCCATGGAGGAGGGACAGAACCTACTTTGGGAATAGGCTCTGAAGTACTGCTGTGCCAAACCGAGCATCACTCCTAGCCTGGATATCCAGAGGGTAATGCTTGGTGAAAGTATGGACTGTTTTCCAGGTGGCTGCTTGACAAATTTCTAAGAGGAATATCCCTGGCAGCAGCCAGGGAAGCAGCTGTACCTCTTGTGGAATAAGCCCTCATGCCTGAGGGTGGAGTTCTACTCAGTTTTTCATAGCAGAATTGTATACAAGAAACAATCCACCTGGCAATAGATCTCTTACTGGCAGGTTTGCCTTTACCAACTTCTCCATAAGTGAGGAACAACTGGAGGGATTCAAACCTGTGACCCTTGGTACACTCTATGTAGTAGCTAAGGGCTCTTAACATCCAAACTGTATAGCCTCCTCTCTCCCGAGGAGGAATGGTCAGTGAAGAAAACAGGGAGAGATACAGACTGGTTGAGGTGGAAATCTGAAACCACTTAAGAACTTTGTTAGTTCTAAGGACCACTTTATCTCTGTGAAAAGAGATAAAATCAGATTCCACTGAAAGGGCTTGCAATTCATTGATACGTCTGGCAGAAGTAATGCTGAGGACAAAGGCTCAAAAGGGGGTTGCATAAGCTGAGCAATGCAAACATTAAGGTCCCAAGCGGGAGCAGGATCCCTAAAGGGGGGATTGGTGTGAAGCAATCCCTTGAAAAGCTTACAGAATACAGGATGGGATGACAGAGAGGAAGACTTGCCTACTGACTGGAAAGCAGAAACAGCTGCCAAGTGTACCTTGAGGGTAGCTGGTCTGAGGCCTAGGGCATTAAGATGGACCATATAATCCAGAACCATAGGCAATTCAGCAGAGTCTGGAGAAACATTCTTAGAACACCAAATGCTGAATCTTTTCCATTTGGAGTTGTAAGTCTTCCTGGTGGAAGGCTTTCGAGAAGCCTTAAGGATATCCAGAACCCCTTGGCAAAAGATGCAGATCTGCAAACTAACTCTTCAAGAGCCAAGCCTTGAGATTGAGAGACTGAAGATTCGGGCACCAAATCCTCCCGAGAGGATGTTAACAGGTTGTAATTTCTGGGAAGAGACAGGGGAAGGTGGACTGTTAAGGACAGCAACAAGGGGTACCATGGCTGTCTGGCCCAGTCTGGAGCAATCAGAATCACTTTGCATGGTTGTGACCTTACCTTGACTAACACCCTGAACAGGAGAGGGAAGGGGGAGAAAGCATACAGAAACTTCCCTTCCCAGTTCAGAATCAGAACATCCAGGGGGACTGAGCCCAAGACTGGGGGTCTGCAGCAAGAGAGAGGGAGGGAGTTGGTGATTGTCTGGGCCTGCAAAAAGATCTCTGGAGTGCCCTATCTCGAGAAAATCACTTTCAAAACCAGAGGATCCAGGGCCCATTCATGATGTCCCTGGGATATTCCGCTGAGTGCATCTGCTAGGACATTGTCCTTCCCTGGGAGATGAACTGCTATCAGAGGTTTGCAGAGAATAGGTCAGGCACCACAACTTCATTGCTTCTGTGCACAAGGCCGTAGACAGAGTGCCTCCTTGCTTGCTGATGTACCACATGGTGGTGGTGGTGTCTGTTCTGACCTGAACCACCTTGTTCTGTACAGATTTGGAAAAAGCTTGCAGTGCCAGAAACACTGCTCTGAGTTCCAAGAGATTGATGTGAAGCAGAGATTCCTGAGGTGACCACAGTCCTTGGGTGGTAAGATCCCCCAAATGGGCTCCCCAGCCCAGCAGGGAAGCATCTGTGGTGAGTATCACTGAATAAGACTGAGTGACAAATGGAACCCCTTGTCTCAAATTGTCCTGATCCTGCCACCATTGCAAGGCTTGGATCAGGGTTCGAGTCACTGGGATTAGTTTGGTAAGGGAATCCTTTCTTTGGGACCAAAAGGCTAAGTGGAACTGACTGTCCCTCATTTGGAATCTTGCTCCCTGGACCACTGCTGTGGAGGCTGCCATGTGACCCAGTAGCTGAAGGAAATGCCTTGCTGGTCGAGACACCTGAAGGGTGAATGAAGAGGCCAGTTCCATAAGGGTCCTTGCCCTTTCCAGGGGAAGGAAGGCTCTTGCCTTTACCGTATCCAGTTCTGCACCTATGAAGGTGAGGAGCTGCACTGGTTCAAGAAATGAAAATGACGTTCCTACTGTGATTCTTGATCTTCTCTTGTATCTTCACCATTCATTACTGCTTGGGTGTAAGCCGGAGGCGTGCACACGTCACGGAAGCTTTTTTTAAAAAAAGCTAAGTGCTTAAGTGCCGCCTCGGGAGTGGCGTCATGGTCATGCGCGAGGCGGCCGTTAGTGTGACGACTCCTCCTCCAACTCAGTTCTGTGAGCCGGAGAGGCAAAAGCGACATAGAAAGAGAGACAGCGAGGCAAGGTAGCCAAGGGATAGCAAAGTAAGGAAGAATGAACTGAAAAGGAATAAGCGATGAAGAAAGGACAGAGGAGATAAGGACATTCCTAACCTAGGGACTTGGGGCCTCCTTACCTGGGTGACTCTAGGAGGAGAGAGAAGGAAGGAGAAGGAATGAGGAAGAAAGAAGAAGGAGAAGAAGAGGAAGAGAAAGATGGGATGTTGAAGAGACCAGAATGCCCAACGAGCATAGTTAGCTGAAAAGCTTAAGGCTCGATTAGCAGGGGAGCAAGAATCCCCGGTGATAGGGCTGAACAGAAGGTTCACCGAACCCGCTAGACAGACTCAGAAGGGCATAGTCCTTGACCTCAACATGCCATGGTCCTTGATCCTAACTTCGGGCTCCTGGCCGAGAAAAGGCCTTTAACTGGAGGACACCACGAGTAGGAAAAGGATAAATCCTAGGCAGCATGTAAGAGCTGCTCAAGGGTTTGAAATAGAAATCTAGGCCTTTCAGGCGGTTTATAGGTATTGAAATTGAACTCAATCGGACCTGCCAAGGCAGGGCCAGAGCTTAGTCTGGCGAGGTGGTCATGGTTAGCACTGCTTTTCTGCAAAACTATCCAAGAAGGACATTGAAGGAAAATAATTAACTACATTATTATAAGAAAGAATTTTTCTTTCATTTCTTTTCCCTTTTTTTTTTTTTTGACAGAGCATAACTTGCAGGCTTAGGAACATGACCTATAAGCCAGGGGATTGCCTTTCAGCAGTCGGAGAGAGTTCCCTCATTTTTTTTTTTTTAGAAAGGGAAAAATAATCGTACCCGTTCCTCTGCTCTGCAAGGCAAGAATAAAGGGGGTTGTGATTCTAGGGCTTAAGAGCTGGTAGCAGGGAATTGCGGGACTAAAACTGTATAGACAGAGTCAGGCAGGAGCCCCCAGGAGTATCTCGCCAGAAGGTATGGCAAAGATATAGGTGTGCAGCTTGATCCCCACACCGCAATTCTAGCAAACGGCCCAAGAATCTTAGAGTAAATAATTTTCTGGATTAGAATTAAGGCCCCCAACAAAAAATTTTTTTTGGTTTTGGAAAAATTGGAAAGTAATTTCCCTTTTTTTTTTTTATTTTTATTATATTTGCAGAGAGAGGAAGGAGACGGGAGGGGGAGAAGCCACAGGAGGAGGCCACTGAGGGGATGGTGGGCGGGGTCAGTAATGAATGGTGAAGATACAAGAGAAGATCAAGAATTACGGTAGGTACGTAATTTTCATATCTTCCCTTGTCAATCTTCACCATTCATTACTGCTTGGGTGAGTACCAAGCTCCTCTTCCCCCAAAGGGGGAAGGGTAAAGACCCTGAGGGAACAAGACCCCCAGCCTCCTGTTGGTGAGAAACAGAAGGGGAAGACCCTGGCTTATTCACAGAAGCCTAAGTGGGAGAAGAGCTAGGAGGTGCCTCCCGAGGACGCGAGGAGATGGAGAGAGCCCTGCAAAAGCCTCCTAGCTCTAGAGGAGAGAGACAGGTCCCCCAGAAGGCAGCGCGAATCACCCTACGCCGGGCCAGGGGTGACAACCTTGAGAGACAAAGCCATGCTGTCCGCCTAATGCAGATCGCTGTCCCCGCAAGCCTGGAAGCCACCTCATTGGCGTCGTAAGATGCCCTTGCTTGGTGTCTTGCCAGCTCCAGGCCTACCACGGAGAGAGCAACGGCTTATCTGGTTTTCTCTGTATCAGGCATTGATGCCAAAAGCTGGGACATCATCGACCACAAATGCTGGTTGTAGGCAGCGTGGTGAGCCTGATGTGATGCAATACAGGCAACCGCACGAGAAGAAGAAAACACTCTTCGCCCCCAACGGTCGAACTGCAGAATGTCCGGATCCGGTGGGCGGTCGTGCGCCAGGCAGCGGCGCCCGGAAGGAGTGTCCAGGTAGACCAAACCAGAGGGGGTTGGGAAGGGTACCTAGAGACTCAGAGGGTGCACAATACCTTCGCTGACAGTCAGCGGGGCTGGAAAAGAGCGGCTGGGGACTGCCAGGACCGGATAGAGCGCCTCCTGGAAGGGATAGGCCAGGAAGGTACCACCAAATGCTGGGCACTGAATTCACTGAGGAACTCACGCGTCCCCGTTCGGGTATTGCTCTCCGAACATAGGAAATCCTAAGATCCTCACCATCCTCGAAGGAAACGCTGATATTCCGTGAAATCAGCATCGGAGGAGAGATGAGCAGGGGGTTCCTCTCCCTCAGAGGAGGGAGACGAGGATGGTGGGGAGCTGGAATGCCCAGAAGACTCTTGCGGCGGTGGGGAGAGTCGAAAGACCCGCTCATGCATGTATCTAACATATGAGGGGAAGGCCGCCGCAGAACCTCTGAACTGCTCCCAAGATAACGGACCCGTAGGACCGACATGGCCTGGGAGCGGGGGTGGTGGAGGCAGAGAGATGGGAGAGGGGCACCTACAAGGAGGCAACAGATCTCTGCCAGGGCTCTGGAATCCGGGGAACGGAGCCTAGCTGGAGGAGTCCCGGACAGCAGACCAGGCAGAAAATGGAACTCTGGGGAAGCGGAGCCTGGAAGAGCCCAGGGAGAACCTCCCCTGTGAGACGCTGGGACTGCATGGATCCAGAAGGGCAGCCCGCAACGCCGCGGAGGCACCCTAGAGCCCCGGAGGGAGGGGGCGGGTTCGGCGCCACGGCTCCTGTGCCCCGAGGTGGCCAAAGAAGACCGAGGCCCGATCCTCTGCCCCTCAACCCTCGGACTCTGAGAGGCCCTTCTCTCGACAGCAGCATTCCCCATCCCCGAGCAGCACCAGGGGTAGCTGTCACCGCCCTCCGAGGAGGAGCCTCCCTCTGTCACCCCCGCCTCCTCCCGGGACCCCGCCGCCCCAGCCGGGGAGCCCCAGGAGAGGACGGAAGGGGGGACAGAGGAAGGGGTCCACTGCGCCGCCTGGTACCTCTAGCCACAGGGGACCCAGACTCCGAAGAGTGGGGGTGCCAGGATGGGTCCATGTCTGAATCATCGTCCTCCGAGGAGGACGAGACCAGCTGGACCTCGATGCTGGCCACCCCAGGGGTCCCAGAGGCACCGGTACCAATGGCGGCGCCGCTCGCTCCCCCAACGCTGGCAACAGCCAGGCCCGACTCCCAACCACCCACGGCGCCGGCAGGACAAACGGCACCGGAAGGAGGCAAGAGCAAGCCAACGGTGCCGCGAGGTGAGGCAGCGCCGTCATGATCATCGGCGCCGAGACCCAAGGCGGTGCCGCCAATGGCGCCACCATGATCACCGGCGCCGCGAATGGCGCCGGGATCCAAAACGGCGCCGAAAGGCAGCGTCGAGGGTCCACCGGTGCCAGGCCCAGAAGTCGGGGGCCTTGACACGGGGGAGCCTGCACCTCCGAGGAGGTGACTGCCGAGGTGGTGGGCGCGCGCCCTGGAGGGACCACGACGCCCTCGACACCGCAGAAGGGGCCTCCTCGCAGCAAGAAAAGACGAGGAGACCCCTCCTCCTCGGACCATAGGCCCAGGAGGGGACCTGGGGAAGGCCAGAGACCTACCTGAGAGTCCTCGAGCGACGCCGTCTCCCGGAAGGTCGGGCGGGCCTTGCCGAGCTTGAACGCGCGGACTTAGAGGACACGGCGGTCCATGGAGAAACAAGCGTCGCACGAATCCATATCATGGTTGGGTCCCAGGCAACGAAGACAGACGTCATGCCGGTCCGAGACGGAGAAATGCCGGCCACAGGAGCACCGACGCATAGGGGCGCGGCCTGTCTTGGAAAAACGCTTAGCTCTGGAACCGGACATAACGCGAAACTATTGACAGAAAAACAGTAGGAAACACACCCGGCGCCGATTTAGGAAGAAAAGGAACAGTCTTACCAGTTGGCGTCGAGTGTGCGGGAAAAATCAGGAGTCGTGACGCAGTTAGCAGAAGAGCGCTTCGTGACAGGTGCTGCCTCGACGGTGGGAGAAACAGAACTGAGTTGGAGGAGGAGTCGGTCGCTACTAACGGCCGCCCCTCGCGCATGACGTCACTCTTGAGGGCGGCGCCGTTAGGACTAGCTTTTTTAAATAAAAAAAAAGCTCCTGTGATGGGTGCGCGCCTCCGGCTTACACCCAAGCAGTAATGAATGGTGAAGATTGACAAGGGAAGATCTGACTTTGGTAGGTTGAGAAGAAATCCTAAGGAAGTGAGCACTTGCAGATGTGACTTGACTTGGTCTGGAGACTGACCTACTATGAGCCAGTCGTCCAAGTAAGGGAAAATTGAGATCTTTTGTCTTCTTAGGAAGGCAACTACTGCCAGGCACTTTGTCAAAACCCTTGGGGCTGGTGTTAGGCCAAAGGGCATTGCTCTGAATTGACAGTGGCCTGAGGGCAACTCGAACCTGAGGTACTTTCTGTGGGAGCGTTAAAGTAGGCATCTTTGAGGTCCAGGGAGGCTAGCCAGACCCCTGGTCTTAGAGAGGGAAGGACAATTCCCAGAGTTACCATTCTGAACTTTGGCTTTAAAAGATGTTTGTTCAGATATCTTGGGTCCAGGATGGGTCCGCCACTCTTCTGTCTTTTTGGGGGTTAGGAAGTACCTGGAGTACAATCCTTTGCCCCTGTGTAGGGTGGGAACTCTCTCTATAGCTCTGAGAGCTAGGAGAGAAGAAACCTCTGCCTCTAGGGCAAAGGTCTCAGAGATTTGCAGATGGAAAAGATCTGGCTCTCATCTTGGGAAATTTTTTGAAGCGGAGAACCAGTCCCTGGCTTACTACTTCCAGGAACCACTTGTCTGATGTAAGAGACATCCAGTCCTGGACAAAGTAAGCCAGCCTGCCCCCTACTGGGATAGGAGAATCGACCCAGGCAGACCCATCAGGGTGTCTGCTTGGCAGGGGCTTTAGGCTGAGGGTTGGATGCAGGCCTGCTTATTCCCCTTCTGCTTCTCCCTCTAAAGAACCCCCTCTGCAAAAAGGAAGAGGAGGAGGCCTGAGCTTGGTAAAAAGGCCTTTGGAAAGGCCTGCCCCCTGCCCTGATGCCTTTGAGGAGTCTCTTGCCTTTCTTTGGCCTGAGCACTCCTGTAAGCGGTCCTGTATTCGTCCATCTTCTTCATGTAATTCTCTGTCTGCTCCCCAGAGAATTACCAATTACAGGAAAATCCATGGCCTTAGCCTGGGTATCCTGTGAGAGGCTAGTACATCTGAGCCAAGCCATCCTCTGAAGAGCCACAGATGTAGCCATGACTCTTGATGATACATCATTGGAGTCCACAGCAGCATGAAACTGTACTTTAGATGCCTCAATCCCATCTGCAGCCACCTGCTCCAGCTCCTTGGCAAGCTGGGCAGGAGCCCGTTTAGCCAGTGCCCCACCTGGACTTCTGGTACCTGGCTGTATAGGCCATATAGTTAGCCTGTCTGAATCACAAAGATGCTGCCATGTATTGTTTCTTTGCCATGGCATCAATCTTTCTGGAGTCCTTGTCTGGGGGGTGTGATGCCAAGAGAATGTTTGCCTTATCATACGCAGCAGCCTGTACAACCCCAACATGGCTGCATTGCTGAAAAAGGAACTCCGTGTCTGGGCCTGAGAGAATGTACCTCTTGTCCATTCGTCTGTCCACAGGAGGTATAGAATTAGGAGACTTAAGAATTTTTTGTGTCTGTTTTCCAAAGGATTTGTGGCGGGGAATAGACAGTTTCCTGGACTCTGGGATGTCCATCATCTTAACAAAATCAGGCGCTTCCTGATCCTCTACTGCTTCCTCCACAGGAAGCTGGAGGGTATCAGCCACCTTTCTGTAGAACATGTAGTGTGAAGGGGACTCAGAAAGCCTAGGAGGATAAACACCTGAAGGTATGTCTGGGGAGATGTCCAGGTCAATAGGCACATCCAGACTTTCACCATAATCATCCTCACACTCTCCCTCCTCCTCAAACTCCGGTTCATAAAATTCTTCCAAAGTATATTTCGGAACTGGGGGAACCGACCCCCTGCCAGATGGTGCCGGTTTGGTCGCAAGTGAACTAAGCGATTGCACAATCCTAATCGCCATGGCCAACTCATCGGCAGTTGGAGTATGAGATTCTGGGTCCGAACCAGTCGATTTCTCTTTTTTTCTTGGAACCGACTCCTTGTAATCAGCTCTCCTTTTCCCCAAAGAAGTATCGCCCTGGTCAGAGTGCAATCCTCCTGGTTTGGTCGGAACCAAACCGGGCTGGCCATCCGGGTCAGTGGATTTCTCGGCCTCCCTTTCCCTCAGTCTACCTAATCTCTTTTCCAGGGTAGATTTGTGAAAATTCTTGTAAATTTGGCAGTCTGAATCGAGGTGGTCAAACCCCAGACAATAAACACAGGTGGTGTGGGGATCAGCCTTAGCAAAGACCTCCCCACACACACTGCAGTGTTTAAACCCAGTGGGCACGGTTTTTTTCTTGGATTTCTCAAACATGGCCAACCTAACCAAAAACTTACCTTATCGGCAATCCACAAGGCAAGACTCCCCTATCAGTTCCTGACCATGTCACGGGTCTTGGGAAAAAATTATTTTTTTTTTTTTTTTTTTTTAACCGATACGGACCGGTAACCACACTCTGAAGTAAGCACAAGTTTTTACCTCAATTTGATCAGTTCAGCCGAACCGATCCACAGTTTACAAGTTCCACACAGAAAATAGAACAAAAACCTATCTAGTACTCATGGTGCCACAGACAGAGACTTGAACCGACTATGCGGAAACAATTTGGTAGAAACTGAAAACAGACACTTCAACCGACTTTTGAACCGAGCAGCAGGAGAAATCTCGGGAGCGACTGTTCAGTGAGGCGGAGTAAAGAATCCAACGGTTGCATCAACCGAGCTCGTGATGAACGTTCTAAGCAAGGCATAGAAAAGTTAACCCTTTGTTTTCTGGGGCAGTTGAAAAGGCAGGACCTAACTGCATATGTCAGAATACAGCAAGACTTCATGTTTGAAAAACTCACTATTTATGTGGAAATTGTAGAATTTTTACTAGCTAACTGGCAACAAAAAGTTTTGGATCCCCAAAGGAAGACTCGAGTCAGGAAACCCAAATAAAAATAAAGATAAACACCCAAACAAAAAGAAGAGGGTGTAAAATGAGTAACCCCGAGATGCAACACTGCACCTACCCACCCACTTTCCAAAAACAGGTTCTGAGAGGGGAGGCAGGTCAGAATACAGCAAGACTCCATTAGAAGAAACATAAGAAAAAATTACTCACCTTAGTAATTGCTTTTCTTCTCATGGAGTCTTGCTATATTATAACAATAGCAGTCAGCCACTGCAGCTGAACTGCCCCGGAGAGGAAGGAGTTAACTCCAGAAGATCTGGAGTTCTACAGCGCGAGGGCGCTGTGCCCAAAGCTCTATCTGGCAGTTTCAAATGAAACTGTCAGATCTTCTGAAACCAACATCAGCAGACGGAAAAAAGTCTGTGTGGAAAAACTACACTAGCCTATGGCTACCTACTAGTAGTAATAACAACAATATAAACAACAAAGAAACACCCAGAACCATAATAACAAAGGTTGATGGTAATATGGTTCGTTTACCACCACTTGACAAGCCATATGAACCCCCCTTCCCCAAGACTCAAGTCCAAGAAGGGGCAATAAAAAAACCTAAATGAACAATCTAGATCCCTAACCCAAAGGAAAACAGGGTTAGGGAAAACTAAAATGGCATGACACAGTGCTTGCACCAATTTGCCACCTCTACCCAAGTAGGAGTTCTGAGAGGGCAGGAGGAGGGTGGTTATAATATAGCAAGACTCCATGAGAAAAAAAGCAATTACTAAGGTGAGTAATTTTTTCTTCAAACACCATGAAGTCTTATATTATAACAATAACAGATTACACAGCAGTACCTCCATGGAGGAGGGTCAGAACCTACTTAGGAAATAGGCTCTGAAGCACAGCTGTGCCGAACGAAGCATCTCTCCTGGACTGGACATCCAGGGAATAATGCTTAGTAAAGGTGTGAACAAATCTTCCAGGTAGCAGCTTGACAAATCTCCAGAATAGGAATGTCTCTAGCAGCCGCTAGAGACACAGCTGTACCCCTGGTGGAGTGGGCCTCAATCCTGAGGGGGTACTCACCCAGTTTCTGATAACAAAATTGGATACAAGAGACAATCCACCTTGCAATTGTTCTCTTAGTGGCAGGTTTCTTGCCAACCTGCCATAGGTAAGAAACAGTTGGAGGATTAGAACCTATGACCTCTGGTGCCCTCTAGATAGTAACTTAATGCCCTTTTGACATCCAAGCTGTGCAGTCTCCTCTCACCTGAGGAAGAATGCTCAGTGAAAATACTGGGAGGGAGATAGATTGGTCAGGTGGAAATCAGAAACCACCTTAGGCAAAAACTTTCTATTAGTCCTAAGGACTACCTTATCTCTGTGGAAAGAGATAAAATCTTCTTCCACTGACAGGGCCTGTAACTCACTTATGCTGGCAGAGGTGATAGCTACTAGAAAACAGTTTTCAAGTTAAATACTTGAGTTCTGCTGAAGACAGAGGCTCAAAGGGGTTACATTAACTGAGCAATGCAAATATTCAGGTCCCAGAGGGAGCTGGTTCCCGAAAGGGAGGGTTAGTGTGAGTAACCCTTTAAAAACTTGGAGAACAGGGTGAGAAGAAAGGGAGGCAGGCTTCCTGCTGACACAAAAGCAGAGACAGCTGCCAGATGAACCTTCAGGTAGCTGGTCTAAGGCCTAAGGAATTCAGATGGACCAAATAGTCCAAAAGAATGGGAAGATCAGCAGATTCTGGGGTAATCTGCCTCTCACAGAGCACCAGATGGAAAACCTCTTCCACTTAGAATTATAAGTGGTCCTAGTGAAGGCTTCCTTGAAGCCTTTAAAATATCCATAACACCTTGAGAAAGGTGTAAATCAGCAAATTTAGCTCCTCAAGAGCCAAGCCTTGAGGTGGAGGGACTTGAGGTCCGGATACCACACTCTCCCTGTGCACAGGCCAGTAAGTCGAACTCTGGGCAGGCTCAGGGGCAGGGGTGGACTGCCAGGGACAGGAGCAGAGGTACCAGGGCTGTCTGGCCCAATCTGGGGCAATCAGAATCACTCTTGCAAGGTTGAGATCTGATTTCACTAGTACCCTGAAAAGGAGAGGAAGGGAAGGCATGCAGGAACTTCCCTTTCCAATCCAACAGAAAGGCATCCAGAGGACTGAGCCCAGTACTGGAGGCCTGCAGCAAAAAGAGGAAGTTGGTGGTTGTCTGGGGCATGAAAAGATCTATCTGAGGAGTGCCCCAACTGGCAAAGACAGACCCCAGTACTTGTGGATTCAGAGCCCATTAGTGATGGCCCTGAGAAATTCTGCTGAGAGTCCCAGCCAGCACATTGTCCTTCCCTGGGAGATGAACCGCTATCAGGGAGGTGTTCAGGGAATAAGCCAGAGACCACAACTTCATTGCTTCGGTGCACAAGGCTGAAGACCGAGTGCCCCTTGCTTGTTGATGTATCACATTGTGGTGGTATTGTCTGTCCTGACTTGAACCACTTTGTTCTGGACAGAATCTGAAAAGACCGAAGAGCTAAAGACAGCTCTGAGTTCCAGAAGATTGATGTGGAGCAGAGATTCCTGAGGAGACCACACCCCTGAGTGGTAAGGTCGCTGGTGAGCCCCACCCTAACAGGGAGGCATCCGTGGTGAGGGTGAGGGAGGGAGAAATGGGAATGAAGGGAACCCCTTGTTTCAGATTGCTTTGATCCTGCCACCAGTGTAAGGCCAGGATCAGGGTTTGATAACTGGGACCAATTTGGTAAGGGGTCCTTCCTCTGAGACAATAAGGCCCTCAAATGGAACTGAATGTCCCTCATCTGGAATCTTGCTCCCTGCACAACAGCTGTGGAAGCAGCCATGTGCCGAGGAGTTGCAGAAAATGCCTTGCTGGTCGAGAGACCCGCGGGGTAAAGGAGGATGCCAGGCGATGAGTCTGTCCACCACTTTCCGAGGAAGAAAGGCCTGGCTAACCTTGTGTTCAATTCTGCGCCTATGAAAGTTAGGGCCTGAACTGGTTCCAGAACTGACTTTGGTAAGTTTAGCAGGAATCCCAGAGAAGTGAGAAGCTGCTGGGTGACTTGCAGTAAGTTTCACCTGACCTGGAGACTGACCCACAATGAGCCAGTCGTCAGGTAGGGAAACACAGCAACCCTTGCCTTCTTAAATGAGCCACTACTACAGCGAGACATTTTGTAGAATACCCTTGGCGCAGAGGTAAGGCTGAAGGGCATTGCCCTGAACTGGTAGTAGCCTGAGGGCAGTTCGAACCTGAGGTACTTTCGGTGGAAGGCCTGATCAGAACATGAAAATAGGCATCCTTGAGGTCCAGGGAAGCTAGCCAGTCCCTGGTCTTAGGGAAGAGCAATATCATTGCCAGAGTTAACATTTGAACTTTGGTTTCAACAGATGCTTGTTCAAGTATCTTAAATCCAGAATGAGCAGCCATTCTCCTGTCTTTTGGGGGTAAGAAAGTATCTTGAATAAAGCCCCTTGCCCTGATGGCAAGGAGGGAACCCTTTCCACTGCTTTGCAGACCAGAAGAGAGGAGACCTCTGCTTCCAAAGCAAGGGCTTCTGGAGGATTTGCAGGTGGGAAATGCCTGGCTCTCATCTCTTGGAAAATATTTGAGCTGAGAACCAGACCCTGGCCTATACCTCCAGAACCCATCTGTCCGAGTTAGGGACAGCCAGCTCTGGCTGAAATAGGCCAACCTGCCCCCCACTGGTACAGGAGGAAATCGGCCCTGGGCACCCCATCAGGGTGCCTGCTTAGCAACAGCCTTAGGCTGAGGGAGGGAGACGGTCTACTGCGCCACGTCTACCCCTGCCTCTGAAGAAACCCTCTGAGAGACAGCAGAGGAGGCTTGAATGGTAAAAGGCCTGGAAAGGGTCTGCCCCTACCTCTGGGAGCATGCCTGGCATGGCATGCTTCTCCTTAGCCTGGGGCACTTTTGTAGGTAGTTCTGTATTCATCCCATCTTTTCATATAAATTTTCTGTTTGCTCCCCAAAACAGAGAATTTCCACTACAGGAAAATCCATAGCCTTTGACTGAGTATCTTGGGACAGATTAGTGCATCTGAGCCATGCCAACCTACTGGAAAGCTACAGAAGTGGCCATGACCCTGGAGAAACATCATTAACATCAACAGCAGTATGAAATTGAACTTTAGAGAGCTTCAATGCCATCAGCAGCCACCTGTTCCAACTCACTAGCCAGCTGGCCATGGGCCCGCTTAGCTAACTACATACTGTGTCCCACCTAGATTTCTGATATCTAGCCACATAAGCCATATAATTTGCCTGTGAGTCCCAAAAGCTGCCATATACTGTTTCTTCGCCATGGCATCAATCTTCCTAGAATCCTTGTCAGGAGGATGTGAGGCCAGAGGAATATTAGCCTTGTCACAGGCTGCAGCTGTACCACACCTACATGACTACACTGCTCAATAAGGAAGTCTGTATCCGAGCCTGACAAAGTATACCTTCTGTCCATTTTTTATCTACAGGAAGGGACAGAATGAGGATTTTTAAAATCTTTGTTGTTTGCTTCCTAAATGACTTATGCAAAGGAATAGACAACCTCCTAGACTCTGGAATATCCATCATTTCCACATAATCAGGCTCCTCTTGCTCATCTACAGCCTCCTCTAAAGGAAGCTGGAGGGTTTCTACAACCTTTTGTAAAATAAAGAAAGAAGGGACTCAGACAGAGTAGGGGAGATTCTAAAGGTCTGTCTGGAGAAATGCCTGGTTCAATGGGCACGTCCAGACCCTCCCAGCCACACATATATTGATCAAATTCCTCCTCCTCCCTCGTGGTTCATAAAAATCCTCAACTTCAAAATCCTGGACCACTGGGACTGAGCAGAACCAACCTTTTACCAACTGTTGGTGGTTCTACAGACCCTGAGACAGTGACTGGACAATCTGAATGGCTTTAGCTATCTCTGCAGTTGGAGACACAATTCTGGACTCCAAACCTCCTGATTTCTTTGTCTTTTTACTTGGGACTGGTTCCTCTGAACCAGTCTTCCTTTGCCGAGGATGTCTCGCCCTGGTCAGAGGGCACTCCCTCTGGTCCAGTGGGTACTGAACCGGGCTGGCCATCCGGGTCAGCGGATTTTTGGCCTCTCGTTCCCTGAGCCGGCCCAATCTCTTCTCCAGGGTGGCTGCAGGGAAATTTTTACACACCTGGCAGTCTGACAGGAGGTGGTCAGCCCCAGACAATAGACACAAGTGGTGTGTGGGTCAGCCTTAGCAAAGGCGTCCCCACAGACATCACAGTGTTGAAACCCAGTGGGCCGGTTTTCTTTTGGGTTTCTCAGACATAATGCCAGCCTAACCAAAACTTGCCCTTTTGATGGCAGTGCCAGGCAAGACACCCTTATAGGTTCTAACCGTGTCCGGGTATTTGAAAAACCGTAATAATTTCGTTTTTTTAGAACCGATAAGAACGAGAACACACTCTAAAACCCACAGTACAGTTTTAAAGGCAGAAAAACCAAGCGATCGGTTCAAAACCGAACGATAATTAATTTTCCACACAGACTTGAATTTTTGTACTTACGGTTACCAGATAGAGCTTTAGAACCGAAATGCGGTAAAATAATGACTTTGCGGTTCAAATGAACCGAAAACTACTCTCTTGAACCGAGAATGAACCGAGCAGGAGCTGATCTCCGGAGGCGACTGTTCAGTGAAGCGGAGTAAAGAATCTGACAGTTTCATTTGAAACTGCCAGATAGAGCTTTGGGCACAGCGCCCTCGCGCTGTAGAACTCCAGATCTTCTGGAGTTAACTCCTTCCTCTCTGGGGCAGTTCAGCTGCAGTGGCTGACTGCTATTGTTATAATATAGCAAGACTTCATGGTGTTTGAATTACTAAGGTGAGTAATTTTTTCTTCAAACAACATAAAGTTTTGCTGTATTCTGACTATTGCAGACTACCAAGCAGTACCTCCATGGAGGGACAAAACCTACTTTGGGAATAGGCTCTGAAGTACTGCTGTGGCAAACCGAGCATCACTCCTACCCTGGATATCCAGAGAGTAATGCTTCGTAAAGGTATGGACCATTTTCCAGGTGGCTGCTTGACAAATTTCTGAGAGAGGAATATCCCTGGCAGCAGCCAGGGAAGCAGCTGTACCTCTGGTGGAGTGAGCCCTCAGGTCTGAGGGTGGAATTTTTCCTAGTTTCTCACAGCAGAATTGTATAAGACACAATCCACCTTGCAATAGTTCTCTTGGTGGCAGGTTTGCCCTTCCCCACAAGTGAGGAACAGCTGGAGGGACTCAAACCTGCGACCCTTGGTTCGCTCTATTTGGTAGCCAAGGGCCCTTTTAACATCTAAACTGTGTAGCCTCCTATCTCCTGAAGAGGAATCATCAGAGAAGAAAACAGGAAGAGACAGACTAGACTGGTTCAGGTGAAAATCTGAAACCACTTTGGGCAAGAACCTTCTATTGGTTCTAAGGACCACTTTATCCCTATGAAAGGAGATAAGAAAAAATTACTCACCTTAGTAATGTTGTTTCTTCTAATGGAGTCTTGCTATATTATAGACATTAGCAGTTTGATCCAGCTCTAGAACTGCCCCGGAGTGAAATGGTTAAAACCATTCCAAAATAGGATTTTGGCACGAGAACAGCTCTATCATGTCATTTCAAACTTGATCTGTCAGATCTTTACGGCCAAACTCACTAAGGTCTGTGTGGAAGCTGTAACCTACACTAGCCAAATGGCTACCTAAATAATAACAACCATTGATGGTCCCAACACCCAAGACTCAAGTCAGGGGACCAGAAATACTAACCATTCTAATAATATGAAAATGGAACATAAGTATAATAAAACACACACATACGTACACATACACACCCAAAGTCCCAAAGGGGACAAAATGCTAAAAGAACATAAGTAGTGCCCACACTAAGTTGCCCGCACCTCACCAAGTAGAGGTTCTGAGAGGGGCAGGTTGGGAGGTCTATAATATAGCAAGACTCCATTAGAAGAAACAACATTACTAAGGTGAGTAATTTTTCTTCAAACAACATAGTCTTGCTATATTATAGACATTAGCAGAATACACAGCAGTACCTCCATGGAGAAGGGGCAGAACCTACTTAGGAATAGGCTCTGAAGAACAGCTGTGCCAAACTGAGCATCTCTCTGGCCTGGACATCCAGGGAGTAATGCTTAGTAAAAGTGTGTACCGTTTTCCAAGTAGCAGCCTGGTAAATCTCTAATAAGCGGATATCTCTGGCAGCAGCTAGAGGCGCAGCTGTACCCCTGGTAGACAGGCCACTCAAACGGGAGGCGCCTGCCACTTTCTGATAACAAAATTGGATACAAGAGACAATCCACCTGGCTACTGATCTCTTAGTGGCAGGTTTGCCTTCCCAACTTCACCATAGGTAAGGAAAGTTGGAGGATTCAACCTGTGACCTTTGATACGCCTATAATAACTAAGAGCTCTCTCAATATCCAGGCTGTGCAACCTCCTCGCCCAAGAGGAGGACGTGGAGGAGAGTTAAGGCGATGAAACACCTGGGCAAAACTCAGTTCACCCTTATCACTGTGGAAAGAAATAACCTCCACTGACAAGGCTTGCAATTCACTTATGCGTCTGGCAGAAGTAATAGCCACTAGAAAACAGTTTTCCAAGTTAGGACTTAAGCTCTGCAGAAGACAGAGGTTCAAAGGAGGTTGCATTAACTGGGCAATGCTAACATTAAGGTCCCAAGCAGGGCCGGTTCCCTAAAGGGAGGATTAGTATGGAGTAAACCTTAAAAACTTGGAAAACACAGGATGAGAGGAAGAGGATGACTCTCCTGCTGACAACAAAAGCAGACACAGCTGCCAAATGAACTCTCAGGGTAGCTGGTCTGAGACCCAAGGAATTAAGATGTACCATGTAATCTAACAAAAGAAAAAATTACTCACCTTAGTAATTGCTTTTCTTCTCATGGAGTCTTGCTATATTAGGACTGTATGCAGTCAGCCTCAGCCTCTGAACTGCCCCGGAGATGAAATAGTTAACTCCAGTAGCAATCTGAGTTCCACAGCTGAGGGCGCTATCCAAAGCTCTATCTGGTCAGTTTCAAATGAAACTGCCAGGTTCTTTACGGAGCTAAACTAACATAGCAAGTCTGTGTGGAAAAGCCCTACACTAGCCATTGGCTACCTACAAGTAGTAGAACAACGCAACACAACAACAAACACAGAATAAAAACAACACACCTATTATTGATAGGATCACCCCTGACAAGCACTAATAGGCCCCCTTCTCCCCAAAAGACTCAAGTCCAGAGAGGGAGCCATCTACCACTTAACAAAAAACAGAATTACCTTGTTCCCTAACCCAATGAAACAAGGGGGGGGGGGAAACTAGAAGGCTAAAATGGCATGGACACAGTGTTTGCACCAATTTGCCAACATGTACCCAAGTAGGAATTCTGAGAGGGGTAGGAGGGGGTTGTCCTAATATAGCAAGACTCCATGAGAAGAAAAGCAATTACTAAGGTGAGTAATTTTTCTTCAAACACCATGAAGTCTTGCTATAATTAGAGACTCATGCAGATTATACAGCAGTACCTCCATGGAGGAGGGCCAGAACCTACTTAGGAATGAGCTCTGAAGCACAGCTGTGCCAAAACGACATCTCTCCTGGACTGGACGTCCAGGAATAATGCGTGTGAAAGTGTGGACTGTCTTCCAGGTAGCAGCCTGACAAATTTCCAGATAAGGAATATCTCTAGCAGCAGCTAGAGATGCAGCTGTACCCCTGGTGGAATGAGCCCTCAAACCTGAGGGAGGCTCTTTACTAGTTTTGGTAACAGAACTGGATACAAGAGACAATCCACCCTGCGATTGTCCTCTTAGTAGCAGGTCTCCCTTACCCACTTCTCCATATAGTAAGGAAGAGTTGGATGGATTCGAACCTATGACCCTTGGTACCTGCCCCAAATAGTAGCTAAGGGCTCTTTTGACGTCCAACTGTGCAGTCTCCTCTCCCAGAGGAAGAGTGCTCCAGTAAAAATACTGGAAGAGAGATGGATGATTGAGATGAAAATCTGAAACCACTTTAGGTAAAACTTTCTGTTAGTCCGGAGAACACTTTATCTCTGTGAAAGAAATAAAATCCTTTTCCACTGACAAGGCTTGTAATTCACTTATACGCCTAGCAAAGTGATAGCCACTAGAAAAACAGTCTTCCAAGTTAAAAACTTGAGTCTGCCGAAGACATAGGCTCAAAGAGGATTGCATTAGCTGAGCGATGCAAACATTCAGGTCCCAGCACGAGCTGGTTCCCGAAAAGGGGGGTTACAGTGAAGTAACCCTTGAAAACTTGGAAAACACAGGGGTGAGAGGAGAGGGAAACAGGTTTCCGCAGAAACAAAACAGAAACAGCTGCTAAATGAACCTTCAAAGTAGCTGGTTTGAGGCCTAGGGAATTTAGATGGGCCAAATAGTCCAATAAAATAGGCAAGTCAGCAGATTCTGGTACAATCTGCCTCTCAGAACACCAAAAGGAAAATCTCTTCCACTTAGAATTATAAGTGGCTCCTAGTGGAAGGCTTCCTAGAAGCCTTCAAAATATCAAGACACCTTGAAAGGTGTAAATCAGCAAATTCTAGCTCCTCAAGAACCAGGCCTTGAGGTGGAGGGAATTGAGGTCCGGATACCACACTCTCCCCTGTGCACAGGTCAGCAGGTGTGGGTCCTGGGCAAAGGTCAGGGAGGCGAAATGGAGAGGGACAAGAGAAGAGGTACCAGGGCTGCCTGGCCCAGTCTGGAGCAATCAGAATCACTTTGCAGGGCTGAGTTCTGATTTTTACTAGTACCCTGAAGAGGAGGAGAAAGGAGGAAGGCATAAAGGAACTTCCCTTCCAATTCCAACTGGAAGGCATCGAGGAACTGATCCCAGCACTGGAGGCCTGCAACAAAACAGAGGAAGTTGGTGGTTGTCTGGGGCTGCGAAAAGATCCATCTGAGGGGTGCCCACCTGGCAAAAGACTGACCCCCAGCACCTGAGGATTCAGAGCCCATTCGTGATGGCCCTGAGAATCCTGCTGAGGGCATCCGCCAGGACATTGTCCTTCCCTGGAAGGTGAACTGCTATCAGGGAGGTGTTCGGGAGAAGCCAGGACCACAAATTCATTGCTTCGGTGCACAAGGCTGAAGACCGAGTGCCCTTGCTTGATGGACCACATTGTTGTGGTGTTGTCTGTCCTGACTTGACTACCTTGTTCTGGACAGTAGCTGAAAAACCGGAGAGCTAAGAGAACAGCTCTGAGTTCCAAAAGATTGATGTGGAGCAGAGATTCCTGAGGGGACCACACTCCCTGAGTGGAAAGGTCGCCAAAGTGCGCCCCACCCTAACAGGGAGGCATCCGTGGTGAGGGTGAGGGAATGAAGAACAGGTAAGAAGGGGACCCCCTGAGTTAAATTGCTTCGATCCTGCCACCACTGAAGGGCTAGGATCAGGGTTTTGGTCACTGGGACTAATTTGGTGAGGGGGTCCTTCCTTTGAGACCAGAAGGACCTCAAGTGGAACTGGATGTCCCTCATCTGAAATCTTGCTCCTTGCACGACAGCTGTGAAGCAGCCATGTGCCCTAGGAGTTTGAGAAAGTGCCTTGCTGGTCGAGAGACCGAGGGTGAAGGAAGATGCCAGGGCAATGATTTTGTCCACTCTTTCCGAGGGAAGAAATGCCCTGGCTGACTTCGTGTTCAACTCTGCCCCTATGAAAGTTAGTACCTGAACTGGTTCAGAGAACTGACTTTGGAAAGTTCAAAGGAACCCCAGAGATGAGAAGTTTCTGGGTGACTTGCAAGTGGATTTTACCTGCTCTGGTGACTGACCCACATATGAGCCAGTCATCCAAGCAGGGAAACACAGCTACCCTGCCTTCTTAGATGGGCCACTACTACAGCTAGACATTTTGTGAAAACCCTTGGAGCAGAAGTGAGACCGAAGGCATTGCCCTGAACTGGTAGTGGCCAGAGGGCAGTTCGAACCTGAGGTACTTTCGGTGAGGCCCTGATTAAGATATGGAAATAGGCGTCCTTGAGGGTCCAGGGAAGCTAACCAGTCCCCTGGTCTCAAGGAAGGCAAAATCATTCCAGAGTTAACATTTTGAACTTTGGTTTTACAAAGATGTTTGTTCAGAAATCTTAAATCCAGAATGGGCACCAGTCTCCTGTCTTTTGGGGTCAGGAAGTACCTCAGTACAGACCCTTGCCCTGATGGCAAGAGGAACTCTTCCACTGCTTTGCAGTCCAGAAGAGAAGAAACCTCTGCTTCAACCAAGGGTTTCTGAAGGACTTGAGGGGAAAGTGCCTGGCTCTCATCTTGGGGAAATTGTTTGAAGCTGAGAACCAGACCCTGGCTAACCGCTTCCAGAACCCATTTGTCCGAGGTTAGGGACAACCAGTTCTGGCTGAAATAAGCCAGCCTGCCCCCTACCGGTACAGAAGAGTTGGCCCTGGACACCCCGTCAGGGTGCCTGCTTGGCAGGAGTAGCTTTAGGCTGAGGAGAGGGAGAGGGCCTGCCTGTGTGCCGTCTGCCTCTGAAAAAACCTCTCTGCGCAAAGGCAGAAGAGGCCTGAAATTGGTAAAAAGGCCTATGGTAAGGCCTGCCCCTACCCCATGGGGCATGCCTTTGAGGAGTGGCATGCCTCTCCTTAGCTTGAAGGCACTTTGTAGGTAGTTCTGTATTCATCCATTTTTTCATGTAATTTCCGTTTGATCCCCAAACAGAAATTTCCTATCACAGGAAAATCTATAGCCTTTGACTGAGTATCTTGGGACAGATTAGTGCATCTGAGCCATGCCAACTCACGGAGAGCTACAGAAGTGGCCATGACCCTAGAAGAAACATCATTAACATCAACAGCAGTATGAAATTGAACTTAGAAGGCTTTAAGCAGAACCACCTGTTCCAACTCACTAGCCAGCTGGCCCTGGGCCTGCTTAGCCAACTGCAATATAGTGTCCCATCTAGATTTCTGATATCTAGCCACATAAGCATATAATTAGCTTCTCTAAGTCCCAAAAGGCTGCCACATACTGTTTTTTCGCCATGGCATCAATCTTCCTGGAATCTTTATCAGGAGGATGTGAGGCCAAGGGAATATTAGCCTTGTCACAGGCTGCAGCTTGAACAACACCTACATGACTACACTGCTCAGTGAGGAAGTCTGTATTAGGGCCTGACAAAGTATACCTTCTGTCCATTTTTTTATCTACAGGAGGAACAGAAAAAGGATTTTTTAAAATCTTCATAGTTTGCCTCCTAAATGACATGCAAAGGAATAGACAATCTTCTAGACTCTGGAATATCCATCATTTCTACATAATCAGGCTCCTCTTGCTCATCCACAGCCTCCTCTAAAGGGAGCTGGAGGGTTTCGGCCACCTTCTTATAAAACCTGAAATGAGAAGGGGACTCAGACAACGAAGGGGGAGACTCAAAGGGTCTGTCTGGAGAAATGTCCGGCTCTATGGGCACTTCCAGACCTTCCCAGTCACAATTAATCATCAAAATCTTGATCCCCCTCCTGTGGTTCATAAAAATCCTCAACATCATAATCCTGAACCACTGGACCTGAACGAGACCCCCTTTTTCCAACTACAGGGGGTTCAACAAGTCCCTGAGACAAAGACTGGACAATCTGAATGGCTTTAGCTATCTCTGCAGCAGAAGGAGAGACAAAACTGGACTCCACACTTGCTGATTTCTTCGTCTTTTTTACTTTGACTGGTTTCTCAGAACCAGCCTTTCTTTTTCCCGAGAAAGTCTCGCCCTGGTCAGACAGCACTCCCTCTGGTCCAGCCGAAGCTGGACCGGGCTGGCCATCCGGGTCAGCGGACTTCTGGCCTCTAGTTCCCTGAGCCGGCCCAATCTCTTTTCCAGGGTGGCTGCAGGAAAATTTTTACACACCTGGCAGTCTGACAGGAGTGGTCATCCCAGACAATAGACACAAGTGGTGTGTGGGTCAGCCTTGGCAAGCTTCCCACAGCCATCACAATGTTGAAACCCAGTGGGCCGGATTTTCTTTTGGGTTTCTCAGACATAATGCCAGCTATCCAAAACTTGCCCTTTTTGGCTGTGCGAGGCAACACCCTTATCGGTTCCTAACACGTGTCACGGGTATTGGAAAAAAACCCCAGAAATGTAAAGGTTTTTTTTAGAACCGATAAGAACCGGGTACCTCACTCTAAAGACAGAAAACACGATTTTAAGCAAACCGATCGGTTCCGAGTGAACCGATGAGTTTCCACACAGACTTCAATTTTCTGTACTTACGTTACCAGATAGAGCTTCTGAACCGAAACCGCGGTAATTTTAAAATACTTGCCGGTTCAATGAACCGAATAAAACCGCAAAACGAACCGAGCTGATCTCCGGAGCGACTGTTCAGTGAGCGGAGTAAAGAAATCTGGCAGTTTCATTTGAAACTGACCGATAGAGAAACTTTGGATAGCGCCCTCGCGCTGTGGAACTCCAGATTACACTGGAGTTAACTATTTCATCTCCGGGGCAGTTCAGAGGCTGAGGCTGACGGCATACAGTCCTAATGATAGCAAGACTTCATGGTGTTTGAATGGGCAATTCAGCAGATTCTGGGGAAATATTTTTCCCAGCACACCAAATGGAAAACCTTTTCCATTTAGAACTATAAGTAGCCCTAGTGGAAGGCTTTCTGGAAGCCTTTAGGATCTCAAGAACACCCTGAGAGAGGTGTAAATCAGCAAACTAACTCCTCAAGAGCCAGGCCTTGAGGTTGAGGGATGAGGTCCGGATACAAAACCCTTCCCTGGGCACAAGTCAACAGATTGTGATTCCTGAGGAGGCACAGGGAAGATGGACTGTCAGAGACAGAAGGAGTGGGTAACAGGGCTGCCTGGCCCAATCCAGGGCAATCAGGAATCACCCTGCAAGGCTGAGATCTGATTTGACTAGTACTTTGAATAGGAGAGGAAAGGAAAGCATGAGGAACTTCCCTCCCAATCCAGAAAGAAGGGCATCCAGGGAACTGAGCCCAGCACTGGAAGCCTGCAACAGAACAGAGGAAGTTTGTGATTGTCTGGGGCTGCAAAGATCTATCTGAGGATGCCCCACCGTGGCTTATCCCCAGCACTTGAGGATCCAGGGACCATTCGAGATGGCCCTGGGAAATCCTACCCGAGGGCATCGCTAGGACATTGTCCTTGCCTGAAGATGAACTGCTATGAGGAAGTGTTCAGGAATAGGCCAGAGACCACAACTTCATTGCCTCGGTGCACAAGGCCGAGACCAGAGTGCCCCGTTTGTTGATGCACCACATTGTTGTGGTGTTGTCTGTTCTGACTTGTATCACCTTGTCGTGGACGGATGCAGAAAAAGCTTGAAGAGCTAAAAAGACAGCTCTGAGTTCCAGCAAATTCATGTGGAGCAGATTCCTGGGGGGACCAAACTCCCTGAGTGGAAAGGTCGCCCATGTGGGCTCCCCAACCCAGAAGGGAAGCATCTGTAGTGAGAGTCAAGTCGTGAGAAGGGGAAATGAAGGGGACCCCCGCTCTTAAATTGCTTTGATCCTGCCACCACTGGAGAACTAGGATCAAGGTTCGAGTCACTGGGACCAACTTGGAAAGGGGTCTCTTCTCTGAGACAAAAGGTTCTCAAGTGAAACTGAATGTCTCATCTGAAATCTGGCTCCCTGCACAACAGCTGTGGATGCAGCCATGTGCCCAGGAGCTGCAGAAAGTGTCTTGCTGGTCGAGAGACCTGCAGAGTGAAGGAAGAGGCCAGAGCCACTAAATTCCTTACCTTTTCTGGGGAAGAAAAGCTCTGGCTAGCTTTGTGTCCAATTCTGCCCCTATAAAGGTGAGTACCTGGACTGGTTCCAGAACCGACTTTGGTAGGTTTAGCAGAAAACCCAGGGAGGTGAGAAGCTGCTGGGTGACCTGCAGGTGAGATTTTACCTGTTCTGGGGACTGGCCTACAATGAGCCAGTCGTCTAGATAAGGAAAAACAGCAATCCTCTGCCTCCTTAAGTGGGCCACTGCCACTGCTAGACACTTTGTGAATACCCTTGGAGCAGAGGTAAGGCCGAAGGGCATTGCTCTGAACTGGTAATGACCTGAGGGCAGTTCGAATCTGAGGTACTTTCGATGGGATCTTCCGATTAGGACATGGAAATAGGCATCCTTGAGGTCCAGGGAGGCTAGCCAGTCCCCTGGCCTTAGGGAAGGTAAAATCATTGCCAGAGTTACCATTTTGAACTTTGGTTTCGAAAGATGCTTGTTCAGATATCTGAGATCTAAGATGGGCCACCATTCTCCTGTCTTTTTTGGGGTAAGGAAGTATCGAATACAGATCCCTGCCCTGATGCAGGGGAGGAACCCTTTCTACTGCTCTGAGAGCTAACAGGGTTGAGACCTCTGTTTCCAGAGCGAGGTCTCTGAAGCACTTGCAGGTGAGAAAAATCTGCTTCTCAACTTGGGAAACTTTTGAAGCTGAGAATCAGACCCAGACTTCTACTTCCAGAACCCACTTGTCTGAGGTTAAGAAGCCCAATTCTGACTGAAGTAAGCCAGCCTGCCCCCCACTGCGTACAGGAGAATGCGCCCTGGGCACCCCATCAGGGTGCCTGTTTGTAGAAAGCTTTAGGCTGGGGGTGGGAGCAGATCTGCCCACCCTTGTCTGCCCCTGCCTCTGAAGAAGACCCTCTGAGCATAGGCAGAGGAGGCCTGAGTCTAGTAGAAAAGCCTGTGAAAAGGCCTATCCCTACCCCTGGGGGCATACCTTTGAGGAGTGGCTTGCCGCTCCTTAGCCTGGGCACTCTTGTAAGTAGTCCTATATTCATCCATCTTCTTCATGTAATTCTCTGTCTGCTCTCCAAACAAAGAATTTCCCACCACAGGAAAAGCCTTAGTCTGGGTATCCTGTGACAAACTAGTACACCTGAGCCAGGCCAACCTACGAAAAGCTACAGATGTGGCCATGACCCTAGAGGAAACATCAACATCCACAGCAGCATGAAACTGAACCTTAGAGGCGTCAATGCCATCAGCAGCCACCTGTTCTAGTTGACCTAGCCAGCTGGCCATGGGGCCTGCTTAGCCAATTGCATAACAGTATCCCATCTAGATTTCTGATACCTAGCTACATAAGCCATATAATTTGCTTGCCTGAGTCCCAGAGAGGCTGCCATATACTGTTTTTGCCATCCATGGCATCAATCTTCCTGGAATCCTTGTCAGGAGGATGTGAAAGCCAAGGAATATTAGCTTTATCACAGGCAGCAGCCTGAACTACTAACATGACTGCATTGCTGAGAAAGATTCTGTATCAGGGCCTGACAATGTATACCTTCTGTCCATCTTTTATCTACAGGAGACACAGAATTAGGAGCTTTTAAAATTTTAATTTTGTTTCCTAAAAGACTTATGTAAAGGAATAGACAATCTCCTAGACTCTGGAATATCCAACATTTCTACAAAATCAGGCTCCTCTTGCTCATCCACAGCCTCTTCTAAAGGAAGCTGGAGGGTTTCAGCAACTTTTTTATAAAACATAAAATGAGATAGGGACTCAGACAGCATAGGGGAGATTCTAAAGGTCTGCCTGGGGAGATGTCAGGTTCAATGACACCAGACCTTCCCAGCCACATTCATACTGTTCACAATCCTCCTCCCCTCTCTGGTTCATAAAATTCCTCAATATCATAATCCTGAACCACTGGGACAGGACCAACCGACCTTTTACCAGATGATGGTGGTTGGACGGACCTGAGACAGTGACTGGACAATTTGTATGGCTTTTGCTATCTCTGCAGCAGTTGGAGAAGAATTTTGGACTCCAGACCTGCTGATTTTCTTGTTTTCTTTACTGGAATTGGTTCCTCAGAACCAGCTTTTCTTTTGCGCAAGTCTGGCCCTGGTCAGAGGGCACTCCCTCTGGTTCGGTTGGCACTAACCGGGCTGGCCATCCGGTCAGCGACTTTTGGCCTCTGTTCCTGAGCCTGCCCAATCTTTTTCCAGGGTGGCTGCAGGGAAATTCTTAATACCTGGCAGTCTGACTGGAGGTGGTCAAACCCCAGACAATAAACACATGTGGTGTGTGGGTCAGCCTTGGCAAAGACTTCCCACAAACATCACAGTGTTGAAACCCAGTGGGCAGTTTTTCTTTTGAGTTTCTCAGACATGATGCCAGCCTAACCAAAAACTTGCCCTTTTAACGGCAGTGCCAGGCAAGAACACCTTTATCGGTTCCTAACCGTGTCACGGTATTGGAAAAACGTAATAACCGTTTTTTAGAACCGATAAGAACCGGGAACCGCACTCTAAAATAGTAACTTTTAGTTTTAAATGAGTTTTAAACCCACTGATCTGTTCAAAACCGAACCGATAACACTAAGTTCCACACAGACAAAACCTTCATTTACTTACGGCTACCACAGATAGAGCTTGAACCGAACGGTTTTGCGGTTAAAATAAAACTATTCTCGGTTAAATCCAACTGAGAAAACACTTTTTAAACCGAGAAATGAACCGAGCAAAAGGAGAAATCTCCGGAGCGACTGTTCACTGAGGCGGAGTAAAGAATCTGACAGTTCAAGTTTGAAATGACACAGAGCTGCTCTCGTGCCAAAATTCTATTTTGGAATGGTTTTAACCATTTCACTCCAGGGCAGTTCTAGAGCTGGATCAAACTGCTAATGTCTATAATATAGCAAGACTTCATGTTTGAAAATCAGGTTCCGCTGACAGGGCTTGCAATTCACTGATAAGTCTGGCAGAGGAAATGGCTACTAAAAACACAGTTTTCCAATTAAGTACTTAAGCTCTACTGAGGACATAGGCTCAAAGGGAGGTTGCATCAATTGAACAGTACAAACATTTAAATCCCAGGCAGGGTCTCTGAATGGAGAACTGGTATGAAGCAATCCTTTGAAAAATTTACAGACAGTGAGGAAGACTTCCCCACTGACAGAAAAGCAGAGACAGCTGACAAGTGTACTTTGAGAGTAGCTGGTCTGAGGCCTAGGCCATTAATAACTCATTGTCTCCTAACGGACGCCTGTAGTCAGTAAAATACACTGGTGTGGTCTGAGGACACCTGCAGAAGTCGGCTACCGACTCCCAGTGTGCCCTTGCAACTTCTGGAGAAGTCACACATTTTAATATACAGTATAATGAAATATAATATATATTTGACTGCATAGCACCGTTGGAAAATTAGTCTTATGCTGAACAACTTTGCCACTAATATTTTGTGTATATATCATGTATACTTTGAGTTTTTCGCATTTGTTTATGGTATGGTGTGTATGCCTTATGTTGCCTGATTTAGTGAAAACAAAACTCACCCAAATCAGGAACCAAAACTAAACAAGCACAAAGGAAATCCAAAAAACTTCTGATCATAGGAGACTCCATGATTCGGGGAGTTGATACCCATCTCCAGCCAGGGGTGATGGTCAGATGTCTCCCAGGTACATCAGCATGGAGAGACACTGACCACATTGCTAAAATTGTTCACAAAGCAGGAAAAACATTGATGTCCTAGTACACATAGGGACTAATGATCTAGCCAGCCGGTCAGTTGTGGAGACCAAGGAATACCTGACTAGGCTGGGTGACAAACTATTTTGTCTCAGCGCCTCCTTCTCTGGCGATCCCTGCCAGTCTGGGAGAGGGGAGCAGATGGACGGAAGGTCAGAGAAGGGGAGATAGGGGAGCTAAACACGGGCTCGCGGACTGGTGCCAGGAAAAAGGACACAGATTTGTAGAGAACTGGCAACAGTTCTGGGAGCAAAGTTCTTTAAATTTCATGGACTGCATCTGACTAAAGAGGAGTCAGTGCATTGGGCAGAAGTTTGGCGTCTTTGCAGAATATTTAAACTAGCAAATGAGGAGAGGGTGCAGCACCCATCGTCGAATGGAAGAACACCCTCCCCCTCAGCTAAGTGGTCAAACAGGAATTCAGCGTGTTTGCCGTTCATTTACATCACCAGGTAAGAAAAAGGTTTGTCTCCCCATACGATGCACAGGGTAATGCCAAACTTCACCCAACAACTAACACACCAAAATCTGGCCAATGGAAAATCATGTACACAAATGCTCACAGCCTGGGAAATAAGATCCCAGACCTGCAGGCAATAATGTCAGAGGTTAAACTGGACATAGTAGCAATTAGTGAGGCGTGGTTTACCAGTAACCACACTTGGAGACTTCAGTACCTGGCTATGTATTGTTCAGAAGAGACCGAGGTGCAAAAAGGGGAGGAGTGGCCCTGTATGTTAATGAAAATATCAAAGCTACAGAAATTCAGAATACAAATAAGAGCCAGAAGAACTGTGGTCACCCTGGAAACAGAAATGGGACAGCCATAAGAACTGGGGTTGTCTACAGGCCCCCAGACCAGAGGAGGACAGACACATTACTGTTAGAAGATATACAAAACACTGACAGCTAAAGGGGAGGTTCTGATAATGGGAGACTTCAACATGCCAGATACAGATTGGTCAATATCAGCAGGAACATCTGCCAGAACTAGACTAGTAGATTCCCTGCAGGGGAGGGCCTCAAACAACTGGTACAGCAACCCACAAGAGACAGGGCTATCCTAGATCTAGTACTGACTAACAAAGAAGGATCACAGATCTCCAGGTAGAAGGTCACCTGGGGCCAGTGACCATCACATGGTATGGTTCAATTTGGCTACTACAACTAAATCATCCCATTCCAAGGCAAAAATATGGGACTTCAGAGGAGCTGACTTTGATAAGATGGCCAACAGAGTTAAGCTAGCCTGGCAAAAAGAAACACAGGTGAGGGGTACAGGCAAAGTGGGCAAGCATTAAGGATGCAATACTTGAAGCAACATCCCATTGTGTTAGACAGAAAAGGAAGTGCAAAGAAGAAGGAAACCACTTGGTTCTCAAATACAGTAGCAGAAAAGGTCAGAGCCAAAGGCTGGCCTTCAGGAAATATAAGGGAACACAGCGGGATGAAGATAGGAGGCATACCAAACTGCCCTAAGGGAAGCAGGTAAGGCAGTAAGGCAGGCAAAGTCCCAAACTGAGGAAACACTAGCTTACGAACAGTAAAAGAAGGTGACAAGACTTTCTATAGATACATTAGTGAAGGAGAAAGTCCAGAGGGGATGCTAAGTCTAATGGAGAAAATGGAGCACGTGAGGAGGAGGACCCTGTAAAGGCATCTATCCTAAATAGATATTTTGCTCAGTATTTACTGAAGAGAAGGTAGGGCAGGGCCCACAGCTCAGCATCATGGACACAGGGGAGGAGGTGAGCACTACTCCCTTCACAAAGAAAGGGTCCTACAAGAGCTTGCTAAGCTCCAGAGTGGATAAGGCAATGGGACCTGATGGCATACATCCCAGGGTACTTAAGGAGCTAAAGGAGGAACTAGCAGAGCCATTAGCAGAATGTTTAGTGAGTCTCTGAGCACAGGAGAGGTCCCAGAAGACTGGAGAAGGGCTCATGTGATCCCGCTCCACAAGAGTGGTAGCAGGAAGGAGGCGGGAACTACAGACCAGTCAGTCTTACCTCAGTAGTGGGCAGATTATGGAGGCACTCCTTAAGGAAAGGATAGTGCAACACCTGGAATCCATAGGGCACAGGATCCAAGACAGCATGGGTTTACAAAGGAAGGTCCTGTCAAACTAATCTCATAGATTTCTTTGACTGGGTAACCAGAGTGGTGGACAAGGGGGCAGTTGATGTCGCCTACCTTGACTTCAGCAAAGCTTTTGACACTGTTCCACATAGAAGATTGATAAATAAGCAGGGTGAGCTCGGGGTGGGTCAGAAGTTGGTCAACTGGGTGGCAAACTGGTTGACTGGCAGAAAACAGAGTGGTGGTAAATGGTATACAGTCAGAAGAGATGCAAGTCACAAGTGGGGTACCTCAGGGATCAGTCCTGGGGCCAGTCCTATTCAACATCTTCATTAGTGACCTTGCAGATGGACTAGAGGGTAGAGCTTGTCTGTTTGCAGATGACACCAAGATCTGCAACAGAGTAGATGAGCCAGATGGGGTGGGCAGAATGAGAAGAGATCTGGATAAACTAGCAGAATGGTCAGAAGAGTGGCAACTGGATTTAATGCAAAGAAGTGAAAAATCATGCACATAGGGAAGAGAAACCCTGAAGCCACTTATAGGCTGGGAGGGAGTTGCTAGCAGTCACAAAGGAAGAAAGAGACTTGGGCATCATCATCACTGATGACCTAAAATCATCCAAACAGACCTCTAAAGCAGTAGGTAGAGCTAGGGGGTGTTAGGTGTATTAGTAGGGGTATCTGAAAGTCGTAAGAGGGAGGTAATAATCCTCTGTACAAGACTGGATTAGCCCCATTTGGAGTACTGCGATGCAATATTGGAGCCACACCTTCACAAGGACATTAACCAAATTGAGGCAGTCCAGAGAAGGGCAACCAAAATGGTGCAGGGACTGCATCAGAAGACATAGGAGGACAGATTAACGGAGCTCAATATGGATACCCTTGAGCAAAGGAGGAGAGAGGTGATATGATCGAGGCATTCAAACACCTTAAGGGCATAAACAAGGTGAAAAGAGTCCAACATGTTTAAATACAAGAAAATAGCAGGACAAGAGGACACAGCATGAGATTAGAGGGAGGCCGATTAAGGGGAATGTGAAATTCTTTTCACAGAAAGGGTGGTGGATGCAGGAATGGCTTAACCACAAGAAGTGGTGGCTATGAATACAGTGCAGGGCTTCAAACAGGCATGGGATAGGCATAAGGAGCAATACAAATGACTATGAATAGATAGGTCACTGACAGAGCAAAGGCCAATGGCACATTTATAAGGTAGAAAAAGAAATGGGCAGACTGGATGGGCCTTGCGGTCCTTATCTGCCGTCAACTTCTATGTTTCTAAAACAATATTTTTTTGGCTGTTTCAACCAGCATAGAAAAAAAACTAAATGACATATTTGCATACCACAATTAGAAAGGTAATTTCGTGTTGAATAACTTTGCCACTCTAAGATGGACCATATAATCCAGAACTGTAGGAAATATGCTGCTTAGAACACAAAATGCTGCACCTCTTCCATTTGGAGTTATAGGTCTTTCTAGTGGCTGGCTTTCGATAGGCTTTGAGGATGTCCAGAACCCCCCCCCCCCGAGACAGATGCAAATCTGCATACTCTAACTCTTCAAGAGCCATGCCTTGAGATTGAGAGACTGAAGATGGGGTACCAAATCCACCCCTGAGAGGAGGTTACCAGGTTGTAATTCCTCGGAAGAGACAGGGGAAAATGGACTGCTAGGGACAGTAACAGGGGGTACCAAGGCTGTCTGGCCCAATCTGGAGCAATCAGAATCACTTTGCAAGGCTGTGACTTTATCGCAACTAAAACTTTTAACAGTAGAGGAAAGGGAGGGAAAGCACACAGAAATGTTCCTTCCCAGTTCAGAATCTGAGCATCCACAGGAACTGAGCCCAAGACTTGGGCTCTGCAACAAAAGGAGGAAGTTGGCGATTGTCTGCGGCTGCAAAGATCTCTCTGGAGTGCCCCACCTTGAAAAAAAATCACCTCTAAGACCAGAGAGTCCAGGGACCATTCGTGATGGCCCTGTGAAATCCTGCTCAGTGCATCTGCTAGCACATTGTCCTTCCCCGGAAGGTGGACTATCATCAGAGAGGTTTGCAGGGAATAAGCCAGGGACCACAACTTCATGGCTTCTGTGCACAAGGCCGTAGCCCGCGTGTCTCCCTGCTTCTTGTACCACATGGTGGTGTCTGTTCTAACTTGAACCACCTTGTTCTGCACCGACAGAGAAAACTTGCAGGGCCAGAAAAACTGCTGAGTTCCAGGAGATTGATATGGAGAAGAGATCGGGTGAGGGGACCACAGTCCCTGGGCAGTGAGGGCCCCCAGCCCAGGAGGGAAGCATCTATGGTAAGGACCACTGAATGAGACTGAGTGGCAAATGGGACCCCTTGCCTTAAATTGTCCTGATCCTGCCACCACTGAAGGGCTTGGATTAGGGTCCGGGTCACTGGGATCGGTTTGGTAAGGGAATCCTCCTTTTGGGACCAAAAGGCCCTCTCAGATGGAACTGAATATCCCTCATCTGGAATCTGGCCCCTTAGACCACTGCTGTAGAGGCTGCCATATGGCCCAAGAGGTGGAGGAAATGCCTTGCTGGTCAAGACACCTGAAGGCTGAAAGAAGAAGCCAGTTCTATAATAACTCTTGCCCTTTCCAGGGGAAGAAAGGCTCTTGCTTTGACAGTATCCAGCTCTGCCCCTATAAAGGTGAGGGCTGCACTGGCGAAAACTGACTTGGGAAGATTGAGAAGAAATCCTAGAGAAGTAAGCACTTGCTGGGTCACTTGCAGGTCTGGGGACTGGCCCACTATGAGCCAGTCATCCAGATATGGAAAAATGGAAATCTTTTGCCTCCTTAGATGGCAACTACTACTGCCAAGCACTTTGTGAAGACCCTTGGGGCTGAAGTTAGGCCAAAGGGCATTGCTCTGAACCGACAGTGGCCCGAGGGCAACTCAAACCTGAGGTACTTTCCATGGGAGCACCTGATGGGAATGTGAAATAGGCATCTTTGCGGTCTAGAGAGGCTAGTCAGTCCCCTGGCCTTAGAGAGGGAAGGATTATTCCCCGAGTTAACATCTTGAACTTTGGTTTTAAAATATGTTTGTTTAGGTATCTTAGGTCCAGGATGGGTCACCACTCCCCCGTCTTTTTTTGGGTAAGAAAGTACCTGGAGTACAGACCTTTGCCCCAGTGTAGGGTAGGTACTCTCTATGGCTCTTAAAGCCAGCAGAGATGACACCTCTGCCTCTAGGGCAAGGGTTTCTGAGAGACCTGCAGGTGGAAAATATCTGGCTCTCATCTTCGGAAAATGTTTGAAGCTGAGAACCAGTCCCTGGCCTACTACTTCCAGGACCCACTTGTCTGATGTAACAGACTTCCAGTCTTGGACGAAGTAAGTCAGCCTGCCCCCTACTGGAATAGGAAAGTCGACCCGGGCAGGCCCATCAGGTTGTCTGCTTGGCAGGGGCTTTAGGCTGAGGAGTGGATGCAGCCCTGCTCATCCCCTTCTGCCTCTCCCTCTGAAAAGGAAGAAGAGGCCTGTGGCTGGTAGAAAGGCCTATGAAAAGGCCTGCCCCTACACTGCTGTCTTTGAGGAGTTGCCTGCCTCTCTTTGGCCTGAGCACTCCTGTAAGTGGTCCTGTACTCATCCATTTTCTTCATGTAATTCTCTGTCTGCTCCCCAGAGAATTACCCACTACAGGAAAATCCATGGCCTTAGCCTGGGTATCCTGCGAAAGGCTAGTACATCTCAGCCAAGCCATTCTCTGAAGAGCCACAGATGTCTCCATGACTCTTGATGACATCAATGGAGTCCACAGCAGCATGAAACTGAACTTTTGATGCCTCAATCCCATCTGTAGCCACCTCCTCCAGCTCCTTGGCTAGCTGGGGGGGAGGCATGTTTAGCCAGTGCCAGTACAGTGTCCCACCTGGACATCTGGTACCTGGCTGTATAGGCCATATGAAAAAACTACTCACCTTAGTAATGTTGTTTCTTCTAATGGAGTCTTGCTATATTATGACTATTGCAGTTTGTCCCACCACTAGAACTGCTCCGGAGGTGAAAGTCAACTTCCATGCAGAGCATGGAGCTTAGAGCGTGAGCTCGGTTCAGAAGCTCTGTTAGGGTGGTTTCACACCGAAACAGATCTTTACGAGCAAAAACTCACCAAGGTTCCTGTGTGGAAGCTGTAACTCACACCAGCAATCGACAACTAATATAACTACACTTTCTGGTCCCAACACCAAGACTCAAGTCAGTGGACCACAAAAAAGATAAAATAACTAAATAAACACAACACCCAAACATGAAGAGGCATCAATAAATGCTAACAGAGGACTACCCACCCCATACCCAAAGTAGGAGTTCTGAGAGGGGCAGGCTGGGGAGGTCATAATATAGCAACTCCATTAGAAGAAACAACATTACTAAGGTGAGTAATTTTTCTTCAAACAACATGAAGTCTTGCTATGTACTGACTATTATGAACTACACAGCAGTACCTCCAAGGAGGAGGACAAGAACCTACTTAGGAATAGGCTCTGAAGCAACGGCTGTGCCAAACCGAGCATCCCTCCTGGCTGAATATCAGGGGAGCAATGCTTGGTGAAAGTGTGTACTGTCTTCCAAGTAGCTACTTGTGACATATCTCCAAGATGAGGGATGTCTCCTAGCAGCAACTAGGGTCACAGCTGTACCTCTGGTAAGTGAGCCCTCAGGCCGAGGGGGACCTTACCCAGCTTTGATGGCAAAATTGGATACAAGCGATCCACCTGGCAATGGATCTCTTGGCGGCGGTCTCCTTTCCCAACCTCACCATAAGTGAGGAACAGTTGGAGGAGTCAAACCTGTGACCTTAGTACGCTCCATGTAGTAACTTAGGGCCCTCAACATCAGTTGTGCAGCCTCCCTCACCAGAGAAGGAATGGTCAGTGAAGAACACTGAAGTGAAATAGATTGGTTAAAGGTGGAAATCTGAAACCCTCTTTGGCAAAAACTTCCTGTTAGTCCTGAGGACTACTTTATCCTAATGAAAGGAAATAAAGTCAGTCTCTACTGATAAAGCCTGCAACTCCCTTATCGCCTGGCAAGTGATGGCTACCAGAAATACAGTTTCCAAGTCAATACTTAGAAAGCTCTGCCGAAGACAGAGGCTCAAGGGGTTGCATCAACTGGCAATGCACACATTAAGATCCAAGCGAGGCAGGGTCCTGAATGGAGGTTGGTGTGAAGCAATCCTTTAAAAACGGGAAATACAGGATGAGCAGAAAGAGAAGACGGCTTCCCTGCTGCAATGAAGCAAGAGACAGCAGCCAAGTGCACTTTCAGGTAGCTGGTCTCAGTCCCAAAGAATTAAGATGAGCCATGTAGTCTAGAAACGGTGGGTAGATCAGCAGATTCTGGGAAACATGCTTCCCAAAACACCACATGGAAAACCTTTTCCACTTGGAGTTATAGGTAGCCCTGGTGGAAGGCTTCTAGCAGCCTTCAGGATTCGAGAACACTTTGAAGAGTTGTAAATCAGAAACTAGACTGCTCAAGAGCCAAGCCTTGAGGTTGAGGGATTTGAGATTCGATACCAAACTCTCCCTGAGCACAGGTTAACAGATTGTGGTTCCTGGGGAGACACAGGAAGATGGACTGCTAAGGACAGAAGAGGAGTGGGTACCAGGGCTGGCAAGCAGTGCAGAGCAATCAGGGGATCATTTTGCAGGCGAGACCTGATTTTTGACTGAGCACTTTGAACAGGAGAGGGAAGGGGGAAAGGCATAAAGAAACTTCCTTCCCAATCGGGAGAAAGGCATCCAGGGAACTGAGCCCAACACTGGGGGCCTGCAACAAAACAGTGGAAGTTGATAATTGTCTGGGCTACGAAAGATCTATCTGAGGAGTGCCCCATCTGGCAAACACTATCCCAGTACTAAGGGGATCAGTGACCATTCGTGATGGCCCTGAAATCCTGCTGAGGCATCTGCCAGGACATTGTCCTTGCCTGGGAGGTGAACTGCTATGAGGAAGTGTTCAGGAATAGGCCAAGAGACCACAACTTCATCGCCTCGGTGCATAAGGCTGAAGACAGAGTGCCCTTGTTTGCTGATGTACCATTGTAGTGGTGTTGTCTGTTCTGACCTGTAACACCTTGTTCTGAACAGATGCAGAGAAAACCTGAAGTGCGAAAACAGCTCGAGTTCCAACAGATTGATATGGGACAGACATTCCTGGGGGACCATAACCCCTGGGTGGAGAGGTCGCCCATGCGAGCTCCCCATCCCCAAGAGGATACATCTGTAGTAGGTCAAGGAATGGGACAGAGGGATGAAAGAGTACCCCCTGTTCAGATTGCTCTGATCCTGCCACCACTGAAGAGGCCTGGATCCAGAGTTTGAGTCACTAGGATTAACTTGGATAGGATCTCTTTGAGACCAAAGCTCTCAAATGGAACTTAATGTCCTCATCTGAAATCTGCTCCTTGCACTACAGCTGTGGAGGCGGCCATGTGTCCTAGGAGCTGCAGAAAATGCCTTGCTGGTCGAGAGACCTGCAGACTGAAGGACGAGGCCAGGGCCACTAAGGTCCTTACCCTTTCCAAAGGAAGGAAGGCTCTGGCCTGCTTTGTGTCCAGTTCTGCGCCTATAAAGGTGAGTACCTGGACAGGTTCCAAAATTGACTTTGGAAGATTGAGAAATCCCAGAGAGGCAAGTAGCTGCTGGGTAACTAGCAGGTGTGATCTGACCTGGTCTGGAGACTGACCCACAATGAGCCAGTCGTCCAGGTAGGGAAAAAGAAAAAATTCTTCACCTTAGTAATTGCTTTTCTTCTCATGGAGTCTTGCTATATTAGGACTTATTGCAGTTAGCCACTGCACTTGAACTGCCCCGGAGAGGAAAGAGTTAACTCCAGAGAATCTGGAGTTCTAAAGTGCGAGGGCACTATACCAAAGCTCTCCTCAGGCAGTTTCAAATGAAACTGTCAGATCTTCTACAAACTAACACTAAGCAACAAGTCTGTGTGGAAAGCTCTACACTAGCCAAATAGCTACCTACTAGTAGTAATAACAACAATAAGACAACAATAACAATAATAAGAATGAATAATGGTATTATTAGTTTTCCTGACAAGCACTATTAGGACCCCTTCCCCAAAGACTCAAGTCCAGGAAGGGAAAAAATCACTCAACACAGAAAACCCTAGTTCCCTAACCCTAAATAAAAGAGGGTGAAGGAAGAACTACAATGGCATGACACAGTGCTTGCACTAATTTGCCACCCACCCCAGTAGAAGTTCTGAGAGGGCAGGTTGGAGGTGGTACATAATAAGGATCATGAGAAGAAAAGCAATTACTAAGGTGAGTAATTTTTCTTCAAAACACCATGAGAGTCTTGCATATTAAGACTTATTGCAGATTACACAGCAGTACCTCCATGGAGGAGGGCCAGAACCACTTAGGAAATAGGCTCTGAAGAACAGCTATGCCAAAACTTAGCATCTCCTGGACAGAAATCCAGGAATAACATTTGGTAAAAGTGTGAACTGTCTTCCAAGTAACAGCTCGACAATTTCCAGAATGAGAATATCTCTGTAGCCCGTAGAGATGCAGCTAACACCTGGCATGAGCCCTCAGTCCAGCGAGGCTCTCCTACCAGTCTTTTGATAACAAAAATGGATACAAAGACAATCCACCTTTGCAACTGTCCTCTTGGTGGCAGGATCCCTTTGCAACCTGCGCCTAGGTAAGGAAGAGTTGGAGGATTCAACCTATGACCTTGGTGTGTTACAAATAGTAGCATAAGGCTCTTGCACGTCAAGCTGTGCAGTCTCCTCTCACCTGAGGAAGAATGCTCAGTGAAAAATCCTGGGAGAGATGGAGTTTGGTTCAGGTGGAAACCTGAAACCACTTGAAATCAAACCCTGTGTTAGTCCCTAGGGACCCATCTCTTATCCTGTGGGAGAAAAATCTTCTTCCACTGCTAGGGCCTGTAGTTCACCCCATGGTCTGGCAGAGTGACCACCTGAGAAAAAAACATTTTTCAAGTGGAAGCTTGAGCTCTGCTGAGACAGAGGTCCAAGGGGTTTAACCCAGTACAAATCATTCAGGCTCCATGCGTAGAGCTGGTTCCCAAAAAGGAGGGTTGGTGGAAGCAACCCCTTAAAAACATGAAAAACACAGGTTGAGAAGAAAAGGAAGCAGGCTTCCCTGCTTGCAGAAAAAACAGACAGCTGCAGAGGAACCCTTAAGGTAGCTGGCCCAAGACATAGAATTTAAAATGGACCAAAAGTCCAGAAAATGAGCAGATAAAGCAGACTGTGGTAATCTGCTTCTCAGCATCAGACTGAAAACCTGTTCCGCATAAATTGTAAGTGGCCCCAGTGAAAAAGCTTCCTTGAAGCCTTTAAAATAATCAGACACCTTGAAAAAGGTAAATCAACAAATTCTAACTCCTCAAGAGCTGCCTTGGAGAAGGAGGAATTTGAGGTTAGAGACTACACTCTCCCTTGTGCAAAGGCCAGTAACGTGTGGACTCTGGGCAAGCTCAGGGGTAGGAGTGGACTGTCAGAGACAGAGACAATGGGTACCTGCAGGGCTGTCTGGCTGTCCAGTTTGGAACAATCAGAAGTAAGCTTTGCAGGGGCTGAGATCTGATTTTACTAATTGCACCCCTGAAAGAAAGGGAAAAGGAGGAAAGGTGTAAAGAAACTCCTTCCAATCCAAGTGAAAAGCGTCCAGGGGGCTGATCCCAGCACTGGAGGCCTCAACAAACAGAGAAAGTTGTGAGTTATCTGGGGCTGCAAAAGATCTATCTGAAAATGATGAGGCCCATCTGGCAGAGACAGAACCCAGCACCTGAGGATTCAGAGCCCAATCGTGATGGCCCTGAGAGTCCTGCTGGGGGCATCTGCCAGGGCATTGTCCTTCCTGGGAGGTGAACTGCTATCGGGGAGGTGTTCAGGGAGTAAGCCAGGGACACCGCCACTTCATTGCTTGCATGCACAAGGCACATGACCCGGAGTGCCCCCCTGCCTGTTGACAAACCACATCATTGTGGTGTTGTCTGTCCTGACTTGAACTACCTTGTTCTGGACAGAAGCTGAAAACTCCTAAGAGCTAGAAGACAGCTCTGAGTTCCAAAATTGATGTGGAGCAGAGATCACTAGGAGACCACATCCCTCATGGACAGGTCGCTTAAGCGAGCCTCACCCTAACACAGGAGCATCCGTGGTGAGGGATGAGGGAGGACCCCTAGTTTTAGATTGCTTTGATCCTGCCACAAGTGTAAGGCCAGGATCAGGATTGAGTCACTAGAACCAATTTGGAAAGGAATCCCTCCTTTGGGACCAAAAGGCCTCAGATGGAACTAAATGTCCCTCATCTGGAATCTTGCTCCTGCACTACAGCTATGGAAGCAACATGTGCCCTAGTAGTTGTAGCAAATATGCTTGCTAAAGAGACTACGTTAGTAATGGAAGATGCCAGGGCAAAGAGACTGCCTATCCTTTCCAGAGGGAGAAATGCTTCCACAGCCTAACTTTGTGTTCAACTCTGCCCTATGAAAGTTAGTACCTGAACTGGTTCGAGAACTGACTTTGCAGTAAATTCTAGCAGGAATCCCAGAAAGGTGAGAAGCTGCTGGGTGACTTGCAAGTGGGATTTTATCTTCGATCTGGAGACTGACCCACTAAGAGCCAGTCATCCAGGAAAGGACACAGCAATCCTTGCTCTCTAAAAGAGCCACTACCACAGCTAGAATTTCAAATACCCTTTAGCGCAGAGGTAAGGCTTTAAGGCGTACGCCCTGAACTGGTAGTAGCCTGAGGGTAACCTGAGGTACTTTCGTGAGAGGCCTGATCAAAACATGAAAAATAGGCATCCTTGAGGTCCAGAAAGCTAGCCAGTCCCCCTGGCCTCAGCCAAGTTAACATTTTAACTTTGTTTTCAAAAGATGCTTGTTCAGGTACCTTAAATCTGAGATGGGCCGCCAATCTCCTGCCTTCTATAGGAGCAAGAAAGTATCATGACTACAGCCTTTTTGCCCGGTGGCAAGTAGGGACCCTACTGCTTTGCAGTTCAGAGGAGAAGAAACCTCTGCTCCCAAAAGCAAAGGATTCGAAGGATTTTGCAGAGGGACCTGTCTGGCTCTCATCTTTGGAAACTGTTTGAAGCTGAGAACAGACTATTACTTCAGAACCCACTTGTCCGAGTTAGGGACACCCAATTCTGGCTGAAATAAAGACCAACCTGCCCACTGGTATGGGAGAATCGGCCCTGGGCACCCCATCAGAGGTGCCTGCTTAACAAATAGTCTTAGGCTAAGGGGAGGGGGACGTTTACTTTGTGCCCGCTCATCTCTGCTCTGAAGAGACCTCTGGCGAAAAGCAGAGGAGGCCTGAGCCCACTCTGGGCACTTTGTGTAGTAATCATCCTGTTTTCATATAGCTTTCTGTTTGTTCCTCAAACAGAGAATTACCCACAAGAAACAAATCCATAGACTTTGACAGAGTATCTTGGGACAGATTAGTGCATCTGAGCCATGCCAACTTCTCTGAGAAAGCTACAGAAGTGGTCATGACCCTAGAGAAAACAAGATTAACACCAACAGCAGTATGAACTTGAACTTAGAGGCTTCAAAAGCACATGCAGCCACCTGTTCCAACCCTGGCCAGCTGAAGCCAGGCTAGCGCCTGGCTTAACTGCACACAAGGCCCCACCTAGATTTCGAAATCTAACACATAAGCCATACAACTTGCCTGTCTGAGTCCCACAGAAGCTGCCATATACTGTTTTCTTGTCATGGCATCAATCCTCCTGGAATCCTATTCAGGAGGATGGCGAGAACCAGGAACTAACCTTGACACAGGCTGCAGCTTGTACCACACCTACATGACTACACTGCTCAGTGAGGAAGTCTGTAACAGAGCCTGTTGAAATACACCTTCTGTCCATTTTTTATCTTACAGGAGGGACAGAAAGAGGAATCTTATAAAATATTTGTTGTTTACTTCCTAAATGACTTGCACAAGGAAAGACAACCCTAGCCCATCATTCCTACATAATCAGGCTCCCTTTACTCATCCATAGCCTCCTCTAAAGGAAGCTGGGGGATTCTACAAAGCTTTTATGAAACATAAACTGAAAGGACTCAGACAACAGAAAAGGAGATTTCTAAAAGTCTGTCTGGAGAAAATATAAGCTTAAGTGGTATGTCCAGACCCTAGCAACCACACACATGTATTGATCAAATTTACTCCTCCCACTCCTGTGGTTCATAACAATTCCTCAACATCATAAACCTGAACCACTGAACTGAACGAGCCACCTTTACCAACTGTAGATGGTTCGACAGGACCTAGAAACAGTGACTGGACAATCTGTATGCAAACGCTTCTTCTGCAGCAATTGGAGAGACAATCATGGACTCCAAACCTACTGATTTCTCTGTCATATTCATTTTTTTTTTTAAACTGGTTCCTCTGAACCATCCTTTTGCCCAGAAGTCTAGCCTGGTCAGAGGGCACTCCTCTGGTCCAGTGGGTACTGGACGGGCTGGCCATAGCCGGTCAGCGGATTTTGGATAATAGTTCCCTGAGCCGGCCAGATCTCTTTTCAGGGGTGGCTGCAGGAAATTTTAAACACCTGGCAGTCTGACAGGAGGTGGTCAGCCCCAGACAATAAACAACAAGTGGTGGGCCGCCTTGGCAAAGGCTTCCCCACAGCATCACAGTGTTGAAACCCAGTGAGCCCGGTTTTTCTTTTGGGTTTCTGTGACATAATCCCAGCCTAACCAAAAATACAGGTTACTCAACTGTAACAGGAGTTCTAGGAATGGTATATGTTGTTCATCCACACTCATTGGCAGTATCCTTGCCGCTTTAAATCTTGCGAGGAAGGTCTTCAAGCCTCCTCCCACCCACCGGGTGGTATAACTCGGCTCCGCCCCATGGCGCCAGATCTGGCCGCTGGAGCTCGGGTTGTCGTCGGGCCGGGAGGTCGGGTGGGTGACGTGGATGAACAACATATACCATTCCTACAGAACTCCTGTTACAGGTGAGTAACCTGTATTTCTAAAGGACATAGATATATTGTTCATCCACACTCATTGCTTAGCAGACTCCTAGCAGTTCTCCGGGAGGAGGAGGCAAGCACTTTTGCCCCATATACTTACTTGGGAAAGAGAGACTGGAGAACCGAGGCCCCAAAACCAGCATCCGGCGTGACTCAAGGTCGATGTGGTAGTGGGTAATGAAGGTGTTTGCTGACTTCGGGTAGCAGCCCTGCAGATTTCCTGGATAGGGGACGCCCCTGGAAGCATGCCACCGTTGCAACAGTATAAAGCGGAGTAGAATGAGCTCTTATCCTCTGGGAGGCTCCATGCCCGCTAACTTATATGAGATCTGTACAGGAGGTTACCCACCTGCTTATCGTCCGCTTGGCTTGTCCAGGTCTGCAGGATGCGGCTAAGCGTGAGTGACAAACAGCTACAGCGAACCTCTTTATGGCAAGAAAGCTTTGCTACTCCTTGCAGTTCCTATACAGTCTGAGTGACAGACAAGGGTCCTGGATCCTTGTTACTTCTTACTCTCTCTTAAATTTTCTCCCTTCCTCCTTCCGCTTCCAGAGATTGGGGCCCTTACCCAATCCCCTTAGTCTCATCTTTCCTCTGCTGTTCTCTCAGTCGTTATTTCTCCTTTTGGTTCGGTTCTTCCTTCCTTTTTCTGTCCCTTGGACTCTCTTGTCCCACCCTCCATCCCTTCCTCTTACCTCTCCGGCGACTCAGAACTGGTAGTCGGGCGGAATCGACACAAGCAATGACAATCCTCGGAAATCACGTAGTACGTCGAAGCCTCGAGGCCGAAGCGCCCGATGCTGTGTTGGCTCCACCTATCCTTTTTAAAAATAAAAGGCTCCCGAGGGGTCCTGACCTCCGGCCAGTACCCATCTGTGATGAATGGTGAAGATACACAGAAAGATCATAATTACGGTAAGTACGTAATTTCTATTTTCAGGTCCTGCCACAGCATCTCTATTGGGTTTAGGTCTGGACTTTGACTAGGCCACTCCAGAACTTTAATTTTACTTTTCAGCCATTCTGATGTGGACTTGCTTTTGTGTTCAAACAACATGAAGTCTTGCTATATTATAGACATTAGCAGTTTGATCCAGCTCTAGAACTGCCCCGGAGTGAAATGGTTAAAACCATTCCAAAATAGAATTTTGGCACGAGAGCAACTCTATCTGTGTCATTTCAAACTTGAACTGTCAGATTCTTTACTCCGCCTCAGTGAACAGTCGCTCCGGAGATTTCTCCTTCTGCTCGGTTCATTTCTCGGTTTGAAAGTGTTTTCTCGGTTGGATTTAACCGAGAATAGTTTTATTTTAACCGCAAAACCGTTCGTTCAAGCTCTATCTGTGGTAACCGTAAGTAAATGAAGGTTTTGTCTGGAACTTGTAAGTTATCGGTTCGGTTTGAACCGATCAGTGGGTTTAAAACTCATTTAAAACTAAAAGTTACTATTTTAGAGTGCGGTTCCCGATTCTTATCGGTTCTAAAAAACGGATTTTATGACGTTTTCAATACCCGTGACACGGCCGTTAGGAACCGATAAAGTGTCTTGCCTGGCACTGCCGTTAAAGGGCAAGTTTTTGGTTAGGCTGGCATTATGTCTAAGGAAACCCAAAGAAAACCGGGCCCACTGGGTTTCAACACTGTGATGTTTGTGGGAAGTCTTTGCAAGGCTGACCCACACACCACATGTGTTTATTGTCTGGGGTTTGACCACCTCCAGTCAGACTGCCAGGTATGTAAGAATTTCCCTGCAGCCACCCTGGAAAAAAGATTGGGCAGGCTCAGGGAACGAGAGGCCAAAAAGTCCGCTGACCCGGATGGCCAGCCCGGTTCGGTGCCAACCGAACCAGAGGGAGTGCCCTCTGACCAGGGCCAGACTTCCTCGGGCAAAAGAAAAGCTGGTTCTGAGGAACCAATTCCAGTAAAGAAAACAAGAAAATCAGCAGGTCTGGAGTCCAAAATTCCTTCTCCAACTGCTGCAGAGATAGCAAAAGCCATACAAATTGTCCAGTCACTGTCTCAGGGTCCATCCGAACCACCACTATCTGGTAAAAGGTCGGTTTGTCCGGTCCCAGTGGTTCAGGATTATGATATTGAGGAATTTTATGAACCGGGGGGGGGATTATGAACAGTATGAATGTGGCTGGGAAGGTCTGGGTGTGCCCATTGAACCGGACATCTCCCCAGACAGACCTTTAGAATCTCCCCCTATGCTGTCTGAGTCCCCATCTCATTTTATGTTATATAAAAAGTTGTTGAAACCCTCCAGCTTCCTTTAGAAGAGGCTGCGATGAGCAAGAGGAGCCTGCTTTTGTAGAAATGATGGATATTCCAGAGTCTAGGAGATTGTCTGTTCCTTTACATAAGTCTTTAGGAAACAAACAATTAAAATTTTAAAGCTCCTAATTATGTGCCTCCTGTAGATAAAAGATGGACAGAAGGTATACATTGTCAGGCCCTGATACAGAATTCCTTTCTTAGCAATGCAGTCATGTTAGTAGTTCAGGCTGCTGCCTGTGATAAAGCTAATACTCCCTTGGCTTCACATCCTCCTGACAAGGATTCAGGAAGATTGATGCCATGGCAAAAAAACAGTATGTGGCCTCTCTCTGGGACTCAGGCAAGCAAATTATATGGCTTATGTGGCTAGGTATCAGAAATCTAGATGGGATACTATTATGCAATTGGCCAAGCAGGCCCATGGCCAACTGGCTAGTGAACTAGAACAGGTGGCTGCTGATGGCATTGAAGCCTCTAAGGTTCAGTTTCATGCTGCTGTGGATGTTAATGATGTTTCCTCTAGGGTCATGGCCACATCTGTAGCTTTTCGTAGGTTGGCCTGGCTCAGGTGTACTAGTTTGTCACAGGATACCCAGACTAAGGCTATGGATTTTCCTGTGGTGGGAAATCTCTGTTTGGAGAGCAGACAGAGAATTACATGAAGAAGATGGATGAATATAGGACTACTTACAGAGTGCCCAGGCTAAGGAGGCAAGCCACTCCTCAAAGGCATGCCCAGGGGTAGGGTAGGCCTTTTCACAGGCCTTTCTACCAGACTCAGGCCTCCTCTGCCTATGCTCAGAGGGGCTTCTTCAGAGGCAGGGGCAGACGAGGGGTGGGCAGATCTGCTCCCACCCCCCAGCCTAAAGCTCCTGCGAAACAGGCACCCTGATGGGGTGCCCTGGGCCAATTCTCCTGTACCAGTGGGGGGCAGGCTGGCTTACTTCAGTCAGAATTGGGCTTCTTTAACCTCAGACAAGTGGGTTCTGGAAGTAGTAAGCCAGGGTCTGGTTCTCAGCTTCAAAAAGTTTCCTAAGTTGAGAAGCAGATTTTTTCACCTGCAAGTGCTTCAAGAGACCCTCGCTCTGGAAACAGAGGTCTCATCCCTGTTGGCTCTCAGAGCAGTAGAAAGGGTTCCTCCCTGCATCAGGGCAGGGGTCTGTATTCTAGATACTTCTTACCCCAAAAAGACAGGAGAATTATGCCCATCTTAGATCTCAGATATCTGAACAAGCATCTTTTGAAACCAAAGTTCAAAATAGTAACTCTGGCAATGATTTTACCTTCCCTAAGGCCAGGGGACTGGCTAGCCTCCCTGGACCTCAAGGATGCCTATTTCCATGTCCTAATCAGAAGATCCCATCAAGTACCTCCAGATTCGAACTGCCCTCAGGTCATTACCAGTTCAGAGCAATGCCTCGGCTACCTCTGCTCCAAGGGTATTCACAAAGTGTCTAGCAGTGGCCCACTTAAGGAGGCAGAGGATTGCTGTTTTCCCTATCTAGACGACTGGCTCATTGTAGGCCAGTCCCCAGAACAGGTAAAATCTCACCTGCAGGTCACCCAGCAGCTTCTCACCTCCTGGGTTTTCTGCTAAACCTACCAAGTCGGTTCTGGAACCAGTCCAGGTACTCACCTTTATAGGGGCAGAATTAGACACAAAGCTAGCCAGAGCCTTTCTTCCCCAGAAAGGGTAAGGAATTTAGTGGCTCTGGCCTCTTCCTTCACTCTGCAGGTCTCTCGACCAGCAAGACACTTTCTGCAGCTCCTGGGGCACATGGCTGCATCCACAGCTGTTGTGCAGGGAGCCAGATTTCAGATGAGAGGCATTCAGTTTCACTTGAGAACCTTTTGGTCTCGGAGAAGAGACCCCCTTTCCAAGTTGGTCCCAGTGACTCGAACCTTGATCCTAGCTCTCCAGTGGTGGCAGGATCAGAGCAATTTAAGAGCGGGGGTCCCCTTCATTTCCCCTTCTCACGACTTGACTCTCACTACAGATGCTTCCCTTCTGGGTTGGGGAGCCCACATGGGCGACCTTTCCACTCAGGGAGTTTGGTCCCCCCAGGAATCTCTGCTCCACATCAATTTGCTGGAACTCAGAGCTGTCTTTTAGCTCTTCAAGTTTTCTGCATCTGTCCACGACAAGGTGATACAAGTCAGAACAGACAACACCACAACAATGTGGTACATCAACAAACTGGGGGCACTCGGTCTTCGCCTTGTGCACCGAGGCAATGAAGTTGTGTCTCTGGCCATTCCTGAACACTTCCCTCATAGCAGTTCATCTTCCAGGGAAGGACAATGTCCTAGCGGATGCCCTCAGCAGGATTTCCCAGGGCCATCACGAGTGGTCCCTGGATCCTCAAGTGCTGGGGATAGTTTTGCCAGGTGGGGCATCCCTCAGATAGATCTTTTTGCAGCCCCAGACAATCACAAACTTTTCTGTTCTGTTGCAGGCCTCCAGTGCTGGGCTCAGTTCCCTGGATGCCCTTCTTCTGGATTGGGAGGGAAGTTCTCTCTGCTTCCCCCTTCCTCTCTTATTCAAGTACTAGTCAAAATCAGATCTCAGCCTTGCAGGGTGATTCTGATTGCCCCGGATTGGGCCAGGCAGCCCTGGTACCCACTCCTTCTGTCTCTGACAGTCCATCTTCCCCTGTGCCTCCCCAGGAATCACAATCTGTTGACTTGTGCCCAGGGAAGGGTTTGGTATCCGGACCTCAAATTCCTCAACCTCAAGGCCTGGCTCTTGAGGAGTTAGAGTTTGCTGATTTACACCTCTCTCAGGGTGTTCTTGAGATCCTAAAGACTTCCAGAAAGCCTTCCACTAGGGCTTTATAGTTCTAAATGGAAAAGGTTTTCCATTTGGTGTGTTGGGAAAAATATTTCCCCAGAATCTGCTGAATTGCCCATTTTGTTAGATTACATGGTACATCTTAATTCCTTGGGTCTCAGACCAGCTACCCTGAGAGTTCATTTGGCAGCTGTCTGCTTTTGTGTCAGCAGGAAAGTCATCCCCTCTTTCCTCTCATCCTGTGTTTTTCCAAGTTTTTTTAAGGGATTACTCCATACTAATCCTCCCTTTCGGGAACAGACTCCTGCTTGGGACCTTAATGTTTGCATTGCCCAGTTAATGCAACCCCCCTTTTGAACCTGTCTTCTGCAGAGCTTAAGTACCTAACTTGGAAAACTGTTTTTCTAGTGGCTATCACTTCTGCCAGACGCATAAGTGAATTGCAAGCCTTGTCAGTGGAGACTGACTTTATTTCTTTCCACAGGGATAAGGTAGTCCTTAGGACTAATAGGAAGTTTTTGCCTAAGGTGGTTTCAGATTTCCATCTTAATCAATCTATCTCCCTTCCAGTATTTTTCACTGGTCACTCCTCTTCGGGTGAGAGGAGGTTGCACAGCCTGGATGTTAAGAGAGCTCTTAGTTATTATATAGAGCGTACCAAAGGTCACAGGTTCGAATCCCTCCAACTTTTCCTTACCAATGGTGAAGTTGGGAAAGGCAAACCTGCCACTAAGAGATCAATAGCCAGGTGGATTGTCTCTTGTATCCAATTTTGTTATCAGAAAGTGGGCAGAGCCCCGGTTTGAGGGCTCATTCTACCAGGGATACAGCTGCGTCTCTAGCTGCTGCCAGAGATATCCCTTTATTAGAGATTTGCCAGGCTGCTACTTGGAAAACGGTACACACTTTTACCAAGCATTACTCCCTGGATGTCCAGGCCAGGAAAGATGCTCAGTTTGGCACAGCTGTTCTTCAGAGCCTATTCCCTAAGTAGGTTCTACCCCTCCTCCATGGAGGTACTGCCGTGTATTCTGCTAATGTCTATAATATAGCAAGACTTCATGTTTGAAGAAAAAATTGCTCACCTTAGTAATGTTGTTTCTTCTAATGGAGTCTTGCTATATTATAACCCCCAACCTGCCCCTCTCAGAACCTCTACTTGGTGGGGTGCGGGCAACTTAGTGTGGGCACTACTTATGTTCTTTTAGCATTTTGTCCCCTTTGGGACTTTGGGGGTGTGTGTGTGTTTTATTATACTTATGTTCCATTTTCATCATATTAGAATGGTGTTAGTATTTCTGGTCCCCTGACTTGAGTCTTGGGTGTTGGGACCATCAATGGTTGTTATTATTTAGGTAGCCATTTGGCTAGTGTAGGTTACAGCTTCCACACAGACCTTAGTGAGTTTGGCTCGTAAAGATCTGACAGTTCAAGTTTGAAATGACCCAGATAGAGCTGCTCTCGTGCCAAAATTCTATTTTGGAATGGTTTTAACCACTTCACTCCGGGGCAGTTCTAGAGCTGGATCAAACTGCTAATGTCTATAATATAGCAAGACTCCATTAGAAGAAACAACATTACTAAGGTGAGTAATTTTTTCTTTTGGATCATTGTCTTGCTGCATGACCCAACTACGCTTCAGCTGACAGACGGATGACCGGACATTCTCCTTAAGAATTTTCTGGTACAGAGCAGAATTCATAGTTCCTTCAATTATGGCAAGTCGTCTAGATCCTGAGGCAGCAAAGCATCCCCACACCATCACACTACCACCACCATGTTTGACTGTTGGTATGATGTTCTAACTGTGGAATGCTGTTTGCTTTATGCCAGACATAATGGGATCCATGTCGTCCAAAAAGTTCCACTTTGGACTCATCTGTCCGTAGAACATTTTCCCGAAAGGCTTGTGGATCATCCAGGTGCTTCTTGGCAAATGAGAGACGAGCATTTGTTCTTCTTGGTTAGCAGTGGTTTCTGCCTTGCTACTCTCCCATGAAGCCCATTTTTGCCCAGTCTCTTTCTGATTGTGGAGTCATGAACACTGACCTTAGCTGAGGCAAGAGAAGCCTGCAGTTCTTTGGATGTTGTTTTAGGACATCTTTGCTTTGAGACATCCTGGATGATTTTACGCTGCGCCCTTGGAGTAATTTTGGCAGGCCACCCACTCCTGGGAAGAATCACTACTGTTCCAAGTGTTCTCCATTTGGAGATTATGGCTCTCACTGTGGTTCGATGGAGTCCCAGAGCCTTAGAAATAGCTTTGTAACCCTTTCCAGACTGATAGATAGCAACAACTTTTTTTTTTTCCTGATCTTTTCAGGAACTTCCTTTGATCGTGGCATAATGTGCTTGTTGAGGCAATGTGACTGATGGTAAGGGTCAAAATAAGTGAGGTTTATATTGAGCAGGGCTGGCTGTAATCAAGCCTGGCTGTGTTCAATCAGCTGACTCTAATTATCCCTTTAATTGGGTTGATTTAACTAGGGGGCAATTACTTTATCACACAGTGCCAGTTGGAGTTAGTTAACTTTTTTCATTAAATAAATGAAATACTGTAAGTAAAATAAAACATGTGTTATTTGTTCACTCTGGTTCCCTTTATCTAATATTACATTTTGTCTAAAGACCTGAAAACATCCAGTGTGACAAATATGCAATAATAGAGAAAATCAGGAAGGGGCAAATACTTTTTCACGCCACTGTACAGTTGCCTGAAAAATGCACTGGTGTTTAAAGGCCGCTGCCCCTCCTGGCCACATTATAACCTGCTCAGTGCAGCTCCTTCCCTATTTCTGACATTCTGTGACTTCACGGCCAGAGTTTTCAGCAGAATTTGTTGCTCTTGGGATGAGTTTTCATTCAAATATAGTTTCTTCATATTGCCTGGCTCCCATCTCCATCTCATTTATCGTGAAGTGTGCGCCGCCGCCCCCCCCAACTATGCCCCGCATGTGATGTCATAAGTGACATCACATGGTTTAGCCCATTGTATGATTGCATTCTGCCAGAGATTATATTCATGCCTCAGATAAAAAAAAAAAAAAATGCTGCAGAAATGGACTTGAGTGTCTGAGAACTAGTCTGTCTACTTGACAAAACACTTATGGGTGGTGCTGCGGCGGGTGCTCAGTGGCTTGGACTTGATGAGAAAGTACAAGTGGCATACAAAATCTGGGGGCCATTCTGGATGATAGACTGATGTTTGAGGCTCAGGTATTGGTCGTCTGGAGTGGCTTTTACAGTCCCTGGAATATTGCCCCAAATGAAGCCTCAATCCTGCCTGAGGAAATGCCCTCACTAGTGCATGCTTTTGTAACCCCTACTCTTGACTGTTGAAACCCTCTCTACCACTGGGTTAGTGGAGGGGTCCTTCGTCACCTGCAGCTGGTGCAGACGCAGAAACTAGGTTGCTGATAAGCCTTTCAATGTCTAGTTATGTGACCCAGTCCTGCAGAATCTGCACTAGCTGCCAGTGAGGTGGAGAATCTTCTTCAGGGTCAGTCTTTTGACCAATAAATCCTATATGGACTGGGTCGTGGCACTCCAAGGCAGGCCTTCTTCCTGTTCCCAGGACCCGGCTCAAACCATTGGGAAGGTCCTTCATTTGAAGTAGCAGGACCGGCCCTGTGGAACTTGCTTCTAAGAACTTTGAGGGAGGTCATTGAGTAGGGACTGAAGACGCATCTGTTTAGGAAGGCATTTGGGGTTTAGTTGTTAATATTCCTCTTTATTGTGTGCTGATTTTTGCTAATTTTAGGGTTCATATATTTTTTATGTATTTTTGTTCATTTGGAATATTTGTGTTTTATGTTGTACTCTTTGCACCACCCTGAACCTTACCCAGAATCAAACAATGATGTCTAATACAAATGGCATCAATCGCAGGAGTGTGCTGCCCTGGAGAACAAACTTCGTACAAAGTTTAGAATGAAGTTTAAACTCTGCACTGTGGTCACACACCCCTTAAAATGGCTTAACGCCAGACATCTCTCAGCTTGAAGAGAGCATGGTCCCATTGCAGGCTGCTATTTGACACAAGGGTGTTGGCTGCCCTAAGTGGTATTGTTAAAAAATATTTAAAACTAGCAAATTCAGTTTTTAATTCTGTGTTTTTTAGTTTTCACAGAAAAAAGGTAGCCCTACTTGTTGGCTTGTGACAGGTGAAGCTGTTGGCCCAGGGTTGTAGAGTCCTGCAGTTGGCAGCCCGGGACTGTGAGTCCTGTTGGTGCCAGGATGGGTGGGTCCTGTTAATTTTAAAGCCTTTCATAGAAGTGCCCAGCTGTACCTGTGTGTAGCTCTAAAGTACTGCTCTTCTGTCTTTGCCAGACTGCCATTAAGAAGAACAATCCCAGAAAATACCTTCGCAGTGTAGGGGATGGAGAGACTGTGGAGTTCGACGTTGTTGAAGGAGAAAAGGTAACTGTTCCTGCTTGCTGTTTTAGTAGCGTAAAGGAGGTGGTGTGTGTGTGTGTGTGTGTGTGTGTGTGTGTGTGTGTGTGTGTGTGTGTGTATATATATAGATATATATGTATATAGATGGGTATAGAAAAATACAGAGAGGTAAAGATGTAGTTAGATATAGATATATAATTGTGTGTGTGTGTATGTATATGTATATTTCTATTTATCTATCTATATGGGAAGCCATGAAGAAACGTGGTTCTGTTGAGGCCCCTCTATCCTTGGCCATAAGAAAAACAAAACTATAAGGTTTATGCATGTGGAAGGATTTTAGAGCTGAAGTTAAGGAGTATAAGGCCGCATACAAGTATAGGGTTTATGAGAAGACTTGATTGGCGTGGTGGTCCTTATCTGCCGACTATTTCTATTTTTGTTTTTCACAATTAAAGCATTGTATATTAAAAATGTATATAAGGTGTATGAGTGCATTGATATCTAGTGGATAAGTTTGCATATTGGATATGAAGCCAACCCCAGGAATCCCTCACATTCTGACAGTTCCACTAAAACGATGTGTTTGACTGGAACGTCTTTAAGCTTGGCTCCTCCCACCACCCGGGCAGCATATCCCTCAACCCCACCCATGTCAGCGTTGTATGTTTCTGTTGGAAGAACAGGTCACCAACTTCATTCCTCTGCTTAGGACTTTCTGTGCCTTGTCCTCTTTTTCGATAAAAAGTTTGATTTCTTCAACGCAGTTTTTGCGGTTCTTTCGACTCTGTCCCTGGACCAACGATGCAAGAAACCAGGATTCCAGTTTTTCATTCGGTGCTGGCAAAAGAGATCAGTCATCGATCCACATGACATAAGGAGGTTGCCTGGGCAGGCAGCAGAAGGGTGGTTCTGTGTGCAGCCTTTAGAAATCCATGCTTCCTCTGTGTTTCTCAAGGACAGGAAGCTTTGGCTCTCGCTGGGCCGACATTTGGAAAGGGATCTGAAGTATTGCCCTAGGGACTGCAAGAAGGCCTTGGCTGCAGCCAGGTTGGCTGGACAACTTGTGGTCCTTGAGGTGGAAGCACCAGCAGCTGCGGTGGGAATCTCCTCAGTCTTGGCGCTGTTCCCTGGGTCCAGCTTAAGAGGGTCTTTCACAGGGGCATAAGAGATGTTCCCCCACCCCCATGGCACGAAAAGCATGTACCGCCAACTACTGTCGTGGTACAGGGAGTGATTGAGGTCCTCCCGACCACTCAAGCTGTGTACTGCTAATCGGCTTGGGGGACAGATAGAGGGGGGACCCCACCCCCTCCAAATCAAGCCAGTCAACTTGGACACAAGCAGAGTAGGCCGCCAAGATTTTTCTTGAGTTCGTCAACCAGCTGTTGGACGTGGTTGAGGTTTTGATCTCCGACCCGTTTCCCCCAGTCCACACCCAGGAGGGCATGATCTGGTCAGTGTCCTAGCCGCTCCACCACAGACCAGCTTCCAACTGGGGTTGGGTCTTTGGCACCGGTATTGCTAAACATGGGCAGGCACATGGTCTACAGCAACCTACCGGGAGATTCTTCTCTCCATTGTTCAGCTGGTCAACGGTCGAGGTTGCATAAGGCGCTCCCACCGTCGATTCCCCCTTGAGTGGGAGGCGTCTGCATTCCTCAACCTCTTCATCCTCTAGTTAGGAGAGGCACCACCGTAAAATGTGCCCGTATAATGAGAAACTCCTCTGCAACAGTGGGCCATGGCAGGACAGGGTAAGACTCAACCCCTTGTACCTCGGGTTCCCTGTCAGCAGCCAGTGATGCCCATGCTGGTCCACATTATGCAGATGCTACTGGCATCTGCTTCTCCACACCTTCTGGTGGAGCTGCCACCACCAAAACTTAAGTTCTAGGGACATGGATATGTTGTTCATCCACACTGTCTGGCAGGTATCCTTGCCGCTTTAAATCTTGCCGGAAGGTCTTCAGGCTGGCTCCTCCCACCCACCTGGGTGGTAAAACCCTCGGCTCCGCCCCATGACGCCAGATCTTCCTTACCGCTTGGAAGCTCAGGTTCCCTCCTTAACGCTCTGCGTATGACTGGTTCCTAATTCTTCTAATTTTCAAAATAAAAGTTTTGTTAAAAGACTTCGTCTTCTCCCCGCGCTGCGATGGACAGATCGACTCGGTTTCGGAGATGCCCTTGCGGGCAGAAGATGTCTCTGACGGATCCGCACTCCACGCTGCGTCTACTGTTTGGGCCTTGAGCATGACCCGCAGGCCTCGCGACCTGTGCTCTTCCTTTTCGCCCACGCCCCCGAAGACTGTGCTGCCTGTTTACAACTGGGCGCCCCGAGAAAAGATTCATCGTTAAATCTAAAGAGGTCCGCTACGTGTCCGGGCGCGGGCTCGTCATGGATCAGCTCGGAGCAGATGATCACCCTCGAGGCGGCGCGGGCCGCTTCTACCTCGGCTGCGGCATTTGTCCCGCTCTCTCTCGGTGCCTCGTATTCGGCTTCCTTTAAGGAGCTCTGTCTGACCCTCTCTACGAAAGGTGAGGGTCCAACTTCTGGACCTTTTTCCCGGTCCAAAAAGAGCAAAAGTAAGTCTCACCGTCGACGCTTTTGGGAGCGGGAAAGATCCCCCTTCCCTGGTCGACAGTAGACTTCGGTCTACCCATCAGCTTCGGCCACTGGCTTCACGGTGTCCCCGTCAGGCCAGTTGACCCGAGACTCCCATCGACGCGGTCGAGTTTTTTCTCAACCCGTTAGACGGGTTGTCGGCTGGAGAAGCTGAGAACCCCCTCTCCCCGGTGGGAGTTGAGGATCCCGTCGGCTCGTCTGTGCCTCCGGTTCCGGAGCCTTCGGTGGAATCGTCCGAACTGAGGGGAGTGCTGATTCCCGACACCTCCCCACACCGTCCTCGGCCTAGCCGAGATTCTCAGTCTCTGACATCTTCGCGGTCTAGCCGGTCCCGCCGTCATAGGCGGTCTCGGCAACGCGGCAAGCGGCGCCGCTGCTCTTTCTCCTCCTCGGACAAGGGGAGGCTTCGGTGCAAGTTGCGTCTGAGGTATGAGGAACTCATGTGGCAACAGCTCCTTCTGACCGGGAATAAGCCGACCCAGTCGTCTTCCCCGGCCATTAAGTGGCTGTCACCGGAGCGGCCAAAACAACCCCTCGTTGTAGCCGAGGAGCCTGTTCCCAGGCCGGTTGTTCAGCCAATTCCAGCTGCCCCACCGATTTTGGTGGAACCTCCGCCTCCACAGCCGTTAGTAGGGGCTCCGACCAAAAGTTCTCGGTCGGCTCGGGGTTTGCCCCATAGGCTGTCTTGTCACCCTCACTCCCGATAGACCTCAGCAGGTGGAGGGTGGCTCAGGCCCGAGGCAGCTCTTTGAGGACTCTTCCGAGTCAGAGGATGATTCCTCCCTTTTCTCCAAGCGAATAGACTTGGAGTCCTCAGGAGGACAGTCAGTGGACGATAGCCCTTCGTCCTTCCTAGGGTTGCTTCGGCTCATCTCGGAGTCCACCGGGATGAAGCGCGAACCCATTTCTAAACGGGCCAGGTATCCCCTCACGGAGATTCTGGACCGAGGGGATTCCCCTACGGAGGCCTTTCCGGTGGCCGAGGCCATAGTGGGTCCGGCCTTGGAGCTTTGGCAGCGCCCTGCTTCCTGCCCTGCGCCTTCGGCCAGGATGGCCAGGAAGTATGTGGTCCCTACCGGTTCCCTGTCCGGTTTTTCGGAACACCCCTCTGCTGAGGGGTTGGTTACCGACAGCGTTTTCCGCGCACGGGAACACCAGGGATGAGGGACAAACCTCCCGACAAGGAATCGTAAGAAATTGGATTATGCCGGCAAAAGTCTATGCTGCCCTTCTCTCGGCCTTCGTCCAGGCCAGTTCGGCCGCCCCTCATGGCACATTTTTCTCATGCCCTGTTGGGCTCCTGGATGAGGTCGTCCCTCATCTTCCCGCTGGATCTGCAGACTACGGTCAGGCAGGTGCGGGGCAGGGCAGTGGCCAAACAGCAGCTCCAGACTGCTTTTAGACATTGGGGATCGTGTGCCAGGTCTGTGGCGGCCGCAGTGGCCATGCGTCGTCGGGCTTGGCTGAGGATATCCACCTTTACCTCGGATACCCAGCACAAGTTGGCGGATGTTCCCTTTTTGGGGACTGACCTCTTCGGCCCTGGGGTGGAAGGTCACCTGCAGAGGATCGAGGAGTCCAATGCTACCTTGGACTCGGTCTCTTCCCTAGGACAAGGCGCAAGCCACAGCCTAGGCTCCTTTCGTCCTTCTGCACCTGCGGCGCGCCCGGCCCAGCAACGTCAGGGCCAGCAGGCTCGGGCTTGGCATCCCAAACCCAAGCCGTCGGCTTCCTCCAACAGGAAGCAGGGAGGTAAAGGCCCAGGAGGTCCCTCGGCCGGTCCCTCCTCCAAGCCTGCCCAGTGACGGGCTGAGGGGTGTCGCCCCCATCCCAGTCACCTCACCCCTGGTTCCCCCCGTTGGGGGACGGCTCCGACACTTCCTTTCCGCCTGGTCCGCTATTACCACGGACAGGTGGGTACTGGAGGTGGTGGGAAAAGGCCTGCCTCTAGAATTCGAGCAGGCCCCGCCCTTCAGAGCCGTCGCACCTGGGTCCGAGCTCACTGTCGGCTCGCTGAGCCGAAGCGCCTCCTCCTCCAAAGGAGGTGATCAGGGAGGTAGAGGACCCCTTCAGACCCGGGTTCGTGTCCAGGTACTTCCTGGTTCAGGAAACGGACGGGGCTGGCACCCCATTCTCGACTTCACGACCTGAACAAGTTCCTAGGTCTCGAACCTTCAGGATGGTCACTCTGGTGCAGATAATACCATCTCTGGAACACGGCGTGTGGTTCTGCTCTCTGGACCTGCAGGACGCGTTCTTTCACGTCCCTATCCATCCGTCACATCGAGATTCCTTCGCTTTCGGCGGAGGGATCCCTCTTCGAGTTCGAGCCATGCCCTTGGCCTGTCTCCAGCTCCCAGGGTCTTCACCAAATGCATTGCAGTGGTGACAGTTCTCATGGCGCCGAGGGGTCCGGTGTACCTTTACCTGGACGATTGGCTGATAGCAGCCCCTCCAAACAGGGAGGTGGAGCGTCCAGAGATCTGGCCCTCCAGGTTTGCTCTCAAGTCGGCCTTCTCATCAACGAGGCCAAGTCGGAACTCGAGCCGAAGCAGGTGATTCTGTTTATCGGGGCAGAGCTCGACTCTCTTCGAGCCAGAGCACGGCTCCTGGCGGACAGGGCCGAGGTTCTTACCTCCTTTGCCCAATCATTTCTGGTTGGGCAGTCGCGCCCTGCCCGGGACTTCCTGCGCCTCCTGGGTCTCATGGCGGCCTGTACCAGTGTGGTCCGTTGGGCACGCTGGCACATGCGCCCACTTCAGTGGGGACTGGCCAACCAGTGGTCACAACGCTGCGATCCATTGGACCAGCTAGTGATGGTGACCCAGGAGATGTGGAACGCTCTCCAGTGGTGGACCGTTCCATCTCATCTGCAGGAGGGCATCCCGTTCGTCCGCCCCGAGCTGACGGTCTCTCTATCGACCGATGCGCCTCTGATGGGTTGGGGTGCCCATCTGGGGGAACACCGAGTGCACGGCCTCTGGTCCCCGCGGGAGTCCCGATGCCACATCAACCTGTTGGAGCTCCGAGCGGTCCGCCTAGCTCTCACCGCCTTTGCTCCGTTTCTCCGGGGTCAAGTGGTCCGAGTCCAGACGGACAATACCACGACCATGTACTACCTGAACTGCCAGGGCGGGACGCGCTCCATGCTTCTGTGCAAGGAAGCTCTCTGCATTTGGTCACTCGTGCGCAGCCTGGAGGCGGATCTCCTAGCCATTCGTGTGGCAGGAGCCTCCAACACCATGGCCGATGCCCTGAGCCGGATAGGGGCTGCCTCTCACGAGTGGTCTCTCCTGCCGGAGGTAGTACAAGATCTGTTCTCCCACTGGGGCACACCTCAGGTGGACCTGTTTGCCTCCAGGGAGAATGCAAGCTGAGACTGTTTAATGCCCGCCCCCCTCGGCAGGGCTCACTGCAGGGGGATGCCTTCAAATTATGGACCCAGGCCTCTTTTACGCCTTTCCCCCATTTCCCTTGATTCACAAGGTGCTTCTCAAGGCAAGGAGGGACAAGGCGCAGGTGATTCTGATAGCCCCAGACTGGCCCCGCCAGTTCTGGTACCCAGATCTCCTCAGCCTCAGCTCCAGGCTCCCGAGGCAGCTTCCAGCTCGCCCGACCTGCTCTGTCAATCAGGGAAGGTGTTCCATCCAGACCTTCAATCCCTGCACCCGACGGCCCTGGTTCCTGAGCGGCTAGGAGTTCCAGGCCTTGGGTCTTTCCGGCGAGGTCCTCAATGTGGTTGAGGCGCCCTTTAAGGAGTTCGCACCAGGAACTAGCATGCCTTCAAATGGAAGAGATTTTTCCATTTGATGTCGGGGCAAGGGCTTGGACCCATCCTCCTGTTCTTTGGCAAGCATTTTGGACTATTTATGGTCCCTTTCTAGTCAAGGGCTTAGGTCGACGACCCTTAAGGTGCACCTGGCAGCCATCTCTGCTTACCGGGCGCGGGCCAGGAAGCAGTCGGTGGCGCAGGAGAAGGTGGTCTGGCGCTTTTTCAAAGGCCTTGATCACATTTCCCCTCCGGTGCGAGAACCTCCACCTCCGTGGGATTTACTGCTGGTACTGGCAAAGCTCATGGGCAAGCCATTCGAACCAGTGCACAGGTGTGAACTCTCACCTGTCGTGGAAGACCGCCTTCTTGGTGGCTATTACGTCAGCCAGAAGGATGGGAGAACTCCAGGCGCTCTGCATTGAGTCTCCTTACCTGGTCTTCCACAGGGACAAGGTTGTCCTGCCCCACCGAAATTCCTTCCGAAGGTGGTGTGAGTTTCACCTTAACCAGGTGTTGACTGTGCGGTGTTCTACCCCAATCACACCTCGGAGGCCGATACAGGCTCCATACTTTGGACCCTAGAAGGCGCTTATTATAAGGAGCGCCCGGCTGAAATTCGGGGAGAGGTTCGCCAGCTGTTTGTCACCTACGCTGAAGCCGCACCTGGCAGACCTGCAGCCAAGCGGACGATAAGCAGGTGGGTAACCTCCTGCATAGATCTCTGCTATAAGTTGGCGGGCATGGAGCCTCCCAGAGGGATAAGAGCTCATTCTACCCGTCATACTGCTGCATCGGTGGCTGCTTCCAGGGACGTCCCTATCCAGGAAATCTGCAGGGCTGCTACCTCTAAGTCAGCACACACCTTTATTACCCATTACCACATCGACCTTGAGTCACGCCGGGATGCTGGTTTTGGGGCATCGGTTCTCCAGTCTCTATTCCCTAAGTAGGGGGTGTGCGCCTTGCCTCCCTCCTCCTGGAGAACTGCTAGGAGTCTGCCAGACAGTGTGGATGAACAACATATCCATGTCCTTAGAAATACAGGTTACTCACCTGTAATAGGAGTTCTAGGAATGGTATAGTTGTTCATCCCACGACTCCACTTGACGCACAACCTGGCTTCCAGCGGGCCAGATCTGGCGTCATGGGGCGGAGCCGAGAGTTTTACCACCCGGGTGGGTGGGAGGAGCCAGCTTGAAGACCTTCCGGCAAGATTTAAAGCGGCAAGGATACCTGCCAGACAGTGTGGATGAACAATATATACCATTCCTAGAACTCCTGTTACAGGTGAGTAACCTGTATTTTGGTGCTCCGACTAAGGAGTCCAGCTGTTCAATCAGACTTACCATACAGGTTTCAATGAGGATTCCCGGATAGTCCCCTCCTTGGGATTGGTTATTTTTCACTGGATTTTTGTATTGTGGGAGACTATTCTGGAGTTGAGGTGATGGAGCGTCGATATTTTATGGCGCTGATTACTCTGTCAAAAAAAATTAGTGGTACGCCAATGATGAGGCAGTGTCACTCTTATCGGGAGTGGATGCAGGAACTTTTATTTAACTTGAGGGTTGAGAAGAAGATTGCGAGTTTACGTAATCGTTTGTATTTCTTTAAGATATGGGGTAAGTCGCACATTTTATACATTGTGTGTAAGTTATTCACTGAACTCCATGCTGTGTTGCCTAGATATGTGGTATTCATAGTGCCACTGTTTTTTGGGTTTCCTTTTTTTGTTTCTTTGAGCCAGTGGTTGTTTGTGACAAGGCCACTGTGTGAGGTGTGAGGGTTGGGGGAATGGGGTTGTGGGACTGTTTTGGTTTATGGATTGTCGTCTTTTTTTTGGTATATTACTGTCAGAATTGCTTTAATAAAATGCATCAGATTTCAAAAAGAGAAGATTCCTGGAAGGTACGTGACAAGAAGTGGATGAGGACCATTTTTGAGGAGTCTTCGGATCAGAAGACCATGGTCTCCTGAGAGACTCCACTCCGACTGTAGCCTGGTCGAGGAGCCTTCCATTGAGCATGGCCTGGTTTCCTCCAGAGGGCTTTTGTGACTTATTTTGGAATCCCATGTCTGTCCCACTTGAGCCAGTCCAGAAGAGGGCCAAGTACCCTTTCATGGACATTTTGGAGTGGGACAGATCCCAGAGTGTTGCTATCACTGTGGTTGAGGCCATTCTGGGACTGGCTCTGGAGCTCTGGCAACATCCTGCCTGATGCCCTGTGTCTGCAAGTACGCAATCCCAGTGAACTCCTTTTCAGGGACACCAGGGTGATGTGGACAAACCTTCAGGCAAGGAGGTCTTTAAGATTGACCACGCTGGTAAAAGGTGTTTGCTGTGAACGCTCTTGGTCTCGGACTATGCTGTCATGATGGCCAACTGTGGTCATGCAGTGATGGGAATTTTTGATGCTGTCCTCCCTCACTGCCATCCAGAGCAGTGGCCGGCGGTGGAGCTCATCAGAGACAAAGGGTCAATCACTGGCTTAACACCAGCTCCCGACAGCCTAGGACATGGGTGACTCTTGTGCCTGTGTGGAGGCAGTGGCCGTCTCCATGCTTAACAAGGCCTTGCTGCCTTAACCGCGGACACCCAACAGAAGCGGACTGTCCCTTCCTGGGCATCAACCTCTTTTGGCCATGGGGTGGAAGGGCATCTCACCTGGATTGAGAAGTCCAGTATCCCCCTGGACTCTGACCTCATCCCAGAAGGACCAAGGGGGGAAAAAAAGGCATAACAAGTTGGCTTTTCAATACCAATTATTTCAGTCGCAGCTTCCCTGTCAGCAGCCCCAGCAGAGCTGTTTCAAACCTGATGCGCGGGGTGGGAGGTGTCTTGGATAGTGGTGCCCCTATGGCAGCAGCCGTAAAGCTGCCCAGTGATGGGTTGGCAGGTGTTATCCCTCCCCCAGTCCTGTCTCTGACTGCTGTCCTGGTTGGAGGCTGGCTATGTTGCATCTTGTCTTGTTGGTCTGCTATCCCAAAGAACAAGTGGGTGTTGTATGTGGTGGGTATAGGATTGTCTCTAGACTTCGAGGATATCCTGTCCTGCCATCTCCATACGCCTAGGGTGTTCAGGGTGTTTCAGGACATGCTGTCTGCTCTTGGAAGGACACCGCGCATCTCTATGTGAAAGGGGCAATAACCAGTGTCCTGGATGCCCTTGCCAGTTAGGAGTACATATCCAGGAACTTGTGGTCCTGAAACAGGTGGGGACTAGTGCCCTGTACTGGACCTGCACGATTTCAACCAGTGTATGCAGAAATACAAGTTCTGGATGGTCAACCTGAGCCAGATTTTACCATCCCTGGAACAAAACACGGGGTTTTGCTCCTTGGGCCTCCAGGATGCATTCTTCCACATACTTATGCGTCCCACCGCCAGTACTTCAGTTTCCAAGTGGAAGGGGCCTTTTACCAGTTCCAGGTCATGCCCTTTGGCCTGTCCTCTGCACCCAGGGTCTTCACCAAATGCATGGCCGCGGTGGCGGCCCACATGCAGCACTTACAGGTCATAGTGTGCCCCTACCTGGAAGACTGGCTGGCTGATAGCTGGTCCATGGAGAGAGCCACAGACCTGACTCTCCAAACCTGGCAAAACTTTGGCCTGTTGGTCAGCCTCGACAAGTTCAAATTGGTACTGAAGCAGGTGATCAAGTTCATCAGGGTAGGAGAGACCCCCTGCAGGCCAGTGCCCACCTCCTAGCAGACCGGGCACAGGATCTTGCCTCTTGTGCTCTATCATTTCAGTTTGGGCTTGCACCCTGCCTGGGATTTCCTATGGCTGCTGGGGTACATGGCATCCTGCACCTGTGTGGTCCGCTGGGCCCCCTGGTGGATGTCTCCTTCAGTGGTCCCAGTGCCCAGGTCACCTGGATCGGCTGATCAGTGACCCAGCCGATGTGAGATGCCATCCAGTGGCTTCTCCTGGAACATCTGGAGGTAGGACTCCCATTCGTCCGCCCAGAGCAGACTGATGCTGTTGACTGACTTGTCTCTGGTAGGATGGGGAGCACACCTGAGACTATATGGCCCACAGGTTCTGGTCACGCAGGGGATTCTATCTCCACGTAAACTTGCTGGAGCTCTGTGCAGTCTGCCTGGCCATGACCAAATTTGCTCTGCTAGTTAGGGATCAGGTTGAAGTACAGTCTTAACACAGAGTACATAAAGAACAAAACAGAGGCGGTATAAATAAGGCGCTAATAGTTCAGTTAGGTACTCATAAATGGCAGCTAAGAAGCCTTGTCGTAGGCAAGAGGATGTCATAGTAGAAACATCTTGGTGAATGTGTAACGGACAATAGGTAAGAGTTGGAGGCCGATTCAGCAGTGTGTGTGTCTATATATGTGTGTGTGTGTCTATATATGTGTGTGTGTGTGTCTATATATGTGTGTGTGTCTATATATGTGTGTGTGTGTGTCTATATGTGTGTGTGTGTCTATATATGTGTGTGTGTGTGTCTATATATATGTGTGTGTGTGTGTGTGTGTGTGTGTGTGTGTGTGTGTGTGTGTGTGTGTATCTATCTAGTAGGATACACAGGTAACGTCCTGGGGGTTAGGTTGGTTGGTGAGCCACCTGTTCTTGTGGGGCTCACCCTCATTGACCTGTTTGCCTCCTGAGGCGTTTGTGGGGCCCCCAACAGTCTGGGAAAACGGTGGGGGAGATACCTTCATGAGGCCCTGGATTCCAGGCCTCATATATGCCTCTCTTCTCCCCAAAGCCTTAGAGTACTGGTCAGTCTCAGGAAGGACAAGGCATAGATGGTCCTGATGGCCCCAGACTAGTCTCTGCAGTTCTAGTACCTGGATCTCCTCAACCTCAGCAGCAGGTCTCTGGCAACTGCCTCTCCATCCAGACCTGTTGACCAGACTTCAGGGGCCAGTCCTGCATCTGGACCTTCAGATCAAACTTCGAGTGTGGCGCTCTTGCAGCAGGTAATACCATTAGGACTAATGCCGCCAGCCATTGGACCCCACAGAAAACTTCTAGCTAGCAGTTTGAGGCAGGGGACTGCCCCCAGCATTGGCGCCATCTCTCCCTTCTTTTCCCACTGTTGATCCACGCAGTTCAGCTTCATGGACGCCTTCTTAGCAGTCGACAGCTTGAAGTTATTTTTCTTTCTCACATTTGAGTCAGTTTACAGATTCATATAAGTGTGACGGCAGAAAAGGACTGAACTAGGCCCACTAAGTCTGCCCAGTTATCTGCTGGGACCTGTGCACCCCCCCCCCCCTTAACACTCCTATGTGTTTGTCCCATGCCCTTTTGAATCCCTCCACTGTTTCCTCTTCAACGACTGCCTCTGGGAGTTTGTTCCCATTTCTGCTACTTTCTCTGTGTAATACTATTTTCTGATGTTACCCCAACTGTCCTCCCTCCACCTGTAGGTCCTGCCCCTCGTCCTCTGATTTCCTTCATCTTGAAGATGCCCCCCGCGCACCCTGTTTATACTCTTAAGGTACTTTGAAAGTCTTGATCATGTCTCCCCTCTCCCTGTTCTGCTCCAGGGAGTACATGTTCGGATCTCTCAACCTATCTTCATAGGATAGGTGGCTTAACCCTTTTACCATTTTTGTCGCTCTCCTGAACCCTCTCTATCCTCCCCACGTCCTTCCTGAGGTATGGCCTCCGGCACTGGACTCTGTACTCCAGATGTGGTCTAACTAGATGGGTGTACATGTGCACTATGACCTCCCTATTCCTACTGGTGATCCCCTTCCGATGCATCCCAGCATTCCACTCCCCTGGCCACTGCCTCCGACTGCCTTCCACCTTCAGGTCCCCGGATATAATGATGCCTTGGTCCCTTAGTTGTTCTGTGTCCTCCAGATCTCTGCCCATACTGCAATTCTTGCCTTCTGATTTCTGTAGCCCAGATGCATGATTTTACATTTTTCTGTATTGAATGCAAGCTGCCACCTCTTTGACCAAGCCTCAAGTCTCCCCAAGTGTCTGCATTTGTTCCACCCCTTCCTCCATGTCCACCCTATTGTAGATTTTGATATCGTCCGAAAACATACTCACACCCCCCTCAAGGCCCTCCACGATGTTCCCTACAAATATATTGAATAGCAGGGGCCCCAGTAATGATCCCTGAGGGACCCCGCTCGTGACATTCCCCTTCCCGGATGCCACCCCATTTATTATGACCCTCTGCCTCCTCTTCCCCATCCAGTTTCCCACCCATTTGACTACCATCTGCCCCAGTCCTGCCATTTTACACAGCAGCCTCCCGTGGGGCACTGTTAAACGCCTTTTCTGAAATCCAAATAAGCTACATCTATCGCTCTCCCCTGATCTAGCTCCTTGGTGACCCCGTAAAAAAACGTATCAAATTTGTTTGACAGGATCTTCCCCTAGTAAAACCATGTTGTCTTGGATTCATCAGGCCGCTTGTCTCCAGGTAGCTGGTGATTCTGCCTTTTATTAGCTTCTCCATGAGCTTGCATACCACCGATGTCAAGCTCACGGGCCTGTAACTTCCCACTTCCTCCCTTCCTCCTCCCTTATGCGGGGGACCACATTTGCCTGCCTCCAGTCCTCAGGCACCACCCCGGTTTCCAGGGACTGATTGAGCAGTGCAGTCAAAGGTAACGCCAATACCTCCTTTAGCTCCCTTAACACCCTTGGGTGCACCCCATCTGGCCCCATTGCCCTGTCCACCTTCATGCAGCCCAGTTCTTCCAATATTTCCTCCATGAGAAATGGCCTCCCCTCCACTCCCCCCCCCAGCCATTTCATGTCCTGCTCTGCTGCCTCCTTCTTCTTCCTCCCTTTTGAACAGAGCAAAAATAGGTGTTTAGTAGGTCCGCCTTTTCTCCGTCCCCTTGTAGCGCCTCCCCCTCTTTTGTTAACTGGAGAATCCCCTGCCTAGTATCCCCATTTTTGACCCCTCTCGCTATTCACTCCTCTGTGCCTTTGCCCTCCTTACCTCTACCCTGGCTTCTGTCTGGCTCGCCTGGTATTTTACCCAGTTTGCTTCCGTCTGAGTTGTCTTGAACCTCCTAAAGGCTTGCCTTTTTTGCTACTTCCCTAGTATACCACAGAGATTTTCTCCTCTTATTTTTACTTTATCTCTTGACATAGATGTTAGTGGCCCCTAAATAGCTTCCTTTATCCTCTCTCACTTTGCCTCCACCTCCGTCAAGTCCCCCACCCCCTGCAACGCCCTAGCCACTGTTTTCTCCATTTTCCCGAAGTCCACCCTCCTGTATTCCAGAACCTTTAACCTAGACCGGTGAACCTCTGCAGTGTGTCTTTTTTAACCTGACCGTGTTGTGGCCACTCGTACCAAGATGTTCCCCTACCGATACCTCTTCCACCCTTTCCCCATTTGTTAGGACTAGATCAAGAGTAGCTCCTGCCCTGGTTGGCTCCCTGACCAGTTGATTTAGGAGGGCCAGTTGCAGGGAGTCCAATATTTACCTGCTGCTGGTTGAAGCAGCTGAAAGGATGTTGCAGTCTACGTCCAGTAGGTTTAGGTCCCCCATCAGCACCACTTCCTCCTTGCCACCATTCTCATGAACTTTTCGGCCATACTTCTATCCGCAGATTTGTTGCTGCAACGAGGGTCTATAAATCACCCCCATACGCACAGACTCCCCCTTCCCCACTGTCAGTAAGACCCAGAGACCTTCTGCCTCTCCCCACTTACCCTGCAGTTCTGATGCCCTGATACACTCCTTTAGAGTGCAACTCCCCCCTCCCTGTCCTTCCTGAACAGTTAGTACCCTGGTATCGCCATTTCCCATCCCTGCTCCTGATGGCACCACATTTCTGTTACCCCCACTGTCAATGCCTTCCTCTGCCATTTTCGCTGTTAGATCTGGGATCTTTCTTCCCAGACTTCTGGTGTTCGTACACATGACCCTCCACGCCCCTCTCTCCACCTTTCCTATGTTTTTCCCCCTTACCCTTTTGCTGTGTGTAGAGCTTTTAGCTGCCCCCCTGCCTCAACAGTCAGGCTTTTCCCTGCCCCATATTTAGTTTAAATGGCAGCGTCTGTTGCCATAATCATCCAGTTTGCATTTGAGCACTGCTTTCCCCCTCCCCATTTAGGTGCAGCCTATCCGGGGCATATAGGCTCGTGTTACTCCATGTTGACTCCCAATCTCCTATCACACCATACCCCTTCTGGGCACACCAACCTACAAGCCAATTACTGAATTCCTCAGTGTTTTGCCTTGCCTCCGTGCTGGCCCTTGGTACTGGTAGCACTTCCGAGAAGGACAGGGATTTAAAGTCTGAGTCGCTGTAGAACCTGGCCAGTGCCATAAAACTTGCCTGCACCTCCATCACGCTGCTCTTTGCAAGGTCGTTTGTGCCTAGGTAGAAGATCGGATGAGTTTTCTTATCCATTTCCCTCCTCCTCGAGGGGATCCACTGGATAACTTTGGCAGCCGTCATACCTGGCAGACACTCCACCCATATTTTCTCCTCTCTTCCCTTCTCCCCCATGTAACCCCTTTTATAATAGTCCCTCACTATTAAGACTCTATCCCCTTTTTCCTCCTGGGCACCCCTCACTGCTTCCATTCTCCTCCCTTTTTCCAGTTTGCCTAAAGAAATCTGCCGTTCGGTGCTGGGTGGTTTGGTAGAGGCTTGGCTCTCCAAATCCACCCCTGACTCCGCTATCACTCTCCCTGGATTTACCATCTACAGGGAAGACCGAGTAGGCAAACGCGGTGGTGGTTGCGCACTACTCGTAGAGGACTCCTTTATATCAGGCACTCCCAGCTCCTAAACTTGATTATGGAGCCGGAGCCCAAGCCCTCACCTTAAAAAAATTACATCTGACCCCACCCGAGGCGCCCTCTTCCTCACGGTCTCCTACGTACCCCCGAGGAATCAAAACCAAGCGGTCCAGTCCCTCATTGACTATCTCAGATCTCTCCCTCACAAAGTGGAGGAAGTCATCCTAGGTTATCTCAATGTTAACTGGCTTGCCTCCACTGCCTCCCATATAAGGGACTCCTTTGCTTCCCTGGATATGTCCCAGTTAGTCACCCAGCCCACCAGATTCAACCACTCTACTGGCACCAGCACTCTCCTAGATGTTGTATCTAACCGCTCCTACAAAATCCGGGATGTCCCTGTCCTCCCCAACTCTCTTAGTGATCACTCCCCAGTCCTCTGTCTCTGGTTATCCTCCACTCTGAAGCCAGTATCCCAGGCCACTCTACGCCACCGTTTATGCCCCGGCGGCCTCAAAATTAAAACAGTACCTAGCCCAGCTAGACTGGTCCCCTATCCAGCGCACCCCTGACATTGACTCAGCTCTTGACCACTTCACAAATGCCTTCTGTAAGGCTTGTGACCTTTTCACCCCTTCACCAGGATCCGCTCCAAAAAATGCAATGCTCCATGGATTACCCCACCCCTCCTCCAGAGACTCAAACAGATGATCTCTGGCACGTTGCTGTAGAAATCTGGAAAGGCGTCTGACAGGCAGGCCTACAACGCAGAACGCAGTAAGTGCACTTGGGCCATTAGGCCTGCCAAGGCAGAGCACTACCAGACCACCCTCACTTCCACTTGGGGTTCAGCCTGGACCTTCTGGGATAATATGAAAAGCTAAATGGGAATTCCACCCCCACCCCCAATATCTCAGCTCTCCATCAATGGCACCCCACCACAGATCCACTCCTCATAGCAGATTGCCTTAATACTGCCTTCTGTGACCTAAGCTTGGTCCTTCCCAGCAGCTTCTTTGACCCAGTCCCCACTGGTCTCCCTCTGGTCCTGCATCGCCCACCATTCTGCTTGTGCACCCTATCCTCCCAAGAAGCTAGGCCACACCTGCTAAAAGCCTTGGGCAGCAGTGACCCCCTTGACTCCAGGATCCTCCGTACGGTCTTGGACGAAGTCCTAGTCACCCTGACTGACCTAAACCGGTGTCTCTGCCTGGGTCAGTTCCCAAGTGCTTGGAAAACTGCTGAAATCACACCCATACATAAGAGTGGGGACCGATCCACCCCCAACAATTACCAGCCCATCTCCATCCCCCCACCAACTCTCTAAAGCCCTTGAAAAAGTGGTGTTGATCCAGCTTTCTGAGTTCCTAACCAAGTATGACGACGTGCCCAGAGCAGCACAGTTTTCGCCCAGGACACACTACAACCACGGCTCTTCTGGAATTCTCCCAACACCTGCATGCTGCTCTCGACTCTGGCAGCCTTGCAGGAGCAGTGTTCATTGACCTCTCCAAGGCCTTTGACACTATCTGTCATCCCCTTCTACTCGACTCTCTCCACCAACTTGGCTTCTCTAGTGGTCCCATTTCCTGGTTCTCTAGCTACCTCTCTGCTAGATCCCAGCGTGTCAAGATCAGCGGCTCCCTCTCCAGCACTCTTCCTGTTCATTCTGGGGTCCCTCAGGGCTCCATCCTGGGTCCAGTACTTTTTTTAGTCTCTACCTCAACACCCTCCCCAACTCGTGTACCGGTAAAATGCTCCTCTACACCGACGATGCAGTCCTTCTTGCCTCACATCCCAGTCCCAACTCCCTCCAGTTATCCCTCCAGCAAGCTTACAACCATGCCGAAAGGTGGTTCGGAGACCGTAGACTGGTCATTAACCTAAAGAAAACCAAATCAATGCTCTTCTCCCACCACCAAAATAAAGCTAAAAATGCCCTGCCCCCCCCCGATTATCCCCAGCACTCTGCACCTGCTAGAACAAGTGACAACATACAAGTACCTAGGCATCACGTTCAATACTACCCTCTCCTTCCACACCCACATTAATGCCCTGTCAGACGCCATTAACTCTCGGATTGGCCTGCTATACCGGCATAGGGACTGCCTGCCTCAGGTTGCCCTCAGGCTGACCATCACCTCCTCCATCTTGTCCCTCGTGGACTATGGCTTGCCCATCTACACTGCAGCTGACAACACTGCCCCTCCAAAATCCAACTCTCCATCAATAAGGCTTGTAGGCTCCTGACCGGTGCCCCCGGCCATACTTACACCTGCTTTCTCTATACTACCACCAATCTTCTCAACTTTGAGGAGCGACTGCTCTACCAGACCTGCCTTCTCGCTAAGAAATCCCTGCTAGGACTCTCCCCCCAAGGGTCTACACCTCCCTACAGCAGCCATCTTCATCCGTCACCACCTGTAGCTCTGTTAAGGCCACTTTTAAGGTGCCCAGAACCAAGACTTCTCTTGCCCAGAGATCCTTCCTCTACTGACACCCTCCCCCAACCTGGTTCAACTCTCTCCCTAGCTGCATCTCCAACATGCCAAAAATTGGCTCCTTCAAAACAGCACTTTGGAACCATATCTTTAATACACGCTGTTGTATGTGCAACTAACTCCCTGTTGCAACCTGTGGTTCCCGCCCGCCTTGCCCCCTGGCTCGACAACATTCACTGGACAGCCTCTCCCTCCCCCAGACTACCCCTTCCCTACTAGGTCCAAACAGAGATGTAACCCACTGTCTTCTCTGAGGACCTACTATATCCATGAGTGTAACTCACAGTTCTAGGGACATGGATATGATGTTCATCCACACTCTGACAGGTTCCTTGCCGCTTTAAATCTTGCCAGGTCTTCAAGCTGGCTCCTCCCACCCACCTGGGTGGTAAAACTCTCGGCTCCGCCCTATGACGCCAGATCTTCCTTACCGCTTGGAAGCTCGGGTTCCCTCCTTAACGCTCTGCGTATAGACTGGTTCCTAATTCTTTGGTTCACCCGAAACGTATTCTCAAATTTTCAAGATGTCTGTCAAATTACTCCCTCGTGGCTGCGATGGACAGATCTACTCCCTGATTTTGGCGGTGCCCATGTGGGCAGAAAATGTCCAGGACAGATCCGCACTCCATGTGCATCTACTGCCTCGGCCTAGACCATGACCCGCAGGCCTGCGAGTTATCTAGTTCGTTTTTGGCCAACGTCCTGGAAGACCACGCTGCCCAGTTGCAGCTTGGGCACCCCGAGAAGCACTACCTGCCGGTGAAGTCGAAGGAGGCCTGTTGGGCGGTGACCGCGGCGGCTGGCTCGGCTGAGCAACTATAGCAAGATGATTGCCCTCGAGGAGGAGGTGGCACAGGCCGCATCATCCTCTTCCTCTGTCGTGGCATTTATTCCGCTCTGTTTGGGTTCCTCCTACTCAGCTTCTTTTAAGGAGCTTTGCCAATCCCTTTCCACAAAGGGAGAGGGGCCATCGGGACATTCTTCTCGGTCCAAAAAGAAGGACTTGAAAGGTAAGTCCCACCGTCGGCATTCGTGGGAGTGGGAGAGGTCCACTTCCCTGGACAGTCGACATTACTTCGGTCGAGGTGTCAGGTCAGCCGGCGGAGACGCCCGTTGTCGCGGTCAAGATTTTTCTCAACCCGTCGGATGGCTGTCGACTGAAGCCGACAACCCTTCACCGGTTCCCCTGGTGGAGACCGAGGACTTGCCTGTGCCGGAGTCCCTGGTCAGGACCTCCGAGCCGAGGTCCCAGACCTATCCTCGGAAACACCGAGGATCTCTTGTGTCGGACATCATCTCGGTCCAGCCGATCCCGCCAACATCGGCTGTCTCTGCACCGAAGTAAGCGGCGCCGCCACTCTTCCTCGTCTTCCTCCTCAGAAGAGGAGAGGCTTTGGCGCAAATTGCATCGCCACTACGAGGACCTGATGTGGCAGCAGTTACTTCTGTCTGGGAACAAGCCGACGCCGTCTCCTTCCTGTCCGTGAACAAGCCGACGCCGTCGCCTTTCCCGGCCATCATGGCTGTCACCGAACGGCCAAAACAACTCCTCGCTGTAGTCGAGGTGCCCAAGCCTGGGTCAGTTCGGCCGAAACCAGCTGCCCCACAGATTGTGGTGGAACCTCTGCCTCCACAACCGAAATCGGGGGCGCCGACCAAGGACTCTGTCGGGTCAGGGTCTGCCCCACAGGTTGTCAGTCACCCTCACTCCCAACCATCTTCGGCAGGTGGAGGGTGGCTTAGGCCCCAGGCAGCTCTTCGCGGACTCCTCTGAGTCAGACTCCTCCCTGTTCTCCAGGCCCATTGACCTGGAGTCCTCCGGGGGGCCAGTCGATGGACGAAAGCCCATCGTCCTTCATGGGTCTGCTTCGGCTCATCTGAGTCCACCGGGATGCAGCTCGGGCCAAGTATACCCTAATGGAGATACTAAACTGAGGGGATTCACCCACGGAAGCCTTTCCGGTGGCTGAAGCCATTGTTGGCCCAGCCTTGGAGCTCTGACAGCGGCCTGCTTCCTGTCCTGCACCTTAGGCCTGGATGGTCAGGAAGTATGTGGTCCCTACCGGCTCTTTGTACGGTTTTTCTGAACACCCTCCGCCAAGGGGTTGGTCACCACATGCTTTTCTGGCATTCCAGGAACTCTAGAGATGTGGATATAAGCCCTCCCGACAGGGAGTCCAAAAGCTGGACTATGCCGGGTGCAAGGTGTATGCTGCGTCCTCCCTTGGCCTCCACCAGGCCAGCTTGGCCCTGCTGATGGCACACTTCTCCCACACCCTCATGGGCTCCCTGGATGAGGTGATCCCTCATCTCCCGGCCGACCTGCAGACCACGGTCAAGCAGGTATGAGACCAGGGAAGGGCAGTGGCAAACCAGCAGCTCCAAACTGCTCTGGACATTGGAGACTCCTGTGCCAGATCAGTTGCAGCCACAGTGGCCATGCGCCGCAGAGCATCACTGAGGATATCCACCTTCACGGCGGATATCCAGAATAAACTGGCGGATGTCCCCTTCCTGGGGACCGACCTCTTCGGCCCTGGAGTGGAAGGTCACCTCCAGCGGATCAAAAAGTCCAATGCCACTCTGGACTCTGTCATCTCCGCCCAGAAGGACAAGGGCCGTCGACAACATAAGTCCTTTCGCCCTTCTGCACCTGCGGCACATCCAGCCCAACAGCACCAGCATCAGGGCTGTGCAGGCTTGCGCTACACCTGTGCCAAGCTCAAGTGCCTCTAATAGGAAGCAGGGAGGAAAGGCCTAGGAGGTCCCTTGGCCGGTCCTTCCTCTAAGCCTGCTCAGTGATGGGTTGAGGGGTGTCACCCCCAGCCTTGTCACTCCCACGGGTTCCCCCTGGGGCACGGCTCCGCCACTTCCTTTCCGCCTGGTCCGCTATCACCACGGACCGCTGGGTGTTGGAGGTGGTAGGAAAGGGCCTGCCCCTGGAATTCGAGCAGGTCCCACCCTTCCGAGCCATCGCCCCTCGGGGGGGCTACGGGGTCCACAGCCTCTGTCGGTTCGCCAAGCCGATATCGCCCTGCTCCTCAAAAGAGGTGATCAGGAAGGTGGCGGATCCTCCTCCAGACCCGGGGTTTGTGTCCAGGTACTTCCTGGTACCAAAACGGATGGGGGGCTGACGCCCCATTCTTGACCTGCACGACCTGAACAGGTTCCTAAGGTCTCGGACCTTCAGGATGGTCACTCTGGCTCAGATAATCCCATCCTTGGAACGAGGCATGTGGTTCTGTTCTCTGGACCTCCAGGGCGCGTTCTTTCACGTCCCAATCTGTCCGTCTCAGAGATTCCTCCGCTTCAGAGCGGAGGGATCCCTTTACGAGTTCCGGGCCATGCCCTTCGGCCTCTCCCTAGCTCCCAGGGTCTTCACCAAATGGATGGCAGTGGTGACAGCATTCCTGCGGTGCCGAAGGGTCCGGGTGTACCCCTACCTGGACGACTGGCTGATTGCAGCCCCCTCCAGAGCGGAGGTGGAACGGTCCAGAGATCTGGCCCTCCAGGTTTGCTCTCAGATTGGCCTCCTCATCAACGAGGCCAAGTTGGAACTCGTGCCAAAGCAGGTGATACATTTCATTGGGGCAGAGCTCGAATCTATTCGAGCCAGAGCACCGCTCCCGGCAGACAGGGCTGAGGTTCTTTCCTCCTTTCCCCAATCATGTCTGGTTGGGCAGTCGCGCCCTGCCCGGGACTTCCTGCGCCTCCTAGGCCTCATGGCGGCCTGCACCAGCGTGGTCCATTTGGCCCGCTGGTGCATGCGTCCCCTTCAATGGGGACTGGCCAGCCAGTGGTCACAGCGCTTCGATCCGTTGGATCAGCTAATGACAGTGACCCAGGGGATGTGGAACGCTGTCCAGTGGTGGACCGTTCCGGCACATCTGCAGGAGGGCATCCTGTTTGTCCGCCTCGAGCCGATCGGGTTCATCGACCGATGCGCCTCTGATGGGTTGGGGTGCCCATCTGGGGAGCACAGAGCGCATGGCCTCTGGTCCCTCTGGAGTCCCGATGCCACATCAACCTGCTGGAGCTTCGAGCGGTTCGTCTAGCTCTCACTGCCTTCGCTCTGTTTTTACGGGCTCAAGTGGTTCAGGTCCAGACGGACAATACCACGACCATGTACTGTCTAAACCGCCAGGGCGGGACGCGCTCCATGCCTCTGTGCAGGGAAGCTCTCTGTATTTGGTCACTCGTGCACAGCCTGGAGGCGGATCTCCTTGCCATTCACGTGGCAGGAGCCTCCAACACCCTGGCTGATGCCCTAAGCCAGATAGGGGCTGCGTCTCACGAGTGGTCTCTCCTGGCGGAGGTAGCACAAGATCTTCCCTTGTCAATCTTCACCATTCATTACTTCCTGGGTGTAGGCAGGGCGCGCACATCACCGGAAACTTTTTTTTTTTTTTTAAACTTTGCTAACTGCACCGCCCTCGAGAGTGACGTCATGCGCGAGGGGCGGCCGTTAGTAGCGACCGACTCCTCCTCCAGCTCAGTTCTGTTTCTCCCGCTGTCGAGGCAGCACGTGTGAAGCGTGTGAAGCGTCCTTAACTGCGTGGTAGTGTACAGACTCCTGGTTTTTCTTCGCACTCGACGCCGATCTGGTATGACTGTTCCTTTTTTCTATCTAACAGCGCCGGGTGTGTTTCCTACTGTGTTTTAGTCTTGTTAATTTCGCGTTATGTCCGTTCGGGAGCTGCGCTTTTCTAAGACTGGCCGCCTCATGCGTGCCGGTGCTCCTGTGACGGCATTTCTCCGCCTCGGACCGGCATGACGCTTGCCTTCGTTGCCTGGGACCCAACCATGATATGGATTTGTGCGATGCCTGTTTCGATGGACCGCGGCGTCCCGAAATCCGCGTTAAGCTTGAGCCCGCCCGCCGACCTTCGGGGACGGCGTCTCTCTCGGGATTCTCGGGCAAGGTCTAGGGCCTTCCTCGGTCCCTCCCGGCCTATACGGTCCGAGGAGGAGGGGTCTCCTCGCTCATTCTTGCCGAGGAGGAGGCCTCTTCATGGTGTTGGGGAGCGTCGTTCTCCCGGGCTCATGACGCGGACACCGGTCCGCAGTCACCTCTTGGAGGTGTGGCTCCCCCGTGTCGTGCCCTCGACTTTTGGGCCTGGCCTGGTGGACCCTCGGCGCCGCTTGGATCCCGGGCGCCGGTGATCGAGGCAGCCCATGGGCGTTGCTTTGGCCTCGGGCGCTCCTGGCGCCCGATGGACATGGTGGCTGCCCCGTGCCGCTGCCCCTGACGCCGGGCGGCAACATGGGCCTTGTCCTTCCCTCCAGGTGCGCCGGCCTGCCGGGCGCCTGCTTGGGGTGTGGAATTAGGCCTGGCTACCGGCGTGGTAGGCGAGCGGGCGCCACCCTTGGTACCGGGGCTGCTCATGCCTCGGGGAACCCTGGGTGGCTGTGCACGAGGTCCAGCTGGTCTCGGCTCCTCGGAGGGCGGCGACTGGACGGTGACCCATCCTGGCACTCCCACTTCGGGGTCTGGGTCCCCGTGGCTAGGTGCCAGGCGGCGCAGCGGGCCCTCCTCTGTCCCCCACCGGCTGCCTCCTGAGGGTTCCCCGGCTGGGGTGGCTGGAGCCCCGGGGCAGGCGTGGGTGACTTGAGGGGAGGCTCCTCTCTGAGGCCCGGTGAGCACTGGGTGCTGCTGCCCTCTAGGGACAGGGGGGACGCCAGTTCGAGGAGGGGGCCTCTCTGAGTCCGAGGGGTTGAGGCAGGGGTCTGCCACTAGTCTTCTTTGGCCACCTCATGGGGTGGCCAGGAGCCATAGTGCAGAGCCTCCCTCCCTCCAGGGTTCTAGGGTACCTCGGGCGGCGTTTTAAAGTGACTGCCCTTCTGGATCCATGCAGTCCCGGCTGCCACAGGGAGGTTCTCCCCAGGGCTCTTCCAGGCTTCGCTTCCCAGAGTTCCGCCTGCGGCCTGGTCTGATATCCGGATCCCTCCTAGTAGGGCCTTTCCCGATTCCAGAGCCCTGCAGAGAGCAATTGCCTCTCGAGGTGCCCTCTCCCATCTCTCTGCCTTCACCACCCCGCTCCCAGGCCATGTCGGTCCCACGGGTCCGTTATCCTGGGAGCAGTTCAGGGGTTCTGCGGAGGCCTTCCCCTCATATGTTAGGTACATGCATGAGCGGGTCTTTCGACTCTCCCCACCACTGCAGGAATCCTCTGGACATTCCAGATCCCCATCATCCTCGTCTCCCTCCTCTGAGGGAGAGGAACCCCCTGCTCATCTTTCCTCCGATGCTGATTTCACAGAATATCAGCATTTCTTCTCGAGGATGGTGAGGGATCTCCGGATTTCCTATGTTCGGAGAGACAATACCTAACGGGAGACGCGAGCATTCCTTGGTGAATTCAGTGCCCAGCATTTGGTGGTACCTTCCTGGCCTGTCCCCTTCCAGGAGGCGTCTATCCGGTCCTGGCAGTCCCCAGCCGCTTCTTCTCCAGCCCCGGCTGACTGTCAGCGTAGGTATTGTGCCCCCTCAGAGTCTCTGGTTCCCTTCCCAACCCGCCTCTGGTTTGGTTTACCTAGATACTCCTTCTGGGCGCCACTGCCTGGCGTGACGACCGCCCAACGGATGCGGACTCTCTCCAGTTCCACTGCTAGCGCAGAGTGTTCTCTTCTTCTGCATGAAAGCCTGTATTGCATCTCATCAGGCTCACCACACTGCCTACAACCGCATTTGTGGTCGATGATGTCCCAGCTGTTGGCATCAATGCCTGACACGGAGCAAAACCAGACAAGCTGCTGTCTCTCCATGGTAGGCCTGGAGCTGGCAAGACACCAAGCAAGGGCATCTTATGACGCCAATGAGGTGGCTTCCAGGCTAGCGGGGACAGCGATCTGCATCAGGTGGACGGCATGGCTTCGTCTTTCCAGGTTGTCACCCCTGGCCTGGCGTAGGGTGATTCGCTTCGCCTTCCAGGGGACCCGTCTTGTCTCCTCTAGAGCTAGGAGACTTTTACAGGGGCTCCCTCCGTCTCCTCGTCCTCGGGAGGCACCTCATAGCTCTTCCCCACTTAGGCTTTCTGAATAAGCCAGGGTCTTCTCCTTCTGTTTCTCACCAGCAGAAGGCTGGGGGTCTTGTTCCCTCAGGGTATGGCCTCTTCTCTTCTCCCCCGGGAAGAGAGGCTTGGTATCACCAGGAGGTAATGAATGGTGAAGATTGACAAGGAAGATGTGAAAATTACGCACCTACCGTAATTCTTGATCTTCTCTTGTATCTTCACCATTCATTACTTACACCCGCCCACCATCCCCTCAGTGGCCTCTTCCTGTGGCTTCTCCACCTCCCGTCTCCTTCCTCTCTCTGTAAAATAAATATAAAAAAAAAAAAATCTATCTGGGGGGGGGGTGTTCTTATTTCTCCAGAAAAATTATTTACTCTAAGATTCTTGGGCCATCTCGTGGATTTGCATTGGCGATCAAACTGCACAACTATATCTTGCCATCCCTCGGGCGAGATACCTCTGGGGTTTTAGCCTGGCTCAAGCTATTCAGTTTTGATCCTGCAATCCTGTGCTCCAGCTGTTGCGCCCTAAAATCAAAAACCCCTCCCCCTTCTCTAATTCTTGCCTTGCAGAGCGGAGGAACGGGCACATCTGTTTTTCTTTTTTTTTCTAAAGGGAAAAAATGCTGAGGGAACTCTCTCCGACTGCTATAGGCATTCTTGGTATTGGGGTCATGCTCCTAGCCTGCAAATGATTATCTGTTTTAAAAAAAAAAAAGGGAAAACAAACAAGAAGGAGATGAGAGGGCAGGCAACCCTTCTCGTGAGATTTGATGATTGGTTTTCCTTTCAAGTGTCCTCCTGGACAGTTTTACAGAAGAGCAGTGCTGACCATAACCAATCCCAGCCAGCCTAAGCCTCTGGCCTGCCTTGGCGAGTCCGTCTGAGTCCCACTTCTATGCTTAAAACGCCTGAAAGGCTTACATTTTCCATTTCTAAACCCCTGAGCAGCCTCCCATGCTGCCTGGGGTTTATTCTTCCCTCTCGGTGTCCTCCGTTAAAGGCCTCGGCCAGGAGTCCTAAGGGGTATCAACAACAGTGGCATGTTGAAGATGAGGACTATGCCCTCCTGAGTCTGTCTAGCGGGTTTGGTGAACCTTCTCTTCAGCTCTATCTCCAGGGATTCTTGCTTCCTGTTAGTCGAGCCTTCAGCTATAAGCTAACTATGCTCATGCATTCTGGTCCCTCAACATCCCATCTTTTCTTCTTCTTCTTCATCTTTCTCATTTCCTTCGCTTTCTCTCCTCCTAGAGTCGCCCAGGTAAGGAGGCCCTGCAGTCCCTAGGTTAGATACTCTATCTCTCTGTCCTTCCTCCATCGGCTTATTCCTTTTCAGTTCATTCTTCCTTGCTTTGCTATCCCTGGCTATCTTGCCTCGCTATCTCTATTCTCTGCTTCGCTTTTGCTCTCCGGCTCACAGAACTGAGTTGGAGGAGGAGTCTGTCGCTACTAACGGCCGCCTCGCATGACGATGACGCCACTCTCGAGGGGCGGTACAAGAACAAAAAAGTCCCGTGACGGGTGCACGCCTCCGGCTTACACCCAGTAAGTAATGAATGGTGAAGATACAAGAGAAGATCAAGAATTACGGTAGGTACGTAATTTTTATATCTCTTCTCCCACTGGGGCACGCCTCAGGCAGACCTGTTTGCCTCCAGGGAGAATGTGAAGCTGACACTGTTTCATGCCCACCCCACTCAGCAGGGCTCGCTGCAAGGGGATGCCTTCTCGAGGCCGTGGACCCCGGGCCTCTTCTATGCCTTTCCCCCATTTCCCTTGATCCACAAGGTGCTTCTCAGGGCGAGGAGGGACAAGGCGCAGGTGATTCTGGTAGCCCCAGACTGGTCCCGTCAGTTCTGGTATCCAGATCTCCTTAGTGTCAGCTCCAGGCTCCCGAGGCGGCTTCCAGCCCGCCTGGACCTGATCTCAGTCAATCAGGGGAAGGTATTCCATCCGGACCTTCAATCCCTGCACCTGACGGCCTGGTTCCTGAGCGGCTAGAGTTCCAGGCCTTGGGTCTTTCCGATGAGGTCCTCAACGTCGTTGAGGCGTCCCGTAAGGAGTCGACCAGAAAGTGCTACGCCTTCAAATGGAAGAGATTTTCCATTTGGTGTCGGGGCAAGGGCCTGGACCCTTCCTCCTGTTCCTTGGCAAGCATCCTGGACTACCTGTGGTCCCTTTATCAGCAAGGGCTTCGGTCGATGACCCTTAAGGTGCACCTGGCAGCCATCTCTGCTTACCGGGCGCGGGCCGGGAAGCGGTCGGTGGCGCAGGAGAAGGTGGTCGGGCGGTTTTTCAAAGGCCTTGATCACATATCCCCTCCGGTGCGAGAACCTCCACCTCCGTGGGATCTACTGCTGGTATTGGCTAAGCTCATGGGCAGGCCATTCGAACCAGTGCACAGGTGTGATATCTCCCACCTGTCGTGGAAGACCGCCTTCTTGGTGGCTATCACGTCAGCCAGAAGGATGGGAGAGCTCCAGGCGCCTATCGAGTCTCCTTATCTGGTCTTCCACAGGAACAGGTTGTCCTGCTTCCCACCAAATTCCTTCCCAAGGTGGTGTCGAGTTTCACCTTAACCAGGTGTTGACTCTGCCGGTGTTCTACCCCAATCACACCTCGGAGGCCGAATATAGGCTCCATACTTTGGACCCTAGAAGAGCGCTTGCTTATTATAAGGAGCCGATGGCTGAAGTTCGGGGAGAGGTTCGCCTGCTGTTTGTCACCTACGCTGAAGCCGCACCTGGCAGACCTGCAGTCAAGCGGACAATAGGCAGGTGGGTCACCTCCTGCATAGATCTCTGCTATAGGTTGGCGGGCATGGAGCCTCCCAGAGGGATAAGAGCTCATTCTACCCGCCATACCGCTGCATCTGTAGCTGCTTCCAGGGACGTCCCTATCCAGGAAATCTGCAGGGCTGCTACCTGGAAGTCAGCACATACCTTCATCACCCACTACCACATCGACCTTGAGTCACGCCGGGAAGCTGGTTTTGGGGCCTCGGTTCTCCAGTCTTTATTTCCTAAGTAGGGTGTGTGCTTTGCCCCCCTCTTCCTGGAGAACTGCTAGGAGTCTGCCAGACAGTGTGGATGAACAACATATCTATGTCCTAAATACAGGTTACTCACCTGTAACAGGAGTTCTAGGAATGGTATATGTTGTTCATCCACGCTTCACCCGACCTCCCGCTTTGACGCATGACCCTACTTCCAGCGGGCTAGATCTGGCGTCATGGGGCAGAGCCAAGAGTTTTACCACCCGGGTGGGTGGGAGGAGCCAGCTTGAAGACTTTCCGGCAAGATTTAAAGCAGCAAGGAACCTGCCAGACAGTGTGGATGAACAACATATACCATTCCTAGAACTCCTGTTACAGGTGAGTAACCTGTATATTTTTGTCAGTTGTCTAGTAAAAATTTTAGTTTCCACACACCCCTAGTGAGTTTTTGCTCGTAAAGATCTGACTGTTGCAGTTCGAACAACAGGCAGAGGCTTCAACCGAGCCCGAGATGAACATTCTATGCCATGCATAGAAAAGTTAACTCTGTTCTCCGGGGCAGTTGAAAGGAAGGACCTAAGTGCAATTGTCAGAATACAGAAAGACTCCACTAGAAGAAACATAATTACTAAGGTGAGTAATTTTTTTTTTTTTCTCTCCTTTGTAGAGAGGCCATGAGAGTGTGGGATTGGGCAGTAGAACACAGTCTAGACCTCATTGCAGTGCACCTGCCAGGGGTCCAGAATGTTCTCGCTGACTCTGTCGCTCCACCTCTCTGAACCACAAATGGGAATTACTTCAAGAGGTCGGAGACTACCTCTTTGGTCGCTGGGACCGTCCAGATTTGGACCTCTTTGAGTTCCCGTCCAACGCCAAACTGCAGCATATTTGCTCACTTACTCCAGGGCCTGGTGTTTTCTGGCGAGACGCATTGTCCTTCTCTTGGACAGGGAAGTTCATGTACGCTTTCCCTCCCTTCCCGCTCTTTTAGAGTACTGCTCAAATTGCAGCCAGAGTGGGCCAGGATGATTCTGATTGCTCCTCTGTGGCCTCGACAGATATGGTATCCGTTGCTCCAGCAGCTGTCTTTGGAACCTCCTACACAGTTGCCACTCTCCACCCTCTTGCTCTCACAGGAGCAGGGGATACTCGTCCATTCCGCTCTTCATTTTCTTCACCTGCATGCGTGGCTCTTGCAGTCTTGGTGGAGGAGAGACTAGGAGTGTGTCAAGTAGGGTGGCAGCGAGGAAACCCTCCACTAGAGATACTTGCGCTATGAAATGGAAGCGTTTCTGCATCTGGGCAGCAGCCCGTGCCATAGATCCCTTGGGTTGTCCAGTCAACCACGTGCTAGACTATCTCCTCTACCTCTTGGACGTTGGACTGAGCTATTTGTCCATCAAGGTTCACACGTGAGCGGTCTTCATGCATCATGAGCCTATCTGGGAGAGAACTCTGGCACATCTGAATGTCTGCAAGACCTTTCTCAGAGGGGTCTTGCACATCAGACCCCCCCGGATGGACATCGTTCCCCTGTGGAAATTGTTTGTCCTGGAGAAACTCCCCCATCTTCCTGGACATAAGTCTCCACCACTCATTCACACTAGTGGGATTGGCGCCGGAGGCACTAAGACCCATCGGGAGCAAACTTTTTGCTGGAGGGTCGGTAGCGAGGAAGACGGCGCCACGAGGACACGCGATTACCCGCTGAGAGCAGCGGCTCGAGCAGGTAACGACCAACTCTCGGCGACGACCTCCAACCGCCTCGTCTTTTTTCCGCCGCCGAAGTGCGCTTCAGTGACTACGCCGCCGCTTGTCGGAGTCGAACTTCAAACTAGCGATAGTTTTCAGTTTGTTTTTTGTAACTTTATCTCGATAAGTAGTATCGCTAATTTTATTCTATTTTCGTTAAATTTTTCTAATATTAAATTTACTTGAAGTCTCGGCTTACTGGACGGAGCCGACTCATGAGCAGGTCAGTGACGGTAGGGAGACTTCTGTATGAAAGCTGTTCAGTCAGCCGGCTGGATCCGTCAGCCTCTTTCTCAGCGGGTTCCGGACAACGGTCAGTCCGATGTCTGGGGATGGGCGGTCCTCTCACCGCATAAAAATAAACGGTCGATTCTCGGCACTGTCTCGCCTCTAGCTCTTCTTCGCCCACAGGTCAAAAAGAGAAGGCATTACCGAGGTCGCCTTCTGGTATGTCTGCCGCCGACGCCGGTTTTCGTTAGTTGCCGTCTCCTCTTCGGAGTCGCCAACTTCCGTAATCGCCGCCCCGACATCGGAGTCCCTCCCGCCTATAGGTAGGACTCCAGATGAGCAGTTTCATCAGTGGGTCGCCTATGGAGCAATGGGCTCGGAGGTTGGTTCTTCTGCCTGGCTCGGTTGCCTCGGAGCCCTCGGGCGATCAGGTAGGGCGGTTGACCTTCCTAGTCGCTGCGGGCGCCTTCTTCAGTGCCAGCTACTCCGTGCTTGTTTCCCTCACATGGTTGCGCGAGGGGCCTCACCATGCCCTTATCTCCTGGTTTTTTCCTTCTAGCTTCCAGGTTCCTGGGTTTTTCCAGCCTCGCAGGGTCTGTTGGCTTGTCGGCGCCTGCTGTGCCGCTAGTCTGCGCCCGCGCGCCGGCCGGTGGTGTTGATGGGCGGGCGCTGTCACGGGCGCCTATCGCGCGCTGCCTGGGGGCACCGCTATGCGCGCGCCAGGCACGGCCGCGCCGAGCGCCGATGTCGCCCTGGGCGCTGCAGCCCTTGGGACTTCTCCTTTTTTTTCTGCTATTTCCTCCTTTCTAATTTTCACCCTTTCCTGTCCAAACAGTCCTTTCTGGACCATCAGGAGATGATGTTGAGCCTGACCCAGACCCTTCGTTGGGTGATGAAGTGGAGGAAACAGGATCTTTCTTGCTACAGAGCCTGTGGTCGAGGACCTGTCCTTAAGTCTCTGTTGAAGAACCTGGGATCCACTTTTCTCCAGACTACAGACATCGATCCTGGAAGATATTAAGACTCCAGTATCTTCATGCTTAGAGATCCCTACGATTTGACCTCCGATCCAGCTTTTCCTTCGAGACGCTGTCTCAAATGGTATGGAATAATCCTGCTCTTATTCCCTCAGTGGCTAAATCCATTGATAAGAAGTATTCAGCCCCAAGGATCGCCCCATTTTGGCATCCCAAGCCTTATGGATCCTATTGTAGTCCTGGCAGAGAATGACAAGTCGTCTTCCTCGTTACTACAGCTCTAATTTATTAACAAAGAGTCTCGTAAGATTGATACATTAGGTAAGAGAGTCTTTGCTGCCTCCACTCTAAGTATGCTATTGCCAGTTATCAAGGCTATTTTTCTCAGTATGAGTATATCCTGTGGCACTCTATGAAAAGAATGGTTGAAGCTCTTCCAGATTCGGATTCCAAGTCAGAGCTTCTTCTGACCGTTATTAGAGGTATTGTGTCAAATAATCAACAGGTCAAAGCCGCCATGGACTCTTTCGACACTGCTTCTCGCCCAGCAGCCATGATTTGTACTGCGCCATTCCTGGCTGCGACTTCTGGCTTCACGAATGATGCTCAGCAGCAGGTGATGGCGCTGCCTTTGATGGCTCCTTTCTTTTGGCCCTCAGGTGGAGCAAGCCTTAGAGGCCACTCAGAAGACTAGATCAGCCATTGCTGGCTAGACTCTCACTGCCCCTCCTCGGGGCAGGTGAACAGACGCCAGTTTCATAGTCGTCAGTCCTTTCGAGGCAGAGGCAGGGAAGCTTCCATAAAAGCCAACCTGCCCAACCTCAAAAGAAGACGGCAGAAAGCGCAGGGGCCTAAAGCTCCCAGCGCTACCTTATGAGTCGCTGGCTCAAGTTCCATCCACTCTGCCCGAGGTGGAACTTTCTCTCCGTGGGAGGTCGCCTGATGTACTTCTACAACCAGTGGAAGTCCATAACTCGGACAAATGGGTCCTTTGGATAATTCATGCAGGGTTATTCTCTCACTTCTTGGAACCCCCCAATTGTCCTCCCAGACGACAACCCAGGTTGTCGGCCTCTCAGTCAGACCTCCTCACCCAGAGATCCAGGGCCTCTGAACAACAGGGCAATAGAACTGGTGCCCCCCAAGATCTGCTAAACACAGGGTTCTACTCCCATTACTTTCTGGTTCCAAAGAAATCTGGGGATGCGCCCATTCTAGACCTCAGAAAGTTAAACAGATTCCTCCCAGGAGAAATTCAAGATGATTTCTAGGTACCCTGTTACCCTTGCTGCATCAGCACGACTGGCTGGCCTCTCTGGATATGCAGGATGCTTACCAGCATATCCTCGTCCCACCCGACCCACCGCAAGTTCCTCAGGTTTGTAGCTTTGGGTCAGCATTATCAGTTCAGAGTCCTGCCTTGGCTATCCTCGGCGCCATGAAGTTTTACAAAGTGTTGTGCAGTCTCACGGCGCATCTCAGGAAAGTCGGACTCGAGTGTTTCTACCTGGACGATTGGCTTCTAGCAAGCCCTTCCGTCCAAGGGACTTTGAAGCCGTGCAAACGACTTCTCGCCTTCCTCACGTCCATGGAAGTTCTGCTGAATTTGAAAAATCTCAACTGCAACCCTCCCAGAGGCCCTTTTCATAGGGACGCTCTAGACACCCTTCAGCGAAGGCTTTCCTTCCAGAGGACAGAAGACTCGACATCCTTCGAATGGCCTGCTACATCAGGGAGAACCAATCTGTTACAGCTCTCTCGATGCAACGCATGTTGGGTCTCATGGCGCCCTCGGTCTCACTGTCCCCTGGTCCGACTGCACATGAGAACCACCCAATGGATGCTCTCCACTCAGTGGTCCCCGACCTCTCACCCCCAGTCTTATCCCATCAAGGTGACGGAGCCCCTTCGAAGGTCTCTCACCTGGTGGTCTCAAGAGAGCAATCTCCTGGAAGGATTCCCCTTGCTCCCCAGATCATCAGATCTCCATCACCACAGACGCATCGCTAATGGGATGGGGAGCTCACTGTCTCTCCCTCCACACTCAAGGTGTATGGACTCAGTTCGAAACTCATCTCCACATAAATGTCCTGGAGATGAGAGCGGTCCTCTATGCAATCCGAGCTCTGAAGGATGTCCTTGTCACAAGAACATTCTCCTTCAAACGGACAACAAAGCAGTGATGTATTACATCAACAAGCAAGGCGGTGCTCATTCTACCTTTGCAGGGAAGCAATGAGGTGTGGGAGTGGTGCTTGGAGCACAAGTCTCTGATTCAAGCGGTTTATCTGCCAGGTATACAAAACGACCTAGCAGATCACCTCAGCAGAACGGAGGCAGACCTCACGAGTGGTCTCTGATCCAGCCATAGCTCGGTCCCTGTTCAAAGAGTGGGGACTCAGACCTGGACCTTTTGCATCCCCACTCAACGCAAAACTGCTCTCTTCTGCTCCAGAAACCAGGGCCTGGCATTTTCTGTCAGGATGTTCCAGGCTGCGTGGACAAAACGCTTCTTTACGCCTTTCCACCGCTTCCTCTAATCCAGAGAGTACCTCAAGTTCGAGTCTCGGACCAAGATGATTCTCATTGCTCCTTCCTGGCCTCGGCAACTATGGTTTCCTCTACTCAACAGTATGTTGGCAGCCTCCAAGACCACTTCCTTTGCAAATCAGTCTTTGACTCAGGGTTTGTTGGTCCATCCCAACCTGAAATCACTTCACCTTCATGCTTGGCTCCTGAAGAGATAGAAGTGAATCGGTTCAACGTCCTCTGAGAGTCTCAGACATCCTTCTGGCTGCTCGAAGCCAGCCACCCGAAAACGACGCTCAAATGGAAACGCTTTTTCTCTGGTGTGCAAAACCTCTTGGAATCCTTTTCCTGTCCTCCTGGCAAGGTTCTGGAGTATCTTTTGGACCTGTCAAACTTAGGACTTCAGTACTCCACAGTTAAAGTTCACCTTAGTGCCATCTCAGCGTTCCATGAGCCGGTTTCTTCCTTAACTCTGGCTCAGTTACCTATGGTGAAGAGATTTCTTAGGGATTCTCCATACCAGACCCCTGTTAAGCCGTCCAGTTGCAGCCTGGGACATTAACCTGGTGCTGGACATGCTCACTCGAAGCCTTCAACCCTTAGCTACCTGTGAGCTAAAATTTTTACCTGGAAGACTGCTCTTCCTGGTGGCCATTACCTCAGCCCGCAGGGTCTCTGAGATACATGTCTGGTTACGGACCCTCCGTATACTGTATTCCATAAAGACAACGTAGTTCTCCTGACTCATCCTAAATTTCTTCCCAAGGTTGTGTCAGAATTCCATCTAAACCAACCTCTGGTACTTCCCCGCTACTTCGCTAATTTCCAAAATGAAGGGGAACGAGCTTTCATTCCTTGGATGTTAAGAGAGCTCATGGTTCTATTTAGATAGAACCAAGGATGTTCGCAAGACTCAGCAACTGTTCGCTTCTTTTCCAGCGACACCCGGCTGGGTCAACCTGTCGCTATTAGATGCATCTCTTCATGGTTAGTGGCATGCCTTCGTCATTGCTATTCCATGGCTCAAGTTAAATTAGAAGGTAGAGTGTACGCTCACTCTACTAGGGCGGTCGCGGCATCCCTAGCGGAAATTGAATGTTCCAATTGCAGAGATATATGCAACGCCGCCACCTGGAGCTCAGTGCATACCTTCGATAAGCACTGTGCACTGGATGTTCATGCTAGGCGACATTCCGCATTCGGTAGAACTATCCTTAATGGGCTTCTATCTTAGACGCGTGAGCTCTGGCTCTCCTGCCGCCCTTTTGGGGGATTATCAGCTTGGTACTCTCCCACTAGTGTGAATGAGTGGTGGAGACTTATGTCCAGGAAGATAGGAAAATTACGTACCTACCGTAATTCTTGATCTTCTTGGACGAGTCTCCAGCACTCATTCACACGCCCACCCTCCATCCCCCGAGCTCACCGCTGTATTGGTCTTCACTCCCTCAAATCTTTAGGCCGTGAGGACTTCTTTGCTGACCCTTCTTACACGGGTCATACGGACTATCTTATGTCCGTTTTTTAATGTTGGGTTTACTCTTTACGTTAGTTGCGCTGCACCTCCTTGGTAAAAAAGGTACTGAGGCGGTTGGAGGGTCGTCGCCGAGATGGTCATTACCGCTCGAGCCGCTGCTCGCGGCACCGTGTCTCGCGGCGCTGTCTCTCGCGCCGACCCTCCAGCAAAAAGTTTGCTCCCGATGGGTCTTAGTGCCTCCGGCGCCAATCCCACTAGTGTGAATGAGTGGTGGAGACTCGTCCAAGAAGATCAAGAATTACGGTAGGTACGTAATTTTCCTTTCCACCCTTTGAGTCAGCCGCTGCTTGTGAGCTACGCTTCCTCTCATGGAAAACTTGCCTTTTGGTTGCCATTACCTCAGCCCGAAGGGTTTCCGAGCTCCAGGCATTGATGGTGTAAGGAACCTTATCGCTTTTCACAGGAACAGGGTGACCCTGTGTACAAACCCCAAGATCTTACTTCAAGAGGGCTCTTGCAGTAGGTAATTACATATAGGACTGATGGCGGCAGGACCCCATGGAAAAATTTCTAGCTAGCAGTGCCTGGTGAGGGACTGCCCCCACGTCAGGTTACCGGCATCGGGAGAAGTCGGTATAAAGGGGCGGTCCCTCACACCCGCCTTTCAGTTCTTTCCCGGCGTTGGCGTATGCTAGCGCCTTGCGGAACGGTTCCTTGCTCGTCAGGCTCCTTCGTCTGTTTTACAGAGTTTGTTCGCTTTTATCCTAGTAATCGTCAGTCATTTGTCAGTGTATGTCGTCCCCTGCACCCTCGGAGCACAATAAATGCGACTCGTGCGGCGCCCAACTCCCGCACAAGGATGGCCATTCTGTGTCTTTTTTGTCTAGGCCCCGACCATCAAGTAGAGAAGTGCCAGCACTACCAGAGTTTAAACGCTGCCTCCCGGAAAAGGCGGCAGCAGTCCCTGGAAGGCCACATTCTCAAAAAGATGAGCTCCATGGAAAAAGAACTCAAAACTTGACGGGCGTCTGCTTCCCTGAAGGCCATAGCAAGAGGACAAAAGCACTGGGAAAAGGGCTCCTCTCCTCGCGACTCCCACAGGGAGTCGCCGTGTTAATCGCTCACTGGGATCACATTAGACAGCTTCAGAGACTTCTAAGGTGGCTCGGCCAGTCGGGCTATCCGGCTCTTGGAGGCTTCCGCCGGTAGCGCTGCCCGCGGGGCGGCCCGAGCAGCTGGATATCTGCTTCTCCGTCCGCACGGAGAAGGCGGTAGGTTGCACGACCTCTCTTCTGCCTGACCAGGCCGCCCCTGCATCGCGGCCTGCCTCAAGCAAAGGTTCTGTTAAGTTGGACATCAGCCTCTCCGGCGCCTGCCCGGATCCCGCTGGCAAGATGCACACCTGTCCGCCCGACGTCCGCACAGCGGATGAGCAGACGCCGGACCGACCCAGAGTCTCCTCAGCCCGACGCTGAGGTCCCTGTTCTACCTCCGTCGGACCAACATCCTGCTGATCTGACTTTCGGCCCCCCAGACGCCGGCTCCAACATCGGTAGTGCAGACTCCGGGCGACATCCCATTTCCGGATGCTGCCCCGACGCTAGGCCCTCCGGGCCTTCTGCCCCAGTCCTGCCCGTGGGGCCTTCTTCTCCGGCAGCTCTCCCGGGTACCAGACCCCGTCGTATCCGACGCCGTCATACCTGGGACCGCAGTATTCAACACCACAATACCCGACGCTGGGCTTCCCGCCGTTGGGTTATAGATACTTGCTCTATGGGTATAACCCATACCCTTATGCCCCCCCAACCGCCGGTGGATTTGCAGGAGACTCTAGCCTACTGGTGGGCTGAGGCCAAGGCTCAGCTCACCAGAGAGGTGGAGAGTCTTCTTCAGACGACGGTGCTGGTACCGGTTCCCGTACATCCACGGCGACAAACTCCCTCCCCTCCTCCAGACACCAGGGCTAAACCCTCTGGGTCCAGAGAGGGGCAGGACACGCTTCCCAAAGGGTCCGTTCCTCCCCCTAGACGGGAAAGGGAGTAGTTTTCTTCTTCTTCAGTTTTTCTCCTCCTCCTTGGATGCCTCCGGCTGCTCCGAGAAGGACATCGAGCCTTGCTCTCCGTCAAAGCCCAGGCCAAGGACTCTTCTGGAGGATCCTTCGTTCACGGAGCTGCTACGTAAAATCCAGACAGTGCATAAGTGGCAATCCTTGGAGCCAGACCCACAGCGGTTGAAACTCGCTGAGCATCTGGATCTGCCCGTGACAGCTCCCACCTTGATGCCACCCTGGATCGAGCCTCATGCCCACCTTGTTACCACCATTTGGAAACCACCGTCGGCATTAGCCCCTCTTCCACGGAAGTTGAACAGGCTATACCAGGCTCCAGAGGGTGTTTACTATTAAGATTCCCGCTGCTCACGGCCGGTCAACTAATCCAAAACACCTTGGCTCGTTGCCACCTGATAAGGAATCCCGTTTTCTGGACAAGTATGGCAAGATTTTCGCTTCTTCCACTTTGGGGATCAGGGCCCTGAACTATGTCGATCACATGGGGGATTTAGCAGAAAGCAATTCTTTCTGAGGTGGAAACCACATTGGACTCACTGCCAGACTCTCAAGCAGGAATGGTCTGACCTCGTCCGCTCTGCACGTTCGGCCAGTCGACACATGCTTCGTGCGACTTGCGATGCAGTGGACACTGCTGGATGGAGCTCAGCTTTCACAGTAGGCTTATGACGTTGTGCTTGGGTCCGTGTGTCAGGGTTGGTCCTGGAAGTGCAGTCTGCTATACAGGAAGCGACCTTTTTGGGGGTCTCGGTGCTGTTCGGGAGTGATGTCAAGGACATCACCGATCTGCAGGAGACGGGACGGCACTAAAGTCCATTGACTCTGTGTACCATCCCCATCAACCGCAGTGCCGTCCTTTTTACAGACAGAACCGGCCAGAGGTGAAACCTCCGGGAAAGCGGGCTACTAAACGCCGGGCCCCCACAGCTGCCAAGCCCCCTCCGGCCAAAAAAGCAGCGGGTGCGTCAGCTGCAGTGCTGCCCCATACCACCTGACTCCTTCTCTCTCCCAAAGCCTCCGGGCTTCCTGGAAGAACCGGTAGGAGGGAGGTTCTCCCACCACCTTCCGGGCTGGTAGAGAATAACAGATTCATGGGTGCTCCAGCTAATCGCAGAAGGACACTCAATAGTGTTTCTACAGAAACCACCTCGTCACTCTCCCCAAAGACTGTCGTACTCTCGGGAACATCTTTTTCTGGTCCAGGAAGAGACTTCAGCACTGTTGCTGAAGCAGGTGATAGAACCTGTCCCACTTCCCCTACAGGGAACGGGTTACTATTCCACTTCTTCCTGGTCCCGAAGAAGACAGGAGATGTAAGACCTATCCTAGATCTCGGCTCCCTGAACCTATTCATGGAATGCAAGAGGTTCAGAATGCTCTCACTGCGGATCCTTCTGCCCCTCCTCCACTCGGGCCAGTGGCTGTGCGCTCTGGATATGCAGGATGCCTACCTGCATATATCCATTCGCCCGTCCCACCGCAGATATCTCCATTTTGCTTTCCAGGGGGACCACTACCAGTTCAAGGCACTTCCATTTGGCCTCTCCTCGGCTCCTCGAGTATTTACCAAATGCCTTGCAGTGGTGGCGGCCTACCTGCATACCCAGGGAGTGCAGGTTTTCCTGTACCTGGATGACTGGATCCAGGGAGGAGCTCCTGCGCTGCCTCTCCCTTACCCAGCAGGTCTTTGCCTGCCTGGGTATTACCATGAACCATTCCAAGTCTCATTTGATCCCATCCCAGAGACTCCAGTTTATCGGGGCGATACTGGACACGACCCTGGGCAGGGCCTTCCTGCCACCGGACGGGATGGCCACTATTCAGATTCGGGTGAGCCTGTTGTCCGGCCGCAGGAGAGTCACTGCAAGGTCGGTTTTTCGCCTTCTTGGGCTCATGGCGGCTGCTATCCCGACAGTTCCTCGCGCTCGGCCCCACATGAGGGTTTGTCAGTGGACGTTTCGCTCCCAGTGGGATCAGTTGGAGCACGACTTGGATCAGCTGGTCCTGCTCTCCTCTCCCATGGTTCGAGACTTGCAGTGGTGGATGGTCAGGGAGAACCTGCTTCGGGGGTTCCATTCTTCCTTCCTCCCCCATTCCAGACTCTAACCACAGATGCCTCGGGCGAAGGTTGGGGAGCCCATCTCGGTCCTCATCGGACCCAGGGCTCTCGGTCCAAGCTCGAACAAACACTTCCCATCAGTGTGCTCAAGCTCCGGGCAGTGCTTTATGCACGCCAAGCCCTCCATCTGTATCTCCTTCCAGGCCACCTAGCCGTACAGACGGACAATATGTGTGTGGTATGGTACATCAACAAACAGGGAAGGACTTGGTCCTACCCTCTTTGCAGGGAAGCAATGAGTGTGTGGGATTGGGCAACACAACACGACCTTCACCTTACGGCAACTCGTGTTCCGGGAATCAAACACCTTGGCAGACAAGCTGAGTCGCTCGTCTGCCCAGGCCCACGAGTGGAAACTGGATCAAGGGGTCCTAGACGATATCTTCCTACGTTGGGGAACAGCACAGGTTGACCTGTTCGCTTCCCCTCAAAACACAAAGCTTTCAGATTTCTGCTCGCTCGTTCAAAAGCGAGGCATTTTCTGAAGAGGTGCTCTGTCTCTAGATTGGAAGGACATATTCGTCTATGCCTTTCCCACAATTCCTTTGATCCCACGGGTCTTGCAGAAACTAGGTTCAGATGGAGCACTAATGATTCTGATCACTCCTTTTTGGCCCAGGCAAGTTTGGTTCTCTCTTCTGCAACAATTCTCAGAGGAACCTCCGTTCCCTCTTCTGTCACGATGTTTACTGACCCAGGATCGGGGGACTCTGGTCCATCCAGGTCTCGAGTCCCTTCAGCTACATGCATGGCTCCTGCAGACATAGCCCAAGCCCGCTTTGGAGTTTCTCCTCAGGTGGCAAAAATTCTGGTGGAGGCTAGGAAACCCTCCACTAGGTCTACCTATGCCATGAAGTGGAAAAGGTTCACAGTCTGGGCTGCTTCGGAAGACATTGAGCCTTTCTCCTGCCCCGCGGGACGTCTGCTGGAGTACCTGCGCCATCTCTTCGACCTGTGTCTTAGTCACTCCTCTCTGAAAGTCCACACGGCGGCCATTTCGGCCTATCACGTTCCCTTTGCAGACAGAACGTTTGCTCAACTGGAAGTCTCAAAGACTTTCCTCTGAGGGTTCTCCACCCGAGCCCTCCCATTCGAGTTCCCTTCCCTCCTTGGGATTTGAATTTTGTTCTTGAGAAACTAACTCTGCCTCCTTTTGAACCGGCAGCCTCCGTAGACTTGAAGTTGCTTTCTTGGAAGACGCTTTTTCTCGTGGCCATTACCTCTGCTCGGAGGATTTCCGAGCTCCAGGCCCTGATGTGTAAAATTCCATACTTGATTTTCCACAAGGAACATGTGGCGCTCCGCACCAATCCCAAGGTGGTGGCGGAATCTACATTGAACCAGTCCAGAGAGTTGTCCGCTTTCTTTACGCAGTACTCCAAGGGGACTTACTACATACTATAGATGTTCACCGGATTCTGAGATACTACACTAACAGGACAAAGGATCTCAGAAAGACTGATCAACTGTTTGTCTCTTTTGCACCCAAAAAAGGCAGTGCTGTTTCTAAGCAGTGCCTATCCAAATGGTTGGCTCATTGCATCACTTTCTGTTATGACAAGTACAAGACCCTTCCGGGTCAAATAAGAGGTCACTCCACCAGAGGGGTAGCTGAGTAGCTTTCCTCCTCCCGTGTGCTGCTTCTTGTTCCAGACTGCTTGGGACTCAGTCCTATATATAATTACCTACTGCAAGAGCCCTCTTGAAGTAAGATAGTACAGTTACTTAAGAACTTATCTAACAGTAGATCTTCGAGAGAGGCTCTTGCAGTAGGTAATACCTTCCCGTCCTCCATCCCCCTAAACTTTTTCAGCTCCTTTTCCAGTGAGGAAAATATTCGCTTATCTCTCGTCCGGCCTCCTTTGGCGGGAAAGAACTAAAAGGCGGGCGTGAGGGACCGCCTCTTTATACTGACGTCTCCTGACGCCGGTCACCTGATGTGGGGGTGGTCCCTCGGCAGGGACTGCTAGCTAGAAATGTTTCCGTGGGGTCCTGCCGGCGTCAGTCCTATATGTAATTACCTACTGCAAGAGCGCCTCTCGAAGATCTACTGTTACGGTAAGTTCTTACATAACTGTATTTTCGTACCGAAGGGGGTGTCTGTCCTGACACTGAATCAGGACATTAACCTTCCAGTTTATGTCCAGCCCGGTGGCGCTGAGGGTTGAGGCGCTGGACACCACACCTCACGCCACGCCGGCGACCTGGGTTCGGGAACGAGCTGGGGTCGGCAGGGGAGGGATAGAGATTGAGCGTCTGCTGACAGCTCTCTTCCCGGGAGTGGGTATGGGAAGTGCTCCCTCTAGGGCGACCTCTGGCGGTGGCCGGAGGATCACCAGTGGAGCAGCGCGGTGTAATGCCTGGGGGCGGAGCCATGGCAGTACATTGCCTTTCTGACCGGGCTCCACGGGGGAAGGGGGTACAAACAAGCATAAATACCTTCTGCTTGTTGGTGGCCCCGTGGGACTTCGTCCACATCCCATCTGCTGGCCCAGCGTGCCCCGGATCTTCCTTCAAGCTGACCCGATGACACCAAGGTAGGCATTTCATACTTAGGAGGTCACCACCATGGGAAGGTGGAATCTGCCCTAGAGATGGTACCGGGGGTTGAGCCTAGCTGGGGTCTTTTGGTGGAGGAGATAGAGAGGAAGTTGCGAGGGTTTGGGCTGGGAGTAGGGCGGACTCTGTGTGGGCACTCCTGAAGGATGCCCGGGGAGTGGATGCAGAAATAATAAAATAAAAAAAAAACTTCCAGTTTATTATCCTGAGTTTTCCAACCAAGGTGAAGCGCTGTTGCACACCTTGGATGTTCATAGAATCTTAAGATATTACCCTTCACAGACCATTTTCCTCCAGACTGATGGAACAGTTTTGTCTCATTTGGAAAAAGGATGACAGGTGCTCCTGTATCTATGCAGTCTGTAGCCCGTTGGCTAGTGCACTGCATTTCCTTTTGCTACTAGCACCATGGTAAACCCCTTCCAGGTCCCGTTAAGGGACACTCCACCAGAGCCGTGGCCACTTCCTTTGCTTCCCTAAGGAATGTCTCTTCAGCAGACATTTATGCTGCTGCGACATAGAGCACAGGCCATACCTTCATCAGGCATTACAGCCTAGACATAGCTTCTAGGAGGAGAGCAGGTTTCGGACTAGCCATCCTGCAGGGCCTACTCTCCTAGTATACTCTGCCTCTGCCTTTGTTAGTTTTGCTACCACCTCCCTCTCAGACCTGGGCCTGTCTTTGGGTACTGCTTGGGACTCTGTCCTAATGGTTTTACCTGCCGCAAGAGCTCCACCCTCTAAGTTAGATAGTACAGTTACGTAAACTTAACGTAACAGTAGATCTTCAAGAGGAGCTCTTGCAGTAGGTGGCTTTCCCACCCTCCATCGCCCAGATATCCGAGTTTTTCACCTGTACTAGGTTGGGGAGTTCCTGCTCGGTTCTCCAGCACAGTTAACCAGGTCTCCGGCCGGAGAACTGAGATGGTGCCGGGGAACCACCCCTTTATACCACGTCGGACAGAGCCGACGTCGGGGGAGGTCCCCTGCCTCAGACTGCTAGCTACAGGTTTTCCATGGGGTCCTAACACCTGACGGCATTAGTCCTAATGGTATTACCTGCTACAAGAGCTCCTCTCGAAGATCTACTGTTATGGTAAGTTCTTGCATAACTGTACTTTCTTGTGCCTCCGGGCCTGGTTCCTGAGCGGCTAGTGTTCCAGGCTTTGGGTCTTGCTGAGGATGTCCTCCACATGTTGGAGGCCTCCAGGAAAGTGTAGAATTTCTAGATTTTCCATTTGATGTGTGGGTAGGGCGCTTGATCTCCTTGCCTGTTATGTGGCTAGCATCCTGGACTACCTCTGGCCCCCTTCCAATTTGGAACTGGGAGCAACACCATTACAGTGCACCTGGCAGCCATCTCTGCTTGCCGGGCATAAGCCGTTATGCTAATGGTGGCCCAGGAGAAGGTGATCTGGTGCTTCAAGGGTTGCAACCACTTGTTCCCTCCGGTGTGTGAACCACCTCCACTGTGGGACTTCAAACAACATGAAGTCTTGCTGTATTCTGACATATGCAGTGATGTCCAACCTTTGAACTGCCCCGGAGATGAGTGTTAACTTTCCATGCCAGGCATGGAATGCTGAGCTCGAGCTCGGTTGAGACTCTGTCTGTTGTTGTTTGAACTCAAACTGTCAGATTCTTTACTCCGCCTCACTGAACAGTCGCTCCGGAGATTTCTCCTTTGCTCGGTTCAAGTTTGTCGGTTAAAGTGCCGTTTTCCTCGGTTTTCGACCGAATTTAATCCGTTAACCTGTCTGTTCAGTCTCTGTCTGTGGTATCGTGAGTACTAGATAGGTTTATTTCTTGTTCTTCTGTGTGGAACTTGTAAATGTGGGCCGATCAGGTTTGTTCAAAAAAGTTTATTCTACTTTTAGAGTGTGGTAACCGGTCCTTATTGGTTCTTTAAAAAAAAAAAAATTTCATTACGGGTTTTTCCATGACCCGTAACACGGTCAGGAACCGATAAGGGTGTCTTGCCTGGCGGATTGCCGGAAAAAGGGTAAGTTTTGTTAGGACTGGCCATGTCTGAGAAACCCAAAAGAAAAACCGCGCCCACTGGGTTTCAACACTGTAGTGTGTGTGTGTGTGGGGAAGCCTTTGCTAAGGCTGACCCCCACACCACCTGTGTTTGTCTGGGGTTTGACCACCTCGATTCAGACTGCCAGATATGCAAGAATTTTCCTGCAGCTACCCTGGAAAAGAGTTGGTAGGCTCAGGGAAAGGAAGTGCAAGAAATCCATTTGGCCGGATGGCCAGCCAGGTTGGTTCAACCAGAACCAGGAGGAGTGCCCTCTGACCAGGGCGAAACTTCTTCGGCAAAGGAGAACCGACTCTGAGGAGTCTGTTCCGTTAAAAGAAAAAGAAGGGATAAATCAGCGTGCGGATCCACAACTTCTTTCTCCGACCGCTGATGAAACAACCAAAGCGCTAAGGATTGTTCAGTCGCTAACCCCGGTTCCGACCGAACCGGCACCATCGGGAAGGGGCTCGGTTCGGTCGGTTCCTCCGGTTCCAGATTATAATTTAGAAGATTTTTATGAACCGGAGGAGGAGGAAGGAGTATGAGGATAGTGATGGTGATTACGAAAGTCTGGATGTGCCCATTGACCCAGACATCTCTGCAGACAGACCTTCAGGGGTTTCTCCTTCTAGGCTCTCTGAGTCTCCTTCCCATTTTATGTTTTACGAAAAAGTGGCTGAAACTCTTCAGCTTCCTATGGAAGAAGCTGTAGACGATCAGGAGGAGCCTGACTATGTTGAGATGATGGATATCCCAGAGTCCAGGAGGCTGTCTATTCCCCTTCATAAGTCCTTTGGGAAACAGACAATAAAAATTTTAAAGACTCCTAATTCTATACCTCATGTGGACAAGAGAATGGACAAGAGGTATACTCTCTCAGGCTCAGATACGGAGTTCCTTATCCAGCAATGCAGCCATGTTGGGGTAGTGCAGGCTGCTGCCTGTGATAAGGCAAATATACCCTTGGCTTCACACCCCCCAGATAAGGACTCCAGGAGGATTGATGCCATGGCAAAGAAACAGTACATGGCAGCATCCTTGGGACTCAGGCAGGCTAATTATATGGCCTATACAGCTAGATATCAGAAATCTAGATGGGACACTAATGGCTTTAGCTAAACAGGTCCCTGGCCAGCTTGCCGAGGAGCTGGAGCAGGTGGCTGTGGATGGTATTGAGGCATCCAAGGTGCAGTTCCATGCTGCAGTGGACTCCAATGATGATTCATCTAGAGTCATGGCTACATCTGTGGCCCTTCGTAGGATGGCCTGGCTCAGATGTACTAGCCTGTCTCAGGATACCCAGACTAGGGCCATGGATTTTCCTGTTGTGGGTAATTCTGTTTGGGGAGCAAACAGAGAACTACATGAAGAAAATGGATGAATACAGGACCACCTACAGGAGTGCTCAGGCCAAGGAAAGGCAAGCCACTCCCCAGAGGCAGCATTCCAGGGGCTGGGGCAGGCCTTTTCATAGGCCTTTCTACCAAGCCCAGGCCTCCTCTTCTGCTTATGCTCATGGGGGTTCTTCAGAGGGAGAGGCAGACGGGGGTACAAGCAGGCCTGCTTCCACCCCTCAGCCTAAAGCCCCTGCCAAACAGGCACCCGATGGGTTTGCCAGGGCCGATTCTCCACCACCTGTAGGGGGCAGGCTGGCTTACTTTGTCCAGGACTGGGTGTCTTTAACATCAGATAAATGGGTCCTGGAAGTAGTAAGCCTGGGACTGGTTCTCAGCTTCAAAAAAATTTCCAAAGACAAGAACCAGATCCTTTCCACCTGCAAGTCCTTCAGAGGCACTTGCCCTAGAGGCAGAGGTCTCTTCCCTCTTGGCTCTTAGAGCCATAGAGAGGGTTCCACCCCTACACAAGGGAAAAGGATTGTACTCCAGGTACTTCCTAACCCCCAAAAAGACAGGAGAATGACGGCCCATTCCGGATCTCAGATATTTAAACAAGCACCTTTTAAAGCCAAAGTTCAAAATGGTGACTCTGGGGAATAATTCTACCCTCTCCAAGGCCAGGGGACTGGCTAGTTTCCCCTGGACCTCAAGGATGCCTATTTCCATATTCTCATCAGCAGCTCCCACCGAATGTACCTCTGGTTCGAGCTGCCCTCAGGCCATTATCAATTCAGAGCAATGCCCTTCGGCCTAACTTATGCCCCAAGGGTGTTCACAAAATGCCTGGCAGTAGTGGTTGCCTTCCTAAGGAGAAAAAAGATCTCCATCTTTCCATACCTGGACGACTGGCTCATAGTAGGCCAGTCTCCAGACCAAGTCAGGTCACACCTACAGATAACTCAGCAACTGCTCACTTCTCTAGGTTTCCTTCTGAATCTTTCAGTCAGTTCTAGAGCCTATGCAGCTCCTCACCTTCATAGGGGCAGAGCTGGATACAGTAAAGGCAAGAGCCTTTCTTCCCCTGGACAGGGCAAGGACCCTTATCTCACTGGCCTCTTCATTCACCCTCCAGGTGTCTCGACCAGCAAGGCATTTTCTGCAGCTCCAGGGACACATGGCTGCCTCTACAGCAGTGGTTCAGGGAGCAAGATTTCAGATGAGGGACATTCAGTTCCACTTGAGAGCCTTCTGATCTCAGAAAAAGGATCCTCTGACCAAACTAATCCCAGTGACTTGAACCCTGATCCAGGCGTTACAGTGGTGGCAGGATCAGGACAGTCTAAGACAGGGAGTTCCTTTTGTCACTCAGTCTCATTCTCTAATCCTTACTACAGATGCCTCCCTCTTGGGGTGGGGAGCCCACTTGGGGGACCTGGCCACCCAAGAGTTGTGGTCTCCTCGGGCATCTCTGCTTCACATCAATCTATTAGAACTCAGAGCAGTGTTTCTAGCACTTCAAGCTTTTTCTAAGTCTGTTCAGAACAAAGTAGTTCAGATCAGGACAGACAGTACCACCACAATGTGGTATATCAACAAGCAAGGGGGCACTCCGTCTATGGCCTCGTGCACAGAGGCAGTGAAGTTGTGGTCTCTGGCCTATTCCCTGAACGCCTCTCTTACAGCAGTGCACCTCCCAGGGAAGGACAATGTCCTGGCAGATGCTCTCAGCAGGATATCTCAGGGCCATCACAAATGGTCCCTGGATCCCCTGATTTTTAAAGGTGATCTTCTCCAGATGAGGCACCCCACAGATGGATCTTTTTGCAGCCCCAGACAATCACCAACTTCCTCTCTTTGCTGCAGGCCCCAGTGTTGGGCTCAGTCCCCTGGATGCCCTAGTTCTCAATTGGAAGGAAGTTCCTGCATGCTTCCCCCTTCCCTCTCCTGTTAAAGGTGCTAGTCAAAATCAGGTCTCAACCCTGCAAGGTGATTCTGATTGCTCCAGACTGGGCCAGACAGCCCTGGTACCCTCTCTTGTTGTCCTTAGTAGTCCACCTTCCCCTGTCTCTTCCCAGGAATTACAACCTGTTAACATGTGCTCAGGGGAGGGTTTGGTATCCGAATCTCAAATCTCTCAATCTCAAGGCCTTGCTCTTGAAGAGTTTGCTGATTTGCACCTCTCTCAAGGTGTTCTGGATATCTTAAAGGCTTCTCGAAAGCCTTCCACCAGAAACACTTACAATTCCAAGTGGAAAAGATTTACTATATGGTGCTCTGGGAAGCATATTTCTCCAGAGTCTGCTGGCCTGCCCACAGTCCTTGACTATATGGTTCATCTCAATAGCTTGGGACTCAGACCAGCTACACTAGGAGTGCATCTGGCAGCTCTGTCTGCCTTCCTTTCAGCAGGCAAGCACTCTTCCCTTTCAGCTCATCCTGTATTTTCTAAATTTTTCAAGGGATTGCTGCATACCAATCCTCCCTTCAGGGACCCTGCCCCTGCTTGGGACCTTAATGTTTGTATTGCTCAGCTTATGCAACCCCCTTTTGAGCATTTGTCCTCAGCAGAGCTTAAGTACTTGACTTGGAAAACTGTTTTCTTGGTGGCCATCACTTCTGCCAGATGCATAAGTGAGTTACAGGCCCTGTCAGTGGAGCCTGATTTTATCTCTTTCCATAGAGATAAGGTGGTCCTCAGGACTAATAGGAAGTTTTTGCCTAAGGTGGTTTCAGATTTCCACCTTAACCAGTCTGTCTCTTCCTGTTTTCTTCACTGACCATTCTTCCTCCTGGGGAGAGGAGGCTGCACAGTTTGGATATGAAAAGGGCCCTTAGCTACTACATAGAGCGCACCAAGGGTCACAGGTTTGACTCCCTCCAACTGTTCCTCACTTATGGTGAGGTTGGTAAGGGAAAACCTGCCACTAAGATCTATTGCCAGGTGGATTGGATTGTCTCTTGCATTCAATTTTGCTATGAAAAACTAGGTAGGATCCCACCCTCAGGCCTGAGGGCTCACTCTACCAGAGGTACAGCTGCTTCCCTGGCTGCTGCCAGGGATATTCCTATCTTAGAGATTTGTCAAGCAGCCACCTGGAAAACGGTACATACTTTTACCAAGCATTACTCTCTGGATATCCAGGCTAGGAGTGATGCTTGGTTTGGCACAGCAGTGCTTCAGAGTCCATTTCCAAAGTAGGTTCTGTCCCTCCTCCATGGAGGTACTGCTTGGTAGTCTGCATACGTCAGACTACAGCAAGACTTCATGTTGTTTGAAGAAAAAATTACTTACCTTAGTAATGTTGTTTCTTCTAATGGAGTCTTGCTGTATTCTGACCTTTCCCCCGGCCTCCCCTCTCAGAACCTGGTTTTTGGGATGTGGGTGGGCAGTGCAGTGTTGGCACTCGGGAGGTGACCCCACCCCTTCTTACCCCTTTAGTTTGTGTGGGTGTTGTGTTTTGTTTTATTTTATTGGGTTTCCTGACTTGAGTCTTTGCTTTGGGACCAAAAAATCTTTTTATTATATTTAGTAGCCAGTTGGCTAGTGTAAGTTTACAGTTTCCACACAGGACACCCAGTGAGTATAGCTTGTAAAGATCTAATGGTTTGAGTTCAAACAGCAACAGACAGTCTCAACCGAGCTCGAGCTCAGCGTTCCATGCCTGGCATGGAAAGTTAACTGTCATCTCCGAGGCAGTTCAAAGGTTGGACATCACTACATATGTCAGAATACAGCAAGACTCCATTAGAAGAAACAACATTACTAAGGTGAGTAATTTTTTCTTCTTGCTGATCTTGGCTATGCTCGTGGGCAGACCTTTCAAGCCGTTTGCACAGGTGTGAATAGAGTAACACTGCATCTCTTCGGTTAAAAAATCTTACTTGGGGAGGGCTCTTGCAATAGGTAATTAATGGACTTGTCCCGAGTAAGGTCGGTCCCCTACCACCCTGCTCGGGGGATTTTAATTGAGCTTAATACTCTACCCAACATTGTGAATAAATGGTGAAGACTGCATCTAGGAAGATATGAAAATTACGTACTCTCCGTAATTCTTGATCTGTCTTCGCCATTTATTCTCATGCCCACCTGCCATCCCCTGAGCTCACTCTTGGTTTCCTAGTCTTCATCTCCTTTGTTCGGTTGGGACTCTGACACTTTTGTCAACCCTTCTTATACGGGTCCAAAGGGCTGCTTTATGCCCTCTTTACATTAGTGTTAAGTCTAGTAACATTGCATCTCTTCGGTTAAAAAAAAAAGGTCTTACTTGGAGAGGGCTCTTGCAGTAGGTAATTACTTGTAGGACTCTGACCACTGGTATCGGGAACACACGGAAACTTTAGTTTGCCGTGTCTGGGGGCCCGCCCACCCGACGTCAGCTTGACACTATATAGTGGGTGGTCCCCACACCTGCCCTCCGGTCCTTTCCCGCCATCCATCTGTGAATGTCTGACCTTCTGCAGATCTTCGCAGCAATTTGATCGCCTTATTTTCTGAAGTGTGTGTTTTCTCAAATTCAATTGTCTTCCACTTTTTCTGTAGAATCACAAACGATTCTTGCAGCGTCCAGCTACTGCATAAGGATCTGCATTCCCTCTGCCTGGGCACAGACCACAACATCGAGGATAGTGAGGCCTGCTCCCACTTTAACCAGGCCACACAGAAAAGGCGCCAGCAGTCCCTCAAAGCCCATCTACTAAAGTTCAAGATGCCCTTGATGGAGAAAGTTACAGAAGTAGTGCCTCTTCCTCGCCGACTCCCACCAAGAAGAGGAGGGATGAAGAAAGGCACCGGGACCATGAGCAGTCCCCCTCTCACCCAAGGTCGCCTCTGGGCCCCCTCAAGCAAGCAGCGTCCCTCTTCCTCAGGGAAGATTGTCGCAGCCAAGTCTGCGCTCCCTCCTCAAGAGCAGGCTTCAGCCCCCCCACCACCACCACCACCACCTGGTCACAGTGGCTTCAGGTGCCTCGGATGTTTCAGAGACCTCCACCGCCCTTGGGCCCATTACAATCATGGGTTCTGAGTCGGCAGGTGGGGCTCATAAGTCACTTGTCAGACCTTCCGGCGAGCGTCCGGCCCAGGGCGGTGAGTCAGTTTCTAATGTTACCCCTGAACTGTCCTCCCTCCACCTGCAGGCCATGCCCCTCGCCCTCCGACTTCCTTTCGCTTGAAGACCCCTCCCTCCCCAGCACCCTGTTTATACCCTTAAGGTACTTGAAGGTCTCTATCATGTCTCCCCGCTTCAGGAAGTACATGTTCAAATCTCTCAACCTTTCTTCATAGGACAGGCGGCTTAACCCTTTTACCATTTTTGTTGCTCTCCTCTGAACCCTCTCTATCCTCCCCACATCCTTCCGGAGGTATGGCCTCCAGAACTGGACTCTGTACTCCAAGTGTGGTCTAACCAAATGGGTGTACAAGGGTACTATGACCTCCCTATTCCTACTGGTGATTTCCCTTCCGATACATCCCAGTATTCAATTTCCCCTGGCCACTGCCCTCCCGCACTGCCCTTCCACCTTCAGGTCCTCTGATACATTGCCTAGGTCCCTTTCTTGCTCAGTCTCCTCCAGCTCTCTTACCTCCATACGGTAGCCTGCCTTCGGATTTCTGTAGCCCAGATGCATGATTTTACATTTTTCTGTACTGAATTCAAGCTGCCACCTTTTTGACCATGCCTCAAGTCTCCCCAAATCTCTTTGCATTTGTTCCAGCCCTTCCTCAGTGTCCACCCTATTATAGATTTTGATATAGTCTGCAAACATACACCCCCTTCAAGGCCCTCCACGATGTCTCCTACGAATATATTGGAACAGTAGGGGCCCCAGCACTGATCCCTGGGGGATCCCGCTCGTTACCTTGCCTTCCCCAGATGCCGCCCCGTTTATGACCCTCTGCCTCCTTTTCCCCAGCCAGTTTCCCACCCATTTGACTGCCCCCTGCCCCATCCCCAGTCCTGCCATTTTACACAGCAGCCCCCCATGAGGCACTGAGTCAAACGCCTTTCTGAAATCCAAATAAGTTGCATCTAACGCTCTGCCTTGATCTATTTCCTTGGTGAGCCCATCAAAACTATCAAATTTGTTTGACAGGATCTGGCCCTAGTAAAACCATGTTGCCTTGGATTCGTCAGGCCGTTTGTCTCCAGGTAGCTGGTGATCCTGCCTTTTACTAGCTTCTCCATGAGCTTGCCTACCACTGATGTCAAGCTCACGGGCCTGTAACTTCCCACTTCCTCCCTCCCTCCTTATGCAGAGGGACCACATTTGCCTGCCTCCGGTCCTCCGGCACCACCCCCTGTTTTCAGGGACCGATTGAATAGTGCAGTCAGGGGTCCTGCCAATAAATCCTTTAGCTCCCTTAACACCCTGGGTGCACCCTCCTGGCACCCAAGGGTGTTATGATGCATGGTTACCCTCATTACCCTGGGTGTCCTCCGCTGGTTTCTGATGCCTCGCTTTGCGCGCCGGGTTATGCCCAGATCTTACTTCGAGACACAGCTCTTGCAGCAGGTTACACCATTAGGACTGAAGCCAGCAGGCGTCAGGACTCCACGGAAAAATTCTAGCTAGCTATCTTCAGCGGGGACCGCCCCCGACGTTGGTCCCGCCCGATTCCCCAGTTCTTTCCTGCCGTCGACTTGCATGTCTCGACCCTTCGGTTCAGCTCTACCGTGTGACGCGTGGTTAAGTTCTTTCCTACTGGAAATTCGGATTTCTTCAAGCAAGTTTTTCTCTGATGTCCTCTCCGACCTCCGGTCACTCCAAGTGTGCTTGTGGGAAACAGATCCCCTTCAAAGACCCTCACGCGGCCTGCGTCCGGTGCCTAGGCCCAGACCACGACACCCGGCCTGCTCCCTTCTGCCAGGGGTTAATAGCAGAACCCGGATCCGCTGCCAGAAGGCCCTTCAGGCTTTTTGCTGGAAGAAAGCTTGAGACCATGTCTTCCAAGGGGACTCTTCAAAAGGGCCACAAGCACGCTTGAAAAACGAAGGAGAAGGCCCTTCCAGGTCCCCTCTAGGGCTCAGACTCCTGCAGTTCGGTTCCAGGTCCGACCGCCTCCTCCAGGGCCAGCTCTCAGCCTCCCTGCTGCGGTTAAGTCTTCCTCTTCTCAGGCCAAGACTGCCAGACCTTCCTCATCCTCCAGGGCCTTGGTCAAGTCTGGGGATCGCCATCATCATAAGTCGGGTTCCCGCCCTTCTGAACCCGATGTCAGGTCAGCTTCCTTGCCTCCTCGCCAGACCTTGGAGCTTACCTCTCTGAAGAGACCGCAGGACCTGACACCGGTGCTGCCGTCTGCCAGACGACCGTCGCCGGCCAGGCCAACACCTCATCGGACGCCGGTAGGGGGACCGGCGCCCGCTCCTATCGAGAAGAGAACCCAGACGCCTCCGACCGACGTCTGTCAGGAGACCATAACCGAGGAGGAATTAACTCAGCCCGAGGACCAGACGGGCGACCCCGGTCCTGTCGAGACGCCCAGGGAACCCTCGCCGTTACCCGAGCCCCCTGTGGAGCAGACGCCGGGACCCGACAACCATCCACCGGCGCCCGGACCGTCGGGCCTTTCCATGGTAGAAATGAAGGAGCTGTTCACTTACTGGTGGGACACCATAAAGAAGGATATGGTTCCCACTCCTCCTCCTCTTCCTCCTACACCGATTACTCCTCCGGTTCCTGCACCCCCCTCGCCATCGGGGTCGGCAGACCAATTACCTCCTCCCCGGGAGCACAGAACACCTCCCAGGGGGAGACCAGACAAACTGAGACCTCCGTCCAAATCCGCTTCTAGGTCACCCAGCCCTGAGAGACCCAGAAGACGCCGACGATCGCCTTCGACGGAGGACACGGGATCAGAGTTCTCAACATCCAGATCTCAATCTCCCCTCTCCATCCCTTCTCCGGATCCACGCGAGATGCCAAAGTCTCCTCCGGATGACCCTTCTTTCTCGGATATTATGAGACACATCCAAGAGAACATGGGATGGGATGCGGAAGAGCTAGACCCCGAAAAGTTACGCCTTGCAAAGTATCTTCGGCAGAAGGACCCCAAGCCTGTGGCAGTGCCACCCTTGGTAGACACTTTTGTGGACATCACCAAGGCAGCGTGGAAGTGTCCACATTCGCTCCCGGCGATGCCGAAGAAAGCTGATTGCTTGTACAAGGCTCCCAGAGAAGACCAGTACTTGACTCAGCAGCCTCAGGCTGATTCTCTGGTCATAACAGCCTCACGTGACCGGTCCCAGAGACCGCAACATCTGATCACCTGCCACCGGACCCAGAGTCCAAACAGTTGGACGCTATGGGTAGGCGCACGTACGCTTCCGCTAGCTGCGCCATCAGATCCCTGAATTACTTGACCCACGTGGTGCAGTTCCAAAATGCCTTGTGGGAACAGGGTCTGGATGCGGCTGAAAAACTGCCAGAAGGTGAGCAGGAGGAGGAGATGCTTCAGCTCCTTCGTGCGGCTTCGGACGTGGGAACCCAAGTGCTACGTGCCGCGTATGACTCCAGACTCCTCTGCCTGAGCAGCAGCTTCAGGCGTATGCATCCGGAGACACTCTTGGTTGCGCGTTTCCGGCTTTACCCCGGACGTCCAGAAGAATATCATGGACGCCCCATTCGAGGGAGAAGTCTTGTTTGGTAAGCCCTCAAAGATTATTACCAAACTTCAAGAGGCCGGGAAGGCGGTGAGGTCGGTTCAGGCCATGTACCGACCCAAGCTTAGTTCCTTTCGCAGGAACCAAAGCTGATTTCGTGGACGGACACAGAGGCAATAGTCCCGCCCCGCTCCACAACAGAGGGGCTCCGACTTTTGCAGAGCCCAGGGGAAACAGCCCGCAGGCCGAAGCCAGCGTACTTCCAAGCCGGCCCAGCCAGCAGGACCTTCAGCCGCCACAGCCTGACTCCTTTCCGGCCCCTGCCCCTCAGGATCAACGGGAAATCATGGTCGGGGGTCGCATTGCGAACTTCCTGCCAGGATGGCAGGCTGTAACCACCGACGGGTGGGTTCTTCAGTTGGTCGGAAGAGGCCACTATATAGAATTCGCAGAAAAGCCACCCTCGAGGCCTCCTTTGCTCTCCCGGTATCTGGGTCAGCACAAGTCTCTGATCTGGCAAGAAGTACTCAAGCTCTGCAAAGGGAGCGATAGAGTACGTCCCGAGAACCAGAGAGGACAAGGATACTATTCCCACTTCTTCCTGGTTCCAAAGAAAACAGGGGACCTCCGTCAGATTCTGGACCTCAGCGACCTCAACGTGTCTGTCGCCTACAAGAGATTCCGCATGGTGACTCTTCCGGGTCTTATTCCCATGCTGAAGCAAGACGCCTTCTTAGCGTCTCTAGACATGCAGGACGCATACCTGCACATCCCTATAGCTCAGGCGCACAAGAGGTTCCTGCGCTTCGAGTTTCTCGACCACCACCTTCAATTCCGAGCCCTTCCATTCGGACTGTCATCCGCACCAGGGTCTTGACCAAATGCATGGCAGTCGTGGCGTGCCTCTAAGGAGACAGGGCCATTATGTGTTCCCGCATCTGGACGATTTTTTCATGGCCGCCTCCAGAGAGGCGTTGTTACTGTCGATCCAGAGCACCCAGGACCTGTTCCGATCTCTGGGCATCTTAATCAACCACGAGAAGTCTCTCCTGGTACCATCGCAGAAACTGCAATTTATAGGCGCAGTACTGGACACCGTTCAGGGAAGAGCATTTCTTCCAGACGCCAGAGCGGAGCGCATCAGATCCCTCATCAGGGAGTTATCGCTCAACAAGACCGTCCCTGCCAGGTCGGTCCTTCGCTTGCTCGGACACATGGCTGCGCTATTCCTACCGTCCCTTTCGCAAGGCTCCACATGTGGGTAACTCAGTGGATGCTCAAGGTGCAATGGGATCAAAGGCAAGACCACATGCAGCATCCGGTCAGAATCATGAACACCGTGATTCGAGACTGGCAGTGATGGCTAGACCCAGGGTCGCTCTCCACGGGCATCCCGTTTGTAGTGCCGTCCCCAGAGGTAATCCTCACCACGGATGCCTCAGGTCTAGGGTGGGGAGCACACCTGGACGGGGTGAAGTCCCAGGGTACGTGGACCCCTCTGGAGGCTCATCTCCATATCAGTGTCCTAGAGATGAGGGCGGTCCTTTATGCCCTGCAGGCCCTTCAGTCAGAAATCCCGCTGAGTACTCTCCTGCTTCAGACAGACAACACGGCGGTGATGTATTACCTCAACAAACAAGGAGGCGCACACTCTTACCCCCTTTGCAGGGAAGCCATGAGGGTGTGGGATTGGGTAATCCGACACGGCGCGAATCTGAACACGGTACATGTTCCCGGGGTGGACAAGACGATTGCAGATGGCCCGAGTCGCTCCCAGGCCAGAGTCCACGAGTGGGAACTTCTTCAAGAGGTAGCAGAGGATCTGTTTCTTCGATGGGGAACTCCAGAGTTGGACTTGTTCGCATCCCCATCCAATGCAAAACTGCCCAATTTTTGCTCGCTAGATCCAGGGCCTGGTGTTTTCTGGCGAGACGCATTGTCCCTCTCCTGGGCGGACAGATTTCCTCTACGCTTTCCCTCCCTTCCCGTTGATCCAGAGAGTTCTTCTCAAACTGCGCAGGGAGCATGCAACAGCGATCCTGGTGGCCCCTTTCTGGCCCAGACAGATCTGGTTCCCCTTGCTAATTCAGCTATCCCGGGAACCTCCGCTCCCGTTGCCGTTCAGCTCCCATCTCTTGTCTCAGGAGGAAGGTTCACTGGTCCACCCGGAGTTGCGCTCACTGAACCTGCATGCATGGCTCCTAGAGACATAGCCATCTTAGATGCCACGGGGTCCTCGTGAAGAGGTTGCAGAAGTTCTTTCTGCAGCCAGAAAGCCTGCAATGGCGCACGTTATGCCATGAAATGGCGCCATTTTTGTTTATGGTCGTGAGCACACGATTTTCCCTTTAGGTTGCCCGGTGGGAGTGGTGTTGGACTACCTGCTCTTCTTCCGCTCGGGTCTAGCCTACTCCTCATCAAGGTGCACCTCTGTGCTATCTCTGCCTACCTCCGGTGGGTCACCCACAGTGGCACAATTAGACGCCTCGGGAATTTTTGAGAGGGTGTTGCACCTAGGCCACCCATTAAGGACCCAGTGCCTCCATGGGATTTGCTCTTTGTCTTGGAACAACTCACGCCTCTCAACCTGCCGTGATTGCGAGCCTGGCGCTTTGTCATGGAAAACGCTGTTTTTGGTTGCTGTTACTTCAGCGAGAATTTCTGAGCTTCACGCCTCATGTGCAAAGAGCCTTATTTAGTTTTCCACCGGACAGAGTATCCCTGAGGACCTAATCCAAAATTTTTGCCTAAGGTGGTCTCTACACTCACACTAATCAGGATATTGACCTGCCGGTCTACTTCCTAACTACCTAATAGAGGAGAGGCACTGCTCCACACCCTGGATGTTCACCGCAGCTTGAGGTATTACCTCAACAGAACTAAACTACTCCGTAGTTCTGAGCAACTTTTCGTTTCCTTTTCTGAAAGGATGATGGGCCATCCTGTATGCAAACAGTCCCTGTCTCGCTGGCTTGTCTAGTGTATTATTTCATTCTGTTATGATATCAAACAAAAGCCCCTCCCGGGTACAGTCCGGGGTCATTCTACTAGGGGTGTGGCCACCTCCTTTGCAGCACTCCGAAACGTCTCCACTTCTGCCATATGTGCTGCAGCCACTTGGAGCTCTGTGCATACATTTATCAGGCATTATAGCCTGGACATCGCCTCTCGAAGAGCTGGCTTGCCTGGCGGTGCTACAGGGTCTCCTGTCCTAGATTCAGGACCTGGAATGTATTTCCTAGTTTCCTCCTCCCAGAATTTTGGCAGCGTTACTGCTTGGGAATCGGTCCTAATGGTGTAACCTGCTGCAAGAGCTGTGTGTCGTAGGGTGTGGGTGTAGACAACTTAACACAGGTAGAGACCAAAGGTAGGTTGTGACACACAAGAACGCCTTGAGTGCCTTTTATTATAATGATTCAAATAAAAGTTAAAATAATATAACCAAGGAGGAAATAAAACACTGAAACTGGATACAAATCAAATCCTAGCTCACCAAAAGCTTACTTTTCAAGGTGTAACATAGAGTGGAAGTAATTTTAGTCTAACTTTCCACTATCTTCTATGGTTCTGGAACAGAGCTTCACCTACTCCCTTCCAATGCTATCTAACATCTGTGTCAACCTTTCTCTTTATAGGAATTCACAGGGCATAATTAGTCATGTGGTCACTGTAGTCTGCCCCCTAATTAAATAATTACACTTTATTTCTACGCTAATACATAAGAATGGGGGACTACAGTTATAACAAGTTGATATTTTATTTTACAATTTTGATATGTTAGTTACTACAGTTTTCAAAGCAGATTAAAAACACATTCAGTACCTTGAAACCTTAATTACCTAAATTAGCTAATAACTCTGCCCACATTGTGATGTCACTCAGTTCTGACCCTCTACAAATGTGCTTCATTCTGGGCTGCCAGATCCTTTAGGAGAGCTTCAGTCAAGACAACCAGGTAATCTGTAGGGGCTTTTTCTTTAAATACTGCCTAGTACATTTGTTTAATGTATTCTTATGTTTTCTTCATGCATCTGGATAAAACCTCAAACAAAAAGCATAACCTACAAGTCTGATAGACAGACTAAACCCTTTTATTTAGTGGGATGTGCTGCTTTCCCTTTTGCAGCTGAACTAGTTTGCACAACTCACATGTGACAAGGAATACCCCTTGTATTTTAAACCTCCTGACCAGCCTTCTCAAAGCCCCACAGCTTCTCTCCTAAAGCTGCATCTGTAACAGTGCTAGTGCTAGCTTTCTAAGGAGGGACTTAATTCAATAACCTTAACAGGGGAAAAAGGCTCATTTTTATTATTCATTCTGTTAAACAATGCAACAAATGCCATAATGAAGTTTGGGCTGCTTTGTGCATTTTTCTTTATTTGAAGTTGGGAAATTCTTTAGACAGGAAGAAACTAATAAAAGGTAGGAATAACTTATAATGGGCGCCACTCCATTATAGTGTGAAAAAGATAGAGGATACTGCTGCAGCAGAGTTTGATAGGAGAGGAGATGGGGGGGACAGAAACAAGAGGGCAAAAGACTAGAAGTCTGGCTCAGGATTTCCAAGTCCAAATCTGGGGCAATACTGCCACACACTCCCATGTTAGCTATAACCTCATCTAGGTTATCAGGACAACCTACCCTTTACAGTTGGGTAGGATGGAGTCTCGGCCTCCCTCACCATAGAGCTCCACCCCAGGTCCCTTAAATACTTGATTATTATAGGAACGAACAATTCAACCTAATTCATTCTAACACTACCCTGGGGTGTCTATACCAATATATCTCTCTATTCGTAATAGTTATGACCTCAGAATAATATTTTATTTCATTCTGTACATTATCCCATTTATCGATAAATAATCAGCATTTGCATGCGAGGTACCAGCTCGATGTTGTACAGTAAATGTAAAAGGCTGTAATGACAGGTACCACCTCATGATTCTGTTTTTCTTTCATCTGGGACAAAAAGCAAAGGGGATTATGGTCTGTTACTAGGGTAAAAGGGGCTCCCCATAAATAAAATCACAATGATTCAATTGCCCATTTTGCTGCTAGACATTCTAGTTCAACCGTACTATATTTCCTCTCTCTATCATGTAGCTTTCAGGAGATATATACTATAGGGTGGTGTTCTCCATTTATAGTCTAAGTACGGCTCCCAGACCCGTCCCAGAGGCATCTGTGTGGACTTCAAATGGGTAATCAAAATCAGGGCTCCTTAACACAGGGGAAGAGCACAGTGCCGCTTTTATGGTATTAAAGGCTTGTTCACATTCTTGTGACCATTGTATTTTATTCCTCATATTTCTTTTTTGTCAGATCTGTTGCAGGGCAGCAATTGTAGAGAAATTGGGGATAAACGCCTGTAATACCCAGCAAGTCCTAAAATGAGTTGATTTGTTTCTTTGTGGTTGGTCTGGCACTGTTAGCAACTGCTTCTCCTTATCCATTTGTGGTTTAATGAGCCCATTACTGCCAAGCACAAATCCCAAATATTTGGTCTCATTCATAGCCAATGCACATTTACTTTGATTAATGGTCATACGTGCCATTTTGATTGCATTTATTATGTCTCGAGATGGGTCAAATGGGAATCCCAGTCTTTACTGAATACTACCACATCGTCCCAAGTATGCAGCACAAAATGTAGTGTATGGTGTTAATATTTGATCCATATACCGCTGGAAAGTGGCTGGTGCGCCATGGAGCCCAAATGGCATAGTACAGAACTGGAAAAGGCCTGTAGGGGTACTGAAAGCTGTTTTTTCTTTATCTGCACTAGCCAAAGGGATCTGCCAATATCCTTTGGTAAGATCTAACGTGGATATGTATCTAGCATTCCCAATTTTATCTATAATATCTATTCAAGGCATAGGGTACGCATCGAATTGTGCAATTTGGTTAAGGTTTCTAAAGTCGGCACAACCTAATACCTCCCTCCTTCTTTGGCACTATCACAACTGGAGACCCCCATGCACTTTTTGAGGGCTCAATGATTCCTAAGGCTAGCAGTTTGTCGATTTCCTCTTGCACCTCTTTTCGAACCCTCTCAGGGAGTCTATAGGGTCTTTTCCTTACTGGGCCTCCATGAGTTTTTATTTGATGTTCCACATTTTTAGCTTACCAGGTATGCTTTGTAAAGGTTGTGGCAAAGGTTTGAATCTGTATCATCTAGTTGCTCTTTGTTTTGTTCTAAACTGGGGTTTATAAACATGTCTTGGGGTCCTTTCCTATCCTCCAGTTGCCCATAAGCGATTTCAAAATCTGTCTCCCCTTCATCAGGTATGACCATGAGACTGATGTCATTTGTTCTTTCATACCATCTTTTTAACAAATTTACATGATACACCTTTTTTCCAGGTTTAATATCATGGGTAGCTATTTCATAATTAACTGGGCCTGTCTGCCTCAGAACCTGATAGGGGCCCTGCTACTCATGAGTAACTTGTTACTGGATGAGGGTAACAATAGTAATACTTGATCCCCACTGAAATTGTTTCCTACTTGTACCTTGATCGATAGTGATTTCTGCACCTTTGGGCTTGAACACTGGATTCATGTGTTTTAGTTACATAGTCACTAACTTCTGCCTCAGTGTTTCTACATAACTTAGCAATGCCTTTTGCTTCATCTCCTTCCCTTCTTCCCAGAATTCTTTTGACATCTAACGTCCCTCGAGGATTTCTGCCATATAGAAGGGAAAAAGGAATAGCCAGTAGAGGCCTGGGGTACCTCTTGATAGGCAAACAACAACAGGGTAAATATTTATCCCAGTTTTTCCCTTCCTCATGGACAATTTTCATCAACATCCGTTTAAAGTTTGATTGAAACGCTTCACTAGTCCATCTGTCTGGGATGATAGGGGAAGTTCAGAGCCACAATACCCAACAATCTGTAAAGTTCTTTTAATAAAGAAGCATTAAAATTACTCCTTGATCCGATAAAATCTTTCGGGTATACCCACTTCTACTAAATAATTGACTAGTTCTTCTGCTATTTTCTGGGTGTGACGTAGCGTAAGGGATGGCCTCAGGATATTTAGTCTCCATAATCACAGATGACTAATATGAATCGATTCCCACTGGAGCTTTTAGTCAAAGGTCCCACTATATCTATTCCTATCCGCTCAAACGGGGTTGTCACTAAATGAAGTGGTACCAGGGAACAATCTCTTTCGTCCCACACTGACTTACTTTTTGGCACTCACTGCAGCTCTGACAATATTTAGCTACATCTTCGTGAATACCTGGTCAATTGAACCTTTGTAAAATCCTCCCCAAAGTTCTATCCTGTCCCTGCATGTCCTGCCAATGGGATATCATGGGCTAGAAAATCAAATTGCATCTATACTGGGTGGAACTATCAGTTGTTCTACCTGTTCTCCTGTATCTTCTTTAGTACATACCCGATACAATATGTTATGCTGTGTGATGATCTTAGGGCACCGGACCATTTGCTTTTATCTACTTGCTGAAACAGGGATTGTAAGGTAGAACTTAGCCTGTTCTTCAGCTATGTTACTTTTTTACAAAATGGAAGATATTGATTCAGGTAACCCCTTTTCTTTCAACCCACCTTCTTTTGAGCCGCTTCTCTAGCATTTTAGACACTTATTATTTTCCCTGGTGGATCATACAGTTCATCCTGAAATGGAAATACATCCCCCAATTGTTGTGGCAGTTTACTCTGAGCTCTAGTGGTTACTGCAGACAGAGTTCCCTTTATTTGTATTAATGCTTGAAGTCAAGGTAGTCATGGCCAATTAGTATCGGGTACTGGTAGATTAGGAACTATCCTTGCAGTCACCTCAGAGCATTTCCTATCTATATTGATACATATCTGTCTGTAGAATAGTGGTGAGAATCACCATGAACACATGACATGCATATCAGGTCCTTCACTTTACTACTCCGGTATCAAGCAATTCGGCCTTACTAAAGTATTTTTGCTACCTGAATCTATTAATCCTATTACATTTTGATTGGCTCAGACCACAGTAGTAAAATATCCAGCACCTAGCAGAGCCAAATGAGTAGTACCCCCACGTACTTTTGGACAGTATCTGGCTATATGGCCTAGCCCTTGGCAGTTTCTGCAAACAATGTCTGCTGGAAAAGAGCGTCTTATTATCAGTTTTATTGTCCTTCTTTAAGTCACTGGTGATTGGAACACTAGTCCTTGTTCTGGAAATGGTTCTTCCTGTTACCATCTCTTGGGGACGTGAAGTCCCTTTCCGATTTGTCTGGTGGGCTGTTAAAAAGTCCTCAGCCAAGGAAATGGCTTTTTCTGCTGTTTCTGGCTTATGTTCTTTTACCCATATTTGTACCTCATGGGGGAGTATTTGAAAAAATTGTTCAACAATAAAGGCCTCCATAATTGCAGTTATAGACTTTCCTTCTGGTTGTATCCACTTCCAACACAGTTTCCTGAGACGTGTAAATGTCTCTAGGATTGTCTTGGGATGGTACTTTAAAGGTCTGAAACCTTTGCCTATATGTTTCGAACTAATATATCTTTCAGTATTTCAGTTTTTACCAGGTCATAATTTTCAGCATCTCTAGAGTCCATGTGACTATAAGCCAATTGGGCCCTCCCAGACAAATAGGGGCCAGCCGACCACCCACTGAGTTTGTGGCCAATTACAAGCCCTAGCCACCCTCTCAAATGTAGTTAGGTAGGCCTCTATATCATCTGAATTAGTCATTTTAGTTAGCTTGATGTCTTTGGGTTGGAGGTACCACTATCCCCACTATTGACAGTATTAGACCCAATTAATTGTAACACTTTCACAGTCTCAGCCCACTGATTTCTGCCGCAGTTCCGCCTCCTTTCCTGGGCATCTATTTCCGCTGTCTCTCCATCTCACCTGTCAATCGCCAGCCAACGTCAATAACCAGCCAAGTCCTCAGGTGGTTCCTCTCTGAAGGGCGTCTTCTGTAGAACCTCCTCGGACTCCTCCTTGCTGTATGTTTCTTCCTTTGCCATGGGATCCTTTCTCCTGACATCTGGACCCAGTCCTGGATTCAGAGGGTCTCCTGTCAAAGCCGCCTGGGTTCTGGTCACCATTCCCAACTTCTTCTCCTCTCCACCGGATGCCATCTCCACTCCAAGTTGTCTGGAACCCTGGTCAGGTTCCTTACTGGTTTCTCCCAGTATGCCTTAGACAACCAGTAACATCCCACTTCTGACACCACTTTGTCGTAGGGTGTGGGTGTAGACAACTTAACACAGGTAGAGACCAAAGGTAGGTTATGACACACAAGAACGCCTTGAGTGCCTTTTATTATAATGATCCAAATAAAAGTTCAAATAATATAACCAAGGAGGAAATAAAACACTGAAAAACTGGATACAAATCAAATCCTAGCTCACCAAAAGCTTACAGTTACTTTTCAAGGTGTAACATAGAGTGGAAGTAGTTTTAGTCTAACTTTCCACTATCTTCTATGGTTCTGGAACAGTTTCACCTACTCCCTTCCACTGCTATCTAACATCTGTGTCAACCTTTCTCTCTTTATAGGAATTCACAGGGCATAATTAGTCATGTGGTCACTGTAGTCCGCCCCCTAATTAAATAATTACACTTTATTTCTACGTTAATACATAAGAATGGGGGACTACAGTTATAACAAGTTGATATTTTATTTTACAATTTTGATATCTTAGTTACTACAGTCTTCAAAGCAGGTTAAAAACACATTCAGTAGCTTGAAACCTTAATTACCTAAATTAGCTAATAACTCTGCCCACATTGTGATGTCACTCAGTTCTGACCCTCTACAAATGTGTTTCATTCTGGCTGCCAGATCCTTTAGGAGAGCTTCAGTCACGACAACAACCAGGTAATCTGTAGGGCTTTTTCTTTAAATACTGCCTAGTACATTTGTTTAATGTATTCTTATGTTTTTTCATGCATGTGGATAAAACCTCAAACAAAAGCATAACCTACAAGTCTGATAGACAGACTAAACCCTTTTATTTAGTGGGACGTGCTGCTTTCCTTTGCAGCTGAACTAGTTTGCACAACTCACATGTGACAAGGAATACCCTTGTATTTTAAACCTCCTGACCAGCCTTCTCAAAGCCCCACAGCTTCTCTCCTAAAGCTGTATCTGTAACAGTGCTAGTGCTAGCTTTCTTAAGGAGGGACTTAATTCAGTAACTTTAACAGGGGAAAAAAGGCTCATTTTTATTATTCATTCTGTTAAACAATGCAACAAATGCCATAATGAAGTTCAGGCGTTTTGTGCATTTTTCTTTATTTGAAGTTGGGAATTCTCGAGACAGGAAGAACGAATGGGGTAGAGAATACACTATAATGGGCGGCCACCCCATTATAGTGTGAAAAAGAGAGGATACTGCTGCAGCAGAGTTCGATAGAGAGGCAGATGGGGAGAGACAGAAACAAGAGGGCAAAAGACTAGAAGTCTGGCTCGAGGATTTCTAAGTCCAAATCTGGGGCAATACTGCCACACTGTGTCTCGAAGTAAGGTAGTACAGTTATGTAAGAACTTATCGTAACAGTAGATCTTCGAGAACAGCTCTTGCAGCAGGTACCTTCCCGCCCACCTTCCCCCTTGGAGGAGGCATGGCTTTCGCCTTTACTATCGGGGTTTGTTCCCTTTGACTTCTGACGGTGGATCCTCGGTCTCCCATTTCGATGTCAGCCTGCGGCTGGAAGTCTCTGGCGGGAGAACTGGGGAATCGGGCGGACCGCCTCTTATGTACCACGCCTGACGCCTGAGGCGGGACCGACGCCGGGGCGGTCCCCACTGAAGATAGCTAGCTAGAATTTTTCCGGGTCCCGACGCCCGCCGGCTTCGGGTCCTAATGGTGTAACCTGCTGCAAGAGCTGTTCTCGAAGATCTACTGTTACGGTAAGTTTTTACGTAACTGTACTTTTTACCCTGTACAGGGCTTCCCGACGCATGGGCCTCAGTTGTGCCTTTGCTATTCTGACTGCCTTCCCTGCCTCCTCCTGCTTTAACTGATGAAGTTCTCTGTCCTGCTCCTTCTGTTTCCTTATTTCCTGAATGCAGTCCTTTTCCCCTTAACTGTCTCTGCCACCTCTTGAGAACCATAGTGTTTTTTCCCTTCGTTTTGATATGTTGATTTGCTTCACACAAAGGCTTGCCGCCTCTGCGATGGCTGTTTTGATTATTCACCATTGTTCCTCCACCCCTCCTTCTTGCCTGTTTGCTAGTGCTTTTCTGAGGCGCACACTCATTTTCCCAAAATCAGCCTTCCTAAAGTCCAGTACTGTTGTTTTTGTATGGCTTGACTCTATGGCTGTGTTTATTGTGAACCACACTGTTTGGTCGTCACTTGTTCCCAGATGGCTACCCACTTCTAAATCTGAGATTCTTTCTCCTTCCCCATTTGAGAGTACCAGGTCTAAGATTGCTCCCTCCCGAGTGGGTTCCAACACTAGCTGTCTGAGGCATGCCCCCTGTAGGGCATCAAGAATGACCCTGCTCTTGGATGTGCCTGCAGCAGTGGTACTCCAGTTGACATCTGGCATAGTCGGGTCCCCCATCAACAATATCTCCCCTTGTCTTGCCATTTTAAGGATGCCTTCTATCATTTCCTTGTCCATTTCCTCCCCCCGAGATGGGGGTCTGTACACAACCCCCATGCGGATTGTGGTGCAGTTTCCTGTCTCCAGGGTGACCCATAGTGACTCATCAACTTCCTGTTTAGTTTTGTTGCTTTAATCCCTTCCCTTACATAGAGAGCTCCTCCTCCTTTTACCCACCCTGTCCCTCATGTAGACTGTGTATCCTCTTATGTTGACATCCCAGTCATGGTTCTCTGTGAACCATGTTTCAGTGACTGCCACAATATCCAGGCATCCCTCTTCCATCAAGGCCACTAGTTCAGGGAGTTTGTTGCACAGACTGCGGGCATTGGTACTCATCACCTTCCATTTACTTTTTATGGCCTTAACCTTTTTAGCCCCAGGGATCCCTGTCCTTACTGCCTTTTTCTGCATTTGTCCCTGTCCTGCTCCATTTTGACTTCTATACCTTGGTGTTTACCTCTCTAGCTACTGTTTTGGTGGGGTTGGGGGCTGGGATTTCCTGATCCTTTTCAGTGCCTCCCCCCTTAGCTAGTTTAAATGCTTGCCAATGAAGCATTTAAACCGGTCACCTAGGTTCCTGGTCTCCCCCCAACCCCCGCACAGATGCAGACCATCGCGCCAGTATAAGCCTGCATCTCTTCAGGTGGCTACCCAGTCCCCAATGAAGCCAAAACCCTGAGCTTCACACCAGTTTTTCAACCATTCATTGAATCCCATGGTGCGGAATACCCTAGCATCATCCTTGCCATAGACTCTCAGCACCTCCGAGAAGGTTACCGTACATGCTACTTGTCTAAGGCCCCTCGCAAACTCCACAGACTCCTCTTGCACCGCTCTGATCCCATTTACAGCCAGGTCTTCAAACATGCAGTCTTGTTGTATTCAGACATAATGCAGTTATCCCCAGCACTTGAACTGCCCCGGGGAGGAAAGAGTTAACTCTATGCAGAAGCATAGAACATTGAGCTCGAGCTCGGTTTTCAAACCCCTGTCTGTGGTACTTCTCAGTGTAACAGTCAGATTCTTTACTCTGCCCAACAGTGAAGTCGCTCCGGAGATTTCCTCTGCTCGGTTCGGTAAAAGTAAAGCGTTCGGTTTGAACCATATAAATTTTTATTTTCGGTTTCCAACCTCTGTCTATGGTACAGGTAGTGTGTAGATAGGTAGGTAGTGACTGTGTGTTATTCTGTGAAAAAGTTGGAAATTGTTGTTTTCTTCGGTTTCTTTCCGATCGGTCCGGTTTGGAACCAACCCATTCTGTTTAAATTTATTTCTGGGATTAGAGTGGTGTTCCGGTACCGATAGATTTCAAAAGAACCAAGGTTTTTTGCTGGTTCTTTTAAAAAAAGCCCGTGACACGGTCTGTAACCGATCGGTTATTGTATTACCTGGCTTGAAAGCTGCAATAGAGTAATTTGTTAGGTTGGCCATGTCCGAGAAACCCAAGAAGAAAACTGGTCCCACTGGGTTTCAGCACTGTACAGATTGTGGGGAGGCCTTTGCTGAGGCTGACCCCCACCTCATCTGTGTTTGTCTGGGGTTTGACCACCTCAAGTCAGACTGCCAAATTGGTAAAAACTTTCCTAAATCCACTCTAGATAAGACTGAGTAGGCTGAATGAAAGGGAGGCCGAGAAGTCCGTAGATCTGGATGGCCAGCCCGGTTCGGTTGCGGCCGAACCTGAGGAGGTGCCTGACCTAGGCAATACCTCCTTGGGCAAAAGGAGAGCCGATCCTGAGGAGTCAATTTCTTCAAAAAAGAAGCGCAAGTCTGTCTGTTCGGATCCAGTATCGCGCACTCCAACCCAAGACCTACTTGGCTCCTTGGGGTTTCTTCTCAATCTTCCAAAGTCTGTCCTCTAACCAGTTCAACTTCTCAGATTTATAGGCATAGAGTTGGACACTGTACAAGCAAAAGCCTTCCTTCCCCCTGGCAAGGGTGAAGGCCCTAGTAACTTGGTAAGCACAGACAAAGTAGGCCAAGGCCCATTTAATTGTCTCCCACTCCTAGTGGGCTTATCTATTAATATATTGCTTACTATTAGAAAACAAACATGTGTCTAACTCACTTTTAAATGAGTTAAATGTAGTGGCTTCCACTACATGTTTTGGTAAACTATTCCACATATGGGGAGTCCGTAATATTATAAAAATCCAAATGCCTATTTGTTCTTGCTATGTTCATAAGAATTTGTTTGTCATGAGATCTTGAATTGAAAGTTTTATAATTCCTTATGTTACATTGTGTCATTAATGTTTCATCTTCTAAAATATGGTATAAAAATAATAAATCTTCCCTAATTCGTCTTAATTCCAAGGGATACAAATTTAGTGCTAATAATCTATCGGCATATTCCCTATTCTGTAAACCTTTTATGGATTTTGTTAGACTTCTTTAGACTTTTTCCACCTTGAGTATATCCTCCTTTAAATAGGGACTCCATATAGGGGATCCATAATCCAGATGGGGGAGTACATAGGTCCTGTATAGTTAAAGTACACACTCTTTATTCCTTTATATAAATGCTTTTTTAATGGAATGAATGATACTGTTACATTTTCCTATTGTTTTTGAAATATGCGTATTTGATGATAGTTTTGAATCTATCCAAATGCCTAAATCTTTCTCGATTATTATTTTTAATTATCTTGTTATTTAAAAAGTAAGGAGATTTGGGGTTATTTTTTCCAAAACTAATTACCGCACACTTATTTTCATTACATTTCATACAATTTTGTTTACCCCATTCTTCTATTGTACTTAAGCTATTTCTTAGTTCTTCATAATCAGTCGCTTTCTCCTTTCAACCTCGGGTCTACCGCCCAGCAAAACAGTTCCTCCAGCTTCTGGGCCACTTGGCAACTTCCACGTCAGTGGTGCAGGGAGCAAGGTTCCAGATGAGGGACATTCAGTTTCATCTAAGGTCTTTTTGGTCTCAAAAGAAGGATTCACTTGCCAAACTGATCCCAGTGACTCAGACTCTGGTCCAAGCTCTCCAGTGGTGGCTGGACCAGGACAACCTTAGAAAAGGGGTTCCATTTCTCCCTCAAATCCCATCAGTAGTTCTAACTATGGATGCTTCTCTCCTAGGATGGGGAGCCCGCCTGGGAGACCTAACAGCTCAAGGAGTCTGGTCCCCACAAGTCTCTCCTTCATATCAATCTCCTGGAACTCAGGGCAGTTTTCGTAGCCCTGCAGAGCTTCTCTGATTCAGTCAAGGGCAAGGTGGTCCAAGTCAGAACGGACACCACCACCACAGTGTGGTACATCAACCAGCAGGGAGCATTCGGTCCTTGGCCTTGTGCACAGAAGCAATGAAGCTGTGGTCTCTGGCCTAGTCTCTTCAGACTTCTCTGGTAGCAGCTCACCTTCCTGGGAAGGACAACATACTAGCAGATGCTCTGAGCAGAATATCACAGGAACAACACGAATGGTCCCCGGATCCTCACATACTGAAGGTCATCTTCTCCAGGTGGGGCACTCCAGAGATGGATCTCTTTGCAGCACCGGACAGTCTACTTCCTCTGTTTTGTTGCAGACCTCCAGTCCTGGGGACGGTTCCCCAGGATGCTCTCATTTTGGACTGGAAGGGCAGGTTTCTCTATGCCTTCCCTCCCTTCCCTCTGCTGTTCAGAGTTCTGATCAAGATCAGGACTCGGCCCTGCTCGGTGATACTGGTGGCTCCAGATTGGGCCAGACGTGGTATCCTGTACTGCTGTCCTTGTCAGTGTCACGTCCCCTGTCTCTGCCCAGGACATAAATCTCCTGTCGTCCTCCCAGGGGTGGATCTGGTACCCCAATCTCCAGTATCTCAATCTCAAGTCCTGGCTCTTGAAGAGTTAGAATATGCAGCACTACATCTTTCTTAGGGAGTTCTGGATATTCTGAAGGTCTCCAGGAAACCTTCCACTAGAAAAACTTACAACTCCAAATGGAAAAGGTTCAGTATTTGGTGCTCTCAGAAAGGCATCCTGCCTGATTCTGCAGACATTTCCACAACCTTGGACTATCTAGTTCATCTGAATGGTCTAGGCCTTAGGCTGCCACTCTGAAGGTTCATCTAGCAGCTCTGTCTGCATTCCTCTCAGCAGAGAAGGGCTCTTCCCTGGCATCTCATCCTGTTTTCAGAAGGTTTTTCAAAGGACTGGTTCACATTAACCCTCCCTTAAGGGAGCCCACTCCGCCTTGGGATCTTAATGTCTGCATAGCTCGGCTTATGCAGCCACCCTCTGAACCTCTGGCTTTGGCCGAATTGAAGTACTTGACCTGGAAAACTGTGTTCCTGGTAGCTATTACTTCTGCCAGGCAGATTAGTGAGTTACAGGCTCTGTCGGTTGAACCCAACTTCATCTCCTTCCATGGGGACAAAGTGGTCCTAAGAACCAGTAGGAGGTTCTTGCCCAAAGTAGTATCGGATTTTCATCTGAACCAGTCTATATATCTCTCTCTGTGTTTTTCACTGATCATTCTTCAGGTGAAAGAAGGTTACACAGTCTGGACGTTGAGAGGGCCCTTAGCTACTACGTTGAGCATATTAAGACACATAGAAATGACTCTTCAATTGTTTCTTACTTATGGTGAAGTGGGGAAAGGTAAGCCTGCCACTAAAAACTATTGCCAGATGGATTGTTTCTTGTATACAGTTCTGTTATGACAAGTTGGGTAGAACGCCCCCTTCAGGCCTGAGGGCTCATTCGACTAAGGGTACAGCTGCTTCTTTAGCTGCAGCCAGAGATGTACCCTTGTTAGAGATCTGTAAAGCAGCCATCTGGAAAACGGTACATACTTTTACCAAGCATTACTCCCTGGTCATCCAGGCTAGAGTGATGCTAGGTTTGGCACAGCAGTACTGCAATCTTCCCAAGGTAGGTTCTGCATTCCCTCCTCTATAGGGAACTGCTTGGTAGTCTGCATTATGTCTGAGTACAGCAAGTCTTCACGTGGTTTGAAGAAAAAATTGCTCACCATAGTAATGTTTCTTCTAATGGAGTCTTGCTGTATTCAGACCTCCCCGCCTCCCCTCTCAGAACCTGGGTTTTTGGGAAGTGGGCTGACAGGTACAGTGCTGCACCTCAGGGGTGTACCTTGTACCCTCCTTCTTGGGTGGGATAGATGTTTATTGTTCTGGTGTTTTGTATTTGTCAGTACCTTTCCTCCTTGGGTTCTCGACTTTAGTCTTTTGGGCCCAAAAATAATTTTTTGCCCTTTGGCTATATGTTGAACAATTTCCATACCATAGTATGCTAGTGTGCTCATAAGAACCTGACGGTTACACTAAGTACCACATACAGAGGTTTGAAAACAGAGCTCGAGCTCAACTTTCTTTGCTTCTGCATAGAGTTTACTCTTTCCTCTCCGGGGCAGTTCAAGTGCTGGGGCTAACTGCATTATGTCTGAATACAGCAAGACTCCATTAGAAGAAACATTACTGTGGTGAGTAATTTTTTCATTTGTCCCTAGGTGGACAGTAACATCCAGCTCCCTCCCTCGTGTAGCAGCTCCCGCGATCCTGAGGATTTGCTTCCTGTTCCTCTGAGTCATGGCGCCAGGCAGGCACCTTACCTCCCTATCCCCTTCCTCCGCCACTTCTACCCCACTGATGATAGCGTCCCCCACCAGGAGTTGTTTCCTTCCCCTGTGGGGTCTCATGCCACCCTCCTGTGGGTCTCCTTTGTGGAGGTTCCCAGCATCCTCCTTGGTCTCCACTGCAGGTACCTCCATAGAGGAACCACTCTTTGCCAGAACAGCATATGAATTGAGAGGTACAACTGGAGGGATGCACCTCTGTTCCACCACCCTCTCCCTTCCTGAGCTCACCTTGGTCCAACCGTTCCTCTTTCTTGGCAACCTCTGAGGTAACAGTGGTGGCCCTGGTGGTCCCTGGGTTGGGAAGAAGTTTCACAAATCCTAGCCAGGTCAGCCTGGAGACAGGCAACCTCCTCCCTCAGACTGGAGAGGTGCCTGCAAACAGGGAAGCATCGCAGCCTCCAGAATGTCTCCCGGAACACTGCTGCCCCACAGCCATTGCACTGCACCAATCCCATCTCGACTTATTTTGTGTCCCCTCTCCTGTTGCTTTGTATGCTTACTGTCTCCTCCCTCTGTATTTTTACACCTAACTTTCCTACTGCCTATGTGCCCTTACAACTCTTGCCCTTCCTGTTCAGGGACAGGAACTTCCTGTAGTCTCTTTCTGTGCTTGGATTCAGACCTCCAGCAGCTGTGGGGAGTTATTTTTAGGTTCCTTCAAGGTTGATGAAACTAATGTCTCAGTGATCCTTCCCTTCCTACTGCCAAACAGGAAGTGCCCTGTTGTCAAGTCAAATCCAGTGGCTGTAAAACTAGAACTGGCTTTGGTTGGGAAGGAGGCAATTAGTAAAAAATCTATAGCTGTAGACTGCTGTTTCTTGCTCTGAAACCAAAGTTCTCCTCTAAGGCCCTGTTCATACTACATCACTTAGTCTGTAACGGTTCCAAACTGTTATAGACCGGAACCGTTAGTGTCCACACTGCCGGCAAACAGTCTAACGGTTTGGAACCGTTGCAGCCCATCCACATTGTGGGTGCCATGTAACCGTTACGGCTGCACTTATCCCATAGTGCATTTTATGCTGCACTGAGGAATGTTGAGCTACATGCTCACGCTGGCTCACACTGTGGCTGGTAAACTTATAGGAGCATTAATATAATCATGTTCAAACCACCTCATGTGGTTTCAACAACGGTTACGAAAACGCCTTCTGTAACATTACAGGTGTAAACGCAAACCGTTGCAGTAACGGTTTGAGCCCTCTAACATTACAGAGGCATAGTGTGGACAGGGCCAAAGACAGCAGGAAACTGCAATTGGAGACACCTGCTTTTGTACTCATAAGCTGCTAAGCCACACCCAAATTAGATTCACCCTCTGCTCTGACTCAGTAAATTAAGTTGAAACAGTGACTTTTTTTTATTTAAATGAGACCCCCCTTTTTCTAATAAAGTATCTGTTTGCTTAATCCAAACAGGTACTGACTCCTGCTGAGATAGAAGTGATTTATCAGTAAAAAATCTGTAGTTCTAGACTGCTGTTTCTTGCTCTGAAACCAAAGTTCTCCTCTGTCAAAGATAGGATCTCCGAGCTTCAGGCCCTGATGTGTAAGGAGCCTTATTCAAGTTTTCAGAGACAGGGTGCCGCTGTGTACCAATCCTGAGTTTTTTTTCCGAAGGTAGGTTCGGAGTCTACATTGAATTAATCTATTCAACTGCCAGTCTTATTACCCTGAGCATTCTGATCGGGGGGGAGGTGATTCTGCATGCCTTAGATGTTCCCAGAATATTGCATTACTATATTAATAGAACTAAGTCTGTCCGGAAGTTGGACCAACTTATTTGTTTTTTTGCACCCAAGCGAAGGGGTGCAGCAGTTTCTAAGCAGTGCCTCTCCAGATGGTTGGCTCACTGCATTTTCTTGTAACCAGAGGTATGGTAAAGCCCTTCTGAGGGTGGGTCAAGGAGCATGGCTGCTTCCACTGCTTGCTTCAGGAACGTCTTTAGTCGCTGAAACTTGTGCAGTTGCTACTTGGAGTCCTGTCCACACTTTCACTAAACACTACAGTTTGAACATTGTCTCTAGACGCAGGGCTGGTTTCAGACTGGCTGTCCTCCAGGGACTCCTTTCCTAATTGTTTTGCTGCTTTTTAGCAGACCAGTTCCTGCCTCCTGTATTTTTCTATCCCTCTGTTTCTTACTCCTTTGGTCTTGGACCCACAAGTAATTGCCTACTGCAAGAGCCCCCTTGAAGTAAGATAGTACAGTTACATAAGAACTTACCATAAGAGATCTTCAAGAGAGGCTCTTGCAATAGGTAACCTTTTTCCCACTTCTGTAGCCTTTTTTCATCGAGTCTCTTTTCCATTCTTCTGTCGTGCCTCTTTGAGGTCTCTGGCAGAACTTTTTTTGGGGGACCACCCATTATAGTCCCGCTGGCGTCTGTCATGTGATGGTGGGTGGGCGGTCCCAGTCTCTCCACTAGCTAAAGTTTTTGTGTGGTCCTGACGCCAGGGGGTGCAGTCCTACAAGTAATTACCTACTGCAAGAGCCTTTCTCGAAGATCTATCGATACGGTAAGTTTTCGTTACTGTACTGAGGCAGTTGGAGGGTAAACTCAGAGATAGCTTATATGGTGTGAACCTACCTCATGGTGCCGCGCATGTGCGGTCCAACCTCTGCGCTGTCCCTCCTGAAGATTTTTGGCTCCCGCAGGGTCCCAGGGCCTCCAGCTTTAAACCCAGTAGTGTTTTAAAAAAAAAAAAAATGAAGACTGACCAAGAAGAGCGAGAATTATGGTGAATACGTAATTATCATATCTAGGTATGGTATATGGTTCACTCAACACAACCTAGCCAGCCTCCCCTGGCAAGTGGCACCTGATCTGCTTCCAGCCTGTGTGATCTGACGTCACAGGGTGGAATCTGGGTATATACCGCATGTGTGGTCGGAGGAGCTTGACTTAAAGATGTTCCGGACAATTACTTTGTTCCAGTGGAACTGCCAACATGTGGATGTGAACTATAAACCGCTTCTAGAACCATGGTTACAGGTGAGTAACCTATTCTTACTGTACAATAACTCAGCAGAAAAATCATGGTCAACGGAGCACTTCCATCCACTTCCAAGGGTGCTTGCATAGATCGAAGCATGTCCAGTATTTCACTAAGCAAAACAGATTCTGTATTCACCAGTAATGTGGTGTAAATAGTCTTTGAATAGTGAGACAGATTGCTAATCCCTACCTAACACCCTACATCAGGGTATAGCATACTTCGCTTGCTGCTGTGAGTCACAATCCCTCTACTCACTACCATAGCCCCCCTCTTGGTTCAGACTTTCTTACAGCAACAAAAGCAAAATGAAAATCGAAAATATGGTCAGAAAAAAAATTTATTAAAACACTGTAGAAACTGCTGAGCAGGGCTTGCAGCAGAGCTACAGCAGTTTAGTGATATTCTAATACTTTTCTAAAGTACAGCAGCTGGCATCTTGAAAAAAGTGCAGGCATGTAATTATGGGCACATAATTACATGGTTGTATGGGTGGTTTAACCAGTCTGGTTATAGAATGGATGTAATATAAATTTCTGTGTATTCAGTCATGAGAATTTTAATACTGTTTAAGATGTTGGTGAATTTATTCTGATTTCAGTTCTGTACTTGTACTGTCTGATAAAGCTGATGCAGATTAATCGAACTGACTGGAGATTATGTATCTGGTATAAGCACATAGTTTGTGTAGAGTGCAGCCACATGAATGTAGTGACTGGGGATTAAGTGTAGCATGTACCCATCTTGTGCATTGTGATTTAGTGACTGAGGACTAAAGTACTGTTTTGGATATAGAGACTTGAACAGCGTGTAGAGTACACAAATATGGGTGTACAGATTGGAGAGGAGTACAGTCTGTTGTAGTGACATGGGCAGTAGCGTACACCTGTGCAGTTATAGGGATGGGGAAGTTTGCACAAAAATCCATGTACTGGGTTGACCTTCTTGCGATAATGTTTTGTGAGAGCTGCTCATTTTGTCCACCCTTGACTGTAAAGGCCAACAGCTGTACAAAATGCAGATAAGTCAGATTTGGGGTTTACATTTAGCTTTCACTTGAAATGTTTCCTGTAGGGTGCAGAGGCAGCCAATGTCACTGGGCCTGGTGGTGTTCCAGTTCAGGGAAGTAAATATGCAGCAGATCGCAACCATTACAGACGCTACCCACGCCGCAGGGGTCCTCCACGCAACTACCAGCAGAATTACCAAATTTCAGAAGGTGGAGATAAAAGTGAGGGGACAGAGAGTGCACCAGAAGGAGATGGTCAAGCCCAACAGCGTCCTTACCGTAGAAGACGTTATCCCCCACCTTACTACATGCGCCGGCCCTATGGGCGTCGTCCACAGTACTCCAACCCCCCTCCTCAGGGTGAAATTATAGAGGTAATACGTACTAAGTGATGGTTGTTGGTTTAAATGCTTGACACGATGATGTATTGTTGCGTGTCAGTGTTAACCTAGGACTAAAATGTCTTGTGGCTACTACCATCTTCCAGGGTGCTGAAAATGATGGCGCTGGTGAACAAGGTGCTAGACCCATGAGACCGAACATGTACAGAGGATACAGACCACGATACCGCAGAGGTATAGCATAAACTGCCATGTAACATCCAGTTTAATGTACACTTTTATAAAGTAAAAAGGGAGGGTGGCAGCAGCAGACAGAAGCAACTGTTTTGTTTTCCCATGGTCTTCCTTGAGATGTCGAGAGCTTGGGATAATGAACTGTACATAGTTAACAAAATGAGGAAAAACAAGTGCAGAAAACATTGAGTATAAAGTGCCTTCAGTCTGAAGTTTTTCCTGATGTATTTTAAATTACTGACTCCTTAGCAATAAAAAATAGTTGCTACATGCAACACTGGCTCTAAAAAAAAAAAAAAAAAAAAAAAAAGTGCAAAGGTTTTTGTATATGTTTAATATAGCTTGAATTCAAGTCCTTGTGTCAAGATTTGAGTTTCCTGAAATTTTCATGCTGTTTGGTTTTTGTGGTTTTCTTTAAATCAGCATTTGTTAACTTGCTCTACAGTGGCTGAAAACGGGAGATCTTGCTTCGAGAGGGCTCTTGCAGTAGGTAATTACATATAGGACTGACGTCGGCAAGCGGCAGGACCCCATGGAAAAATTTCTATCGAGCAGTCTCACGCCCGCCTTCCAGTTCTTTCCCGCCGTTAGCTTATGCCAGTGCCTCGCAGAAAAGATCCCTGCTCATCAGGCTCCTTCGTCAGTAGTTTTACCAAGTATTTTCAAATTATTTTTTTTTCCTCAGCTATCGTCTGTTATCCAGTGTATGTCGTCCCCTACACCCTCAGAGCACAAAAACAAGTGCAACTCGTGCGGCGCCCAGCTCCCGCACAAGGACAGCCATTCCCCGTGCCTTTTTTGCCTAGGCCCTGACCATCCAGTGGAGAAGTGCCAGCGCAGCCTCAGCTTTAACGCGGCCACCCGGAGAAGGCGGCAGCAGTCCCTGGAAGCCAACATCTTGAAAAAGAAAGAGCTCCATGGAGAAAGAACTGAGAAAGCTTCGGCAGGCGTCTTACTTCCCCTGAAGGCCATCGCAAGAAAAAGGATAAAGAAAGGAACCGGGACAAGGGCTTCTCTCCCACTGCGTCTTCCTTGGGAGTCGCCATGAAACGGGTAACACCCCCCCCGGGACCGCTCCACGATGGCTGCCTTAGAGGCTTCTAAGGTGGCGTCGGCCCTCACGCTCGTGCCCTTCGGGCACCTCTGGGCTCATGGAGGCCTCCGCTCCCAGTAAGGCCGTGGTTTCATGGCTTACTGGCTCGAGTGGCTCCGATAAGCCAGATGGCTCATCCGATGCCCGCACGGAGAAGGTCGGTAAGTCGCCCAACCCTTCTGTGTGGCGCTCGGCCCCCGTTCTGCCCGACCAGGACGCCGGCCCTTCCAGCATCCACACGGATGCCGCTGCTAAGCCGCACATCGGTTCGTCCATCCGCACAGCAGATGAGCAGACGCCAGACCCTCCCACGTCCGTTCCCAGCTCCCCGCAGCCTTTGCTGCCCTCCAGGAACCCTGGGTCTCCTCGGCCCAACCCCGCGGATTTCTCCCCCATCCCCAGGCAACGCTGAGGTTTCTGGTCCACCTCCGTCAGACCATCCACCTTCTGGTACGACTGATCTGACGTCGGTTCCCAGGGCGCCGACGCTGGACGACATCCCACCCCCGATATCGCCCGGCGCGGGCCCTCTGCCCCGAGTCTTCCACTCCTGAGCGCCCATGGGGCATTGGGTTGGGCTGTCTGCTCAGGCAGCTCCTCCAGCTCCCAGCTGCCCGGCCCTGTCGCATCCGATGCCGCCATACCTGGGACTTCAGTACCCGGTACCAACATATCCAACGCCGCAGTGCCCAGCTCCTCAATACCCGACGCCAGGCTTCCCGCCGTCTGGTTATGGGCACACGTCCTTTGGGTGTAGTCCATACCCGTATCCCCCTCCTCCTCAGCCACCGGTGGATTTGCAGGAGACTCTGGCCTCCTGGTGGGCTGAGGCCAAGGCTCAACTCACCAGAGAGGTGGAAAGTCGTCTTCCGGTGCCTGTTCCCATATATCCACGACAACGCACTCCCTCCCCACCTCCAGACACCAGGGCTTGACCCTCTGGGTCCAGAGAGGGGCTGGACACACTTTCCCGAGGGATTCCCAAGGGGTCCGTTCCTCCCCCTCATTGGGAGAGGGAGTCTACCTCTTCATCTTCTTCCTCCGACACCTCTGATCCTTCCGATGGTGGTTCCGAGCAAGACAACAAGCCACGCTGTCCAGCCAAGGACTCCTCCGGAGTCCCCTCTGGAGGACCCTTCCTTCATGGAGTTGCTATAGAAGATCCAGGAAGTACATAAGTGGTAATCCTTGGAGCCAGACCCCCAGCGTAAAAAAACTCGCTGAGCATCTGGATCTGCCCGTGACAGCTACTACTTCAGTGCCACCCTGGATCGAGCCTCATGCCGACCTTATTACCGCCACATGGAAACAACCGTCGGCCTTAGCCCCACTTCCCAGGAAGTCGAACAGGCTGTACCAGGCTCCAGAGGGTGTTGACTTTTTAGACTCCCACCCTCGTGCTGACTCTGTTGCGATTAGCACCGCTCATGGCCGGTCAGCTCAACCCAAACATCTTAGCTCATCTCCACCTGACAAGGAATCCCGCCTTCTGGACCAGTATGGCAAGAAGAATTTTGCTTCTTCCACTCTGGATATTAGGGCCCTGAACTACGTTGGACACATGGGGGATTACCTGAAGGCTATTCTTAGTGAGGCGGAATCGAAATTGGACTCCCTTCCAGACTCTCGGGTCAAACACGAAGTGGCTGACCTCATCCACTCAGCACGTTAGGCCAGTCGGCACATTCTTCGTGCGACCTACGATGCAGTGGACACTGCTGGGAGGAGCTCAGCTTTCGCTGTAGGTTTACGGCGTCACGCTGGGCTCAGTGTCAGGGTTGGTCCCGGAAGTGCAGTCCACTATTCAGGAAGCGCCCTTCCGGGGTTCGGTGCTGTTCGGGGGTGATGTCAAGGACATCATCACCGACCTGCAGGAGAAGGGGATGGCACTAAAGTCTGTCTACTCTATGTACCATCCCCATCCATCGCAGCATCGTCCCTTCGCAGCGGAATCTGCCCAAAGCGAGCCCACAGGAAAGAGGGCCACTAAACGGGGGTAGGGCACCCCTCCTGCCACGCCCCGCCCATAAAAGCAGAGGGAGCTTCAGCTGTGGCGCTGCCCCATACAACCTGACTCCTTCTCTCTCCACTACCTTTGGGTTTCCCAGAGGAACCAGTAGGAGGGAGGTTTTCCCTCCACTTCCTGGGTTGGGAGAGGATAACATCGGATTTATGGGTGCTCCAGCTAATCACAGGACGACGCTCAATAGTTTTTGCAGAAACCACCTCGTCGCCCTCCCCCAAGGTCGTACTTTCGGGAACATCTTCTGGTCCAGGAAGAAATTTCAGCACTTTTGCTGAAAGAGGCTATAGAACCTGTCCTCCTTCCCTTGCAAGGAACTGGTTACTATTCCCACTTCTTCGTGGTCCCAAAGACTGGAGATTTTTTTTATATAGCTATTTAACTAGCAGTGGCACACTAAGCTGAAAGCTTTTTTACAGGAGCGACCTTGGGAGCACAGGGAAGTTAAGTGACTTGCTCAGGGTCACACAGTATGCAAGTGGGAGCTGTGGGATTCAAACCCAGGTCTGGTCTGCTGGATGTCACCAGATTTGCAGCTCGGAGCCTTAAACCACTGCGCTATACTGTATAAGACCTATTCTAGATCTCGGTTCCCTAAACCTTTTCATGGAGTACAAGAGGTTCAGGATGCTCTCACTGCAGAGCCTTCTGCCCCTCCTCTGCTCGGGCCAGTGGCTGTGCGCTCTGGATATGCAGGACGCTTACCTGCACATACCTATCCGCCCGTGACACCGCAAATATCATCTTTTTGCTTTCTGGGGGGACCACTACTAGTTCAAGGCACTTCCATTTGGCCTCTCCTTGGCCCCTCGAGTATTTACCAAATGCCTTGCAGTGGTGGCGGCCTACCTGCGTATCTGGGGGGGGTACAGGTTTTTCTGTACCTGGACGATTGGCTCCTGGCAGCCTCGTCCAGGGAGGAACTCCTGCACTGCCTCTCCCTCACCCAGCAGGTCTTTGCCTGTCTGCGTATTACCATCAACCATTCCAAATCTCACTTGATCCGATCCCAGAGGCTTCAATTTATTGAGGCGATACTGGACACGACCCAAGGCAGGGCCTTTCTGCCTCCGGACAGGGCGACCATACTCCAGACTCAGATAAGCCTGTTGTCTGGCCGCAGACGGGTCAGTGCAAGGTCAGTTCTTCGCCTCCTCGGACTTATGGCGGCTGCTATCCCGACAGTCGCTTGCGCTCGGCTCCACATGAGGGTCTCTCAGTGGACACTTCGCTCTCAGTGGGATCAGTTGGTAGATGACTTGGACCACTTGGTCCTAGTCTCCTCTCCCGTGTTCGAGACTTACAATGGTGGATGGTTCGAGAGAACATTCTTCCTTCCTCCTCCCTCCCAGACTCTGGCCACAGACACCTCTGACGAAGGTTGGGGAGCCCACATCGGACCCAGGGCACTTGGTCCAAGCTCGAGCAATCACTGCACATCAATGTGTTCAAGCTTTGGGCGGTGCTCTGTGCTCTCCAGGCCCTCCACCTGCATCTTCTTCCAGACCACCTAGCCATCCAGACGGACAATATGTGTGTGGTATGGTACATTAACAAACGGGGCGGGACTCGGTCCTACCCTCTCTGCAGGGAAGCAATGCTGCTGGGATTGGGCAGCATAACACGACCTTCACCTCACGGCAGTTCACGTTCCCGGGGGTAGAGAACTCCTTAGCAGACAAACTGTCGCTCTTCTGCTCAAGCTCACGAGTGGGAGCTGGATCAGGGGGTTCTAGACGATATCTTCCTACTTTGGGGAACACCTCAGGTGGACCTGTTCGCTACACCTCTAAACGCAAAGCTTCCCGACTTCTGCTCGCTCGTTCAAGAGCGAGGCATTTTCTGGAGAGACTCTGTCTGTAGATTGGAGGGACAGATTTGTCTGTGCCTCCCCCCACCCCTGATCCTGCATGTCTTGCAGAAACTATGTTCAGAAGGAGCACAAATGATTCTGATCGCTCCTTTCTGGCCCAGGCAAGTTTGGTTCTCTTCTGCAGCAATACTCAGAGGAGCCTCCTCTTCCTCTTCACTGTCACTGATTCTATTGATCCAGGATTAGGGGACCCTGGTTCATCCAGGTCTCAAGTCCCTTCAGCTGCATGCGTGGCTCCTGCAGACACAGCTTGGGGTTTCTCCCCAGGTGGCTGAGATCTTGGTGGAGGCTAGGAAGCCCTCCACTAGGTCTACTTATGCCATGAAGTGGAACCTGTTCTCAATCTGGGCTGCTTCAAAAAGGCTTCGAGCCTTTCTCTTGTTCAGTTGGGTGACTGCTGGAGTACCTGCGTCACCTCTTCGACCTGGGTCTTAGTCACTCGTCTCTGAAGGTGCACATGGCAGCCATTTCGGCCTACCATATTCCCTTCGCAGATGGGTTGTTTGCTCAACTGGAAGTCTCTAAGACTTTCCTCAGAGGAGTTCTTCACTTGAAACCCCCTATCCGAGTTCCCGCCCCTTCTTGGGATTTGAACTTCGTCCTTGAGAAATTTACTTTGCCTCCTGTTGAACCGGTGGCCTTGGCAGACATGAAGTTCCTTTCATGGAAGACGCTCTTCCTAGTGGCCATTACCTCTGCTCGGAGGATTTCTGAGCTCCAGGCCCTGATGTGTAAAATCCCGTACTTGATTTTTCACAAGGAACGCGTGGCTCTGCGCACCAATCCTAAGTTTCTCCCCAGGGTGGTAGCGGAATCTACATTGAACCAGTCCATAGAATTACCCGCCTTCTTTACATAGAGTATCTACTTCACACTATGGACATTCACCGCATTCTGAGATACTATACTAACAGAACAAAGGATCTCAGAAAGACTGAGCAACTTTTTGTCTCTTTTGGCCCCAAAAGAGAAGGCAGTGCTGTTTCCAAGCAATGCCTGTCCAAATGGTTGGCTCATTGCATCACCTTCTGTTATGACAAGTACAAGACCCTTCCGGGTCAAATAAGAGGTCACTCCACCAGAGGGGTTGCTGCCTCTGCATGTTTCAAGAATGTGTCAGCGGCAGACATTTGTGCTGCCGCCACTTGGACTTCTGTCCATACATTTAGAAAACATTACAGTTTGGATATTGCTTCTCGCCGTAGAGCAGGCTTCGGGCTCGCTGTTCTGCAAGGCCTTCTTTCTTAAGTCCTTCACAGCCTGAGGATCTGCTTTGAGTAGCTTTCCTCCTCCCGTGTGCTGCTGCTTCTTCCAGACTGCTTGGGACTCAGTCATATATGTAATTACCTACTGCAAGAGCCCTCTCGTGTCAAGATCTCGTGCAGTGTCAGTGGCTCAGTAGGTAGCACACTCGCCTCTGAGGCTGGGAGATCAGAGGGCTGTGGGTTCAGTTCCCACATCTGGCACTTGGGTTAATATCCCAGTACTGACACTGTAGTGCAGCATGAGAGGGGCGTTGCACTTCTGAGGTGCCGTCTTTCGGATGAGACGTTAAACCGAGGTCCCATCTGCCTGGATTGGTGGTAGTTCAGGTGGATGTTAAAGATCCCATGGCACTTATCGAAATGAGTAGGGGAATTTCCCCAGTGTCCTGGCCAAATTTCCCTCATTCACTAAAAAAAAATACCACCAACAGCTTAATCTGGTTCAAGGTCAGTTGGCATTCATCTGTATCCCCCTTCCCTGGGTCGTGCCTGAAAATAGGCAAGATTTGTCTAGTGCACTACCCGTCAACAAAAACTAAATAAATAAAAATAAAGATAGTACAGTTACATAAGAACTTACCGTAACAGTAGATCTTAGAGAGAGGCTCTTGCAGTAGGTAATACCTTCCCACCCTCCATCCCCCTAAGCTTTTTCAGCTTCTTTTCCAGTGAGGAAAATATCCGCTTCTCTCTCTCCGGTCTCTCGTGGCCTGTGGCGGGAAAGAACTGGAAGGCGGGCGTGAGGGACCGCCCCTTTATACCGACGTCTCCCGATGTGGGGGCGGTCCCTCACCAGGGACTGCTAGCTAGAAATTTTTCCGTGGGGTCCTGCCACCTGCCGACATCAGTCCTATATGTAATTACCTACTGCAAGAGCCTCTCTAAGATCTACTGTTATGGTAAGTTCTTATGTAACTGTATTTTCTTTCTGTCTCTGGCTTGGAGAGTAATGACTTCACTGTGGATTACTGTAGCTTGCTACTTCATATTCCCAGTCACAGCAGGCTGTAGAGTTAATGGTTTGCTCACCTGGTTTCTTGTAAACTCTGTCTGGTTTGTGTTTAGAAAGACTAGCTTGAAATCTATTATTCTCTTCTTATAAAAGTTGATAATTTGAGATCTTACTTAGAGAGGGCTCTTGCAGTAGGTAGTTACATATAGGACTGATGCTGGCCGGCGGCAGGACCCCATGGAAAAATTTCTAGCTAGCGGTCCCTGGCGAGGACCGCCCCGATCAGGTGACGGCGTCATACGCGTCCGTATGAAGGGGCAGCCTTGGGCGTACCTCTCCAGTTCTTTCCCCGTTAGCTCGTCAGCCTACCAGCGAGTAACGTTACGTCTCAGCCCTACCTTCGTTGGTTTTACCGAAAAATAGTTATTCTTTATCAGTTGTCAGGTACATCGCCGGTGTATGTCGTCCCCTACACTCTCCGAGCACAAAAACAAGTGCGACTCGTGCGGTGCCCAGGTGCCACACAAGGACGGCCACTCCTTGTGCCTTTTCTGCCTAGGCCCCGATCACCTGGTCGAAGTGCCAGCATTGCCTCAACTTCATCGCGGCTACCCGTAAACGGCGCCAGCAGTCCCTGGAAGCCCATCTCCTCAAGAAAAAGATGTCTTCTATGGAAAAGGAGTTGAAAAAGTTGAGGCAGGTGTCTACTTCCCTGAAGGACATTGGAAAAGGACAGAGGGGCACCGGGAGAATCCTCTACGGCGTCTCCGCTGGGCATGGGGACCAAAATGCCTCTCCCAGAGGCAGCTCGGCAACCGCCTCAGGTTTTGTAGGAGGCATCGGCCCGCCCGTCTGCCTTCGCGCTTGGGCCTTGCAGGCGCCTCCGAGCGAAGAAGGCCTCTGCCCAGTTGGCCCCAGGCTTGCGGCCTGCTGGTGTGAGCGAAGTCCTCTAGAGTCGGACGTCGGCTCCTCCGGCGTCCGCATGAAGAGGGTCGATAAGTCTGACCCTTGAGGGTGGTGCACGGCCACTACCCCCAGCCCCCGACCGGGCTAGTCTCCCCCTCGGCCCGCCTCCGGTGAGGGCTCCCGTATGCCGGACGCCAGCTCCTCCGACGCATGCCGAACCAACCCCTAAGCAGCACGCCTGTTCTCTGCTGGGCGACGGAACCGACGAGACGACCCTTCCAAGTCTGTTGGTACCCGTGCTCCGCGAGCCTCGCTGCCATCTGGGAGCCTGAGTCACCCCAGCCTGACCTCGGGGATTTCTCTCCTCCATCCCCGGACGATTCGGGGGATCTTCCTCCTCCGTCAGACCCTCCTCCGGAACCGGATCGGACGCTGGCCCCGACTTCGGTACCTCTGCCAGTGCCTCCGGCGCCGGTTCCTCCGACACGGTTCTACCGGCCCCATTAGACATCCTGCTTCCGGATGTTCCCCCTCAGTCGGGCCTTCCGGGCCCCCTAATTTGGTCCCGCCCGTGAGGCCGCTGACCGGGCCGTCTGCTCCGGCAGCCCTCCCGGGTACCCACCATCTTATCAGCGCCATTGTGCCGGGACACAGTATCAGCGCGCAGTACCAGACACCGGTCTTCCGATGCCGCAGTACCCGTGCCGGGTTTCCGCAGCCGGGTTTTGGATACTTGCCTCACGGGTACAACCCATACACTTTTCCCCCTCCTCCTCCACCGCCCCCACGGCCGCCGGTGGATCTGCAGGAGACTGTGGCTTCCTGGTGGGCAGAGGCCAAGGCTCAACTCACCAGGGAGATAGAGAGCCGCCTTATGACGACGGTGCCAGCTCCCGTATGTCCGAGACGGCGCACTCCCTCACCACCTCCGGACTCCAGAGCTCTTCCCTCTGGGTCCAGAGAGGGTCAGGACATGCGTTTACGGGTACCACCCAAGGAACCCGTTCCTCCCCCAATTCGTGTAAGGGAGTCTTATTCTTCCCTCTCAGATTCCTCTGACTCCTCAGAGGGGTGCTCCGAGAGAGACGACGAGCCCCGCTCTCCATCTAAGCCCCGGCCGAGGACCCCTCCGAAGTCTTCTCCGGAGGATCCATCTTTCATGGAGTTGCTTAGAAAAATCCAGGAGGTACACCAGTGGCACTTTTTGGAACCAGATCCTCAGCGACTTAAACTTGCCGAACATCTGGATCTGCCCGTGACAGCTCCAACATTAGTGCCACCCTGGATTGAGCCTCACGGCGACCTTGTTACCACGATTTGGAAACAACCGTCGGCGTTAGCCCCACTTCCCAGGAAGTCAAACGGGCTGTACCAGGCTCCTGAGGGTGTGGACTACCTAGACTGTCACCCTCGGACCGACTCTGGTGTGATTAGTGCCGGTTATGGCCGGTCGGCACATCCAAAACATCTGAGTTCGTCTCCTCCTGATAAGGAATCTCGCCTTCTGGACCAGTATGGAAGAAAGATTTACGCCTCCTCCACACTGGGAATTCGGGCCCTGAATTACGTCGCCCACATGGGGGATTACCAGAAGGCTGTCCTTAACCAGGTGGAATCCAAGCTGGACTCCTTGCCTGACTCTCGGGTCAAACAGGAGTTAGCCGACCTCGTCCGTTCTGCTCATTCGGACAGTCGCCACATTTTGCGGGCGACATACGATGCAGTGTACACTGCCGGGTGGAGCTCCACTTTCGCCATGGGTCTAAGGCGTCATGCCTGGCTCCGCGTGTCAGGTTTGGTCCCGGAGGTGCAATCCGCTATTCAGGAAGCACCTTTCGGGGTCAGAGCTGGGGTGATATCAAGGACATCATCACCATTGTAGGAGAAGGGGATCGCTCTGAAACTGTGGATTCCATGTACTGCCCCAACAGCAGCAGCTCCATCTCTTCACAGACTGATTAGCCAAAGGCGAACCACAGGGAAAGCTAGGCCACCAAACTCGGCCCCAGCAGCTGCAAACCCCCCCCCCAAAAGCAGCGGGTGCTTCAGCTGCGACGCGCTGCCCCACACCACCTGACCCTTCCTCTCCCACTGCCTTTGGACTTTCCAGAGGAACCGGTAGGAGGGAGGTTTCCCTCCACCTTCCGGAATGGGAGAGGATAACCACGGATTCTTGGGTGCTCCAGCTTATAGCGGAGGGGCACTCCATAGAGTTTCTTCAGAAACCACCCCGCCACCCACCTCTGAAGTCTGCATATTCAAGGGAACATCTTCCTTTGGTCCGGAAAGAAATTTCGGCTCTTCTTTTGAAGCAAGCGATAGAGCCCGTCCCCCTGCATCTTCAGGGAACGGGTTACTATTTCCATTTCTTCCTGGTCACAGAGAAGATGGGAGATCTCAGACCAATTCTAGATCTCAGTTCCCTGAATCTTTATGTAGAATACAGAAGGTTCAGGATGCTCTCTGCAGAGCCTTCTGCCCCTCCTTCGGCCGGGTCAATGGCTTTGTGCACTGGATATGCAGGATGCCTATCTGCACATTCACATTCGCCTTTCTCACTGCAAGTATCTTTGTTTCGCGTTTCAAGGGGACCACTACCAATTCAAAGCGCTCCTGGTCTATCCTCGTGCCCCAGTATTTACCAAATGCCTGGCTGTGGTAGCGGCCACCTGCGTACAGTGGGAGTTCAGGTGTTCCCTTACCTGACGACTGGCTCCTAAGCGGCCTCGTCCAGGGAGGAACTCCTGCGTTTCTCTCCCTCACCCAGCAGGTTTTCAGCTGCCTAGATTACCATCAACCATTCCAAGTCTCATCTGGATCCTTCCCAGAGACTACAGTTCATCAGGGCCATCCTCAACTGACTGTCAGCAAGGCCTTCCTGCCTCCGGACAGGGCGGCCTCTCTTCAATCCCAGGTTTCCCTGCTATCAGAGCACAAGGAGGGTCTCGGCCAGATCGGTCCCTCCGTCTTCTGAGGGCTCATGGCTGCCATCCAGCAGATCCCGAGCTCGACTCCACATGAGGATCTCTGTGGACTCTTCGCTCTCAATGGGATCAACTTGTGGACCAGCCTAGATCAATTAGTTCTGATCTCACTTCGCCCAATGGTGCGAGACTTGCAATGGTGGATGGTTGAGAGGACCTGTTTCCGAGGGGCCTGCTTCATCCTCCCAGACTCTGACTACAGACCACGTCAGGCTGAAGGTTGGAGAGCCCATCTAGGACCTCATCGGACCCAGGGCTCCTGGTCCAAGCTGGAACAAACTCTCCACATCAATGTGCCTAGAGCTTGGAGCTGTGGTGGCTGACACGCCCAAGCTCTTCACCCAGTAATACATTCTCCCATTACCCTAGCCTGGATTTCAGACGGGACAACATGTGCATAATGGTACATCAGCAAACTGAGGAACTCGATCCTACCTCTATGCAGGGAGGCAGTGAGGTTTGGGATTGAGCAACACAAACACGACCTTCACCTAACGGTGATTCATGTTCCAGGGTCGGCAACACTCTGGCAGACAAGCTAAGCTGCCTCTGCCCTGGCTCACAAGTGAGAACTGGATCAAGGGGTACTAGGCGACATCTCGCACCAGCTTTGAGGGACTCCACGGGTGGACTATTGCAGCCTCCCCAAAAGCAAACTTCCACCTTTTACTCGCTCGTTCCAGGCGGGCGCTTTCTGGGCGGCGCTCTGTCTCACAAACGGAAGAACAGATTTGTCTATACTTTTCCCCCAATTCCTCTGATCCCAAGAGTATTACAGAAACTAGCCACAGAAGGAGTGCAGAATGATTCTGATCGCTCGCGCTTTCTGGCCCAGAGCAAATCTGGTTCTCTATTCTACAACAATATTCAGAGGATCCTCCTAGCGTCCTCTATCTCGAGGTTTGTTGACCCAGGACCAGGGGACCCTGGTGCATCCAGGGCTCAAATCCCTTCAACTCCATGCATGGCTCCTGCAGACTCTAGCCTAATCCCATTTTGGAGTCTCCCAAAAGTGGCGGAGATTTTTAGTGGAGGCTGAAAGCCCTCCACCTCAGGTTCACTATACCATGAAATGGAAGAGATTCTCTATTGGGCAGCCTCAAGAGCGTGGAACCTTTCTCCTGTTCAGTGGCCTTTCTGCTGGAGTACTTGCGTCATCTATCCGAGTCTGGGTCTCAGCCATTTCCTCCTTGAAGGTTCACGCATGCTATCTCAGCCTACCATGTTCCCCTTCAAGAAATAAAGCTTACGCTCAACTGGGGTCTCCAAGACCTTTCTCCAGAGGATCCTCCATCTAGAGGCCCCCCATCAATACCCCTGCCCCCCTGGGACTTGAATTTATAAAGAAACTTACTCTTCCTCTTTTTTGAACCTGCAGCTTCTGCAGATTTGAAATTCTTTTCGTGGAAGGCCGCTCTTCTTGGTGGCCATTACTTGGCTCGGAGAATCTCGAGGCTGCAGGCCTGATGTGCAAATCCCTTACTTGATTTTTCACAAAAAGAGCGATGATTACTCTTCGCAGAATCCTAAGACTACCTAAAGTAGTAGCAAGTCTACCTTAAATCAGTCCATAGAGCTTCCTGCCTTTTTTACGCAGTACTCTAACCAAGGAGAATATTTACTCCATACTATGGATGTTCACTGGATTCTGAGATACACCAACAGGACGAAGGATCTCATAAAGACTGATCAGTTGTTCGTCTCTTTTGCTCACAAAAGGGAAGGCAATGCTGTTTCTAAGCAATGCCTGTCTAAGTGGATGGCTCATTGCATCACTTTCTGTTATGACAAGTACAATAAGACCCTCCCGGGTCAAGTCAGAGGCCACTCCACGAGAGGAGTAGCTGCCTCTGTGGCTTGTTTGAAGAATGTTTCTGCAGCTGACATATGCGCTGCTGCTGCCTGGACTTCGACCATGCAACTACGAAACACTACAGTTTGGACATTGCCTCTGTAGCAGAGGCAGGCTTGGGCTGGCTGTTTTAGCAGCCTTCCTGTCTTGAGGCTTGCGGCCTAGAAGCTACTTCTTGGAGTAGTTTCCTCCTCCCGGTGCCCTTTTTTGTTTCAGACTGCTTGGAAGTTCAGTCCCATATGTAATTACCTACTGCAAGAGCCCTCTCAGTAAGATAGTACAGTTACTGTAGAGCACTGCAACGGATGTCGAGAGAGGCTCTTCACGTGAGTAACTCCTTCCTGCCCTCCATCCCCTAGGCTTTTCAGCTCCTTTTCAGGAGGAAACATCCGCTTAGAACATGAAGTCTTGCTATATTATAGACATTAGCAGTTTGATCCAGCTGTAGAACTGCAGGTAGAAAATGGTTAAAAACCATTCCAAAATAGAATTTTTGCACCGAGCAGCTCTATCTGTCATTTCAAACTTGAACTGTCAGATTCTTTACTCCGCCTCAGTGAACAGTCGCTCCGGAGATTTCTCCTCTCTGCCAGTTCATTTCTCGGTTTAAAAAGTGTTTTTCGGTTGGATTTAACGAGAATAGTTTTATTTAACACAAAAACCGTTCGGTTCAAGCTCTATCTGTGGTAACCGTAAGTAAATGAAGGTTTTGTCTGTGTGGAACTTGTAAGATTGATCGGTTCGGTTTTGAACCGATCAGTGGAATTTAAAACTCATTTTAAAACTAAGTTACTATTTTAGAAGCACGGTTCCGGTTCTTGTGGTTCAAAAAAAAAACCGAATTTATTCGTTTTTCAATACAGTGACACGATTAGGAACGATGGTGTCTTGCCGCTTTTCGTTAAAAGAGGCAGTTTTTGGACAGGCGGCATTATGTCACGGCTTAAAACTGGGCCCACTGGGTTTCTTGCTGTGATGTTTGTGGAAGTCTTTGCAAGGCTGACCCACACACCTGACCATTTGTGTCTGGGGTTTGACTACCTCAGGTCAGACTGGGTATGTAAGAATTTCCTGCAGCCACCTGGAAAAAGATTGGGCAGGCTCAGGGCGAGCCCAAAAAATCCGCTGACCCGGATGGCACAGCCGGTTCGGGTGTAACCCGAACCAGAGGAGAATGTGACCAGGGCCGAACTTCAGTGGGCAAAGAAAGCTGGTTCTGAGGAACCAATTCAGTAAAGAAAACAAGAAAATCAGCAGGTCTGGGTCAGAATTCCTTCTCCAACTGCTGAAGAGCATAAAACCGCCTAAAGTGTCAGTCACTGTCTCAGGGTCCGTCCAAACCACCACTGTCTGGTAAAGGTCGGTTTGTCAGTCCCAGTGGTTCAGGATTATGATATTGAGGAATTTTATATGAACCAGAGGAGGAGGATTATGAACAGTATGAATAGCTGGGAAAGTCTGGTGTACCCATTAGACCGAACATCTCCCCAGACGAACCTTTAGAATCTCCCCTATATCTACAGGTCCCCCATCATTTTATGTTTATAAAAGTGCTGGAAACCCTCCAGCTTCCTTTTAGAAGAAGGCTGGATGAGCAAGAGGAGCCTGATTTTGTAGAAATGATGGATATTCAGAGTCTAGAGATTGTCTATTCCTTTACACTAAATCTTTAGGAAACAAAGAATTAAAATTTTAAAAGCTCTAATTCTGTGCCTCCTGTAGATAAAAGATGGACAGAAGGTATACATTGTCAGGCCCTGATACAGAATTCCTTTCACCAATGCAGTCATGTTAGGGGTAGTTCAGGCTGCTGCCTGTGATAAAGCTAATATTCCCTTGGCTTCATCCTCTTGACAAGATTCCAGAAGATTGATGCCATGGCAAAAAAAACAGTACTGGCAGCCTCTCTGGGACTCAGGCAGAAGCAAATTATATGGCTTATGGATGGTATCAGAAATCTAGATGGGATGCTGTTATGCAATTGGCCAAGCAGGCCCATGGCCAGCTGGCTAGTGAACTAGAACAGGTGGCTGCTGATGGCATTCAAGCCTCTAAGGTTCAGTTTCATGCTGCTGTGGATGTTAATGATGTTTCCTCTGAGGTCCTTGCCCACATCTGTGGCTTTTAGGAAGTTGGCCTGGCTCAGGTGTACCAGTTTGTCTGGGATACCCAGACTAAGGCTATGGATTTTCCTGTGGTGGGAAATTCTCTGTTTGGAGAGCAGACAGAGAATTACATGAAAAGATGGATGAATATAGGACTACTTACAAGGTGCCCAGGCTGGGCGGCAGCCACTCCTCAAAGGCATGCCCCAGGGCCAGAGCCACTGCAGGCACTTTCTGCAGACTCCAGGCCTCCTCTGCCCTGCTCAGAGGCTTCTTCTGAAGGCAGGGGCAGACAGGGGTGGAGCAGACTGCTCCCACCCCCAGCCACAAAACTCCTGCGAAACAGGCACCCTGATGGGGTGCCCTGGGCAGATCTCCTGTACCAGTGGGGGCAGGCTGGCTTGCTTCAGTCAGAATTGGGCTTCTTTAACCTCAGACAAGTGGGTTCTGGAGTAGTAAGTCAGGTCACAGTTTTCAGCTTCCAAAAAGTTTCCCAAGTTGAGAAGCAGACTTTTCTACTACAAGTGCTTCAGAGACCTAAGCTCTGGAAGCGGAGTCTCATCCTGATAGCTCTCAGGCAGTAGAAGGGTTCTCCCACCATCAGGACAGGGTCTGTATTCCAGATACTTCCTTACCCCAAAAGACAGGAGAATGGCGGCCATTTTAGATCTCAGATATCGAACAAGCATCTTTTGAAACAAAGTTCAAAATGGTAACTCTGGCAATGATTTTACCTTCCCTAAGGCCAGAGAGTTAGCTGGCCTCCCTGGACCTCAAGGATACCTATTTCCATGTCCTAATCAGAAGATCCCATCGAAAGTACCTCAGATTAGAACTGCCCTCATGTCATTACCAGTTCAGAGCAATGCCCTTGACCCCACCTCTGCTCAAGGGTATTCAGAGAAGTGTCTAGCAGTGGCCCCACTTTAGGAGGCAGAGGATTTGCTGTTTTCCCTATCTAGACAACTGGCTCATTTGCAGTCCCCAGAACAGAGTAAAATCTCACCTGCAGGTCACCAGCAGCTTATCACCTCCTGGGTTTTCTGCTAAACCTACAAAGTCGGTTCTGGAACCAGTCCGGGTACTACCTTTGGGGCAGGGGTGGACTGGTAGCTGGCATTTCTTTGAGAAAGGGTAAGGAATTTGTAGTGGCTCTAGCAGCTCTTCCCTTCACTCTGCGGTCTCTAGGCCAGCCAAGACCTTTCTGCAGCTCCTGGGGCACATGGCTGCATCCACAGCCTGTTGTGCAGGGAGCCAGATTTCAGATGAGACATCGGTTCCGCAGAAACCTTTTGGTCTCAGAGAGAGACCCCCTCCAAGTTGGTCCCAGTGACTCGAACCTTGATCCATAGCTCTCCAGTGGTGGCAGGATCAGAGCAATTTAGAGCGGGGGCCCCTTCATTCCCCTTCTCCGACCCGACTCTCACTACAGATGCTTCCCTTCTGGGTTGGGGGCCCACATGGGCGACCTCAATTCCACGAGTTTGGTCCCCAGGGATCTCTGCTCACATCAATTTGCTGGAACTCAGAGCTGTCTTTTTAGCTCTTCAAGCTTTTTCTGCATCTGTCACGACAAGGGTGATACAAGGTAGAACAGACAACACCACAACAATGGCGGTACATCAACCAAGCGAGGGGAGCACACTTGGTCTTGACCTTGTGCACCGAGGGCAATAGTAAGCTGGTCTCAGCCTATTCACTGAACACTTCCCTCACCAGCAGTTCATCTTCCAGGAAGGACAATGTCCTAGCCGGATGCCCTCAACCCAGGATTTCCCAGGGCCATCACAGATGGTCCCTGGATCCTCAAGTGCTGGGGATAGTTTTTGCCAGGTGGGGCATCCCTCAGATAGATCTTTTTGCAGCCCCAGACAATCACAAACTTCCTCTGTTCTTGCAGGCCTCCAGTGCTGGGCTCAGTTCCCTGGATGCCCTTCTTCTGGATTGGGAGGGAAGTTCCTCTGCTCCCCACCCCTTACCACTGTCCTATTCAAAGTACTAGTCAAAATCAGATCTCAGCCTTGCAGGGGTGATTCTGATTGCCCAGTTAAGGCCAGGCAGCCTAGTTCCCACTCATTCTGTCTCTGACAGTCCATCTTCCCTATGCCTCCCAGGATCACAATCCTGTTGACTTGCCAGGGAAGGTTTGGTATCAGACCTCAAATCCCTCAACCTCAAGGCCTGGCTCTTGAGGTTAAGTTGCTGATTTACACCTCTCTCAGGGTGTTCTTGAGATCTAAAGGCTTCCAGAAAGCCTTGCACTAGAAGCTACTTATAGTTCTAAATGGAAAGGTTTCCATTTTGGTGTGCTAAGAAAAATATTTCCCCAGAATCTGCTAGTGCCCATTTGTTAAGATTACATGCGTACATCTTAATTCCTTGGGTCTCAGACCAGCTACCCTGAGGTTCATTTGGCAGCTGTCTGCTTTTGTGTGTCAACAGGAAAGTCATACGTCTTTCTCATCCTGTGTTCCTAAGTTTTTTTAAGGGATTACTCAGCCACTAATCCTCCCCACCTTTAGGGAACCATTTCTTGGGACCTTAATGTTTGCATTGCCAGTTGGTACAACCTCCTTTGAACCTCTGTCTTCTGCAGAGCTTAAGTGCCCTAACTTGAAAACTGTTTTCTAGTGGCTATCATTCTGCCAGGCCAACGATAGAGAATGGTGCAAGCCTTGTCAGTGGAGACTGACTATTTCTTTCCACAGGGATAAAGGTAGTCCTTAGGACTAATAGGAAGTTTTACTAAGGTGGTTCCAGATTTCCATCTTAATCAATCTATCTCCTTCCAGTATTTTCCATGATCACTCCTCTTCGGTGAAGGAGGTTCCAACCTGGATGTTAGAGAGCTCTTAGTTATTATATAAAATTGCCAAAGGTCACAGGTTGAATCCTCAACTTTTCCTTACCTATGGGTGAAGTTGGGAAGGCAAACCTGCCACTAGAGATCAGTAGCCAGGTGGTTATCTCTCTTGTATCCAATTTGTTATCAGAGAAGTGGGCAGAGCCCCCAGGTTTGAGGGCTCATTCTACCAGGGTACAGCTGTGTCTCTAGCTGCCGTCAGAGATATCCCTTTATTAGAGATTTGCCAGGCCACTACTTGGAAGCAATGATTACACTTTTACCAAGCATTACTCCCTGGATGTCCAGGCCAGGAGAGAGATGCTAGGTTGCACAGCTGTTCTTCAGAGCCTATTCCTAAGTAGAGGTTCTGCCCCTCCTCCATGGAGAATTGCTGTGTATTCTGCTAATGTCTATATATATAGCAGACTTCATGTTGTTTGAAGAAAAATTACTCACCTTAGTAATGTTGTTTCTTCTAATGGAGTCTTGCTATATTATAGACCTCCCCCCCAACCTGCCCCTCTCAGAACCTCTACTTGGTGGGGGTGTGGGCAACTTAGTGTGGGCACTACTTGTGTCCTGTTAGCATTTTGTCCCCTTTGGGACTGTGTATGTGTACGCGTGTGTGTGTTTTTATTATACTTATGTTCCATTTTCATATTATTAGAATGGTGTTAGTATTTCTGGTCCCTGACTTGAGTCTTGGGTGTTGGGACCATCAGTGGTTGTTATTATTTAGGTAGCCATTTGGCTAGTGTAGGTTACAGCTTCCACACAGACCTTAGTGAGTTTGGCTCCGTGAAAGATCTGACAGTTCAAGTTTGAAATGACACAGATAGAGCTGCTCTCGTGCCTAAATTCTAATTTGGAATGGTTTTAACCATTTCACTCCGGGGCAGTTCTAGAGCTGGATCAAACTGCTAATGTCTATAATATAGCAAGACTCCATTAGAAGAAACAACATTACTAAGGTGAGTAATTTTTTCTTCTCTCTCGTCCGGGCCTGTGGCAGGAAAGAACTGGAAGGTGGGCGTCCGGGACTACCCCTTTATACTAACGTCGTATGACGCCGGTCACCTGACGTGGGGGCGGTCCCTCACCAGGGACTGCTAACTAGAAATTTTTCCGTGGGGTCCTGCCGCCAGCCGGCGTCAGTCCTATATGTAATTACCTACTGCAAGAGCCTCTCTCGAAGATCTACTGTTACGGTAAGTTCTTGGGTAACTGTACTTTTCAGTGCTGAACTGAAGTAATGGAAATCTTCCTCTGTGAGAGATCAGCTTGTTTATCATAGCTCTCCATTCTTTCTCATCAAACTGATTTTTTTCTAACTATCTAACATCGGTTTGTTTAATGAATATAAAATCTAAATGTTGTTCAGTCATGGAAATAGTTTCTTTGTGACCTTCATGAATACATTCACGTAGGAACTTTTTTCATGTCAGATTGACAAACGGGTGCCTGTCACATTCTTATATTTCAAGCACATGTATTGTCTGAACTCACAAATTTCAGTTTTGTGTGAAAATACATCATGTATATGCATAAATAAACACTGTATGGCATCCTGATGCACCATGTCTCTTCACAGTTGAGGCATCTGAACTCTCCTGCCACTTGCCTTCTGCTCCATATTCAAGACTGCTGCACCCTGCTGTCCACTGTCTTCTCCCACGCAGTCTGGGATTTTGCACCCTGCTGCCTCCATCGCCTGCCTAAAGAATCAGGGTTGCACCCTGCCCAGACAGTTGTGGTTGCTGCACCTGCTGACCTCTCTCTACCAATTCGGGCCAGTATGCTGCACTTGTTACAACCTGTTCTGTCTGTACAGTCAGAGCTGCTGTGCTCTGTGAGGCCTAGAGTTTCTGGTTCTTCTGCCTCCACAGTAAGGCCAGCTGCACCATACTACCCTAGGTCACCTTGAGGTGGGACTTTTGCTACACCCTGCGTCATGATTAGAGTTTCCTGAAAGTTTCATGCTGTTTGGTTTTGTGGTTTATAACTTGCTTTGCAGTGGCTGAACACCACTGAAGTAGCACCTCCTGTTGTGTCATGGTGTCACAACATTGGCAGCATAAGTAACTAGATGTAACCAACTGGGACCCACCTATTGGAGTAGTACTGGGAAATGCTTGGTGGATGACATGAGGGAAAATGGGTAGGACCCAAGCATAAGACATGGCTGTTTGCCACCTGTGCCATTTTGGTCGTCTGCCTGTGGATTCGGGGAACTCTGCCCCCCCTGGGTTGGGAGAAAGAGCGAGTTACTTGGGGGCATTAGTCTCTGCAGAACTTTCTCAGACAGCTGTCAGTAGGGAGTGGGGAGTACACGTACAGTTGTGTTGGGGCAGTGGACGGACAGAGAAGGGAATATGTCGTCGATCTGACATTGTTGGGAGGACAGTTGGATGTAAGGGGTTTTGGCATCAGGATCGATTAACCAAAGATGTTGTGGCCCCTGCATCTAGTTGAGAGTGAAGGCAGTGTGAGGTTAAGATCAAAATAAAACCGCTGTTGGCTTACCTTTGTGTTTTTTTTTTGTTTGTTTGTTTTTTTGTCTCACCCAGAGGTCCACCACGGCCTAGACCACCAAGGGATGCAGTCAATGAAGAGGACAAGGAAAACCAAGTAGAAGGTTCCCAGGGTCAACAGCCACGCCCACGCTAGTACCGCCGCAACTTCAATTATAGACGCAGGCGGCCTCAGAACCCTAAACCACGAGATGGCAAAGAGAATCAGGCAGCCGAACTTATCAGCTGAAAATGCGCCCGGCCCCGAGGCTTGAGCAGGGGCGGGCTGAGTAACACCGCTTTCCATTCTACCATCATCCGGTGCGTACTCTCTCTAACACACAATAGTGATAGCATAGGGTTACATAGTAATTTAAGATCTTGTGTAGAGTGGGAGCTCTTGGCAGCAGGCTATAACCATGAGGACTAAGCTGCCAGGACCCCACGGAAGACTTTTTAGCTAGCAGTCTTCAGCGAGGACTGCCCCTGATGTCAGCCAGTGGGATAGAAGGGGTGGTCCCCCTGCTGTCGACCCATTTGCATCAGCTTCATGGACGCCCCCTGCTACTGTCTACTGCCATTGTGCATTTACCTACTTTTTTGTATTTTTTTAATTAGTAATTGTATTTACTCTGCATGTAGTCTCCTCAGACTTTCTCAGTTGAGCGGCGAAAGTCCAAGTGCACATGCGGCAAGCACCTCTCCTTGAAGGACGGCCACGTGGCCTGCCTCTTCTCTCTGGGCTCAGACCACGATACGAAGGCTTACCAGCACTGTCAGAGCTTTGACCAAAGAACTAGGATTTGCCACCAGAAGGCCCTTAAAAGCCACCTTCTTGAAAAATAGCTCGTCACTATGCAGAAGCAATCCTTGTGTGGGGCTTCTTCCTCCTCCATCTCTGGGGGACTCCACTTTGTCCACAACGCACTGGAAGAAGTCTTACGGGAGGCACTAGTCCTGGGATAAGGACAAGACCCGGACACACTCCCGTTCTGTCTCCTCACAAGACCACTTCTGGTTCCTCCTCCCACGTGAGATTGGACCATTCTCCCCAGCCTGCCCTCATTTCAGCCAGGCAGCTGGCGGATAATCCTCTCACCTTGGTGCTGACCGCAGGCGGAGGTTCATCAGGGTTCAGGACTTCAGTCTCGGCCCTGCAGCCCCGAAGGTGAAGGCTATTCCTAAGTCTTCGGTCTCCTCAGGTGATGTGGCCAGTACTATTTCGGACGGCGGGTCCATACCAGACATGTGCTACGGCCTCTAAGCCTCCAGATAAGGTTCTCCGACACCAGGAGCATGCGTCCGCCTCTGCAGCTTCCTTGATGCCTCTCACTGTTCCATGATGTCTTCACCGGTGGCTTCTGCTCAGCCGGCACTGGCTGTGTATCCCGGACCGATGAAAGGAGACGCCCGTTCTTTCACTGCCCAGTACTCCGGTGTGTCATCCATGACCACCCAGGCCATTGCTGGCCCCTCCTGCATCGCCGGTAGACATGACTGTCTTCCCTACACAAACGCCCTGACGACATCAAAGGTTCCAACTCCCCCCCCCCCAACAACCAGACACCTGGATGTCCGATGTCTGTTCTCACGACACCTGCCAACCCTCTGTCCCAGGTGCCCGCTGGCCCATCGGTCCCTCAGATACCTCTTAGTGAGGCGAAGGACCTTTTCTGTTTTTGGTGGAATGAGATCAAGTGACTTCATCCCTGCCAAGCCTCTCCCCACTCCTACCAAGCCAACTACAGTGGAGACTAACGGAACCCAGGGAGCCTACTCTGCCACCCAAGAGCCCTTCTCCGTGCCCTGATGACTGGCATAAGGGCCATCCTGAGCACGGGCTGAAGGCACCAGTACTCACCTTCGAGATCCTCAGGCCACTCTTAAGGGCAGAAGTCAGTGTGGGAATGCCTCTTGACTCTGAGGAGTCGAGCAGCACCTCGACTTCCTCCACCACAGTCTCTGAACCCAGGGGTCGTCCTCCCACCCCTGACCACAAGGATATCCCTAGGTCACCTCCTGACAACCCAACATTCATGGATGTCATGAAGCGTATCCAGGCTGTTAATGGCTGGGAGATGGAAGGCTTGGATCCAGAGCAGTGTAGACTGGCCAGGTACCTTTGCCAAAAGGAGCCTTAGCCTTTAGTGGTACCCCCGCTGGTGGACACCTTCCAGGACCTTACCAAGCTGGCCTGGAAGTACCCCTCTTCAGCCATGTCCAAGAAATCTAATCTGCTCTAGAAAGCTCTTAGGGAGGAGCCCTTCCTTGCTGAACATCTAGTGGCAGACTCCATGGTAATTATGGCGGTCCATGACCGGTCCAAAAGGCCCAAGCACCTTGGCAACCACCCCCCTGATCAGGAGTCCAAGCACTTGGACCAGCTAGGCAAGAAGGTCTATTCCTTTGCCACCTGCTGTATAAGATCCTTGAATTCTAGGGACACGGATATGTTGTTCAATCCACACTTATTGGCAGGTTCCTTGCCGCTTTAAATCTTGCCGGAAGGTCTTCAAGCTGGCTCCTCCCACCCACCCGGGTGGTAAAACTCTCCGCTCCGCCCCATGACGCCAGATCTTCCTTACCGCTTGGAAGCTCAGGTTCCCTCCTTAGCGCTCTGCGTTTTAGACTGGATCCTAACTCTTGAGTTCGTCCGAAATTGGCTTTGAAGTTTTCTGAACTGGTCTTCATCTCCCCGCGCCGCGATGGACAAATCTATTCCGGCTTTCAGAGGTGCCCTTGCAGGCAGAAAATGTCGGGGCGGGCCGCACTCACGTCGTCTGCCTAGGCCTGAATCACGATCCACAGGCCTGCGGAGTTGTGCGCTCTTCTCGGCCAGCGTCCTGGGCGTCGCGCTGCCTGATTGAAGCTCAGGCGCCCGAAATGTTTCACCGGTAAAATCAAGAGGCTCGTTGGGCGGTGTCCGGCGGCTGGCTCGGCTGAGCAGCTCGAGCAGATGATCGCCCTCGAGGAGGAGGCGGCCCAGGCCGCATCTTCCTCCTCCTCGGCCGCAGCATTTCTCCCGCTCTGAGTTCTTTGTATACGGCTTCGTTCAAGGAGCTTTGTCAGTCCCTTTCCACGAAGGGAGAGGGGCCATCGGGACCCCTTTCCACGAAGGGAGAGGGGCCATCGGGACATTCTTCTCGGCCCAAGAAGGAGGAGTCGAAAGGTAAGTCCCACTGTCGGCGTTCGTGGGAGCAGGAGAGTACCCTTCCCCGGACAGCCGACCGTCGACTTCAGTCGAGGTTGCGACTGTGGTCGCTGGCTTCATGGTGCCCCTGTCAGGCCAGCCTGCCGAGACTCCCGTCGACGAAGTTGAGATTTTTCTCAGTCCGTTAAACGGGCTGTCGACTGGAGAAGCCGACAACCCTCCTTCACTGGTTCCCCCCCGTGGATACCAAGGATCTTTCTGGGCCGCAGTCCCTGGTTAAAGTGCCCGAGCCGAGGGAAGAGCGGGTGTCCCCCGGCCCTTCCCATACCCACCCTCGGTCCCCCCGAGGGTCTTGGTCTCGGACCTCTTCTCGGTCTAGCCGTTCCCGCCGACATCGGCAGTCTCGGTCTCGATACCGAAGTAAGCGGCGACACCGTTCCTCCTTGTCCCCTTCCTCGGATGAGGGGAGGCTTTGGCATAAATTACGTTGGCGCTACGAGGAGCTTATGTTGCAGCAGTTGCTGTTGTCCGGGTCTAAACAGACTTCTGTCCAGACCCCGGCCATCAAGTGGCTGTCGCCCGAGCGACCACAAGCAACCACCGCCCTAGTCGAGTTGCCGTTCAGGTCCGGTTGCTCGGCCAAAAGCCAACTTGCTCCACCGGTGTGGTGAAACCTCCGCCTCCACAGTCGAAGTCTGGGGCCTGACCAAGATTCTCGGTCAGAGCACGGCCTGCCCCACAGGTTGTCGGTCACCCTCACTCCCGACCATCCGAGGCAGCTCTTCGCAGACTCTTCGGAATCCGACGTCGACTCCTCCCTGTTCTCCAGGCAGGTCGACCTGGAGTCCTTCGGGAGCCAGTCATTGGACGATAGCCCATCGTCCTTCTTGGGTCTGCTTCGACTCATCTCGGAGTCCACCGGGATGCAGCTCGAGCCCGTGTCCAAACGGGCCAACTATCCCCTAACGGAGATACTGGACCGAGGGGATTCCCCCACGGGAGCCTTTCCGGTGGCTGAGGCCATTGTCTGCCCAGCTTTGGAGCTCTGGCAGCGGCCTGCTTCCTGTCCTGCGCCCATGGCCAGGAAGTATGTGGTCCCTACCGGCTCTTTGCCCGGTTTCTCAGAGCACTCCTCTGCCGAGGGGTTAGTCACTGACAGCTTTTTCCGGCGTTCCGGTAACGCTTGGGATGTGGAAAAGACCCCCGACAGAGTCCAAAAAGCTGGACTTTGCCGGGCGCAAGGTGTACGCTGCATCCTCCCTCGGCCTCCGATAGGCCAGCTCGGCCGTGCTGATGGCACACTTCTCCCACGCCCTCTTGGGCTCCCTGGATGAGGTTGTTCCTCATCTCCCGACTGACCTGCAGACCACGGTCCGCCAGGTGCGGGACCAGGGTAGGGCGGTGGTGAAGCAGCAGCTTCGAGACTGCTCTGGACATGGGTGATTCCTGTGCCAGGTCAGTGCGCGGCGGTGGCCATGCGCCGCAGGCGTGGCTGAGGATATCCCCTTCACGTCGGATACCCAACACAAGTTGGCGGATGTCCCCTTCTTGGGGACTGACCTCTTTGGCCCTGGAGTGGAGGGACACCTCCAGCGGATCAAGTCCAATGCCACCCTGGACTCGGTCACCTCCGCCCAGAGGGACAAAGGCCGCTGTCAGCAGCAGAAGTCCTTTCATCCTTCGGCCCCTGCATCCCGACCAGCCCAGCAGCACCAGCAACAGGGCCAGCAGGCTCGTGCTTGGCGTCCCAAACCCAAGCCGGCGGCTTCCTCCAACAGGAAGTAAAGGCTCAGGAGGTCCCTCGGCCGGTTCTTCCTCCAAGCCTGCCCAGTGACGGGTTGAGGGGTGCCGCCCCCAGCCTCGTCACCCCCCGTCCCCCCAATGGGGACGGCTCCGCCCCTTCCTTTCCTTCTGGTCTGCTATCACCACGGACTGCTGGGTGTTGGAGGTGGTAGGAAAGGCCTGCCTCTGGAGTTCGAGCAGGCTCCACCCTTTGAGCCATCGCCCCTCGAGAGGGCCACGTGGGTCCGCAGCCTCGCTGTCGGCCCGCCGAGCCGGTATTGCCCTGCTCCTCAAAAAAGAGGTGATCAGGAAGGTGACGGATCCTCCTCCAGACCTGGGGTTTGTGTCCAGGTACTTCCTGGTTCCAAAACGGACCTGCACGACCTGAACAAGTTCCTAAGGTCTCGGACCTTCAGGATGGTCACTCTGGCTCAGATATTCCCATCCTTGGAACGAGGCGTGTGGTTCTGTTCCCTGAACCTCCAGGATGCGTTCTTTCACGTCCCAATCCGTCCGTCCCATCAGAGATTCCTCCGCTTCAGAGCGGAGGGATCCCTTTACGAGTTCCGGGCCATGCCCTTCGGCCTCTCCCTAGCTCCCAGGGTCTTCACCAAATGCATGGCAGTGGTGACAGCGTTCCTCATGGGTGTCGAAGGGTCCGGTGTACCCTACCTGGATGACTGGCTGATTGCAGCCCCTCGCGAGCAGGAGGCGGAGCGGTCAGAGATCTGGCCTCCAGGTTTGCTTCTAGGTTGGCCTCATCATCACGAGGCCAAGTCAGAACTCGTGCCAAAGCCGGTGATACTATTCATCGGGGCAGAGCTCGACTCTCACGAGCCAGAGCACGGCTCCCGACGGACAGGGCCGAGGTTCTTTCTTCCTTTGCCCAATCATTTCTGGTTGGGCAATTGCGCCCTGCCCGGAACTTCCTGCGCCTCCTGGGCCTCATGGCGGCCTGCACCAGCGTGGTCCGTTGGGCCCGTTTGGTACATTCGTCCCCTTCAGTGGGGACTGGCCAGCCAGTGGTCACAACGCTGCGATCCGTTGGACCAGCTTATGACAGTGACCCAGGAGATGTGGAATGCTCTCCAATGGTGGATCATTCCGGCACATCTGCAGGAGGGCATCCCGTTCATCCGCCCCGAGCCGACGGTCTCTATCGACTGATGCATCTCTGATGGGTTGGGGTGCCCATCTGGGGGAACACCGAGCACACAGCCTCTGGTCCCCTCAGGGCCCGATGCCATATCAACCTGCTGGAGCTCCGAGCGGTCCGTCTAGCTCTCACCCGCCTCGCTCTGTTTCTACGGGTTCAAGTGGTTCAGGTCCAGACGGACAATACCACGACCATGTACTATCTGAACCGCCAGGGCGGGACGCACTCCATGCTGTTATGCAAGGAAGCTCTCCGCATATGGTCCCTCGTGCTCAGCCTGGAGGTGGATCTCCTAGCCATTCACGTGGCAGGAGCCTCCAACGCCCCGGCCGATGCCCTAAGCTGGATAGGGGCTGCGTCTCACGAGTGGTCTCTCCTGCCGGAGGTAGTACAAGACCTGTTCTCCCACTGGGACACGCCTCAGGTGGACCTGTTTGCCTCCAGGGAGAATGCGAAGCTGAGTCTGTTCCATGCCTGCCCCCCTCAGCAGGGCTCACTGCAGGGGGATGCCATCTCGGGGCCGTGGACCTGGGCCTCTTCTACGCCTTTCCATTTCCCTTGATCCACATCAAGGCGAAGAGGGAGAAGGCGCAGGTGATTCTGGTAGCCCCAGACTGGCCCTGCCAGTTCTGGTATCCAGATCTCCTCAGCCTCGGCTCCAGGCTCCCGAGGCAGCTTCCAGCCCGCCTGGACCTGATCTCGGTCATCCAGGGGAAGGTATTCCCATCCGGACCTTCAATCCCTGCACCTGACAGCCTAGTTACTGAACGGCTAGAGTTCCAGGCCTTGGGTCTTTCCGACGAGGTCCTCAACGTCGTTGAGGTGTCCCGTAAGGAGTCGACCAGGAAATGCTACGCCTTCAAATGGAAGAGATTCTCCACTTGGTGTCAGGGGAAGGGCTTGGACCCTTCTGCCTGTCCCTTGGCAAGCATTCTGGACTACCTGTGGTCCCTTTCTCAGCAGGGGCTTCGGTCGACGACCCTTAAGGTGCACCTGGCAGCCATCTCTGCTTACCGGGTGCGGGCTGGAAGTTAGCCTGTATGCAGGGAGAAGTGGTCGGGTGTTTTTCAAAGGTCTTTGACCACATTTCCTCTGCGTGAACCTCCACTGTGAGATCTACTGCTGGTATTGGCCAAGCTCATGGGCAAGCCATTCAAACCGATGCACAGGTGCGATATTTCACACCTGTCGTGGAAGACCACTTTCTTGATGGCTATCATGTCAGCCAGAAGAATGGGAGAGCTCCAGGTGCTTTCCATCGAGTCTCCTTATCTGGTCTTCCACAGGGACAAGGTTGTCCTGCACCCCCAACCGAAATTCCTTCCGAAGGTGGTGTCGGAGTTTCACCTTAACCAGGTGCCGGTGTTCTACCCCAGTCACACCTCGGAGGCCGAATATAGGCTCCATACTTTGGACCCTAGACGAGCACTCGCTTGTTATAAGGAGCGGACGGCTGAAGTTCGGGGAGAGGTTCGACTGCTGTTTGTCACCTGCGCTGAAGCCGCACCTGGCAGACCTGCAGCCAAGCGGACGATAAGCAGGTTGGTCACCTCCTGCATAGAGCTCTGCTATAGGTTGGCGGGCATGGAGCCTCCCAGAGGGATAAGAGCTCATTCTACCCGCCATACCGCTGCATCGGTAGCTGTTTCCAGGGATGTCCCTATCCAGGATATCTGCAGGGCTACTAACTGGAAGTCTGCACATACCTTTATTACCCACTACCACATCGACCTTGAGTCATGCCGGGATGCTGGTTTTGGGGCCTCGGTTCTCCAGTCTCTTTTTCCCAAGTAAGTATCGGGAGTGTGCGCCTTGCCTCCCTCCTCCTGGAGAACTGCTAGGAGTCTGCCAATAAGTGTGGATTAAACAACATATCCATGTCCCTAGAAATACAGGTTACTCACCTGTAATAGGAGTTCTAGGAATGGTATATGTTGTTCATCCACATGACCCACCCGACCTCCCCGGCTTCGACGCACAACCTGGCTTCCAGCGGGCTAGATCTGGCGTCATGGGGAGGAGCAGAGTTTTACCACCCGGGTGGGTGGGAGGAGCCAGCTTGAAGACCTTCCGGCAAGCTTTAAAGCGGCAGGGAACCTGCCAATAAGTGTGGATGAACATATACCATTCCTAGAACTCCTGTTACAGGTGAGTAACCTGTATTTTTCTCACTCACATGGTGCAGTACCAACACGACTTGTGGGAAAAGTTTAGAATTAGTCCAAGCTCTACTGGATGTGAACAGAAGACGGAGTTTCAAACATGAAGTCTTGCTGTATTCTGACAATTGCAGTGATTCCCAACCTTTGAACTGCCCCGGAGAACAAAGAGTTAACTTTCTGTGCAGAGCATAAAATGCTGAGCTCGATTGAAGTCTTTCTCCTTCAGCTCGGTTCACAAGTTGGTTAAAGTTTCAGTTTTCGTCTATTTTTAAACCGAAAAAGTATCCGCATAGTCTGTTCAGTCTCTGTCTGTGGTGCCGTGAGTACTAGATAGGAATTGTTCTGCTTTTTTTCTGTGTGAACCAGCCATTTGATAGTGAAATTTGTGTGTTTTACTTAGGGTGTGTGGTTATCGGTTCTAAAAAAAAAAAAAGTGTGTTAAACAGTTTTTTCCAACACCCGTGACACGGTTAGGAACCAATAAGGGAGTCTTGCCTGGCGGTTGCCGAAATAAGGGTGTTTGGTTAGGTTGGCTATGTCTGAGAAACCCAAGAAAAAAAACGAGCCCACTGGGTTTCAACACTGCAGTGAGTGTGGGGAGGTCTTTGCTAAGGCCGATCCCCACACCACCTGTGTTTATCGTCTGGGGTTTGACCACCTCGATTCAGACTGCCAAATATGTTTAAAAAAAAAAAAATCTACCCTTGAGAAGAGATTAGGTAGACTGAGGGAAAAGGAGGCAGAGAAGTCCGCTGACCCAGATGGCCAGCCCGGTTCGATTTTGACCGAACTAGAAGGAGTGCCTCTGACCAGGGCGATACTTGCAACAAAAGGAAAGCCAATTCCGAGGGATCGGTTCCAACAAAAAGAAAACCGATAAATCGACCGGTTTGGATCCAGAGGTTCATGTTCCAACGGCTGAAGAAATAGCCAGAGCGATTCAGATTGTGGAATCTCTCCTTCCGGTTCCGACTGATCCGGCTCCTTCTGGCAGGGGTTCGGTTGGTTCACCCGGTTCAAGATTATACCCTTAAAGATTTTTGTGAACCAGAATTTTGAAGAGGAAGGGGAATTTGAAGATGATGATCTAAGTGAGGGTCTGGATGTGCCTGTGGAACCGGACATCTCCCCAGACAGACCTTCACATGTTTCCCCTCCTAGGCTTTCTGAGTCCCCTTCTCACTTAATGTTCTACAGAAAGGTGGCTGAAACCGTCCCGCTTCCTATGGAGGAGGCTGTGGAAGATCAAGAGGAGCCTGATTATGTAGAGATGATGGACATCCCAGAGTCCAGGAGACTGTCTATTCAAACAACATGAAGTCTTGCTATAGTCTGACATATGCAGTGAGTCCCAACCTTCGAATTTCTCCGGAGGTGAGAGTTAACTTTCCATGCCAGGCATGGAACGCTGAGCTCGAGCTCGGTTGACACTCTGTCTGTTGTTCTTCAAACTCAAACCGTCAGATTCTTTACTCCGCCTCACTGAACAGTCGCTCCGAAGATTTCTCCTTCTGCTCGGTGCATTTTGTCTGTTAAAGTGTTGTTTTTCTTGGTTTTCGACCGAATTTAAACTGCAACCGGTCGGTTCAGACTCTGTGGTATTTGTGAGTACTAGATAGGTTTTACATTAATTCTATTCTGTGTGGAACTTGTAAACGGTTTATCGGTTCGGTTTGAACCGATCAGGTTGTTTGAAATATCTTAACCTGTCCAGCTTCTCACCTTCATAGGCGCAGAGCTGAACACAGAGAAAGCCAGAGCCTTCCTTCCTTTGAACAGGGCAAGAACCCTGGTCTCTCTGGCCTCCTCATTCACCCTGCAGGTGTCTCGACCAGCAAGGCATTTTCTACAGCTCCTAGGGCACATGGCTGTTTCTACAGCAGTAGTGCAGGGAGCAGGTTTTCAGATGAGGGATATTCAGTTCCATTTGAGAGCCTTTTGGTCTCAAAGGAAAGACCCTCTAACCAAATTGATCCCAGTGACTCGAACCCTGATCCAGGCCCTACAGTGGTGGCAGGATCAGAGCAATCTGAGACAAAGGGTTCCTTTTGTCACTCAGTCTCACTCCTTAATCCTTACTACAGATGCATCCCTCTTGGGGTGGGGAGCTCACATGGGCAACCTCACCAGCCAGGGGTTGTGGTCCCCTCAGGGATCTCTGCTCCACATCAACCTGTTGAAACTCAGAGCAGTTTTTCTAGCACTTCAAGCTTTTTCCAAATCTGTTCAGAACAAAGTTGTACAGGTCAGAACAGACAACACCACCACAATGTGGTACAGCAACAAGCAAGGGGGCACTCTGTCTATGGCCTTGTGCACTGAAGCAATGAAGTTGTGGTCTCTGGCTTACTTCCCTGAACACCTCCCTTACGGCAGTTCACCTCCCAGGCAAGGACAATGTCCTGGCAGATGCTCTCAGCAGGATTTCCCAGGGCCATCACGAATGGTCACTGGACCCCCTGGTCTTGGAGGTGATATTTGCCAGATGGGGCACCCCGCAGATAGATCTTTTTGCAGCCCCAGACAATCACCAACTTCCCTTTTTGCTGGCAGGCCCCCAGTGTTGGGCTCAGTCCCTCTGGATGCCTTAGTTCTCAGTTGGGAAGGGAAGTTTCTCTATGCTTTTTCCCCCCTTCCCTCTCCTGTTCAAAGTGCTAGTCAAAATCAGATCTCAACCCTGCAAGATGATCCTGATTGCTCCAGATTGGGCCAGACAACCCTGGTATCCACTCCTACTGTCCTTGGCAGTCCATCTTCCCAGGAATCACAACCTGTTAAGCTGTGCTCAGGGGAGGGTTTGGTACCTGAACCGTAAATCTCTCAATCTCAAGGCCTGGCTCTTGAAGAGAGTGCTGATTTATACCTCACCCAAGGTGTAATGGATATCCTGAAGGCTTCTAGAAAACCTTCCACCAGGGCTACTTATAATTCCAGATGGAAGAGGTTTTCCATATGGTGCTCTGGAAAGCATATTTCCCCAGAATCTGCTGACTTACCCACAGTCCTGGATTATATGGTCCACTTGAATACCTTGGGGCTGAGGCCAGCTACCCTAAAAGTGCATCTGGCAGCTGTCTGCTTTTATTTCAGCAGGTAAGCCCTCTTCTCTTTCAGCTCACCCTGTATTCTCTAGGTCAGTAGTTCTTAGACTTTGTAACAGTGAGCCTCCCCAAATCCATGGAAAATATTTTGAGCCTCCCCTAAAAACTGAAATAATCTTGGGCCTCCCCAAAGAAAAATAGCATACTGTTCTTTGAGCAGTACACCATGAATATATTGAAACCCCTTTGAGTACTTGGCTCACATTCAAGTTCTTTGTCTTATACTGACGTGAAACCTTTGAAAAAGAGCTCCTGTGCTCAAAGGTGTTATCTGAATAACAAATAAAATAAACAAATATTGTTATTCAGCTTATTACTTTGCTCCTTCCTGCTATTGCTCTTAGCACTTCTATGCTCAACCCTTGTATTTGGGCTGTTCTGCCATCAGGCTACAAATTGATCAATTGCCACCACTCATTATTAGTTTATTGTTCGTATTTGTTTGCAGTATTGTTCACTGTGTATTTCTTGATTGTTTTACAGTTACCTTTTGAACTGTATTCACTCCCTACCCTTCCCTGGGTACACCTGAGATGAGCCTTGGCTCATTCACCTTCCCTTGTCACCTATTAGTAAATAAATACATTAAATTCACCTACTATTATCCTCTTTCAGTTTGCTTCATCTCTTCACACAAAGTATATAAAACTCAACATTTTAATACAGTACTTTTTCAGACTTGCTTGAGCCTCCCCTTGAACAGGTTGGGGCCTCCCCAAGGAGGCTGGCCTCACCATTTGAGAACCCCTGCTCTAGGTTTTCCAAGGGATTGCTTCACACCAACCCTCCATTGAGGGACCCTGCCCCCGCCTGGGATCTTAATGTTTGCATTGCTCAGCTTATGCAACCCCCCTTGAGCCTTTGTCTTCAGCAGAGCTTAAGTACTTGATTTGGAAGACTGTTTCTGGTAGCCATCACTTCTGCCAGACGCATAAGTGAATTACAAACTTTGTCAGTGGAGCCTGATTTTATCTCCTTTCATAGAGATAAGGTGGTCCTCAGGACTAAAAGGAAGTTCTTGCCTAAGGTAGTTTCAGATTTCCACCTTAATCAATCTGTCTCTTCCAGTGTACTTCACTGACCATTCCTCCTCTGGCGAGAGGAGGCTGCACAGCTTAGAGGTAAAGAGAGCCCTTAGTTACTACATAGAGCGTACCAAGGGTCACAGGTTTGACTCCCTCCAACTGTTCCTCACTTATGGTGAGGTTGGTAAAGGGAAACCTGCCACTAAAAGATCCATTGCCAGGTGGATTGTCTCTTGTATCCAATTTTGCTATGAAAAACTGAGTAAGGTTCCTCTCTCAGGCCTGAGGGCTCACTCTACCAGAGGTACAGCTGCTTCCCTGGCTGCTGCCAGGGACATCCCTATTCTAGAGATATGTCAAGCAGCTACCTGGAAAACAGTTCACACTTTTACCAAGCATTACTCCCTGGACATCCAGGCTAGGAGTGATGCTCGGTTTGGCACAGCTGTGCTTCAGAGCCTATTTCCTAAGTAGGTTCTGTCCCTCCTCCATGGAGGTACTGCTTTGTAGTCTGCGTGTGTCAGAATATAGCAAGACTTCATGTTTGAAGAAAAAATTACTCACCTTAGTAATGTTGTTTCTTCTAATGGAGTCTTGCTATATTCTGACCTCTCCCACCGCCTGCCCCTCTCAGAACCTCTGTTTTTGGGATGTGGGTGGGCAGTGCAGTGTTGGCACTTAGTAGGTGCCCACCTTGTTGTTTTTCACCCCTCCTTTCTTGGGGTGACTTGGTGTTATGTTTTTCATGTTTTGGGTCTCCTGACTTGAGTCTTTGTTTGGGACCAGAAAATGTGTTATGTTTAGTAGCCAGTTGGCTAGTGTAGGTTTACAGCTTCCACACAGGACCTCAGTGAGTTTAGCTCGTAAAGATCTGACGGTTTGAGTTTGAAGAACAGACAGTTTCAACCGAGCTCAGCGTTCCATGCCTGGCATGGAAAGTTAACTCTTTCACCTCCGGAGCAGTTCGAAGGTTGGGACTCACTGCATATGTCAGAATATAGCAAGACTCCATTAGAATAAACAACATTCTAGGGACATGGATATGTTGTTCATCCACACTCATTGGCAGGTGTCCTTGCCGCTTTAAATCTTGCCGGAAGGTCTTCAAGCTTGCTCCTCCCACCCACCCGGGTGGTATAACTCTCGGCTCCGCCCCATGACGCCAGATCTTCCTTACCGCTTAGAAGCTCAGGTTCCTCCTTAACGCTCTGCGTTTGAGACTGGTTCCTATTTCTCCGCTTATGGACTTAAAATAAATTTTGCAAAAGACTTGGTCTTCTATCCACCAGACTGCGATGGACAATCGACTCCGGATTTCGGAGATGCCCATGCGGGCAGAAGATGTCTCGGACGGATCCACACTCCACGTGTGTCTACTGCTTAGGCCTTGAGCACGACCCGCAGGCTTGCGACCTGTGCTCATCTTTCTCGGCCTACGTCCTCGAAGACCGTGCTGCCCGATTGCAACTGGGCCGTCCCGAGAAGCGTTTTCCCTCGGTGAAGTCAAGGAGGCCCGGTTGGCGGTGTCCTTGTGGCGGCGGGCTCAAGGGATCGCTCGGGAAGGATGGTCGCCTCAAGAGGAGGCGGCGCCGGTCAGAGCCTCTCGGCCGCGGCATTTATCCCGGGCCTCCTGCTCTTCTTACACGGGTTTCTTTTATGAGCTTTGTCTGTCCTCTCCACTAAAGGAGAAGGACCTACGTCTGCGGACCTTATTCTCGGTCCAAAAAGAGGGACGAGGTAAGTCCCTCCGTCGACGCTCTTGGGAGCGGAAAGGTCCCTCTCCCGGGCCTGTCCGATCGTCCGGCTTCTCGCCACTGGCCTCACGGTGTCCCGCTCAGGTCAGTTGGGACCGAGACTCCCTCCGATGAAGTCCAGATTTTTCTGACCCATTGGACGGGCTGTCGCCTTTAGCAGCTGAGATTCCTCTCCCGGTTCCCCGGAGGAGTTGAGGATCCGTGGGCCTCGCCTGTGCCTCCGGTTCCGGAGCCCTCGGATGGACCATCCGAGCCGAAGGGAGTGCCGGTTCCGGCCGACACCTCCCCGCACCGACCTCGGAAATTCCGGGACTCTCGGTCTCGGACCTCTTCGCGGTCCAGCCGATCCCACAGTCATAGGCGGTCGGTCTCGGCACCCGCACTGGTAAGCAGCGTCGCCCGCTGATCCCGTCTCCTCCTCACTCGGATGAGGGAGCTTGTGGGAGTACGTCGACGATGCGAGGACACTTATGTCACAACAACTCCTCCTGGCGGGAATAAGCCGACCCAGTCGCCTTCCCGGCCGTTAAATTAACTGTCACGGACGGCCGGACACAACCCTCGACTTATCCGAGGGGCCTATACACAGGCGGTTGTTCGGCCAAAACCTCTTGCTCCACCGATTCCGTGGAGCCTCCACAGCCACCATCTGGGAATCCGACCAAGGATTCTCGGTCGGCTAAGGGTCTACCCATCGGCTTGTCAGTTACCCTCACTCCCGACCGACCTCGGCAGGTGAAGGTGGCTCAGGCCAGAGGCAGCTCTTGAGGACTCTTCCGAGTCCGAAGATGATTCCTCCTTTTCTCAAGCGACTGGACTTGGAGTCTTCAGGAGGTCAGTCAATGGACGATAGCCTGTCGTCCTTCCTAGGACTGCGCGCTCATCTCCCGAGTCCACGGGATGGAGCTCGAACCCGTTTCAAGCAAGGCCAGGTATCCCTCACGGAGATTCTGGACCGAGGGGATTCTCCGTGACGGAGGCCTTTCCGTGGCCGAGGCCATAGTGGGTCCGCACTGGAGCTTTGGCAGCGCCCTGCTTCCTGCCCCTGCGCCTTGGCCAGGATGGCCAGGAAGTATCACCGGTCCCCGGTTCCTTGTCCGGTTTTGAACACCCTCTGCTGAGGGGTTGGTTACCGACAGCGTTTTCCGCTAGCGCGGCGCACGCCAGGGATGGACAAACCTGACAAGGAGTCCAAGAAATTGGACTATGTCGGGCGTAAAAGTCGCTCAGTCCTCTCGAGCCTTCGTCAGGCCAGTTCGGCCGTCCTCATGGCACATTTTTCATGCCCTGTTGGGCTCCTGGATGAGGTCATCCTCATCTTCCCCCCGATCTGCAGACTACAGTTAAGCAGGTGCGGGACCAGGCAAGCAGTGGCCAAACAGCAGCTCAGACTGCTTTGGATATAGGGGACTCATGTGCCAGATCGGTGGCGGCCGCGGTGGCTATCGTCGGGCGTTCTTGGCTGAGGATATCCCACCTACCGGATACCCAGCACAAGTTGGCGGATGTTTCCTTTTGGGGACTGACCTCTTCGACCCTGGGGTGGAAGGTCACCTGCAGAGGATCGAGAAGTCCAATGCCACCCTGACTCGGTCTCTTCATCAGAAGGACAAGGCCAAACCACAGCCTAAGCTCTTGGCCCTTCTGCTGCCCGGGCGCGCCGCCCAGCAATCGCCAGGGCCAGCAGGCTCGCCTTGGCATCCCAAACCAAGCCGCCGGCTCTCCAACAGGAGGCAAGGAGGAATGGCCCAGGAGGTCCCTCAGCCGTCCCTCCTCCAAGCCTGCCCAGTGACGGGCTGGGGGTGTCGCCCCCATTCCGTCACCTTACCCTAGGTCCCCGTAGAGGGACGGCTCGGCACTTCCGTTCCGCCTGGTCCGCTGTTACCACGGACAGGTGGGTCTTAAGGTGGTGGGAAGAGCCTGCCTCTGGATCCGGCAGGCACCACCCTTCAGAGCCGTCGCCCTCGGGGCTTGGGATCCCCAGCCTCACTGCGTGCCGTCAAGCCGACATCATCTCCCTCCTCCAGAAGGAGGTGGTAAGAAGGTGGTGGACCCTCCTTCAGACCCAGGGTTTGTGTCCAGGTACTTCCTGGTTCAACGGACGGGGGGCTGGCGCCCCATTCTCGACCTACACGACCTAAACAAGTTCCTAAGGTCTCGAACCTTCAGGATGGTCACTCTGGCTCAGATAATACCATCCTTGGAACGCGGCGTGTGGTTCTGCTCTCTGGACTTGCAGGATGCGTTTTTTCACGTCCCTATCCGTCCGTCTCACCAGAGATTCCTTCGCTTCCGAGCGGAAGGATCCCTCTTCGAGTTCCAAGCCATGCCCTTCGGCTTGTCTCCAGCTCCCAGGGTCTTCACCAAATGCATGGCAGTGGTGACAGCATTCCCTTGGCGGCGCGAGGGGTCCAGGTGTACCCTTACCTGGACGACTGGCTGATAGCAGCTCCCTCCAGGAAGGAGGCGGAGTGGTCCAGAGATCTGGCCCTCCAGGTCTGCTCTCAACTGGGCCTCCTTATCAACGAGGCCAAGTCGGAACTCTAGCCGAAGCAGGTGATTCTATTCATCGAGGCGCAGCTCGACTCTCTTCGAGCCAGAGCGCGGCTCCCGGCGGACAGGGCCGTGGTTCTTTCCTCCTTGCCCGATCATTTCTGGATTTGGCAATTCGCTTCTGCCGGGACTTCCCTACGCCTCCTGGGTCTCATGGCGGCCTGCACCAGCTGGTCCGTTGGGCCTGCTGGAACATGCGTCCCCTTCAGTGAGGACTGGCCAGCCAGTGGTCACAACGCTACTGATCCTTGGACCAGCTTGTGTCAGTGACACAGGGATGTGGAACGCCTCCAGTGGTGGACCGCTCCAGATCATTTGCAGGAGGGCATCCTGTTCGTCTCCCCGAGCCGACGGCTCTCTATTGACCGATGCCTCTCTGGTGGGTTGGGGTGCCCATCTGGGGAACACGGGCTCATGGCCTCTGGTCCCCTGAGGAGTCCCGATGCCACATCAACCTGCTGGAGCTCAAGCGGTCCGCCCTGCTCTCACCGCCTTTGCTCCGTTCCTCCGAGGGTCAAGTGGTCCGAGTCCAGACAGACAATACCACGACCATGTACTATCTAAACCGCCAGAGGCGGGGCGCCCATGCTTCTATGCAAGGAAGCTCTCCGCATTTGGTCACTCATGGCGCAGCCTGGAGGCGGATCTCCTAGCCATTCACGCGGGGTGGAGCCTCCAACACCCGGCCGATGCCCTGAGCCGATAGGGGCTGCATCCCACGAGTGGTCTCTCCTGCCGGAGGTAGTACAGCATCTGTTCTCCCTTTGGGGCACCTCAGGTGGACCTGTTTGCCTCCAGGGAGAACGCTGATGCTCGTCTCCATGCCCCCTCAGCAGGGCTCGCTGCAGGGGATGCCTTCTCGAGGCAATGGACCCCGGTTTCTTTTACGCCTTTTCTCCATTTCCCTTGATCCACAAGGTGCTTCAAGGCGAGGAGGACAGGCGAGGTGATTCTGATAGCCCCAGACTGGCCTCGCCAGTTCTGGTACCCAGATCTCCTCAGTCTCAGCCCAGGACTCGTGCAGCTTCCAGCTCGCCTGGACCTGATCTCGGTCAATCAGGGGAAGGTATTCCATCCAGACCTTCAACCCTGCACCTGACGGCCTGGTTCCTGAACGGCTAGAGTTCCAGGCCTTGGGTCTTTCCGACGAGGTCCTCAACGTCGTTGAGGCGTCCCGTATGAGTCCACCAGAAAATGTTATGCCTTCAAATGGAAAGGTTTTCCATTTGGTGTCAGGGCAAGGGCTTGACCCTTCCTCCTGTTCCTTGGCAAGCATCTTGGACTACTTATGGTCCCTTTCTAGTCAAGGGCTTAGGGTCGACGACCCTAAGGGTGCACCTGGCAGCCATCTCTGCTTACTCAAGGCCGGGAAGCAGTCGGTACAGGAGAAGGTGGTCTGATGCTTTTCAAAGGCCTTGATCACATTTCCTCCAGTGTGGAACCCCACCTCCTGCGGGATCTACTGCTGTACTGGCAAAGCTCATGGGCAAGCCATTCAACCTATGCACAGGTGTGCTCTCTCTCCTGTCGTGGGAAGACCGCTTGGTGGCTATCACGCCAGCCAGAAGGATGGGAGAGCTCCAGGCGCTTCCATCGAAATCTCCTTACCTGGTCTTCCACAGGGACAGAGTTGTCCTGCGCCCCCACCAAATTCCCTTCCGAAGTGGTGGTGCCTGGAGTTTCACCCAACTAGGTGTTGACTCTGCCGTGTGTTCTACCCCTAATCACACCCTCGGAGGCTTAATATAGGCTTCCATACTTGACTCCTAGAAGGGCCGCTACATTATAAGGAGCGCACGTTGAAATTGGGAGAGGTTCGCCAGCTGTTTGTCACCCACGCTTGAAGCCGTGATCTGGCAGACCTGCAGCCAAGCTGGACGATAAGCAGGTGGGTAACCTCCTGCATAGATCTCTGCATAAGTTGGCGGGCATGGAGCCTCCCAGAGGATAAGAGCTCATTCTCACCATATTGCTGCAACGTGGCTGCTTCCAGGGACGCCTCATCCAGGAAATCTGCAGGGCTGCTACCTGGAAGTCAGCAAACACCTTCATTACCCTCTACCACGCCGACCTTGAGTCACGCCGATGCTGGTTTTGGGGCCTCGGTTCTCCAGTCTCTTCCCAAGTAAGTATTGGGGTGTATGCTCTTGTCCCTCCTCCCAGAGAACTGCTAGGAGTCTGCCAATGAGTGTGGATGAACAATATATCCATGTCCCTAGAATACAGGTTACTCACCTGCAACAGGAGTCCCAGGAACGGATATGTTGTTCATCCACACACCCACCCGACCTCCCCGGCTTCCGACAAGACAACCTGAGCTTCCAGCGGCCAGATCTTAAGGCCATGGGGCGGAGCGAGAGTTATACCACCCGGGTGGGTGGGAGGAGCAAGCTTGAAGACCTTCCGGCAAGATTTAAAGCGGCAAGGATACCTGCCAATGAGTGTGGATGAACAACATATACCATTCCTAGAACTCCTGTTACAGGTGAGTAACCTGTATTTACTAAGGTGAGTAATTTTTTTTCTCCCTCCATAAATCTTTTGGGAAACTGACACAAAAAATCTTAGTCTCCTAACACTATACTTCCTATGGATAGAAGAATGGACAAGAGGTGTACACTTTCAGGCTCAGACACTGAGTCCTGATATCAGCAATGCAGCCATGTTGGTAGTGCAGGCTGCTGCCTGTGACAAGGCAAATATTCCCTTGGCTTCACACTCCCCTGACAAGAACTCCGGGAAGATTGATGCCATGGCAAAGAAGCAGTACATGGCATCTTCTTTGGGACTCAGGCAGGCGAATTACATGGCCTGTACAGCCAGGTACCAGAAGTCCAGGTGGGACACTATACTGGCACTGGCTAAACAGGCCTCCCACCCAGCTAGCCAGAGAGCTGGAGGCGGTGGCTGCAGGTGGGTTTGAGGCATCTAAGGTTGTTTCATGCTGCTGTGGACCCTAATGATGTGTCAAGAGTCATGGCTACATCTGTGGCTCTTCTGAGGATGGCTTGGCTCAGATGTACTAGCCTCTCGCAGGACACCCAGGCTAAGGCCATGGATTTTCCTGTAGTGGGTAATTCTCTGTTTGGGGAGCAGACAGAGTTACATGAAGAAAATGAATGAGTACAGGACCACTTACAGGAGTGCTCATGCCAAGGAAAGGCAGGCAACTCCTCAAAGGCAGCAGTCTAGGGGCAGGCTTTTCAAAGGCCTTTTTACCAAGCACAGGCCGCTTCTTCCTTTTCTCAGAGGGGGTTCTTCAGAGGGAGCGGCAGAAGGGGGATGAGCAGGGCTGCATCCACTCCTCAGCCTAAAGCCCTGCCAGGCAGACACCCGATGGGCCTGCCCGGTCGACTCTCCTATTCCAGTAGGGGGCAGGCTGGCTTACTTTGTCCAGGACTGGATGTCTGTTACATCAGACAAGTGGGTCCTGGAAGTAGTAAGCCAGACTGGTTCTCTGCTTCAAAAAATTTTCAAAGATGAGAGCCAGATCTTTTCTACCTGCAAATCTCTTGGAAACCCTTGCCCTAGAGGCAGAGGTTTCTTCTCTCCTAGCTTTAAGAGCCATAGAGAGAGCCCCTACCCTACACTGGGGCAAAGAACTGTACTCCAGGTACTTCCTGACCTCCAGAAAGGCAGAGAAGTGGCGACCCATCCTAGACCTAAGATATCTAAACAAACGTCTTTTAAAATCAAAGTTCAAGATAACTCTGGGAATAATCCTTCCCTCTCTAAGGCCAGGGGACTGGCTAGCCTCCCTGGACCTCAAAGATGCCTACTTTCACATTCCCATCAAATTTTCCCACAGAAAGTGCCTCGGGTTAAGAGTTCCCCTCAGGCCATTATCAGTTCAGAGCAATGCCCTTTGGCCTAACCTCAGCCCCAAGGGTTTTCACAAAGTGCCTGGCAGTAGTAGTTGCCTTTCTAAGAAGGCAAAGGATTTCCATTTTTCCATATTTGGACGATTCGCTAATAGTGGGTCAGTCTCCAGACCAAGTAAAGTCTCACCTGCAAGTGACCCAGCAAGTGCTCACTTCTTTAGGATTTCTTCTCAGCCTTCCCAAGTCAGTTCTCGAACCAGTCCAGTTTCTTACTTTTATGGGGCAGAACTGGACGCACTCGGAGCAAGAGCCTTTCTTCCTCTAGAAAGGGCAAGGGTTCTTATGGAACTAGCTTCTTACTTCAGCCTTCGGGTATCTCAACCAGCAAGGCATTTCCCGCAGCTCTTGGGCCACATGGCAGCTTCAACAGCAGTGGTCCAGGGGGCAAGATTCCAGATGAGGGATATTCAGTCCCACCTGAGAGCTTTCTGGTCTCAGAGGAAGGATTCCCTTACCGAACTGAACCCAGTGACTCTGACCTTGATCCAAGCTCTCCAGTGGTGGCAGGATCAGGACAATTTAAGACCAAGGTGTTCCTTTTGTTACTCAGCCTTCATCAATGGTGCTTACCAGAGATGCTTCTCTCCTGGGCTGGGTAACTCATCTGGGGTCCCTACTGCCCAGGGCTGTGGTCCTGTTCCCCCCAAGAATCCTCTTCTAGAGCTCGGAGCAGTTTTTCTGGCTCTAAAAGCTTTCTCAGTCAGTACAGAACAAGGTGGGTCAAGTCAGAACAGACACCACCACCACCACGTGGTACATCAACAAGCAGGGAGGTACTCGGTCCACGGCCTTGTGCACAGAAGCCATAAAGTTGTGGTCCCTGGCTTATTCCCTGCAAACCTCTCTTGTAGCAGTTCACCTTCCAGGCAAGGACAATGTACTAGCAGATGCACTGAGCAGGATTTTTCAGGGCCATCACGAATGGTCCTTGGACCCTCAGGTGTTGAAAGTGATTTTTTTCAAGGTGGGGCACTCCGTAGATCTCTTTGCAGCCCCAATCACCAACTCCTTCTCTTTTGTTGCAGACCTCCAGTCTTGGGCTCAGTCCCTCTGGACGCCCTGATCCTGAATTGGGAAGGGAAGTTTCTGTATGCCTCCCCTCTTTCTCTCTCTCCCCCCCACTCCTGTTCAAAGTTTTGGTAAAAATAAGGTCTCAACCTTGCAAGATGATTCTGATTGCTCCAGATTGGGCCAGACATCCCTGGTACCCCCTGTTGCTGTCCCTAGCAGTCCATCTTCCCCTGTCTCGTCCCAGGAATTACAACCTGTTAACATCCTCTCGGAAGGATTTGGTACCCCGGTCTCTCAATCTCAAAGCATGGCTCTTGAAGAGTTAGTTTGCAGATCTGCATCTTTCCCAAGGGGTTCTGGATATCCTCAAGGCTTCCCGAAAGCCCTCCACCAGAAAGACTTACAACTCCAAATGGAAAAGATTCAGCATTTGGTTTTCTAAGAAGCATATTTCTCCAGACACTGCTGGTTTGCCTACGGTTCTGGATTATATGGTCCATCTTAATGGCTTGGGCCTCAGACCAGCTACTCTAAGTACACTTGTCAGCTGTTTCTGCGTTTTTCTCTATGGGGAAGTCTTCCTTACTTGATCCAAGCTCTCCAGTGGTGGCAGGATCAGGACAATTTAAGACCAAGGTGTTCCTTTTGTTACTCAGCGTTCATCAGTGGTGCTTACCACAGATGTCTTCCCATCCTGTGTTCTGTAAATTTTTTTTAAAGGATTGCTTCACACCAATCCTCCTTTTAGAGACCCTGCCCCTGCCTGAGATTTGAATGTTTGCATTGCTTGGCTTATGCAAACCACCCCACCCCCAGCCCCTATGTCTTCAGCAGAGCTCAAGTACTTGACTTGGAAAGCTGTGTTTCTGTAGCCATTACCTCTGCCAGGCGATCAGTGAATTGCAAGCCCTGTCAGTGGAACCTGATTTTTCTCATTTCACGGGATAAAGTGGACCTTGAACCAATAAAAGGTTCTTGCCCAAAGTGGTTTCAGACTTCCATTTAAACCAGTCTCTCTCTTCCTGTTTTCTTCACTGATCAGTCTTCCTCAGGAGAGAGGAGGCTACACAGTTCAGATGGTAAAAGAGCCCTTAGTTACTACATAGAGCGTACCAAGGGTCACAGGTTTGACTCCCTCCAGTTGTTCCTCACTTATGGAGAAGTGGGAAAGGGCAAAACTGCCACCAAGAGATCTGTTGCCAGGTGGATTGTGTCTTATATACAATTCTGCTATGAAAAATGGTGGGGGAACTCCACCCTCAGGCCTGAGGGCTCATTCCACAAGAGGTACAGCTGCTGCCAGGGATATCTGTCTCTTAGAAATTTGTCAAGCAGCCACTTGGAAAACGGTCCATACCTTTACCAAGCATTATTCTCTGGATATCCACCGACGCCAGTTCCGATGCCGGCCCCTCCGACGCCAGCGGGGGGATATTCCTCTCCCATCGGGCCCTCCACCCCACGGGCTTATCACGGTTGATCCGCCCGTGGAGTTCCGTACTGGGCCGTCTGCTCCGGCAGCTCCTCCGGTGCCTGGGTATCCGCAGTACCCGGCGCAGACACCACCGACGCCACAATACCCAGCTCCGGTCTTCCTGCAGCCGGGGTACGGATACTCACCTTATGGATATCATCCGTACAACTATCCCCCTCCTCCTCCTCCACCGCTCCCCAGGCTGCCGGTGGATCTTTAGGAGACTCTGGCCTCCTGGTGGGCTGAGGCCAAGGCTCAGCTCACCAAGGAAGTTGAGAGCCGCCTCACGGCGACGGTGCCACCTCTGGCCCCTGTACGCCCCAGCCGGCACACTCCCTCTCCACCTCTGGATTCCCGAGCTCTCTCCTTGGGATCCAGAGAGGGGCAGGACACGCATCCAGGGATCCCCCCCTAAGGAACCCGTTCCTCCCCCTAGACGAGCTAGGGAGTCTTACTCTGCTTCAAATTCTCCTCCTCCTCCTCCTCCTCCTCCTCCTCGGATTCCCCCGATGGATGTTCCGAGAAAGACGAGCCTCGCTCTCCGTCCAAGCCCCGGCCGAGGACTCCTCCGGAGGATCCTTCCTTCACGGAGTTTCTCAGAAGATCCAGGAGGTCCATCAGTGGCGTTCCTTAGAGCCAGATCCTCAGCGGGTTAAACTCGCCGAACATCTGGACTTGCCCCTTACGGCCCCTGCTCTAGTGCCACCCTGGATCGAGCCTCATGCCCACCTTGTTTCCACCATTTGGAAACAACCGTCGGCTTTAGCCCCACTTCTTCGGAAGTCCAACAGGCTATACCTGGCTCCGGAGGGTGTAGACTTTCTAGACTCTCACCCCCGTGCAGACTCTGTGATTAGCGCCGCTCACGGCCGGTCTGCACACCCGAAACATTTGAGCTTGTTTCCCCCGGAAAAGGAATCTCGCCTTCTGAATCAGTATGGAAGGAAGATCTATGCTTCTTCCACACTGGGGATCAGGGCCCTAAATTATGTAGCACATAGGGGGGTTACCAGAAGGCTATCCTTACCCAGGCGGAATCTAAGATTGACTCCTTGCCTGACTCCCAAGTCAAGCAGGAGTTAGCTGACCTTGTCCATTCTGCTCGTTCGGCCAGTCGTCACATTCTGAGGGCGACCACGATGCATTGACACCGCAGAACGGAGCTCCGTTCGCCGTGAGTGTTCGGCATCACGCATGGCTCCGTGTAGCTCGGGTCTGGTCCGGAGGTGCAGTCAGGAAATTCAAGCACACTTTCAGAGGTTCGGTGCTTTTCGGTGGGGATGTCAAGGACATCATCACCAACTTGCAGGAGAAGGGGACGGCCCTCAAATCTGTCGATTCCATGTACCGTCCCTTTCGCAGACGCAGCCGGCCTCAAGCGAAACCCCAGGGAAGGCGGGCCACTGAACGCTGGGCCCCTGCTGCCCAAAAAAGCAGCGGGTGCCCCAGCTGCAGTACTGCTTCACACCACCTGACTCCTTCCCTCTCCCACCGCCTCCGACTCTCGGGAGGAACCGGTAGGAGGGAGGTTCTCCCTCCACCTTCCGGGCTGGGAGAGGATAACATCGGATTCATGGGTGCTTCAGATCATAGCAGAGGGGCACTCCATAGAGTTTCTGCAGAAACCTCCACATCACCCCCCTCTGAACTCCTCTTACTCAAGGGACCATCTTCCCTTGGTCAGGGAAGAGATCTGCTCTCCTCGCGAAGCAGGCCATAGAACCCGTCCCCCCTCATCTTCACGGGACTGGTTACTATTCCCATTTCTTCCTTGTACCAAAGACGATGGGAGATCTCATGCCCATTCTCTATCTCAGCTCCCTGAACTTCTAGGTGGAATACAAGAAGTTCAGGATGCTCTCCCTTCAAACCCTCTTGCCCCTTCTCCGGCCGGACCAATGGCTTTGTGCACTGGATATGCAGGATGCATACCTGCACATCCCCATTCGCCCCTCGCACCGAAAGTACCTCAGGTTTGCGTTCCAGGGGGACCATTACCAATTCCGGGCACTCCCTTTTGGTCTTTCCTCGGCTCCCTGAGTCTTTGCCAAATGCCTGGCAGTGTTAGCGGCCCACCTGCGTACTTTGGGAGTTCAGGTTTTTCCCTACCTGGACGACTGGCTCCTGGCGGCCTCGTCCAGGGAGGAACTCTTGCATTTTCTCTCCCTCACCCAGCAGGTTTTCACTGGTCTGGGTATCACCATCAACCATTCCAAGTCTCATCTGGACCCTTCCCAAAGACTCCAGTGCATCGGGCAATCCTCGAGCACGACAGTGTGCAGGGCCTTCCTGCCTTTGGACAGGGGCCTCCTCCAGTCCCAGATTTCCTTCTTTCGGAGCATAGGAAGGTTCACGGTCGGTGCTCCGCTTCTGGGCTTATGGCAGCTGCCATCCCGGCAGTTCTGCGTGCCCGCCTCCACGAGGATCTCTCGGTTCACTCTCCGCTCTCAGGGGGATCAACTTGTAGACGACCTAGATCATCTGGTGCTGATCTCCTCGCCGATGATGAGACTTGCAGTGGTGGATGGTTCGAGAGAACCTGTTCCGGGGGGTCCCCTTCTTTCATCCTCCCCCCGCCCAGACTCTGACCACGGACGCATCAGGCGAAGTTTGGGGAGCCCATCTGGGTCCTCACCGAACCCAGGGGTTATGGTCCAGATTGGAGCGAACTCTCCACATCAGTGTGCTCGAACTTCGAGCAGTGCTGTATGCTCTCCAGGCCCTCCACCAATACATCCTTTCCAGTCACCTAGCTGTCCAAACAGACATGTGCGTGGTGTGGTACGTCAACAAGCAGGGAGGGACTCTGTCCTGCCTGCTGTGCGGGGAAGCGATGAGGGTTTGGAAATGGGCAATGCTTCACAACCTTCACCTCACGGCGATCCAACTCCCGAGAGTCGACAATGTCCTCGCAGACAAGCTAAGTCGTTCTCTGGCTCTGCCACACGAGTGGGAACTAGACCAAAAAGTTCTAAAAAGCATCTTCCAGATTTGGGGGACTCCACAGATAGACCTGTTCGCCTCTTCCCAAAACGCAAAGCTTCCCACCTTCTCGCTCGCTCCAGAGCGAGGCGTTTTCTGGAGTGACGCTCTATCTCTAAGCTGGAAGGACAGATTCGTCTATGCTTTTCCCCCAATTCCTCTGGTTCCTCGTGTGCTACAGAAACTGGCATTGGAAGGAGCGAGAATGATTCTGATCGCTCCTTTCTGGCCCAGGCAAATCTGGTTCTCTCTTCTACAACAATACTCAGAGGTTCCTCCTCTTCCTCTTCCTTTATCTCAAGGATTGCTGACCCAGGATCAGGGGACCCTAGTCCATCCAGGACTCAAGTCCCTTCAACTTCATGCATGGCTCCTGCAGACCTAGCCCGATCTCGTTTTGGCGTCTCTCCTAAGGTGGCCGAGATTCTGGTGGAGGCTAGAAAACCCTCCACTAGGTCGACCTACACTATGAAATGGAAAAGATTTTCCATTTGGGCTGACTCCAGGAACGTGGAGCCTTTCTCCTGTCCTGTGGCCATTCTGCTTGATTATTTGCGTCATCTTTTCGACCTGGGTCTCAGTCACTCCTCTTTGAAGGTTCACATGGCTGCTATTGCAGCTTACCATGTTCCCTTCGCTGATAAAGCTTTTGCCCAATTGGAGGTATCCAAGACCTTTCTCAGAGGGGTCCTTCAACTTGGGCCCCCTGTTCGAGTCCAGCCCCCCTGGGACTTGAACTTTGTCCCTAGAAACTTACCCTTCCTCCTTTTGAGCCTAAAGTCTACTGCGACACTTAAGTTTTATCGTGAGCGGCTCTTCTTGGTGGCCATTACTTCTGCTGCTAGAATTTCCGAGCTTTGTAGTCTTTATGTGCAAAATCCTTATCTGATTTTTCACAAAGAACGAGTAGCTCTTCGCACGAATCCTAAGTTTCTTCCGAAGGTGGTAGCGGAGTCTACCTTAAATCATTCTATTGAATTACCTGCCTTTTTCACACAGTACTCCAACCAAGGAGAATACTTGCTCCATACCATGGATGTCCACAGGATTCTGAGATACTACACCGATAGGACGAAGGATGTCAGAAAGACTGATCAGTTGTTCGTCTCTTTTGCTCACAAAAGGGAAGGAAATGCTGTCTCCAAGCAATGCCTATCAAAGTGGTTGGCTCATTGCATCACTTTCATACAACATTGAAGTCTTGCTATATTATAGACATTACGCAGTTTGATCCAGCTCTAGAACTGCCCCGAGTGAAATGGTTAAACCATTCCAAAACAGAATTTTGGCACGAGAGCAGCTCTATCTGTGTCATTTCAAACTTGAACTGTCAGATTCTTTACTCACTCAGTGAACAGTCGCTCGGAGATTTCTCCTTCTGCTCAGTTCATTTCTCTGTTTAAAAAGTGTTTTCTCGGTTGGATTTAACCGAGAATAGTTTTATTTTAACCGCAAAACCGTTCGGTTCAAGCTCTATCTGTGGTAACCCTAGGTAAATGAAGGTTTTGTCTGTGTGGAACTTGTAAGTTATCGGTTCGGTTTTGAACCAATCAGTGGGTTTAAAACTCATTTAAAACTAAAAGTTACTATTTTAGAGTGCGGTTCCCGGTTCTTATCGGTTCTAAAAAAAAAACAGAGTTATTACGTTTTTTTCTAATACCCGTGACACGGTTAGGAACCGATAAGGGTGTCTTGCCTGGCAGTGCCGTTAAAAGGGCAAGTTTTTGGTTAGGCAGGCATCATGTCTGAGAAACCCAAAAGAAAAACCAGGCCCACTGGGTTTCAACACTGTGATGTTTGTGGGGAAGTCTATGCCAAGGCTGACCCACACACCACATGTGTTTATTGTCTGGGGTTTGACCACCTCCAGTCAGACTGCCAGGTATGTAAGAATTTCCCTGCAGCCACCCTGGAAAAAAGATTGGGCAGGCTCATGGAACGAGAGGCCAAAAAGTCCGTTGACCCGGATGGCCATCCCGGTTCGGTGCCAGCCGAACCAGAGGGAGTGCCCTCTGACCAGGGCCAGACTTCCTCGGGCAAAAGAAAAGCTGGTTCTGAGGAACCAATTCCAGTAAAGAAAACAAGAAAATCAGCAGGTCTGGAGTCCAAAATTCCTTCTCCAACTGCTGCAAAGATAGCAAAAGCCATACAAATTGTCCAGTCACTGTCTCAGGGTCCGTCCGAACCACCACTATCTGGTAAAAGGTCGGTTCGTCCGGTCCCAGTGGTTCAGGATTATGATATTGAAGAATTTTATGAACCAGAGGAGGGGGAGTAGGATTACGAACAGTATGAATGTGGCTGGGAAGGTCTGGGTGTGCCCATTGAACGGACATCTCCCAGACAGACCTTTAGAATCTCCCCTATGCTGTCTGAGTCCCCATCTCATTTTATGTTTTATAAAAAGTTGCTGAAACCCTCAGCTTCCTTTAGAAGAGGCTGTGGATGAGCAAGAGGAGCCTGATTTTGTAGAAATGATGGATATTCCAGAGTCTAGGAGATTGTGTATTCCTTTACATAAGTCTTTAGAAACAAACAATTAAAATTTTAAAAGCTCCTAATTCTGTGCCTCCTGTAGATAAAAGATTGACAGAAGGTATACATTGTCAGGCCCTGATACAGAATTCCTTTCTCAGCAATGCAGTCATGTTAGTAGTTCAGGCTGCTGCCTGTGATAAAGCTAATATTCCTTGGCTTCACATCCTCCTGACAAGGATTCCAGCAAGATTGATGCCATGGCAAAAACAGTATGTGGCAGCCTCTCTGGGACTCAGGCAAGCAAATTAAATGGCTTATGTAGCTAGGTATCAGAAATCTAGATGGGATACTGTTATGCAATTGGCCAAGCAGGCCCATGGCCAGCTGGCTAGTGAACTAGAACAGGTGGCTGCTGATGGCATTGAAGCCTCTAAGGTTCAGTTTCATGCTGCTGTGGATGTTAATGTTTCCTCTAGGGTCATGGCCACATCTGTAGCTTTTCATAGGTTGGCCTGGCTCAGGTGTACTAGTTTCACAGGATACCCAGACTAAGGCTATGGATTTTCCTGTGGTGGGAAATTCTCTGTTTGGAGAGCAGACAGAGAATTACATGAAGAAGATGGATGAATATAGGACTACTTGCAAGAGTGACCAGGCTAAGGAGCGGGCACTCCCTCAAAGGCATGCCCCCAGGGGTAGGGGTAGGCCTTTTCTACAGCCTTTCTACTAGACCTCGGGCTCCTCTGCCTATGCTTAGAGGGGTTCTTCAGAGGCAGGGGCAGACGAGGGGTGGGCAGATCTGCTCCCACCCCCCAGCCTAAAGCTCCTGCGAAACAGGCACCCTGATGGGGTGCCCAGGGCCGATTCTCCTGTACCAGTGGGGGGCAGGCTGGCTTACTTCAGTCAGAATTGGGCTTCTTTAACCTCAGACAAGTGGGTTCTGGAAGTAGTAAGCCAGGGTCTGGTTCTCCGCTTCAAAAAGTTTCCCAAGTTGAGAAGCAGACTTTTTCTACCTGCAAGTGCTTCAGAGACCCTCGCTCTGGAAACAGAGGTCTCATCCCTGTTAGCTCTCAGAGCAGTAGAAAGGGTTCCTCCCCTGCATCAGGGCAGGGGTCTGTATTCCAGATACTTCCTTACCCCCAAAAAAGACAGGAGAGTGGCGGCCCATTTTAGATCTCAGATATCTGAACAAGCATCTTTTGAAACCAAAGTTCAAAATGGTAACTCTGGCAATGATTTTACCTTCCCTAAGGCCAGGGACTGGCTAGCTTCCTGGACCTCAGGATGCCTATTTCCATGTCCTAATCAGAAGATCCCATCGAAAGTACCTCAGATTCGAACTGCCCTCAGGTCATTACCAGTTCAGAGCAATGCTCTTCGGCCTTACCTCTGCTCCAAGGGTATTCACAAAGTGTCTAGCCATGGCCCACTTAAGGAGGCAGAGGATTGCTGTTTTTCCCTATATAGACGACTGGCTCATTGTAGGTCAGTCCCCAGAACAGGTAAAATCTCACTTGCAGGTCACCCAGCAGCTTCTCACCTCCCTGGGTTTTCTGCTAAACCTACCAAAGTCGGTTCTGGAACCAGTCCAGGTACTCACCTTTATAGGGGCAGAATTGGACACAAAAGCTAGCCAGAGCCTTTCTTCCCCAGAAAGGGTAAGGAATTTAGTGGCTCTGGCCTCTTCCTTCACTCTGCAGGTCTCTCGACCAGCAAGACACTTCTCTGCAGCTCCTGGGGCACATGGCTGCATCCACAGCTGTTGTGCAGGAGCCAGATTTCAGATGAGAGACATTCAGTTTCGCTTGAGAACCTTTTGGTCTCAGAGAACTCTGAGACCCCTTTCCAAGTTGGTCCCAGTGATTCGAACCTTGATCCTAGCTCTCCAGTGGTGGCAGGATCAGAGCAATTAAAGCGGGGTCCCTTCATTTCCCCTTCTCACGACTTGACTCTCACTACAGATGCTTCCCTTCTGGGTTGGGGGCCCACATGGCGACCTTTCCACTCAGAGTTTGGTCCCCAGGAATCTCTGCTCCACATCAATTTGCTGGAACTCAGAGCTGTCTTTTTAGCTCTTCAAGCTTTTTCTGCATCTGTCCACGACAAGGTGATACACGTCAGAACAGACAACACCACAACAATGTGGTACATCAGCACAGAGGGCACTTGGTCTTCGGCCTTGTGCACCTCGGCAATGAAGTTGTGGTCTCTGGCCTATTCCCTGAACACTTCCCTCATAGCAGTTCATCTTCCAGGGAAGGACAATGTCCTAGCGGATGCCCTCAGCAGGATTTCCCAGGGCCATCACGAATGGTCCCTGGATCCTCCAGTGCTGGGGATAGTTTTTGCCAGGTGGGGCATCCCTCAGATCTTTTTGCAGCCCCAGACAATCACAAACTTCCTCTGTTCTGTTGCAGGCCTCCAGTGCTGGGCTCAAGTTCCCTGGATGCCCTTCTTCTGGATTGGGAGGGAAGTTCCTCTATGCTTTCCCCCTTTCCTCTCCTATTCAAAGTACTAGTCAAAATCAGATCTCAGCCTTGCAGGGTGATTCTGATTGCCCGGATTGGGCCAGGCAGCCCTGGTACCCCTCCTTCTGTCTGACAGTCCATCTTCCCTGTGCCTCCCCAGGAATCACAATCTGTTGACTTGTGCCCAGGGAAGGTTTGGTATCCTGACCTCAATCCTCAACCTCAAGGCCTGGCTCTTGAGGAGTTAGTTGCTGAGTTACACCTCTCTCAGGGTTTTCTTGAGATCCCAAAGGCTTCCAGAAAGCCTTCCACTAGGGCTACTTATAGTTCTAAATGGAAAGGTTTTCCATTTGGTGTGCTGGGAAAATATTTCCCCAGAATCTGCTGAATTGCCCATTTTGTTAGATTACATGGTACATCTTAATTCCTTGGGTCTCGGACCAGCTACCCTGAGAGTTCATTTGGCAGCTGTGTCTGCTTTTGTGTCAGCAGGAAAGTCATACCCTCTTTCCTCTCATCCTATGTTTTCCAAGTTTTTTAAGGGATTACTCCATACTAATCCTCCCTTTCGGTAACCGGCCCCTGCTTGGGACCTTAATGTTTGCATTGCCCAGTTAATGCAACCCTCTTTGAAACCTCTGTCTTCTGCAGAGCTTAAGTACCTAACTTGGAAAACTGTTTTTCTAGTGGCTATCACTTCTGCCAGACGCATAAGTGAGTTGCAAGCCTTGTCAGTGGAGACTGACTTTTCTTTCCACAGAGATAAGGTAGTCCTTGGGACTAGTAGGAAGTTTTTCCTAAGGTGGTTTCAGATTTCCATCTTAATCAATCTATCTCCCTTCCAGTATTTTTCACTGATCACTCCTCTTCGGGTGAGAGGAGGTTGCACAGCCTGGATGTTGAGAGCTCTTAGTTATTATATAGAGCGTACCAAAGGTCACAGGTTCGAATCCCTCCAACTTTTCCTTACCTATGGTGAAGTTGGGAAAGGCAAACCTGCACTAAGAGATCAATAGCCAGGTGGATTGTCTCTTGTATCCAATTTTGTTATCAGAAAGTGGGCAGGCGCCCGGGTTTGAGGGCTCATTCTCACCAGGGGTACAGCTCGTCTCTAGCTGCTGCCAGAGATATCCCTTTATTAAGATTTGCCAGGCTGCTACTTGGGAAAGCGGTACACACTTTTACCAAGCATTACTCCCTGGATGTCCAGGCCAGGAGAGATGCTCGGTTTGGCACAGGTGTTCTTCAGAGTCTATTCCCTAAGTAGGTTCTGCCCCTCCTCCATGGAGGTACTGCTGTGTATTCTGCTAATGTCTATAATATAGCAAGACTTCATGTTGTTTGAAGAAAAAATTGCTCATCTTAGTAATGTTGTTTCTTCTAATGGAGTCTTGCTATATTATAGACCTCCCCAACCTGCCCCTCTCAGAACCTCTACTTGGTGGGGTTGGGCAACAATGTAGGCACTACTTATGTCCTGTTAGCATTTTGTCCCTTTGGGACTTTGGGGGTGTGTATATATGCGTATGTGTGTGTTTTTATTATACTTATGTTCCATTTTCATATTATTAGAATGGTTAGTATTTCTGGTCCCCTGACTTGAGTCTTGGGTGTTGGGACCATCAATGGTTGTTATTATTTAGGTAGCCATTTGGCTAGTGTAGGTTACAGCTTCCACACAGACCTTAGTGAGTTTGGCTCATAAAGATCTGACAGTTCAAGTTTGAAATGACACAGATAGAGCTGCTGTCGTGCCAAAATTCTATTTTTGGAATGGTTTTAACCATTTCACTCCGGGGCAGTTCTAGAGCTGGATCAAACTGCTAATGTCTATAATATAGCAAGACTCCATTAGAAGAAACAACATTACTAAGGTGAGTAATTTTTTATTCTGTTATGACAAGTTCAACAAGACCCTACCGGGTCAAGTCAGAGGTCACTCCACTCGTGGAGTAGCAGCCTCTGCGGCTTGTTTCAAGAATGTGTCTGCGGCAGACATCTGTGCTGCCGGCACCTGGACTTCCGTCCATACCTTTACGAAACATTACAGTTTGGACATTGCCTCTCGTCGTAGAGCAGGCTTCAGGTTAGCTGTCTTGCAAGGCCTCCTATCTTGAGGTTTGCAAGGTCGTTTGCTACTTCTTGGAGTAGTTCCTCCTCCCAGTGCCTTTCATTTGTTCCAGACTGCTTGGGATTCTGTCCTATATGTAATTACCTATTGCAAGAGCCTTCTCGAAGTAAGATAGTACAGTTACGTAAGAACTTACCGTAAAAGTAGATCTTCAAAAGAGGCTCTTGCAGTAGGTACTACCTTCCCGGCCTCCATCCCACTAGGCTTTTCAGCTCCTTTTCCATTGAGGGAAACATCTGCTTCTCTCTCGTCCGGGCCTGTGGCGGAAAGAACTGGAATGCAGGCGTCGGGACCGCCCCTTTATACCGACGTCTGACGCCAGTCACCTGACATGGGGGCGGTCCCCGCCAGGGACTGCTAGCTAGAAATTTTTCCGTGGGGTCCTGCCGCCTGCCGTCAGTCCTATATGTAATTACCTACTGCAAGAGCCTCTCTCGAAGATCTACTGTTACGGTAAGTTCTTACGTAACTGTACTTTATCAAACGCATCCTGGCAAGCCAAGGCCCCAGCCCCCAATTATCCCAAAACAAAAAGGAAAACTCTCACACAAAAGATAACCAACAAAACTCCCACAGTTCTGGCAAGAATAAACAGTGTATGCGAGAAAGCAGTTCAACCAGTAATCCGGATGAAAAGCTGCTATGCTGGGCCCTTTGCCCCCAGCTAGCTGGTTAATGTCCAGCTAGAATAACACTCTCACTTTGGCACTTATTCCAGATTGTGAAATATGTTCAAACCACTTATCAGGAGGTGCTCTCCCCACCAGAAACTAAAAAGCAGGAGTGGAGCAGTTAATGACCCCTCATAGAAATATTTCAAATATAAATGGTCCAAGAATAAAGGCACATCCAACAGCCGCCCGGGCCGAATCCCTTCACTGCAGAGGCTCCCGCAAAAACCCTCCACAGCAAAACCCCAGCCACCCAAGGGCCACATGCAACCCACCCCACATAAAATCAAGAGCCCCCAGCCACAGCAATCCTTTGTGCAGGAATAAATCCAGTTCACAGCTGGCTCATGCTCCAACTCCTCAGCTGTTCTTCCTTGGTATTAACCCTCTTCCTGATAGATGGACTCTTCCAGAAGCAGCAGCCAGAAGATGTGTAAAAACAGATTACGAGACCAATGGCTGGCCGAAATTGAGAACTGCTGTGGGCTAAATGGAGTTGTAAGCATGCACCAAAAACGAGGCCAGCTATAGACTTGAAAGCACCCCCCGAAAAACTGAACACACTATGCGTAAAAATAAGGTGGCTTACCTAACAAGGTACCACCAAGATGTTAGAACAAAAGTATCTGGTCAACACCGAAGAAGCAGCCTGCCACACTGCAGCCCGGTCTTGCACTCACTACACTTGCACTCTGAGATGCACTGAGAAACTGACTGAACTCCAGAATGCCCAATCAAAATAAAAGAAAACCACCCAAAAAACGCTCCCCACCCCAAACTTCCTTACTGCTTCAGCTGTCACTGAGCTAATTAAAACAACTGAAAGCAAAACGAAACATTTAAAAACAAAAAAAAATAAAAACTCAGAGCTAAAAATCTGGCCTACTCACAGGAGCCTCCATCTTGTTATTTTATGGCTATATCAAAGACATAGAAACATAGAAGTTGAGGGCAAATAAGGGCCGCAAGGCCCATCCAGTCTGCCCATTTTTTCTACCTTATGAATGTGCCATAGGCCTGTACTCTGTCAAAGGTCTATCTATTCATACTCATCTGTATTGCTCCCTTATGCCTATCCCATTCCTGTTTGAAGCCCTGCACTCTGCTCATATACAGTTTTTTTCTCAGGTAGGTGGTTCCATCATGCATCCACCACCCTGTCTGTGAAAAAGAACTTCTCGCATTACTGTTAACTGGCCGTCCTGTAATCTCATGCTGTGTTCTCTTGTCCTGTTTTTCTTATATTGAAACGTTGGACTTTTTCACCTTGTTAATGCCCTTTAGATGTTTGAATGCTTTGATCATATCACTTCTCCCTCCTTTGCTGTAGGGTATACATAATGAGCTCTGTTAATCTGTCCTCTTATCTTTTCTGATGCAGTCCCTGCACCATCTTGGTTGCCCTTCTCTGGACTGCCTCCATTTTAATGTCCTTGTGCAGGTGCGGCCTCCAGTACTGCACGTAGTTCTCCAGATGGGGCCTAACCAGTGTCTTGTAAAGAGGGATTATCTCCCTCTTACGACTTAAAATACCCCTGCTAATACACGCCAACATCCCTCTGGCCTTACCTACTGCTTTAGTGGTCTGCTTGGATGATTTCAGGTCGGTGGTGGTGATGATGATGCCCAAGTCTTTCTTCCCTTTTGATTGCCAGCAACTCCCCTCTCAACCTATAGGTAGCTTCAGGGTTTCTCTTCTCTATGTGCATGATCTTCCTGGGCATAAGTCTCCACCACTCATTCACACTAATGGGATCTGCGCCGGGGGGCACTAGGACCCAGCGGGAGCAAACTTTTTGCTGGAGGGCCGGTGCAAGAGATGAGGCCGCGAGGAGCGGCACCGCGAGCCTCAGCTCATGCGGTAATGACTGTCTCGGCGTCGACCCTCCAACCACCTCAGTTCCTTTTTTCCCGCCGTCGAGTGCGCTTCAGTGACAGATGTCGCTCGCCCGCCGGGAGTCAAACTTCAAACTAGCAGCATAGTTTTCAGTTTTGTTGTTTTGTAGTAATATGTCTAATAAGTATCACTTAAGTTTATTCTTATTTACAAAGAAGTCTCAGCCTACTTTGAGTTGACCATGAGCAGGTCAGGTGACGGCAAGGAGACTTCGTCTGAAAGCTGTTCAGTCAGTCGGACTGGGTCTGGTCCGCCGCCTTCTCCGGAAAGGGGGGATCTGACAACGGTCAGTCCAGTGCCGGTCCCCTCGGAAGCATAAAAGTGGTCGCATTCTCGGCACCGTTCGGCCTCGAGCTCTTCTTCGGCCCACAGGTCAAAAAAGAGAAGGCATCACTAGAGGTCGCCCTCTGATATGTCTGCGCGTAGACGGTCGGTTATTGGGGCTAGTTGCCGGTCTCCTCCTTTGGAGTCGCCTGCTTCTGTTTCCGGTAGCCGACGTCTTCGACATCTGAGCCCTACTCCGCCCTCTGGTAGTTCTTCAGATGAGCAGTTTCATCAGTGGGCCGCTCTTATGGAGCAGTGGGCTCGGAGGTTGGTCCAGCTGCCTGGCCCGGTCACTCAGGGGCCTTCGGGCTCCTTGAGAGACTGGGTAGGGCGGTTGAGCCTCCCTGGTCTGCGCGGCACTATCTTTGGTGCCGTCGACTCCGCGCTTAGGTGTTTCCCCTCTCACATGGCTGCGGCACAGGGGGCCACACCGATGCCTTTATCTCCTGCTCTTCTTCCTCCCTTCCCCTAAAATGCTGTTTTTCCGAGTCTTGGAGTGTTTTCGGCACCATCTTTGGCGCTGATGCGTCTGTCGGTGCCATGCGTGGCGTTGCGGCGCCGTCCCTGGCGCCGTGTACCTCCACGGCGCCGGGGGTTCTTAGAGAGTCATCCACTTTTCAGGACTCCTCCTTTAACTCCTTTCCTTCATCATTTTCCAGTGATTTTCACTCCTTTCCTGTCCATACAGTCCCTCCTGGACTGTCAGGAGGTGACTTTAAGCCTGACCCACACCTCAGATTGGGTGATGAAGTGGATGAAACAGGATCTATTCCTGCTGCAGAGCCTGTGGTCGAGGACCTGTCCTTTGTCTCTGCTGAAAAACTTGATTTCCACTCTTTCTCTCCAAACTACAGACATTGATACTGGGAAATTGCTAAGACTCCAATACCTCCATGTTCCGGAGATCCCTACGGATTTGACTCCTCCGGCACAGCCCTCCTTGGAGACGCTGTCTCAAATGGTATGGAATAATCCTGCTCTCATTCCTTCGGTGGCTAAATCCATAGATGGGAAATACTCAGCCCCCAAGGATCGACCCATTTTGGCATCTCAAGCCTTTGCGGATCCTATTGTAGTATTGGCAGAGAATGATAAGGTCGTCCTTCCCCCAAACTACTACAGCTCGACCTATTAACAAAGAATCTCGTAAGATAGACACTTTGGGTAAGAGAGTCTTTGCTGCTTCCACACTGGGTATGCGTATTGCCAGCTACCAAGGCTATTTCTCTCAATATGAGTATATCCTTTGGCACTCTCTCAAACAGATGGTTGAAGCTCTCACGAATCGGATACAAAGCCAGAGCTTCTTCAAACCATTACCAGAGGTATTGAATCTAACAACCAGCAGGTTAAAGCAGCTGTGGATGCTTTCGACACTGCTTCTCGGGCGGCGGCTGGTATTTGTACCCGTCGTCATTCCTGCCTGCGCACTTCAGGCTTCACGAATGACGCACAGCAGCAGGTAATGGCGTTGCCTTTTGATGGTGTGTATCTTTTCAGCCCTCAAGTAGAACAGGCTCTAGAAGCTACACAAAAGACTAGGTCAGCCATTAAGTTGGCTCGACCACTTCCTGTCACCTCTCGAGGAAGTGTTAATAAACACCAGTTTTATAACCGTCAGTCCTTTTGAGGCAGCGGCAGTTTTCATAAAAATCAAGCTCCCCAGCCTCAGAAGAAAATGCAACAGAAGGCTCAAGGGCCCAAAGCGCCCAGCGCCACCTTATGAGTTGTTGGCCCAAGTCCCACCTCAGCTGCCCGAGGTGGACTCTTCCTTAGCGGTGGGAGGTCGTCTGATGCACTTCTACAATCAGTGGAAGTCCATAACCTCAGACAAATGGGTCCTCGAATAATCTGCGAGGTATTCACTCAATCTTGCGAGGACCCTCCGGATCGCCCCCAAACCGACAGCGCCCAGGCTGTCAACCCCTTCAGTCAGACCTTCTCGCCGAGATTCAGGGCCTTCTGAACAGGGCAGTAGAAGTAGTGCGCTACATCAACGGAACACAGGTTCTACTCCATTACTTTCTGGTTCCAAAGAAAACTGGAGGCATGCTCCATTTTGGACCTCAGGAAACTAAACAAATTTCTGCCCAAGGAGAAATTCAAAATGATTTCTCTAGGAACCTTGTTACCTTTGCTTCATCAACACGACTGGCTAGCCTCCCTAGACATGCAGGATGCTTACCAGCACATTTCTATTCACCCAAAGCATCACAAATTCCTGAGGTTTGTGGCTCTGGGACAGCATTATCAGTTCAAGTCCTGCCCTTTGGCTATCCATCGCCCCGCAAGTTTTACAAAGTGTTGTGCAGTTCTTGCAGCGCATCTCAGGAAGATCGGAATACAGGTGTTCCCTTGTCTGGACGATTGGCTTCTGGCAAGTCCTTCCAGACAGGGAACTCTGGACACCGTAGCCACGGCTTCACGCTTTCTCACGTCCATGGGAGTCTTGCTAAACTTCCAAAAATCGCAGTTGCAGCCCTCCCAGAGACTCCTTTTTCATAGGAACTCTTCTGGACACCTCCTGTGCGAAGGCTTTTCTTCCACAGGACAGGAGAAGCGATATCCTTCAGATGGCCCGTCACATCGGGGAGAGCGACTCTGTTCCAGCTCTCTCGATACAACAGATGCTAGGTCTCATGGTATCCTCGGTGTTTACTGTACCCCTAGCACGCCTTCACATGAGAACTTATCAGTGGATGCTCAGTACTCGATGGTCCCCAACCAGTCACCCGCAGTCCTTTCTCATCAAGGTGACAGAACCCCTAAAGAGGTCACTCACCTGGTGGTCGCAAGAGAAGTGTCTACTAGAAGGGTATCCCTTTGCTCCTCTGGATCATCAGATTTCCATTACCACAGACGTGTCCCTGATGGGGTGGGGAGCTCACTGTCAGGCTCTCCACACTCAAGGTACGTGGACTCTGGTAAATGTCTTAGAAATGAGAGCCGTCCTTTATGTGGTCCTGGCGTTGAAGGACATTCTCTGTCACAAGAACATTCTCCTTCAAACAGACAACAAAGCAGTGATGTATTACATCAACAAACAGGGCGGCGCTCACTCTTACCCCTTATGCAGAGAAGCGATATGAGTGTGGGAATGGTGCTTGCAGCACAAGTCTGTAATCCAAGTGGTCTACCTGCCAGGAGTGCAGAACGAACTGGCAGATCGCCTCAGCAGAACATAGACAGATCCTCACGAATGGTCTCTTGACGCAGCTTTAGTTCAGTCAATATTCGCGAAGTGGGGAACTCCAGACCTGGACCTTTGCATCCCCACTCAGCATAAACTGCCTCTCTTCTGCTCCAGAAATCCAGGGCCTGGCATTTTCTGTCAGGATGCGTTCAGGCTGCAGTGGACAAAACTTTCTATACGCCTTTCCACCTCTTCCTCTAATTCAGGGGGTACTTCTCAAGTTCAAATCCAGGAGACAAAATGATCCTCATTGCTCCTTCTGGCCCTCGACAGATGTGGTTTCCACTGCTCAACAATATGTTGACAACTCCATGAAACCACTCCCCCTTCAGTCGAACCTCTTGACTCAGGGGCCTGTTGTTCATCCCAACCTGAGGTCGCTTCACCTTCACGCTTGGCTCCTGAAGAGGTAGGAGTGAACAGGTTCAATGTCTCTCCGGGGTTTCAGATATTCTTCTGGCTGCACGGAAACCAGCCACTAGGAAAACTTACACAGCCAAATGGAAGCGTTTTTCGCTCTGGTGTGCAAAATCCTCCTTGAATCCCTTTTCCTGCCCACCAGATAAAATTTTGGAGTACCTTTTAGACCTTTCAAATTCAGGTCTGCAGTACTCTACAGTCAAAGTTCACCTTTGTGCCATCTCAGCTTATCATGAGCCGGTACTTTCCTTGTCACTGGCTCAATTACCTGTGGTTAAGAGGTTTCTTAAGGGAATTCTGCATACCAGACCTCCTACAAGACGTCCAGTGCAGCCTGGGACATTAATCTTGTGCTAGACATGCTCATCAAACCTTTCGACCTCTGGCTACCTGTGAGCTGAAATTTCTCACCTGGAAAGCGGCCTTCCTGGTAGCCATTACCTCAGACCGCAGGGTCTCTGAGATACATGCCTTGGTCACAAACCCTCCGTATACTGTGTTCCATAAAGACAAAGTAGTCCTTAGAACCCATCCTAAACTTCTTCCTAAGGTTGTTTCGGAATTCCATCTAAACCAACCTTTGGTCCTTCCCTCTTACTTTGCGGACTTCCAAAATGAAGAACTTTCTCTTCATTCCTTGGACGTTAAGAGAGCTTTACGTTTCTATCTAGATAGAACAAAAGGCTTTCGTAAAGCTCAACAACTGTTTGTTTCCTTCAGCAAGACCCGGCTGGGTCAACCTGTCGCTATCAGATGCATCTCAGCATGGCTAGTGGCATGCCTTCGCCACTGTTATTCCATGGTGCAGGTTAAGCTGAGGGCAGAGTTTACTCCACCTACTAGGGGATGCAGCGGCATCTCTAGCGAAACCATTAACGTGCCCATTGTAGGTATTTGCAACGCCGCTACCTGGAGCTCAGTGCATACTTTGATTAAACACTATGCCGTGGATGTCCATGCCAGACATCTTTCCTTTAGCAGAACCATCCTTAATGGACTTCTGTCCTAAAACTGTGAGCTCTTGGTCTCTCCTGCCACACCCTCTCGGGGATTAATGGCTTAGTACTCTCCCATTAGTGTGAATGAGTGGTGGAGACTTATGTCAGGAAGATATTATAAAATTACGTGCCTACCGTAATTCTTGATCTTCTTGGACGAGTCTCCACCACTCATTCACATGCCCACTCTCCATCCCCCGAGCTCACCTCTGTTGTTGGTCTTCACTCCCTCAAATCTTTAGGCTGTGACAACTTCTTTGTTGACCCTTCTTATACAGGTTGTCCGGACTATTTTGTGTCCGGTATTTTGGTTAAGCTGTCCTTCTAGGTTAGTTACGCTGCACCTCCTCGGAAAAAAAGGTACTGAGGCGGTTGGAGGGTCGGCCTTGAGATAGTCATTACGCGAGCTGGCGCTCACGGTGCAGCTCTTCACAACCCATCTCTGGCGCCGCCCTCCAGCAAAGTTTGCTCCCGCTGGGTCCTGATGCCTCCGAGCAGATCCCCATTAATGCCAATGAGTGGTAGAACTCGTCCAAAAAGATCAAAAATTATGGTAGGTACGTAATTTTCATTTCTAAGGACATGGATATGTTGTTCATCCACACTTACTGGCAGGTTCCTTGCGCTTTAAAATCTTGGCGGAAGGTCTTCAAGGTGGCTCCTCCCACCCACCAGACGGTAATAACACTCGGCTCGCACCATGGCGCCAGATCTTCCTTACTGCTTGGAAGCTCCAGGTTCCCTCACTTAGTGCTCTGTGTTTTCGACTGGTTCCTGAAAATTTTCAGTCTTCAGAATTATTTGGAAGTTTTTCTGTAACTGAGTCCTTTCTTCTGCCACGGCGATACGGACAAACACGACCTTTTACAGATAGTGGTGGTTCCGGATGGACCCTGAAGACAGTGACTGGACAATTTGTATGGCTTTTGCTATCTCTGCAGCAGTTGGAGAAGGAATTTTGGACTCCAGACCTGCTGATTTTCTTGTTTTCTTTACTGGAATTGGTTCCCTCAGAACCAGCTTTTCTTTGCCGAGAAGTCTGGCCCTGGTCAGAGGCACTCCCTCTGTTCGGTTGGCACCGAACCGGGCTGTCATCCGGGTCAGCGGACTTTTAGCCTCAGGATTCCTGGCCTGCCCAATCTTTTTCCAGGGTGGCTGCAGGAAATTCTTATACCTGGCAGTCTGACTGGAGGTGGTCAAACCCAGACAATAAACACATGTGGTGTGTGGGTCAGCCTTGGAGAACTTTCCCACAAACATCACAGTGTTGAAACCCAGGCCCGGTTTTCTTTTGGGTTTCTCAGACATAATGCCAGCCTAACCAAACTTGCTTGCTAGCGGCAGTGCCAGGCAAAACACCCTTGCTCGGTTCCTAACCGTGTCACGGGTATTGGAAACGTCATAAATCCGGGTTTTTTAGAACCGTAAGAATCGGGAACACGCACTCTAAAATAGTAACTTTTAGTTTTAAATGAGTTTAAACCCACTGATGGGTTCAAAACCGGACACGATAACACAAGTTCAGACAAAACCTTCGTTTACCTGCTGAGTTACCACAGATGAAGCTTGAACGAGCGGTTTCGCGGTTAAAATAAAACTATTCTCGGTTAAATCCAACGACACTACTTTCAAACGAGAAATGAACCGAGCAGAGGAGGAAATCTCCGGAGCGACTGTTCACTGAGTGATAAAGAATCTGACCAGTTCCAAGTTTGAAATGACACAGATAGAGTTGCTCTCGGTGCCAAAATTCTATTTTGAATGTTCTTATCATTTCACTCCGGAGGCAGTTCTAGAGCTGGATCAAACTGCTAATGTCTATAATATAGCAAGACTTCATGTTGTTTGAACACAAAAGCAAGTCCACATCAGAATGGCTGAAAAGTAAAATTAAAGTTCTGGAGTGGCCTAGTCAAAGTCAGACCTAAACCCAATAGAGATGCTGTGGCAGGACCTGAAAATAGAAATTACGTGACCTACGTAATTATGATCTTTCTGTGTATCTTCACCATTCATCACAGATGGGTACTGGCGGAGGTCAGGACCCATGAAGCTTTATTTTTAAAAAGGATAGGTGGAGCCAACACAGCATCGGGCGCCTCCGAGGCCGACGTACCGTGGCCGAGGATTAGCCGATAGCTGTGTCGATTCCGCCCGACTACCAGTTCTGAGTGCCGGAGGGTAAGAGGAAGGGATGGAGGGTGGGACAAAGAGAGTCAAGGGACAGAAAAAGGAAGGAAGAACTGACAAAAGGAGAAATAACGACTGAGAGAACAGCAGAGGAAAGATGAGACTAAGGGATTGGGTAGGGCCCCAATCTCTGGAAGCGGAAGGGAGGAGGGAGAAAATTTAAGAGAGAGTGAGAGTAACAAGGATCCAGGACCCTTGTCCTGTCACCGAGACTGTATAGGAACTGCAAGGAGTAGCAAAGCTTTCTTGCCAGAATTCAAGGCACAGAATATGGCAATACCCCAAAAAGCAGAGTCGGCTATACTGGAAGGACAGGGTACAGGGATTAGTACTCTCTCTGTAAGAGATTTGGTGAAAAAAAGGGGTTCCTTTTTTTTTTACAGTTGGATGGATGACAGGAGGAGGCAACAACAACTCCCACCCTGATAGGGTGGAGATATGCAATGAGAAGGAATGCCACTCGAGCTGTACCCTTTAAAGGGAAGAGTACACCCCCTGTGTCCCTACTTTACCTGCTCAAGAGAGGGAGAGGCACAGAGGAGGGGGACCAAGACTGAGGCCTCAGGGGACGGTGGGTGGGATTGTGATGAATGGTGAAGATACACAGAAAGATCATAATTACAGTAGTACGTAATTTCTATATCTTATCTGTCAATCTTCACCATTCATCACAGAATAGGTGATACCAAGCCCCGAGAGACTTGACTAATGCACCCTAAGGGACAGTGTCCCTTAGCCCTCAGTGGGTGACACACTAAGGGGGAACCTTCTGGGCCTGGGGAGGCCGAGGGAGAGAGGTCCCCGGAGAAGGAAGTTGCCCGACAAAGCGTCTCGCCCTACGGAAAACAGATAGGTTCCTGGTGAGCGAGCAAATCACCCTCACCGGGCCAAGGGTGACAACCGGGAAAAGCGAGCCACGCCGATCTTCTGGTGCAGATCGCTGTCCCTACCACTCAGGTAGCTACCTCGCTGGCGTCATGAAGGCGCCCTTGCTTGGTGCCTTGCTAGCTCCAGGCCACGTGCAGAGAGAGCGATGGCTTGCCTGGTCTGCTCCGAGTCAGGCAAAGCAGCTAGGAACTGACCAGCGCTGACCACAAGAACCTGTTGTAGGCTGCATAGTGGGCCTGATGAGCGGAGATGGAGAAAGCAACCATGCCAGTAGAAGTCCTCCTCCCCAGAAATCAAAATACGAAGAGTCCTGATCTGGGGCGGTCACGGTGGAGGCGCGAAGCCCGTCGGGAGTGTCCAGGTGCGTCAATCCGCACTGCGGATGAGGCATGGAGCCTGGAGACTCCGGGGTGCGCAATACCTCTGGCTGGGGTCCCTAGGGGCAGGAACTCCGGAGAAGGGCCTCTGCCAGAAGCATGCCGCCTCCCGAAGGGAGCAGGCCAGGGGGCACCACAAGGGTGGCCGCCCGAAATCGCCTAGAAAGGCGTCGCCGCATGCTCTGGATTGCTCGCGGATGGGGAAAGGTGAAGGTCCTCCAACATCCTCAGAGGAAGCTGATACTCCGAGATCAGCGGCAGGAGAATGATGGACAGATGGTTCCTCACCCCAGAAGGGGATGAGGGCTGGAAGTCTCCATATGCTCAGAGGGTGGCTGCTTGGGGTGGAGGTTGAAAAACCTGACTGTCCAAGGCCCTAACGTAAGCAGGGAACCGAAGCCACCGCTCTGAACTGCTCCCAGGTGGAGGCCCGCAGGACCAAGAATGCCAGGGGGCGTGGAGAATCTTGGCAGAGGAGTAAGGGGCACAGCTGAGGAAGAATCGGCTGGCCTCTGCCAGGAGCTAGAGGCGGACCATGGACACCCGGGAAGGTGTCCCGGAGACTCCGCAGCCGACAGCTGTACAACCACGTTGGTACTGCCTAGGCTACGCCCAGAAGAATCCCTAGTGAGCGACAGGGCTGTATAGGTCCAGAAGAGCGGTCCCCTACCTCCAAAGAATAGGACCCTCTCAAGGAACCGGAGCAGGAAGGGTGGAAGTCCGCACTTGACTTCCAGGGCCGGGCGGACCCCAGAAGAAGGACGTGCTGCCCACCCTCGACCCTCAGAGTCGAGAAGGTCCTGGTCCTCGGAAGGAGTCAGCCTAGGTAGCTGGCAGCTCTGGGATGTCCCGAAGGAAATCCAGGTGCAGCACCCTCCCAACCGTAGGCTTCCCGATGGGCCCCAAAGTTGGGCAATCGAGACACCACGGAGGGTACCTCCGCTGAAGGGTCAAGGAACCCCCAGACCAGGTTGCATGGCTACGGTGGCCGCACCACAGCCTGCTGGTCAGTGCCACTGACCCCGATCTGGAGGAGGACCCGGCGCTCCTCAGCAGGGGCTGACTCAGACTCGAAGAGACCACTGGCTCACTCTCCTGTGCAGGAAACCCGAAGGTGTGACTGCCGATCCGACTCTGGCGAGATGGAATCCGAGGCCCTAAGCCAGACAGTGGGAGGCGAGGCAAACCGCGGAGGGCCCAGAAATCGTGGCAGTGATCAAAGCCGCCCGCGCCCTCCACGACCCTGCGGCGGAGCTGGCAGAAGGCAACAGGGCAGCCGAGACAAGGTCGGAGAACAGGAGCCAACAGCGCGCTCAAGCCCACGGCGCCGGGAACAGAAGCGGCACCAGCAACCCCAACAGCGGCCCTGGAGCGCAAACACCACCAGGCCCCGGCGCCCGTGGCGGCACCGAGGTGTAAGCGGCACCGGCGTCGAAGTAGGCTCGGCGCCGATGGCGCCGCATAAGCGCCCGAGCGGCACGAGAACCAAAGCGGTGTCGCTGGCGAAACTGACCGGCGCCGACAGCTGCACCGTCTAGCCCCGAGCAGAGGCGGCGCCGACCCGGCGACTCAGAGGACCAGCGACGCCGTGCTCAACCTCGGCGCGTGAAGACATAACAAAAGCGGCGGATCCAGACCTGGCGCGAGGCGAGTCGGCGCCGCCAAGGCCCTCGGCACCACAGGCCTCGGCGACACCGATGGCGTCGAGGATGGCGCCGACCTGGACCTTCCGGACCGTGGGAGCGACACAGGGGGCCTTCACCCCGAAGGGTGATTGCCAAGTGGCGCCTCCGCCCGCTCCAGAGGCGGGCAGGCCTCCTGCGTCGTGGGAGGAGCCTCGACCAAGGCTGGGCTACGAGAGGTCGGCTCCCTCCTCACGGTCCGTATAGAACCGGGAGGGACCCGGAGGAAGGCCAAGAGGCGCGGCTTGGCCCGGCAGTCTTGAATCAGTCCCAGTCGGTGGGAGCTCGTCAACTTTCACAGGGCGCTGTTAGAGGACGCGGTCCATGGAGAAGCAGGCATCACACGAATCCATGTCGTGAAGCCGGGCCAAGACACGCGAGACACGGTCATGCTGGTCGGTGCAGGAGGAGCCTGCCGGGCACCGGCGCATAGGAGCCGCCCGCCTTAGAGAATTTCTTGCCCTCTGACGCGGCATGACCTACTGAACACCACAAAAAAGACTCGGCGTCGCTTAAATGTTAATAAAAGGAAAGATCTTCCCGCGACGTCAGTGGAGGCAGTACACAGAACTAGTAGACGCGGACTGGCGGCGAAAATATCGCAGGCTTAAGGCCTAAAACTAGTGAACACTTCTTCAGGCTTCCCACGGCGACCTTGGCGGCAGGAGACAGAACTGGTAGTCAGACGGGCGACACAGTAGCGGCTAATCCTCGGCGCCATGTAATCACGTCGGCCTCGAGGGGGCGCTCGATGCTGCGTCGGCTCCTCCTATCCTTTAAAAAATTAAAAAAGCTCTCAGGGTCCTGACCTCCGCCAGTACCCATCTGTGATGAATGGTGAAGATTGACACAGATAAGATGTAGCAGTTCATGCTCAAAACCTACCAATGTTACTGAATTAAAGCAGTTCTCGAAGAAGAGTGGGCTAAATTCTCCACAGCGATGTGAAAGACTGATATTGAATTATAGGAAGCGTTTGGTTGCAGTCATTGCAGCTAAAGGTGGCATAACCAGTTAAGTATAAGGGCAATTTTCCACACAGCGTCAGTTAGTGTTGGTTAACTGTTTTCATTAAATAAATGAAATAAGTAAAAAAAAAAAAAAAAAGTATTATTTGTTCACTCAGGTTCCCTTTATCTAATATTACATTTTGTCTAAAGACCTGAAAACATCCAGTGTGACAAATATGCAATAATAGAAAAATCAGGAAGGTAAATACTTTTTCACACCACTGTACATGCTAAGAGGTGGTACCAGTGCTACATGTATATACTCTAACATGTACAATTCCCTGCAAAGTACAACAAACAGTGCTTAATGGCTACTGCCACTACAGAGTGCACTGTGCTGGAGCGGTCTAATACTGTAACCCTTTCCTACTCTGCAACAGTAACATGGTTATGTTTTCAGGGCTATGACTGGCACTCAGTGCCTAAGACTTGAAGAAGTCCTATCAACATTATAGTAAGCCAAATACAGTAGTACATATTAAGCTGATCATTTTAATTCAATAGATTTAGGTTATAAGGCAGGCAGCTACCTGCCATGAGCAGCCACTGCCTCGGGGGTATACTTCACGTCAGCTGTTCTTTAGAAGCCAATTTTACACAAAAATCTATCTGCACAAGTACACATCAGTCTGGGACAGGAGGCCCTGTAGCACAGCCCTACAAAACCTCCCGGCTTGTGAGGCAATGCCCAGACTGTAGTGCTTGGTGAAAGTATGGACGGTACTCCAGGTGGCAGCGCGACAGATGATAGCGGCAGAGACCCTTGAAACAAGCCACAGATGTAGCCATGCCTCTGGTGGAATGAGCTTTGACAGTACCAGGCAGTTTTGCTGTACCTGTAGCAACACACAATGCAATTGGCCAACCATCTGGATAAACATTGCTCAGAAACTTAAGCGCCTACAAGTGAAAAAACCAATACCCACTTTGACTTTCCTTAGTCAGAAGAGTACAGTTACGCAAGAACTTACCGTAACAGTAGATCTTAAAGAAAACTACACTAAACTTGAAAAATATATTTTGTGCAGAGTGTTTTAATTTGTATGTGAAGTTCTAGTGTTTCCTTCCCTCTGACTGGTATTAGGAGTTTTCCCAAATCAGCCTGCTAGCTTTATGCTAGTTTCGACCCTAGGGATCTTCATTCCTGACAGCTTAATTGTATTTCTTGTTCCCACAGTGAATCTTGTCTCCTGCGACTGTGATGTCAGAGAGACCCAACATTCAACACACATGTACCAAACAAACTAAATATCTTGGAAGCTTTACAAGCTGCACAAAATTACCAGCAGCAAAGTTTTTCAGGACAATAAAACCTTTAGGATGAGGGTGGTCACCAAGCTGAATACTACAGATTTTAAAATCTAGCCATCTTTATTGTTGTGAACTGATTGCAATGCAATGCTTTATGCTGGATTATGGGCTCTGCTACATCACCATCACGTGAAACAAGGTGCACTGTAGGACAAAGAAATACAATTAAGCTATTTGATATGGAGATCTCCGGGGTCGTAAAACTACCTAAAGCTAGCAGACTAATTAGGAAAAACTTCTAATACCAGAAAGATGGAAGGAAACACAGAACTTCACATACAAATTAAAACACTCTGCACAACATATATTTTTAAAGTTTTGGGTGTAGTTTTTCCTTCAAGAGAACAGCTCTTGCAGCAGGTTACACCATTAGGGACTGAAGCCAGCAGGTGCCAGGACACCACGGAAATTTTCTAGCTAGCAGTATTCAGTGGGGCACCTCCCGCCAGTCCCGCCGACGTCAGGCATAGTACATAAGGAGGCGGTCCCCAGAATCCCAGTTCTCCCGGCTGCTGGATGACATCAAAGAGGAGACTGAGGATCTGCCATCAAATGGCAATCAGAGTGGTGTTGAGAACACCTGATCCTAGGAGAAGGATACTGGAACAAAAAAAAAATCTACCTCCAGCGGGCATGGTGGGACGGAAGTACCTGCTGCAAAAGCTGTTCTCGAAGATCTACTGTTGCGGTGAGTTCTTACGTAACTGTACTATCTTGATTAGAAACAGCTCTTGCAGCAGATTACTCATTAGGACTGATTCTCAAGCAGTAGGTGGAAATCCCACACCATTGGGAGGAGGAAGGTAGAAATCTTAGTAAAACCTAAGCCTAGGATAGAAGTCCTTAAAGGACTACTAGACCAAAACCTGCTCTTAGGCGCTATGCAACATTCAGACTATAATGCCTGATGAAGGTGTGCACAGTGCTCCAAGTAGCTGCTGCACAGATGGCTGAGGGTGAACACAGATTCTTTAAGGTGCCAAAGGTGGCCACCCCAGCAATGGAGATGACCCTTAGCCATGCCCGGTAGGGTTTGTTGGCTTCTGGTAACAGAGCGTGATACAATGTATGAGCAACCTGGACAGCGACTGTTTGAACGGAGCTCCCATCATCCTGTGGGCAAAGGAAACAAAAAGCTGATCAGATTTTCAGTGGCGTTTGGTTCTGGTCAGGTAGTATCAAGACACCGATGCACATCTAGAGTGTACAACAGAGCCTCTCCTGATTTGAATATTTAGGAAGTACACTGGTAGACTGATATCCTGATTTATAGTAGAGCTGAGACCACCTAGGCAGAAACTTCGGACTGGTCCGTGAGGATACCCTGTCCTGGTGGAAAACCAAATAAGGTTCTTTGCAATCAGTGCGTGAAGCTCTGAAATTCTTCTGGCGAAATAACGGTAACTAAAAACAATGTCTTCCATGTAAGAGGCGTAGCTACTAATCAGGCTGGTTCAAAGGTGGCAGAATAAGCTGCTCCAGGACAAAGGGTGAATCCCAAGGTGGAATATGATCTTTGATTGGAGGTCTAAGGTGGAGGACACCTCTCAGGAAAAGCTTGTGCCGTGTCCAACTGAGATATAGGGCGTTGGCCTATGGAGTGTGACAGGCAGAGATGGCACAAGGTGTACTTTTATCAAGGAGTAGGCCAAGCCTGTCTGAAAGAGACATGAGGTATCCAAAACTGACCGTTCTGGACAATCCAGTGGCGAAACCCCAGCGCTTGAGCCAGAGGCAAAATCTGCGCTTTTCATGGCATAAGTAGCGTGGTGGCGGGTTTTCTAGCAGCTGCTAGAAAGTACAGTTCGTAAGAACTTACACGCAACAGCAGATCTTCCCATAACAGCTCTTTGCAGCCAGGTTACACCATTAGGACTGAAGCAGCGGGGTCAGGATCACGAAATTTTCTAGCTAGCAGTCTTCAACGGGACCGCCTCTGACATTGGTCCCAACCCGTCGGCGAGTACATAGGAGGTGGTCCCCCACAATCCTCAGTTCTCCCAGAGACTCCCGGCCTCTGGATGACATCACAAGAAGACAGAGGATCCGCCACCAGATGGCAAAGACTAGTAAATAGGAATGACCCATCCCCTAAGATGGGTTTCCTTACCGACCTACCTCCAAAAAGGGGATAGTGAGGGGAAGGTACCTGCTGCAAGAGCTGTTCTCAAAGATCTACTGTGCAGTGAAGTTGTTACGCATACTGTACTATCTTAGTTAGAAACAGCTCTTGCAGCAGGTTACACCATTAGGACTGATTTCCAAGCAATAGTGGGCAATCATGCGCCACTGGGAGGAGGAAAGGCAGAGATCCCGATAGTACCGAGCCTAGGACAGAAGTCCCTGAAGGACGGCTAAACCGAGCCCTGCTCTTCACCTCGAGCGTAATGTCCAGACTGTAATGTCTGATAAGAAAAATTACTCACCTTAGTAATGTTGTTTCTTCTAATGGAGTCTTGCTGTATTCTGACAATAGCAGTGAGTCCCAGCCTTGAACTGCCCGGAGGTGAAAGAGTTAACTTTCCATGACAGGCATGGAATGCTGAGCTCAAGCTCGGTTGAGACTCTGTTCTTCAAACTCAAACAGTCAGATCTTTATGAGCTAAACTCACTAAGGTCCTGTGTGGAAGCTGTAAACCTACACTAGCCAACTGGCTACTAAACATAACACATTTTTGGTCCCAAAACAAAGACTCAAGTCAGGAGACCCAAAAATGAAAAATAAAACACCCAGTCACCCCAAGAAAAAAGGGGTGAAAACAACAAGGTGGGCACCTACTGAGTGCCAACACTGCACTCCCACCCACATCCCAAAAACAGAGGTTCTGAGAGGGGCAGGGGGGGAGGTCAGAATACAAGAACTCCATCAGAAGAAACATTACTAAGGTGAGTAATTTTTCTTCAAAAACATGAAGTCTTGCTGTATCTGACATAGCAGACTACAAAGCAGTACCTCCATGGAGGAGGGACAGAACCTACTCAGGAAATAGGCTCCGAAGCACAGCTGTGCAAAACCGAGCATCACTCCTAGCCTGGATATCCAGGAGTAATGCCTGTAAAAGTATGAACTGTTTTCCAGGTAGCTGCTTGACATATCTCTAGAATAGGATGTACCTGGCAGCAGCCAGGAAGCAGCTGTATCTCTGGTAGAGTGAGCCCTCAGGCCTGAGGTGGACCTTACCCAGTTTTCATAACAAAATTGGATACAAGAGACAATCCACCTGGCAATGGATCTTTTTAGTGGCAGGTTTCCTTTACCAACCTCACCATAAGTGAGGAACAGTTGAGGAGTCAAACCTGTGACCCTTGAGTACGTTCTATGTAGTAACTAAGGGCTCTTTCACATCTAAACTGTGCAGCCTCCTCTGCGCCAGAGGAGAATGGTCAGTGAAGTACACAGGAAGACACAGATTGATTAAGGTGGAAATCTGAAACCACCTTAGGCAAGAACTTCCTGTTAGTCCTGAGGACCACCATCTCTACGAAAGGAGATAAAATCAGGCCCCACTGACAAAGCTTGTAATTCACTTATCGTCTGGCAGAAGTGATGGCTACGAAACACAGTTTTCCAAGTCAAGTACTTAAGCTCTGCTGAAGACAAAGGCTCAAAAGGGGTTGCATAAGCTGAGCAATGCAAACATTAAGGTCCCAAGCAGGGACAGGGGCCCTGAATGGAGGGTTGGTGTGAAGCAATCCCTTGAAAACTTGGAAATACAGGGTGAGCTGAAAGATAAGAGGGCTTACCTACTGAAATAAAGCAGAAACAGCTGCCAGGTGCACCTTCAGTGTAGCTGGTCTCAGCCCCAAGCTATTTAAATGGACCATATAATCAAGGACTGTGGGCAAATCAGCAGACTCTGGGAAATATACTTCCCAGAGCACCATATGGAAAATCTTTTCCATTTGGAGTTATAAGTAGCCCTGGTGGAAGGGTTTCCTAGAAACCTTCAGAATATCCATTACACCTTGGGAGGGTGTAAATCAACAAACTAACTCAAGAGCCAGGCCTTGATTGAGAGATTGAGATCAGGTGCCAAACCCTCCCTGAGCACAGGTTAACAGGTTGTAATTCCTGGGAAGACAGGGAAGATGGACTGCTAAGGACAGTAGGAGTGGATACCAGGGCTGTCTGGCCCAGTCTGGAGCAATCAGGATCATCTTGCACGGTTGAGATCAGTTTTGACTAGCACTTTGAGCAGAGAGGCATACAGGAACTTCCTTCCCAGCGAGGAGAACTAAGGTATCCAGGGGACTGGGCCCAACACTGGGGCCTGCAGCAAAAAGGGGAAGTTGGTGATTGTCTGGGGCTGCAAAAGATCTATCTGCGGAAATTCCATCTGACCTCACCTCCAAGACCAGGATCAGTGACCATTAAATGATGGCCGAGATATACTGCTGAAACATCTGCCAGGGCGTTGTCCTTGCCTGGAGGTGAACTGCCGTAAGGAGGTGTTCAGGGGTAAGCCAGAAACCACAACTTCATTGCCTCTGTGCACAAGGCGCAGACAGTGCCTCCTTGTTGATGTACCACATTGTGGTGGTGTCTGTTCTGACCTGGATAACTTTGTTCTGAACAGACTTAGAAAAAGCTTGAAGTGCTAGAAATACTGCTCTGAGTTCAACAGATTGATGTGAAGCAGAGATTCCTGAGGGGACCACAACCCCTGGGTGGTCAGGTCACATGTGAGCCCCCCACCCCAGAGGAGGCATCTGTAGTAAGGATTAAAGAGTGAGACTGAGTGACAAAGGAACCCTTGTCTCAGATTGTTCTGATCCTGCTGCCACCACTGTGAGGCCTGGATCAGGGTTGAAGTTATGGGATCAATTTGGTCAGAGGTCCTTCCTTTGAGACCAGAAGGCTCTCAAATGGAACTGAATGTCCCTCATCTGAAATCTTGCTCCCTGCACTACTGCTGTGGAAGCAGCCATGTGCCCAGGGCTGCAGAAAATGCCTTTGGTCAAGACACCTGCAGGGTGAATGAGGAGAGCCAGAGACATGGGTCCTTGCCCTGTCCAGAGGAAGAAAGCTCTGGCTTTTCTGTGTCTGGCTCGCCTATGAAATTGAGGAGCTGGACAGGCTCTAGAACGACTGAAAGATTCAGAGGAAACCCAAGGGTGAGCAATTGCTGATTATCTAAGTGTAACCTGACTTGAGTCTGAGGACTGGCCTACTATGAGCCAGTCGTTCAGGTAAGGGAAGATGGCAATCCTTTGCCTTCTTAGAGAGGCTACTACCACTGCCAGGCATTTTGTGAATACCCTTGGAGCAGAGGTCAGACCAAGGGCATTGCTCTGAATTGGTAATGGCCTGAGGCCAGCTCGAACCTGAGGGTACTTTAGGTAGGAGCTTCTGATGAGAATATGGAAGTAGGCATCCTTGAGGTCCAGGGACGCTAGCCAGTCCCCTGGCCTTAGAGAGAGTAGAATAATTCCCAGGAGTCACCATTTGAATTCTGGTTTTAAAAGGTGCTTGTTCAAGTATCTGAGATCAGGATGGTGCGCCATTCTCCCTGTCTTTTGGGGTAAGAAGTACCTGGAGTACAACCCTTTGCCCTGGTGTGGGGTGGAACCCTTTCCACAACTCTGAGAGCTAGGAGGAAGAGACCTCCTCTGCCTCTAGGGCAAGTGTCTCTGAGGATTTGCAGGTGGAAAGGATCTGGTTCTCATCTTTGGAAACTTTTGAAGCTGAGAACCAGTCCTGATTTACTACTTCCAGGACCCATTTGTCTGATGTCAGACTCCCAGTCCTGGACAAAGTAATCCAGCCTGCCCCCTACAGTGGTTGAGAATCGGCCCTGGCAACCCCATCAGGGTGCCTGCTTGGCAGGGCTTTGGGCTGAGAGGTGGAGGCAGGCTTGCCTGTGACCCGTCTTCCTCTCCTCTAAAGAACCCCCTCTGGGCATAAGCAGAAGAGGAGGCCTGGGCTTGGTAGAAGGGCCTATGGAAGGAGCCTGCCCTGGGATGCTGCCTTTCCTTGGCCTGTGCACTCCTATATTAAGTCACTTTCTTCAAGTAATTCTCGGTCTGCTCCCCAAACAAAGAATTACACAAACAGGAAAAATCCATGGCCTTAGTCTGGTGACAGGCTAGTACATCTGAGCCAAGCCATTCTTGAAGTGCTACAGATGTAGCCATGGCTAGATGACACATCACTGGAGTCCACTGCAGCATGGAATTGCACCTTGGATGCCTCAATACCATCAGCAGCCTGCTCCAGCTCCTTAGCAGCTGGCCAGGGACCTGTTTTGCTAAAGCCATAACAGTGTCCCACCTGGATTTGATACCTAGCAGTATAGGCCATATAATTGGCCTGTCAGATCCCAAGGATGCTGCCATGTACTGTTTCTTTGCCATGGCATCAATCCTCCTGGAGTCCTTGTCCGGGGTGTGAAGCCAGGGAATATTTGCCTTATCACAGGCTGCAGCCTGCACTACAACATGGCTGCATTGTTGTGTAGAAACTCCGTATCTGAGCCTGACAATGTATACCTCTTGTCCATTCTTTTATCCACAGGAGGTATAGTGTTAGAGTCTTTAAAATCTTAGTCTGTTTCCCAAAAGATTTGTGTAAGAATAGACAGCCTCCTAGACTCTGGGATATCCATCATTTCTATATAGTCAGGCTCCTCCTGGTCATCACAGCTTCCTCCATAGGTTGCTGGAGGTTTCAGCCACTTTTTTTATAAAACATAAAATGGGAGGGGACTCAAAGCCTGGAGGAGGCGGCTCCTGAAGATCTGTCTGGGAGATGTCCGGGTCAATGGGCACATCCAGATTTTCAAAACCACATTAGCTTCCTCATACTCCTCTTCCTCCTCCTCCGGTTCTTAAAATTCCTCTAAATCTACTCTTGAACTGGTGAACTGGCGAACCCGGCGCCTGACTGAGGTGCAGGTTCAGTCAAAACTCAAGAGAAAGCAACTGCACAATTTTGATTCGCTTTGGCTATTTCCTCCAGCGGTTGGAAGGGAAAGTTTTGGCTCCACACCAGCTGATTTTTCTTTCTAGTTCTCTTAGCGGAACAGACTCCTCAGAATCGTCTCTCCTTTTGCCCGAGAAGTCACGCCTGGTAAGAGGGCACTCCTTCTAGTTCGGTTTGAACCGGAGCAGACTGTCATCCAGTTCTAGCAGACTTTTTGGCCTCCCTTTCCCTGAGCCTACCAGCTCTCTTTTCCAGGGTAGCTGCAGGAAATTTTACAAATCTGGCAGTCTGCATTGAGGTGGTCAAACCCCAGACAAACACAGGTGGTGTGGGGGTCAGCCTTAGCAAAGACTCCCCACACACACTAGTGTTGAAACCCAGTGGGCCCGGTTTTCTTTTGGGTTTCTCAGACATTGGCCTTGATCCTAGCAAAACTTACCCTTTTAATGGCAATCATGGGCAAGACCCTCTTATGGGTTCCTGACCGTGTCATGATCGTGGAAAAACATAATAAAATCCGCTTTTTTTTTTAGAACCGATAAGAACCGGTAACCACACTCAAAGTACAATTCAAGATTTTTTTTTTTTTTTTATATAAACACTTGATCGGTTCAAACGCAGACCAATGAACTGTTTACAAGTTCCACACAGAATAGAATAAAATATAACCTATCTAGTCTCACAATACCACAGAGAGACTGAACAGACAGGTTATGGTTTAAATTCGGTCGAAAACCGAGAAGAGTGGTACTTTAACGACAAATTAGACGAGCAGAAGGAGAAATCTCCGGATGCGACTGTTCAGTGGTGCAGTAAAAGAATCTGGCGGTTTGCGTTTGAAGAACAACAGACAGTCTCAGCGAGCTCGGAGCTCAGCGTGCCATGCCTGGCATGGAAGATTAACTCTCACCTCCAGGGCAGTTCGAAGGTTGGGACTCACTGCTATTGTCAGAATACAGCAAGACTTCATGTTGTTTGAAAAGTATGCAAGAGCTCAAGTAGCTGCAGCGCAAATAACTGAGGTGGAGGCGTTCTTTAACGCCATAAAGTAGCCACCCTCTTGTGGAATGACCCTGACCGCACCGGTAAGGGTTTATTGCGCTTGTCATAACAGAAAGTGATGCACTGGATGAGCCACCTCGAAGTGACTGTTTGGAACAGGAGCTCCTTTCATCCTATTGAGCAAAGGAAGTGACGAGTTGGGTCTGCCTTCCGAAAGCTGTTTGGTTCTGGTCAGATCAATCAATCAAATCTGTATTTATCCAGGCAAACATTGTTGAGCACAGCTCATTTGCAAGATGGACCTGGTAAGGTCAAGGTTCAATTTACATAGATACATAAAAATAATCAATATACACACACACTCTAGGATACTACATACAATATTCAGTATACACAGTCTAAGGATACATTCTAATCAGACTATACATTAAATTCAGGTATAGTGGTAATAAGGGGGCGAGGGAAGGGAGGCGGGAGGCGGTGTGCCTGGCTGGTGGGGGCTATACTGTGGAGCGGATAAACTGTGGGCCTTATGAAGAGGGCGGAGGGCAGCACTGAGGGTTTGTATAACAGAGGTAGAGGGCTGTGATGTGTGACAAGGGATTAAGGGAGGCGGATGGAAAGGAGGGTGCATGGAGTGTGGGGTGGTGACTCTTGGTAAAGGTGCATACCTTCCATGAGTTGGCTATCTGGAGGGAGATGGATAAGATAGTATCTGAGGCACCGATGCGTCGGGGTGTGCAGAAGGGCTTCTCCTCGATTAGTGTACCTTGGGAAATACACTGGTAAATCAATATCCTGGTTAAGGGTGAGCTGAAACCACCTTGGCAAAAACTTTGGGTTTGTCCTTAGGGTTATCCTGTCCTGATGGAAAGCAAATAAGGCTCTTAGCACATAAGAGCATTGCAATTCAAGGATCCTTCTCGCCGAGTAACAGCAACTAAAATAACGTTTTCCAAGAGAAGCGTGGCTGCAATCCGCGCTGGTTCAAAGGTGGCGGCGTAAGCTTCTCAGAACCCGAAAAAGTAGGTCAAGGAGAACCTGGATCCTTGATGGGCGAGCCTAAGGTGGAGGACTCCCTTAAAAGGCACGAGTAGTGTTCAGCAAGGCCACTGTCCGATGGCCTACTGGGGCATGGTAAGCAGAAATTGCAAAGGTGCACTTTAATCGAGGAAGTAAGCCAGTCCGGAATGGAAAAGGGAAAGCAGGTAGTCCAGAACAAGCTTTTGGGACAGTAACGGCAAAAAAACCGGCCCTGGGCCCCACAAACAATCTATGCCATTTCATGGCGTCGCTGCCAGTTTCTGGTGGCAGAAGTACATCTGCCACTTCTTGAGACCCGTATCGCATCATGGCTATGTCTGTCTCTAGAAGCCAAGCGTGCAGGTTCAATGAACGCAAGTCTGGGTGGACCAATGAACCCGCCTCCCAAGACAATAGATGAAGCTCATTGGCAAAGGAACTGGAGGTTCCTGGGATAAGCTGGTGCAGAAGAGGGAACCAAATTGTCTGGGCCAGAAAGGCGTGATCAAAATAGTGTCAGCTTGCTCCTACCAAAGTTTAAAGAGAACTCTCTGGATCACAGGGAAAAGGTGAAGGCATAGAGAATCTGCCCACCCAGGAGAGGGACAGCGTCTAGCCAGAAAGCACCAGGCCCTGGATCTAGCGAGCAAAAATTAGGCAGTTTGCGCTGGATGGGGAGACAGCGAAAAGGTCCAACTCTGGAGTGCCCATCTGTGAAACAGATCCTCTGCCACCTCCGGTAGAAAGTTCCCACTTTCGTGGACTCTGGCCTGGCCTAGCGCGACTCAGATGGTCTCAGGCGGTGTTGTCCACCCGGGACATGTACTGCAATTAGGTTTGCGCCCGTGTTGCAATATCCACTCCCACACTCTCATGGCCTCCTGCAAAGTGGGTAGGGGTGAGTGCCTCCTTGTTTGTTGTGGTAATACATCACATGTATTGTCTGTCTGTAACAGGAAGTGCCTGGTGGGATCTCCGACTGGAAGGCTTGCAGAGTGTAAGGACTGCCCTCATTTCCAAAATGTTGATGTGGAGATGAGACTCCTGGGCTGTCAAAGGCCCTGAGACCGAACACCGTCCAGGTGTGCTCCCCACCAGCCCAGGGCGTCTGTGGAGAGATATCACAGTTGGAGACGGTGCTATGAGGAACCCCTGGGAGAGGTACCTGGGTCTAGCCACCATTGCCAATCCCGAATCACGGCATTCGTGATTAGAATTGGCAGCTGCAGAATCGTTCCATTACCCTTAGCATCCACTGGGTTACCCGCATGTGGAGCGTGCCAGCAGGACTGTTGCAATAGCGCGCAGTCATGTGTCCGAGCAGGCCGAAGGACCCAGATCTAGCGGAGACGATCTTCACCAACAGGTCCCTGATGGGAAGAAAGCTTTCCCTCCGACGGTGTCCAGGAACTGCTCTATAAACTGCGGTTTCTGGGACAGCACCAGGAGTGACTTCCGGTGATGAGAATACCCAGTGGTTGAAAAAGGGACTGAATGCAGTGAATGGCGTCATCAGTGCCTCCCTGGAGGGTGCCATGAGAAGCCAGTGCGTCAGGTATGGGAACATGTAGTGGCCTTTTCTCCTCAGGCGCCACTACGACCGCCATGCACCAGAAACACGCAGGTGCCGATGACAGCCCGAAGGGAAGAGCCGGAACGGATAATGGCGGCTCTGAACCTGAAGTGCTGGAACCTCCGCGAGCTTGAGCAATGGGAATGTGCAGGTACGCCCCTGCATATCCAAAGACGCCAGAAAAGCCCATCGCTTCAGCATGGGAATCAGGCTCGGAAGGGTCACCATGCAGAAGCGCTTGTAAATGACCGACAGGTTGATGTCGCTGAGGTCCAGTATTGGACAGAGTCCCCCGTTTTGCGTTGGGAAGAAGTGAGAATAGTACCCTAGTCCTCTGGAACATGCTCTAAGGCTTCTTCTTCCAGAAGTGTGAGCACCTCCTGCTGTAAGAGCAGGGCATACTGACCGAATATCGGGAAAGCAGGGAGGTCTTGTGGGTAGACTGCCTACAAATTCTATATAGTGGCCTTTTGACCAATTGCAGAACCCACCTGTTGGTGGTGATAGACTGCCACCCTGGCAAGTGGCGTACGTCACGCACTCCGACTTTCTGATCCCGCTGAACCTGGGGGCCGGAAGGAGTCATGCTGTCAGCAGCGTTCGATCCGCAGGCTGTGCCGACTTTGCAAATCGCCTCTGCCTGGGGATGACTTGCCTGGGCTGCGGGTGATAGTGCCCTCTGCTATTGCGGAACATGGCTGGTATCTTTGTGGCCAGCCACAAAGCGGCTCTGGTTCCTATGAAAGGAACTGGGCGAGACATGTACACATCTGACTGCCTTCCTGCGTCCTGAAGTTTGCTCATCACCTTCTCGGGCTCACCAAATAGAACCTCGCTGTTGCAAGGGGCGTCCAAGATGTTCTTCTGGAGCGTCGAGGTAAACTTCGAGGACGAGGCCAAAGTGTCTCCGGAGACACCGGCTGATGCTGCAGCTCTGGCTGAAGAGTCCCAGAGAATCATATCCGGCTCTGAGCACCTGGGTCCCCACCTCCGAACCCATGCGGAGGAGGTTCAAAACTCCTCCTTTTGGTCACCATCGGGCATCTTCTCGACCAGGTCCTGTCCCTGTTCAAGTGCGTTCTGGAATTGAACCATGTGAGTGAAATAATTCAGTGAGCCTGAAGGCAGAAGTCACAGCCACGTTCACGTGCACCTACCAGGACATCCAATTGCTTGGATTCCTGGTCCGTGGCTGTGTGCTCAAATGCTGAGGTCTTTGTGACCGGTCATGCGGAGCAGTGATGACCAGGAGTCAGCCAGAGGATGGTTCGGTCAGATACTGGTCCTCCCTAGGGGCCTTGTAAGCGGTCAGCCTTCTTCGGCACTGCTGGAGTGGAATCGCGGGACGTTTCCAGGCAGCCTTGGTGACGTCCAGAAGGTATCCACCAAGGCAGCACTACCACAGGCTCGGTCTTTCTGCCAAAGGTAGCGGGCAAGGAGTTGTCTCTCGGGGTCAGCTCTTCAGCATCCCACCCATATTCTCCTGTATGTGCTCTCATGATCTCCGACAAGAGGGATCATCCGGAGACCTAGGTAGGTTGTGTGGGTCCAGAGAGGGAATGCTGATGGGAGAAGGAGATCTGGAGCACCCTGAGGTGTCAGATCTAGAATCCTCCCAGACAGGGTGTGCAGGGTGCGTCTGGGTCTCTTAGGACTGGGTGACCCTGAGGTGGATCTGGAGGAGGTCTTCTCCTGTCTGAGAATCTGCCCTGAGGAGGTGGTGTTTGCTCCTTGGGGTTGGCGACCGTCCTACAGGCCCCTTGGGGGAGGGAGGCATAGGCGGTGAAGGAGTAGGAGGCGGTGGAGTCGAGTAGGAGGAGGCGATGTGGCGACCACATCTTTTCTGATGGTGTCACAAAAGGTAAAAGAGCTCGTTACCTCTGCCAAGTTCATGCACTGCACGGGCGGGCGCTGGGGTCGGGCCCCGAGGGTCTCCGCTCGGGAAGGTTCCGTGGGAGCCAAGCGTCTCGGTGTCACCCGCCTGGTCTTCAGGCTGTGTGGTATTCCTCTGTGAGTCCTTCCGACCGCATCAGCCGACAGATGCCAGTCCTCCTCTGGGGTAGCCGGTCAGTCCCTGGCCGACACCCCGGAGGCGACGCCTGACCGGGCGAGTGTTCGGTGTCGCCAGCCCTGGGAGCCAGTGATGCTTGGGCCGACGCCGGGTGGGCAGATGTTGGGTCCGATGTCCGCTTGAGGGACGCCAGGTCCTTGGTCTTCGAAGAACCGGGTCCAACCCGCGAGGCTGGAAAACCGACCCGCGTCGGATTCCCACAGGCGGAAGATTTGTGGCACTCCCCAGACTTCGACGAGGCCTTAGATGGAGTGGAAGATGCGACGGCCTGGAAGTCTTCAAGGGCTGCAGAGAAGAGGAGCCATTGGAGGATCTGACCTGACTTTAAGGTAGGCAAGCAATGTATAGGGAGAGACATCACCAGCAGAAAACAGGAAGTTGTTATCCCTCTGTACAGACAGTTGGAGCGACAATCTGGAGCACAGCTGCCTAGTTCTGTAGACCCCATCTCCACAAGGGCATAGACAGGATGGAGGCAATCCAGAGAAGAGCAACTAAAATGGTGTAGGGTCTGCAAGAGAAACCATATGAGAAGAGACTACAGGAGTTTAATATGTATACCCTTGTGGAAAGGAGGGAGGGGAACATTATAGAAACTTTTAAGTACTCAGTGGAATCAACGAAGTCCAAGAGGGTAGCATCTTTCAGAAAGATGTGCAAGAACAAGGGACACAATCTGAAGACACAGGCTCAGGGGCAATGTGAGGAAGTTTTTTTTTTTTTTTTTACCCCAGAGGGTGGTGGATTCATGGAACAGCCTTCCTGAGGAGGTTGTGGGGTCCAAATCTGTGGGAGAATTCAAGAATGCATGGGACAGACATAAAGCAATTCTTGTGGTGGGTAGGAAGAAATAGGCTGTTGATTAACTAGGATCTGCAGCTTATCCTGTAGCTAGGGATATGGGCAGACTAGGTGGTGTAAGCAGTCCTTATCTGCCGTCAAAGTCTATGTTTCTATGCGTGAAGACAGTAAGGGGGCTGGGGAGAGAGTTCTGGGATGCACAGGGAGGCTTTGCCTGCAGAAAGCATAAGTTGTTATCCCTCTATACAGACCGTTGGTGAAACCCCATCTCTGCAAGGTCATAAACAGGATGGAGGCAGTCAGAGGAGGGCAACCAAAGTGGTGTAGGGTCTGCACCAGAAGCCAAAGAAGACACTAAAGAGCATAATATGTATACCCTTGAGGAAAGGAGGGAGGGTGGGGCATATAGAAACTTTCAAGTACCTCAAGGGAATCAAAGTCCAAAAGGGTAGCATATTTCAGAAAAAGATGTGCAAGAAGAAAAAATTACTCACCTTAGTAATTGTGTTTCTTCTAATGGAATCTTGCTGTATTCTGACTTACTGCAGTTAGCACAGCACTGAACTGCTCCAGAGAGAAAGAGGTAAATTCTATGCAGTGCATAGAGCGTTGAGCTTGAGCTCGGTTCAAACCTCCATCTGCTGCACTTCAAAGTGTAACAGTCAATTTCTGAGCTAATACTAAACCCCACTGTGTGGAAATTGTAAAATTTTACTAGCAAATGCAAACATACATTTTGGATCCTACAAAGACTCAAGTCAAAATCCAAAATGAAAACCAGGTAGTGAACACTTACGACTAAACATAAACCAGTCCCCTCTAAAGGAAGGAGTGCCCAAATGCACCCCTGAGGTGCAACACTCATGCCTGCCAGCCCACATCCCAAAACCAGGTTCTGAGAGGGAAGCAGGAGGAGGTCAGAATACAGCAAGACTCCATTAGAAAAAACAATTACTAAGGTGAGTAATTTTTTCTTCAAACAACATGAAGTCTCGCTGTATTCCGACTTACTCAGACTACCAAGCAGTATCTCCATGGAGGAGGGATTCAAACCTATCTTAGGAATAGGCTCTGCAGTACTGCTGTAACAAACCTAGCATCACTCTAGCCACAACTGTCAGAGGTAATGCTTGGTGATGTGGACCGTTTTCAGGTGGCTGCTTTTACAAAACTCTAGCAGGGGAATATCCTGGCAGCAGCACTCTAGTCGAATGAGCACTCAGGCCTGAGAGTGGTATTCTGCCTATTTTTTATAGCAGAATTGTATACAAGAGACAATCCACCTGGCAATAGTTCTCTTAGTAGCAGGTCTGCCTTTCCCACCTCCCCATAAGTGAGGAACAACAGGAGGATTCAAACCTGTGCGCCTTAGTACACTCAATGTAGTAGCTAAGGTCCTCTTAACATCTAAACTGTGTAATCTTCTCTCTCCTGAAGAAAAATGTTCAGTGAAAGAGACAGGGAGACATGGATTGGTTCAAATGAAATCAAACCACTTTGGGTAAGAACCTCCTATTGGTTTTAAGGACCACCTTATCTCTAGGGAATGAAATGAAATCAGGCTCCACTGACAACTAGTAATTCACTGATACGCCTGGCAGAGGTAATGGCTACCAGGAACACAGTTTTCCAAGTCCAAGTACTTAAACTCTGCTGAACACAAAGGCTCAAAGGGAGGTTGCATAAATTAAGCAATGCAAATATTAAGGTCCCAAGCATGAGTAGGATCTTTAAACCTGGGGGGGCCATTGGTATGAAGCAATCCCTGAAACATTTACAGAAAACAGGATGGGATACCAATGAGGAGGGCTCTCCCACTGACAGAAAAGCAGAAACAGCTGTCAAGTGTATCCTGAGGGTAGCTCATCTGAGGCCTAGGCCATTAAGACAAACCATGTAATCCAGACCTGTAGACAATTCAGCAGTGTTTGGAGATGTGAGAACACAAATACTAAATCTTTTCCATCTGAGTTATATATTTTTCTGGTGGCAGGTTTTGAGAGGCTTTGAGAGTATCCAGAACCCCATGAGACAGATGCAAATTTGCATACTCTAACTGTTCAAAGCCATGCCTTGAAATTGAGAGACCAAAGGTTGGGATACCAAATCTTCTCCTGAGAGATGGTTAACAGATTGTGATTTCTGGGAAGAGACAGGGAAGACCGACTGTTAGGAGATTGTGACCTTATCTTGACCAGGGACCTTGAACAAGTAGAGGAAAGGAGGAAGGCATACAGAAAAAAAAATTACTCACCATAGTAATGTTGTTTCTTCTAATGAAGTCTTGCTATATTATGACATATGCAGTATAACCCCAGGTTAGAACTGCTCGAGGTGAAAGAGTTAACTTTCCATGCAGGGGCATGGAATCTTGAGCGAGCTCGGTTGAACACTCTGTTGTAGCTCAAACTTAAACTGTCAGATCTTACTGAGCAAAAACTCTAAGGTTCTGTGTGGGCCAGTAAACCTACACTAGCCACTGGCTACTAACTACAAAAACACATTTTTGTTCTTGATCCCAAAACAAAGACTCAAGTCGAGGATTCAAGAAAGAAAAATAAGCATAACACCTAAGCACCCTAGAAAGGGTGAAAATAAAGTGGGCATCAATGCACTGCACTCACATCCCAAAAATAGAGGTTCTGAGAGGGCAGGCTGGGGGGTCATAATATAGCAAGACTCCATTAGAAAAACATTACTAAGGTGAGTAATTTTTCTTCAAACAACATGAAGTCTTGCTATATTATGACATATCTGAATACACAGCAGTACCTCCATGGAGGACAGAACCTACTTGGAAATGGGTTCTGAAGCACAGCTGTGCCAAATCGAGCATCACTCCTAGCCTGGATATCCAGGGAGTAATGCTTAGTGAAAGTGTGAACTGTTTTCCAGGTAGCTGTGACATATCCTAGGATAGGGATGTCCCTGGCAGCAACCAGAGGCTAGCTGTACCTCTGGTAGAGTGAGCCCTCAGGCCTGAGGGAGGAACCTTACCCAGTTTTCATAGCTGAATTGGATACAAGAGAATCCACCTGGCAATGGATCTTTTAGTGGCAGGTTTCCTTTACCAACCTCACCATAAGTGAGGAACAATTGGAGGGATTACAGCCTGTGACCCTTGATCACGTTCTATACAGTAACTAAGAGCTCTTTTGACATCTAAACTGTGCAATCTCTTCTCACCAGAGGAGGAATGGTCAGTGAAGTACACAGGAAGAGACATGGATTGATTAAGGTGAAAGTCTGACACCACCTTAGGGCAAAAACTTTCTATTAGTCCTGAGGACCACCTTATCTCTATGAAAGGAGATAAAATCAGGCTCCACTGACAAAGCTTGTAGCTCACTTATGCGCCTGGCAGAGGTGATGGCTACCAAACACAGTTTTCCAAGTCAAGTACTTAAGCTCTGCTGAAGACAATGGCTCAAAGGTGGTTGCATAAGCTGAGCGATGCAAATATTAAGATCCCAAGCAGGGGCAGGGTCCCTGAGCAGAGGTTGGTGTGAACAACCCTTTAAAAACGGAGAACACAGGGTGAGCTGATAAAGAGGGCTTACCTGCTGATAAGACAGACACAGCTGCCAAGTGCACTTTTAGGATAGCTGGTCTCAGCCCAAGGAATTCAAATGACCAAATAATCCAGGATCGTGGGAACACCAGCAGATTCTGGGAAATATCTTTACCAGCACACCATGGAAAAATCTCTTCCATTTTGAATTATAGGTAGCCCTGGTGCAAGGCTTCCTAGAGGCCTTCAATATATCCAATACACCTTGGGAAAGTGTAGGTCAACAAACTAACTCTTAAGAGCCATGCCTTGAGATTGAGAGATTTGAGGTTCGGATACCAAACTCTCCCTGGGCACAGGTTAACAGGTTGTGATTCCTGGGAAGACATGGGGAGGGTGGACTGCTAAGGACATGAGGGAGTGGGTACCAGGCTGCCTGGCCCAATCTGGAGCAATCAGGATCATCTTGCAGGATTGAGATCTGATTCTGACTAGCACTTTGAAAAGAAGGCGGAAGGGGAAAAAAGCATAGAAAACTGCCTTCCCAACTGAGAAGAAGGCATCCAGAGGGACTGAGCCCAACACTGGGGCCTGCAGCAAAAAAAGGGGAAGTTGGTGATTGTCTGGGGCTGCAAGAGATCTATTTGAAGGGTGCCCCATCTGGCAAACTCTACCTCCAGTACTGGGGTCCAAGTGCTTAAGTGATGGCCATGGGAAATCCTGCTGAGAAGCATCCGCTAGGACATTGTCTTTGCCTGGAGGTGAACTGCCGTAAGGGAGGCGTTCAGAGAATAAGCCAGAGACCACAACTTCATTGCTTGATTGCACAAGGCCACAGACCGGGTACTGCCCTACTTGATGTGTACCACATTGTAGTGGTGTTGTCTGTTCTGACCTGTACACTTTGTTCTGAACAGATGCAGAAAAAACCTGAAGTGCTAGAAAAACAGCTCTGAGTTCCAACAGATTGATGTGGAGCATAGATTCCTGAGGATCACAATCCCTGGGTGGTGAGTTCGCCCATGTGAGCTCCCCATCCCAAGAGGGCGCATCTGTAGTAAGGGTCAAGGGTGAGATTGAGGATGAAAGGAACCCGTCTCAGATTGCTCTGATACTGCCACCACTGCAGGCCTGGATCAGGGTTGAGTTACTGGGATCAATTTGGTTAGAGGATCTCTCCTTTGAGACCAGAAGGCTCTCAAATGGAACTGAATGTCCCTCATCTGAAATCTTGCTCCTTGCACTACAGCTGTGGAAGCAGCCATGTGCCCTAGGAGCTGTAGAAAGTGCCTTGCTGGTCGAGACCTGCAAGAGTGAAGGAGGCCAGAGCCACAGGGTCTTTACTCTTTCCAGAGGAAGGAAAGCTCTGGCCTGCTTTGTGTCAGTTCTGCGCCTATGAAGGTAAGTAGCTGAACAGGTTCTAGAACTGACTTTGGAAGATTGAGAGAAACCTGGAGATGTAAGCAGCTGCTGGGTAACCTGAAGGTGTGATTTGACTTGGTCTGGAGACTGACCCACTATGAGCCACTCGTCCAGGTAAGGAAAGATGGCAATCTTTGCCTTCTTAAGTGAGCAACTACTACTGCCAGGCATTTTGTGAATACCCTTGGGGCAGAGGTGAGGCCGAGGCATTGCTCTGAACTGGTAATGGCCTGAGGCAGTTCAATCCGAGGTACTTTCGGTGGGAGCTTCTGATGAGAACATGGAAGTAGGCATCCTTGAGGTCCAGGGGCGCTAGCCAGTCCCTGGCCTTAGGAGGTAAAATAATTCCCCAGAGTCACCATTTTGAATTTTGGTTTAAAAAGGTGCTTGTTTAGGTATCTTAGATCCAGGATGGGCCGCCATTCTCCTGTCTTTTGGGGTAAGGAAGTACCTGGAGTACAGTCCTTTGCCCTGGTGTAAGGGAGGAACCCTTTCTACAGCTCTGAGAGCCAGGAGGTTGAGACTTCTGTTTTCCAAAGCAAGCCCTCTATAATGGTTTGCAGGTGGAAGGATCTGGTTCTCATCTTTGGAAATTTTTGAGGCTGAACAGTCCCCATGGCTACTACTTCCAGGACCTACTTGTCTGATGTTAAAGACTCCCAGTCCTGCAGAAGTAAGCCAGCCTGCCCCAGGTAATGGAGAATCAGCCCTGAGCATCCCATCAGGGTGCCTGTTTGGCAGGGGCTTTTGGCTGAGGGGTGGGGCAGGCCTGCTCGTACCAGTCTGCCTCTCCTCTGAAGAACCCCTCTGGGCACAAGCTGAGAGGAGGCCTGTGCTAGTAAAAGGCCTGCCCCTCCCTGAAAGCTGCCTCTGAGGTGGCTTGCCTCTCTTGGCCTGTGCACTCCTAAGTGGTCCTATACTCATCCATTTTCTTCATGTACTTCTCTGTCTGCTCCCCAAACAGAGAATTACCCACAACAGGAAAATCCATGGCCTTAGCCTGGGTATCCTGTGACAGGCTAATACACCTGAGCAGAGCCATTCTCTAAAAGCCACAGATGTAGCCATGACCCTTGAAGATACATCATTAGAGTCCACTGCAACATGGAATTGCACCTTGGATGCCTCAATACCATCAGCAGCCACCTGTTCCAGCTCCTTGGCAAGCTGGCCAGGAACCTGTTCGCTAAAGCCATAACAGTATCCCATCTGGATTTCTGGTATCTTGCAACATAGGCCATATAATTTGCCTGTGAGTCCCAAGGATGCTGCCATGTATTGTTTCTTTGCCATGGCATCAATCCTCCTGGAGTCCTTGTCGAGGGTGTGAAGCCAAGAGAATATTTGCCTTATCACAGGCTGCAGCCTGCACTACTAACATGGCTGCATTGCTGTGAAAGGAACTCCGTATCAGAGCCCGACAATGTGTACCTCCTGTCCATCTTTTTATCCACAGGAGATAAAGAATTAGGAGCTTTTAAAATTTTTATTGTCCGTTTCCTAAAAGATTATGTAAAGGAATAGACAATCTCCTGGACTCTGGGATATCCATCATTTCCACATAGTCAGGCTCCTCCTGTTCATCCACAGCTTCTTCCAAAGGAAGCTGGAGGTTTCAGCAACTTTTATAAAACAGAAAATGAAGAAGGACTCAGAAAGCCTAGGGGAGACACTCCTGAAGGTCTGTCTGGGAGATGTCCGGTTCAATGGGCACATCCAGACTTTCAAAATCACAGTCACTCTTATAATCCTCCTCCCGTTCATAAAATTCCTCTATATCATATTCTTGAACCGGTGGAACCGGCTGAACCCGACCGTTTACCTGATGGTGCCGGTTCGGACGGAACCGAGGAAAGCGACTGGACAATTTGGATCACTTTGGCCATCTCTGCAGCGGTTGGAGAGGAAATTGTGGCTCCACACCTGCTGATTTTCTAGTCCTCTTTGCTGGAACTGGCTCCTCAGAGTCAGCTCTCGTTTGCCCGAGGAAGTATCGCCCTGGTCAGAGGCACTCCCTCCCGGGGTTGGCACCGACCGGGCTGGCCATCCGGTCAGCGGACTTTTGGCCTCTCGCTCCCCGAGCCTACCAACTCTCTTATCCAGGGTAGCTGCAGGAAATTCTTGCAAATCTGGCAGTCTGCATTGAGGTGGTCAAACCCCAGACAATAAACACATGTGTGTGTGTGGTCAGCCTTGGCAAAGGCTTCCCCAGACACTACAGTGCTGAAACCCAGTGGGCCCGGTTTTTCTTTTGAGTTTCTCAGACATAATGCCAGCCTAACCAAAACTTGCCCTTTTCCGCAAATCGCCAAGCAAGACACCCTTATCGGTTCCCAACCGTGTCAAGGGTCATGGAAAACCGTAATGAAATCTTTTTTTTTTTTTTTTTAAGAACCGATAAGAACTGGGAACCGCACTCTAAATGTAATTTAATCAAGTTTTAACAACCACCTGATCGGTTCAAACCAACCGATAGTTTGCAAGTTCCACACAGAGAATGTAAAACCTATCTATTACTTACGATACCACAGACAGAGCTTGAACCGACCGGTTGCAGTTAAAACACAAATGCGTTTAAATAACCAGAAATAACACTTTTAACGACAAAATGAACCGAGCAGAAGGAGGAGGAATCTCCGGAGCGACTGTTCAGTGAGGCAGAGTAAAGAATCTGACAGTTTCAGTTTGAAGAACGACAGTATTTTCAACCGACCTGCGCTCAAGATTCCATGCCTGGCATGGAAGTTAACTCTTTCACCTCGGAGCAGTTCTAAGGCTGGGACAAACTGCATATGTCATAATATAGCAAGACTTCATGTTGTTTGAAGGTCGCCCATGTGAGCTCCCACCCCAAGAGGGATGCATCCGTAGTAAGGGTCAAGGAATGAGACTGAGGAGTGAAGGGAACCCCTTCTCAGATTGTTCTGATCCTGCCACCATTGAAGGCCTGGATCAGGGTTCGAATCACTGGAATCAATTTGGTTAGGGATCTGTCCTTTGAGACCAAAAGGCTCTCAAATGGAACTGAATGTCCCTCATCTGAAATCTCGCTCCTGCACTACTGCTGTAGAAGCAGCCATGTGCCCCAGGAGCTGTAGAAAATGCCTTGCTGGTCGAGAGACCTGCAGGGTGAAAGAAGAGGCCAGAGACACCAGGGTCTTTACTCTTTCCAGAGGAAGAAAGCTCTGGCCTGCTTTGTGTCCAGTTCTGCGCCTATGAAGGTAAGTAGCTGAACAGGTTCTAGAACTGACTTTGGAAGATTGAGAAGAAAACCTAGAGATGTAAGCAGCTGCTGGGTAACCTGAAGGTGTGATTTGACTTGGTCTGGAGACTGACCCACTATGAGCCACTGTCCAGGTAAGGAAAGATGGCAATCTTTTGCCTTTAAGTGAGCAACTGCTACTGCCAGGCATTTTGTGAATACCTTTGGGGCAGAGGTGAGGTCAAGGGCATTGCTCTGAACTGGTAATGGCCTGAGGGCAGTTGAATCTGAGGTACTTTCGATGGGAGCTTCTGATGAGAACATGGAAGTAGGCATCCTTGAGGTCCAGGGAGGCTAGCCAGTCCCTGGCCTTAGAGAGGTAAAATAATCCCCAGGGTCACCATTTTGAACTTAGGTTTTAAAAGGTGCTTGTTTAGATACCCGAGATCCAGGATGGGCCACCATTCTCCTGTCTTTTTGGGGTAAGGAAGTACCTGGAGTACAACCATTTGCCCTGGTGTATGGGTGGAACCTTTTCCACGGCTCAGAGCCAGGAGGGAAGAAACTTCTGCTTCCAGGGCAAGTGCCTCTGATGGGTTTGCAGGTGGAAAAGACCTGGCTCTCATCTTGGAAATTTTTGAAGCAGAGAAACAGTCCTGGCTTACTACTTCCAGGACCCACTTGTCTGATGTTAAAGACTTCCAGTCCTGGACAAAGTAAGCCAGCCTGCCCCCTACGGTAGTGGAGAATCAGCCTGGCCACCCCATCAGGGAGCCTGTTTTGCAGGGCTTTGGGTTGAGGGGTAGAAGCAGGCTTACTAGAAACCCTTCTGCCCCTTCCTCTAAAGACCCCCTCTGAGCATAAGCAGAAGAGGAGGCATGGGCTTGGTAAAAGGCGTATGAAAAGGCCTGCCCCTGACATGCTGCCTTTGAGGAGTGACTTGCCTTTCTTTGGCCTGTGCACTCCTATAGGTGGTCCTATACTCATCCATTTTCTTCATATAATTCTCTGTCTGCTCCCAAACAGAGAATTTCCCTAACAGGAAAATCCATAGCCTTAGACTGGGTATCCTGTGACAGGGCAGTACATCTGAGCCAGGCCATTCTGCGAAGAGACAGATGTAGCCATGACTCTTGATGAATCATCATTAGAGTCTACTGCAGCATGAAACTGCACCTTGGATGCCTCAATACCATCCAGACCACCTGCTCCAGCTCCGGCAAGCTGGTCAGGGGCCCGTTTTGCTAGGGCCAGGGCAGTATCCCACCTGGATTTCTGGTACCTAGCTGCATAAGCCATATAATTTGCCTGTCTGAGTCCCAAACATGCTGCCATGTACTGTTTCTTTGCCATGGCATCCATCCTCCTGGAATGCTTTTCAGGAGGGTGAGAAACTAGAGGAATATTAGCCTTGTCACAGGCTGCAGCCTGCACTACCCCCACATGGCTGCACTGCTGGGATAGGAACTCCGTATCAGAGCCTGATAAAGCATACCTCTTGTCCATCCTTTTATCCACAGGAGAATAGAATGAGGAGTTTTCAGAATTTTTACTGTGTTTCCTAAAAGATTTGTGCAAGGAATAGACAGTCTCCTAGACTCTGGAATATCCATCATTTCCACAAAATCAGGCTCTTCTTGATCATCAACAGCTTCCTCAACAGGGAGTTGCAGAGTCTCTGCAACTTTCCTGTAAAACAAAAATGAGAAGGGACTCAGATAGCCTGGGAGGACACTCCTGAGGGTCTGTCTGGAGAGATGTCCGGTTCAATGGGCACATCAGACTTTCAAAATCCACTCACTCTCCATACCCCTCCTCCGGTTCATAAAAATCCTCAAAATCATAATCTTGAACCAGGGAACCGTCCAAGCAGAGCGCTTCCTAATGGTGTCAGGTTCGACGGAACTGGGGAAAGAGACTGGACAATTTGAATAGCTTTGGCTATTTCCTCAGCGTTGGAGAAAGAACTTTTGGCCTAAACTAGCTGACCTTCTAGTCCTTTAGTTGGAACGGCTCCTCAGAGCTGGATCTTCGTTGCCGAGTATCGCCCTGGTCAGAGGGCACTCCCTCAGGCCGGTTGGAACCGAACCGGCTGGCCATCGGGTCAGCGGACCTTTGGCCTCCTTTCCTGAGCCTACCAACTCTTTTCCATGGTGGCAACAGGAAAATTCTTACAAATCTGGCAGTCTGCATTGGGTGGTCAAACCCAGACAATATACACAAGTGGTGTGTGGGTCAGCCTTAGCAAAGGCTTCCCCACAGAGGCCACAGTGCTGAAACCAGTGGGTCGGTTTTCTTCGAGTTTCTCAGACATAGTGCCAGCCTAACAAAACTTGCCCGTTAATGGCAATCCGCCAAGCAAGACTTATCGGTTCCCAACCGTGTCACGGGTCGTGGAAAACGTAATAAAATCAGTTTTTTTTTTTTTTAGAACCGATAAGAACCAGGAACCGCACTTTAAAGGACTAGAAAGTAATTTTAAACCCAATCTGATCGGTTCAAACCGAACCTAAAAAGACGTTTACAAGTTCCACACAGAAGAAAATAAACAAAAGCCTATCTATTGCCCACAATACCACAGACAGAGCTTGAACCCGGCGATTGCAGTTAAATTTGGTAAAATAAACCAAGAATTACACTTTAAAACCAACAACGAACTGAGCAGCAGGAGGAATCTCCGAGCGACTGTTCAGTGGTGGAATAAAGAATCTGACAGTTTAAGTTTGAGCTACAACAGACAGAGTGCTCAACGAGCTCACGCTCAAGATTCCATGCCCTGCATGGAAAGTTAACTCTTTCACCTCCGGAGCAGTTCTAACCTGGGTTATACTGCATATATCATAATCAGGGCCCCTGGTGTTCTCTGACAGAATTTTCTGATTTCTAAGGGCAGGGCTCCTTGACTTCATGGCAGCATTTTCTGATTTCTGAGGCATGATTATTCATTTCTCTGGCAGAATGCAGTCCTGTCATTGGCTAAATATGATGTGATGTCATCGATGACATCATATGCTGAACATAGAGGAGGGGCTTCAGGATAAATGAGGTGGGAAAGAAAGCCTGATACTATGGAAAAACAGTATATTTATATGAAAATTCACCAAAAACAAACAATGAATTCTAAGCACTATATATATTCTGCGGCATGATGTAAATTCTCTGACAAATTCCATAACATAAAATTCCAGGAACATGATCATAATATAGCAAGACTTCATGTTTGAAATTTCCTTCCCAATCCAGAATCAGAGCATCCACATGGACTAAGCCCAAGACTGGGGTCTGCAACAAAAGAAAGGAAGCTGCTGATGTCCCCAGGTGGGATCCCCACCCAGGAGAGAAGCTTCTGTGGTTAGAACTACAGAATGAGAATGAGTGATTAATGGGACTCCTTGCCTGAGATTGTCCTGATCCTGCCACCACTGAAGGGCCTGGATAAGGGTCTGAGTTACTGGAACAAGTTTGGTTAGAGGATCTTTTCTGCGACCAAAAGCCCTCAGGTGAAACTGGATGTCCTTCATCTGAAATCTGGCCCTTGAACCACTGCAGTAGAAGCTGAAGAAAGTGCCTTGCTGGTCGAGAAACCAGAAGGTGGAAGGAGGAAGCCAGCTCTATGATGGCCTTACTCTTTCCAGGGTAGAAAAGCTCTTGCTTTGACATTCTCCAGCTGTACCCCTATGAAAGTGAGAAGCTGTACTGGCTCGAGAACAGACTTGGGAAGATTGAGAAGAAATCCTGAGAAGTTATCACTTGCAGATCTGACCTGACTTGGTCTGGAAACTGACCCACAATGAGCCAACCGTCCAGGTATGGGAATATGGAGATATTTTCTCCTAGAAGGCCACTACTACTGCTAGGCATTTTGTAAACATCCTTGGAGCTGATGTTAGGCCAAAGGGCATTGCTTTGAACTGGTAATGGCCTGAAGGCAATTCAATCAGAGGTACTTTCTGTGGGAGCACCTGATGGGAATGTGAAAATAGGCATCTTTTAGGTCCAGGAGGCTAGCCAGTCCCCTGGCCTTAGAGGGAAGGATTATTCCCAGAGTCACCATTTTGAACTTTGGTTTTAAAAGATGTTTGTTCAGGTATCTTAAGTCTAGGATGGGCAGCCATTCCCATCTTTTTGGGAAGAAGTACCTGGAGTACAGACCTTTGCCCTGTATATTGCAGGAACTCTCCATGGCCCTTAAGGCCAGCAGAGACAAAACAGCTGCCTCTAGGGCAATGGTTTTGGAGATGCTTGCAGGTGGAAAAGATCTAGCTCTCAGCTTGAGAAATTTGTTAAAGCGGAGAACCAGTCCATGGGCTTACTACCTCCAGGACCCACTTGTTTGAGGTAACAGACTTCCAGTCCTGGAAGTAGTAAGCCAGCCTGCCTCCTACAGGAATTAGGGACTCTGCCAGGCTGACACATCAGGGTGTCTGCTTGGCAGGAGCTTTAGGCAGAGGAGTGGATGCAGCCCTGCTCATCCCCTTCTGCCTCTCCTCTGAAGAACCCCTCTGAGAAAAGGGAGGCCGCTGTGCTTGGTAGAAAGCCCTATGAAATGCGTGCCCTGCCTCTAGCCTGCTGCCTTTGAGGAGTTGCCTGCCTTTCCTTGGCTTGGCACCCTGTAGGTGGTCCTATATTCGTCCATCTTTCATGTAATTCTCTGTCTGCTCCCCAAACAAAGATTACCCACCACAGGAAATCCATGGCCTTAGCCAGGGTGTCCTGTGAAGCTAGTACATCTGAGCCAAGCCATCCTCTGAAGAGCCACAGATGTAGCCATGACTCATGATAACATCACTGGAGTCCACAGCAGCATGAAATTGGATCTTTGATGCCTCAATCCCATTGCAACTACCTCCTCCAGCTCCCTGGCCAGCTGAGGGAGGCCTGCTAGCCAGTGCCAGTACAGTGTCCCACCTGGACTTCTGGTACCTGGCTGTATGAGCCATGTAATTAGCCTGCTTGAGTCCCAAGCAGGATGCCATACTGCTTATTTGCCATGGCATCCAGCTTCCTGAAGAATGTTATCTGGGGTGTGAAGCCAAGGGTATGTTGGCCTTCTCACAGGCTGCAGCCTACACAACCAAACATGGCTGCACTGCTGGTGCAAGTACTCCATACCTGAGCCTGACATGTACTCTTGTCCATCCTTCTGTCAACAGCAGGTAAAGAATTTTGTTTGTTTTTAACAATTTTGTATCTGTTTCCCAAAGGACTTATGAAGGAACAGACAACCTCTTGGACTCTGGGATATTCCTTTCAAGCGTAATCAGGCTCCTCTTGTTCCTCAACAGCTTCTTCTAAAGAGAGTTGGAGGGTTTCTGCCACTTTTCTGTAAAACAAAGTGGGAAGGGAAACACCAGAAGGCCTGTCGGGGAGATGTCCGATTCAATGGGCTCATCCAGACTCATCATCACCATCACCATCACCACCGACATAATCCTGAACTGGAGGAACGAGCGACTGCCAGAAGGCGTCGGTTTGAGTCGGAACCAGACGAGCGATTCAACAATCCTAATCGCTCAGGCAATCTTCTCGGCAGTCGGAACATGCGATTCTGGATCCGAATCTGCTGGATTTTCTTTCCTTTTCCACAGAACCGATCCTCGAATCGCTCTCCTTCTGGTTCGGCCGAAACCGACCCAGGCTAGCCATTCGGTCAGTGGACTTCTCGCCTCCTCCTCCCCAAGCCTGCCCAATCTCTCGTCTAGGGTGGATTTAGGAAATTTTACATAATTGGCAGTCTGAATAGGTGGTCAAACTCCAGACAATAAACACAGGTAGTATGGGATCAGCCTTAGCAAAGACTTCCCACTCACACTGCAGTGTTGAAACCCAATGGGCCAGTTTTTTCCTTTTGGGTTTCTCAGGCGTAGCCATCCTATCAAACAAACTTACCCTTTACTCTGCAAAAGCCAGGCAAGATCCCTATATCGGTTTCTAGCCGTGTTACGGGTATTTGGAAAAAAAAAATCCATAAGAAAAGTATTCTTTTAAACAGATAAGGACCGGTAACCGCATATTAAACCTGAAAACACACACACACACACACACACACACACACACACACACACACTAACCCGATTCAACCCGAACAGGGTTAAAAATTAACAATTACAATTTCTAAGTATCCTACAAATTCCACACCTATGTTATTACTGTACCACAGACCGAGATCTGAACAGAATTAGAAACGAAAGTATCGGTAAAACAGAAGACTTTAACCGACTGGTGAACCGTGAGCAGAGGAGAAATCTCCTGAGCGACTGTTCAGGTAGGCAGAGTAAAGAATCTGACAGTTACACTGTGAAGTGCAGCAGACAGAAGTTTGAACAGAGCTCAGCGTTCTATTCCCTGCATAGAATTTAACTCATTCCTCTCCGGAGCAGTTCAATGCAATGTCAGAATACAGCAAGACTTCATGTTGCTTGAACAAGGGCACAATTTGAAGATTTTGGGGAGCTCTGGGGCAATGAGAGGAAGCATTTAAAACAGTGGGGAATTAAAGAATGCATGGGACCGACATAAGACAATTATAGTGGGGAGCAGGAGGAAGTAGGCTGCTGGTTAACTAGGATCTGTAGCTTATCAATAGGTAGGGAAATGGGCAGACTGTGTGGGCTAAGCAGTCCTTATTTGCAGTCAAAGTATATGTTTCTATGGGTCTGTTGTGCTCCACGAATGGGAGGCACCCTCTGCCTCTAGACTGATTTGAATGGTAGAGGAAGTGGGTAGACTTGATGGCCTTGCCAGAGACTTGTAAGTTGTTAATGTTCTGGACATCAAGGTCAAACAGCTTAGTGCTGTTAAAGGGGCACTAGTACCTTTTGCTGGACATCAGCAGCAAATCCGAAACCCTCAGCCATGAGTGCCTACATAGGCATATGCCTGAGCCGGCAGCTCTGGCAATGGTATCCAGCCATGTCGCAGATGGCCCGAGGATGTGTTTACTAACAAACTCAGTGGCCTGGAGGTGCTGGGGCAGCTCTTGTTTGTGTACCTCCTCTGGAAGGACCTGTGAAAGAGGGCATTAAGCACCTTTTGCTGGACATCAGCAGCAAACCCAGAAACCCTCCGTCATATGCGCCTGTAGGTATATGCCCATGGCAGCAGCTCTGGCAATGGTATCAGCCATGTCAGAGGGCCCTGAGGAAGTGTTTACCAACATTCTTGGCAGCCTAGAGGTGCTGGAGCAGCTCTCGTTTTGTGTACTCTCTGGAAGGGCCTGTGCTGCAGCCCTGCCCTTTTCCAGTTGGCATTTTGGTACTTCACCATGTGAGGTAGTTTGCAATCCTCAAACCCACTGCTGAGAAAGCATATACTCTCTATCACCAGAGGTCGATTCTGAGAGACTCTTATCTGGAGGAAGGAGCTATGGTGCTAGGAACCTTGGACCGTCATGAGCTGCCTGAATAACCTAGTCTGTCTCAGGTTGGGCAGCATGAAAAATTACTCCCCTTAGTAATTATGTTCTTCTAATGGAGTCTTGCTGTATTCTGACACACTGCAGTGATCCCCAACCTTTAAACTGCCCGGAGAACAAAGAGTTAACTTTCTATGCAAAGCATAGAATGCTGAGCTCATGCTCGGTTGGAGTCTGTCTGGAGTGTTTCAAACTCAAACTGTCGGATTCGCACAGCCCAACTAACTACAAATTCTATGTGGAAATTGTAAAATTCCTGCTAGCCAACTGGCAGAAAAAGTTTTGGATTCCCAAGGAAGACTCAAGACACGAAACCAAAAACCAATCTAAATGAATAACAGAAATAAATCAACACCCAAACAGAAAGGAGGAGGTGTAAACAAAAAGCACCCCTAGGGTGCAACACTGTACCCGCATACCCACTTCGCAAAAACAGGTTCTGAGAGGGGAGGCAGTGAGGGAGGTCAGAATACAGCAAGACTCCATTAGAAGAAACAATTACTAAGGTGAGTAATTTTTCTTCAAAACAGAAGTCTTGCTGTATTCTCACATATAACAGACTACCAAGCAGTACCTCCATGGAGGGAGGGACAGAACCTACTTTGGGAATAGGCTCTGAAGCACTGCTGTGCCAAACCGAGCATCACTCCTAGCCTGGATCTCCAGAGAGTAATGCTTGGTAAAGGTATGGACTGTTTCCAGGTGGCTGCTTGACAAATTTCTAAGAGGGATATCCCTGGCAGCAGCCAGGGAAGCAGCTATACCTCTCGTGGAATGAGCCCTCAGGCCTGAGGGTGGAGTTTTTCCCAGTTTCTCATAGCAGAATTGTATACAACACAATTCACCTGGCAACAGATCTCTTGGTGGCAGTTGCCCTCCCACTTCTCCATAAGTGAGTAACAACTGGCGAGAGTCAAATCTGTGACCCTTGTGCGATCTATGTAGTAACTAAGAGGCTCTTTTAACATCTAAACTGTGTAGCCTCCTCTCTCCTAAGGAAGAATGATCAGTGAAGAAAACAGGAAGAGATACAGACTGGTTTAAATGGAAGTCTGAAACCACTTTGGGCAAGAACCTTCTATTGGTCCTAGGAACACTATCCCCGTGAAATGAGATAAAACCAGGTTCCACTGACAGGGCTTGCAATTTGCACAATCGCCTGGCAGAGCAATGGCTACAAGAACACAGTTTTCAAGTCAAGTACTTAAGCTCTGCTGAAGACATAGGCTCAAAAGGGGCTTGCATAAACTGAGCAATGCAAACATTCAAATCCCAGGCAGGGAGGTCTCTAAAAGGACTTGTGTGAAGCAATCCTTTAAAAACTTACAGAACAAAGTGAGAAGATAGTGAAGACTTCCCCACAGAGAGAGCATGAAACAGCTGACAAGTGTACCTTAAAGGAAAACTCCATGTAAAAATCAGAAAAAGATATGTAGTGTTTTTCTGTGTTCTAATACAGTTCAAGCATTTTCTTTTCCTCTGGCTGTGACAGATGTTTTTCTAACTTTCCCCAACTGTTTTATTGCCCTTGGAGGTTGCCATTCTGGTTTCTTTTGTGGCCTGTAGTCTTCCCAGAGTGCTCTTTGGTGTGATGTCTAATTGCCCCTGCAGAAAGCCAGTGTCTTGTTACAGGGTCTGTCACAGCTCAGCCACAGAGAAAATACTTCTTCCAGAAAGACAAACTGCTAGATTTTGGGTGAGTGTAATCATTTTTGATATCAGTACCTTGTCCTGCTGTGGTGTGTGTGTGTGTGTGTGTGTGTGTGTGTGTGTGTGTGTGTGTGTGTGTGTGTGTGAGAATCATGTCACTGTTTACTCTATTCCTCTCAGTCACTTTCAGTTTTTGCACGGTACTAAGTAGCAAAATTGAACATCACCCTATAGGTTGTAACATAGCAGGACAAGGTACTAATATCCAAAAAAATAATGATTACACTCACCCAAAATGTAGCAATGTGACTTTTCTCTGAAAGGAGTATTATCTTTGTGGCTGAGCTGTGACAGACCCTGCTAAATCTAGGGCATAGCTACATCACTGTCACGTGAACCAGGATGCATCATAGGAGAAAGAAAGCCAATAAACCTATTTGTGATGGGATCCCCAGGGTTGTAAAACTATCATACAGCTAGCAGGCTAATTTATGAAAAACTCCTAATAGAGGGAAGGACACACTAGGACTTAACATATCAAAACATTCTACATAACATATGTTTTTGCACATTCTGGGTGGACTTCTCCTTTAAGAGTAGCTGGTCTGAGGCCTAGCCCATTAAGATGGACCATATAATCCAGAACAGTAGATAATCCAGCAGTATCTGGAGAAATATGCTTCCTAGAACACCAAATGTTGAATCTCTTCCATTTGGAGTTATAAGCCTTTCTGGTGGAGGGCTTTTGAGAAGCTTTGAGAATATCCAGAACCCCTTGGGAAAGATGCAGATCTGCAAACTCTAACTCTTCAAGAGCCATGCCTTGAGATTGAGGTACCAAATCCTCCCGAGAGGATGTTAACAGGTTGTAATTCCTGGGAAGAGACAGGGAAGATGGAATGCTAGGGACAGCAACAGGGTACCAAGGCTGTCTGGCCCAATCTGGAGCAATCAGAATCACTTTGCAAGGCTGAAACCTTATTTTGACTAAAACTTTGGACAGGAGTGGGAGGGGAGGCATAAAAAAACTTCCCTTTCAATTCAGAACCAAGGGCGTCCAGGAGGACTGAGCCCAAGAATGGAGGTCTGCAACAAAAGAGAGGAGTTGGTGATTGTCTGGGGCTGCAAAGAGATCTCTGGAGTGCCCCACCTTGGGGAAAAAAAAAAAAAAAATCACTTTCAACACCCGAGGGTCCAGGGACCATTCGTGATGGCCCCGAGAGATCCTGCTCAGTGCATCTGCTAGCACATTGTCCTTTTCTGGAAGGTGAACTGCTACCAGAGAAGTATGCAGGAATAAGCCAGGGACCACAACCCCATGCTTATGTGCACAAGGCCGTGGACAGAGTGCCTCCCTGCTTGTTGATGTACCACATGGTGGTGGTGGTGTCCGTTCTGACCTGAACCACCTTGTTCTGTACTGACAGAGAAAGCTTTTAGGGCCAGAGAACCTGCCCTGCGCTCTAGGAGATTGATATGGAGAAGGGATTCTTGGGGACCACAGCCCTGGGCAGTGAGTGACCCCAGATGGGCTCCCAGCCCAGAAGAGCGTCCGTGGTAAGGACCACTGAACACGGCTGAGTAGCCAAAAGGAACACAGTCTTAAATTGTCCTGATCCTGCCACCATTGGATGGCTCAAGGTCAGAGTCACTGGGATCAGTTTGGTAAGGAATCCTTCCTCTGAGACCAAAAGCTCTCAGGTGGAACTGAATAATCCTCATCTGGAATCATGCCCTTGGACCACTGCTGTTGAAGCTGCCATGTGGCCCAAGAGCTGGAGAAATGCCTTGCTGGTGCGAGATACCCGAAGCTGAAGGAAGGGCTAGTTCCATAAGAACCCTGCCCTTTCTAGAAGAAAAAAGGCTCTTGCTCGAGTGTGTCCAGTTCTGCCCCTATAAAGGTAAGAAGCTGGACTGGTTCGAGAACTGACTTGGGAAGGTGGAGCAGAAATCCTAAAGAAGTCAGCACTTGCTGGGTCACTTGCAGGCGAGGCTTTACTTGGTCTGGAGACTGAACCACTATTAGCCAATCGTCCAGATATGGAAAATGAAATCTTTTGCCTTCTTAGAAGGCAACTACTACTCAGGCACTTTGTGAAAACCCTTGGGGTTGAGGTTAGGCCAAAGGGCATTGCTCTGAACTGATAGTGGCCTTAGGGCAACTCGAACCTGAGGTACTTTCTGTGGGAGCACCTGATGGGAATGCAGTAGGCATCTTTGAGGTCCAGGGAGGCTAGCCAGTCCCTGGCCTTGGAGAGGGAAGGATTATTCCCAGAGTTATCATCTTGAACTTTGGTTTTAAAACATGTTTGTTTAGATATCTTAGGTCTAGGATGGGTCGCACTCCAGTCTTTTAGGGGATCAGGAAGTACCTGGAGTAGTCCTTTGCCTCAGTGTAGGGTAGGTACTCTCTATGGCTCTTAAGGATAGAGAGAAAAACCTCTGCCTCTAGGAAAAGGGTTTCCAAAGATTTGCAGGTGGAAAAGATCTGCCTCGCATCTTTGAAAATTTTCTGAAGCTGAGAACCAGTCCCTGGCTTACTACTTCCAGAACCCACTTGTCTGATGTAGTAGACATCCAGTCCTGGACAAAGTAAGCTATCCTGCCCCCTACTGGAATAGGAGAGTCTACCGGGCAGGCCAATCAGGTGTCTGCTTGGCAGGGGCTTTAGGCTGAGGAGTGGATGCAGCCCTGCTCATCCCCTTCTGCCTCTCCTCTGAAGAACCCCTCTGAAAAAGGAAGATGAGGCCTGTGCTTGGTAAAAAGGCCTTTGAAAGGCCTGCCCCTGCCCATAGACTGCTGCCTTTGAGGAGTTGCCTGCCTCTCCTTGGCCTGAGCACTCCTGTAAGTGGTCCTGTACTCATCCATTTTCTTCCTGTAATTCTCTGTCTGCTTCCCCAAACAGAGAATTACCCCACTAAGGAAAATCCATGGTCTTAGCCTGGGTGTCCTCACGAGGCTAGTACATCTGAGCCAAGCCATTCTCCGAAGAGCCACAGATGTAGCCATGACTCTTGATGACATCATTAGAGCCCACAGCAGCATGAAACTGAACTTTAGATGCCTCAATCCCATCTGCAGCCACCGCCTCCAGCCCCTTGGCTAAATGAGGAGGCCTGCTTAGCCAGTGCCAGTACAGTGTCCCACCTGGACTTCTGGTACCTGGCTGTATAGGCCATATCATTCGCCTGCCTGAGTCCCAAGGAAGATGCCATGTACTGTTTCTTTGCCATGGCATCAATCTTCCTGGAGTCCTTGTCTTTGGTGGTGGTGGTGGGGGAGGGTGAAGCCAAGGGAATATTTGCCTTGTCACAGGCAGCAGCCTGCACTACCCTAACATGGCTGCATTGCTGATGCAAGAACTCCATGTCTGAGCCTGAAAGTGTATACCTCTTGTCCATTCTTCTATCCACAGGAGGTAAAGTGTTAGTAGACTTTAGGATTTTTGTGTCCATTTCCCAAAGGATTTGTGGAGGGAACAGACAGTCTCCTGGACTCTGGAATGTCCATCATCTCTACATAATCAGGCTCCTCTTGATCCTCCATAGGAAGCTGGAGGGTTTCAGCCACCTTTCTGTAGAACATATAGTGAGAGGGAACTCAAAGCCTAGGAGAAAACACCTGAAGGCCTGTCTGGGGAGATGTCCGGTTCCACAGGCACATCCAGACCCTCACTTTCACCATCATCATCCTCAAATTCCCCTTCCTCCTCAAACTCCGGTTCATAAAAATCTTAAAGGGTGTAATCTTGAGCTGAGAATCAACGAACCAAACCCCTGCCAGATCGGTAGGAACTGGGCGAGAGTGTCCACAATCTGAATCGCTCTAGCTAGCTCTTGGGCAGTCGGAACATGAACCTCTGGATCCGAACCGGACGATTTGTCTTTTCGCTTTGTCAGAACCGATCCTCAGAATCGGCTCTCCTTTTGCCCAGTAGGATCGCCCTGGTCAGAGGGCACTCCTCCGGATTCGGTCGAAACAGAGCCGGGCTGACCATCCGGGACAGACATACTTATCGGCCTCCTTTCCTCAGTCTACCTAATCTATTCTCAAGGGTAGATTTAGGAAAGTTTTACATATTTGGCAGTCTGAATCGAGGTGATCAAACCCCAGACAATAAACACAGGTGGTGTGGGGATGGGCCTTGTGAACCTCCCCACACTCACTGCAGTGTTGAAACCCAGTGGGCGGATTTTTCTTGGGTTTCTCAGACATGGCCAACCTAACCAACTTACCCTTTTACAGCAACCACGAGCAAGACTCCTTATCGGTTCCTAACAGTGTCACGGGTATTGGGGGAGAGCGTACTAAAACACTCCGATAACCACACACTAAGTGAAACACAAAAATACAGGTTACTCACCTGTAACAGGAGTTCTTGGAATGGTATGTTGTTCATTCACACTTACTGGCAGGTTCCTTGCCGCTTTAAATCTTGCCATAAGGTCTTCAAGCTGCCTCCTCCCACCCACCCACCGGGTGGTAAAACTCGGCTCCGCCCCATGGCGCCAGATCTAGCCGCTGGAAGCCAGGCTGTGCACGAGCCGGGGAGGTCGGGTGGGTTGTGTGGATGAACAACATATACCATTCCTAGAACTCCTGTTACAGGTGAGTAACCTGTATTCTAGGGACATGGATGTGTTGTTCTATCCACACTTACTAGCAGACTCTAGCAGTTCTCCAGGAGGAGGAGGCAAGGCGCACACTCCCTACTTGGGAAATAAGGACTGGAGAACAGAGGTCCCAAAACCAGCATCCCGGCGTGACTCAAGGTCGATGTGGTAGTAGGTAATGAAGGTGTGCAGATTTCCTGGATAGGGGCGTCCCTGGAAGCAGCCACCGATGCAGCAGTATGGCGGGCAGAATGAGCTCTTATCCCTTTGGGAGGCTCCATGCCCTAAATTGTAGCAGAGATCTATGCAGGAGGTGACCCACTTGCCTATTGTCCACTTGGCTGCAGGTCTGCCAGGTGCTTCAGCGTGGGTGACAAACAGCTGGCGAACCTCTCCCGAACTTCAGCCATCCGCTCCTTGTAACAAGAGAGCACTCTGCTAGGGTCCAAAGTACAGAGCCTATATTCGGCCTCCGAGGTATGACTGGGGTAGAACACAGGCAGAGTCAACACCTGATTAAGGTGAAACTCCAACACCACCTCGGAAGGAATTTTGGGTGGGGCGCAGTACAACCTTGTCCCTGTGGAAAATGAGATAAGGAGACTCGATGGAAATGCCTGGAGCTCTCCCATCCTTCTGGCTGACGTGAGCCACAAGAAGGCGGTCTTCCACAACAGGTGACAGATATCACACCTGTGCATCGTTCGAATGGCTTGCCCATGGCTTATGTAACCAGCAGTAGATCCCACGGTGGAGATTCTGCACGGAGGGATATGTAATCAAGGCCTTTGAAAAAGCGCCGACCACCTTCTCCTGCGCCACCGACTGTTCTCTCGCCCGCGCCCGTAAGCAGAGATGACTGCGAGGTGCACGTTAAGGGTCGCTTGACCAAGCCCTAGCTGAGAAAGGCACTACAGGTAGTCCAAAATGCTGGCCAAGGAACAGGAAGAAGGGTCCAACCCCTTATCCTGACACCAAATGGAGAATCTCTTCCATTTGAAAGTATAGCATTTTCTGGTTGACTCCTTACGGGATGCCTCAACGCTGAGGACCTTGTCTGAAAGACCCAAGGCCTGGAACTCTAGCCGGTCAGGAACCAGGTCGTCAGGTGCAGGGATTGAAGGTCCGGGTGGAGAACCTTCCCTGGTTGACCGAGATCAGGTCCGGGTGGGCTGGAAGCTGCCTCGGGAGCCTGGGGCGGAGGCTGAGGAGATCTGGATACCAGAACTGGCGGGGCCAATCTGGGGCTATCAGAATCACCTGCACCTTGTCCCTCCTTGCCTTGAGAAGCACTTTGTGGATCAAAGAAATGGGGGAAAGAAGAGGTCCGGGGTCCACGGCTCGAAGGCATCCCCTGCAGTGAGCCCTGCTGAGGGGGCGGCACGGACCAGCCTCAGCTTTGCATTCTTCCTGGAGGCAAACAGGTCCACCTGAGGTGTGCCCCAGTGGGAGAACAGATGTGTACTACCTCCGGCAGAAGAGACCACTCGTGAGATGCAGCACCTATCCGGCCTGGGGATCGACCAAGTGTTGGAGGCTCCCACCACATGGATGGCTAGGAGATCCGCCTCCAGTCTGCTGAAGCGCGTCCTGCCCTGGCGGTTTAGGTAGTACATGTGCGTGGTATTGTCCGTCTGGACCTGGACCACTTGACCCGTACAAGCGGAGCAAAGGTGGTTAGAGCTAGTCGGACCGCTCGAGCTCCAGCAGGTTGATGTGGCATAGAGACTCCTGGGTGGACCAGAGGCCATGCGCTCTGTGCTCCCAGAGGGCAGTCGTTTGTCTGCCCCAAACCAGCGGTCACTAGCAGGGATGCCCTCCTGCAGATGAGCTGGAACAAATCCACCACTGGAGAACGTTCTACATCTCCTGGGTCACCGCCACTGGCTGGTCCAGAGGATCGAGTGCTGTGACCATTGGCAGGCCAGTCCCCATTGTAGGGGACGATATGCAACGGGCCCAATGGACCACGCCTGGTGCAGGCGCCATGAGGCCCAGGAAGTCCCGGGCAGGGTGCAACTGCCCAACCAGAAATAACTGGGCAAAGGAGAAAGAACCTCGGCCCTGTCCGCTGGGAGCTGTGCTCTGGCTCAAGAGAGTTGAGCTCTGCCCAATAAATTAAATCACCTGTGTTGGCATGAGTTCGACTTTGCCTCGATGAGGAGGCCAATCTGAGAGCAGACCTGGAGGCCAGATCCCTGGACTGCTCCACCTCCGGTCTGGAGGGGCTGCAATCAGCCAGTTGTCCAGGTAAGGGTACACCCAGACCCTTGGCGCCGCAGAATGCTTTCACTGTGCCTTGCATTTGTGAAGACCCTGGGAGCTGGAGAGAGGCTGAAAGGGCATGGCCTGGAACTCTTAAAGGGACCCCTCCGCTCTGAAGCGGAGGAATCGCTGGTGGGACGGATGGATTGGGACGTGAAAGAACGATCCTGGAGGTCCTGAGAACAGATCCACACGCCTCGTTCCAAGGATGGAGTGATCTGTACCACAGTGACCATCCTGAAGTTCGAGACCTTAGGAACTTGTTCAGGTCGTGTAGATCTAAAATGGGCGCCAGCCCCAGTCCGTTTCAGGACCAGGAAATACCTGAACACAAACCCTGGGTCTGGTGGAGGATCCGCCACCTCCTGATCACCTCCTTCTGGAGAAGCAGAGCAGCGGCTCAGGCCGACAGAGCCTAAGTTTACTGGCCCATTAGAGCGACAGCTCGATAGGTGGGGCCTGCTTGAATTCCAGAGCAGACCCTTCCCTACTACTTCCAACACCCAGCGGTCTGCGGTGATAGCAGACCAGGCGGAAAGAAGTGGCGGAGCAGTCCTCCCACGGGGTAACGAGCTGGGGAAGACACCTCAGCGGTCAGGTGTGGAGGAAGGACCGGCCAAGGAACCTCCGGGCCTTTCCCTTGAGCTTCCTGCTGGAGGAAGCTGCAGGTTTGCTTTGGGGTGCCAAATGCGAGACTGCTGGCCCGATGCTGGTGTTGCTGGGCTGGGCGTGCCACTGCGCAGAAGGCCGAAATGACTCACGCTGCTGCTGGTGGCCTTTATCCTTCTGGGCAGGCGTGACCAAGTCCAAGGTGGCACTGGACTTATCGATCCTCTGCAAATGACCCTCCACCCGGGACCGAACAAGTCGGTACCCATGAAGAGTAAGTCTGCCAGCTTGTGCTGGGTATCCGCCATGAAGCTGGAGATCCGCAGCCAAGGTCTGCGGCGATATTAGCACTGCGGCCGCTACTGACCGGCACAAGAGTCTCCAATGTCAAGAGCAGTTTGGAGCTGTTGCTTTGCCACCGCCTCCTCGATCCGCACCTGCTTGACCGTAGTTTGGAGGTCAGCCAGGAGATGAAGAACCACCTCATCCAGGGAGCCCAAAGGGCGTGGAAAGTGTGCCATCAGTGCAGGCGAACTGGCCTGAGGAGGGCGCCAGCGTAGACTTTACGCCCGAGTAGTCCAGTTTTGGACTCTAATTGGGCGGCTTGTCCACATCCGAGCACCGGAAAACACTGTCACCAACCCCTCTGCAGAGGGGTGCTCTGAGAATCGGAGAGTGAGCGTGTGAACAGCATACTTCCTGGCCATCCTGGCCGAGGGCCGGACAAGAAGCTGGCCGCTGCCATAGCTACAGGGTTGGCCAACAATGGCTTCGCCACAGGAAAGCCTCCAGGGAAACCCATTGCCTGCCCGCCAAAGCCTGTTGCCCTGGAGGGAAGAGGGACAGGATTCAACAGAACCATCATAGACAACAAGCCAGTCAGGCGATGAAGGGACCAATGCAGAGGTAGATGGTGTGCCCTGGGTATCGGGTGGAGAAGCTGTTGGTGTGGGTCTGGCCATCGATGATCCGCCTGCTTGGTCCTGGGGAACCGAACTGCCTGTTGCCCTAGAGGAAGAAAAAAAAAAATTTACTCACCTTAGTAACGTTGTTTCTTCTAATGGAGTCTTGCTGTATTCTGACATATGCAGTTTGTTCTCGGGGCAGTTGAAAGGCAGGACCAAGAGTTAAAATTTCCATGGCCAGCATGGAATGTTCACCATAGCTCGGATGAAGCCCCTGTCTGCTACTGTTTAAAGTCCAACAGTCAGATCTTTACAAGCAATACTCACTACAAGTTCTGTGTGGAAACTGTAAAACTCACACTAGCCAACTGGCAACTAAATTTATATAAAAGGGTTTTTGGTTTCAAAGCAAAGACTCAAGTCAGGAAACCCAAAAATCAACACACATCCCAAAACACACCACTCACCCAAAATAAAGGAGGGTGAAAAAGGGACACCCCTAGGGTGCCAACAACTGCTCCTGCCCACTCACATCCAAAAACCAGGTTCTGAGAGGGAGGCAGGGGAGGTCAGAATACAGCAAGACTCCATTAGAAGAAACATTACTAAGGTGAGTAATTTTTCTTCAAACATGAAGTCTTGCTGTATTCATTTATATATGAGACTACCAAGCAGTACCTCCATGGAGGGGACAGAACCTACTTTGAAACAGGCTCCAAAGATTGCAGTGCCAAACAGAGCATCACTCCTAGCCTGGATATCCAGAGTAATGCTTGGTGAATGTATGGACTGTTTTCAGGTGACTGCTTGACAGATTTCTAAGATAGGAATGTCCTGGCAGCAGCTAGGGAAGCAGCTGTACCTCTAGTAGAGTGAGCCCTCAGGCCTGAGGGTGGAGTTCTACCCAGTTTCATAGCAGGAGTGTATACAAGAAACAATCCACCTGGCAATAGATCTCAGTGGCAGGTTTGCCCTTACCAACCTCTCCATATGTGGGGAACAATTGGAGGGACTCAAACCTGTGACCCTTGGTGCACTCTATGTAGTAGTGAGGCCCGTTTAACATCCAAGCCGTGCAGCCTCCTCTCCAGAGGAGGAATGGTCAGTGAAGAAAACAGGAGAGACAGACTGGTTAAGGTGGAAATCTGAAGCCACCTTAGGTAAAAACTTCCTGTTAGTTCTTAGGACCACTATCTCTATGGAAAGATGAAATCAGGCTCCACTGACAGGGCTTGCAATTCACTGATCGTCTGGCAGAGGTAATGGCTACCAAAACACAGTTTTCCGAGTCAAGTACTTAAGCTCTGCAGAGGACAAAGGCTCAAAAGGTGGTTGCATAAGCTGAGCAATGCAAACATTAAGGTCCCAAGCAGGAGCAGGGTCCCTAAAGGGGGCGGAGGGTTGGTGTGCAGCAATCCCTTGAACTTCGAAACAGGATGGGCTGACAGAGGAGGGCTTGCCTACTGACAGGAAGGCAGAAACAACCGCAAATGCACTTTAAGTGTAGCTGGCCTAAGGCCTAGCCATTGAGATGGACATATAGTCCAGAGAACCAGAGCAACCCAGCAGATTCTGGAAAATATTCTTATTAGAACACCAAATAGTGAAGCTTTTCCATTTGGAATTGTAAGTCTTCGGGTGGAAGGCTTCGAGAAGCCTTAAGGATATCCAGAACCCCTTAGGAAAGATGCAGATCAAACTCTTCCTCTTCAAGAGCCATGCCTTGAGATTGAGACCCCTGAGGTTCAGGTACCAAATCCTCCCCAGAGAGAATGTCAATAGGTTGCAATTCCTGGGAAGAGACAGGGGAAGGTAGACTGCTAAGGACAGCAACAGGGGTACCAGGGCTGTCTGGCCCAGTCTGGAGCAATCAGAATCACTTTGCATGGTTGTGACCTTATCTTGACTAACACCCTGAACAGGAGAGAGGAAGGAGGAAAGCATACAGAAATTTCCCTTCCCAATTCAGGATCAGAGCATCCAGGGGACTGAGCCCAAGACTGGGTGTCTGCAGCAAAGAGGAAGTTGGTGATTGTCTGGGGCTGCAAAAGATCTATCTGGAGTGCCCCATCTCAGAAAATCACTTTCAAAACTAGGGGATCTAGTGTCCATTTGTGATGGCCCTGGATATCCTGCTGAGAGCATCTGCTAGGGGCACTGCCCTTCCTGGGAGGTGAACAGCTATCAGAGGTCTGCAGGGAATAGGCCAGGGCCTAACTCTCATTCTTCTGTGCACAAGGCCGTAGACGAGTGCCTCCTTGCTGTTGATGTACCACATGGTGGTGGTGTCTATTCTGATCTGGACCACCTTGTTCTGTACAGATTTGGAAAAAGCTTGCAGCCAGAAACACTGCTCCGAGTTCCAAGAGATTGATGTGAGCACAGACTCCTGAGGTGACCACAGCCCATGGGTGGTAAGATCCCCCAGCCCAGCAGGAAGCATCTGTGGTGAGTATCACTGAATAAGACTGAGTGACAAAAGGAACTCCTTGTCTCAAATTGTCCTGATCCTGCCACCACTGCAAAGCCTGGATCAGTGTTGAGTCACTGGGACTAGTTTGGTAAGAGAATCCTTTCTCTGGGACCAGAAGGCTTTTAAGTGGAACTGAATTTCCCTCATCTGAAATCTTGCTCCTGGACCACTGCTGTGGAAGCTGCCATGTGGCCCAGAAGCTGAAGGAAATGCCTGCTGGTCAAGACACCTGAAGAGGCCAGTTCCATAAGGGTCCTTGCCCTGTCCAGGTGAAGGAAGGCTCTTGCCCTACTGTATCCAGCTCCGCCCCTATGAAGGTGAGGAGCTGTACAGCCTCGAGAACTGACTTTGGAAGGTTGAGGAGGAATCTTAAGAAGTGAGCACTTGCTGAGTTATTTGCAAATGTGACTTGACTTGGTCTGGAGACTGACCCACTATGAGCCAGTCGTCTAAGTATGGAAAGATGGAGATCTTTTCTCCTTAGGAAAGCAACCACTACTGCCAGGCACTTTGTGAAAACCCTTGGGGCTGATGTTGAGGCCAAGGGCATTGCTCTGAATTGATAGTGGCCTGAGGGCAACTCGAACCTGAAGTACTTACTGTGGGAGCACCTGATGGGAATGTGAAAATAGGCATCTTTGAGGTCCAGGGAGGCTAGCCAGTCCCTGGCCTTAGAAGGAAGGATTATTCCCAGCCTCACCATTTGAACTTTGGTTTAAAAGGTGTTTGTTCAGATATCTTAGGTCCAGGATGGGTCGCCATTCTCCTGTCTTTTTGGGGTTAGGAAGTACCTGGAGTACAATCCTTTGCCCTTGTGTAGGGTGGGAACCCTCTCTATAGCTCTGAGCCAGGAGGAAGAAACCTCTGCCTCTCATCTTGGGAAATTTTTGAAGCCGAGAACCAGTCCCTGACTACTTCCAGGACCCACTTGTCTGATGTCAGAGACTTCCAGTCCTGGACAAAGTAAGCCAGCCTGCCCCTACAGGTATTGGAGAATCAGCCCAGGCAGACCCATCAGGGTGTCTGCTTGGCAGGGGCTTTAGGCTGAGGGGTGGAAGCAGGCCTGCTCATTCCCCATCTGCCTCTCCTCTGAACATAAGAGGAGGCCTGAGCTTGGTAAAAGGCCTATGGAAAGGCCTGCCCTGGACTGCTGCCTTTGATGGTGGCTTGCCTTCTTTGGCCTAAGCACTCCTGTAAGTGGTCCTGTACTCGTCCATCTTTTCATGTAGATCTATGTCTGCTCCCCAAACAGAGAAATATCAATAACAGGAAATCCATGGTCTTAGCCTGAGTATCCTGTGATAGCTAGTACATCTGAGCCAAGCCATCCTCCGAAGAGCCACAGATGTAGCCATGACTCTTGATGAAACCTCACTGGAGTCACAGCAGCATGAAATTGCACCTTGGATGCCTCAATCCCATCTAGCCACCTGCTCCAGCTCCTTGGCAAGCTGGTCAGGGCCTGTTTAGTCAGAGCCAGCACAGTGTCCCATCTGGACTTCTGGTATCTAGCTGTGTAGGCCATATAGTTAGCCTGCCCGAGTCCCAAAGATGCTACCATGTACTGTTTCTTTGCCATGGCATCAATCTTCCTGGAGTCCTTATCTGGGGGTGTGATGCCAGGGGATTTGCCTCATCACAGGCAGCAGCCTGCACTACCAAAACATGGCTGCATTGCTGAGAAAGGAACTCCATGTCTGAGCCTGAAAGAGTGTACCTCTTGTCCATTCGTCTGTCCACAGGATATATGGAGTTAGGAGTCTTAAGAATTTGTCTGTTTCCCAAAAGATTTATGGAGGAATGGACAGTCTCCTGGACTCTGGGATGTCCATCATTTCAACAAAATCAGGCTCCTCCTGATCCTCTACTGCTTCTTCCATAGGAAGCTGGAGGTTTCAGCCACTTTTGTAAAACATAAAGTGGGAAGGGACTCAAAGCCTAGGAGGAGAAACACCTGAAGGTCTGTCTGGGTCAATAGGCACATCAGACTTTCATAATCACCACCATCATCTTCCTCATACTCTCCTCCTCCTCATCCAGTTCATATAATTCTTCTAAGGTGTAATCTGGAACACGAGGAACCGGCCGAACCCCTGCCAGATGGTGCCGGTTGGCGGAACAGTCATGATTGCATTATTCTTATCGCCTTGGCTATCTCATCAGCGTTCGGTATGAATTTCTGGATCAGAACCGGACGATTTATCTTTTCTTTAACGGAACAGACTCCTCGAATCGGCTCTCCTTTTGCCCAGTACCGCCCATGTCAGAGGGCACTCCTTCTGGTTCGGTCAGAACCGAACTGGGCTGGCCATCCGGGACAGCGGACTTCTCGACCTCTTCCTCAGTCTACCAAATCCCTTTTCCAGGGTAGCTTTGGGAAAATTCTTACAAATTTGGCAGTCTGAATCGGTGGTCAAACCCCAGACAATAAACACAGGTGGTATGGGATCAGCCTTAGCAAAGACTGCCCACCTACTGCAGTGTTGAAACCCAGTGAGCCCTGTTCTCTCTCCCCTCGGGTTTCTCAGACATGGCCAATCCTATCAACACCCTTTTTCAGCAATCCATGAGCAAGACTCCCCTCGATTCCTGACAGGTATTACGGGTCCTGGAAAAAAAAAAAAAGCTAATAAAATCCAGTTTTTTTAGAACTCACTCTGGACCGGTTACCACACAGCCGAACCCGATCCGCAATTTACAAGTTCACACAGAAACTAAATGCAAAAACATATCTAGTACTCACGGTACCACAGGACTTAGATTCGGTGAGAAACCGGCGAAAAACTACACTTTGACTTTTTGAACGAGCAAGGAGAAATCTCGGCGGCGACTGTTCAATGAGGCTGAAGTAAAGAATCAGGCAGTTGGAGTTTAAACAGCAGACAGGGGCTTCAACCGAGCTTGCGGTGAACATTCCATGCTGGCCATGGAAAGTTCAACTCTGTTCTCGGGGCAGCTGAAAGGCAGGACCTAACTGCATGTGTCAGAATACAGCAAGACTTCATGTTTGAAGCAAGCTTCAACAGAACACCCATGATGAGCCTGTCAAGAAATGAAAGAACAGACAACCAGAGATAGATGGTCATGTGCCTGGGAATCTTGCAGAAAAGCTGTTTGTATGGGTCTGGTGGGCACAGAAACACTGGACAGCAGTTTTCGTTGATGCAGTTGCAGTCGCGAGATGCCCCAGATGAAGGTGAAGAGACCACTGGGGAATAAGATGGTTGGCTGGGGAGGAGGAGAACAGCCACAATGTCTTTTTTTATGCCCCCAAGGACTCGAGTTCACTGATCTGGCAGGCGACAGAGGCGGGCCCTTGCCGGAGCTGGCTACCTGCAGAACCATCAGGAATTGTTTAAGAGCCTTTTTAGTCACCTGAGATTGTTTTCAAATTTCTGGCAGAACTCACAGTCAAACACTTCCTGATCGGGCCCAGCAAGACAGCAGACACAAGGTGTTAGTCTGCAGGGCAATCTCCTGGCGACAGAAAGAGATAGAAGGATTAACTCTCAACATAAAAATTGAAGCAATCTCGTTTATATAGTTAAAAAAAAAAAAAAAAAAGCCGAAGGCAAACAAAATACTGTGATGGAACTTCCGCAGATACCCCTGCGGCGAGTCAATGGCAGAAAGAACTGAGGCAGGAGTGGGGTCCTGCGTTGCCTATATAGGGTATGTGATGAAGCAAAGAGACATCTGCGTGTATCGGCCCCAGTTGTACTGCTGAAATCTACGTGTGAATTCCCATTCACTGAAGGTGAAGTTCCTCGGTGTAACATGAGGACGGAGTAACTCGACGAAGATCAACAAGGCCCAGGCGTCCTCAGCTGTCAGGCTCCACCAGCCCTGGGCCAACAGCAAACATGGGGACACACTTAGAAACAGATTTTGGCGGCAGATAAGGACCACTTGGCCCACCCAGTCTGTCCATTTCCCCTACCTAATGGATAAGCTGCAGATCCTAGTTAACCAGCAGCCTACTTCTTCCTACCCCACCCCTAGAATGGCCTTATGACTGTCCCATGCATGTGAATTCCACCACTGTTTTTGACTCCACAACCTCCTCGGAGGCCGTTCCATGCATCCACGACCCTCTCTGTGAAAAAATACTTCCTTAAATTACCTCTGAGCCACCCCCAATCTATCTTCAAATTGTGCCCCCTTGTTCTTGCACACCTCTTTTTTGAAAGATGCTACCTTCTTGGACTTTGTTGATTCCTTGAGGTACTTGAAAGTTTCTATCATGTCCCCTCTCCCTCCTTTCCTCGAGGCTATACATATTAAGCTCCTTAAGTCTCTCTTCATGTGTCTTCCAGTGCAGACCCTGCACCATTTTAGTGCCCTCCTCTGGACAGGTTCCATCCTGTCTGTCTTTCTGAATTGGGTCTCCAGAACTGCATGAGTACTCCAGATGGGGTCTCACCAGCTGTCTGTACAGAGGATAATAATTTCCTGTTTTCTACTGGTGATGCCTCTCCCTATGCATCTCAGTATCCCCAGCCCTCCTTGCTGCCCTCTCACATTGCTTGCCCACCTTTAGGTCATCTGATCTGACTACCCCTTTCCATTTTTGTTGTTAGTATCTCACCCCCATTGTGTACTCTTCCCTGGGTTTTTGTTTCCCAGGTGCTATTACACTTCTTAGCATTGAATCTAAGCTGCCATACATTTGACCATTCCTCTAACCTTGCCAAGTCCCTTCTCATCCTTTCCACCCACCTTGTGCATCAACTCTGTTGCAGATCTTTGTGTCATCTGCAAAGAGACATACTTTTCCTTCAGTCCCTCTGTAAAGTCGCTTATAAAGACACTGAAGAGGACCGGTCCTAATACTGAACCTCCGGTACCCCACTAGTAACACCCTTTCTTCAGAGTGGACTCCATTTACTATTACTCTGTGTCCTATTCTCCAGCCAATTCTTTACCAGGCTATCATCTTGGGACCCACTCCCAGGCTGGCTAACTTGTATATTAATCTTTTGTGTGGGACTGTGTCAAATGCCTTGCTAAAGTCTAGGTAGGCCATGTCCACAGCCCTCCTGATCTACTACTTTGGTCACCCAGTCAAAGAAATCTATCAGATTTGTCTGGCATGACCTTCCGCTGTGAATCCATGCTGCCTTGGGTCCTGTGCCCTCTGGCCTCTAGATACTCAACAATTCTTTCCTTCAAGTGATTCCATCATTTTCCCTACCACTGAGGTTAAACTAACAGGTCTGTAGTTTCCTGCCTTGCTCCCACTTTTGTGAAGGAAATCATCTACCCTCCTCCAGTCCTCGGGTACCACCCATCCTCCCATGATTTGTTAAAGAGGGTAGTCAGTGGTGTCACTAGTTCTACCCTAGTTCTTTTAGAATTCTGGGATGAATCCATCAGGCCCCATTGCTTTGTACCTTCAGTTTTAGAGTTCTTTCAGAACCCTTTCTTCTGTAAGCGGGCTGGTATCAACTTCTGTATCCAGAGTGTTTCTACTGTTTGTTTAGGTACCTCCCTCTTCCTTTGTAAATACTGAGCAAAAATATTTGTTTAGTATCTCTGCCTTTTCAGTGTCACCCTCTGCCCACCCTCCCTCCCTTTATTAAGCCTCACTAACCCTCCCTTGGTCTTCCTTGCCCTGATGTACCTATAAAAGGTTTTATCCCCTTCTTAACTAGTTGGCTATCTTTTCCTCGGTTTGGGCCTTTGCTGTTCTGACTGCCTTCCCAGCTTCCTTTGCTTTAACTGATACAGTTCTGTCCTTCTTCTGTGATTCCTTGTACTTCCTGAATGCTCTCTTTTTCTCTTGAATCTTCACTGCCACTTCCTTTGAGAACCATAGTGGTTTCTTACATAGTTTCGTTTTGTTTATTTGCTTCACACAAAGGCTTGCTGCCTCTGTGATGGCAGTTTTATTATTCCCCATTGTTCTTCCACCCTCCTTCCTGTCTATTTGCTAGTGCATTCCTTAGGCACTCACCCATTTTAGCAAAGTCAGCCTCCTAAAGTCCAGTACTTTTGCCTTTGTATGGCTTGACTCTATTGCTGTGTTTATTGTGAACCATACTGTTCGATAGTGCTAGTTCCCAGATGGCTACCCACTTCTACATCTATGATCCTCTCTTCATCTCCATTTGAGAGAACCAGGTCTAGACTGCTCCCTCTCGGTGGGCTCCAATACTAGTTGTCTAGGCATGCCCCTGTGAGGCATCTAGAATAACCCACTCTTGAAGTGTGCTGCAACTGCACTCCAGTTAACATCTGGCATATTCAGATCACCCATCAGCAATATCTCCCTTTTTCTGCCATTCTAAGTATTCTTTCTATCATTTCCTTGTCCATTTCCTCCCCTGAGAAGGGGTCTGTATCTAACCCCTGTGCGGATTGTGGTGCCATTGCCTGCCTCAAATTGACCCACAGTGCTTCTTCTCCTCCTGTTTTCCCTTTTGTTCTGTTGCTTTGATTCCTTCCTTGTAGAAAGAACTACTACTACTCCTCCTCCTCTTTACCCTCCCGTCCCTCCTGTAGATAGTGTATCCTGGTATGTTTACATCCCAGTCATGGTTTTTGTGTACCATGTTTCTGTGACTGCCACGATATCCAGATGTTCCTCCTCCATCAAGGCCACTAATTCAGAAGCTTGTTACTCAGACTACCGGGTATTGGTACTTACTGCCTCCATTTTTTTATGGCTTTACCTTCTTTTGCAGCATCCCCCACTGACCTTTCTACCTCGGTCTTTCTCATTTAGTACCCTATTTTGTAGGGAGAGGCTGGGATTTTCCTGCTGCTTATCAGTGCCTCCCCCTTGACTAGTTTAAAAGCTTGCCAATGAAGCATTTAAACCGATTGCTCAAAAGACTTGTTCCTTCCTGGACAGATGCAGACCATCCTGCCAGTATAGGCTGGTGTCCCTCAGGTGGAACCTTCTCTGTTCAAGGAGACACTGTCTCCCTGTCCCAGACAGACAGGAGCCTACCATGTATTTGGCCAAGGGCCAATATTTATCACATCTAATTACAATCTGGTTGCTCCTACAAAATTTTAGAATCATTTGGTAGACAAAACACCTTCAGAGGATATTTAGACAGACCGATTTTCTTTCTAGTCCCTAGTACTCCAACCTCTAATCCTTCTTCCAGAAGCCAGAATCCTTGCTTGTTCCCACCCTCATTAGTCCCCTAAACAGACAGTGCCATCAGCTCCCTGCAGCCACTCCAAGCACTGCAACTTATACATGGTGAGGCCCAGCACAGTCCGCCCTGTTAACTTGGCCAGGAAGCCAAATGTAGCTGAAGGTGGGTAGGGTGCAAAAAAATGACAGGTTACCAGCATGGAAGTGGGGAGCAACAAGAGACTATCCCACCAGCGAGATCCTCTTGATCCTACCTCATCATGAGATACTCTATGCCCCTTGCAAGTCTCAGGAATGTCACCAGAGTATGGTCTTACTGCCAAAACAACTGAAGCAACACTGCAAACTACTGGCCGTAGTGGGATGCAGACCTGGAATCTCCAGTTAAACCACAGACGCATAGCTATAACTTGGAGAACATAGGATCAGTGAAACAAGAGCAAGGTATCAGTAAAACTCTCAACCAATTACTGCCACTTACCTGGTGTACAAACACATCTTCCTTAGTATCGTTCCTATGAAAAAATACAAATGGAAAAATCAACTAACTTTACCAGGCCTGTTACAAAGTTGAGTCACTTTTGGACCCAAAAGCCCACCTTCATATCTGGAGTCCATTACAAGTTCTGCCATGGCTATAGTAAACCAAAAATTAAAACCAGGATTTAACTAACAAGGCTCTTGTTAGTTGAACAGAAACCCATTTCATTTTAAATCTGTGGGAAAAAAAAAAAAAAGCATAAACACATGCTCCATACAGCTGAATGGAGCACACCGCACCACCCTCCTTATACAGACATCACTAAACAACTGATCATGGGGCGGTGTCTGCTACTAGGAAAACACAGTGTCAGACCCTAAGGGACAAGTTCTGATCCTCCTTTCTTAAGGAGGCATTATTCAAAAATTGTTTTAAAATGCCAAGCAGTATATCCAATACAGATAAGGGAGCTTCCAGTTTGTTGGCTTCATTAACTGCAAAGGTGGGAAAGGTGCTCTTTAAAGCCATGACAACAGTCTGCAGGAGGATTCTCACATTTCATCTTCCTAAAGCTTTTCAACTGCTGTTCCTTTTTGTACATGGTATTCCCAGCAATTTAGGGTCTGCCACATCTCGCCTTCAATTTAAACAGTTCACAATTAATTCCTTGTCTGCACTTGTTACTGAGCATGCATATACTTTTACTTATTTATTGAATTTTGTTAACCAGAAAAGCCCACTGGAACATGGGAGCCCTTTTCAGGCGACCAAATCACATTTAATATAGTGTCAGAGGATGCATGGAAACAGTATTTACAGGAGCATGCACACAGAATATGTATTTTGCTCTTCTGTTAGTCTGAGTTGCTCTGCTTTGTAACATGGGTGTCTAAAAAGGACTCTGGTTCAGTACAATTACCAGTAAACAAATTAATAGAAAATAAAATATTCAAGGTTTATTTCAAAATAGCCAAACCTATAGCTTTAAAAGAGGTCTCTTGTCCAGTCTTTGTATTCTGCAGTTTAATGAAAGTTTAGCAGCTGGTCTTACTTCCTATTCTCAGTCTCACAACCTAAGAGTGCTGCAGCCCCCACCCCAGGTATCTTTTCACCCAGTTTGCCTGTGAGCCCTGCTGCTGTAACAAAATTTGTTTTTATACAAGGTAAGATCTTGCATACATCATTAGATCCCAAGTGCCTATTTTCAAGATGGACCCGTTTAGATAAATACACAATACATTTAGGTTCCAAAATAAGGTACAAAAAAAAAAAAAAAAGGTATAAAAATACTTAACTTATACACACACTGGCCCAGATATTCAGACTGCACCAGGCAGAGGTGCAAGCCTGGAGCAGCTCAACTGGGCTCTGCAGAGCCAGGACCAGGCGATATTCATCAGTGATGCGCCATGGCACAGCACCGTTGAGATATGGCAAGGTCGTGCATATACTGCACATGGCGCGGTGGCCAGATGAGGAGCACAGGGATGCACTAGGCGCATCACGACATTCAGCCAGGGGTATGCAAAGGCGCAAATGGTCCCATTAGCATGCCTTGCACAGGGCAACCTGGCAATTACACCTAGCGCCCTACACAGTTACGTGTGCAGTGGGGATCCTGGGGCATCCCGCCCGTAGCCACGATCGCGGGAAAGATACCACAAGACAGTCCCTGGTAGTCCAGTAGCCCACCCTTGCCGTGATCGTGGTAAGTGTATAGTGCAACAATCATTTGACAGTCCCGCACAAAGATAAACAAATTAGCCAGCCTGGGTAAAACACTGGTTGGACAACAGGACACAGCGGGTAATAGTAAATGGAATCCACAGTGAAGAGAAGGTTACTAGTGGGGTACCGTAGGGTTCAGTACTGGGGCGGTACTTTTAATGTCTTTATAAGTGACATTGCAGAGGGACTGGAAGGGTAAAGTACGTCTCTTTGCAGATGACACAAAGATCTGCAACAGGGCTGATACACAAGGTGGGTTGGACAGGATGAAAAGGGACTTGGCAAGATTGGAGGAATGGTCAAATGTATGGCAGCTGAGATTCAATGCAAAGAAGTGCAAGTAATGCACATGGAAACAAAACCCAGGGAAGAGTACACAATGGGGGTGGTGGTGTGACATACTGACAACAAAAATGGAAAGGGACCTGGGGTAGTCATATCAGATAACCTAAGCAGTGGGCCAACAATGTGAGAAGGCAGTATGAGGGCTGGGTGGATACTGGGATGCACAGGAGAGGCACCACCACTAGAAAACAGGAAGTTGTTGGCCCTCTGTACAGACAGTTGGTAAGACCACATCTAGAGTACTGTGTACAGTTCTGGAGACCCATCTCTGCAAAGACAGGGTGGAGGCTGTCCAGAGGAGGCAACAAAATGATGCAGGGTCTGCATCAGAAGACATGTGAAGAAAGACTAAAGGAACTAAAGATGTAACCTTGAGGAAAGGAGGGACATGATAGAAACTTTTAAATACCTTAAGGAATCAACAAAGTCCAAGAGGTAGCATCTTTCAGAAAAAGATATGCAAAAACAAGGGGCACAATTTGAAGACCGAGGCTGACTCAGAGGTAATGTGAGAGTATTTCTTCACAGGGAGGGTTGTGGATACATGGAACAGCCTTCCTGAGGAGGTCGAGAGTCAAAAACAGTGGGGTAATTCAAGAATGCATGGGACAGATACAAGGCAATTCTAGTGGGGGGGGTAGGAGGAAGTAGGCTGATCGGTTAACTAGGATCTGCAGACTATCTGTTGGGTAGGGAAATGGGCAGACTAGGTGGGCCAAGCAATACATTACATTTAGGGATTACATTTTATCTGCTGTCAAATTCTATGTTTCTATCCTGGTAGTCTAGTGCCCCAGAATGTGGTAAAGCCCTGTTGGACTAGTGCGCTCCCCCAAGTTGCTGCAGTCAGTACAGCATAGATCAGACTTCGGTGATCAGGTTCACCCCCACAGATCCTCCTGCCCCAATTGGCAGGCAGCTGCAGCCACCCGCATACCGCTCGGCTGCTTGCCGAATGATAGTACAGTATGGGCTTGCAGAGCATTGTACTAGACAATCCCAAATATGTGCATGATTCACATTTGGGATTGTCTAGTACAGTATGCCCTAAGCCCATACTGTTCCAGTCGCTTGGCCAGGCGGTATGTGAGCAGGTTGCAGCCACCTGCTGCCGGGACGGGGGATCTGTGGGGTGCCACTGATCATCAGGGAAGTCTGATCTTGAGTTGTACCGCCATCACGGCAATGGGTGGGGTACCAGTAGTCCACCAGGGCTTTACTGCGTATCAGTGATTCGAGGAGGGACCACTAGTCCAGGGTATGGGATCATATCCATTTACCGTGGGTGAGGCGGGGCACTAGACTACCAGGGAGCCATGTGTGCTTGTGGGCGGTGTTCAGGGTGGACGGGTGGCTACCCACGGCTGGCGGCTGCTGTGTTGCGCCCTGCCTGTGGATAGCCTGGAGTTGCTCCCTACTCTTCATGGGAGCATCTCTGACTCCAAATCACGGCACACTGCAGGGTTGTGCCAGCATGTCGCCGCCATCCGGGCTGAATATCAGGATGTGCCACATATGCATGGGCATGCCCCCTGCATCTGCGCCGCATACAATTACATTAGCGCCTGGCGCATTGGGATTTGTGCTCGCCATGCAGCCTCTCAATATCCTGCCGGGGTTCAATGTAGGGTTGTGCCAGAAGCAACTCCTTTGAATATACCGCCCCAACAGATAAACTTGATATTTAAAGAATGTTGCCCATTCAAACTCACTTTATTACATGAGTTTTCAATTCATGTTTCAGTGTTTATAAAAAAGTTTTGGATTAAACATTTATACCCTTAATGGAATTATAGTCTATAGTGGAATGTTGTTATGTATGAAATTCCATGCCTGGAATATGCTTGTTCTGCTGCAGTAGTGATGTACATTATGTTGTTCTGCTGTAGTAGTGATGTCACTATTGCAGCAGAACCACTTGGAATCCTGTCACATTGTTGCTTTCTCCAATTCTGTGGTGACCGTATTCTAGAACCTCTAGAGACTTTTCAAGTCAGTTTCATTATGAAAGAGGAAACACACACAATGCACACATTTCACATAGTACTACTATATACTATAAAAATACAGGATGAGCAACTTGTACACCAGCCTGTGTGTTCTGTCACCTTGGTGTTCTGATTCCATGGACCTCTTGAGCTTTGCTCTCGAGGTCAAAGGAATCAGAACCCCTCTCTGGCAGAACACACTGGTTGTGCATACTTGCCCATCCAATATTCTCTATATCAACTGAATTTCATAAGGACGAGGAGATGACTGAAAAGGTCATATTTCCATATTTATTTTTTGATTTTGAAGTTTTAAAACTTGAGTGTTTCTTCAATTATGTTTATGTTCCACCTCTTCAACCAGATACTTTGGTCAAGTGTAAAATTTTATGTACCTGGTTGGCCCAAATTATTTCTTGTTTTCAAGAGTCACCCATCTGAGTGCACTGTACATAGTGCAGTGATGAGCTTGAAAGGTCACAATCAGCCCAATCCATTATATGCGCATTTACTGCTTACAATAATGTCTTACCAGCTAATTCATACACATGATTTCCATAGTCTAGTACTGGCACCAATAACTGATTTACAATAGTCGTTCTCATTTCTATCTATACAAAAGCCTGAATGTCTAAGTGTCCCATGTCTTCTGTTTACCCTTCCCAACCAATGTTTGATATGATGGTCCAATTCCAGGCTCATCCATCCAGACTCCAGGTTCTTGTATTCATTAACCTGAGCCAATATTTTCTGTTTATTAGTTTTAACTGTAATCTTGTTTTTCACATTTTCTTTATTGGTTTAGAAAGTCCCTATATCTGCCCAGCACAAGTTTAAATCCAGTCTTCGGTGGTCGAATGAAATACACCACCCAGGGCTGAAGCCAAAACTCTTACATACACTTCTTTAACTTTGCTGACTAACTATATGGCAGTAGTGTTAGTGGCTCAGAAGGTAGCACACCCTCCTCGAGGCCGGAGATCAGAAGGCTATGGGTTCTATCCCCGCACTTGGTTAATATCCCATCACTAAACACTGCAGTGCAGCATGAGGGGGTGCTGCACTCTTGAGGTGCAGTCTTCGGATGAGACTGCAAACCGAGGTCTCATCTGCCTGTTCTTGTGGTAGTTCAGGTGCATGTTAAAGATCCCAAGGCACTTCTCAAGAGTGTAGGAGAATTCCCCATTCACTAAAAATACCACCAACAGCTTAATCTGGTTCAAGGTCAGTTGGCATTCATCTGCATCCCCTCCCGGGTCATGCCTGAAAATTAGCAGACTGTCTACTGCACTCTGACCTGGTCAACAAAAACTAAATAAAAATAAAACACATCTATCATTAACTCGCCTCAAGCACGTATAACTGCCTCTGACTGCATGGCAGCCCTACCAACTCAGTTTCCTACTTATCAAAATTTGACGCGCTGCAGTCAGTCCTCAGATCCATGAATTAAAAAAAATTAAATCACAAACTTGGAATTATGGCTCATTTAGCTCCTCGAGCAAGCAGCTCCTTGGCATGAGTTGTCTGCTCAGAGGAAATATTGTGTCAGCTGCTCTTTAATGTGTCATCTGAAAGATGGCACCTCAGCTGCAAAGCACACCAGAGTGTCAGTTCCTACTGAGTATCAAGAACAGAAGCTTTGGGGATTTTCCAGGTCTGAAAGGCACGTGTGTAATCCTCATTTAAGCTTTTATGGACATTTCAGGAAATTGTTGTCTGAACAGAACTTTGAAACACAAACACACACACAAAAAAAAAATCTTCTCTAAGAAGCACCTCACCTGTTGATGAATCCATAGCCGTTTCGCACGTTGAACCATTTCACTGTTCCCAAGACCTTTGTTGCTAAAATAAATAAGAAATATTACTCATCACATTTAATCTCCGGGATCAGTCAATGAACCTTACAAATGGCACCAATCCACAGTAGTGTGCTGACCAGAAAATAGTACTGCATGCAATTTATAGCATTTAGAATACCATGTCAAACTGATCACATTTAAAAATTACTCAGTAATGCTTAAGCAACTATAAGATAAACAGATTCTTGTGTGAAACTACTGTATAGCAGACTGAATTAGCGCGACAGCTTTCTCTTCAAAACAATACTACTGACAATCAGCTGTTCATTATTTTCACTATCCCTTTATTTTCATGATAGTCATCAATAGCAAATATAGCAAAATTAGTGAAAATAACCTTGTATACGTATTTGTTATCTTATATTTTATTTTCATGTAAAACAATTACATTCAAGCTATCACGCCAGAGATCTCATATCAGATCAATTAAGAACATAGAATACATTCAATGCAATAGGTTTTGTTAGTCTACACCCGATTTAGAATTGGGGCATTTCCGATATCAGTCCAGAAAAATAAAGTCCTGAAAGAAAAGCTTACCCCACAAGACTGGCGGTCATTTCTTAAAAAAAAAAACGATTATTTCCACACAGCAGTAACAAACACATCTAGTGTTATGACTCTCTACCAAACAGTAAATCCAAACAGTTACAGCAGACAGCAGTAAGGCCCCTCAATGCCCCATATATCAATATTTAAATACCAAAAGGCCCTTTTGAAATAGCTGATTTTACAACTTCAATGAAAACAATGTCCCCAGACTGCATCTCCCAACCAACAGGAGTAATATTAGCATTTATTTTAGACACTGCGTCAGTTCCCTTTATATTTTGATTGCATCTTAGACAGTTTATATAGAAAAAACCTGGTGTTGTTCGGGTCTCATTCTCAGATTCCGAATCTGTTCCGCCGTCTAGCTCGATCGAACTCCTGGGAAAGGGCCTCTGCCTTCTTACTGGCTTCCTCTGGATCTGTATACTGATACACATGGCCTCCATACTGGATCCTCAAGCAGGCAGGCATCGGGAGACAGTGCATGACACCCAAACTTGTGTAGTTTAGCTCTAACACCGTTAACCTTTTCCTCCTCACCCTGGTGGCAAATGACAATCCGGAAAGATATGGACAGTAGATCCTTGATAGTTCAGCGTTCCGTGTTCCTTGCTGCTTGGAGAATAGTGTCTAGATCACTGGACCGTGTGGTGACCAAGAGGGCCGTCCTAGGTAACTCACTTGGGCCCGACACCTCTAGGAGATATCCAGTGGCCAGACAAACTGAGCAATGATGTTGGGGTCAAGCTGTAGGGCACCGGGCAATCATTCTTTAAGAAAACAAAGTAAGTTGTCTCCTCTGTGTTTTCAGGGCCCTTTGGGAGTTCTCCAGTGCTTCCAAATGGTACTTTAGTTGGGTATTTTCTGTTCTGAAATTTGTTTGCAACAGTAAGAGCTTTCATTGCCATGGATTCAGCCTGGACGCTGTGTTGGATGAGACCGCTATTTTAGCATCTTGTTCTGCAAATTTTGTAAGGATCGATTCTACTTTTACATCGATTGCCTGCACAGACTTCTGCAATGCTGTCCATATAGTGGTTCGAGAGGAAGGCCCCATGTCTTCTTGGAAGCATTGTCAACAGGTGGATTCTTAGAAGTACTTGCAGAGGCTTTATTAGTTAGTCCCACTGGTCCGAAAAGGTATCGTTGGATGCAGTTCAGTATGCTGAATTTGTTTTGATGTACAATCAGCTTAATTTTTCAGTATTTTTTCCTTTTAATTGGCACCAGCCCGCTAACCAAATGCAGGCAGACTTTGTATCAGGCTTGTAAGATTTTCATTTAGCTAGCCCTCCTGAAGCGTATACCGAACTGTTGCTTCTCCAGTACACATACCAACTGGGCCAGCAGAAATATCTGTGGGGCTAGTGGATTTCCCCAGTCACTCGCCCACTGGCTGGCGACAAAAACAAATTTGACCCTTTATTTGGGGAGGCAGGGTCAGGCTTTGAAAGGCTCATTGATGGATTCACGAGAAGAAACAATATGGTAATTTTTCTTCAAACAGTAATCCACCAATGAGATGGCTTACAAATGGCAGACTCATTAGCAGTACTTGGGAGATAGATCCAACTGGTTTAAGTGGAATACTGACATCACCTTGGGCAGAACTTCCTACTGTCATAAAGACTGCCTTATCTACATGAAAGATTATGTAGTTTGGATATTGGAGTGTTTACAGTTCACTTACTCTCCTGGCAGATGTCACAGCCATCAGGAAGAGAGTTTTCCATGCGACACATTTTAAACCCGCTGTAACCACTGGCTCAAAAGCTTCCATTAGCTGGGCAAAACATATTTAAAGCAGCAGTACTAGTCAATCAGGAAGTGTTTGTGCGCTTGATTTTGGTGCACTTGTCCAGCTTCAATTACGGTTTATTACTGCCAAGTTTTACTGTCACCCAAGCTTTAGTTTTGCACATTTTAAAAACTCATGGCAGTGTGGAGCCACATAAAATATGGTCAGCCATGATTTACAACTGCCCAACCCTTGATATTCCTGCATGCTGTCTGTTTACTTTTGTTTGTCCCTACCACTTTCTCAGTACTCGCATGGTGAGACAGTTAAGTCACGTGTTTCATCCATTTATGTTGGCTCGCACTTGCGTGCCAGCCAACATATTACAGTAGTAGCAGATTTGGAGTTATGGTCACTGTGGGCGAATGCAGGGCACACACATCTGTGGTCGTCCATCATTCCCCAATAAGCCAGCATGCAGGCGCTGACACCAACAATCGTAAAGTGGTTACCACATCCAACAAAAGTGCCACTGCAGTGAGCAAGCTCATCACGCAGCAGCATGCATCCACGCCTCCTGGTGCCTTTACTGGTACAGTTGTCCATAAACATGGCAGCACCGAGTGCCGCCAAGCACACTGCCGACTTCAGGGTGCGAATCCCCCGTCGGCATGCCCCGACACACTTCATTTGCCGATTTTTTTTTTGGGAGAGAACACGCCGCATAATGCCCCCTCCCATTCCAACTTGTGCCCAATCCCTCTGCATCATGTGCGCCCCTCCCCCACAACAGTCTTTCTTTGCCAATGAGCCCCCAATTCAAGTTTGCTTCAGTCCCCTGCCCAGTTCAATTTGCCGACAGGAGGCCCACTCCCCGTGGCATAATGTCTAACTCGATTTGTGCTGTGTACAGTGTACAATTCTATGGCATCATTTACCCCAATTTCTGTGCAGATTGGGGGTAGCAATCCCAGTTGGCACAGTCCTCCTCCTCATAATGCAGGTGGACACTGTGAGCCCACCCCAGTGTACCAAACAACTGCAAAAGAGAAATCGACCCTAGTCTCCCCCTCATTTAAAACAAGAAAATGGTCAGTCACTGTCTCTTCTGCCCTCTCCCAACCTGTGCCTACCTTCTGCGTACCCTGCCTCCCCAATCTTATCTCTGGAGCCAGTGCGGCGATCTTGATGGACCGGGATCGTCTGCACTCTTCAAAGCCGACCCATGAACTGGAGAAATGCCGTGAGCTGTATAATGGCATAAATAGGTTCTTTCAACTTTGGTGCATATCTCAGGATTTTGGCACCAAATTTTCAACATGGGATTACTGGGACCCCTCCTTATGACTTCACTGTCATGGGATTATTCGGTCCCAAAGGTGATTTCACAGTTACTGCGGAATCATCTTTCAGGACGAATAACGACGACAGTGCCACTGTTCATAAGGTGGGCCTTCAAAAGCCCATGTTGCAAATTTGGTGAAAAATCAAACAAAAGTGACTGTTTTACAAGTGTGCATTGTGCAGTTTCCACGCACACCACAACTTTGTGAATTTGTAATATTTTCGCTCCAGATTTTCAACATTGGCATTTTCCACACCTCCTTATAAACAGTACAGCTGTCATTTTACATATCCAGGCCAAATGTAGTTTCGCACTTCCGTGCAGAATAGCACGACGCTTGCGGAAATCAGTTTTAGGAACAGATTAAGAAAATGACAGTAACACTGTTCATGAGCAGAGGTCTAAAATGCCTATGTTGAAAATATGGTGATGAAAGTCCATAAATAACCGTTACAAGCATGGATGCGCTGTCCACACCCCATGTTAACCGCATTTGCAAATTTTCATGCCAGATTTTCAACACGGGCATTTTTCACACCTCCTTATGAACAGTACAGCTGTCATTTTCACATCCTGCCCAAAATATGTTTTCGCACCTGTGGCACACAATGGTGTGGTTGCTGTGGGAATTAACAAATCAGAGTGCCACTGTTCATGAGGGGAGGTCCCAAATGCCTATGTTGAAAATGTGGTTAAAAATTTTTTCCAAAAATAAGTGGGTTACGGACGGTGTTGCGCAGTTTCTATGCATGCTCATGACTTCACCAATTTTTCATAAATTTCCATTCCAGATTTTCAAAGTGTTTTTTTTTTTTGTGTTCATTTTAACACCTCCTCCTGAACAATACAGTTGTCATTTTTCACATCCTGCCCAAAATGTGTTTTCATGCCTGTGGCGCCAAATGGCATAGTCACTGTGCAAAACCACCTTCGGCTAAAAAAAACAAACAAAAAAAAAACACAAACTGATAGTGCCGCTCTTCATGAGGGGTGGGGTCACAAAAGCCCATGTTGAAAATGTGGAATGAAAATACCAAACAAACATCTATGGCACTAGGGTTTCCAATTAACACCCCACCCTGTAGAGAGACTGTCAGGGGTGTGACTTGGGACCACCCGGCTGTAACGCTCACGCATTCCATCCCCACCCTGCAGCCAGTGACTGGCATCGAGTGTGCTTTGAGTGTTCGTCCCTACACCCCATTCTCCATACTGCACCCATCTCGGTGTATTTTCTTATGGAATGGGATAAGCAGAAGGTCCAAGTACACCACAATACTTGTCAGTGTCTACCGGGTAGGTGAGGTAAAATGGCATGAGTTTATAACAGATGACCTAAAGGCACTCCCAACACTCGTCAGTCTCTGCAGTGTGGGGTGGGATTGCGTCACTTCCAATACTTCACTGCCATTTCTATTACGCATCTCTAACTCTGCACTACCAATGCCAGTGAGACAACATTCAGCATTGACAAATGCTTGTTAGAGGCTTAACTACTGCAGATTTTGTTGTTTTTCAAGTATGTGTTTATACATATATATATATATATATATATATATATATATATATATACATATATATACATATATATACACACACATATATACACATACACACACACACATATATACATACACACACACACACACACACATATATACATACATACACACATATATACACACTATATATCTATATCTATAGACACATACCACCTTCTGTAAAATCTCTGGGTTGAGTTCTCATTCCCAGCTCCCCCATACCTTGTGTGTTGTACTGTGGTACTATGCCTTCCTTATTCCTTGTAAGCAGCTCATGTTGTATGACTCAAACACATATGGTCCTATTCACTGGCGTCCACTGGACACCCCGCTGATCCCACCACTGCAAATCCACACCCATCATTCCCTGGCTCTAATGGTACTCCTCCTCCGATCACCCACCCCTGGTGTAATAGTCTAGCAATCTTCCCATCCCACCTGCACAGCAGTCTCTTCAAACCACCTGGGCCCCAAGTATCATAATGTATGGGAACATGGAGAACTGGTACAACCATGCCCCCAGTCACACAGGAACAATGTATAGAGACGTGGACGGTGGCTGTACCAGTTGCCACCCACATCCCCTACACATTCTTGTGCGATTGGGAGCCAGGGGTGGTGGTTGGGAGAGGTTAATGAACGGACTGAACAGGAAGACTGCTCGGATATTACACTGAAGGTGGGTGAGCAGAGAGTAGTACCACCACTAGAGCTAGGGAAATGAGCTGATGCTTGTTTGCAATGGCAGGATCAGCAATCGGTAGAGATCACTGGACAACAGGGAATGGGACATACCACTCAACCCTTTGTCACTGAACTTAAGTCCCATGGAGGGTCTGGGTCTCTGCCCATCCAGTCTGACCGTATGCCCTACCTTTAACTGGCTGCCACTGACCCTCACCAATCAGAACCAAGCCTCAGGCGCAGTGTTTTGAGATCTGGAAATGTTACTCTGCCCTGAAACAGAGCCATCAGGCTGCATCTCAGTGGCAGGTTCATTGAATAAATCAAATTTTATTTGTAGTGTGCGCTTTGAAGCCAAAGCGCATACATAGTACAATACCAATCAAACATACACAATATAAAATCAAATATGCAATCTAAAATATAAAGATAAGACAGCAATAAAACTAATTCTAGTCCCCAAAAACTAGGTCAAATAAATAAGCCTTTAGTGAGGACTAAGGACTCTGCGGACAGGCACTCTATAATCCAATGAAGTAGAGAGTTCCACAGGTCGGGGCTACAAAAGAAAAGCCCTAGCACCTGATGTTTGAAGACAGACACTGGGAACCTCTAGCAATCCCTCGGGAGAAAGCAAAGTGGCGGGAGGGTGTAAGGCCGAAGATCTTGCAAATAACCCGTCCCTGTCCATGTACGGTCTTATAGGTCAGCAATGCTGACTTTGAAGGTGATCCTTCTTCGCACTGGCAGCCAGTGCAGTTTATGCAGAGCACAGGAGTACTATGGCTAATTCTTGACAGCCCTGTCAACCTGGCTGCAGCGCTCTGCACCAGCTGCAGACGATGGAGATTCACCCCAGGTAACCCTAGGTATACAGCATTACAGTAAATCAAGACAAGAGGACACAAAGGCATGGACCGACACAGGAAGGTCCTCGAGCGAACAAGGTGCTTTATCCAGGCAATGTTCCTCAGATGATAAAATGGAGGACTTGACAACTGTGGACACTTGCACTTTTAGTGTCAAGTTTGTCATCAAGCACAATGCCCAGATTTCACACCTGTTCAGAAGGTTTCAACTGGTTACCCCCAAGCACAAGGCCAGACGGCTGCCCAGGAGTTAACTTCTCTACCCACTGACCTGGGTCCACTACCAACCCCTCAGTCTTATCCGGTTTTAGTCAACCAGTCAGCACTCATTTCAGTCCGAATTTGGTGAGGCAGTTAAAACTGAGACTGCACTATTTTGTTCAAGATGCAGAAAGACATATACAGCAGAGTATCATCTGCATAACAATGCAGACTCAGCTCATACCGCCTTATGTCTCCTAATGGCAGCATATACACCATGAACAGCATGGAACCCTGTGGCAAGCAAAGGGTGCAAGGAGAAAACTCCTGACACCTCCCTCTGGGCCCTGTCTGTGAGGAACAAATGAAACCACCACAGGACTGTTCCAGACAGTCCACATAACAACAGAGCCGTTCCAGCAACACCACATGATCCACGGTGTCAAATGCTGCTGAGAGATCAAGGAGGACCAAGATCGAACGGTTCCTCCGATCCCTTGCTATCAGATCATTAAGTACCGAACCAATGCCGTCTCGGTACTATGCCTCTTCCTGAAACCAGACTGGAAGGATCACAGATTTCGTGAGTGGTAAGAAAGTTTGTGCTGTAACAAGACTACCTTCTCCAAAAGGGCAGGTTACAGACAGGTCTGTAGTTCTCAAGACAGTCTGGCTCACAGGAAGGTTTCTTTAAAGGGGTGTCACCACGGCCTCTGTCAAAGGTACTGGGACACCCTTGGTCCAGTGAGCACCAGAGTATCTTGACAAGGATCAGTCCGATGATACCCACTGTACACCACCAGGAGGCGGGCTGGACCAGGATCCAAACTACAGTAAGTCAGTCGCAGCTGTTGAACAATCTTTATGATGTCCATGATCGCTGGCTGGTCAAAATCTGTCCAGACAGACCAGCTGTCTGCATCCCGCTGACCACCGCCATACTCATTTGAGCAAGTCAAGCAGATCTCTGACCTGATGGAGGACACCTTATCTGCAAGAATGTGCGAACTCCTCACAATTTGTGAAAAAGCTCTCAGACCCGAAGACAGGCTGGATTGCACAGCCTGTTCAAGGTCCGGAAAAGCTGGGCTGGTTGATTCCTTGCTGCAGCAGTCTCCTGGCCAGGAACTCTGCCGTCTTCGGGACATTTCTGATGGATAGCCGAATAATGGGCCATCAACCTAAGCCTGTCCTCCTCCAGGCCAGATTTCTGCCAACAACATTCCAACCTTGCCCAATTCTCCTCAACTCCCTATCAAACCAAGGGCAAACCCGGACAGGAGCTATGGAATCCAGGGCCCTCAGCACCATACTATTATAGTACAGTATCAGGTGTCCCGGATCAGAGCATTCCACTGGCCTCGATAGGTCCAACATCACCATCAGACCCTCTGGGTGACACCCACAAAGGGCAGTACAGACCATCTCCAAAGGCGGGTCTCACAGGGAGCTACAAAACAACCGTGAGAGTGATCTGACCATCCAACTGGTTCCACCACGTCAGCGGCCTCCATCCCCAGAATGCTGCTGGATATGGTCAGAAGCACAGTGTACCCAATGCCTATCTGACCCAGTCTGGAGCCATCAGAATCATTGTTGCTGGTTCTTTCATGCGCCTTATAAACCCACTCTGTAGGAGTGGGAATAGGAGGAAGCCATACAGGAACCAGCAGTAAGACATCCTCTGGGAGTGAACCCTACAATAAAACTCTGCAAGCTGATTTCATCTCCCAAGCAGGCAACATTTTATTAAAAATTTCTGTAGCAAATGCAGCATTACAAACCTTACTCTGAACAGCAGCAGGAAAAATGTGTTGCGCTTTGCTGGTGACCTTATGTAAAGCATCTGTACAACTACTTTTGGGTGATGTGTAGCAAGTAACTTATACACAATCAATTGTGTAGCAGCTGATGAGCGGTGTAGTGTATTGCTACACTACACCATGTAAAATTTTAACTGCTTTCAAGAGCCAAAACAGATGTATTGTTGGAGTACCCCATCTACTTATGTTTGAAGCCAGAATTTGCTCTTCCCGCTGATTCAGCTTGTGGAGTCCACCTGCACACTATCCTCGACTGGTAGATATACAGTAGAAATCTGCATCCATGGAATAAGCCACATCCAAGATCCACATAGCGTCTGTGCAGCTTTGAGGATCATGTTCCTCCTGCTCATTTATGTAATATACTGTTGTAGTATTGTCTGTCTGAATTCGGAGGGACTGACCCTGTAGCTGTGAGGGAAAGAACTGCATTGCCAGCAGTACTGCCCTGAGCTCAAGGAGATTTGTGCACTCCTGAAGGCTCCAGATGCCACTGAATGAGAGATCCTTCAGGCGGCCCACCACCCTAGAAGTGGAACATCTGCTATAAGATCTCCTACAGGGGACTGCTAGCTAATTTTCTGTTACGGTTATAAAAAATCTTGGCAGAACTGTTGATTTGAGTTTTCTGGATGCTTCCTATCGTGTACTGTACATTCGCATTTGTGTCTGGACTTCTCCTCAGGTCCTCAGTATTTATATGCAAAAATTAAGCGGCCATCTTTTTTCTTGAGAAATAATTACTTTAAAACTTTCATAAAATTCTTAAATGATAATGAAAACTGAAAATGTTACCACCAAAATAAACCTGAAGACATCTGGCATCAATTAGGAAGAAAAGTTGGGGTCAGATTTTAACCCATTTTCATTGCACTGCTGCTTTAAGATTGTTTACGCCTCTGGACTGTGCATCGTGGCTCTACTGCCTAAATCCACCTAACATTTCAGTTCTGATACTGTGCCGATTTTGCTGGTATTAGTCATCGGGTAGACAATGGGTTGCTTTCACTAAAACTGCAATTTCTTTGGTGCCCCCATTGCCAAGAGGCTCCTAGGCCACCCTGGGGAACTAGCACAGACAAGCACATGCAGTACTGTCCAGAGTTCAAGGAGATTTGTGTGCTCCTGAAGGCTCAAGATGCTACTTGCCGTGAGATCCTTCAGGTAGACGCACCACCCTAGAAGCGAAGCATCTATGAGAACTCCTATAGAGGACTGCTGTCTCCGATGTTGCTTTACTCCTTCCACCACTGTACTGCTTGCACAAAAGCTTTTGTAATTGCAACAGCTTCAACAGAGTCTGACCTTTTGGGACTGGCAATCCCACAGATGGTACTGAATGTTCCTCATCGAAATCAGGCCCATGGCACCACAACTGTGGATGAGGACATGTGGATCAGTAGTTGCAAAAACATCCCGGGAGGGTACTGTGATGGATTCTGCACCAGCAATGAGGTCCAAACCCTTTCCTGTTGAAGGAAAACCCTTCCCATTTTCAAAGCCTGTGGGTCCTGTTCCCTTTAAATGGTTCCTCGTCAAAATGTGGCAAAGTTATGTTTACAGAAGGGAGAAAAAAAAAAAAAAGGAAACCCCTTTGAATTTATCAAGGAAAAAAAAAAAAGCACTTCAAGCGGTATCCATGCTGTCAAGAGGCTTTCTCTAGTTCCTGGGAATCACTGGGAACTGGGAAACCCAAAATTTAACCATTCATAAAAATAAACACCCTAACAGAGTCTTCAAACAATTGAAACCAAAAAAAAAAAAAAAGTTGTTGACCACAGCAAAAGCATGATCACAATGCAGAGTTCTAACATTTATCCTACATTATATAATGCACAAAGTTCTATCCCCACGCAGCACACTCCTGCAGACTTATTTATAAGCAGGGCCACTGGAAAAGTGCGGAAAAGTTTACCCAAACATGCGGGATATTTTTGCAGAAATTGTGGGTGTTCACTATACATCCCACTGCCCCTAATAAAACAAAAAAAAAAAAAAATTGTTTGCTGCAGCTTGTATCGGTCACATGAATTGTTAGACAACTGTATTGCCACTTGTAAATGCTTTTACTATGAAAAAATTTACGTGTTGAAATTTACTGCAAATTAATCAGTATGTAGAGTATCTTGTAAAATCAAGACATCCAAGTCATTGTAAATTTATTCTACTCGGTTTGCAGTGATTTTACTTGGGTTGCAATTATTCTGTCTATCTGAAGATAACTCTTTAACTATACTTAACCTGTTCAGCACATTTTCGAAACGTTTGCTTTTGTAGGCTTTGTGAGTATGCAGTTGGGGCAGATTAACATGTAAGGAATCACTGTCACCAACCCCTCAGAAGCACATTCAGTTTATAATCAGCAAGGCACCCAAACTCGTGACACATCTGAATCAAAATCCTTTCAGACTGGAAGTATTTATACAAGGAAAATCTACCCTACCATTCAAAAACGAGCATTGTTGGTCAATGCTTCATTTAGTGAATGGGACACTTTGCACCTCTTCTCACACCTATTGTTTCCTCTCTGTGTCAGCAAAAGTTCTCCTACAGACTGCTTTAACAAAGATTTGAAGTGTTCAAGTCTACATATGCATGACCAGAGGAGTTTGAAACCAAAGCAGGGAAGTGAATGACATGAAAGCAGAGTCACATTTGACCCCTTCTCACCTCACTGTACTATTTTGGTTAAATCCAAGTCTGTGTACTAAATTGTTAGCATAACCAAGTAGATTTCCTTGAGAATTTAAATAGTTTTATACAATCAGTCAAAAATTTCATAAATGTGAAAGTGCAAGAAATTGCGGATTTTGTGTTAAGGGTGAAAACTGCAGAAAAATTGTGCTTGCAATTTTTCAGTGACCCTGTTTATAAGGCATCTCATTGATGGATTTCTACCATTATGAATAAGTTATACTGTGCATTGTATCCTTTTGATACAGGAATGCACAACAGAAATACAAACATATACCTGAACTAGTTCATAAGTTAAAGCAGTGTCAGTGGCTCAGCAGGTTGCACACTAGTCCCAGTTACCTCTTCCCTAAACATCCCGACTCCCAACTGCCTCATATTCTTCCCAAATCCCACCATGGTCTTTATCCTCCACAACCTTACAAGAAGTTTGTTATGCCCACCCTCCGCACACCTTCCATAAAGTAATTTTTTTTTTTTTTTTTTTACACACAATATTCACCCCCCAGGTTGGGCACACTGTAGCATCACATGTTGGCCAGGAAAACAGAGCTAAGAGACCATTTCTAGTTGTATCTAGGATTCTAGGAGATTGTTCACAAGATGGAAAATATCATGAAATACAGTTTAGTTGCGTCTATCGACTGGTAAAGTTGACAGCAGCAATGTCTATAGCACACCAAACGCTGGCATCACTACAGTGAAGTCCTATTTAACAGCTATAATGGGATGGTTAGTACTGAACCGGAATAGTCTGTGTAATCACACAGTAGGGCCTGTACTGAACTGCCACATTATGTGGTATCAATTACATATACTGGGGCACACAAATCTGATACATATATGATGGTAACCCATACTGCACTATGTGGTCACCAGTACACACTGAGTGCCACAAATTTGGTACATACTTTGGGCCCCTATTCAACTGGCATCCTGCCGAGTCACTAGTACACAGAGCGAGTTAAACTGATGCACAACAGGGTGGGGCGCCAGAAGAGAAGACAGCTAGTACTGACAGTAAATCAGAAAAGAGGCGGCACTCAACCCAGTGCGAGCTGGTAGGTGGAATACCAACTCAGGAAACTCTGACATGGCAAGTTCAACCCCACTACAGCCAAAAATATTCAATGTGTGCTCCTAGGCAAGTCACTTAACCTGGCAGGATCCAGTATACTAGACAGCTGAAATGGATTGAAGCAGCACCCCACTAGAAATTTTGTATCTCAGCTAGGCTATCCTTGGAAACTAAACTGTTAAATTAAAATACACATAGAAAACAAAAACACCTGCCCACCCCATGATGTGTGTATACAGGCTTCTCAGCATCTGAACAGTATAGAACTTACCCCACTGTATCAGTGTGAAATTCTCCCATTGTATCCGAGTACAACACACACACACACACACACACACACACACACACACCTCCTCTAGGCTTCAACTGGCCTGCGGCCCGATAGCGGTGCAGGAATACCGTTGCTGTGGCAACCTCACACAAATGGGTGACTCACCAACCAGGAAAAATTACAGGAACGGCACTAGCACACTCTTGGACTGAATCCTTACCAGTCACCCATCATGGATATCCAACACTAATGTCCTCCCGACTATCTCAGCAACCTCTCCTGTTAGCTGCACCTGGTCAAATAAATTCAAACAACTGCCAAAACTATCTCCAGCAGGGCTCTACCCAGTGGTCACCTTCCTCGACTCAAATCCCACCACCTCCATCAAGACTGGTCCCTTATCTTCAATGTAACCAACGTAAACACTGCCCTTGATCACTTCTAAACATCTTCACTGCTGCCTGTGACACATATGCTCCTATTAAGAAATGCAAAGTCAAATCACTCAGTAACCCTTGGCTCACAGGTAACCTCCTCAGGATGCTAAAACAAGAGACCACCTATGGAGCTGGCCAGAAACTCTGGAAGGCAAAACATCTAAAACTACGAACGTGCCCGCAATGACTGCACCAAAACCATCCGGCAAATGAAGTCCACTTACTATAAGCATGCCCTCACTTCTGGGGCAATGGTCAGGAATTCTGGAACATAATAAAGGAACTCACCAGGAATCAGTGTTCCCATTAAGGCTGAAGATCTGGGGTGCACTGCACCCTCTTCAAAAATGTTCAGGAGTACAAAATTATAAGGGTTCATTCTACCATTTGTGCAACATTTTGTGGGGTACATATACTTCAAACAGAATTATGGAGGTACAGTGTACCCTTCACACAAAAATGCACTTGAATTTCATAATTTGTACTTGAATCAGGTACAGATGGGGGTAAATGGGAACACTCGAAGGAATCCACACCACCCCTTCAATACTCAACATCAACGGAACCACAACCCTCAACCCAAAAACCACTCGGATACCTTTAACAAAGCCTTTACCGACCTTACGCTGTCCTACCTCAGGACTACTTCAAAGATGGTGAAGCCGCTCTGTCCGCAATGAACACTACTCCCACCAGCTCCCACCACTTCTACTTCAAACAGTCAAGGCTCAACAAGTACGCAAATATGTTACCAAAGCCCTTGGTAAATTAAGATTCAGTAATGACCCTCAATCTCAAAATCCTGTCTCTCACACTTGGAAGTGCTTAGTCCTCTGACCAGAATTTTCAACCTCTCCTCAGCCTTAGCCAATTCCCAGAGAGATGGAAATCTGCCACTGTCACCCCAATCCATAAAAGTGGTGACAAAACTGCCCATGCTAACTACAGACCTATCTCCCTACTACCCCACTCTCCAAGGCACTAGAACGCATTGTCTCAGACCAGCTCAAAGAATACCTGAAATGTGCAACATCCTTTGAAAGCAACAACACGGGTTCACAAAGGTCACAGCACCTTCCACAGCCCTACTTAAATTCACCGCGCAATCCACACACACGCCGGTGAACTACTACGCTGAATCTACATTGACTTAACTAAAGCTGACGCCGCAATCTCCGCCTCCTGCTTGTCCAGCTTCAGAACAATGGGCTGTCAACAGACTCCACTGGCTGGTTTAAGAGCTACCCAAGAACGGCACCAAACAGTAAGAATCACTGATACACCTCGGACCCTAGACCGTCCACTGGAGTCCCACAGGGCTCCATTCTGAGACCCTCCTCTTCAGCCTATTCTTAAACTCACCAACGGACAGCTGCCCAGAACAAAATTCTCTATGCCAACGATGCTGTGATACTACTTCCCAGACCATTCAAAATTACAAAATAAACTTCAGCGGGCCTTGTCCAGCGAATCCCGATTCCTAAATCAAACTGCTTCTCAATCAGGAAAAAAAAAAAAAGTCTATGGTCTTCCGGCCCCACAAACAAACAACTCCACCTCTTCATGAGCAACCAAACAAGGAGCCATCCTAGAGCAAACACAATCGTTCAAGTACCTCGGCATCACCCTTGATCCACACCTCTCATCGCTGACCATATCAGCAATGTTGCAAAGTCTGCCAATGCGAGGTTAGGCATATTATTCTGGCACAAGAAACACCTAACCCCAGAAGCACTGTCAGTGGCGTTCAAAGATTCATCGTCAGCATCAGAGACTATGGTCTTATATATGGGTCTGCAACTAAAACTGCTCTCAAACATATCGGCGACCTCCCTGATTAAGGTCTGTCGTCTCATCACTGGCTCACATCGCCGTACCCACCGTGACCTTTATTCCCAATCTGGATGGCTTCAACTGGACAAGCGCATAAAATACCAAACCGCATCACAGCCAAGAAAATTATAGTGGGGCTTGCCCTCACTGGTGCCTGTGCCCTCAAGCCTAGAACATAAAAACATCACTACAAGGAGATCCAATTCCCATCTACTACATATCCTACAATGTGCATGACCAAGGGCAAGATCATTAGCCTTCAGACATCCAACTAGCTCAACTCTCTTGTGCGACATAGTGACGCTCAACATTCGGCCTCTTCAAGTCCAAGCTGCACCTCTCACCGATTGTATCCTCCGATTGCCCATCTTAACATTTCCACCATTCCAGCTGCACATGCCCCAGCACTTACAGTCAGTCGTTGCACCCCAGCACCTTATCAGTCATATTCCCTCAACAAGGACCCCTGGCTGCACTGTCTGCCGCCCTCGTCCCCCATATCTCTACTTCTGCCCCTAACCACCTCCCGTACTCCCCTTACCCCTGCACCTCCTACCCCCTTGATGATCTACCCTCATTTCCCCCCATCCACCCCTCCTTCCTTGTCTTGCTCATAGCTCATGTCTTTGTACTGGTTATTACAGGTCTGTAAGTCAATGATTATCGTTTATAACTAAAATGATGTCTGTTGCATACACTGGCGTGGAACCTTTGTAAAGACCTCGGCTCAAAAGCATTGTAATCCTTGCTGAAATAAAAATAAAATACTCTCAAATATATACGACAATTTTGCATGCAAACTTGGTTTAGCCAAAACAATGCAAGGCAAGGATTTTGTGTGACATCTATTTCTTTTGAATCCTTGTCTTGTTTGGTTTCAAAATCCACAGGTCAAGCATAAGTACCCTTAAACACTTAACATTTGTTCTGTGTTGAAGCAGTCTATTAGACAACTTTTGTTGCCACAGACTGAAACAAAGATGGGATGAAAGGTGCAAATTATCCCATTCACTTAAATGAGGTGTTAACTAGGAAGCCTTTTGTAAGTGGCAGGGCAAGTTTTTCCTTGTGAGCATACTTTCATTCAGACTACTTCCGATTCAAACAGCTGAGGATTTTTGCATGGCCCTGCCAATTTTAAACTTGAATAAGCCAATTGCTAACAGTGATCTCCTCATGCAACTACCCCTAGATGCTCACATGCAAAGACTACAATAAAAACTTGACTAAAGTCTAAAAACAACCTTATAAAAACACAATGTATCTGAAAAATTTTGAACTAAACAAAATCATTGCAGACAGAGTAAAACAAAGGTAAAAGTTACAAGACACACGGACTACTGTACGATGCAGTAAAAGTATATATTTTGGTAACTGCGTAAGGCCCACCAGACAAGTGCCTGTTTTCAGGTACAACCCAGAAGCACTACAGAGTTAACTGACTTGTTCAGACTCGCACAGTATACATGTGGAAGTTGTGGGAATCAAACCAGGTCTGCTAGATGTCATCAGCTCATTCACAGTTTGTTATGCTATCCTCTAGATTATACTGCCAGCCCGAATAACCCCAGATTTAATGTTTAAATGCGTGATTTCAAAATAGTGTACAGTACCTACAGTACAAATTATGATCGCTCACGCTAATATTTACTAAAACTCAATTATTCACCACTCTGCTTATTTTTCTTGTACCAAATTGGGTGAATAGCTGGCAGAGCACTTTAAACAGCTGTTGATTAGGCTGCATTCCTACAGCCAGAAACAAAAATATATATATATATATTTCTCCTGGCTTTAATATTGATCTGCTGTGCTTACTTTATAGAATCTATTTAGCACTGTATGACAGATACTTTTAAATTTTGGAAAATAGGCAACGTTTACGACAGCTTATCAGTTTAGTATTCTTTTCAGGAACATAAACTATGTTTTAAACATATTTAGGTGTCAGTATATTCCTTTAGCAATTTATGCTGACTAGTATACGCTGCAGAAAACATTAAAAATTTACTGTGAATCACGCAGGGTCTATAGAAGAACCCTGCAATTTTTGCAAAATGCTCCGCAATGTTGGGTAACCTTTTCCGCAATTTTCCAGTGGCCCTGCCGATTACCACATGGGAGCGCAAATCTGATAATCTGAAGCCCATACTTGCATTACAATGTTTCCAGTAAACACAGAGTGACACTTAAGTTTGGTACACTTTGGGTCTCCATTCAACAAACATTCTGTCAAGTCAGTAGTACATGGAGCAAGTTAAATTGGTCCATGATTGGGGGAGACTAGCACTGACAGAAAAATCAGGAAGCGAAGTGGCTTCCAACCAGTGTTACCTAGTAGCTGAAATACCAATTTAAGAACCCTGTAGATAGCAGGTTCAACCCTAACGAGACCAAATAATTTATGCCTGTAGGCAAGCCGCTGGACTCAGTACACTCAACAGTGGAAATAAGTAGCAGCAGGATGCAGTAAAAACCTTGCATCTTAACAGGGCTATCTTGGGGCATTAAATCGTTAAAAGAACAGCAACAAAGCACGACCTCTGCCAGTACTCGCGTCTCCAGAACACCCTCCCCACCGCGTGAGGCGCGTATACATGTTTCTCTGCCCGCCCAAGCCCAACTCTCAGGCCAGGGCTGGCAGCGCACCACGTGGCCCCGGCCTGCCTCACGCAATCCCGCGAACAAGGCTCCACGCGCCCGAGCTTTCAGCGTCGGACGCGAGCATCACGCGGAGCCGGGCACGCGCATGCAACACAAAGCGAGGGCCGTTCGGCAGCGAGTGCCGGGAAGACACATGCCCTCGCGCATGGAAACCGAGTGACTGCTCGCCGCCCAACCGTCCTCAACGGGAAAAAAAACATGAGCATACTCCAGGCCGGATCGCACACGCACACAACACCAATGCCCCGCCCCTTACCGATGACCTTCTTCTCCCCCACGGCGATGGCGCTGCCGTTGGCCGGTGCCAGGCTGGCCTTGCCCTCGCTGCTGGCGGCGGCGGGTGCCGGCTGTGGCTGGGTCTCGGCCTCGCTGCTCATGTTCAGTGATGGTGACTCAGGCCGGCGTGGCTCGCTGGTGTTCCCGGTGCTGGATGGTACTTTTGGCCGGCGGTGGGGGCTGCTGCCGTCGGGCACTCTGTTCTCTCTCTCGCTCCCTCTACCGATCGAACTGGCACGCTCCCAGAGAACCTCAGAAAAGCGCCAGCTGCCTCCCGCCCACCGTCCACTCCAATTGGCCCACGTCCTGACCGACCTAGGAATTCTGCACTACCATTGGACGCAACTGCTCGGCATTCAACACGGAACGCGGTCTTAGACGGGACCTGATTAGAGGGTTGGAAGCTAGTCCCGCTTTCATAGTTTGTAAATGGATAGAGGTTGTCACTCATAGCTGCGTCCCTCTGACGCTTTTAGTTACAGTGCTGGTCTCTTTTTCCGTAGGGCATCCTGATGCTCGATGAGCGCTAAGAATTTTCATGGGAAGGAATTTAGCTCATAACGATTGGAACGTCTGGCTTCCCTCTTTTCAAGACAGGAACTGCTCGATGTCGGAACGAAGGAAATGGACACCATTCGGTGTGGAAGTGTGAGCTGTGCCTATCCTGTCCCCGCCCTCAGTGACCCCGCACCGCCAAGTCTGTCCCCGCCCCTAGAATGACTGTAGGGCGCTGGGCTCATAGGGACCTGTCTTATTTATTGTATTTCAAAGTTTTAGCAGGAAGTCGCATTGAGCTAGTATCTGATTGTTTTTCTAGATGCGTCCTGGGGAGAGGGAAGAGAGCAGATCGAAAATACAATACAAGCTAATACATTAATTTGGAAATACATATGATAAAATATATGCGCTTCAAGCATAACATTGTCACGTAGTTAGTTACCATTCATTGAGATTCGAAAAGGGCAAAAGAACAAACGGCACCAAAACCATAATAGGAATACGATAACTTTGGCGAGAGGGGCTGATCAGTGCAGTGTGGAGGTAGGTGACATACACCTTTCACAATATCAGTAACTGGCAGTAAATAAGAGAAACCATGCAAGAGATATTTCAGAGCAGGAAAGGCAGGAGCAGTGTGAATGGAAAGGGGGCATACCTCTCAACTGTCCCTGATTTTCCCTCAGAAGTTTACTCTGTACCTCCTAAAACTGTGTTTCCGTGACCAAACAGCGGGAGTTGTAAGCACAAAATAATGTCAAACATTAAAGTTACAGACTTGTTCTTCCTTAGAAAATGCATTTACACTAAGCCCCTTATTCTACCAGCTTCCTGAGTTGATATGTCCAATTTGGAAGACGTGTCCTGATTTTGGTCCTTAGTCCCTGATTTTTTAAGCCTTGTCCTGATTTATGTGGCAGGAGTTTGAGAGGTATGGGGGGCAGCCTGTCCCTCACACTGTGACCTCACCAGGCCTGTCTAGTGCCGCCCTTAACAGTATCCATACTCCCTTGGGTCTACCCCACCTCCCAGTAATTCTACTTACAGAGACCCCACCGTGCTATTTGCCCCTGCTGTCTCAGTGACCCCCCATATTCATCCAAACTCTCAAAGCCAATGCCACATCGATCCCAGCCTGCATGGCCTGGCCCTGCCTTCTGACCTTACCATGCCTAATTTGTCCCCACCCTCACACTGTACAGTCCTGTTCCCTCCCCACCTAGTCAGTCCTGCACTCAGTGACTGTGTCTGCTCCACTCCAGGCTCTCACAAACTGACACCATCCTCCTCCACCAGGTCTGTCCCTGTCGTCACTCTCAAGTGACCCCACCCCCACCAGATCTGTCTTCTGTCCCTGCCTTCACAAAGTGACCCCTTCTTCCCTCACGGAACAACAGTCCACTGAGTCTTTCCCCATTCCCTGCCCTCACAGAGTGACCCCTCTTCCCCAAGTGGGTCATTTCCCCTACTTGTCCTCACAGAGATGTTCAATTGGGTCTGTTCCCTCCCTCTCAGAGTGACCTGTTCCACACTGGGTCTGTCCCTACAACCCCTGCCCTCACAGAGTGTTCCTATTACCCCAGCCCTCACAGAGTGACCCACCCCCTGAGTTTTGTACCCAGCCTCATAGGTGCAGGTGGGGGGCAGTTCAGGGTAACATTAGGAAATACTATTTTACAGAGAGTGGTGGAAAAGTGGAACAGGATCCCAGAGGCAGTCGTTGGAGAAGAAGTGGTGGAGGGATTCAAAAGGGCATGGGACAACTACAGGGGAGTGTTGGGGGGCAGGTCCAAGCAGATAGCTGGACAAATTGGCAGACTTGTTGGGCCTTGTTTCAATCCTTTTCTGCTGCCACACTTCTATGAATAGCATAGGCTTCACCAAGTCTGACTACTGTAGTGATACTGTATCTGCCTAGTCTTTGCCCTCCGTTACAGTTGTCTCCTCCACTTGGTCTGGTTCCATGACCTTGCAGTGTGACACCCCCTGCCAAATCAATAGCACAGTGGTTTAAGGCTCTTGAGCTGCAAATCTGGACATCTCGGTTTGAATTCCACAGCCCCACTTGCATACTGTGTGACCCTGAGCAAGTCCTTAACTTCCCTGTGCTCCCAGGTCGCACCTGTAAACAAACTTTCAGCAATGTGCCACTCCTGGTTCAATAATTGGAAAAAAAAATCTGTCTCCAGCCTCTAAAATGGTCCTTACTGGGTCTGTCAGTAACCCCACAGTGTGACCACCGCTGGCACTGTCCTGTGCCTTACGCCACGACCTCTGCTGTGTTCATCCCAATCCTCACAGCTTAACACTTTTAGTCTGCCCCAAAACTCATGGGTGACTCCACTGTGTCTGACCCCACCATCAAAGGATGACCCCATCTAGTCTGTCCCTCCCTTACAGAGTGCCCCCAAAGTCCCATTCCATGCCTGCACAGTCTGACCTCCACCGGCTCTGTCTCTAACCCTGTGGTGTGACCCCCATAGTGTATGTCCCAGTCTTCACAGTGTGACCCATGCCAGGTCTGTTCCCACCTGACAGTTTGACCCCTGATGGGTCAGCCCCTACACTTACATAGTGTCACAGCTGCCAAGTCTTGCCAAGCTGTCACAGCATGGCACCCACTGGATAAAGGCTACTTTCTGAACTTCTGGCTGCCCTCATCTGAAATGTACAGGCCCTGCTAAAAACATGGGAAACAGCCTGACCAGAGGTGAAGAAATGAAAAGATGTTTCTCCTGGTATTTCCTGGAAGCCCAAAATCACGAGGAGCTGTATCCATTTGAATTTCCTCAGGTATAGAATGTTGTCCCTCTTCGCATGCCTCAGTGAAGGGGACCATTACGTTCTTTAGATATGTATGGTGCTTATCAACACGCCTCGAAAGCTTAAACTGAAAAAATTCTGGATTAGAAGTGGCGCAGGTAATGGGAGTTAGCCCAAATAAGAACACAAGTCAAAAGAACCTGCACAGAAGAAGCTTCAAACTCAGAGCTCCTTTCTGATTAAGCGCTTTAATACAAATTCCGCAATGGAATATACACATAAACGTATCCTCTGCCACAATGTTCGCTGCTTTGGGTCAGAAACTCTTTACCAGGGGCATAGTGAAAGGAGATGACAACAATTTATGTTACCAACTCATAAATAAATACAACCTTGAATTTCTTATTTGCATACATAAAAAATAAAAATATACAAAACTTTATGACACTAAGTACATCTTACAGTCATAACTATACACTCATCTTACTTTTAGCTCAATGCAATGAAAGCAGTAGATGTACAAAGTAATGGTACTTACGTCAGATAGAAGGGAGAGTTAAATCGGTAGCTGCTAGCTGGCAAGGCTAAGTACAATCAACAGGTCCCATTTGCTGCTTGGGTTTAGAAAGGAAGAGCAGTAAATCTGTGAAAAAAACAAATTATAATAATGAGTCAAGGTCCAAATAACCATAATCTACTGATAAGTATGAAAAGAAACAATAGAAAACAAACAGCAGAAAAACATTGGTTTTATTTTGTTTATTTTATTTATTAGATTCTCAAATTACAAACCTTTGAGTCAGAGACTCCTTTACAAGGGCTCCACGTCAGACAGTAAATACTTACAGAAAGGTTGAGATACAACAAATTAGATAGATTTAAATACATAATTATATAACATAAATTTAGTTAAAACCGCAGTTTGTAAATTACAGGCATGTTCAGGTTAAAAAAAAGGCGGCAACCGGCAAACCCAACTGGAGCCATGACAAAAGACTAACAATTAAACACCACGAGCAGTCGGGCATCACAGAAAAGATAAAAAAGGACCTGTAAGCTAGGTCTTGATAAAACAATACTTTTATTGTACTCCAAACTTAAGGACAGCAGCAAGCCATGCCTTATGCATGACGCGTACATTTCATGTCATAAAGGCGCTTTCTCAGTGTTCACCAGGTACTGTAGTAGGCAAAGAGAAATCATTCAATAGGAAAGAGTTTAGAGAGCAGTCAGCGATAGACTTTGTCATATCAGCAAGAAGGGGATAGTCATACCTCTCAACTGTACCACATTACGAGAGCGGCTCCTCGTTTTACTTCCAAAATCTCCTTGTTGCACATTGTGAGGACTTGTCCCACATTCAGTGTTAACATTTTAAAGGAAAAATCTCTAGTAAATGATGCAAAAATATATTATTCAATTAATAACAGACTTTCTGAGCACAAATGCAAACATTTTAACAGTGTTCTGAGCTTCTTAGGTAAAGATTTGATTAAGTGTTCCACATTTTGCTCATTTGTTCCACATTTTGAGAGGCAATGTTCCACATTTGGGGACAAAAGGTTGAGAGGTATGGGGTAGTGGACATGACATCGTGTCGTGCTCAATGAAAGCGGCCAATCGACTAATAGGGACCCTGTTAGTTGAAAAGTACGCTTTGATTTATTACAGTCGTAACTGTAAATGGTATAAAATGTAAAGCAATATCACCCCATAGAACTCAATGGAGCACGCACACAAAACCTTCATTTTGTGACATCACATGGGGCTGTGTGGGGGCATGGCTTTTGTATCTGGAAGTAGGTCTGTTTTTCTTGGCAGGATCCAAACTAAAATTACAGAGATATAACTTTTTAAAACTGGAGCATTTCATGAAATGATTTCTGCAAACAACTCCTGGCGGGTCTTTTATGAGCTACAGCGGTGGGGGGTAGCAGTTATTAATATACAATACTAAGAAGCTGCTCTTTAATATAAGTTCATATACTAATCCAATAGGGTATGGTTTAGATGACCCACCCACTACTGTATTAACCTCTGGCCACAGATGGGACCATTCCACACAGAGATAGGTGACATCAAGGATTCTTTTGTTTCTTTCCCCTGTGACAACCCTTTCCCAGTTGAGTACTACCTAAGTAAAATACCTTACCTCCCCAACAGGAGCAGCTAAGAGCTGCCAAGAGTAGGGACATCAGCACCAGACTGTCCATGATAAGAGTCAATGGTACTGCATGTTAGGAGTGTGACACTTGGGTAGATGAGCAAAAGGTAAAAGTTTACTGAAAATATTTGAGAAATCTTTGCAAATACAGCCATGATTGGCACAGTTAAAATATAGATGAAAACAAGAGTTCATATGCATCAATCACTTTTCTTATACTCTGTATCCTAGCAGGGTATCTCCACCCACTATTCACTACTAAATTACCCCTGGAGACTGCAGGCACTCACCTTCCACCAGCCCTCCAGATATCGCAATTTCCCGGATAAGCGCCCACCTAGGCCTTCATCCCCAAGCTTACTATACTATAGAACTAAGGCGATCAGTAACTACAAAGCCATACCTCCAAGCAGTCAGTTCACTGAATCCTTCTGCCAGATACCCTCCCTGGTATCCATTTACTGTGTACTCTGTATATTTATTTATTTAGTCTTTAGTAACCTGGTATCAGAACTAAGGCAATAAGTAATTACTGGGCCATACCTCCGATCAGTCCGTTCACAGAATCCTTCTGCCAGATATAGAAACATAGAATCTGATGGCAGATAAGGACTGCTAGCCCACCAGTCTGCCCATTTCCCTACCTAATGGATAAGCTGCAGATCCTAGTTAACCAGCAGCCTACTTCTTTCTACCCCCCACCCCTAGAATTGCCTTATGACTGTCCCATGCATGCTTGAATTCAACCACTGTTTTTGACTCCATAACCTCCTCGGAAGGCCATTCCATGCATCCACAACCCTCTCGTGAAAAATACTTCCTTACATTACCTCTGAGCTGCCCCCCATCTTCAAATTTGCCCTTGTGTTCTTGCACACCTCTTTTTGAAAGATGCTACCCTCTTGGACTTTGTTGATTCCTTGAGGTACCTGAAAGTTTCTACCATGCCCCCCTTTCCGAGTCTAGGCTATACATATTAAGCTCCTTCAGTCTCTCTTCATATGACTTCGGTGCAGACCCTGCACCATTTGAATGCTCTCCTCTGGACAGCTTCCATCCTGTCTATGTCCTTGCGGAGATTGGGTCTCCTGAACTGCACATAGTACTCCAGATGGGGTCTCACCAGCTGTCTGTACAGAGGAATAACAACTTTCTGTTTTCTACTGGTGATGCCTGTCCCTATGCATCCCAATATCACCCCAGCCCTCCTTACTGCCCTCTCACATTGCTTGCCCACCTTTAAGTCATCGATATGACTACCCAGGTCCCTTTCCATTTTGTTGTTGTTGTTAGTATCTCACCCCCATTGTGTACCCTTTCCTGGGTTTTTGTTTCACAGGTGCATTACCTTGCACTTCTTAGCATTAATTTAAGCTGCCATACATTTGACCATTCCTCTAACCTTGCTAAGTCCTTCTCATCCTTTCCACCCCACCTTGTGCATCAACTCTGTTGCAGATCTTTGTGTCATCTGCATACCCTCTGGTATATGGTATGGAAGGAGGTGGTGGCAACTAGAGGGCATGGGTGGAAGCTGGAGGAAATTCAGGGAGAAAGGAGGAGGAGGTGCTACTTCACTGAGAGGGTGGTGGAGCCATGAAATCGCGCTGCCGGGGGCTGATGGAGGCAGAGGCGGTGGAAGGGTTCAAGAGGGTGGGACAGATATGGGGAAGGGTTCTGGAAGCAAAGTCCAGTGCAGCGAGAACATCTGGGACTGGGAAGGAGAAGCCCGAGGGGGCAGCAAGTTCAGCTCCCAGGGTGGGGCTGACCAAGCGAGCAGGCGTGAAAGACTGATAGGCCTATTCTGCTGGCAGTTTAGTATGTTAGTATCAATTACTGTGACCTTAGCGGTACAGTGACTACTAGCCCTACCTACCTCAGTCAGCCCACTGATCCCTTCTACCATTTACCCCTGGTATCCAATCTATTCACGATACTGTAACTTGTACTCTAAAAATCATTTAAATCAATTTACACATTCAAACAACATGAAGTCTTGTCGTATTCAGACATAATGCAGTTAGCCCCAGCACTTGAACTGCCCGGAGAGGAAAGAGTTAACTCTATGCAGCAGCATAGAGCGTTGAGCTCGAGCTCGGTTTTCAAACCTCTGTCTGGGGTACTTTCCAGTGTAACCATCAGATTCTTTACTCTGCCTAACAGTGAAGTCGCTCCAGAGATTTCCTCTGCTCGATTCGGTAAAAGTAAAGCGTTCGGTTTAAACCGCATATTTTTGTTTTATTTTGGATTCCAGCCTCTGTCTACAGTACAGGTAGTATGTAGATAGATAGTGACTGTGTTTATTTTGGTGAAAAAGTGGAAATTGTGCTCTTCTTGGTTCCTTCCGGTCGGTCCGTTTGAAACCGACTTTGTTAAATTTATTTTCTCATTTTTCTGGAATTAGTGTGGTGTTCCAGTACCGATCAGTTTCAAACGAACGGACTTTGGCTGTTTTTTAAAAGTCTGTGACACGGTTTGTAACCAATGAGTTGTTATATTACCTGGCTTGAAGATGCAATAGAATAATTTGTTAGGTTGGCCATGTCTGAGAAACCCAAGAAAAACTGGTCCCACTGGGTTTCAACACTGTACTGAGTGTGGGGAGGCCTTTGCTAAGGCCGCCCCACCTCATCTGTGTTTATTGTCTGGGGTTTGACCACCTCAAGTCAGACTGCCAAATCTGTAAAAACCTTCCTAAATCCACTCTAGATAAAAGACTGAGTAGGCTGAAGGAAAGGAGTCCGAGAAGTCCATAGATCCGGATGGCCAGCGCGGTTCGGTTGCGGCCGAACCTGAGCGGTGCCTACTGACCTAGCGATACCTCCTCAGGCAAGGAGAGCCGACCCGAGGGTCGGTTCCGTCAAAGAAAAGCACAAGTCTGATGGTTCGGATCCTGTATCCCACTCTCCAGCCGTGGACGAAATAGCCAAAGCGATTAGTATTGTCCAATCGCTTAGACCAGTTCCGTCCGAACCTGTACCGCCAGTTCGGTCAGATCCTTCTTCTCCGGATTATGACACAGATGCTTGTGTATGAGGTGGGGGAAGATGAAGACTGTCCAGTGATGATGATTACGATGAGAGGGGTCTGGATGTGCTCCATTGAACGGACATCTCCCCAGACAGGCCCTCGGGTGTCTCTTCTCCGAGGCTCTCTGTATCCCTTCACACTTTTCTTCTACAAAAGGTGGCACAAACCCTGCAGCTTCCCTTGGTTGAAGCCTCAGAGGAGGATGAAGAGCCTGAGATATACTTTTGTTAGAGATCTGTAAAGCAGCCACCTGGAAAACAGTACATACTTTCACCAAGCATTACTCCCTGGACATCCAGTCTAGGAGTGATGCTAGGTTTGATACAACAGTACTGTAGAGCCTCTTCCCAAAGTAGGTTCTGCATTCTCTTCTCCATAGGGAACTGCTTGGTAGTCTGCATTATGTCCGAATACAACAAGACTTCATGTTGTTTGAAGAAAAAATACTCACCATAGTAATGCTGTTTCTTCTAATGGAGTCTTACTGTATCCAGACTTCCCCCTGCCTCCCTCTCAGAACCTGGTTTTGGGAAGTGGGCTGACAGGTACAGTGTTGCACCTCAGGGTGTACCTTGTACCCTCCCTATTGGGTGGGTAGATTTTATTATTTTTCTGGTGTTTTACTTAAATATTGTCACTACCTTTCCTTCTTGGGTTCTCAACTTGAGTCTTTTGGGGCCCCAAAATAAGTCTTTTGCCCTTTGGCTATATTTGAACAATTTCCATACTATAGTGTATTAGTTAATTAGCTCGTAAGAATCTGGCGGTCACACTGGGAAGTACCACAGACAGAGGTTTGAAAACCGAGCTCGAGCTCAACGTTCTATGCTTCTGCGTGGGTTAACTCTTTCCTCTCCGGGGCAGTTCAAGTGCTGGGGCTAACTACATTATGGCCCAGATATTCAAACTGCGCCCAAAAATCTTGTAACAGCAGGAGCAAGCGCCGTCCACTGCGCCCATGCACAAGAAGCCGCGATATTCGAAACAAGCAGGCCTAGATAAACTTCTGACTGACGACTGAATGATCGCATCACCTGTGCCATAGCGCAGCTAGGGATGTGAGCGGAGCATAACTGATCGCCATAGCGCAACAAGGGATGCTCAGCGGAGCAGTCAGATGTGCCATAAGCGCAACCAGGGATGCCCCCTGCAGCAGGGCAGCAATGCAACAGCACAACCAGGGATGCAGGGGCCCACCACCTATGCCACAGATGGGCAGAGGAACACACAGCAGAACAGACATCATCCCCACACCCCATGCACTGCACAACCGGGAGAGCTGGAATAACTACTGGCCCTTGGATACCAGCAACCAACCAACAGCTGGGCCATGGTGCTCCAGCACACCCCCTGGTAAGCCGGACCAGCACACAAGGAGGGCGACCACCCGTACCACACCATCCCACCAATGCAGAGCACACCCTGCACCATGATCCCCATACACCTGCCCAGGAGTAGCGCCCAACAGTGCAGGACACCCCATGCATGCCACCACCCACTGTGACAATGCAACCCTGTACACCATGGAGCCATGCAAGGCAGCCCCAACATGAGCACCCTGCAGTGGGCGGCAGCGAACAGTGATGCAACAGATGCAGACACATTGCCGCCCTGCACGTTCCCCGAGGTAGAGCTGAGAGACCAACCATGCGTCCAGCAAGCAAGGTACCCCATATGGACAGGGCATGCCCCGGACCCCACCTCCAGCGGTACAGCACCCTGCACACCCTCCCAAGGACACATCCCGTCCCAGCACTGGCCACAACAGCCAGCACAGACACGCACAGTGTAACATGGAGGCATGCACCTCACAGGATGCAACACAGTGCATGGACAAACACCCACCCATACCAAGGGCACACCAACACAGGGACGCAGTGGCCGGGTCAACCAAGCCACTGGCATGTGGCCACAGCTGACATGTACACATGGCCAGCACCCTACGTGCACAGGTGTGCCAGCCACCCTCGTAGGGCACCATGAGGCTGTATGCCACCAGCATGCTGCCGGAGCACAAGTGACACGCACTGGAGCACCCCCTGCAACAGACATGTTTAAGGCATGGAGGGGATAACAACAGCGGAGGCCACAGTGCCACCGAGGCAGCGCACTATACTGGTGATGGCAGGTAACATTGTGCTGGGTACAGTTGTTATCCAGCATGGACAGCCACCACTGACACACCAGCAGACCGTGCATATCACAAACATGCAAGGGTGTCAGCTGCACAGGCCATGGACGGTCTGACAGGGGTGCCATGCACACAGTGCAGGCCCGTGGACCACTGCACCCGGCATCCAGTGCACAGAGTACAACACACAAACCACAGACAGTGACTGATCCCTGCCCACACCATAGGCGGTTCACCTCTGCACACACACCGCCCATGCGTGCACCACCCTGATGCCATGCACACCACTGCAGCTGAACACCTGTAGCCGCTGCTAATCAGAGACCACCACAGTTGTCATAACAAAATGCATATATTTAAAGATGTAACAAAAACTATATATAATTATGTACAAGGGGAGAAGGGCCACATAACAGGTGGGGGCGGGTAAGGCAGGGGTGAACATATGGGAGAGTGAAGAAGGGGTGTGAGGGTGGTTCAAAGGGGGAAGGTGTAGTGGGGCATGGGGACATCAATGGGCGCCGGTCCTCCTCATCATGGTGCTGATGTCTGCTTCTCTGTCTCCTCCTCACCCCGTGGCGGTGGATCCATTGAGGAGCTCCAAGGTCTCCCTCGCCACCTGGAGCAGCTCCGCATAGACTCCTCTGAATGTCCTGGAGTTGCCATCCGCCTGAGGACGAGGAGCAGAGTCAATAAGTGTGACTGTCCAGCCCCTGCAGCCCACCCATTGTGCATGGCATACAGCCATGTGCCACGCCCCTGTGATGGTGTGCACCACCCACAGTGACCAAGTCCACAAGACCTGCCCACCCAGGCAGCCACAGCCATGTGGACCACTGCACCACCCGCCCCATGTCCTGCACAGCACCACCATGGCCGTACAGTGACTTGGCTATGCGGTGTGAAGGCAGTGGCACAGCCATGTGCCGGTGCGCATGGACCACCATTGACACACTCCCAGACATGCAGTGCCACTGGACAGTGCTGGACGGTAACAAGTTGCGTGCATGGCAGTGGTGTCAGTGGATGGTGGCCATGCCCCACTACCTGCCCAGTTATACAGCATGCAATAGTAATCATGGATGTAAGGCACTCACCATCATCAGGCTGGTCCATGTGCCGTGGACCACCATCATCCTCCTGGCCGCTGCTCCTCCATGCGGCACCTCGGTCCCGGTCCTGCGGCGTTCTTCTGGCCCTAAGGTGCAAACATGGAGAGAGGAACATCAGTATAATCCGGTAGCAAAGTCCCCTACCCCATGCATGTGCAATCCCACACAACCATACCCATCCACCCCACACCCGATACCACCACAACGGCCAACACCGGATGGCCCCTCCCATGTGCCGGACACATGCAACCGTGATACCCGTATGGGCGATAATAGTGTGGATGTTGCACCTACCTGGCCGTGGCACCGTGCTCCTCCTGGCACATGCCGCGGGCCGGCAAGCAGGTCGGGTCCCTACACCTCAGGTCCCCATAGCGATGGCGGCACTGCTGCACCATTCGCCCCATACGGTAGCCTCCTCCAGGGCGTTGGCCACCTCCTGCCAGACCGCACTCCTGGCCCTGTCCAGTGGTGCCTCTCCATCTAAAGCCCCAGCAGGGGCTCAACTATAACCACCAGGTTGGCAAGCTTGACCTGGCTCCAAACAACTGCATGCCTCGCGCCATCTCTGCTGTCTGGTTGAATCAAAATTGTGCTCGGCATGCACGGTCCTGCCACGTGCAGATGCTGTGCGGTACAGCGCTGCCATTCCTACTCGCGCTGTCACCGAACAGCAGCACGATAGTGACACCTGTACCTGACGCATGGCGCCTAGGGAGCAAAGGTCGGGCACAGGGACAAGGGTCTGTGGCGCACAGACATCCACAGCACGATTGGAACCCAATGCGTGTAGTGCGATTGGGTGCCTGTGTGCCACCCTCCTGTACCGGCCTACAGCGCTGTTGCACCAGTGCACCTCTGACGCCCCAGTGCCTGGCGCCATATATGAACAGCGCTGTGGCGCCACTGGCACAATGGTGGCCGTGCCCTGCATTGCCTCCCGTGCACAGCACGTCAGCAGCACGAGCAGGCGCCTGCGTCATCAACCTGGGCATGCGCAGTTAGGTCTGTACTGCGCATGTCACAGAACTGCGCCTTGGCTCAGCACGTTCAACACAATGCGCAAAGCGCAACATCGCGATATTCAGCCAGCATATGCAGATCATCTAATCAGCCATTCAGTGGCGCAGTCACTGCATTTGCATCCACTTAAAGATGCGCCCGCCTCATTTGCATGGGTTGCGCTATAAAAATGCAACATTGGCTGCACTGGCCATAGTCGGTTACTGCAGTCTATTGTGGTGAGTTGCATGCTGTTTGGGAGTGTGGACTGTGGTGTTTGTGACATGTATGGGACTGCACACCTGTTATTTTCACAGGATGAATCACGACCAATCGTGTGGTGGAGGAAGAGGGCGGAGTCGTGGAGGAAGAGGAGGCCAAACTTTACAAAGGCGAGACAGATGCCTGTTTGAGGCTACCTCGGCCAGGAGCCGCTTCTCCAGCAGGCGCCAGGGAACACCACAGGCCCGTGCTGCGGCATGGGTGGAGGTGGCGTGTGCCGTCAACCTGCATGGCAGCCACCAGTGCTTCATGCAGGAGTGCAAAAGATGGGCATGGACAGGTGGAGAATTAAAGAAGGTGGCTGCCATCAGAGCAGCGGTCTGCGACGGTGGGGGCAGCGGAGGTGCAATGCCTGACCCACAGGAAGAGCAGGTTGCTGGCAGCATGCAGCGTTGCGCCATTGAGGTGTTCCAGGTGTTGGATTCCAGACAGGTGGTAGCCCGTCACTGCATGGTAGGTCATGATCTGTCTATTGGGGGCAGGGTAGGTCACATGCAGTAATGCTACTGTTTTTCCTTACAGCTCCAGGCGTCTACATGGGTCAGCGCTGGTGGGCTTCTCCACTGAGGCCAGTATCATGGAGATGGAGGAGGGCCCGTCCACCTCCACAGGAATACGGGGTCAGGCGACAGTGAGCCCGCCTGGATGTCTGGACTGATGTTGGTGGAGCAGGTGCGGAGGAGACCCTGCCCGTGTCCCAGGGTGCCAGTGTCCATGGATGCCAGCATGCTGAGACTCAGGCTGGTGCGGATCCATCACCGATGATGATGGTGCTAACATCATGGGCAGTGACACGTCACGGGCTACAGGATGGCCACAAAGCAGGTGACATTGCGGCCATGGCTGTGGGTGGTGCCACTGTGGAGGCCTGCGTGGCTGTGGGTGGTGCCACTGTGGAGGCCTGCGTGTCATCACAGTCCCAGCCTGTGCCTGTCTGCACCAGTGGGGCAGCACTGGTGTGTGTCCAGGACAGTGGGGCTGTTGCGGCCACTGCGGCAGCACCATTGAGCCCTGGGGCGGCAGCGGAGGGGCAGTATCAGCAGTCGGCCAATGGCCATGAGGGTACAGTGTCAGGGGCAGCGTCAGTGCACCACCTGTGGACATGCCAGGCCTGGCCCTGGTGTGCAGCGCCCACCCTCAAGGGGTGATGAGCATCAGGGCGCGAACATCCTGAGGACAGCATGCTGATCAGGTAGATGACCTCTTAGATGAGCACACCCGCATACTGCAAGCATCAGTCAGTCAGCAGATGTGGCTTGTGGCGGTGGATGCACTGAGTGCTGCTCTGTGCCAGGCAGAGGAAGCGGCGCAGCAGAGACAACGCTCTGCTCCTGGCAGGGATGGACCGTTGCGGGAGGATGTGACTGCTGCCATTGACAGGCAGACCCAGGCATTCACAGCTGTCATGGGCACACAGATATTTGCCCATGCGTCGCGAACTCCACGATGCAATGTCCATCCCGTTCCCGGCGTCATGCGGCACCATCCTTGTTGACACCTGGTTCAGCTGTGGGCATCCCGAGCACGCCTGGTGCAGGCATGTTCGGTGTGCTGCAGACCCCTGCACGAGCATGGTCGTGTTCACACAGTGGAACCCCTGGAGGACCGTCGGTGCCACCCGTGAGGCCAGCAGTCACCCTGTCACTGCTGGCGGGTCTCAGTGGGGCCACCCATGCATCCGTGGCGGCCATGGCACTGTGGCGCATGACTGGACCTGTCTCCCAACCACGGCTACTGTCTGATGCTGCCCTCGTGCATTGTGTCGTTCAGCAGGCAATGCAGGTGAGGTACCCGGCCCTGCGCGCACACGTTCCATCTGCACACCCTCCGGCTGCTGTCCGCTGTGGCATGTGCAAGATGATGCCTGCCGTTGCGCTGTATGCCACTGTGCAATGGTGCCCAGCGTCTGACACCACGCACAATGACAGGCAGTGGGCGTGGTGGTCTGTGGACGTGTGTGTGGCTAGGGGTGGCGGTCTGGTCAGTGCCTCCTACCTTTGTGCATGTCTTGTGGGGTGTGTGTGTGTGTGTATATATATATATATATATATATATATATATATATATATATATATATATATGACCGCATGCCATGTTAGACCTCACCCATCCCTGGCGGTGTGTGCGGTTCCATGCTCGGCCACTTCTCTTGACAGCATGCACCCCTGGTGTGTGTCCATGCATGCTTGTGGGTTGTGCCTTTGCCACTGGTGGTTGCACATGGCCCCATGACTTACCTGGGTTGGCTGAAGTGCTCCTCTGTGATGGTGTCCAGGTGCAGCTGTGCCAGCCGGAGCAGTCGGGGTCCCGTCACCCAAGGGGGCTGCCCATCACCATCGTCACCAGCATCCTCAACGTCCCCATCGCTGTCCCCTCTTTGACCTGTACAACTATCCCACAGTCGTTGGCCATGTTGTGCAGGATGCAACCAAGCCAGGAATAGCCCGCAGGCCTTTGAGGGCTATACTGTAGGGCACCGCCGAGGTGTCCAGGCAGCGGAAGCGTGCCTTCAGCATCCCGAACACCGCTCGATGACATTGCATGTGGTGGCATGTGCCTCATTGTAGCGTTGCTGCAATGGGGTCGTGGGCCGCCGGTATGGTGTGAGCAGCCAGGGACGGAGTGGGTATCCACTGTCACCTGTGTGTAGAGGGTGGAGGTTAGTTTGGTGATCAGTGTCGCCCTGCCTTGGGCCATGTAGCCCACTACCCATGTCACCTCTGGCCATGCCCTTCCAAGCGCTATGTTTTCTGTGTGGTTTGCATACTCACCCACTAAGTGGCCAGTGGGGATGTCCCCACTCTAATCTGTGGCACAGTGCCGACTGGTGCCAGATGAGAGGCATCATGTGCTCCCCAGGGTGCATGGCACAGACATTGATTATCGCCCCTGGCATCGCACACCACCTGGCAGTTGATGCTTACATAGCCCTTCCGATTGATATATGTGGCTCCCTCGGGGCCAGGTGGTGTCTGGATGGCACATGGGTGCAGTCTTTGCCCCTAGCACGCCAGGCATACGTGCTACCCTGTGGAACTCCTGTATGTTTGCTGTGCGCTCCGCCAGTGTGCTGGGGAAATGGATGTACTCCACAGCATGTGGCAGCAGTGCGCTGAGGAATTGGGTGAGGTGGTGTGACACAGCCGACTGGGTTATGCCTGTGGTGTCCCTGTTGGTCTCTGGAAGGTACCCATGGTGAGCAAGCACATGCAAGCTGTCACTTTAGTCTCCACTGACAGAACATGGCTCCATCGTGTGTGGGTGCCTGCATCTCATCACTGCACAGCTCACAGAGCCGCCTCAGAATTGCCCAATTCAAGCGGTGCCCGGCCCATGATCTCGGTATCGCTGTACAGCTCAAGCTGAAAGGGCTCAGTATCTGCCTGTTGGGGGCATACTACCGATGGGCCCTTCCACGCCCTCGCCTCCTGCTGCCTGCCTTCTCACCCCTCATTACTGCCTCCATCTGGATGGTGGCACTGGCATGTCCCTGGCTTGTGTTCCCTCCTGGCAGCTGTTTCTGTGGTCCCCCACTGTCCTGGCTGCTACTTCCCTGCACCAGGAACACCTTCCTGTGGTGGCCTCAGTGCTGTGTGGTACTTCCCTTCTGCACTGGCTGTGGCTCCCCCACCTTCCCTGTGCCTGTGGGTTCAGGGTGCCCTTTCCCTGTCCTGCCCTGTGTGTCCCTCCTGCCCTGTGTGTCTGCCTAGCAGTCAGCCACATGTGCCTTCCTGTAGCGTTCTTGCGCTTCTCCCTTGTTCCTTTTATAATGGCTCATTTCGCTATCAGCATAACTTCCGCTTGCTCCCCATTGCGCATGGCGCATGTTGTTGAATATTACACTGCGCCATTTATGCTTGGTTCCTCCCTTCAGTTAGCATGCATTCATTATCTTTGCGCTCTTGTGGCGTGATTTGAGGCGCATCTGCCTCCCACTGAATATCACAAATGGCATTTCGGACTTCTTGGCTGGAGCAACCTTATTGCGATGACGCAACCCTTTTGAATATCTGGGCCTATGTCTGAATACAGCAAGACTCCATTAGAAGAAGCAACATTACTATGGTGAGTCATTTTTCTTTTCACACATTCATTACTAAACACATTTAAACTAAGTAACGGTATTAAACAGTGTTGCATACTGGTACATTAAAAGTTATGACAGAACCCCCAATCCTTTCTGGTTCAGTCCTTCACTTGACAAGAGTCTCTTAAAATCAGAAGGATTGAGGTAAAGTCTCTGTAAAACAGTGTCACTGTGGCTTTTAAAATAGTCCAAATTTTGTATCAGCACTTTTTTACTATACCACACTCCTTTGGGAATATTGAAGAAATTCTGTAGAGATGTGCAGCTTGATGTAGTTGGAGGCCCTCGTTGAGTCAGCAGGTGATTGTTGAGAATTATGATTTCTTCAGATTTGTAGGTTCTTTTCTGTTAGGAAAGTGGTTACACAGGAACAACAGCCACTTGGAGCAACAGTTTTCTACACTAAGCCCTGTTCTCACTTACTGCCCTGCACTGTCCTTAATCTGGGATACAGGTGATACCTATCCTTACACTGTAATTAAACTAACTAGTTCTGTCAGGCTTTCTTTCTTCAGTCAGACCTCCTTGGCATGAGCACCTTCCTTGCTGGTCGCTCTTTCTGCTCAGACTGACTGGACACTGGCTGTGCAGCTCTTTTATAGTGAGAATCTCATTAGCATATTTAAATTTGTGGTCAGCTCAGTGCCAGTCAGATTCCTCTGTGCAGCAGCATAGGCCACAATGAAATCCTCAGTTTTGAAGCTCAGCTGTCCTGAACATTCTAAGGCTTCCCGTTGTTTTCTACTTTTGGTCATTTTAAAATACATTTTCTTTGTCACACAAAATTAACATTTTATCAAGGGTTATCAAGCGCTTTCTCACTATAGTGATTGGACAGCTGACTTTCTAAGCTTTCTGCTGAGTGTTTTCTGTTCACAGTAGCCCCAGGAAAGCATAGTTGCTAAGACTTCTATTATTTTCACAATAAAACACTTAAATATTGACTTCTGAATATTTTCCTATCGTTTTCCTATCAAAGCAGTAATTTCCCTTTAATTGTGCTGAGCACCGTTTTCTCTCAGACATTATAAACTCCAGATCTAGTGTAACTTCCTGCATGGATGTGGCTTCACCAAGGACCTTTCTCCTTAAAAGTTAGCAACTCCCTTGCTTTTCATTCTACACAGCTCAAATTATTTTTCCTATGTGTAGGACATTATTTCAGGCGTGTGCCAAGTTTGGTTCATTTTCACTTAAAATTGGCTTGGCAGGCGCATTGCTAAATATGAATGATGTGATTTGACTTTGTGATTCATTTTCTAACTATGACTAGATTCGAATGCTCCATTTTTGATTCTGTATGCTTTCTAAGTTAATCAATGTCATTGTGCACTGCCCAGGACTCCTATAGCCCCACATGCCCTTTATTTAATTTTCAATTAAAGATAGTGTGCTTTAAATGCATGAATCCATTGAGCTCCATTCTGTCGCACCCCTTTTGCTGCACAAAATGGCTCCTGGAGCTTTATTTTACACTGTGTGCATTCTCTTTACTGTGGAGACTCTGTGAGCACGACCAGACTATGCTCTTAATTTACATTTTTTGATTTCTTAGAGCCGGTCCCTATTAGTCACATTCCCTGGCAAATATTGCCTTGTCAACTGTACTGTGAGGAATCTGTCATCCTGCCACGAGGAACACATCGTGCTGCTATGTCTTGATACTGTGTGAAGAAGACACGCTTATCAGGCAAGCCTGATTTCTGTATGGCTGCAGTGAGACGGCTGCCCGAGGCAAGCCTTGGATTCCTGACTGAATGCACCGTGCTCTGCTGTGGGACCGACACTCGGTCTCTCACTTTCCTTCTCACTCAGTTTGTGGTGCCCGCAGCTGCCACTCTGCATACAATATTTTACTTCAGAGCAGCAAGACCTCTTTCAGGAGCAATTGTCTACTAAATAAAAATACACTTTTTATAAAATCTGACAGACAACTCAGGCAGTCAGTTGTATACTGGCTATCCAGCATTATGTCACTAGCCAGGGCGATCCATTAACTAGCCCACTGGCCATTAGGAAATAAGTTCTCTGTTTCTACCATTAAAAATATAATATTTTTCACAAAAACATTGCCAGTTGCTACAGTTTATGAAAAAAATGCAGGTATCGAGAAACAGCAAGCCAGAATCCTTTCCTCTTCTCCCCTGCACTGCATCCCTGTCACCATTAGTAATATGCTCACGGTGTATTTTCCAATCAAACTTATTTTAAACTGCTGATTTTTATTATATAGAGAATACTAGCTGAGCTACTGTGTAACCAACCTGTGCTGCCACGAGGGTTCTGATTCCGTTTGACCTCAAGTAAAGCTCGAGAGGTCCTCTGGAATCAGAAACCCGAGGTAGTAGCATGTCAAGTGGACACAGTAGCTTCCAGCCAGTATTTTATATAGTATATGGAGACCTCTTTGTTCAAACCTATCGCATTAAAACAAAACATACTCATTGCGGTTTTAAGTTTGGCTCACTTATTTTTCTGCTGGGCAAGCGCTCCTCAGCCACCTTGGAAAAAAACGCCACCGCCATCCTGTCACAGTGTTGACTGTTTGAATACTGAGATGTGCGCACACGGTTTTCCATTACTGGAAGTGCTGTCTCGTGCTCTGAAAACAGCCACCACAGTGTGGTGTAACTTCGTTCCATGAACTTTGAACTGTGGTACAGCAACATTTTGACTGCAGTGGATTTCAGTATGGAACAAGGGGTCTCCAAACACTATATGACAATTATAGAAGCTAAGTCTAGTCTTTTATTACTGCAGGGACTGACCCACATATCTCTGGCATCTCCTATCTATTCTGGGTTTTGAACCTCGTCCTTAACTACTAAATTTATAACTACAATGAAACTCATAGGCTGTCCCTATTCTCCTGGAACAGACAATCTGAGGTTGTTACAGTTTTTTTTTCACTTTCTCCTGGCCCTGTCCAGGAATTAATTCCTTAGGTCTTTTCAGCCGGGTGCCGACGAGGCGTGACTCCCAGGCGTCATTCCACTCAGGACCGGAGATTTTTTTGCCTTTGGTTTTCCCTGGTCCCCGAACTCCTGAGGATGCTGGCATGCAGGACTTTCGTCCAGACACGTCACCAAGTGATCTCAGCATCCTCCCACCCCGACTCAAGAGCCGCTTGTCGCCCGGATGCCCATGCTTCCACGGCATCAGATGCCGTTAAATGCCCCAGGAATCTCACCCCAGGAGGAGAGCATCCATTGGGACGCTTGATCCTCCTTACCCCAACTGACCCCTGGCAGCCGAGTCCGTTCGAACCCAGGTCACGGCGTGGTGCGGGTGGCATCCAGCGCCTCAACCCTCAGCGCCACTGGGCTGGCAGGTTGTTACTGGTTTGATGTCCCATTGATCATTTAATCCAAAAGGTTTCACACTCTTTAAGTGTGAATATCCAGTAGTTCTCTTTCTTCAAGAGTATAATTGTGCTATTATCCCTCTTTCTTTAGAATAGGGACGTGTTCTATACCCATGAAGTTTAAGTTTTCTGCATTTGAACTGTGACAGGAGAAAAATGTACCTCTACAGGGGTATCTTGTGTCACGACCCTCAATAGGCCTAATATGTTCTTGCACCCTCTGTTTTAATGGTCTGGTGGTGTGTCCTATATAAAGTAGGCTACAGGAGCACCACAAGGTATACCCTACAAATGGTGTGTCCAAGTTATACACTGTAGTCCTTTAATTTGGTAGTGATATCCAAGTGGTGTTTAAATGTTTTCCCAGGATAAGCAAATTTACAGATGTTGCAGCACTGGCACTTAAAAATCTTTGGCCCATTTTGGAAGCCAAGTACCTCTTTCTATACCAACCTACTATGTACCAGTTGATCTTTAATGTTAGTTGCCCTGCTAAATGATACCCTTGGTTTTGCCCCTACAACTCTATTAACAGCGCGGGTGTCACATGCTGTACCTCAGATTTTGTTACTTACAACACATCCTGATGTGGAGGCAACACATGTGATCGGCTCCAGTTTTGGGCTTATCACTTGTCCAGTTCTGTAGACAACACAAGTGATACCTCAGATTTTGATTCTTATCCACACATCCTGCTCTGCCGACATCACCTGTGATATCCCAGCTTCTAACCTCAGAATTCTCACTTAGTGTTTACAGCATCTTAGATGAGATCGACGTCCTGGAGAATGAAACCTATGCAAATAGTAGAATTAGGAATACAGGTTCACACTGTCTGGTAATGGCTAGTTGTCTAGTCAGTTTATTTATTTAAAATTCTTATTTGGTTTTCATTTACTCTACATTAGTTAGGATTTTTTGTGTATCTTTGGTCTCTCTGGTTCCGATTGTTTCCCAGGAACCAGAGTTACTCTTAACTGGTTATCGTTTTTTATTTGGGCTTTTTAATTAATCTAAGCCCTGTTTTCTTTTATTTACAATAGTACTGTTTATTTACTATTTAAATTTTAAGAAATGGAGCGCTGTCACTTTCTATTTCAGTCTGTGCCCTTTTACCCTAATTAAATTAGTTCCTGTTACAGGAACCACAGTTTGACCCTTGACCCAGATTTTGACTGCAAGAGCTGTTTTCTTCTTTTGGGCTGTTGTGCTACAGTGTTTTTTGGCAATCGCTTTAGTAATTTTTAAAGTTCTCTCAAATTGATTATGTCCAAGAAGCCTAGGAGATTAGCAAGCTTAAAAATTGTAAAACTTGTTTCCAGCTCCTGGCGATGGCAGTCTGCCACAAGCTTTCTTTTAGATTGTCTAGGTCCAGAACATGACTTTTAAATTGTAAGTCCTGTCATATTTGTTTGCCCTCAAACCTCATTTAAAAGGGTAAAAAGCATGCCTTCTCAGTCGGCCTCTGTCACCGAAAAATAATAAAAAGCTGTGAGGAAGTTCCCAGTGGTGGTGGAAAGTACGCATCACGAGGGTCCATCTCATGTACAGCACCAAGTAATGTAAAAGTTGACAAGAAAAAGAGATAAGCTGCACAGCCATCAGAAAGACTTGGTAAAGGTGGTTCAGACATGAGGGTGTCCGAAAGGAGGAATCCCTGACTCCACTGATGGCAAAAATAAAATAGCCTCAAAGGAGTCACGGAATCGTGTCTCCCAAAAAGAAATTTAGTTTATTTATTTTAATTTATTTATTTGCTTTTGTTAACCAGGTAAGCACACTAGACAGCCAAGTGCCTATTTTCAGGTGCAACCTGGGAGATTACAAGGTACATACATGAACAATTTTCAGGTGCACCCAGGCGATTACAAGGTACATACATGAACATCAGGCAAAAACAAGTGAAGGATTACATTAAAGAGAATTAGCACACAGGGACAATACAAGCAAAGAAAATAATGTCACTGCCTCTCCTCCTGAACAGAGAAAAGAGCAGGCAGATAGCACAGATAAAATGCCTTCATCAGAGGACATATTAAAAATGTGGAAAATGTAATGCTTCAGGTTGTCCTGACCATAGGAACTTGTAATAAAATACCCCCACACACACACACAGGCTAAGGTTACTACCTATCTGCAGATGAGGAGAATTAAGAATACTGTATACAAATGGAGGAAGGTGACCCCAATGGAATTGTTGAGTGCACCTGATCAAGATTTCAGACCTCCTCCAAGGCATAATGATGATTACTTCTCTTTTCCTCATCTATCAGACAAGTAGTTGATACCTCCAACAAGAAACAGAGGAGGAGGTTGAAGAGGATGTTGAATTTATGGATATGATGGGAGGCGTCACCAAAAGAATGTTACTTCCCATGCATAAATCACTTAAGAAGGCCATATTAGAAATCATGTCTGCACTCACTTCAGCTGTAACCATCAGTAAGAAAATTGAAAGAACATATCAAGTAGAATAGCAGGTAGTGGAATACCAGTATGCCCATCCTGGTCATCAAGAGTAGTCCAGGCTGCTTCTTGTGGCAGAGAAAAAATCACTCTTATCTACACAACCTCTTGACTCTAAAATACTAGATGTTATGACCAAAAGGTTTATACCACAGCTTCCCTGCTTATTTACCATATACAGTATAGCACAGTACCAGAAATCACTTAGGAACACAGTTCCAGTACTTGCCAAAAGAACAGGTGGTGAAGTGGCACAGGGCCTGATTGCCAAAGCAAGATCAGCCCTGGATGCCACTAAATTTCCACACTGCGGTGAACACTAATGACACTGCTTCTAGAGATCTAGATTATGCAGTGTCCTTAAGAAGGTTTTCCTGGCTTAGGACTACCATCCTTTTCAGAATACTCAAAACAATATGGATTTCTCCTTTGAGGGAAATGTCATTATTTAGTGACAAAACAGAGGTGTACATGAAAAAAGTGGCTGAATATAACATTGCTTACAAAGCAGCAATGAGAACACTTCCAAGAGCCTATACCTCTTATACCCCCTACGAGTACCAGTTACAAAGAGGTTATTATAGAGAAAGGCAGAAGGGCATCGGAGAGGGCATTCCTTCCTTCAGCAATCATCAACAAGTCGTCTTGCTACAAATGCCTCACTCCTGGGGTGGAGTGCCCACCTACAGGATCTTATAGTGAGTGGCACATGGAGCCCACGGTGTAACTGGAACACAGCCACTTCCTCGAGCTCAGGGCAGTGCTGCTAGCAATGCAGTCTTTCTCCTCCTAGATACAGGGTCAATCTGTCCAAATCAAAACAGACAACACTACACACAATGTATTACATAAACAAGCAGGGAAGAACAGGATCCTCCAAACTGAATACAGAAGCAATGAGGATCTGGGACCTAGCATATTCCTTAAAACAAACATATTTTCAGTGCATCTACCAGGCAAAGACAATGTCCTGGCAGAGCCTTAAGCAGAATCAGCCAGGAATTCACAAATGGGCCTTAAGCCAGCAGGTTCTGGCCACAGTTTTCAGAATGTGGGGCACTCTCAATATAGACCTGTTCACCTCTTGGAAGGACTATCAACTTCCACAGGTTTTGCAGACCGTCAGCTAGAGGAACAGGCTCTGAGGATGCCCTTCAGGACTGGACAGGAGGTTCCTGTATGCCTTCCCACCATTCTGGCTCATACAGAAAGTACTGCTGAAGCTCAGTAGGGAACCTGCAACAATGATCCTGAGAGGCCGAGACTGGGACAGACATACCTGGTACTCAGTGCTTCTGGTCCTGTCCAGCAAGAATCTAATCAGCCTGCTATTAACTCCCTAACTATTGACTTCATCCCAGGGCAGAATAACATTCCCAAACCCCAGGACTCTATGCCTGAATGCATGGTTCTTGAGGAGCTAAAATCTTTCAGAGGAAGTCCAGAAGGTACTTAGGGTTTCAGGAAACCAGCTAGCAAAGCATATTCCTCTAAGTGGAAGAGGTTCCCTTGCTATAGGCCTTGTTGCACTAGCTCGTTTGTTTAAGGAGTTACTGATAACTCCTAGATACTGTTCCTCTTCTGTAGTGCTAAGTCTCACCCCAGCCATCCAGTACTCCGTCTTGGGGTTCCTTTTCTTAGTTGCATTATCTTGCACTTTTTAGCATTGAATTTTAACTGCCATATCTTTAACCAGCCCTCTAGGTTTTGTATGTTTTCTGCATATCCCTTATTCCGTCTTCACTAATCGTCCTCCCACATAGTTTTGTGTCACATGTGAAGAGTCACAGCATGCCCTCAATTCTTGCTGCACCTTTGGCCTATATTGCTGGGCGCATTGCCTGCATCTGTGGCCTGTGTTGTTGGTGCACTTGGCTGCACCTCAGCCTATGTTGCTGGGGCACTTGCCTGTATCTCTGGCCTATGTTTGTGGTGAACTTGCCTGCACCTCTGGCCTATGTTAGTGGTGCACTTGCCTGCACCTCGCTTGCTGGTGCACTTGCCTGTACCTGAACTTAAGAAAAATTCCAAACCCAGAGTTTATAGGCAAAATGTTCCAAGGCCACTGAGTAATCAGAGTTCTGTATTAGAGAGTTAGTGGTACTGAAAATGGGAGGAAATCTGGTATAGTCCTAATAGGCCAGAGCATGCCCACAGACTGGGTCCTGACAGTTAACCCTAGAAGCAGCAGCTTGTTAAAAACATAGTCATAGCAGTTACCCGTGAAGCACCCGTGGACCTTGTCTGCCTGCAAATGACTTCAGAATATCTCATACTTTCTGCATTGTTGAAAGGGCCACTACTTTTCCCTTCTGCTTAACGTGTTGCGATTTCTCCAATTACCATTCAGCGGACTGTAAACTCTGCAGCTGATTCCTCGTAGTTACAGATGGAACCTCCCAACCCTTCTCTCACAAAACTTTCCTGCTTCCTCTGCCGTGTGATAAATCTGCACCCTTGATTCCCAAAAACATGGAGGCAGGTGGGATAAGGTGTTTGGAAATACACATTTTGCTTCCTCAGCACCTGTAGCAGGGCTAGAAATTCATTTAAAAGTGGTGTACCGCTCTGATTACCTATTCACCAGATTTGGTATTCCATCCCAGAAAATGGTATGCCACCCCATTGTTTTGTATACCTGCTGTCAAAATGTTACCAACCATCAGTACATCCTCGCTTGACTGAAATAAAAGGTAATAAAAGGCAAAAACAAGTTCTAAAATTTTCCATTTATTTTCTTTATGTATTTTTTTTTTTTTAACTTTCTCTTTACCTAATTTTTAGGTAAGGTGTTGAACTTCCACTTTATTCTATGCATGTACAGAAAAGAGTGATGCACAGAATGAATAGCAGCCTGGCATTTACATACATTTTCCAAAGTGCTTTTGCAGCACTGACTGACAACAATCTCATCACAGTTGACAATTGACACAAGCAGCAGAAAACAGAAAGTCTCTCTGAAATCTGTGCAGTATAGACACTCACAGTAAAGTTGTATGATGCAACTTAATCCAGAAATGCAGCACAAAACTCTGGATAGTCATTTTGCTGTCAGTGATGACAGTGAGCTTATGCACAGCTAAAATGTTCAAGCAGCAATTGACATTATTCAGAATGAGTATCTTTTGTCTTCTTGCTTTTTGTGTACTCCTAAAGAGACTATGAAAAAGTGAATCTGGCCAGTGTAAACAGAAGCTCATGATTCAGTTATCCGACATGATTTGTTGCAGCACGTGATAGTTTTATTACCGTGACATGACCAGTTGGCCTAGATTTTACAAATGTAAATACCCCCGGCCCTAATCGTGATAGATTTGTGTAATTTTTCATGAAATCCAATTTGGCCAGAATGTTACTGTACCGTTCAATTATCAGATTTGCTGTGCCGATGGTTCCGTACACCATGTCTCATGTCGGTGCATGGACTCTCCATGATTATTTCATTGTAGGGAGTTAGGACTAAGAACACTGGAGAAGAAAATGATGAAGACTGAAAGATACTCTGTTCACATACTCAGATTCTGGACTGCTTGGTGCTCAGCTGCCTCCCTCAGATAAATTCCAGGCACATTTAATTGTAAGATAAAGCATTGCCTGATACAGTGCATTTTGTTCAGCTGCCTCACCGACTTGTACCTGACTGCTGATGGACTGTGCTAGGACTGGCTAGTCTGTGCTGCTGCTTCGACAAGTTAACATATTTAGTCTAGCATGTCTGTTATAACAAAACTGAAATTAGTAGAGCGTGGACTGAGAGCTCACAGATTTGACAAATTAGACTGTACTGATCTACTGTAAACCTTCTGACTTGTAATCTTGCACCATGACTAGGCAATTATTTTGCCACCAAAACCTAGAGTGAAATATTTTAACAACATTGCAAATAGCAATATTAAACTGTTTTGTAGGAAAATGAAGACATTAGTCCAAACAGGACTCAACAGTTGAGTGGCAAGAAAGGCCAAACCTGAAATCTGAGACATAATCATAACATCATGTCATCATCTGGATGAGACTCAGTGACACAAGAATCCCCCTCCTCACAGTTGACAGTTTCTGCGAACTAGTACCGGGCACAACACTGACATGGGAGTACATTCAAGTTCTTCATCAGATATAACATGAGAATCATCATCAGACAAAAGTTTTTCAGAATAAGTTTCAGGTATGAAAGATTCATTTGAATGGTTATCTACTTCTAACTCTGAGCTGTCTCCCTCGTCTTCCTCCTGCTCATTGCTTTGTTTTTGTTCTGTGGACCATATGGCTGCAAAGCAGGCCTTTTTCAGTCTACTACTTTTAACCAGTACTCAACAACTGGAACTGGATCAATTCCTGTTCACATGGTGTATGCAATGAGACCCTTATTAACTCTATCAGACTGCCCTTTCCTAATGAACTTCACCATTCGGATTTTGTTCTTTTCATTAGGCTAAACCTGCTTTCACAAACAGCTGTACTGGCTGGTAGAGTATGAATTAAGGTTCCTAGTCCCAAAATGTGGCATTTGTCTTGGCAAGCCTGATGAATATCTGGCCACTTTGCTTCTGCAGCATTGGCATACCTTTTTTGGGGGCATGATGCACCCTGACCTGCGGCCTGACATTACATTGAGAATTTGCTGATTGTTAGTGTTAGAAGAAGAAATTCACCTTGTCTTTCTGAGATTTTTAATTTGGGCCACTCTGCTACACACATGTCTGGATCTATGTTCTCTTCTATAAGGACTGGTCTGAACTCCTCTGACACCAGCTTCTGCATCCTCCGTATAATCTGAAACAAATTGGAAAAAATTTGTCTTATCTCCTACTCGCTAAGCTAAAGATTCTCCCAGCACCACCCAGTCAGAGTTATTTGCCCACCTAACATACCTGTCAAGTCCACATGACTTGTTGACCACTGTTTAAGGTTCACAGTGTGGTTCATGGCCACCATAACGGAGTCCAGCTGGTGCATGTCTTCAGACCTGTTTGTGACATTTAGGATCATGACTCTCAGTAGTGTCTCTCTGTCAATGGAAAACAGGTCCGCTTTGTCAACAGATAGGGTGTGTTCATGGAATTCAGGTCCCTTCAAGGCATCAAGATTTCACAAGTGCTTTCATAGTCTAGAAAACAAGAACAAAAGGAAAACACACATCTCCTGCCTGACCTAACTTGTCTTGACAGAGAGATAATACTACTAGTAACAGTTCTGTTTTTCAGGCTAGGGTAGATAAAATAGTCTAGCTAAAACTTCATCATTCTGAAAACACAGTTACCTTGTTTTCAGCTTTACAAGGCAGTCCTTCAGGTCCTGAAGTGATTCAAACACCTCACAACTGGAGTATGATTTACTTGATGAAGCAGGCTGACTTTCATGAACTCTTCCAGGATGTCTGCCATCAGGTGAATGTAGCATAGACATCTCCAAGTCTGCATGGTCTTGAGATAGCCTTTGGCCTTCACTGCTTTCTCCCTTGGGATCTGCCATGTTGCATCTGAGAAGACAAAAAATGGCACAAGTTGTTGCCTTTAGCAGTTCAGTTTTAAAACAAATCTCTAGAAAACTGTGCTTAAAATGGAGTGAGACTTAAGTTTTCTTGCGCATGTGCAAGAAACATTATGTGACAGCTTAGGAGAGAAGGGGTTTGGGAGGTGGGGCACTGTGGCGGCCAATGCCCCATTGCATTTTGAGGCTTGTCCCTCTTTCCCCAATGCACTGGCATGCTGCTGCTGACACCAGTTCAGCAAGCGTGCCACCAACTTGAAACAAATTTGCCATTGCAATGAGGGCGACCGTCATTGAAGGTGGTACCCTGCCTGGTGTAACATATCAATTAACTTAGCAGCAGCTGTCACCATCCGCCTCAAAGTCACCATGAAAGCAGACGGGGTGCCCAATCCCCTGTCAGCATGCCCCATCCCAATTCATTTGCCAATGGGGAGCCCACTCCCCATCGCCATAATGTCCCCATACCTCTTGTTTGCTGAGGGGTGCCCAGTCCCTCTCGGCATCATGTCTCCCTCCCCAAACACAGGTCCTTTTTCTTTGCCGATGGGGGCCCACTCCTGTTGGCTCCAGTCTCTGCCCCAAAACACACAGGTGGCATGCTGGGACCACCCAGCGTACCAAATCTACCTGCAAAAAGAAAACCTTCTCGCGATGGTTTAAATTTTTTTACCTGAAAAGTAGAAAATGGTCCCTCATTACATCTGGTGCCCCCTCCCCAACCCACCCACCCTCTGCGCACCCCACATCCCCACCGCCCCTCACCCGTGCCTCCGGGCCAGTGCGATGATCTTGATGGACGGGAACCGTCTGCACTCTTCAAAAGCTGACCATGAACTGAAGAAATGCCGGTAAGCTGTATAATGGCATACATGGGTTTTCCAACTTAGGTGGATATCTCTGCCATTTTTGTGAATTTTGGCACCACATTTTCAACATGGGGTTCTTGGGACCCGCCTCTTGAATTCAGTCACTGTCATGTGGTTATTCGGTCCAGAAGGATGATTTCCACGGTCACTGTGTGGAATTACATTTCAGGACCAAATAGCGAAACAGTGTTACTTTTCATGAAGTGGGCTCCCAAAAAGCCTATGTTGCAAATTTGGTGAAAAATTCAAAAAATGACTATTACAAGTGCGTGGTGCGCAGTTTCACACCTCTTAACTCAAGAATTTTTAATATTTTCACCCAGATTTTCAACATTGACATTTTTCACACCTCCTTATGAACAGTACAGCTGTGTTTTCACATCTTGCCAAATGTGATTTTGCACATGTGGCGCACAATGGTGCGGTCGCTATCGAAATCAGCATTCGGGAGTAACAAAAACACAGTGACACTGTTCATGAGCGGAGGTCCCAAAATGCGGTTGTAAAATTTGGTGAGAACATTGTAAAAATGACTGTATTAGAGTGTGCATTGCGAGTTTCCACGCACATTCATAACTGCGAGAACTTTCAATATTTTCACTCAAGAGTTTCAACATTGGCATTTTTTCACACCTCCTTATGAACAGAACAGTTGTCATTTTCACATTCTGCCCAAACTGTGTTTTCACACATCTGGCGCAGAATGGCACGATCACTGTAGCAAATCAACATTCGAGACAGATTAACAAAATCACAGTGCCACTGTTCATGAGCAGAGGTACCAAATGCTTTCATGAGTGGGGGTTACAAAAGGCCATGTTGAAATTTGTAGTAAATACCAACAATCGCCTGGGGCATTACAGTTTCTAACCATAACATCCCACCTTGTACAGACTGACAGGAATCAGGGTGTGCCTTTGGATTGCTGGCTATAATGCCCATGCCATTCCACCCCATCCTGCAGCCAGTGACAGGCATCGAGGTGTGCCTTGGACTCTTCGGTCCCAGAGTTCACCCATTCTCCTATACTGCACCCATTTCAGCGTATGTCCTTATGGAATGGGGTGACTGTAAAGCCGAACACCCCAAGGCTCACCTCAACATTTGTTGGTGTCTGCACGATAGGGTGAGGTGAAATGGCATGAGCATTATGCACAATGACCCATAGGCATACCACAATGCATGTCCATCTCTGCAGGGCGGATATTGGTTGGCGTGAAGTTCAGTACTTCACTGCCATTCCTATTCTGCATCTGTCCAAGTCCTGCACTTCCAATGCTAATACCAGCAAGCAAATACGGCGATTGACAAATGCTTGTTTTATAATCGTAATGTTTTTTAAGACATCCTTCAGGGCTAACTTCAGCCTATGTGCATTGCAGTGGACCGTGACTAGATGAGGACAGTCCTTTTTCAGTAGTGCAGCCACCCCTTCTACCAGTCATCAGTGCTACCTGATCAGTGGTAAGCCCTACTACTTTGTTTTCCACTCTGCTGTCTGTGACAGCATGGCCTGATCAATGCATGCCGTGATTGATGCGGCATCAGCTTTGTAATGGATTTTTCCAGGTACACAAAAAAAAACACCTTTGCACCCCTTGTTTACTGTTCTTATGTAAATTATTTCTTGTTCTTTTATACTGAAGTCTGTTGTACCATCTATCATTACGGACATGAAGTCCGCATTCTTCACACATCCACCAGCTTCTTACGTTCCACCTCAGCAATATTACTAATGAACATGTGGCATGATTTGTCATTGTGATAGGTTTCCCAGTATCAACCCCTTTACATTTGCAAAGGTCACACATCCACTGGAAGTCTGTATATGGCCTAGCATGTTTGGCCAAGGCATGTGCATTTCAATTAAGATCTGCATCTGACGTGCACATTGGAAATGAGCATTTAGATTGCTCTGTCAGCAGCAGATGCCTGCTGGGATTCGGCTACAAATCGGGCATCAGCAAGGGAGTGCTTCTTAGACTTGGCATGTTTTGTAAAGACTGCTCAGTGAAATGTTGCAGCCTCTTCGTAATATGCTGACATTGTATCTGCAATGTCGGGAATTTCTACATGATTTACAAAACATTACGTTTTCTCAGGGTCAAGCTTAACTAAGCATACTTTGTTACCCAGTGTTCTTGAAAAGTGCGCTTTCGTTTACTTTTGTCATAAGCAATCTCTCTCCTTTTCCTAAAGCCTCCTTCTCTGCTGCTATGGTCTTAGGGTTCTTTACTCCATTCCAAAACACCACATCTTGGCAGTTCTGGCAATTTCTTAATAATTTTGCCAGCAAAGAGCACCTGACCAAACAGGCAAGGAGCAGTGGATGCAGAACTGACTAGCTGGGATAAATCCACCCCAAAGAGTGAGAGATTTGGGTCCCTGCAGCAATCAAGGATTTTCTGTTCAAGATGAGTGTCAAGCAGACTTATTACATTCGATATCAATATTTTTAGCCCTAGGCCTTGCTAAAATGTTTTTACTGTGTTGCAGATTCAACCTCAGGCAGATGTGAGGGAGAGTGTCGGTTTGTTATTCATCCTCAGACCAGGTAAGAAAATGTATATTCTTGGCCAATTGCAAATTTGTTAACATGAGAGTCTAATTTTCTTTTTTTTTCCACAGGGTAAAGTCTTCCCAGAAAAAAAAATGAGCAAGCTGCACAAAGCTGCTTCAGTGAAATACATTACAGCCTAATGTCTTTTTCAATAAAAATGTAAAAGAAATGTCTGGTGTCTTTTTGGAGGTTCCAAAACAAGGAAATGATAGGACTTTTGTACCTTGCCAAATAAGGAGATTAGGCATGATTATTGTACCAAGGCAAATTTTATCCTTGTTGTTGCCTTCAGTTATTTTGTGGCACAGTGCCCTCCCTGAAATCAATACATCTGTCTCTGGGCTGGAAAACTGAATGCCCTGAATACTAAGGCAAAGTTTGTTTTCCCTTGGCTTTTATTTACCTTCTTGCCTTTTGTGTTCTATGCCAGAAATTTTCCCAAAAGGCTAAATTTATTTATTTTCTAACTTGTAGCCTTTGGTTTTTTTTTTTTTTTTAGGCAGTGCCCTCCCTGTAGGCAAAGGTTTCCCTTGTTGATCTTTTGTTTTGTTCCTCCTTTTTTTAGGCAGTCTGCCTCATTTTGAAAAGAAATTGGCTAAGTCTGCAAAATGTCACATTGCCTTCCCTCTAACTGCTTCCTTGAAGCTCACTGATGCTCATCACAGTCATAGAAGTCATCTCTCCTGATATTCTACACCCATCTCCCAAAATCCTGACTTTACTGTTCCCTTCACCCTCCCATTTCAGCCAGCCCCAATTTACCAGACCACCATGGAGCAGCAGTGATGTGAGGAGCCAGAGCAAGAGAGTCCTGTCAGTGTGGTTGCGCCCAGGAGTGAGGGAAAGCAAGTGCCACTTATGTGGGGAAATACACATTGATTAAAGAATCAATTAAGTCTATGTTTACACTGCACTATGTATGTCTCTTTAAGGACAATGTATGTTGGATTGGTGTGTGATTAGCCACATATTTGTTATTAGGTCATGATTGGCTAATGAATTAGTTAACCAGCTTTTAGAGTGTATAAATTACATTGCCAGTAAAGTTGCACTAGCTCTGGAGGAAGCCCAGGCGCTGGTAAAACATAAGCACTTTCAAGCCGCACATGTGCACTGCTGTTTTTGACTGTTGTGGTGTTTTGGATGTGAATAAACTGTATTTACTGCAAGAGTAACAGTTTGGACATTGCTTCTTTCTTTTTTTGAGTGGTGTGTGCTCAACCTGTCTCAGCAACTTGAATTAGTTTTAGGAATGCACAACATCCTAGTGCCACACCTCATAATTTTGAACGTATTCAGTGTGAGCACAGGTTTGCATTTGGGAAAAATCACCTAACTTAGAAGCCCACATTTATTGACCACCATGAATGCCAGCAACGGAATGAAGCAAACTGAGCAAATGGAGGCAACATGGAACAACGAGGAGCAGCTTGTATGATTCCCATTTCATGGAGGACTGTAGCAGCAACCTGCTACTCTTAGAGATCAGAAGACCTACTGAATGATCTGGTGTGTCAGACAACAGTAACACAGGTAACTCAACAATTTGAGATGCCTTTTTAAAATGGAGAAGCTTGCTACAAAAGCTAGAAGAATACACTGGGTGCAAATCTGTATTCAAGCTTATTTAGTGGTGAATAGAGCACCTAGAGGTCTCCGTGTACAAAAAGTGACCGGTGTCGGGAGGAAGAACGAATTCATTTTGTTAAAAGTGGGACACCGTACTTACTGAGGTAATGGAATTATTAGTAGAAGATTGCATGGAACAACTAGTAGAGGTCACGAGAGAATTAAAGCAACAAGAACTGAGTGTTAATATGTTTAAAGAACATGTGGACTTTCAGATCTGCCAGAAGAAGTTCAAGGATTATTTAAAGTTCTGTGATGCTAAACTGCAAGCACAAAAACAGAAAATGTTATTCTGAGGCGCAGGGACTATTGCCAAAATAGAATCTTTATTTTGAAGAAATCTCATCAGCCCACTCATGACGGAGACTCATCAGGTATCACCATAGCAGTGCCTGCAATTTGGGGAATGCTGAAGGGCACACTCCATTTTGAAACAGACTGCCACATCAGAACAAACTGATTATAGCACAGGACCCAGTGCATCTGATTTTGATAGTGAATCTGGCGCTAATCCTCTTTTAGGATTTACTCCTCCTGGACAAGTACAGCCCAGGAGGAGCAACAGAAAACCAGATTTCACTTTCTGCGAAAGCAGACGATGGAAGAAGACATGGCGTGGCAAGAAGAAGAGGACAAGGAAGTGGCGCATGGGCGCCTGGTGGTAACAAACAGATACTAAATGTAATTAACTTGTCAAATCGTATTTTAACAGAGAAACTAGAATTTTGACAAAGATCTCTCCTTTGTAACCACTTTTACAGTGAAACACTTTGATGCCTATTTAGACATACAGACATTCATCAGAATATTAATCTTAAAGTTTTGTTTGCTAAGCGGGACAGATTAGGGGACTGCTGAGGGAATGGGATTTGGTTAGTGAAACCAGAATGGATAATACAGAGGAACAGGAAGAGGTAGATTCCAGTTTAGAGCCACATCCACATTCTGCCCTTCATCATTCCATAAAGCGTTTCTACAATGTTGTGTACAAGATCTGAATGAAGCTTATAGCATTCATGATCCTAAAATGCCTTACTGTAACCTTACCACAGAAGAAAGAACAGCATTGCAAAATCTGGCTCAGGCATCTGATATCACTATAAAACCCGCAGACAAGGGAGGGAGATAGTGATACGGAACACTGAACAGTATGTGCAGGAGGCTTACAGGCAACTATCTAATGGGGAGTTCTGTGAAAACTTAGTTACAATCCCACTAACAAAATCAAATGGGAGGTAGAAAACTATTTGTTAGAACTCTTTCAGAAGGGCATGATAACAACTGATGAATTATGTTAGCTCACTGTGCAGGCACCAAAATTACCAGCTTTTATATGCTTCCAAAGGTACACAGGACCCACTCTTACCCCGTGACTCCCAATAGTGTTGGGCATTGGCTGGGTCACTGAACCTATTTCAAGGTTTGTTGATAGTCACATTAACCCTATAGTAACAAAAACTAGAAGCCACATCAAGGACACTAGCCAAATCTTAACCATTTTGGAGGACATGCAAATTGTCAAGGATTGCCTTCTTGTTACCCTTGATGTGGACTCTGTACACCAACATTCCCAAAACTGATGGTATTTTTGCAGTAGAACAGGCATTGTTGAAATATACAAATATTGCCCAGTTACTAATAAATATGATCACTACGCTGACTGATATAGTGCTGAGTAACAGTGTTTTTCATGTTCGAGGGCAACTTACAAACAAGTAAAAGGCACAGCCATGGGTGCCCTTCAGCCCCAATTTTAACGAACTTGTACCTCAGTGAGTGGGAAGATAGGATAATTTTGACACAGGTAAATAAGTTTGCACAAAATAGATATCTATAAGCGATATATTGATGATATTTTTTGGTGTGGAAAAGTACAGAAGAGGAACTTAGAGATTTTGTGTGCTTCTTAGAACAAAGTAATGACAATTTACATTTTAAAACTACAGTGGGTAAAGGATTAATTTCCTGGACCTCACTATAACCAAGCACTTAGATGGCATGTTAATTATGGATCTATTTATAAAACCCACTGACAAAAATAGCCTTTTACTTGCCATCAGTTGTCATCCATACACTTTATAAAAATTTGTAGAGGCCAATTTTAAGGTGAAACAAAACTGCTCTAGGCCGATGTTGTTCGAGAAAGAGTGGAGAACTGGCTACTAAACTTATAGAGAGGGACTGTGGAGAATCTTTGTAAACAAGATAGCACAAGACATTAGTGAAGTGTCCAGGAATCTTTGTTCATACCAAAGAATAAGAAGAAAAAAAGTTCCTCTTACTTTTGTAACCACCTATGGGGGCACAAGAAGCTGTAGAATTGTAAAGAAAAATCTGATAATTTTACTTTAGTATCCCAGAACTAAAACCTATGCTTAGAACACCTTTATGCATAGCATACCGTAGAAGTAGGAATCTTAGACACCAGCTCATTAGCAGTTACCAACCAGACCCCAAGATAAAAAGCACAAAATAAGTGGGGCACAAAATGTGGATACTGTAAAACTTGTGGTGTTATTGAAAAGAGAGACAGTCTTCTAAATCCCAAGAATGGCAGGAAAGAGAGAATCATAGGTAGTATAGATTGTAATACTACAGGGTGGTTTGCTGTTTAAATTGTATTTGTGGGACCTTCTTTATTGGCAGAACAAAAAAGAACCTATGGTTTAGAGTCAATGAACATTTGCTGGCCATTAAAAACGAAAACCTAACATATGCAATGGCGGCACATGTTCATGCTAACCCAGGCAAAACCATCGGGTTACAGCATTTGGCTTAGAAGCAGTTGCAAAAGATGGGAGTTGGGGACTTTGAGAATTCCTTGACTGCTATGAGCAGAAATGGATTTACAGGCTCGGAGCATTATATGGCAAGGACTTAATGATAAATTTGAACTTAGTCCCTTTTAAACGAAACGAAAACAAAGTGACCCCTTGACCTCCTACCATTATGAGATGTTGTGCATTTTTGTAGTTTAAGAACAGCTGTCAAAAGATGACTGTTAAAACAAAATGATGTTAAGAGTACATGATACTACACGCTAGTGAAATGCTACAGTTGACCTTTAACCCTCTATTTCACCATTATGAGATGTCATACATCTCTTGCAGCTTTGGAATAGCTGCCAAAATGATAGTGTTTAAAACTAAGCAATGTTAAAAGTGCATGACAACAAATGCTACAACTGCCTTTTGACCTCCCACTTACATGGCAGCTAAATTGGTTATGTAACCTGGTGATGTATTTAATTTACTTATTTATTTGTGTCTTTGATAACCGAGTAACTGGACTGATCCAACGGACCAATTTCAGCCATGACTCGGCCAATAGGAAGGCAACAGAAAATGGAAAATACCGTAGTAAATACATAGTTCATATCCAGGCAGTAAATACAGGCAACATGTGAAACATATAGGAACAGTTGGTTACAGAGAAGTAGGCTGGGTAACAATGTGTAGTTATAGCTATATAGAGCAATGGTTATATACAAATATACAAAAAGTAATATATACAGGGTCTGAAGTAGTAAGATCAAGCTATACATTTATATACAGTAGTATAATTGATGTGATGGATCACATCAGAAAGTCAATAAAATCTATACAGTAAAACTGTAATTTTCCAGTCAGGTACAGCCCTGGAAAACCAGCAAAGTAGTAGAGACAGACAAACACAAACATACATGGGTGCCGACAGGACTAGGAGAGGAGGCTGAAAGAAGTAGGGATTGGGAGATAGTGAGAGGACAGTGCAGAAAAGGAGCATACTATGGGGGCTGGGGAGAGTCATGGACCGACACATGGCCAAGCAAACATTTACATTACAGAAAGGGTGCATGGAACTTCCAGAGTAGGAGTGGAGGAGGACCTGAGGGTTGTGGGTGCTGCCTTATCTAAGAGTAGTGAGGAGGAAGGGACAGCTGGCAATTCCTAAGTGAGTTATCAATTAGGCTGCCCATGGCATAGTTGAAATGTCCCTGAAGGTTTGTCCACCCTAGGGTTTTGTAAAGTGTGCAGTGGTGAGTAGAGTAGGGTGCCTGGAGAGCAAAGCAGCAGATGGAGTTATGCGTACTGTTTAGGCAAGAAAGAAGCGTGGCGGCAGCAGCAGAAGGAGTAGACGAAACAATAGTCAAGCTGAGGGAGGAGGTCCCCTGGACTATAGCAAGGCGGGCAGCCAGGAACAGAAATTGCTTGGTTCTGTAGTCTGCCCCAAGTTTTTGGTGAACCCGGAGGATAATCCTGATCATAGGTAAGCTTTGCTTCATTATAGGTGATGTTTTTATTCTGTAGGCGGTGCATAGAATAGCTTCCTTATATCTGTGCTTAAGAATAGAAGTAATATGTACATGAATATGCACTGATTGTTTACAGTATTTCTATTGTTCTCTCTAGGTAACTATAACTTTCCAAGTCCCCTAGAAAATAAACGCTTCTTTCCTGTTTGACACATGATTCTTTTGAGATGAACTAAGTTACTAAGAATATTTGAAGTTCTGTTTTGATATTTCCTCATGAACATTTATAAAAATAGGTAGAACAAATGTCTTTACTTATGTGGGAAAAGCACATTGATTAAAGAATCATTTAATTGTATGTTTACACTGCACTATGGATGTCACTTTAAGGACAATGTATGTTGGATTGGTGAGTGATTAGCCACATATTTGTTATTAGGTCATGATTGGCTAATGAATTAATTAACCAGCTTTTTAGAGTGTATAAATTCACATTGCCAGTAAAGTTGCACTAGCTCTGAGGAAGCTCAGAGAGCTGGGTGAAACGTAAGCACTTTCAAGCAGTGCCATGTGCACTGCTGTTTTTGACTGTCGTGGTGTTTTGGACATGAATAAACTGTATTTACTGCAAGAGTAACAGTTTAGACATTGCTTCTTTGTATGGTGAGTGGTGTGTGCTTCCACCCTGTCTCTGCAACTTAAATTCATATTTGGAATGCACCACCATCCTAGTGCCACAACTCCTCTGTAATTTTCAAGTGCGCAGCTCAGCCCAAGACCAAATCTGGCTAGTGAATGCGAGATTTCAATTGGTTTCAGGCTGGGCAGACAGAATGCAACATTCAGTTGGCTGGAGCATCTTAGAAGGCACCAGACAGTCTCCGGAGCTGAAACACTACTAAAAAAAAAAAAAAACAGGCCGTCAGGTGGCGCTGAGGGTTGAGGCGCTGGATGCCACACTCGCACCACGCTGGCGACCTGGATTCGGGCGGACTCAGGTCACGGGAGGAAAAGGCTCAGCATCCGACAGCTTGCCTTCCCTGGGGAGGGAGGGATCTAACCTGGCGAGTGGTGACCCTGGCAGAGGCTGGGGCATGACATCTCATCGCACCTCAGGGGTTTGATTGGTCATGGCAGAGGCCCGTGGACCAGTCACCTCTAGGGCTGCATCATCAAGGGGAGGACGCTGCAGATGTTGGCACTCATGCCTTAACGTCACTGGCTAGCAACATCCACAAAGAACAGGGAAAACCCTCCAGAGCCAGGAAGATGGATCGCGGAGCCCGTCCCGATGTGCTAAAGTTTGCCTACAGTCTAAAGGAACCTGACGAAATTACAAGATTCGGGGTGTTTGCTCCACCCTGACCCCACCCTGGATGGAGGGACCAGGTTGTCAGGTAAGAGCGCTGGCAGGGAGACGGGCTTCATTGACAAATCCTGACAGGCGGCTCTGGTAGGGACGAGAGGGACAAAACAGAAATAAAAAAAACACGTGGAGGCAAAGTGGGCGTCCAAGCAAAATGCAGGTGCCCAAAACAAAATGTGGTTGTACTAACCTTGCTCCTTAAAGCGGTATACATCATGGTTTACTCAGTCGAATCTGTGTTCCGTGCTTGGTTTTAGTGTGCATGGAACACCATTTCAATGGAAATTTCGAGTCCTGTGTGGAATTCCACCATAGGCCTGCCGTTTTTCATTACCTCAGGAGGATAACCCTGATCTAAGGTAAGCTTTGCTTCATTATAGGTGATGTTTTATTCTGTCAAGCGGTGCGTAGAATGGCTTCCTTATCCTAATACAAGTAGAATTTCATGATTATGGATGTGGTCTGCTGTTAGGGCCTTTGGGTTTTGGTACCAAGGAAGCGATGAGCCCTCTCAGTATGAAAAGTCCTTGTAGGGGTAGTGCCAGAACATCTTTAAGTAGATCCTCCAGAAAGTCAGTAAGCGGCCTGTTTCCGAACCTTCAGGGAGGCCATACATCAAAGGTTATCTGCCTTGAATGACCCTCTAGATCCTGACATTTGTCATATAGCTTTTGGCTTGATCAGTGAGGTCACGGTTTATTTAGCTGAAGGGTACCATTTTCTGCTATCGCTACCCACTGTGCTACGGCATCCAGTTGTTTCTCCAAGTGCTGAAGGTGTTTATTCAGTTTTTTAATTCAGCTCGATTTTCAGCTCTGCAGCCTTTTATTTCAACAAGTATGTCTTCAAACGGGTGTGGGAGGCTGCTTCATTGCCATATCATATGGCTGGCCCACCATACTCTCCAGGGAAGCGCTTACTCTGATCATCTAGGTCTCAAGCTGATAATTCTCCATATGCTTGTCAATCCTGACTGTACACCCTGGTCCTAGTAAGTCGGTCTCCTTTGCTGTGAAGGACCATTTGACTCCAGTTATTGAAAAATTAATCTATTTTCGGAAGATTATTTGATTAGATGAAGCAGAGTTATGGGCTTAAGGCATCAGCAGCAGCGTGACATCACTGGGCGTCCCTTAGTATCTGTTATTAAAGCAAGGTAAGCTTCCTACCATAAACTCCTTATTATCCATCTAGAAAAGATGACTCTTTGAGTTATGTAGCTGCAAAATATCTTGAGTAAATGAGAATTGTCTACATTTAGTTTCTACTATTTTATTAACTCCTTATAGCATTATACAGGAAAACAAAAGAGGGTTTTCTTTGATTTAATCCTTCACAAATGTAGTTTCTAGAAATGTATGGGGAGAGTCCCCATTTACAAGATGTTTTCAGAAATAATTATGCTGGTCTGTAGAGAACTGGTGTTCAGGTTGTTTTAGAATGCGTGAATATGATCTGAGGAAAAGTTGCAGGATGTGTGTCGTAGATTTTAAAAGCAGATTGAGATTTGGAAGGATTTCAACTATAGAAGGATTTACAATGTAGTAGAATTAGTCGGTATGGTTCAAGTCTTTTGTTCCAGTGCAGTGTGTACTGACCTGCTGTGTTTGGGATGCAGTCCAGACAGCTCAAAGTACCTTTACTAGTTTGAATTTGGTAGGGGAGACTGACACAGAGGCTCTGTCCACACTGAACACGGTTAAGCCATAACATTTTTAAAACATTTTAAACGTACTGCACTTGTGTGTCCTCACTTGTCCTACCATGTATTAGCACAGTTACCAATTCGTCCACATTTGAAAGGCAAACTCAGTTTCCTATCCATGATGACTTGAGGAGCAGTGAATTATGACTCTCGCAGGACTACATTTGCAGCAGAGGCTACAGCGTGGTACCGGCGTCCATCCACACCCGATGAGATAAGTGTGTTTGTTTTCAAACCATGTTGGAAACCATGCTAAAACCCTGATATGATCAGGGTTTAAACACAGTTGTCAAACACGGTTTGAAACGTTATGGGTGTGGACATGAACTGTGTTTCAAAGTACCTGTAACATTTACCGTGCCTGTAACTTTACAGGCACCCTAGTGTGGACGGAGCCAGAAATGTTCTGTGTAATGTTTGCTGTAATCCACCCTCCCCAATAAGGGGTACTTTTATGAGAAAAGATTTCAAACATAGGGAAAAAATGACAACAGGATTAAATCTCTGTTTTGTCTTACAAGGTCAGCATTCCTTGCAGCCAGCAGGCGTGAACATGGCGTAGCCCTGTTCTCCAACATCCTTTCTTGTCTAGAGTCTCAGGAAGTAAAGTTTAAACTACTTTTAAAACTCTTGCAATGTTATTATACTGAGATCTCCCTGTGTTGTGTGCATATTTATTTTGTGCCATCATAGTGTGAATATGGCACTTGTCCCAAAGGGGAAATCTGTTGACAATCCCCCACCCTTTTGATAAGCTACTCTACTACAGTGCATTTTAAATGCCTGGTGGTATGACAATTTAACTGCCTCAGACGGCATGTTTTTTTTTTATCATAGAATGTTGTTTTCTATCTATTTTTAATGGTCAGTTCATTTTATGAATGGCATTACATAGTTAACAGCCCACTCAAACATTGTTTTTAGCAATGGCAATGCCAAGATACTCTCCTTGCAAAGAAAGGCATGAAGATTGGGGAGAAAGTGTAGGCATGGACCTGCCATGCATCCTCAACATAAGCGTGGTGGTTAAGGCACTGAGATACAAACCCGGAGACCTGGGTTTGAATCCATCAACCCCACTTGCATACTGCGGAACCCTGAGCAATTCACTTAAATTCCTAATGCTTCCAGGTTGCACCTGGAGATAAGCTCTGGCTTAGTGTGCCTTTCCTGGTTAAACAATTTCCTTTCTCTTTCATGTAAGCTTCCCAGAAACACAAATCGTGGTAATTCCTGGAATTGCACTGTAAAAAAACATACGCTTGGTAATTGTACTGTGTCTAGGAGGGGCCATTTTCTGTATGGCTTGCTGTCAGTAACCCTCTGACTCATCTCTTAGCCCCACCACACCCTCTGGACTAAACATGTGAGTTTGCTACTCCTTCACAGAGTTTTGTCTATGTGACAGTACAAATTTTAAACCCCATTTTAAATATGGCTTCCTTTGCTCACTGGAATGCCAAGTTTGATCCCCTTGCCAAACAAGGCGATCAAGAGGAGGGAATCGAATCTTCCTCACACCACTCACTACCCCTGAATCTGTTATAAGCCTCACAGAAAACCAAAGGCTGTTTTATCTTAGCTCACTGAGGCAAAACAAATCAAGCCCATTTGCTAAGCAGTTTAACTGCTGGAAAGAAATTACAATTGTTATCCAGGAATTTATTTATGCAGTTCCTGATGTGCCCATGGAAGGCTATCGGGGCAGACAAAACAACTTTGAAAATACAGAACTGGGGATGGCATCCCAGATCTGCAGGGAAATCTTTCCCAATCGATCTCAGCGTACACAAATGATTTCATGCCAATTTGTTCTAAGAATAACATTATAGAAATGGTAGCAGATGCATACTGCTCCCACAAAACAGACTCTCTGGGAGAAGGCTCTAATGTTAGTGTGACTCAACATTGAATATAATGTTCAGAGAAAACAATGCCATGGATTACAACTGTATGGCATTGCTCAGGATTCAGGTAAATCAGTTACAACTGTTTTCTAGCCTACCGGTGTCCACACCCTACTATGAATAGAGTGTTGTCTGATACTTATGTAAAACTGTTACAGGTGAATTTGGTGGAATGTACAAATTTGCTGCTTGAAGTTCGGTAAGGCCCAGCAAAAGTCAAAATGTACTTTGTCATTATAAACAAACCCAGCCCTTCTGTCTGTCAAGTGCGGTTGTCAACCACAGGAAACCTATTGATAGGTGGCTCCATGCCAATCAGCTCAAACTGAGCAAGGGCTGTGACAATCCTAAATAAGTGATCCACTGAGTCGGGGGACTTCACCTATTTCTTCTTTTTTGTCTTCCAGGACAATGCAGAATACTTTGACAGGCCAAAAGGCAAATGGCTTCTGACAGCTTGGGCTCAAATATCGCACCCTTCCCCCCTTTTCATCCTGTCACCTAGTTCTTGCTCCTCCTTCCTAGCTGTCCCTGCTGCCTGCCCCTTTCCTTCTCCTCTCCCTCTTCCACCCCTGCTTACTCCCTCCACCTGCTTCCTCCCTCCTCTCGTCATGATTCTACCCCCTCCCCATACGCAATTCCTTCTGTCCCTTATCTCCACCCTCCCTCCCAAGCTCCAACTGCACTTCATTGGCCTTTGGCACTATGACAGTGACATAATCCATGTCTGCCCCAGACTCCATCACCATCCTCTCTTCTACACTCATTTACCTTTGTCACCCATAGTGTTTTATCTTTCCACCAAGTAACCTGTCCTCACCCCTCCCAATGCAAAAAAATAAATAAATTATGGTTTTTATGATGTATAAACAAATTGTACTTTCTGTTGTATCTTACTCTGTTAATTCTACACTGTATTATATCCTCTACTGTTTGTTATCACAATGTTTTACTGATCGGAACCTTTATAAAAGAACTTCTGGTTCAAAGGTATTTATAATCCTAGTACTCAGTAAATAAATATTAACTTTTCCAGGCAGAGATGACTTTCACATGATTTATCAGCTTGGTACCATGGTTCCAAATGGTGTATTCTGGAAAGAACCTGCCACTCCTGACCATAACACCTGGCAACAGGGACAGCCAGGCCCTGTTCAGATCTACAAAGACAGAGTGGTGGGGTATTCAAACAGTTCTCTTTAATAAAGAACATATAACAACAAGAGCAAGGGCTCGGACTTGAAATCATGATGCAACTTCTTAAACATTACTTGGATCCACAGACTTAATTGTATACCCACCCTCTACAACTCTTCCCACTACTGTCCCCAGCAAAACTGTTTTCCACATGTTCTGAGACAATCACTTTTCAACCACAGCCATTACAAGGCCTACCTTGAAGCCGAGCTCACCAGTGGTCTGACTACAACTGCCATACCTGGGACTCTAAAACTGACATTGTTCAATTTATGCATGATTCTGTTGTTTTAAATATATTGTAGTGCAAACATACCCAATATGGTCATTATTCCATTGCAAATATGTTTAGGTTTCATGCTGTTGTATTAAATATTGTTGCAGCTTATCAAGTGTGAGCTCAGGACCCTGTAGCTGGTGGGAAACTGCTCCACATCCAGGGATGTGCCGCTCTAAACACCCTAAGCATGATTTGACTGTAACAGGCCTGTTGGGGAGTATATTGTGCCTATTTGGATCAGATATGTCAGTCTGAATAGAGAAAATATACAACAAATTAAGAAAAACAAATTAGTTATTTTCACAAGCTGAAAATGTTCTAAAGTCCATGCTACATGGTATTGATGGCTTAGGCATGGAAAAAAAAGTTCACGCATATGACATGTACGAGATTGCACTATTTAGTCGCACACAGGCCTATATTAAACCAGACAGCACCACATAGGCAGGGAAACTGTGTTTTAACCACTGTCACAACTTCTTCCATGACCTGGAGGCAGGAGTATCCTGACATTGTCAAGGACTCACGGATGGCCAAATAAATGGCATTGCCCTCATTATCAGACCTCAGCCTGCACCTCCAAATGCATGACCAACTTCATCACTTTTTTCTGTCACACCACACCTAATCAAGGACTTTGCCATTCAGCTCACCACTGCTCCATCCACAAAGCTATGTATGTTTCATGAACTATGTTTTGCCAGTGTTTGAGAAATCTTAAATTTTCAATAGACTGGCATGTGTGATCTTGATTGGATACTTAGAAGAAGACATCTACAAGTAACACATTGACCTTTCTCTGCTGCTGGTGTTTCATCCTCATCTGCAAGTCTGGCTGGTGCCTCATATAGATTGTTGTTCCATAAAAGATTATCAATACCTGTAAAGGTGTGATGGTTTCTCCGTAGCTATGCGGTGTGCGTGGCTACTGCATTGATAGACTCAGTGAGCAAAATGTTACTTACCTCCTGCCAGGACCTCTGAAACACCATCCAGCCCACCATGAGCCAGCAACATGGATACCTGCAGATCTTCACCTCTGTCGATGTCCAAGTGCAAGTCATTAAGTGGCATCTTCCTGAAGTCAAGATAACATACAATATGAATGGACAATGTTATGTTGTGAAACCATCAAGAACTTTTCTTATAGACATCTCTCTTGTGTTGACATTCCCAATTTCTGCTTTATGCCTCATAAACAAACCATTCTTGGTCAATCTGTGATCACCCGTACCCACTACTGAACAGGACTACTTTGACAGTGACCCTGACTATCTGGCTGCTGTAAAGCAGTATTTACCAGGTTTTACTGTTCATATCGACATTCACCCTGAACCTTAAATCCTGTTAGATAGAAAAGATAGTCGATCTATATATATCAGCAATACTATTCAGAAAGCTGATACAGATTTGAACGATTTAATACTTTTTTTTAAACTTTATTTATAGAAGAGCTATCGGGTTGAGAAGAGCTCTACATAATCAGAAAATTAGTGACATCTTGTCCAGTTACATCATAGCATCAGCTTGGGTACAATCCATGATCCATCTAAAACTTCATTTTATACAGTGAAACTTATCATCTGTAACTCATTTTAGTTTTCCCAGTGCGTTCTTTACCTGGAGTTCCCCATTTTTCCATTTGGGTACCAATGCATCCCTTCACTTTATTATAAACCCCTGCCCAATCCAGCACCAGAGGAACTTTTCTCTCAATACAGGAAACAATGCCCCAGTTCATGTGGTTACCTGAAAAGAGCTGAAACCATTCTTTCCCCAATGCCCTCTCCAGGGCGTACCAGATCATATCCTATTTGTCTAATCGTTCCAGGACTTTATATTGGATGTGCTCTAGCTTCATATTGTTCAGGAGGGCTTTTGCTCACTGGGCGATGGTAGGCATGGCCTGGGCCATCAATTTTGAGCTAAAATCAACTTACCCACAACTAGTGCCAGTCTTCTCAAAGGATGTGAAGCTACTGACTGGCCCCTCCATTTCTTGGTACCCCAGTAAGATATCCACAGGTCTAACTGAATCTCACTTTCCAAAACCTTATTTAAGATTTGGTTTATCTCATTCCAGTATGTTCCCACTTTTGGACATGCCCAAACAATGTGATAAAACGTACATCCCTAAGCACAACATTTAGGACATTGATCTGAGATTTGAAGATTTATCTTGTGTGCAAAACTGGGGTGTGATAAATTCTATGCACAATGTTATAGTTAATTTTTGTAATCTGTTATTTACTGAGACAGCCTTGCTACTTCGCAGGGCCAAATTCCAGTCTCCTCCTGTTAACATGTTTATACCTAGGTCCTTTCCCAGTTGTCTTTTAACTTTTGCAGCTTATCTGGCTGTACTCCAAGTAAGGCTTTGTATAGTATTGACAGTGGTTTCACACCCACATGTTTTTACAGTGTTGAAAAATCTCCTCCAGAGATGTTCTGCTCAGGGAAGGTCCCCCATCCCAGTTAATTTAAGCATCCTGGACCTTATTACCACATAGGTAAGGTAGTGTGAGGGTGAATGTTGAATAGTTGTCTCAACTCTCGGAAAAGCTAGAAAAGGTCCCATTGTTGAATAAGTGAGACAGGAGAAAGACACCTTTCCTTCCCACTGTCCCAGAGCATGTTTGACCGAGGGGAGCACTTCCATCCTCCATAAGCTAAACAAAATGGACCCCTCTGGTGACATACCCCCTTATCTCCATCATCAGTGAAGACCTCCTCAGGCTTTAAGCATACATTTGGTGAATGAATTCTTAGGTTTATCACCATCTCCTCCCTCGAACTTAATGGGAGGAGACATAAAGTGGGAGAACACACCTAGACTGTGACTCCATAGTGACCCAAGCTCTCGGCCTTCCTCCGATTTCCTGACAATCCATAATATATGTTAGTTGGGCCACTAAAGCATATAGCTTCAAATTGGGGAGTGTCAGGCCCCTCTGTGAAGTGGTTGCCACAACACCTCCTTCCTGATCCTGGGTCTCCGATTGGCCCAAATTAGAGTAATAGAGCCCTCAAGGGACTTAAGGTGACCGGTGGGGCATGACAGGAAGGGTCTGAAAAAGGTAGAGGCACTGGGGTAGAATTTGCATTTTACTAAATTTACTCTTCCCAGCAAAGATAATGGAGAGACTTCCATCTCCTACATTGCTCTTTAATTTTCATTGTTAATGGGCTGTAATTTATATGCCCCACATCCACTATTCTACATGGGAGTAGTATTCCCAGATATTTGATTACTGTTCTAGGAGGAATATCTATGCCACTTATATGTATGGACTCTCCACCATCTGCCAGAGGAAGCCACTCGCTCTTGTTCCAGTTGATCTTATGCCCTGAGATAGGACCATATTCCTTGAAAATGGGAGGTCAGGGCAGGCATTACTTTACTGGATCAGCCAGGAATAGAAGCACATCATCTACAAAAGAGTGATAACGTGCTCCTCTCCATTCACCCTATAGCCTTCTATTTCCCGATGGTGTCTAATGGCTGTAGCCAAAACCTCAATGGTCAGCACATATATCATGGTGAAAATGGGCATCCTTGTCTCATCCTCTATGGAGCGAAAGGGGACAACGTATTGTTTGTAAGAATTTGGGCCCACGGTATTGATATAACCACTCCACCCACTGCCTAAAGACCGGTGCAGACCAAACTTTTAATACTGCAAACATAAACGGCGTTCAACCCTGTTGAAGGCCTTTTCTACATCTAATGTGAGAAGGCCCCCAAAGCTTTTCTTCCTCTTGACCCTTGCCAGATAATATTCATTACTCGTCTTAAATTATGCCTTGCCTGCCCCCTTAACAAAGCCCCATGATCCTAATGAATGACCTGTGGTAGGACCCTCCAGCCTCCTTGGCAATATTTTCACTATTATCTTATAGTCAGCATTTAGTAAAGAGATTGGATGGTAAGAGCCACATTTTTGGGTCCTTGTCCGGTCTGGGTAAAATTGTTATAATAGCTATCTGTTGAGATGGTGTCAGCCCCCTTTCCCCAGTACCTGTCTTACCATATACTGGAAAAGCTAGTTCAAATCACCCCAGAACTTTTGTAAAATTCCATGAGCAGGCCATCTGGTCCCGGAGCTCTCCTGACCTAGACACCCAGATTGCCTTCTTAATTTCCTGTACAGTGAGTTCCTGTCCCAGCATCTCATTTATCTGAGCAGGTATCACAGGAAAGGGAATATTTTCTGAAAACTATCCAGGTTTGTTCCTTGTGGGATTTCTGATGTATATAGCTTTTCATAGAAGGATTTGAAAATATAATTTATCTCTCAGGCAGAGGAGGTACACTCCCCATTCTCATTTTCTATAGTTAGGATTGTTCTCTCTGCTCTTTGTTTCTTATCGCCCAGGCCATCCATCTCCTGACTTGTCCCCTCGAAATACTGTCCCACTTTTGACATTAGGATATCCCTCTCAATACGCTTACAGCACAGTTGGTTGTATTCTTCCTTCATACTCTTCAGTTTCACCAGATCCCAGGTGACTGACTGCCCATAATCTGCTTTTCTAGCCTCATTATATTGGCTTCTAGTTCATTCTCCCTACGTTTTTCTTTTTGCCTTTAAAGGCTGCATATGAGATAGTCACCCCTTACAAAAGCTTTCAGAGCCTCCACGTAGTTCTTGCTGAGGTGTCTTCCACTTTATTATTTTCAAAGGAATTCCTGTAGTTTCTCGGACATTTGTTATCGTATTGGAGATCTAACAATAGTGTAGGATCCATTCTCCATTGCCACTTTACCCCTCGTCTATCTCTTTCTCCACCTCTAAATGTAGTGGAGCATGATCTGATACTATAATGGGGCCATATTCTATCTCCCTTATTCACCCCAGAAAAGTAGGAGAAGCCAGAAAATAGTCTAGTCTTGTATAGACCTTATGGACACAGGAGTAAAAGAAAATTCCTCTGTATCTGGGTGTTTAAATCTCCACAGTTCCTGCAAGGCCCTTTCCTCCGCCAGTCTCTGGAGGGCCCCCACACTTGGGGGAACGTCTGAATCTGGGTTTAGAATGGTCAAAGGGATCCCAATAGGTGTTATAATCGCCCCTATAATCATTTTGTCTGGAACACTGCTAGCATAATAGCTAGATGCTCAAAAATTCTGGACAATCAAATGTAGGCCCATACAAGGACCCCAGGATTAGCAATTCCTCCTCCACTGTAGCCTTCACTATAACATATCTCCCTGACTGTCTCTTTGGGTTGTATGAATTTGTACCCTGATCCCGGTCTAAACCACACACATGTTCCTCTGGCCTTGGACATGAAGTGAGATGCTACCATCGTACCCCCATTTTTTCTACAAGCAATCTCTTCACATGTTAAATGTAACTCTTGTAACATCACAACATCTGCATTCTTTTTCTTAATATATGTCCGTAACATTTTGTTTCACTGTAGTTTTTAAACCATTTACATTCAGGATAACATTTTAAACTAGCCATCCGGAGCATCATATATTCCTAGATCTAGGATCTCCCAAGCACATTGCATTACATCTCCCTCAAGCCCCTCGCAACACCCGACTCTTGACCTTTTTATTTTTCTCCCAATTAACAGACAACCCTTCTCCCCTCTCGTCTGTAACATTTCAAAAAAACCAAAAGGAATAAAGACCCAGAAAAAGAAGACACAAAAGAAAAACAGAAGGGTAAAGACCTGCCCAGTGGCGCTTATCTAATCTAATAGAAAACTAAGCCCCTTGTGTCAGGAATCTAGCAAGGTGGTTTCCAACTTTTCTCACCACCTAGCTTCCCCTTCCCCCAAGTAAACATCTAATTAGAACCCCTTTACTATCGTGGAATAGCCTGCTGGCCAAACCGTCATTATCCTCCATGAGTCAGGTGGCCGGTACAAGAGGGCCCTTGGAGCTCTACCGAACTACCAAACATAAGTAGTAACTTCCCACACCCAACTCTCCAAATAGGGTAAGTGAGTATAAGGCTGGGCTAATCGAGAACACTTAGGGGTCCATCCTCTCCCAGGGAACCTCAGAATGAGGAGCCCAACAGGGGTGGCAGGCCCCCACTCATAATTTAACATACAGTCTTTTTTGTTGTCATGCGTCCTTACATTCTCCAAGTGTTCCCTACACCTTTTCATCCCTGGGTCGTGCGAAAATGACACCCTGCTCAATAGGAGGGTGAGCAGGCTTACTACTGGTCTCTTGCGCTTGGCCCATGCCGCCCACCTAGAACAAACATATAAACAACTGAATCCCTTTCCCCCGGGACACATATTGTATCCATATATTCAAGGAAAATGTTTCACTAGTTAAAATCAAGCACACAGTTCCTCCCTGTCCTCCCCTGCAAACAATGGAGAAGCGAGAGGATAAATCTACATCTCCTATTAGTTTGATTAAACATGTCTTTGATTCTGCATTCTATTGTAAACAAAAATAAAAACAGCATCTGGAGCCCAAATATAAAACCAAAGCCATATTCAGTAGCTGCTGGTGGTGCACTGTATAACTGCTCTAGGCTCAGGGGCTAGTGCCAGGGAAGTGGGAAGGCCGCCCGCTCCAGCCATTATAGGCCTCATAAGAGTTTTGGAACAGACCGAGCAACTCCTCTTCCCCCAACACCCCCGCACCTTCGTCCCATGTTTAAGCTGCTCTGCCAGTACATGAGGCCCACCCACTATGCAATTTATATGCAGGAAGAACAAAACAGTTTTCCAGCTCCCAGCTGATCTCTTTTTGCTGATCAGGCCACTGATATAACACAGTGTTATACAACTAAATAAACTAAGGCTTGGTCGCAGCACATTATATAAAGTCAACGGCATCAGCTAAATCTCTGTAATGTCACTCTGGAATCGCTCCAAACAGGAAGATCAAACAGTCCTGCCCAGAGCTAGAGCAAGGGGAAAATGGGAAGGCCACCTGCTCCAGCCTTAATCACGCCTTCTAAGAGTTTCGAGACAGACGAGACAAGCTCCACTCCCCCAACCCCTACCCTATATCCTCATCCTATGTAATGCTGGTCTGCGAGTATAAAGATACTTATTTATACAGCCCAAGTCCAAAATAAAGTTCACTCATCTGCGTTTTCTTGCTGCTTTGATTCGTGTTCGATACACTGCATTGCCACGTCCGGTTTGTAAACACCTTCGTTGTACGCCTTTTCTCCTTATAATCAGTTGAGCAGGGTAGACAAGTGCAAAGGCCACTCAAGTTGATGTGACCTCCTCTTCACAGGCATAAGCATTCCGATCTGTTTGCACTGACCGTGAAAAGTCTTGGAATATACTAACAGTTTGAGAGCCTTCCCTAATGGTGCCCGCCTTTCATGCTGCATTCAATACCATCATTCTGTCCTGATGTCTCAAAATTTCACAATTATATGATGAGGCCTCTCATTTGGGGGTGGTCGACGACCGGGAGTTCTATGTGCCCTGTATCTCCAAGGGCACTCCACTGGCAGATCTAGTTTGCCTTTAACCATGTCTGGCAAAAGTTACACAGTCTCTGCCTTCCACTCCTTCAGCCATGCCCACTATTCTTACATTTGTTCACCTCTCCTATTTTCATGATCATCTAATATTGTTTTAACTTCTCTATTTCAGTTATTGCTGCTTGCAGTTGAGGCTTCACTGATTATATCGATTTTCTTCGTACTAACCCTTCTTCCACCTCTGTTAATCGAGCCGAGATATTAGGTTCCACTGTCTCCCACAAATTATTTACTGTTGTTTGCAAGAGGGCCAGTTGGGCAGATACATTTTCAAACCCAGCGTTCATTTTACCGTCAGATCGTATTTTAAATCATTAAATAACTTTTCCAGTACCAAGAACTGAGGGCTATACATGTTGTCTTCCACAGTCCCTGTTGAAGTTGTTGCAGCCTCATTACCAGCATTTTCTCCTCGTGGTGGCAGAGCCTCAGGCCCCAGATCCTTAAGCCCATTGTTGGCACTTTTAAATGAAAAGTTGCCCTATTTTCTCGACATCTTGATTGGCATAACTGTTTCCTACAAAGTCCCACGTTTTTTATCTCAGTATGTCCTGGGGCAGCGGGGAAAGGGAGATTCCTGATGGGTTAGGCTCAGAGCTCCAGGACTAAGCAGCCATTCTGGATACTGGCTTGGCCACGCCCTGAATGATTTAATACTTGATGGTGATTTACATCTTGTTTTAACTCATGCAATGTTAAATATTTCATTTCAGGCCTTGTCATTTGACAGGTTGTCTTGATTCTTCTTTGTACCATTTGCTGCCTATACAAGACCTCGTGCCCATCACAGACAGATATGCCCATTCTCTCTAACTCACTATCTTGCGTTGCCAGTTTAGCAGGCAACAAGGGGAATAAGTAGACCTACAGGCCCTACAGACCCTCATGTATACTAACACGCATGCACTCAGTGCAGCATATGACACACACATTTATGCACAGTACAAGGAGACTTTGTAGCACTATGTGTTCTGTAACACATGTGCCTATGATACTAGTATTCTAACAGAGCTAATGTGCTAAGTAACCTTTGGCCCAAATAATGTTACTATTGCTATGTAGGCCTTCTTCTGATGGCGTAGTTCTATTTCTTTTCTGCTAATGCAGCTGTTTATTATTGTGCCTCACTAGGCATTTCTGTATTGTAACACAGAACTGGCCTTCACCAGTCCTTACAATGGCTAACTGTACCCTTATCAGTATCAGCACTGCTCACGTGGATGCATGATGCAGTTGTTTTTTCTACACTAATCTTTATTCTTTGCAGTAATACATTATGTGACCAGCTACTGTTAGCAAGCATAATTATTTGGTGGTGTTAGAGTGCCACCTACTTTTTTGCCCTACTGCAAGAGCTAGCACTACCAAAATAGTTTTAGTTAGCTATATTGTTATCACTGTATACCTGCAAGAGAAGAGATGATCTAATTGTCCTTAGTGCAACTGCCCATTACTGTTCACTAATAGGATTGCTGTATTCTCTACCCACCTTCTTATCTCTAGTATAAGACTTTGTATAAAACGGTTTTCCTCTGAGTTCGTATGATGACATTGCAGTGTGTAAGGAGATTTAGAACTCCCAGCTGTGATGCTGGTCCTTCTTACATGTATTTGGGAAGTAAAATTTATTCTGTGACACCTGGCTTTTTGTGTCATGTGTTACCAACAGGTGTAGAATCTGCCAGCCAAACAAAGACAACAGCACTTTAATGTTAAACCCCAGTTTTTGCACTTTAATAACTGTAATAAGAATGAAGGGCATTGGGGACAACCAGTATAAGGTAGAACAGGCAGTGATGGGTTATTCGAAGCCAATAAGGCAGTTCTACAGATATTGTTATATGTAATATATCACTTACAAAGTACACCAGCATTGGCATGGGAGAGTACAGGGAGGTCATATAACAGTCTCAGGAGTGTCCCAAACGCAGAATACTGGGCAGTGGTCACTTACAGAGTCAGGTAGAATTCCAGCAACAGGAAACTTCTCCTTCCTATTACCAAGAATCCAGTCTAAAAGGGTGCGGCAGGATCCTTGATGATAGAGTCTAGTGGGAGCTTGGATGAGTTGAGTGAGGTTGGCTTTACTAATAATGGAGGATAGGAGAGATGAGTTAGGACCAGCCCAGTCCAGATTAAATCACCCAAGCAGATTACTTCATATTTCCTGGTCACAGCTGGCACCAGTTCGATGAATTCTTCAAGACCTAGTCTGGAGTTTTGGGAGGTTATATATAGACACTCAAGTTGTGGAGTTTCTTTGCACCTCTGAGGAGTAGGAGGGAATGAAGACTCTCACAATTAGAGAGCGACCAGACATGATTGACACATTAAGGTGAGACTTGTAGTACAATGCCAAGCCACCCTCTTTTGGAGTTAGGGCAGTCAGCCTGAAGTATATTATAACCCACTAGGAGCAGATGGAAATGGGTACAGAAGGCTTCAGCCATGTTTTGGATGAGGATAGAATGTCTGGGTTATTTTATGCGTTCCCAAACCTCTAGGTCGGAGGTTAACAGTAAGACTCGAATGTTAAGGTGGGCAAAGGTGAAGCCAGTGGACTGAGGCAAATGATTGAAGGAGTAGGAATAATTAGGATTAGAGAGGATAGAGGGCCAGGGTTAGTCTCAATGTCCCCAGCAAAGGTAAGGGATAGGGTAATTATCCATATTGATGCAGTCACAAAGGTACGAGAGGTGCACCTAGGGGTGATAGAATCTTGTGTAAGATATATCTCAGGATTATTCCTATATATTTATGACCGATGTCCCACAGAGGTAAGGGAATTGGGGGTAGCCCAGATAGTTGGAGTAGAAGAAGTTATCAAGTGAGTACATAGTGATTAGAGCAGGACACAGGAGGAACAGCAAAACGTCCAAGGAGGAATAGTGTAGAACATAATAGGAGAAGGAGATACTTAGCCCGTAAGTCATGGTAAGCACAGGAGTATGAGTAAGGGGTAGTTAGGGGAAGAGATGGGGAAGAGAGTGAGAGAAGAGAGAGATGGTTGAGGGAGAATAGCTAGCTTGTTCAATGGGAACAGAAGTAAAATGTCCAGAAAAGGAGGTTATAAGTAAGGGACCGATAAAATAGGGCTGAAGATTAAATCAGCAAGGATAAGAGGACAGGGGCCAGAAACAAACATGAAAGGACAGTTAGGGGAGTATTATAGAAGGACTCAGGAATTACTAGCAGAGCTGAGGTAACATAAGTTAAGGATAAGAACAAAAGTGGTCAATGATCTGTGTGGTGAAAGTATTTAAAGTGCAGATGAGAAAGAAGGAGATAGAGAAAACAGCAAAGAAACGCCACCTACATCACGTGTATATCCGGCCTATATTCAAGGCTAGCTAAGAGTGGAGGGGCACAGCAAGCTAGCGCTCTGATTCAAATAGAGCTACAGTAAAGAGCCAGCCTCTCGGAGCGATCTAATTTATTTTACCTCAGGCTGAGTATAACATCTAAATTAGCACAGGCTAAGATTAAAACTGCAGCTCAGGCTAAGCATAAACGCTGCACTTGTGAGCCAGATCAAGCAATCAAGTTTAAATGAAATTAATGCAGATTAATAAGAAGAGAGGGTCTGTTTTGTTAGGTAAAGTCAGCAGGGCTCACAAGATGAAGATTGAGATAAGAGTGCCCAGTAAAGTTTAGCAGCAGGAGCCAACTAGGTTTCTAGTCGAAAAGGCACCAAATTCAAATGTTGAACAAAGGAAGAAGCACCATCTCTGTGGCATCCAAAGTATACCTTATTGTAGTTGGCAGGACAAGTGGAGCAGCTCACAGGCGGTCCAGCCAGAGGCAACTTATTGTAGTTGGCAGGACAAGGAGAGCAGCTTCATGGGTCCAGCCAGAGGCAACTTATTGTAGTCGGCAGGACAAGGGGAACAGCTCCACGGGTGGTCCAGCCAGAGGCAGCTTATTGTAGTTGGCATCAAGGGAGCAGCTCCAGAGATGGCCAGCCAAGGCAACCTATTGTAGACAGCAGGACAAGGAAGCAGCTCCGTAGGTTGTCCAGCTAGAGGCAACTTTACTGTAGTTGGAAACAATGGGAGCAGCTCATAGGCGGTCCAGCCGGAGGCAAAATATTTTACCTTTGAGATATTTGAATGTTTCTATCAAGTCCCTCCTTTCCTCTAGAGAGTACATATTTAATTCCTTGAGTCTTTCCTTGTAGAGCTTTTGATGCGGGCCCTGCACCATTTGGTTGCCCTCCTCTGTACTGTTTCCACCGATCTATGTCCTTCCGGATATGGGACCTCCAGGACTAGAAACAGTGCTCAAGGTGGAGCCTCACCAACTACCTCATACAGGGTAACACTATCTCCCAGTTTCTGCTGGTGATACCCTTCCCTATGCACCCAAGCATCCTACTAGCTGTCCCCACGTCTTATCACACTGCTTTGCTTCTGTCAGTTCATCAGAAATGATTACCCCCAGGCTCCTTTCCTGTTTTGCTGTTACCAATGCCTCCCACCCAATTGGTACCTTGCCCCAGGTTTCTGTGCCCCAGGTGCATGATTTTGCACTTTTTGCATTGAACCCCAGTTGCCAAACCCTTGACCAGTCTTCCAGCTTTTTCAGATCATCCCCACTCTCTCCCCACCCCGGTGTGTCCACTCTGTTGCAGTTTTTGTTGTCGTCCACAAACAGGCATACTTTCAAGCCCCAGGAAGTCTTACTGTATTCTGACAAATGTAGTATGGTCTCACCATAGGACTGCCCCAGAGCTGAAACAGTTACTAGAACCTATGCAAATAGTGAAATGTTAGGCTCGAGCTCGGTTTCTCCAACCACTGTCCCTGGTTACACTTCTTGTAACCATCAGATTCCTTATTCCGCTTGCCTCAGTAAGATATCTCTGGAGAGCATTCCTTCACTTACTCGAAGAGTTTTATTTTCATCGGTTTTCAAAAGTACCATTTATTTCTTTCGTTTTTGAAGCACTGTCATTGGTATACAGGTAGACTTAGTCTAGATTTAGTGTTTATTGGGTAAGTGCTCGGTTCCTGCAACTGGGAGGAACCAATGTCTGTTACTTTTCTGAAGTGAACTTCAGTAGAATCTTAGTTTATTTTGACTTTTCTGCTAAGTCATTATAATTTGGATATTGATTAATTGGGGTAACTCTCAGTTTTTAAGGTTGAAAGCTAACGAAAAAAATGAAAAGGTGTTTTTCTTGGCTGGTGTAGATGTCACAGAAAACCAAAAAAGAATGGGCCCTACAGGTTTCAGCATTGCACTGAGTATGGGGAACCGTTCGCTAAGGCTGACCTCATTTAATTTGTGTCTTCTGCCTAGCGTTTAACCACCTGAAGGCAGATTGTGAAATCTGTAAAACTTTCCGCAGTCCATGCCTGAGAGGTGACTTAAATGGCTGCAGGAAAAACTATCCAAGAAGGCTGCTTACCCAGCCTCAAATAAACTGACTCCTCAAAGGAACCAGAGGAACAGCCCTCTGATAGGGGCGATAGTTCCTCAGGAAAGAAATGTGTCATGGATACAGCTGCTGAACCAGCTACCGTGGGTAAAAGGAAAAAGAAAAAGCATACAAGCGCGGGAACCGCAACTGAGAAAAACCTCAGTTCCAACCGCTGAGGAGATTGCAAATTCAATCAGGATTATTCAATCACTGCAACCTGGAACTCTGGTTCTGGTTGAAAAGCAGCTGCAGGCACAACGGTTCAAACCTCCAGTTCAACATAGGTTCCCTGGAACAGAGTGGTGAATTCTGTGATGAAGATGAGGAGGACGATTAAGGAGAGCTCATTGAACCTGACATTTCTCCTAATCCTCACCATCCTGATTCCCCTGACAAGGACCTGATGATTACACATCCCACTTTGCCTTCATAAAGCAAGTGGCTCAAACCCTGGATCTCCCACTGAGGAGGACGTGGAACAGGACTATATGGAGATGATGGACGTCCCAGTGTCAAAGAGACTACTGTTACCTATCCACAAGTCCCTGAAGAAATAGGTCAACAAAATAATGTAGACACCCACTTCTGTGCCACCAGTGGACAAAAAGCTGGATAAAAACTACTGGGTAGCCAATGGAGAGTAGAATTTATTTTGGGCACCTTAGCCATGAGAGGGTAGCACAGGCTACAGCTTGTGACAAAGCTGGCATCACATCCTCCTGAAAAGGACTCCAGAAAAATAGGCTTCATGGCTAAGAAAACTTACCTGGGTCCTCTCTGGCTATTGGGCAGGTCTCTTATATGGTTTGCATTTCAGGTATCAGAAAACACTCTGGAATACTGTCCTAGAAATAGTAAAGGCTGTCCCAGCTCCCATGACAGCTGACCTAGAAGAGGCTGCAAAAAGGGGTATAGAGCTTCAAGGCCCAGTTTAGGGATGCCAGTGACACTGCAGGCAGGCAGGTGGCAATTTCATGTCTCTCTCAGAAGGTTTGCTTGGCTCAGGACTACCAACTGACCCAGGATACCTGAACAAGGCTGTGGATTTTCCATGTGAGCCCATATCTCTGTTTGGAGAGTAAGCAGAGGCTTACATGAAGAAAATGAACAATTACAAGACCGCTTACAAAAGTGTTGTTACCAAGGAAAGGGCATCCACACCCAAAAGTACCAAGCCAGAGGTGGCAGGGCAAAGCCCATTATAGACCATTCTTCCAGCCTCAAGCTTTCCCCAATATTAGCAGCAGAGGAGATATTTTAGAGGCAGGGGCAGAAGAGGGCAGTGGCCGCAGTAGCCCCAGCACACAGCCAGTAGCTCAGACCAGACAGGCGCCTGAGATGTCTGTTCAGGTCACCTCCCCAACCTCGGTAGGGGCAGGCTGACCCACTATCTCCAGGAGTTGCAGACCATCACCACAGACAAATGAGTCCTGGAGGTAGTGGGCAGGGTCTTGCTCTCAGCTCCAAGATCATGCCAAAGCTGCAGGCAAGGGTTTTCAGACCTTCTACCCCATCAGAAACAGCTCTTTTGGAGGAGGAAGTATCCAACTTTCTGTCAGCCAGTTCCTCAGAGCAAAGACGGCTGAGGGTGGTGACTCATAATGAATCTCAGACATCTAAACAGACATTTGTCAAAACCAAAGTTCAGGATGGTGACTCTGGCAACCATCCTCCCAACCTAAGGTAGGGAGACTGGTTAGCATCTCTAGACCTAAAGACGCTATTTTCACATCCCCATCAGGCAATCCCACAGAAAGTATTTCAGATTCAGATTGCCATCAGGCCATTATCAGTTCAGGGCAATGCCCTTTTGGACTGACTTCTGCCCCAAGGATGTTCAAAAGTGCTTGGCCATGGTCTTAGCATGCCTAAGGAGGCAGGGTGGCAGTGTTTCACCTGGACGACTGGCTAGTCAAGGGTCAATCAGGTCAGGGATACTCTGGCAGTCACACAAGATACTCTGCAATCCTTCGGGTTCCTGGTGAACCTGAAAAAGTCAGTGCTAGAACCAGTTCAGCTCCTGGAGTTCAGAGGAACCGAATGGACACTGTAAAGGGAAGGGCATTCTTTCCACAGGGAAGAGTGAACAGCCTGGTGCAGCTAGCCAGCTCTTTCAAGCTGCACACCTCAAGGCCAGCAAGGCATTTTCTACAGTTGCTGGGACATATAGCAACAGCAACAGTGTCAGGGCCAGGTTCCAAATGAGAGACATTCAGTTTCATCTCAGGGCACACTGGCATCAAAAGAATTTGTTGTCAAAGCTTGTGCCAGTTACAAGAACTCTCTTTCAGGCACTACAGTGGTGGCAGGAAAGGACAACCTCAGAAAGGGTGTGCCATTCTTACAGCAAACGCCTTGTTGGTGCTAACCACAGATGCCTCCCTCCTGGGATGGGAGCACACTGTTTCACGGCACATGGCTCAGAGAGGAATCATTGATACACATAAATCTGCTGGAGCTCAGAGCAGTCCTCCTGGGCATCCAGTCCTTTGCCAAGATGCTACAGGTCCAGGTGGTGCAGGTCAGGACAGACAACACAACCACCATGTACTACATAAACAGGGAGGCACAAGATCAACTCCACTGTGCAGAGAGGCCATGAAAATTTGGAGACCGGCTTACTCCCTGGTGATCTGTCTCTCTGCATTCCACTTTCCAGGGAAAGACAATGTCCTGGCAGATGCCCTCAGCAGAATCAATCAGAACCACCACGAGTGGTCACTCAACAAGCAGGTCCTGCAGGTTGTTTTCAGGAGATGAGGCACTCAACTAGTGGACCTCTTTGCAGCCCCAGCCAACCATCAGCTACCTCAGTTCTGCTGCAGACCTCCTGTGAGGAACAATCCCACTGGATGTAATGCTGCTGTATTGGACAGGAAGTTCCTGTATGCCTTCCTCCCTTTCCATTGTTGCTAAGTGTGCTGAACAAGCTCAGATCTCAGTCAGCAACAATGATCCTCATTGCTCAGACTGGGCCAGGCAGCCCTGATATTCCCTAATTCTCTCCCTGTCAGTAGCCAAAACCAGTCAGCCTCCATAGGAGGCACAGCCTACTGACATCCTGTTAGGGCAGGATCCTTTACCCCAACCTCCAGTCCCTCAGGCTCAAAGCCTGGCTCTTGAGGACTTGCCAACTTGCACCTCTCAGAAAAAGTCGTAGGGGTCCTCAGAGTCTCTAGAAAGCCTTCCACCAGGAAGACCTACACATCTAAGTGGAAAGATTTTCCATCTGGTGTCAGAGAAGAGACATAGATCACATTAGGCAGGTTTGACAGTCCTTCTGGATTATTTGACCCACTTTCACTCTCTTGGCCTAAAACCATCTACACTTATGGTGCACCTGGCTGCTGTCTCTGCTTACTTATCGGCAGGCTGAGGCTCATCTCTGGCTTGAACCCAGTATTCAGGAAATTTTTCAAGAGGCAGTTGTATCTGCATCCCCCATAGGGACCCTACACCAATGTGGGATCTTAATATATGCATCGCCCAGCTTATGCAGCCCCCTTTGAGCCCATGTCTTCAGCAGAACTCAAGTATGTAACCTGGAAAACAGTGTTCCTGGTGGCAATTACCTCCACCAGGATTAGTGAACTCTAGACCCTGTCCATGATGGGGCACCTGAATATGCCAAATGTTAAGTGGAGCACCTTTGCTGCAGTGTCATCCAAGAGCAGGGCCATTCTCAGTGCCCTACAGGGGCATGCCTCAGACAGCTAGTGTTGGAACCCACTCGGGAGGAGCAATCTTAGACCTGGTACTCTCAGATGGGGATAGAGAGGATCTCAGATCTAGAAGTGGGTGCAGTCTGGGAACAAGTAACCGTCAAACAGTGTGGCTCATGATAAACTCAGCTGTAGAGTCAAGCCATACAAAAGTGAAGGTACTGGACTTCAGGAGGGCTGATTTTGTCAAAATGGGAGTGCCTCAGAAGAGCAGTAGCAAACAGGCAAGAAGGAGGGTAGAACAACAATATGGAACATCAAAACTGCCATCACAGAGGCAACAAGCCTTTGTGTGCAGCAAATAAATCAAAACAAAAGAAAAAATGCTATGGTTCTCAAAAGAGGTGGCGGGAAGGTTAGGAGAAAAGACAGCATTTAGGAAGTATAAGGAAACACAGAAGGAGCAGGACAGAGAACTGTACCAGTTAAGCAGAAGGAAGCAGGAGGAAGCCAGAATAGCAAAGGCCCAAAACCGAGGAAAAGATAGCCAGCTCAGTTAAGAAGGGAATAAAACTTTTATAGGTACATTAGGGAGTGAAGAAAGACAAAGGATGGGATACTGAGGCTGAATAAAGAGGAGGGTGGGTGGGCAGAGAGGTCAGTGAAAAAGCAGGGATACTGAATGAATACTTATGTTCAGTATCGCAAAAAGAAGAGGAGGGGAGGTACCTAATCCAGTCAATAGAAGCACTCTGGATAGGGGTTGATATCAGTCCTTTCACAGGAGAAAGGTTCTGAAAGAACTCCTAAAACTGAAGGTGGACAAAGCATGGGGCCTAAGGATTCACCCAGAATTCTAAAAGAACTAAGGGAGAACTAGTAAACCACTGACTACCCTTTTTAACAAATTATGGGAGGATGTGTGGTACCTGAGGACTGGAGGAGGGTGGATGTGATTCCCTTCACAAAAGTGGGAGCAAGACAGAGGCAGGAAACTTCAGACCTGTCAGTTTGACCTCAGTGGTAGGGAAAATGATGGAATCACTTCTGAAGGAAAGAATTGTTAGTACCTAGAGGCCAGTGGGGCACAGAACCCAAAGCAGCATGGATTCACAGTGGGAAAGTCATGTCAGACTAATCTAATCGATTTCTTTGACTGGGTGACCAAAGTAGTAGATCAAGGAGGGCTGTGGACATGGCCTACCTAGACTTTAGCAAGGCATTTGAAACAGTCCCACACAAAAGATTAATAAATTAGCCAGCCTGGGAGTGGGTCCCAGGGTGGTAGCCTGGGTAAAACACTGGCTGGACAATAGGACGCAGAGGGTAATAGTAAATGGAGTCCACAGTGAAGAAGGGGTTACTAGTGGGGTACTGCAGGGTTCAGTACTAGGTCCGGTCCTTTTGATGTCTTTATAAGTGACATTTCAGAGGTACTGAAAGGAAAGTATGTCTCTTTGCAGACGCACACAAAGATCTGCAACAGGTTGATACAAAGGGTGGGTGGAAAGGATGAGAAGGGACTTGGCAAGGTTGGAGGAATGGGCAAATGTATGGCAGCTTAGATTCAACACAAAGAAGTGCACTTTGGAAACAAAACCCAGGAGAAGAGTACACAATAGGGTGTGAGATACAACAACAAAATGGAAAGGGACCTGGGGTAGTTATATCAGATGTCCCAAAGGTGGGCAAGCAATGTGAGAAGGCAGTAAGGAGGGCTGGAGGATACTGGGATGCATAGGGAGAGGCATCACCAGTAGAGGAAGTTGTTATCCTTCTGTACAGAAGGTTGGTGAGACCCATCTGAGTACTGCATGCAGTTCTGGAGACCCCATCTCCACAAAGACATAGATAGGGTGGAGGTTGTCCAGAGGAGGGAGAAAATGGTGCAGGGTCTGCACCAGAAGACATACAAAGAGAGACTAAAAGGGCTTAATATGTATACCCTCGAGGAAAGGAGGAGAGGGGGACATGATAGAAACTTTCAAGTACCTCAAGATAATTAGCTAAGTCCAAGAGGGTAGCATCTTTCAGAAAATGTGATGTACAAGGACAAGGGGCACATTTTGAAGATAGAGGAGATGGCTCAGAGGTAATGTGAGGAAGTATTTTTCATGGAGAGGGTTGTGGATGCATGGAACAGCCTTCCTGAGGAGGTTGTGGAATCAAAAGAGTGAGGGAATTCAAGAATGCATGGGACAGACATAAGGCAATTCTAGTGGGGGTAGAAGGAAGTAGGCTGTTGGTTAACTAGGATCTGCAGCTTATCCAAAAGGTAGGGAAATAGGCAGACTAGGTGGGCCAAGCGGTCTATATCTGCCATCAAATTCTATCTTTCTATGTTGAGCTTGACTACAGTGCATTCCATAGGAACAAGGTGGTCCTCAGGACTAATAGGAAGTTGCTCCAAGGTGGTATCTGACTTCCACTTGAATCAGTCCATTACACTGCCTGTCTCTGTCACTCGACCATACCACTTCAGGGAAACATAGACTGCATAGCCTGAGGGGATGTACACTGCATAGCCTGGATGATAAAAGATCTATTAGCTACTACCTGGACCACACAAAGGGTCACAGGCAGGATAATACTCAGTTTTTTCTGACCTATGGAGAAGTGGGAACGTGAACCAGCTACAAAAGGTCGATTGTGTGCTGGATTGTTGCCTACATTCAGTTTTGCTACAGCAAGCTGGGCAAACAGCCCCCCGGGTCTCAGGGCCCACTCACCAGGGGAACAGCTACCTCCACAGCAGCTGCTAGGACATTCCTCTGTTGGAAATTTGGAAAGCAGCTACCTGGAAAACAATCCACACATTTACCAAGCACTACTGCTTGGATACCCAGGCCAGAAGTGATGCCAGGTTTGGCACAGCAGTACTACAGAGCTTGTCTCTAAATAGGTTCTTTGCCCACCTCCAAAGGTACTGCTTGAGTAGTCTGCATTGGTCAGATTACAGTAAGATTTCCTGGGGCTTGAAGAAAAATACTTACCATAGTAATCTTTTTTCCCAAGGAATCTTACTGTATTCTGAGCTCCCACCCTACCTCCCCTACTAGAACTAATGGGCACTGTCCATATCCTACTGCAAACCTGTTGGTATGATTGTTTTTTCTTGGGCATCTGTGACTTGAGTCTTAAGGATGCCCCTGTTGTTAAAGAAAGGGTTGGTCTTTAGGGGAAATTGCTTTATATTAGGATAGTTAAGTTATTTATGCATGCTTCAGTAACAATCTTACGGTTGCAAGAAGTGCAATCAGGGACAGTGGTTTGAAAACCGAGCTCGAGCTAACATTCCACCATTTGCATAGGTTCTATTAACTGTTTCAGCTCCAGGGCAGTCCTGTGGTGAGACCATACTGCATTTGTCAGAATACAGTAAGATTCCTTGGAAGAAACAAGATTACTATGGTAAGTAATTTTTCTTCCTTCCGCCCTCCTGCAGTATCGCTAATGAAGACATTGAAGTGGACCGGCCTAGTACTGACCCTGTGGCACCCACTGGTTACCATGCCTTCTTTAGAGTGAATACCATTTACCACCACCCTCTGACTCCTGTTGCTTAGCCAGCTTCTTACCCATTTACTACCTTTGGACCCACTCCTAGGCTGCCCAGCTTGCTCACCAATCTTCTGTGTAGAACAGTGTTAAAGGCCTTACTGAAATCCAGGTAGGCCACATCCACCGCTCCACCTTGATTCACTTCCTGGTCTCCCAGTCAAAGAACTACATCAGTTTTTTCTGGCAAGATCTCCCCATGAAACCATGCTGCCTTGGATCTTGTAATGCACTGGTCACAAGGTATTCCTCAATCCTTTCCTTCAGTAGTTATTCCATTACTTTTCCCACCACCAAAGTCAGGTTGATAGATGTGTAATTTCCTGCCTCCTCCCTATTACCACATTTGTGAAGTGGGACCACATCTGCCCTTCTTCAGTCCCGAACTTCGCCCATATCTAGTGATGGGTTGAACAGGGCTGTCAGAGGTGAAGCCAGCACCTCCTTGAGCTCCCTGCCATAGGGTGTACCCCATCAGGACCCATTGCCTTGTCCACTTTTAATTATGCTAGTTCCTTGAGGACTCTCTCCTCTGTTAAAGGACTAGTGTCTACCTCTCGTCTTTTAATGCCCTTATCTGTGGCACATCACCTACCCCTTCCTCCTTAAATACTCAACAAAAGTGTTTGTTCAATATGTCTTGTTTCTGATCCTCTTCCACCCAAACCCCTTCTTCTCCTTTTGGTGTTACTATCTCTCCTTTATTCTTTCTCCTTTTGCTTATCCTATACATACCTATATGTCATAGGAACATGGAAACATAGGAATGTGATGGCAGAAAAGAACCTCCAGGCCCACTCAGTCTGCCCAGTTTGCCTAGCTTTCCATTAGGACTTTACCATAGTCTTCCCTCCTGACCTCCCAATCTCCTGTGTTTATCCCATGCCCTCTTGAACCCCTCCACTGTCCTCTCCCCACTACCTCCCTCAGCAGTCCATTCCAGTTGTCCACCACCTTCTCAGTGAAGAAGTACTCCCTAACGTTACCCTAAATTGCCCCCCATAATTTGGAACTGGTGCCCTTACCCTAGGTCTCTCCTTTAGCTAGAAAAAGTCTCCACTGGCACCTTGTTGACCCCTTTACATATATATCTCGATTATGTTGCCTGTCTTCCTCCTCTGTTCCAGTGAGTACATACCAAATTCCTTTAGCCTCACTTCATATGGTAAGTGTTCTAGCCCCTTCACCATTTTTGTTGCCCTCCTCTGGACCCTTTCAACCCTCTCTATATCCTTCCTGAGGTATGGCCTCCAGAACTGGACCCCATACTCTAAGTGTGGCCTGCCCAGCTGAGTGTATGGGGAACTATGACTCTCCTCCTGCTGGAGATCCTCTCCCTATGCAACCTAACATCCTGCTGGCTCTGCCACTGCCCTCCACACTGCTTAGCTATCTTCAAGTCCTTTGAGATGATAATGCCTAGCTCCCTTTCCTCTTCTGTTACTTGCACAAATCCACCTTCCATCCTGTACTCTGCCTTCCCATAATTCCTGCCTAAGTGCATGATATTACACTTTGCCGTATTGAATGACAATTACCACTCCTTGGATCAGGCCGCCAACCTTCTCAGATCTCTACATCATCTCCACCCCTCCTGTGTGTCCACTGTATTGCAGACATGAGCATCATCTGTAAAAGGCTCATCCTCCCTTGAGTCCCTCCGCAGTGTCCCCTATAAAGATGTTAAACAGCAGAGGGCTAACACTGACCCTTGGGAACCCCACTGATGACCATGGACTCCACCAAGGGTGTCCTAGACTAATACCTCTGGGTTCTACCCTCTAGCCAGCTCCGCACCCACCTTACTACCACCTCCCCCAGTCTCAGGTGACCCATCTTGTGTAATAGCATCATGCAGCTACGAGTCAAATGCTTTTTGAAATCAAGGTAGGCCACGTCCACGAACCTCCCAGATTCACTACCTCTGTGACCCAGTCAAAGAACTCTTTATCAAGGTCGTTTGACAGGATCTGCCCTCAGTGAACCTGTGCTACCCTGGATCCCAAAGACTGTTTGCCTCCAGGTAGCTGTTGAGACTGGCCTATAGTTGCTCACCTTCCCCCGTGCAGTGGTATTACATCTGCAGATTTCCAATCCTAGGTGCCAACCCGAGCTTAAGGAGTTGTTGAATAGGATAGTTATGGGAGCAGCCAGTACCTCCTCAGTTCCCCAGAACTTTTGGGTGCACCTCATCTGGACCCATGGCTTTGTCCACATTCAAGTCCTTAAGCTCCCCAGGATCTTGTCTTCCCAAAATGGATTCACATCTACCCCTCTCCTGCCACACCTGCCAACCTAGAGCTACTCATCTTCCATTCCTCTTCTTTCATAAATGCTGAACAGAAGTAGCTGTTTAACAGCTCAGCTTTCTCCTGGTACCCTCTCCCCTGCCCCATTCTTCAGCCTGGTTATCCTTCTCTGTTTTCCACCTTTCCCTATATACCTAAAAATGTTTTGTCCCCTTGACTGCCTTTGCAATCTGTGCCTCTGTCTGTGCCTTTGCTCGCCTGACCTCCTTTCCTGCTTCCTCTGCCTTACCTGATATTCTTTCCAATCCCTCTCCCCTCCATTGTTTTAAACATACGGAAGGCTCTCCTTTGAACTTTGGCGCTTTCTGCTACTTCTCTGGTATACCACAGTAGCTTCCTTTTCCTCCTATTTTTGCTCACCCTTCTCACGCAGAGGTCTGTAGTTCCTGCAATTGCGCCCTTTATTGAGGACCCATGTCCTCCACACCTCTGGCTTCCCCACTTCTGCCAGTGCCTGCTGGACATATTCCCCCATCTTGCGGAAATCTGCTCGTCTGAAGTCAAGCACCTTCACCTTGGTCCGATTTATGGTGGCTGACATATGTACCGTGAACCGCACAGTGTTGTGATCACTAGTACCAAGGTTGTCTCCACAGGTACTTTACCCACCCTGTCCCCATTCGTTAGTACCAAATCTAACACTGCCCCATCCTGCATTTGTTTCCTGACCATCTACCCAAGCAAGACAACTTGAAGGGCATCCAGAATCACCCTGCTTCTAGGTGAGGCTGTCGATAGTGTGTCCCAATCCACATCTAGCAGGTTCAGATCCCCCATCAACACCACCTCCCCCTCACTGCCATCCTTAGAATCTCATCTTTCATTTGATTGTCCACCCTTTCAAGCTGCCCTGGTGGTCTGTAGATGACTCTGGTGTGCACCACCTCCCCCTCTCTGTGGACAACAAGACCCAAAAGCCTCTGTGTCCCCCACCTGCCCGGTATTTCTGTTGCCTGAATCCCTCCCAACTTATAGCACCACTCCCTCCCCCACTGAACCTGTCCATCCTAAACAGCTTGTACCCTGGTATATTCATTTCCCAATCTTGCCTTTCGTGGTACCATGACTCCATGATTCCCACCAGGTCTAAGTCTGCTTGACCATGACTGCTGCAGGTCTGGGACCTTATTGCCCAAACTCCTGGTATTTGTACACATGGCCTTCCACCTTCCTGCCACCCTGATGCCCTCCCTTGTCCTAAGACTTCTCTCCTCCCTCACCCTCTCTCCTGTAGCCCCTGCTGCATGTTTGTTTTGTGGGGGCATGATGTCCCCTTGTCTGTTGCGCCATGCTTGGGATTTGCTTGCAACACCCCTCAACTCAGTTTAAAATCTAATTTCTTTTCAACGAACTCCTCCAGTTTACACTTCAGTACATCTTTCCCTCCTGTTTAAGTGTAGCTTATCTGGTGTAAAAGGCTTTCATCTTGCCCAGTGGTCCCCAATCCTCCACTACCCCAAATCCTTTCCTAGCACACCATCCAGAAAGCCAGCTATTGAACTCCTTTATCCTCTGCTTTCTCTCTGAGCTAGCTCTCGGTACAGGCAGCACCTCGGAGAACACCACTGTTCTACAGCTTGGCTTGCTGCAGAACCTTGTTAATGCTTCAAACCTAGCCTGCACCTCCAACAAACTGCCCTACTAAGTCATTTGTTCCCAAGTGGAACACCAGGTGGGTTCTCTCATCCTGCTGCTTCCCCAGGAGGATGTGATGAATTATTTCTGCTGCTGTCATACCTGGCAAACATCTAACCCAGATCTAGCTCCCTCCAGCTAATGCCTCTGACAGTGGAGTACCCGACAATCAGGACCTTGTCCTCCACTCTTCTTGAACTAATTCCGCCCCTGCCGGTTCCTCGCCTATAACCTCCCTGCCTACCATCCCTTCCTCCTCTATGCCTCCTACCCCCAGTCAGATCCCTCTTTAGCCCCTGCCACCTGCCTACTTATGGGGCTAACTTCTGAACCCATCCCTGCATCCCCAAGCCCTATGTTACCCTCCTTTCTCCTAAACTGTGTTTCCATTGCCTGCCCTACTCTCCCTTGCCTAGCTGCGAACTCCCCATCCCTGCCCATGTCCTGCCCTCTCCCTTCCTGTTTGTGATTTTCAACTCCTCCTCTTCCCCTGCCTCCTTTACTACTGAGGCCCTTTAGTACTGGTGAGAATCATCTGCTGGGTCCCAACCACTATACCCTCCTGCGTAGGCTCCCCTCTTATCTCTGCCCTTGTACACTTCTCACTATTGATACCACTCTGTGCCCCACTGCCCCTCTTGCTTCTTTGCAAGCCTGACTCCTGGGCATCACTACTTGCATTCTTGTCTCTGCCCCCATGAGCTTCCCCTACCTCTTACAGCCCCTTCCCGCTACCACTTTCCTGTGGAGATCTCCTCCATGTGTATTCCTAACCAAGCTCCTCAGCACCCGATATCCACTTCTGAGTGCTTTTGTCCTGAGATAAATTCCTCCTGGTGCTCCTCTCCCCATTTGCTGTCTGCCATGACTCCTTTTGCCCCCTGAGGCTGGGCCACCAGTCCACCCTCTCCCTAGGGCATTTCTATTCCTCCCCTTTTTCTTTCCTGATTCCACTTTGCACTATCTTCCTCCCCAACCTCATCCTGTGGCTGCAGTTCTGCAAACCTATTTTTGTGCTCTGTGCCCTCCCAGCTGCCCTACCCCAGCTGTGGATCTTCCCACCTTCTGACCATAGTGTTGTTCTGAGGCCTCCTGCCCCTCCCGCTATCTTTCATCCTCCAACTCCATTGCCCTTCCTGAGCTTGTTGTTAGCCCAACCCCGCCATTGTCCCTGCTCCTCCATCCCACCTCCCCCATTTCGACCCTCCCTGCTGTCCCCAACCTTCTTGCTCCTCCCCGTGCTGCTTTCTAACCTCCCCCTCCCTCCATCTCATGTGCCTTCTGTAAGCATGCTGTGAGGCCCATCCACTACTTTAACCCTACTCCTCCATTCTGTCCTCACCTTCTGTCCACCTTTGCCTGCCGTTCCCATCCTGCTCCTACCTCCCCTGTGCAGCTGTCCTCCCCTGCTCCCATTTGCCTCATTAGCCTCAGTCTGATGTTCACCACTGTCACTCCTTTGACCCCATTTATAACCTTTCAGTCCTTCCAGAGCCCTGTCTCCTCCGGAGTAACTAGCTTCAGTGCAATCTCCTTACTTCCTCCTTAATTATTTCCTGCTGCCTACATACCATACAGCCTCCCAACCTCCAAGCCATACTAGTAGCCAACCCACCGGTGCACCCCACCCCCTGCCAAATATACTCCTGACCCTTTGTTTGAGGGCTCTGCGCCAACCCCTCTCCCTACTTTGCCAGAGGTTTCTTTCCATCTGAGCCAGCTTAATGCTTATTCCGAGAGAGCTGTAAGTAGTTACGGGTGTGTGAGAATGCCCTGGTATAAACTCTGTTAAAGTTTACCCACAAGAGCTTTGTTTCTACAGCAAACACTAGAAATTTCTCTGAGTGGGGGCTTCGGAGTATAGGTAGATTTGATTGTGTTTATAATTGCAACTTGTTGCAATTATATTATTATTGCAACAAGGCACTTTAGTGTGAGGGTTGAGGTCTCCTGTGGAACTACATTGGGATTGGAACTACATATATGATTCTAATGCCTGGCTGCTGTAGTTTTAGAGATGTTGCCTGCTGGAAGAGATACCTTTGATGAAGATCAGCCAAAGTCAACTTCTCCAAAACATAATTCAGGTCCCAAGCTGGGACTATATTACAGATGGGAGGCTTTATGTGAAATGCTTCTCAAGAATGTATGGCCAACCTCCAGCTGAGCAACTGTACAGCCATCAAGAAGCATATGGAAGCTGATGTGGCATCCAAGTGCACTTTGAACAAAGGAATACTGCAGGTCTGAATCCAGTAATGACAGCAGGCATTATAGAACCTGATTGACTGGACAGGCAAACAGATCCAGGTGATATGAAGCGGCCCATAAAGCAAACTGCATCCACTCCATAGAGTAAGAAGTTCTGGGGATAGTTTTCTAGCAGCCACCAAAACATCCGCCACTTTCTGGGAAACCACAGACTCAAGCTATGGCAATGTTTTCAGGAGCCATGCATGCAGATGAAGAAAGAACAATTACATAAGAACTTACTGCAATAGTAGATCTTCGCGGAATCTCTGTCATCAGGTCACACCTATGGAACTTAGCCATCAGGTGGCAAGATCCCATAGAGCTTTTCTGCAGCAGTCTATTAGGGCAGCCAACACTGATGCAGGCTCCGATGTCACACACCTGTGTATAAGCACTAGTGGCCCCACTCCTCCTCAGTTTTTCCTAGCGGAGGCGGGAGGAGATAGGAGTCCCACCAGGGAACCGAGGGTGAGAGAACATGCCCAGCTAGCAGACAGGATGGCTCAACAGGACAGCTGAGCTGTAGAGAGAGGAAGATGGAGGGAGGGACGGCATGACCCAATGACAGAGTTCCTCAAACATCTTCTGTTATGATAAGTTCTTACATAACTGTTCTTTCTTTTTGAAGATATTTCTGTCATCAGATCACACCTAAGAAACGAGTCCCAAGCAGTGCTAAAAGCAAGGAGAGTCTGGGTAGCAGGAGGCCAGAGGCCTAAGAAAGAAGGCCCTGAAGCACAGCTATGCAAAGAGACCCTGTCTTTGTGAAGAATCAAATATGGCTGCTCACACATGAGAGCCTTTAGCTCTGAAATTCCTCGCACAGAAGTAATGGCAACTAAAAATAACACTTTCCACGACAGAAAGCATAGCTTGCAAGACACAGCTGGCTCAAAAGGAGGCAGGATCAGCTTTTCAGAACAAAATTCAGGCCCCAAGCCAGAACCGAGTTATGAATAGGAGGCTTTAAGTGGAGAATGCTTCTTGAAGAAGTACGGCCACATCCAGCTGTGCCACCATCGACCATCAATGGGCATATGAAAGGCTGCTATGGGTGACAAGTGCACTTTAAGAGAGGAGTATTTGAGTCCTGCATCAGACAAGATCAGGAGATACTCTAGAACCTGGTTCACAGGACAAATGAAAGGTCCAGGCTATGAGAGGCCCAGATAGCAAACTGTTTCCATTTCATAGAGTAGGTGGCTGTGGTGAAAGACTTTCTGGCAGATACCAGGACAGCCACTTTCTGAGACACACCAGCGGGCAATTGCAGGAACTCTTTGTTTTGATAGAGGTCTACTGCATTTTGCTATGATGAGACGATTACATAAATCCAGTCTTTGGTCAAGGGTTCACCACTTCTAAATGCATTCAGAATACACTGTTCAGAGCTCTTTACATACAAATAATGTCTTGCCTTAGCTAATAAATCATAGAAGCTTGACAGCAGAAAGGACCATACTGGCCCATCTAGTCTGCCCTTTTTTCCCCCTACACCTCCCCTCCCTGCCAGACTTCACCCCCGATACTCAGCCCCTATGCTTGTCCCATGCCCTCTTGAATTCTTCTGATTTAGCCCCACCTCTCTGTCTGGTAGTCTGTTCCAGGGCTCCACCACACTCTCTGTGAAGAAATGGCCTCTCACATTGCCCCTGTATCTTTTCCTTGCAGTCTGAGGCTGTGCCCTCTAATTTTGACCCACCTTCCTTCCTCTTAAGTAAACACTCTTCTCTCACTTTATTGAGCCCCTTTGCATATTTAAAAGTTTCAGTCATGTCTCCCTTTCCCTCCCTAGTCTCCAGCGTGTACAGAACCAGCTCCTTACACCTCTGCTTGTATGACTTTCCTGCATACCCTACACCATCTTGGTTTGCCCTTCTCTGAACCCTCTTCAATGCATCTATATTTTGCAGAGATGAGGCTTCCAGAACTAATTCCATACTCCAGGTGCAGCCTCACCATAGTTTTGTAAAGGCATTATTTACCTCCCTCTTTCGGCTAGTAATGCCCCTGCCTATGTATGCCAACATTCCATTAGCCTTTCCTGCCACCCAGCTACATTGGATTCCTACCTTAAGGTTTGAGGAGACTATGATCCTCAGATCCCTCTCCTGTTCTGTTACTTTAATTTCCTCCCAACCTAGGGTGTAGTTCAAACAAGCAGTAGTGCGCAGCAGTACCTTCCACCAGATTTTTGAACATAAAATGCAGTGGAAGAAAAGATGCAGTCCACAGGAAATAATTCAACTGCAGTAGCCAGGACTGCTATTTATTCTTCCCAAATCTTCCATAAAACTTCAGTGCAGATACAAAGGTGGGCAAACTAAGTCCTCTGCAAACAAAAATCCCTAGTGCCTCAACTCACACATTTGCAGAAAACTTGGTTTGCCGCCTTTTGTATCTACACTGAAGTTTTATGGAAGATCTGAAAGAATAAATAGCGAGTCCTGCTACTCAGTTGATATTTCCCTGTGACTCTCTCTTTCTTCCACTTTGCATTTTAAGTTCAAAAATCTGGTGGAAGGTACCGCTAGTGCACTACTGCTTGTTTGATCTTTAACTATCAGGTTAGCTGTCCTGTCTTTGTTGTGCTGCACAGCTGGGTTCCTCCAGTTTGATTTTCGCTGCATTCCTTCATTGAATTTGTTGGACATCTAGGGTGTGCCCTGCTCTTCTGTTCCTACTCCCCAAGTGTATCACAGCGCACTTCTTTTCATTAAATTTTAGCTGCCATGTCCCAGACCATTTTTCAAGCATCTTTAGGTCCTCCTTCATGTCCTCCACCTCCCGGGTGTCCACCCTATGCATATTTTTGTATCATCAGCAAATAGGCACACCCTCCCCTCAAACCCTCAGCAATATCACTGATGTAGATGTTGAAGAGAAGTGGACCAAAACTGACCCTGTGGCACTCCACTCTTCACCCTTGCCATCCCAGAGTGCAACCCATTGAGCACCACCCTCTGAGTTCTTCCTGACTGCCAGGCCTCCACGCACGTGCTATTTTCCCAAACAACCTAGGCTTTCCATCCTGCTCACTAGCCTGCTATGGGGACTGTGCCAAGGCCTTACTGAAGTCCAGCTAGGCCACGTCTACCGCCCCCAGTCAATCACCTGAGTCACCCAATTAAAGACTCTGCCATTTTCTGTTGGTCTCGTTTTACCCATTAAATGACCAGCAAAGTCATGTTTGTAGAATCAGTTGATTCCACAAGGTTTACTGTCATCAGGAGCAGTTCTTTATGAACTTGCTTCTGGATTCCTGACTTTTCATTTACTGCCTGCCTCTGGTTCACTTTCTGTTGACCATGTATATATAATTAATTTCTGATGATCTAATACAGCTCGAGTAAATTTTTGAAGCTCAGGTGACTGTAATGTATCCCTAAGATCCACTTTTCCTCTTTATGTGCTGTATTATATTCTTTGTTTTTATACTGCTCTTCTTCTTTTTAGTTTTCTTTGTACTTTCAGTCATCTTGTCTTCACCCAAATGTCTGATTTTTTCCTTCTGCTTTCTTTATATCTCTCAATTTCAGTGGGGATGGTAAGTTCGTATTAAGTGGAGTGGAAGATTAACTTGTGTACCTCTATTTTGTATTTCCAGTTTTAACTGGGTGTTTTCTTTATTAGGTTATTGTTTTTTTAAATGAAAGATCCATTTTGTCTTGATCATGTATTTGCTTAATATGATCCTCTAATACCTTAATCATATACATATACTGATTCTCAATAACGACCGTCCTCAGACCCATTAATTCCTCTTTAATTACCCATACCATCTCAAATATGACAATATTAGCATTATATGCTTCTCTAATATATTTTAAAAGGTCAGTTGAAAGAGTGAGCTACCACATTTTCTGGGGTTGTAGAATTTTATATGACCTCTCCAGGCTTTCCTGACTAATTTTCTTCTTTTTTTTTTTAGAACTTTATTTATCTTTCTTGCCTTCCTGAACTCTTTCAGGAGTGATCACACAGTGTCTGCCTTGATCCCACCTGCCTGAGCTCCCTCTCACTCCTCCATGGCTGGTCTCTCCATCCACTCCATATGGCCACCCAGCCCCCGGCTCTGAGTCCCTGAGGCAGGACCACCAGATTACACCTTCTAGCACTCTATCTAGAATCCAGTCGGTGGCCCCGGGATGGAGGAGAGCAGAGGAAGCAAGAGGAGGAGCCCAACATTGAGCTTGGTAGGCTGGCACCCCAGGACTCTCTGTCACTTATCAGGAGGAAGGGTTTTTTCTGGCAGCTTGTTACACCCTCAATCCCTGCCCCCTTGAGAGCTCAGACGTGCAATGGTGCCAGGTCACCTGCCGCAGCTCTTGTCCCGCAATGTGTTGCCCCTAGCATGCGCAGTACCTCTGGTCTCCACCAGGGACCACTGCAGTGCTGGGCAAGCCTGAATCCCCTCCCCAGAGAGAGGAGGCTGTTCTCTGGACACTTGATCCTCTCTCCCTGCTGACCCCGGTGGCCTGGCTCATTTCAAACCCGGGTTGCCGACGTGGCACAAGATGTGGCATCCAGCGCCTCAACACTCAGTGCCACCGGGCCAGCCCTAATTTTCTTTCTCACTTTCAGGTTTTTCTGAGACTGGTTCCCAGATAAACTTTGGTGATGATATTTGTCTTATTCTCACCCAGGAATTATTTAGCATCTATTGACAGATGCAGTATGCCAGCTGGGTTCAGCTGCCCCAGAGAGCAGGAGTCAATGCAAATGAGAATAGCATTGGCCAATCAGGCTAGAGATAGAGTAGAGTGCTACCTGCAATCAGCCTGTGGGACCTCAGAACTTTTCTCCGCTGAACTGGCAACACTGCCCTGGAGCTCCCTCTTCAGAGACCTTCCTGTGCCATTTTCTCCTTTTTGAGTGCTGTTTTCAAGGTATTTTGTATATTTTTCTCATTGGACCTATTTTTACCACAACTGCGCTAGATTCTGCATGTCGCAATTTTTTTATTTTTCAGTTTCGACAGTTTTTCTGAGGTAAAAGTCACCCGGCACGATAAATTGCATAGTTTTTACTTAAATCATTAGTTTTCAGTATTTTGTGGTGTTTTTAACCGCTTTTGCATTAAAATGATCGAATTGGTTTTTGCGTCATAGCGCTTAATTTCCGCTATGCACCTGCATGAATTTCTGAACCCTCTTTTTTCTTCCTTATGTAAGTTTTAATATATTTGAAGGTATTCCCTTTTTTGGGGAGGCACATTTGTGTGACTGTGCAGTGGGCTTCTGTTGACAAGAGGTGTGGAGGTAGTTTCTGTTCTTTTCACTATTGTCCAGTGAAACTAAGTCTGGTAGAAGTAAAAATTCTTGCCAAGCCTCTAAAGAGCTTGGAGCAGGTTTCTGAGCCTGCACCTACAAATAAGTCTAAGAAAGATAATACACTACTGTCCCTCCTCCCGAAGGCATTCAGAGACAACAGTAGCTGATAAATGTGCCCTCTGCAGATGATTTAGCAAAGCTTGCATTTATATCAGACTTTACAATCTATGGGCGATATTTCTCAGCTCCTGTGGGACTGAGTGATTCTCTCCTTGAGGACCCCTATGCCCGGGTTTTATTTTGATGTAACCCCTTGTTATCCGGGGTTACTAGAATCCCAGTAAGACCTAGTGGTAGGCGGGAGCAGCTTGTGAAACTCCAGTAAAATGGATTTCACACTGTCTCACTCTGTTCTCAGTCTCAGCTGAGACTGAGGGATGACATCACCAATAGAACTTTTGCAGCTGCATAAGCCACATTGGAATCTGCAGCAGAGAGAGTTAGACAGAACGTTGGGAGTTTTCAAAGGGTAATATTCAGTGTCCAGTCTGTCTTCAGTAAGTGAAGGTGCTGAAGTGGTGGAGACCGCTGTCTGGTCTCAGTGCCCCCTCCCTCTGGGGGATGTAAAGATCCCTAGCAGATTCCTGGGGCAATCCCTTAATTCTGCCAAGTGGAAGAAAAGCTTCCTGTTTAGTTCAGCATTTATTTTGAAAGTTGGAAGATTTGTGAGTCGCCTGTGGGGCACCTGCAACTAAAGGGTGAGTGTCTGCTCTGACTAAGAGGGCAAAATGTTTTCTTCACCCTGGGACATGTGTGAAAATCTAGGGATTGTGCTACATTTTGGGAAGCCTATAGGAATGGGCCAAACAAGTAAAGTAGTGTCAAATGCTAGAGTGTTGTGTGATTCAAGTAATATGTGGAGGAGATGCACCAGATCATCTACCCTTTAATCTACATTTAGAAGTTCAGCAAAGGAATGGTTCAGTTTTCCCAGGAAATGGCTGGGTATGGACTGTGGGAGCTGAAGTCGGCGAACCCCCATCTTTAGTAACCAGGTCCACCCTCACGGATTTCTGCTGTGGTTGCTACTTTGCCTCATGCACTTGGCCAGTGATGGGGAAGTACCCAGACGGGGTTGCAAAAGGGAAAATCTCTCTAGGAGTCATGGACTCTAAGTGGTGTGGGAGCCACAACAAGTAGGGAAAAATTCTCTTTAGGAGATGGGAGCCACAACAAGTGAAGAAAAATCTCTCTAGGAGTCGCTGACTCTAAGTGGTATGGGGAGCCACGACAGGAAAATTGGTTCATTCTTCAAAGGACTATGGGGAGAACCCAAGTATGTACAAGTCGGCTGTGTACCCAAAGCTGCGTGCAAGTCCGGCTGTGTGCCTGGTGGGTCCAGAGCCTGAGGGATGAAAATGGTGATAAAGTGTTCTGTAGTCTCTAATCTGCATTACCAGGAAATGTAGCCCCATGGGGTCCATCTATGCTTTGTTTTGTTCAGCTAGTATGTGAATAAAAGCCACACTGAAGAATCCCATTCCTGGTTCTGGACATTACAGTTATTGCTTCCTGTGTTTGGATTTACTTGGGTGCCCTGTGCAGAGTAGTCAAACCTAGGCTCCCTGTGCCAAGTAACCTCATCCTTCCGAACCCAGGTCCCCACCAGGTAGCTGTCAATTTCAACAGCATGCCAGCTGTCGCTTTGGCAAAAAGGCAGGGGTGAGGGTTACAAAATGGAGGCACCGCTTTGGATTTTGTTCTGGGAAGGAAGGTGCTCGAGGCAGGGGCTAGCATTTTGGCAATCTGGCAGTGGGTAGCCCAAAAGCTGAAGCAATTTCCCTAGTGTGTGTTGCTGTGTGCTGTGAATCTTGTGCTGCTGTTTAAAATTGCCAACTGTTTACCAAGGAGCAATAAAGCCAAAGAGTGTGCCCTTGTCCTGCATCAAAATAGTTTACAGCATTTTTGCCTGCTTTTAAAAATAAACTGTTGTGAAGAAAAGTGTGGAAGACTAGGGGTAGCAACAGGAAAATTGTGCCCTGGATGTTCAAAATGCTTTTAAAATGAACTGTTGTGAAGGAAAGTGTGGAAGACTAGGGGTAGCAAAAGGAAAATTATGCCCTGGACATTGGAAATGCTTTCTGAGTGAATTGAGAGACTGCAGAGTAAATGGCTATGTTAAATGGCTGAAATGGGCTCCCACCATGGAGTGAGTTGAAAAAAAAAAAAGTTGCATTATGCAGTTTAAATTTGCCTGCTCGTGACGATCCGTGAGGAGAAGAGCCCTGCTAGGAGAAGAAGAGGCTCATTTGCATGGCGTCGTGTGGTTGGTCAGGCTGCAATCAGTCCGCTCTCAGCCAGCTCTACAGAGACTGCCCCAGCATTCGAGAGGGAGCGAGAGTGGAGTGCGTGTACTGGCAGTGGAGGAGCGTCGCGGAGTATTCAAAGCATTGTAAACAGTACAAAAATAGACTTTATAGTTTAAAATCGGGCTCAACCCGCTAATCGATCATCAAATTGCAAGTTTGGTGTTTAAAACGATGATCGCTAGGACTGCCCACCGTTTGTGTACCGAGGTCTTCAAGAACTGGCTGCAGGCCGTTTTCCCCATCGCAGCAAATTGCCACTGATAACAGTAAGTAAACAACCAAGAAACTGCTCAAACAGTGATTTTCAGCCTATGCCATATAAAATGTGTGTGCAGCAGTGTAGTCGCTTTGCAAGTAACGACTGTGTAAAGTCCTGCCAGCAAGTGCAAGCCTGTTAAGCCATTGACTGTGTGCATAGAAATGAAATTAGCCTCAGTTTAAAGTTTGCAGCCAGAGAGAGACTGTGGGTTGTAGCAAAGTGCAGCACTAGAAATACAGGCAATCCTGTGCTAAAACCTGAAGCTTTAAGGGACTGTGAATAAAATAAATGTTACCAGCATGTAAAAAGTCCAAGGAAAATCCTGTAAATGTGTTTGGAGCCAGATCAGAGCAAGTTGTGCAGTTTGAGCAAAAGTTATCAGTAGCTTGTGTAAATCGGGCGAGTGGCTTTGACCCAGATTCTAAATGTTGATGCACAGGAGTACTGCCGCCGCCATTACAGGGTGGGGTAGTAAAGTAAACACAGCAGCAGAGGAGCCATTTTACAGCTAAAGAGTGTGTTCAATAAAGTGGACTTTCAGTTACAGTGAACTTTTGTTTATTTTTCTGCAGTTATGGCCTCAGGACCAGCTTGTTACCCGGATCATGCCGGGTTGCAGTAACAGCAGCAGTAAATAGATTGAGAGGTATTGAAAAGTGGTGCTATGGAGGCAACTCCTCCTCAGGTGGCGATTCCTAATTATCCAGTGTGAGTATGCCAAATATGCTTGGGAGCTGGAAGGGACATCTTCATGATTCCTCACTGTGCTGGATGCCTAGAAAAATATGGCTTTGTATAAAGCGCCTCCAATACGTTCGGCCCCACATGGACAAAAATTCAGGAATCTGCAGTTGGCAGCACACAGCACCAGGCAGAACCTGTGGAGGAAGGCCCCTCGTGGGAGTGTGGCACAAAGCTAGAGGGTGCAGAGTTAGAGACAGAACCAGAAGTTGAAGTTTCGGATGCTGGATCCCAGAAAGAAAGTTTGGATAAAGCATCAATAGACCCCTGAAGGGGGCCTAGCCAAGTCTCTTAGGTGAAGATGAGATGCGGGAGGCCTTTGAATGGGAGGTGTCAACCTCCGTGCCTAGTGATGAGTGGATAGTCTCAGGAGTGAGGACGACTGCTCACTCCTGGGCCTCAGATCCTCAGTGAAGAGGAAGATGAGGGGAACCTATGTGGCCTTGTGAAAAGGAATGGGTACACAGTCTCAAGATCTTGCCTCGGAGGAATGTATGGAAAAAGCGGTGATGCCAGTGCCCTGGGTTTCAGGAGGAAGAAGTCAGGGATCTGTTTCTAATTTCCTTAAAGATGCAAAGCTGGCAGAACCAGGACTGGCCACCCCAGCCAGGCCAGCGGTCTCAGATTGACCAAAGCAAGCAAAGAGGAGAGACTGGTTCGTAGGAAGGCAAGTGAGATCTATGGTATGACCTTTCCTACCTTTTCTCGAAAAGTCTGGGAGGAGATTGAGAACTGCAGGAAATCCTGGATCTGGGATGAAGCAGTGAAAAGTGTACATCCTGGGGCCAACAAGCATGTAAAGAATAGACTATTCCACGAAGTATACCCAGTGGAAGAGAGGCAGGACACTGTTTATAGACAGAGTGAGAGTGGTGGACGGAGGGACGTGAAATCTCCCACTGTGTGAATTATGTGCACCCAGACAGGGTAATAATTCAAGCCCCTGACCCCTGGTACTATTGGCCTCAGTGCAAGGACCTCTCAGCAAATGTGCCCATGCCTACAAAATGGAGAGCGCAGCAGTGGTAGTCAATACTGCCACACCAGACTGTGAAGTGCCTTATTGATTTGCCAATATGAATATCCAGGACTCAGGTGCCCCACATTCATCAGTCTACAGTGTACTGTCCTGTCCAGCAACCATCAACTGGCCCACCAGATGACTTCAGATCCAGAGAGACACCAGCCCAGTTGTATCCTGTTCATCGCCTGGTAATCGGATGACGCCGGACCAGCTGTTTCTTTTGTTCCTGTTCTAAGGTTCCAATTCCAGAGATGACATCAGCCCAGCTGTTCCCAGATGTGCCCTCCTGTGGTTCCCGGAAGATGTCCGCCCAGCTGTATCGGAAGAAATGCTGCCAGGAGAGTCTTCGTCAGAGGTGCAGGTTGGTGCGAGTCTCGTACTACAAGTGGCTGGTAAGTCCGAACTTTTCTATCTTTATGACATTGCAGTACACACCCTACACTAACAGACTTCAAAATGTGTGAACTGTCTGCAAAGACTCTCCCTTGGGTCTTTGGCCTGTTAGAACTGTGTCACGGGTTCCAGCCCAGGAGAGACTCTTTGTTGGACTAGCCTTCGGGCCTTGTGGTCACTAGTTGGTACTTTTAGGGCACTCCATCCCCCAAATGTGTATTGTAAATAATGTCGTTGTTTTCTAATGTAAATACTGTTTTTCTACCTTTTCTAAAAAATCTTTTGGGATTCTGCAGTGTTTTGATGGTAGGGGTTTAGGTAGACTGTGTATGCAGATTAGGAGTGTGTTTTGTCTTTTTTTTCTTACAGGTGTTCCTGGGAAGACAGAAGAGAGACAAGAAGAGGAGGAGGGGCTCATCGGAGTTCCTTGTCAGTGCTTTATTGTGTAGAAATTTGAAGTACTGTGGTGTCATTGTTATGGCTATTGCTGTATTAACCCTTTCCTTCCACAGGTGTGGTTGTGGGGGTAGGGAGGAGGCAGTAATGTGGTATTTTAATGGTGTGGTTGCAGGTTGGCCAAGGTCAGGGAGGTCCCGGGTTGTTTTGTTTTTGCTTTGGGGTATTTTATTAAAGGCAGATAGGTTTTCCTAGAGGTTGGGGGATAGACAGGCTGTGGTCCTGAGTGGCCACTGGGACCGCAGTACTGATCTATCAGGGCTATGCTCTGGATAGTTCTACCAGAGCCACTAGGTGTCCATAGTAAGTGGATAGTGTAGAGGCTGACATGTCAGCTACAGGCCTCAGGCCCTTAGTGTTACCTGCCTGTGCTTGCACATGGTGGGAGGGATTTGATCCCCCCTCCGTGGGTAGCACATAGGGGTGGGATGGCCTAAGGCCGGGTAAATAATGACTGCGGACAGTCATTTTCCTGGTCAAGGGTGAGTGTAACCCCTTGTTATCCAGGGTTACTAGAACCCAGTAAGACCTAGTGGTAGGCAGGGAGGCAGCTTGTGAAACTCCAGTTAAATGGGTTTCACACTGTCTCACTCTGTTCTTAGTCTCAGCTGAGACTGAGGATGACATCACCAATAGAACTTTGCAGCTGCATAAGCCACATTGGAATCTGCAGCAGAGAGAGTTAGATAGAATGTTGGGAGTTTTCAAGGGTAGTATTCAGTGTCCAGTCTGTCTTCCAGTAAGTGAAGGTGTGCTGAAGTGGTGGAGACCGCTGTTCGGTCTCAGTGCCCCCTCCTCCGGGGATGTAAAGATCCCTAGCAGATTCCTGGGGCAATCCCTTAATTCTGCCAAGTGGAAGAAAAGCTTGCTGTTTAGTTCAGCATTTATTTTGAAAGTTGGAAGATTTGTGAGTCACCTGTGGGGCACCTGCAACTAAAGGGTGAGTGTCTGCTCTTGACTAAGAGGGCAAAATGTTTTCTTCACCCTGGGACATGTGTGAAAATCTAGGGATTGTGCTACATTTTGGGAAGCCTATAGGAATGGGCCAAACAAGTAAAGTAGTGTCAAATGCTAGAGTGTTGTGTGATTCAAGTAATATGTAGAGGAGATGCACCAGATTATCTACCCTTTAATCTACATTTAGAAGTTCAGCAAAGGAATGGTTCGTTTTCCCTGGAAATGGGTGGGTATGGGCTGTGGGAGCTGGAGGTGGCAACCCCCATCTTTAGTAACCAGGTCCACCTCTACGGATTTCTGCTGTGGTTGCTACTTTGCCTCATGCACTTGGCCAGTGATGGGGAAGTACCCAGACGCTGGGTTGCAAAAGGAAAATCTCTCTAGGACTCATGGACTCTAAGTGGTGGGGAGCCACAACAAGTAGGAAAATTCTCTTTAGGAGATGGGGAGTCACAACAGGTAAGGAAGAATGGGAAGCCACAACAAGTGAAGAAAATTCTCTCTAGGAGTCGCTGACTCTAAGTGGTATGGGGAGCCATGACAGGATAATTGGTTCATTCTTCCAATGGACCGTGGGAGAACCCAAGTGTGTACAAGTTGGGCTGTGTACCCAAAGCTGCAAGTCCGGGCTGTGTGCCTGGTGGGTCCAGAGCCTGAGGGATGAAAATGGTGATAAAGTGTTCTGTAGTCTCTAATCTGCATTACCAGGAAATGTAGCCCCATGGGGTCCGTCTATGCTTTGTTTTGTTCAGCTAGTATGTGAATAAAAGCCACACTGAAGAATCCCATTCCTGGTTCTGGACATTACAGTTATTGCTTCCTGTGTTTGGATTTACTTGGGTGCCCCTGTGCAGAGTAGTCAAACCTAGGCTCCCTGTGCCAAGTAACCTCATCCTCCCCAACCCAGGTCCCCACCAGGTACTGCTGTCAGCTTCAACAGCGTACACCTGTCGTTTTGGCAAAAGGCAGGGTGAGGGGTTACATTGATGAGGGAGAAGATCATGGTGGTGAATCGCCTCATGGGGACCCTCTTATTCCTGATGGCCACCCTGGGGTTGGTGTTAATGATGATACTGATACAAGTGAAGAAGTCTCTTCCTTTTACATTTTAAAACAGATGGTGGACACCCTGAACTTGCCTCTCCAGGATGACACCAATTAGGAGATGGAAGACTACGTGGAGATGATGGGTAATTCTGCTCCTAAGAGGCTCATCGTCCCTATCCACAACACTTTGAAGAGAAGTATGGTTAAGGTTCTGAAACCCTCAACTTCTACCGGGTAGACAGAAGGATTGAGAAGAAATACCAGCTCAGTAAGTCTACTGCTGATTTTCTTTATACACATCCAGATCACAGAGGGGTAGGTCAGACAGTGGCCTGTGACAAAGCTAATGTGTCGCTATCTGTGCTTCCACCAGAAAAAGACTTGAGAAAAATAGATCTTATGGGTAAGAAATCTTATGCTACGCTTTCTTCTTGTTGCTGCGATGTCTTCTTTCATGACATACACAGCTAGATATCAGCGGGCTCTATTAAAATCTGTAATGGCCATAGTGCAACATGGGGAGGACCACTATGCTCAGGGATGTTTCTGAAACTGTTAACGAGCCCATGAAGCCACAAAGTACCAGTTTCACATGGGTGTAGATAATAATGATACAGGCTCGAGGGTCATGGCTCAGTCCATTTCTCTCAGACGTTTTGCTTGGTTGAGAACTACTAATCTTACCCAGGATGTCCAAGCCCAGGCATTAGACTCCCCTTGAGAATAGCTCTCTTTTGGGATCATACTGAAGTTTATATGAAAAGAATGGACGAGTTCAAACACACATACAAGAGTAATTCAGCAAAGAAAAGCCCTCGCCCTCTCAGACAGCTCACCATAGAGGGGTAGGGGTTATTTCTGGACATTCTTCCCCATGCCATATAACATGGATTTCTCTCAAATGAGAGTTTTTTCAGAGGTAGGGGCAGGAGGGGTCAAAGAAGAGCTAACCCCACTCCTGTTACTTCTACTCAGTCTAGACAGCAGTCTTCCTGACTCCTTGCTGGTTGCCTCCCTCTCCCCATGAGGGGAAGGCTCTCACACTACCTCCATTGTTGGTGTCAGGTCACTTTAGACAAGTGGGTTTTGGAGGTAGTGGAGCAGGGCCTGTCCCTTCAGTTCAAAATTCCCCTTCTACACAGGCCCTTACAACCAAGACCTTCCTTCCCAGCAGAACGATTACTGCTGGAGGTAGAGGTCAAGAATCTCATGAGGGCCAAGGCCATGGAACGAGTGCCGCTTTCCCAATGGGGAACGGTCTTTATTCCAGATATTTCCTAACCCTAAAGAAAACGGGGAATGGCGACCTATTCTGGACCTAAGGTACCTGAACAAGCACCTGACGAAACCAAAGTTGAGAATGGTTACCTTGACTCAGGTCATACACTCATAAAGCAAGGAGACTGGCTAGTCTCCTTGGATCTGAAGGACGCCTACTTTCATGTGCCAATAAGGCAATCCCACAGAAAGTTCCATAGATTCCGTCTGCCCTCTGGGCATTATCAGTTCGCAGCCATGCCTTTCAGGCTCACTTCCGCTCCCAGAGTATTCACCAAGTGCCTGGCAGTGGTTGCAGCTCATCTCAGAAGACAGGGAATCTCAGTCCATCCCTATCTGGATGATTGGCTGATTGTGGCCAACTCATCCCAGTCTGTTTCAGAGGCCCTAATTTGGACAAGGCATATACTAGAGTTCCTGGGCTCCCTTATTAATGAAAAAAGTCACATTTTCTGCTTGCCCAAATTCTACACTTCATAATGGCAGAGCTCAACACCCTGCAAGGCAAGGCCTTCCTCCTTCAGACAGGGTCAACTCTTTCCTTTCTCTGCTAAACTCATTCAGTCCAGGCCAACCAAGACCAGCCAGACATTTCCTCAAGCTTCTCGGTCATATGGCCTCAATGACCGCGATAGTGCGAGGGGCAGATTCCAGATGAGGACATTCAGTTTACCTCAGGTATCATTGATCCCAGAGAAGAGACCCTTTACAAAGCTCATCCCAGTCACAGAGACGTTTCTTCGATCCATGGACTGGTGGAAAGATGCAGACAATCTCAGGGTCAGGGTATCTTTTTAACTCCCCAACCTTCCCAAATTCTGACTACCGATGCTTCCCTCCTTGGATGGGGGCCCATCTGGGGACTTGTCCATAAGCAGGACTTGGACACCAAGGAATCCTCCTTCACATCAGTCTTCTGGAACTCAGAGCTGTGCTCTTCACATCAAGGCCTCGCTCTCAGCTCAGGGGTCAGTCTGTGCAAGTAAGGACAGACAACAGATGGACATTTTCACATCAACAAACAGGGAGGGACTCAATCAACCAAACTCTGCATGGAAGCCATGAGGATTTGGTCCCTTGCCTATTCCCTGGACATGTCCCTGTTGGCCATCCATCTCCCAGGCAAGGACAACATTTTGGCAGATGCCCTAAGTCGCGATCAGTCAGGGCCACCACCAGTGGACCCTCAACAAGCAAGTCCTTCACACGGTGTTCAGAAGATGGGCGTCCCAGATCTGGATCTGTTCACATCCAGTCTGAACCATCAATTACCCTGTACTGTTGCAGGCCCCCATCGGGGACTATTCCCATGGATGCGTTGGCTCTAGATTGGACAGGGAGGTTCTTTTATGCATTCCCTCCTTTCCTTTCTGTACAGAGTACTTCTCAAGTTAAGGAACAACCGCCACCATGATCTTGGTGGCTCCTGTTTGACGAGACAGCCGTGGTATTCCCTGCTTTCTCCTTATCGGTCAGAAACCCATCAGACTTCCATCGTGTCTCAGCCTTCTGACTGTGCCTCAGACCGGAGTGGTGTTCCCCAACATCCGTCTCTTCACCTCAAAGCCTGGTACTTGAGGAATTAGAATTCCCAGACTCTTTGTATTCAGAGCAAGTACTGAATGTTTTACTAATGGCCAAAACCCAGCACAAGGCAAACTTACTCCCAAGTGGAGACATTTTTCTTTCTGGTGTAGGGATAAGAACATAGACCCTTTACAGACCTCTTCTCCTTCCTTATTGGAGTACTTGGTTCATCTTCAGGTGGGAGATCTAAAGGCATCTTCCTTAAGAGTTCACTTAGCGCCATTTCGCCTACCTTTCTGCTGGTAAGGAGAAATCACTTATTTCTCAACCCATTTTCAAGAAGTTTTCAAGGGACTTCTCCACCTGCACCCCGTGAAGAGAAACTGGTTCCTCATGGGACCTTAACCTCTGTATAACCAAGCTCATGGATCCTCCTTTTGAACCTATGGCAAAGGCTGACTTGAAATACGTTACCTAGAAGACTGTCTTCCTAGTGGCCATTACCTCTGCCAGATGGATTTCAGAGTTGCAGGCCCTGTGTACAGATCCTAACTACATTATTCCCCATAAGGACAAGGTTGTCCTGAGGACAAATAGGAAGTTCCTTCCCAAGGTGGTCTCAGAGTTCCACCTTAATCAGTCAATCTCTGCCGGTGTTCTCAGATAAGTGCTCCCCAGGTGAACACAAACTGCTCAGCCTGGACATGAGAGAGTCCTTTCCTTCTACTTGGAGCAAACCAAGTAGTTCAGAGAGGGACAGTACCAGCTTTTCTCACCTTTGGTGAGGTGGGCAGGGAAACCCGCGATCAAGAGAATCATTTCCGTTGGATCATTTCTTGTATTCAGTTCTATTACAACAAAGTGGGCAGACAGCCCCTCTTGGGCTCAGAGCTCACGCTACCAGAGAAACAGCTGCTTCAGTGGCAGCTTCCAGGGATATCCGTTGCTGGAAGTTTGTAGAGCAGTTACTTGGAAATCGGTCCACACTTTCACCAGGCATTATTGCTTGGATGTGCAGTCTCGTTCAGATGCGAAGTTCGGCAGGGTGGTGCTACAGAGCCTTTTCCTAAATAGGGTTCTGTGCCCTCCTCCCAACTGTACTGCTTTGAAGTCTGCATCTGTCAATAGATGCTAAAGAATTCCTGGGGTGAGAAGAAACAATTACACACTGAAGTAATATTACTTCTTCCAGGGTATTCTTTAGCATTATTGACACTCCACCTTCCTCCCCTGGAAACCTTGTCTAAGGGCTCTGTTAGGATTTAGCCAAACTTGCTAACTGATATTGATCTCAGTGATAAAATGCTTTCACAACAGTGGATTAGAATAGATAGTCTGTGTGTTGTTGACAGTTTTTGCCCTGTTGGGCACAGTTTTGTTCTTTTTCAGCTCTGAAATTGTTCTGAGGACCTCAGGCTGATTGCAGGCAGCACTCTACTTTATCTCTATCCTGATTGACCAATGCTTTTCTCATTTTCATTGACTCCTCCTCTCCAGGGCAGCTGAACCCAGCTGGCATACTGCATCTGTCAATAGATGCTAAAGAATACCCTGGAAGAAGTAATATTACTTTGGTGAGTAATTGTTTCTTTCTGGACAACACAATAGTCTTAATTCCTGGGTCAGTGTGTGTAAATCATGACATACTAAATCAATCTTAGATTGCTTGCTTTCCTTCAAAAGATCTTTTAGTCCATTGATGGTCATGACCATATCATTGACTACTTCTGCAATATTGCTTGTTTTATCATTATTTATTTATTAGAAGATTCAGATTATACCTTTGAGCACAAATGCTCTTTTACAAAGGTTCCACATTAGAGTTACAAGTTTTACAACAAATGAAACAACAGAATTACAGTAGATGCTACAATTAAGTAAGAGACAGGGTGAATGAACACATTCCAGAGGAAAAGCTTGTGACAAAACAAGCAACATCAAGTTGTGCAAGTGCAAAGCTGACTGAACAAGGACAAATTCCAGCAGCAGGCTGCTAAAGGACAGCAGTGCATAACAAAGATGATTACAACAAGTTCAATGACAAATTGCACTTGCACATAAGTGCTAGGGCAGTCCCCATAGATGTTTTGAACTGGGCAAACCTGGGAGGTTCAACATGGATTCTGGCAGTTCATTTAGCTAGCCTGCAGCCCTAATGGCAAACAAATGCTTACCCAGCTGAGTCCTGCAGAAAGGTAGTCCAGTGGCATTCCTGGCCATGCTCCTTGTCCTATGCTGGTGAAACACTGTGTGGAAACAGTTTTTTAGCAAAGGGGTGTTAGGCCATCAATCCTTTCATGGCTAGTAGCTGGGTTTGAAGCTTTATTCTACTGGAATGGGGTAGCCAGTTGGTCAGTGAATAAAGGTTACAGCTCTGGGTATGCTTGTCAGCCCCAACACAAACTGGTGAGCTTTATTGCATGTCACCTTGACCCTGTTTAATGCAGAGTCGCTGGCAGCTGCATAGGTAGGCAGTTTGTAATCCACTAGGGACAGGCTGGAGCCTGACACACTCAGTAGCCTGGTCTCAGCAGTGAGGGTGTTCCAATTTCTGAATAGGGCACCCAGCCTTCTATTTACAGTGGACACCAGATTGTCCACATTGGAGGGGGTGAGGGAGCAAAGGATAGAGTGTCATCCAGCACTACCCCAAGATATTTGAATATTTTCATTTGATCCAGAATTAAATCTTCGTTATTCATGTGGTTGCTCGTAAAAGTGTGTTTTGTTTTTTTTGTAGCTGAAGACTAGTTTATTATTAGAGAACCATTTTCTAAGGACTCAAAGTTTCCTGAAGATTAGAGTTGAAGTTGCTAAGGATAGTGTTCTTAGCGAGGATGACAGTGGCATCTGCATACAGAAGAACATGAGCTGGCAGATGGGGATCAGGCAATTTGTTAATGAAAATGCCAAAGAGGAGGGCCTAGAATAGAGTCCTGTGGCACACCAATGAATACTCTCCGGCAGTCAGACCGGAGCCATTCATTAGACTGCAAATAGCTAGAAGCATGACTGCTACACTCTGGTTTGGGGAGTATCATAAAACAGAGCAATTTTTAGTTGCTATTGACCCATCCTAGCTGTAACTAATCTCTCATTTTCAGCTTCAAGCAGTGATCCTTCTGCTGAAGCATGCAGTATAGAACAAAGTGATTGATTATTATAATTCAGCTGTAACTCATCCTGAGTATCCAAAATTATAGGGTTATTATTAGCCCCTGGGGGTGTGGTCATTTCTCTTCTTCTTTCCTGACACAAGCATGGTGTTGTTAATCTATCCATGATCTCAGTCATTTTGGATTGGGGGTATCTATGAACTTGTTCCCTTTTTGGTCCCTTTAGTATTTTGAAAGCGTGTTCTTCTTATCATGCATGATATGTCTGAAGTTAGCTTTTATTGTTTTACCTTTTGTTTTAGTCAGTGCCTCTGAAGCTCCAAGTGGTCCTATCTGCGTCAAAGTCTATGTTTCTATGTTTCCTTGACAAGGAGATGAAAGGTCCTCAGACCTGCACTTCTAGTTTTCATGGCTTGTTAAAGTTAATTTTATTTCTGGACAATTTAATAATCTGTTTATAATTAAAATTTCTACTGTGCAGCAGGCTAAAACAAACTATAAAACTCAATAATAAGCAATTCACTGTGAAATGTAAATAATCTAGATGGTTATTATAATTTAAATAATAAAATAGGCTCTTACCAATTTGTTTTCCTTGAGCTGCTGTAATGTTCTGCCTTAAATGGTCCTTTGAACTTGTTAGCATTCTCCTTAAATTAATTCTGTGGTGATCTGTGGGATTTCTTTCACTTTTGTCCTTGTTTTCAGCTTCTCACCTCTCTCTTTCTGCAACAACACAGTTATCTCTAGCTCGGCAAAAGAGGTTTGGTTCTCTGTGGCTCACTATGGATACCACTACAATAAACAAGCAGTTGTCAATGCTGAATGTTCGCCACTGGTAATGCTGTTGTAACGGGTCTTGCTTGCACACATTTTTACTATATATTTACCCAGGATAGAGCAGATGAAATGCAGTATCTCATTTTCAGTGGTGTCCTGCTTTGACACATTGATAGATTGTAATTAACTCAGGATAAGACAGCTGAGAGGCAATATTCTACTTTTAAAGCAGCAGTGCAACGAAAAGTTATTCAAAAAGCTAATTTTCTGCATGGTTATGGAAAATATTGACAGAGCTTTTGATCTGGATTTTCTGAATGCTTCCTATGCTTGGTACTGTACATTTGCATTTTATCTGGACTCTTACCCTCCTTCAGTCCGAGTATTATTTCTATGCACAAATGAGGTGGCCATCTTTTTTCTTGAGAAATAATTATTTTAAACTTTCATAAAATTCTTAAATGAATAATGAAAACAGAAAATTTTACCACCAAAATAAACTGGAAGACATCTGCCATCAATTGGGAAGAAAAAGTGGGGTCAAATGTTAACCTATTTTCTTTTGCTGCTGCTTTAATGTGCTCCACATTTTGATCCCAAATGTCCAACAATCTTTTTATGATCTGACGTTATGATCAAGACAGGTGGAATTTTAAAATCCCATCCGAAGGTGATTTTGCTGTGCGACTGGGGAAACACATTTGGAGGGATTTGAAAATTTCACCGCCATGTTCAGGAGATAGGGTAACACATGGGATATGTTGAACATTAGGGGCCAAAATCTGCTGCATAAGTAAAATAGGCAGGGTGGTGAGCAGCTGACACAGGGATTGGGTACTCCTGTGCCAGAATATTAACATGGGCTGGGGTGGGTGGCAGTTATAGCAGCAGCTGCAACAGACATCGATGGATGGTTTTCTTTGCAGGGTGTATTTAAAAAAAAACTATAAGGGACGGTTTTCTTTATTTCAGGTGGCAACCCTGGGGATTGGGTACCCCATGATCAGTGTCATGTTTGTGGGGGGTGCTAGTGGGAGGGTCAGTGGGAGGACAGTAAGGGCAGGGCAGTAACAGACATTTATGAATGGTTTTCTTTGTTACAGGGTGTAATTCAGTTTCAGCAGGCTGATCATGACAGATCAGCTGTGCTTGCTGGCAGCATAGATCAAAGGAAAAAGCTGACCTATGATTGGGTGAGCTTCTTTCCATTGAAATACACAAACTTTCCTCCCACCAAGACAGCACAGTGTCATGGTCAGCCTGGTTGATGATTGGTGTGACACTGATGAGCCCATTGTAGACCACTCTGCATTGGACTGACAGTGTCACACCTCATGAAAGCCACTCATTTAACAAAATGTGTTTTCTTTTAACTCGTAAGATTTGGTTGATCTTATAGACAGGTCATATGACTTTACATGGTAATACAGTACACTGTGCTTATAATAGCATTGGTAACACAGCATGACCTCATGCACAATAACTGCAGCATTATTAGGTACTCAGGTTATGTTTGCAATACAAACATATAAGTCTCTGAAATAAAAAACAAGTTCTCTCGATCTAGTATATGCTTTAAAATGTTAACGCAGCATTTCAAACATAAACAATTTCCTTATGTGCTTTTCCTTCTCCTCCTACTTCTCTCCTCCAGACTTGTACTTTAATGGTCGGTATGTTTTAGGGTGTGAGATCAATGTTTAGTTGTTGCCATGGATGCCATATCTCCAGGAATTTCTCTTGTTGTAGCCGTAATCGCTAGTGATGCTCCATCATCTCCAACTCTCCAACTCTGGTTTGCTAATCTGTCATTGTAGGTGGGAGGAGAGCCACCTGAAAGTGATGCACTTTAATGCTACCACTCTGAGCATCTGAGCCAAGGTTCTAGTTACTTTATTACCTGTAAATAAAGCTGGGAACCCTAATACTAAGTCTGTGTCTGTGTATGGAATTTGAAGTCCTGTTAGGTCTTGAATTTGTGCATGTATTTCTTTCCAGAATGGTTATATCAATGGGCAAGCCCAAAAATGTGTCTGTGTGTCCCCTTTTCCCACAACCCTCCAACATAGGTCAGCTTGGGAAGTCCCAAAATGTTTGGTGATAGTTGGGGTCAAGAAGAACTGGACCATAAATTAAGGGTCAAATCACGGTGGTCTTATTCTCCCCAAGCCAATAAATTCCATCCTGAGGGCATTCTATGACAACCTGTATAGCTCTCATGCTCCCTTCCATAAGCCTAGTTTTGATGCTTTTGTTGCAAGGTCCCCCATCCCAAGATTTAAGCTGAACATAGGGCCATGTTGGTTGCTTCCATAGGGAGGTCGAATTACTGGAAGCAATAGATGGAATGGCTCCGATAAATCCCCAGGAGCGATGGCTTTCTTGCAGACTTCTATAAAGTCACTAGGGATCTTATCCACCAGCCCATGCTCCACATGCTGAGGGAATCTCATACATCCCAGTCCCTTCCTGGCACACTCAAAGAGGCTATGATAATGGTCCTTCCCAAGGAGGGTAAGGACCCTCTCTCCTGGCCAGTTACAGACCTGTTTCCTGATAAATGCTGATGCTAAAATACTAGCCAAAATCCTAGCATCTAGATTTGAAAAGGTACTTCCTTCCATCATCCATGAATCACAGGTGGGTTTTGTAAAATAGAGCTCCAGTGCAGGCCACCTGAGGGCACTAGTGACCTTATTCCAACAGGCTCTCCCATTTGCCCTCTCCTGCAATGGCCATTACCGCGATTTTAAAAGGCCTTTAATTTGGTAGAGTGGATATCTTCAAACGGTCCTTGAACACTTCAATGTAGGCCCGAATTTTGGGAGGTGGATCAGCATGTTATACAATGGCCCAACAGCGAAGGTCCTTACTAATGGCCTTTTGTCGGACCCACTGACCTTGCAATGGGGCACGAGGCAGGGTTGCCATCTCTCACCCCTCCTTTTCATTATGGCTATTGAACTCTTAGCTTCGCCATTCACTCCACAACCGCATCCTTGGCATACAAATAGGGAAGGAAGAATTAAAACGAAGCTGTATGCAGATAACTGATTCATCTTGACTAGAGATATTTAGTCTAGCCTGGATCCTGTTCTGAGTATATTTTCTAACTTTGAAACCATCTCAGGACTCAGGATCAATAAAACAAATCAGAAATAATTCCTCTTAATAAGCATACTACAGCGGAGATGGGAGAAAGCTCTGGATTGGCCTGGGCAGGATCCCAGATTAAATACCTTGGGGTTACCCTAACACCTGATCTCCACAAACTTAGTCAGCTCAACATGCAACCTCTGATCTCTACATTCCAAAAGAATTGAACAGGTGGCAGCACTTAAATCTCTCTCCCAGGGAAAATTGATTCAGTTAAAATGATGCTAGCCCTCAGAGTTTTTATCTGCTGTCCCATCTCCTGTCCTCATCCCAGACAGATGGTTCCAAAATTAGATTCACTTATAGGCTACTTCCATGTACCTAGGATCATCGCTACCTCGAGAAGCTGCCCAGTGGATTACTATCACGGGCAGCCCATAGAGCGGGCCCAAACAGCCAGACTAGCCAAGAAATGTCCAAGATTAGGAAGGTATACATACTTATGGGACAATTCTGACTTCCGTAGTGTGGATGAAACAATCAGGTGAGCCATGGGAAAACTGCTCGATATGTACAATAGGGATCTCCTCACTACTGGCCAAAGCACTGTTGGCACCTTTCAGGGGCTACAAAACAAATGTAACTTAAAATCTCAGGACTTTTGGAAGTACCTCCAAATCAGGTCTGTATACCTCCATTGGAGGAACACTCAATGTAAATGCCAACCCTGTAAAGAGCAGAAAGCCAACCATGTCCCCACCTTGACACTGGGAGAATGGCTGGAGCTCTTAAGGCCAAAGCAGGAACTATCTACCATATGTTATGTGACTCCCAGCCAGATCCCATGATTAAGGCTAAGACCAACTGGCAGACAACTCTCCAAACTGAGATCCTTCGTCTGATTGGAATAGATGCTAGAGACTGGCCCAACAGGATGTATTGACCAAAGAGTAGGTTGATTCAGAAAAAGATACTTCATCTGTGGTGTAGAATGCCAGCCCAACTTAAAATTATGGGGATTTCCCCAATGGACAGTTGCTGGAGATGTGACTCCCAGAGGCCGACCTACTCCACATCCTCTGGGCCTGCCCCTGCTTACCCTATTTTGGTCTGAGGTGATACACACGTGCTTCTCTATCCTTGAGGCAGATATACCAACGTCTCCATCCACCATATTGTTAGGTGTCTCCCAAGATACCCATTTACCTGTATGGAAGCTGAAATGGTTAATTGCAACTTCAGTTGCGAAAGCAGTTAATTCTTACCATATGGAGGTCTACATCCATACATACTGTACAGGAATGGATCGCATCATTAGAAACATTGGCCATGAATGCTAGGCTGACCTTTCTGACCAGGCAACAAATGGCTACCTACTCTGACATGTGGTCTCCTTATATGCATTACATAGCCCATCAAGCTGTCAACAAAAGCCAGGCCCTAGCCATTACCGTGGGGTAACTCTCTCTCTAAGATGCCCACAGAACATCTGTGTAAACTACTGTTATTGAAGCCAAGTTCCTTATCAAGAACAGTTTGTACTGGTGTAATGTTACTTTCCTGCATGTACATAAACCCATGCCTATATCTGACCTGTACTGATCTTCCGGCCACATGTACAGCTGCTAAATGTTTACATTTACTGTATGCTTTGCAAAGATTTCAATAAAAGATTAACTGTAAAGAAGAACCGGACCAATATTTTCCAGTTAAATTCTCTCCAGGTGGGAGATGCTGTTACCTGCCAACCTCTTTCCAATCTTCTGACCCACTGTTCTGAGTGTATGTGGGTACCTAATTCTGTTTCCCATTTTTCCTTCACCTTGTTAAGTGGTGAGAGCTCTTGCTTATTCAAGTTAAAGTTGTGTCAGATAATGTGAACTGCCTTTAAGTGTGATTACATAATATAAAAACTATTTTAGGTCTGTTCTTTCTCTGAATGTGGAGTATGACTACTGGCGCCTGCAAGAAATGTCACACCTGTAGGAACCTGAAATTATCTTTGCAGAGTTGATATTTAGCCTTAAGTTGTGCAAATGATAGACAGCAGTCGTTATTATCTAGACATTGTGCAAAGGTTGTCAGTTTATTTGCTACCCAAAATCGGTACCCTGATCTCTTCTGGGTGGTTCAAATGAAGCTTCAACCCTTATTAGGGATAGTGGCCCAAGTCCCTCTGGTGTATGTGTGATTTTGTAGTTATAAAGTACACAAAGGGAATGTTTCACCCATGGGTTGTCTGTATTGGCCCATATATTTGGAGGATGTTATTTGTGGGTAATGCCCACAGGGCCCAGTTTCTACAGCATCCTCTTCTAGTTGATACCACCCAGATTCTTCTGTATGTCTGGCCCATGTGCACAGCTGTGCTTCTCTGGCTGCCAGATAGTGGCAGTGGAAGGTGGGGAGAGCTAACCTCGAGGGGTCTGTAGGAGGGCTCCTAGCCAGTCTGAGGCATCTGCCTGCCCAGACAAACCACAGTGATGCATTCTGTAGTTGATGCCAGAAGGATCTGAGAATTGGAATGGGGAGAGTTTGGAATAAAAACAAGAGCCACGGTAGTGCATTCATTTCTAACATTTGAATTCTACCATATAATGTGAGTGGTAGAAGATTTCACCTTGCAATGTCTGAGTGTAGTTCCTGAAAAGTTTCAGGTAGTTGTTTTTAAATAACTGTGAGGTGTCTGCTGAGATTCTGATACCCAGGTATCAAAACGTGTTTTTGGAGGCATAGGCAAAGGGAAAGATGCTTTGAATGTTGGCCTCAGGATGCCACCAAAACCATTGCCTCCAATTTCTGTAAGTTAATTTTATAGCTCACCAGGAACCATAATCTGTGAGAGCCAGTAAAAGATGAGGCACAGAGAGCTCTGGATCAGCCATAAAAAAGAGAACCGCAGCGTATAGGGCTAACTTTTGTTCATGGCTCCCCACCGTCACTCCTCTAATGTTTTTGTTATCCTAATGGCAGTGGCCAAAGGTTCCGTGAGAGAGCAAAATGAAGGGGGGATAGAGGGCAGCCCTGCTGTGTACCTCTCTTTGTAGCGGGACTCTGTTGGATAAAAATCCATTAGCTTTTACTCTGGCTTTGGGGTGGAATATAGGGCTGTGTTTATCTCTGTAAATTTGTCTCCATACCAAAGTCCCAAAAGGTTTGAGTCATAAATACCAACCTACCCTAGCGAATGCTTTTTCTGCATTCATACTAATGGCCAATTGAAAATATTTCTTGCCTTTTGGGCTGAGATAATATTCAGGAATCATCTGCGTTATCTTGTAAATATCTGCGGAGATTAAACCAGTCTGGTCTCTGTGAACAAGGGATGGAATTACTTGTTGCAGTCGACCTGCTAGGATACCTGTAAATATCTTTAAGTCAACGGAAGGAGGGAGATGGGACGATATGATTTACAGTCTTCTGGGTCTTTTTCTGGTTTAAGTATAACTGAAATTTGGACTTGGTTCCACAAAGCAGGGACTGCCCCACCCAGAGCATTGAATGCCTTTGAAAGTGGTTCCATCAGTAATGCGACAAACTGTTTATAACATTTTGACATAGATTCATCAGTGCCAGGATTTTCCATTTTCAGTTGTTTGATTTTCTGTTGGATCTCCTGCTCTGTGATCTGGGATTCAGAAATGTTTTTGGTCTTCTTGCAACTTGGGTAATTCTAAAGTTTTAAGTAGTTGAAGTTTGCTCTTAGTGTCCCTAGCCTCTCTCCACAGTATATAATGTTTTGTAATACTTTTGGAAAAATTCTGCAGTTAATGGGGGTGTCATTGTTGACCATCAACCAGGTCTCTGATACTGGCACAGTTCTGGTGGCTGCCTCTTTGCATAGTTGCCACCAAAGTTTCCTGCTCTGTTACCTTGTTCAAGAATTTTGTTTTAATTTCTAATTGATCTATATGCATGTCTAATATTTGGTTCAGTTTGTGCCTTGTTTGGTCCAGTTGCAGTTTTACTGCATCATGTAGGGTCAATAGATGCTGTACCTCTAATCGAGCAATTTGTTTTCGAGTTCAAGTCTCCATTTCGCATATTTTTCTTTACCTGGGATGAATATTTAATGATCTCTTCAGTAAATAACATTTTAAGGCATCCCATCTTACCTCTGCACTTGTGTCTTCTTTTGGCGCTTTGTTGTAGGAAGCTTTTAGTGGACATTTGAATTAGATCTTTAAACTCAGATTGGGTTAAGAGACTGACATTGAGGCACCAGAGAGTTTCGGTGGTCTTGGGGCCAGTCTAACTGAATGTGAATTGGGGCATGGTCAGATAAGGTGATGTTTCCAATGGAGGCGTTAGTTAAACTGGATGCCCAATTTGCCAGATGAGAAAAATATTTTCTAGAGTACATTTTATATTTGGTTGAATAGTACAGTATGTACAGTCCCGACCTCTCGGGTTCAAAAGCGCCACCCATCTATCAGAGCCAGCTCCATACATAGTCTCATTAATTTCTATCCAGATCTAGATGGTCCTGTTGTTCTTGATCCCACCCTATCTAAATGTAGGTCTAGAACAGAGTTGAAGTCCCTCCAATAATTATTAAGCTTTGTGTGTCAGCGACCATGTCCCTGATGACCTTTGTTAAAAGGTGTGCGTTCTGACTCTTCATTTTGGAGCATGTATGTTTCAATAAGGTACATTTCTGTCCCCTATACTCCCCATGTAGGCATATGTAACGGCCTTTGGGATCTCCATCCACCTGAGAAACTTTCAGTGGACGCTTTCTCTGATTAGAATGACTACTCCTTCCGGTGGGGCTGTGCCATAATGTTCAGTTCCCACATCTGGCACTTGGGTTAATATCCCAGTACTGACACTGTAGTGCAGCATGAGAGGGTGCTGCACTTGAGGTGCTGTCTTTCAGATGAGATGTTAAACCGAGGTCTCGCCTGCCTGGATTGGTGGTAGTTCAGGTGGATGTTAAAGATCCCATGGTATTTATTGAAAAGAGGAGGGAATTTCCCGGTGTCCTGGCCAAATTTCCCTCATTCACTAAAATTACCACCAACAGCTTAATCTGGTTCAAGGTCAGTTGGCATTCATCTGTATCTCCCTCCCCTGGGCCGTGCCTGAAAATAGGCAGAATTTGTCTAGTGCACTTACCTGGTCAACAAAACTAAATAAATAAATGTGAGGCGTAAACCTCCCCCACCCAGTTATGTCTAAGTTTTAGGTGCTCCTGAGCTCCCAGATTGTGTTCCTGTATGAAAGCCACCCCTGTCTGTTGTGTTTATAACTCTTGGAGAACATGAGCCCTTTGACTGGATTGTTAATGCCCCTAACATTTAGGGTCGAGATTTTTAGGTCACCCATTCTAACTATGGCAGACTATCCATCTGTGTGTCTGGAGATAAACAATTGCACATCTAGGATCAACAATGTAAACAAAACTTGTAAAACAGTTAAACCAAACATATTTCAAACTATGTACAAATCCTAAACACCAATAAGGCATTTAGTTGAAAACAGTGCTTCAAGGTGAATTAAGTCCAGCTCCTCTTCCACCTAGATACCCTATGGAGCAAGATAGGAAGCTGGTTTTAACCCCATCTCCTCCCAGACATCCCTAGCCCTATAAGGGTGGATATCTGACTGGTAGACAAAGGTTACCAGGGTAGTTTTGGAAAGTGACCAGAGATCTGGCACCATCCATCTTAGGCCCCATGAGAGAATACAGTGGACTAAAATGACTAATAAATATGGCCCATGGGTGGGAAAGTTCCAGCCTGGGGTGGTTCAAAAGCTCTGGAAGGTCAGAATTAGAATTAACTACTTTTATTTGAAGGAGAATCCATGGATAACACCCCATGCCCAGTGGACAGGGGCGACCTACAGAGAAGGCCAAGGGCCCCCTCACCCTGAACCTCAGCAAAGCATCCTTCACAGTTGCTTCCCTTCGTTCCACACTCCCAAATTAATCCCCTGCACTCTCCGTAGACTATATAGTTCACTCACATTGGATTGAAGAAACATGTGACACTCCCACCATGAAGATAACCATTTAAGAAGGCCTCTCACTTGGGTGAGACATACTGGTCTGTTCTTGATTCTCTGTTAATCAGAAGCCACTAGGAACCTCTCCAGGTATCTCTCAGTCACCCTCTGATATAGTGTCCTCACAGTTTCATTGTCTCTACTGCCTAACATTAGAGGCGGCCTCTATGCAAGTATTCCCTCTAGGGGAGCTCTGCTAAATCCAGTTAAATTACTCCTTGGGGAGTGTCCTTTTACTTTAGCTTTACCCATTGAGGTAAGGAGAGATGACAACAGGGACTGGGCAGTGTGAAGGAGTCCAGATGGGCAAAGGTTGTTCAGGATCTCCACCTCACCGCTAGGCATAGGAGAACCCCCAAAAAATCCCCCAGAATTTCCCTTATCAGATCAGTTAGTCTTCCAGCTGTTAGATCCCCACAGGTCACTCCCTCCCACCTGCCAACAGTTTATTAGATCCAGAGCATACAAGATTATTTGTTTTGTTAATAAGCAATTCGTCCTATAAGCAATTTTTATAGATCACTGTCGTCTATTCCCCAAATAATACAATGTCTAACCCCATATTCAGTCCGTGGCTTACGTTAAGGTGACAGTTCCATTCCAACGTGACTGTTTTTTTCAGGTGTATAGCCTTTTTCTGCACTATGATGTGGAGGTGTGGCAAAAGGAATAAACAGGGACAAAACCTTACTGTTTGCCTCTAAGGAGAGATTCAAGTGTCGCATTTAGATTGGTCATGGCTGGGCTCTCCTGTCCTCAAGAACTGGCACAGTCTCTTCTCTGTGCTCAAGGGGAATGTTGTGGCTGTAACTTTGTCCCACACCCCGGAAAGTCCGAGCCGCCTGCTTCTGAGCACTTTTGGTTCCTGTTGCCTGCCATTCTCTGGATTGTAGCGCTTTCTCCTGGTGGCTCTCCTGTCTGCTGGAACTTGGATGCCCAGCTCTTTAAGGTAATCCTTGGCTTCTTTTAGCTCCAGAAATTGTCTCCACCCGACTTAGTCAAGACTTATGATTTTGCAGGAATTCAGCTTGTGCTTGGTGACTTGCCTGCCAATGTACCTTAAGCAACTGGTATGTTTCTTGCCAACATGCCAATGTCTTGGGAGCATAATACTGGTCAAAAATAGATGCACTCTGTCATGAGCCCCTGGCCCCAAACCTCGGGTAGCCCGTAGGACCTCCCGTTTGCAGAGGATCCCCTATTCAGGAACTCGTGAGCAGGAGTAAGGGTTCAGGAAGACTTCCCTAACCTTCCTTTTCCCAGTAGGAGAGTGGATTCTCTAGTTTCAAGTTCCTGGACTCTGCACTACTTTCAGTATTTGAATCCCACCTCAGCCACTGGCTACGTCTTGCCTAAGTAGTTTTCATACAATAGCTAAGCAGTTCTATCTTATAAGGCATACAGTCTTTTCAAAACCCTTCTGTTAAAATGTTAAATCACACAACCAGACCCCAGGCAGAGTTGAAAAGAAAATCATAAAAGTTTACTTAAAATAAAAGCAATACAGAAAAGTGTACAGTTCGAAGAACTTTGAAATGCAGACAATAACAAAAGTAAAACTGGATGGTTTACAAAACACTAGATACTGTAATTGTAAGCTATACATTGTTTTGATGTTAGATTCCAGATAGGATTTTGTTATTTAAAATTTGTATTATTCTTGTTTAGACAGAACACACACACATAAGCGAGTGTTAAACATACAGTTCTGACCATACCACAACATTTGGTAGGGCCAGAGATTAAAATTAGCATAGATAATCAGTCAGTTAGCTGTGTACCTTAAGAGGATATGACATAGAATGATATCCATTCTACAAACCATGAAACCAGAGAATAGCAAAATGAGTGTAGGGTCACTACCCCTAAGGGGAAGAGAGCCTAGTGGCAATTATATAAATCACAGATAAATTGTAAAAGAAAGGCCTGAGTAAAGTTCTAACTACTCCACCTATGCAGGTCCTTCTGACATGCAAACTGTAATATCAACTATGTACAAAAGGCAATCTTTTACTGAAAATGGGCATAACCAGAGTGGGAAAAAATCATAATTGTCAAAACGCCAGGCCTTGATAGGAGGGAGAAATCTAAGAAGTAGCACTAGGAGATGTATTATGACAGTACTTAAACATCAAATATGGTTGCCAACATTTGTCGAACCGAGCTGAGGAGCCTTGGGAGAAACTAGAGATCCTTTCAGATGTGGCCTCTTGGGCAGGGCCAGGAGAAACTCGTGAAAGTTGGGTACCTCGGGGTTCTCCATCTCATCAGTATGAGTCTCTTGGCAAGTGCCCAGACCAGTGTGATCCATTGTGCCTCTGGACTGTACTTGGTGGCAGAGCCACCACGCCTAGAAGGAGTAAAGGAGGATCTGGGACAATATTGGGAACACCTGATGACACATGTCCTGCATTGCTAGCCAAAATTGTTGAAGATTGGAGCAGTCCCAGAGTATATGGAACAAATGAGCACCTTGGTTACCACATCTTCAACAAGTGTCAACTGAGATGAGTCCCATCTTAAGTAGTTTAGCGGTCTCTATACCATCTATGGAGAGTCTTATTCATAATAAGCCACGTCGTCCATTCCAGCAGGCCAAATGGATTCTCACCATCCTTGTTCCCACTGTTGCACTGAAATAGGGGTCTATTTCTTTTTCCACTTATCTAGCTTTTTGGAAGGGTCTTTAGTGGTTTCTCTGAGGGCATTGTATATGCAGCTAGCTTTATTCTTGGTGTGTTTACCCCATGATAATATGAGGTGAGGACTTGCCATGACATTTTATTATGGGGGAATTGGGAGGTGGGATATGGTATCTCTTATCTGAAGGTATCTCCAATAGTGGGAAGCTGGGAGATGATATCTCATTTTAGAGATTGAAAAGAGTCTATGACAGTAGTTCCAGGAGTAGGAGATCTTGTATCAAGGAGATGCCCACACCTCCCAAAATTTCCAGTGTAATGTAGAGTTCCCTACTTTCAGGGCTTGATTGTCCCATAGAGGCATATATTCCCAGGGAGCTGGGTCATGACCCAGCAGTGCCATTCTTGCCTCCAATATTTTATTGATAATAATAATATAGAGGAAAGGCCCATGGTCAAGTTTTTCTTGTCATATAGGGTCACTGTTGGGAAGGTGCATGGGATAGGGAGGCTTCTATCTGGAGCCAAGGTGGGAAGGCCTGTCCGGATTTAGAGAACCATCTAAGGGTCTGAGCCAAAGCAAAGGCCATATGATACCGCTACAACCAGGGAGTCCCCATCCACCCTTTTCCAATGCTGCCAAGTTTAAGTTTACTATATGAGGGGAGAGCCCTCCCAAAGGAAATTGCCCATCAGGGCCTCCAGCTTTTGGAACCATTTCTGCAGTATGGGCATAGGTAGGTAGGCCAATAAATAAAGCATCTTAGGGGCTGCCATCATCTTGATCAAATCTATTTTCCCAGCTAGTGAGAGCTTCAGTGCCTTCCTTCTTTCTATATCTGATCTGAGGAATCAATCAGGGAGTTGAAGTTAGCTGCAGAATTTTAAGTGGATTGAATAGAAGATGATACCTAAATATTTTATGCCATTGGGAGACCATTTAAGCCCCATGGCAGTGAATTCTTCTCAGAGGATAAGGAGTTCAACGGAAGAACTTCAGTTTTGGACTGATTCAGTTTTAGACTTGACAACTTTGTGAAATCAGCCAAGATGTTAAAGATCATCTGAATCCCTAGTGAAGTATGTTCCATAGTGATATGGAGATCGTCCCATATAGGAATGTTTTATAGTTGGCTTCACCCACCTGAATACCGGGATATAATTGGAGGACCTAAGTGCAATGGCCAGGGGTTCTATCAGATAGGATTTTAGATGTCCTTGTACAGATGAGTCCTTAAGCAATAATCTTGTAGCAAGGTTGTATTTCAAGTCAATTCCTCCAAATTTCCTTTAAAAGAAAACCTCAGGTGCTGTCCTTGGTGAAAGTCTTGGTTTCCAAAATTCTGACTTACAATCAGAATTTTCTGTTCAGTATGGTACAAGTCAAACTTTCCACACACTCAGGTCTGGTGTCAGAGTTTTTCCAGGCCTACACATATACTTCTGGTCTTCATATATGCCAGCTGGACAGACTATCTGCCTTCCAGCTAAACTGTTTTCAACTGTCTTGAGTTCGGAATGTGTGCCTTATAATATACCTGATGGTCATTTCTAGGACACACCCACTTTTGTTTCCCTCTGGGATGGGGTTAATGGTTCCAAGACAATACAGATATTAGAGTGCAACAGTTTACCTTTTCCTTCAGGTGTCACTGTGGTTCCATGTCAGGTTTCATGTCAACCCCAGTGACATCTGGTCCATGCATTGGCTTAACCCCTGGCCTCTTCCTGTTATGGAAAGCAATAGTGGGATATTTTATGTCTTCCTGGACCATATACCTGTCTCCCTTATCTTGAGACATAACAGGTCCACACTAGCCTTCATAGAAATAACAGTTATTGTGTAGTTACCTGTTAAAGGAACAGTGTCTTTGTGGTAGGGCTTAGGTATAAGTGGGCAATCAATTAGCAGGATACATCACCATTTATTTTTAAAGTTCCAGTTTTATTTTATCTTTCTTCAATAGTGGTTTACAGCAGGACAGATTGAATACAACAAACTAATCTGGTAGCTTAATCTTCCATTTGGCACAGAAAATAATCACTTCTTGGCTCCTTAGATCACATTCACATAATGTCCTGGAGTTTACCTCCAGACCCAAGCAATCTGATTCCCTGAACTAACTGTTCAGCTTTTACACCCTGAAGGGGTCAGGTGACATTTAAACATCACCCTGTATTTTATTTTAAACAGCATTTCTTTATTTACAACATGTTTATTTTATTTAAAGTAGTAATACACCTTTAAAGTTATATAACAATATACATACAAGTTTACAAGTGATTTACACCCTTTTAAGCATTTTAACCTTTGTTTCTGGCATCAGGGAGCACCACCTCTTTTAACAGCTATATTTAATAATGCACAGAATGGCCAGCTCGGCTCTTAAGAGCATTGCTGAAACAAAGAGAGGCTTCAGTCGGAATTCAGGGACGCCAAAAGAAACAGCAAAACCCTTGTCTACAAAAACACCTAAAACAGCTCAAAACCCACCGCCTCCACCTCTCCATGGTATGTAGAGCTCATTCAGATGGTTTTAAACAAAAGGCACAATTGTAAAGGGAGCTAGAAGAAAGAATACCTTCTTGACGATCGCGATATTCGCACAGTAATTTTACTGGCCTCGCGATTGCCGTAGCAGGAACTCAGCTGCATATCTACTCAAAAAATAGCCGATTCTTTAGAGTTCTTGACAAAAGAGCCTAAGAGGGTAAAACTAAAGAACCAGATGGTTCTTTCCATATTCTCAGACTCTATAAAGTACAATATCTTTTACGAGGCATAATTATAGTATACTAGGGCATTGAAAGCAATGCCCTGAGACAAATGGTTTAACTTTCTTTAACCTTCACCCAAACAAGCTATATAAGAGCATATTTTAAGAAGGAGATCTGGGAACAGGAGAGAGAACCATGGTCCTCTAATATTTCACAACTTCACAAAGTTTAAACAAGCCCTCTTGAAAGTGCAACAAACTTAATTACTGGCTTAAACTGTTTGTCTACACAACAGGGATATTACAAAGGGCTGTTTCCTTCACAATAAAACCCTCAAAATAAACATTATACTGGCTTCCTCAGAGAGGGGGGAGGATCTCAGAAGCTGAAAACAATTCAGTACCTTTATTTCTAATAACAGGAGCATAACTCAAGCTCCAAGCACCCATATGAAACGGATAGAGCGGGAAATTCTGAGCATTAGAATATCACTTGCACTACCTATGCAAGCTTTTTTCCGACGGCTGATATTTCAGCCTATCCTTATATAATTCTTTGTAACTTCACAGCACCTTATTTCTTCTCCTCCTAAGCCATTGTCTACTGCTATAAACTATTTTTAAATCACCATATTCAGACAAAGTGCTTGTTTCTTTTCTAAGCGCTAACTTTTGTTTTGAAATTGCTGGGGGAAGAAAAATGTTGTAGGTGCCGTATTGGTCCTTTAAAACAGATCCAGAAACAAATGATTTGATACCTTTTATTGGACCAACATGGATGTTACAGAAAAGAACAAAGTGCTTTAGCTTTGAACCAACCAGGTCCTTCTTCAGAAGCTTTGTGGCAGTTTTTCAAATATCCCATATTATTAACACCAGATTATATAGAAAAAGCAGAAATAATTCTCATTGGTTTAACATATACATTTAAAACATAATAGAAGATTACGTCAGAGAAGCTAATTAACACCAGTATGCCTTTAACTGAGGAGCCTCAGAAGGGCAAAGGTTATCAAGAATTCTCTACAGCCAGAGAGTTCTTGTCACATAAATTTTAAAATGTCTCAGTATGCCAAGAAAGCATTCTAGTGATAAAAAACCTAGGAGTGGCATTCTCTCTAATACATGTAAGATGAGCTTACAACTTACATTCCAATTGTCCTGGTATATTAAAGGACAGATAATGAGAGACAAAATCCTGAAATTAGGTATAACTGCAAGTTGAAAGAAGCCTCAAATTAACCTACACATATAAACATGATGCATGAAAGTATCACTTGTAAGTGTAAGTGCAAAAAAAATATATACTTGTCAAGGACCCCAAGAAAACGAGACCATGAGCCTGATAAATGCAGATTTCAACACAGAGTCTGTGTATAACAAACATGCACAGAATCAGTCTAAGCAATCTAAATGAAACCCAAAGGAATTACACCTTTAATGAACCCCCAAGTAAATGAGATATAGTCTTAATATGAGCAGTTAAAAATGTGACAGTGTGAAATCCATCCACTGACAACTAATAGAAGGAAATAAATGCACACTATATGTGAAAACTAAGTGTTCTAGCCACATAACAACTGCCCCATGCCACGCCCCACCCACACATATGTGTGTACATACACCACACCACAACCCCCCACACACACACACACCTGCACACCCACACAACCACAACACACAACAAATATAGCAAACACATTCCACACACACCACACCACGCACAACAAACAAAACACACATACACACCATACCCACAACACAAAACACAACACACACAAAACACACACATACATACATACATACATACATCAGTATACACACACACACTTAAACGCACTCACCACAGTGTTAAGGTGAAAGTCAACAATGTAGATAACCATAAACTTACAAAATCAAAGGCCCGCTGAAGAACTAAACTGTTTATGTCCATCTTTAAAGTAAAGGTCTGTGTAAGTTTATAGAATAATGTGTCATGTACCCAACATCAATGTTCAATCCATCTGCCACCATATTGAGAAGTAAAATAAGTCTAATTTCATCTAATATACCCATTCTAAGCTTATTCATACTCCTTTGGAACTAGCAGTGACACTGGAGTGTTCCAAATCTTTACCATTAATTTTAATGAATGCAAGGTTTCTAAACTTAAGGCTCAACTAGTGACTTCCTTATTATAAGGATAAAAGGGACCTAACCTAGTAACCCTCCGTACTATTCCACCTGGATATTCTGCACAAAGAACTGCACCCATTATACATTTAATTCTACCATTATGGCAATTACTTGTCAACCAGAGCAACTTAACAAAAGTAGCACCACTGAACATATAATAGGGTCTGTGAGGCATTACAATACCTTTCCAGTCCCAGCCAACAGGACGCTCACACCAATACAGATCACAAAATAAAGGAAATATGTATATAATTCTGAGTCCCTAACCCTTCACAGAAGCACTCTGTGACAGTCTTAATTTAAAGTGCATTACAGCATATACAATATGAACCCACATAAAATGGATCTCGGCCTATCATGTGACACACGTCTACAAAATGAATTTGTTTTTAGCCCAGGCTTTGGAGGACAAGCTTTCTTAACTCGAAGTCTAGAAGGCCATCACAATGGATCTTGGTCTGGCCTTAGGGTCCCTTGGGTGGTGAATCATTAACGGTGTGCACGATAATCCCATGGTCTCTGTCAGCTGGTAGGTTTAAAATCTCTTCTAGGAAGCTTTCAACAAATTGTATCATGTTGTTGGTTTCAGTCCCCTGTGGCACCCCATGGAGATGCAAGTTATTTAAGCTATTGTGATTTTCTAAGTCTTTCAGTTGTTATAGGACCAGTTCCTGTAGTTAAGATCAAGGAGGGCTGTGTTGTGGAGATCCGACACACTCATGTATTCGGTCATCGTGTTCTCTAATTCTCCTGTTCTTTTACTAAATGGTTGGCGCTTGGCAGTCTTCTGTTGCCTTTGCTTCTAGCCAGTGTAGGGTAGTGCTGATCTGTTTTAAGGTGCTACAGAGGGTTTTGGAGGTTATTGTGCTGTCTTCCTCCACTCCATCGCTATGCTGTGGGTTGGTTAGCAGTCCTGGAGTTCCTCTTGTGGCGTGGCCTGCACCTGGTTGCTTGTTTTACTATTTGGTTGTTTATTGAGGGCCCCCTTTGTTCCGCTGCTTGGTAGGCATGGTGAATTTTGTAATTTGTCGATTTTGCAACAGGATGGTAAATTTGAAGTGTAGAAGCTGCTGGATTTATTAGTAGGCGAGATGGAGCTCTGCCATTAGCTGGTAACCAGAACCGAAGTCACCACTAACAAAATGTTTGTTGCGATGCACACACTACGAACATAAAAATGGCAAAAAAAAAAAAAGTTTACAGCTAAGAAGTATAACAAAAGACCTGCAGCAATAGACCTCAGAGCATATTTAATTTCTAAATGTTCAGACTGTTTAAACTACTTGTATAGTTTAATCTTAGGTTGCCAGAAGATTTAGAACATATAGTTTTTTAGGACGGTATAAACATCCACAGCACAGCAAGGGTTAAAATTGCCCCTGAGGGGTTAGTGGTGCAGTATCTTTCTACTTCCCATGTTGCTGGCCATGCCCCCATGCTACAACATTTTATGACATATAAGGAGCACATGGACACAGTTTTCTGCTGTTTAAGTAGCCATTTTATAAAACCAGAGCCAGGTTACAACTAAAACAAATGCCAAAAGGACTGTACTCACTTGCAAACATGAAAATCAGCAGCACAGAATGTCAGCTTGCATTTAAAAGTTTTTGCTAAATAACAGTGCTGTGTTTTAGTATGACTGCAACAACCATCGGGCGCTTCAAGTACTAACTCCTTCCTCAGGGGGCGGCTGTTTGGAGACATGTCAAGATTTAAATACAGACATTAATTAATTACTAAATGTAATACAGCTTGTGACACCCAATTAAGCAATCCATCAATACATTTTTAAATCACCTTAGTGAAACATATACTAGCAAAAGTCTATATTCTAAGCCGCTGTTCTTTAAAAGCTTATGCTTAAGAGCCCTGACATCGTTGTGACTACTTTGAGAAAATGTAATGTTTAGAACAAGTGGACTTAATGTTTTAATATTGTTTCTGTATTTCTCATTCTTCTTTATTACTAAGGACATTTGCATGTAAACAGGATCACTGCCTTATCTGTTCTGGCTGCTTGTCTACATATGACATCACAGTTCTGTTTATGACATCACAGTCTGTTGCTGTGAGGATAATTATGATGCCATAAATGGGGATTATTTATTTTATTTATTTAAAAGTTGGTAACCGAGAAAAGCACCATGACCAGAAGCTTGTTTTCAGGTGCAACCAGGATTATGATGTCATATGTAGGATAGCAGAAAGAGCAGATAAAGTCCAAGGGACAGTAAGCCTCTTTATGCAGCTGTCCTCAGTAATAAAAGAAAAAGGTAAATAATTATAGAAAATACATGAAATATAAACTGAATTGTCTAAACTTCAAATTTTTGCAGTTTTTCTAATGGTGTCAGGGCTCTTTAATAGTATAAAAAATTGTTGTTAGTTGAACCCTGGTTCCAATTTTACCAAATGGCCACTTAAGCGGCAGAAAACTGTGTTTGCAGATCATACTCTGTAGACTTGAATGGAGTGCTTCCCACAGTCTACTTGTACCCACATCATAAAACATCAGAGCAGGAGGGCATGGCCTGGAAAGGGACTGTGCTGCTAGCCCGTGGTGGCAATTTATGATCCCTTCCCTTTCTTTGGTGGTATGAACAAAAATCTGCTTTTACCATAAAGGATCTCCCATGGTGGTAAGGAAGCTTCATCTCATTTATTTTCATTTTGAAAAATAGCAGGAAAGGTTTCTTTAATGCTGCTAAAATGAAGTATGTGATTTTACCCCTAACAGCCAGCGATCAACTAGCATCTCCTTCCTGGAATTCTTACTCTCCTGGATGATAACCTGGGTGAGTACCTGTAGATCTTTTCAAATATCTGTGAGTATGGATCAATAGCAGATTTTCTTTCACTACTGTTTTGAAAACTTGGGTAAGAAGCTACAACCAAAGCTGGGCTTCTATTATAGAAATAAATTCAATTTTCCTATGGATGCCTGCAAAACCCTGTTTAGAACCACCTTCCTACCCTTGCTGGATTACAGGGACCTGTGTATATGGGTGCTGTGACTGGTCATCTTACCAAATTAGATGCCCTTTTTCATTGGGTGTTGAGATTCATTGCTGGGATGACTGCAAACATCCACCACTACAGCCTGTATGCATCTGATGGCTGGCCTTCCCTCACTAGTAGAGGACTGAAAACCTCTATTTCTAACCCCAGGAATTTTTCAGCATGCTTAACTCTTATAGTCAGCCTCCTGTGTTGAACTGCCCTGGAGAAAATGGAACTTATGCAAATGATGGAACACTCATTGGCTCATGCCATCATTCAAACTGTTGCCCTTACCAACTGCTCCATTCTATAATGCTCAGATTTCATTCTCTGCCTGCCTAGTCAAGATGCCTCAGAGAACTCTCCTCAGAAGTCACTCAATTTTGTTGTTTTTCTGTGAAAAACAAGTAAATGTTTTATTTACATTTCATCTGCTGCCTTTACTTTCTTTTGTATAGTTTAGCACTAATTTAGTTTGTTATTTTACTTAGTCTTAGCAGTTCCTCTTCGGTTGTAACAAACCATTGGGGAACCGTCATTTATTTCAAATTATTTAGTCAGTTATTTTACTTTTATACTTTACTCAGATCTGTTCCGTCATTTTCTAAGACATTCCTTACTTTTATAGTGTTTTACCCCATTGTAGAACCGACTCGTGAAGCCTTAGGTGGTTTAGGAACCGCATTGGTGTATTGCCACTTATTTCGGTTCAGGATCCGAGTTAAAACTCTCTGTAGTGTTTTTTTTGACTATGTCAGAAAAGCAAAAAAGAAAACAGGCCCCACTAGTTTTAAAAATTGTACTAAATGTGGTGAGGTATTTGCAAAGCTGACAAACATGACTTATGTCTGGTCTGTTTGGTGAACCTCATTTCACTTCTGACTGTGACATTTGTAAAACCTTCCTCCCAAAACCATTGAAAAAGGTTGGAAAGCTACAGGAAATGGATGGCTTCTCCTATGGTTCCGGGAATCAGGGTTCTGACCAACCTAGTCCCCTTCATCTGCAAAAAGATAAAACTAAGGAAAATGAACTGTCTTCTGCTAAAAGGAGAGCCATCAAAATCTAAACAGACCAGAGAACTGGCTGATGAACCAGTTCCAGCGAAGAAAAACATAACTTAAAGCACACAGAACCCCCAGCTGAAAAGCAAAGGAGACTTCTGTTTCAAAACATCTGTACCTTCTGCTGTGGCAATTGCCCAAACCCTACAAGTCCTGCAAGTGTTGCAGACAGCGACTAATCTGGGCTTCATACCAGTACCGGCTTTGGTTCCTAGCTGACAATTGTCATGGTTGCAGATTCAGTTCCGCTAATGCAGGATCCATCCTATGAACTTTATAATGAAGAGGATGAAGGGAGCTCGCTGAGCCTGGGGTTTCCCAGACCATGAATTTGATACTCTTCCTCAGTTGCCTGAGGATTATTCTTCTCATTTCACATTTGTTAAACAAATAGTGGAGGCACTGGGTATCACTACCAATGAATTGGTAGAAGATGAGGAGGAGGTGGATTTCTTGGAAATTATGGCGATGGATCTGACACTCACCAAAAGGCTGCTATTGCCAATCAATAGCCTGGATGTCAAGAAGAGCTTTGAGCTACTATATTGACCATATAAAGGTCCAGACAGGACAGACAACAGCTGTTCCTGACTTATGGGGATGTGGGAAAGGTAAACCAGCCTCAAAAGGACTATGGATAGTGCAGTGTATCCAGTTCTGTTACAGTAAGGCTAGTAAGGAGCCTCCAGTAGGCCTGAGGCCCATTCCACAAGAGGTACAACTGCTACAATTGCAGCAGCTAGAGACATTCCCATTGGAAATCTGTAACACAGCTACACGAGAGAACAGGTATGTACTTTTACAAAGCACTACTGCTTGGATACTCAATCCAGAAGTGATGCCTGGTTTGGCACAGCAGTGCTGCAGAGCTTATTTCCCAAGTAGGTTCTTTACCCTTCTCCAAAGGTACTGCTTCGTAGTCTGCAAGAGTTAATCATATTGAAGAATTCCTAGGGTTAGAAGAAAAGAACTCACCTTAGTAATCTTGTTTCTTCTATAGTATTCTTCAATATGCTTAACTCTCCTCCCTAGCTCCTTATAGAACTAGGGGCCCTGTGCAACAGCTGGAGTTCTGTTTTAAAAAGGGGTTTACAGCCTAGTGGTGTTATAAGTGTTGAACCCAGATGGGTGTTGTTTTTCTTCCTTCTCTTTTGGTTCTGACTGTTTAAGGGACATGTCATGGGGATTTTGTCATTTAGAAATTTTAGTATTATTAGGATAGCTTAGTTATGGGTCTTTTACCACAGGCTTCAATGAATCTGAGCATTATAGAATGCAGCAGTTGGTAATGGCAGCAGTTTGAATGGTGGCACGAGCCAATGAGCGTTCCATCATTTGCATAAGTTCCATTTCTCTGGGGCAGTTCGACACAGGAAGCTGACTGCAAGAGTTAAGCATATTGAGGAATACCTTGGAAGAAACAAGATTACTAAGGTGAGTAAGTTTTATGGCTGTGGAGCCTACTGCCATTTTGCAATCTGTAGCCTGAAAATGGCCGATCGTGGTATCGCTTCAATGAACTTTGAAGTATCCTTCCAAAAGTCCAACAGAGCTGGGAGCACTCCACCACAGTCAGCTGCTATGGAGTAATAGACACACTATTTCAGCTGTTACTTCTGCATTCTGGTACAAGAACTGCGCATGTGTGCCTCGCCAAGATGTGCAGTTTGGTTGGCGCCACTATCTTGGGAATGGTAGAATGCCATTCACCAGAACTATGCATGCATGAATGCTGTGCATGCACAGTTGTGTCACCACAACCATCTTGCTGATGGCACCCTCTCACTCCCTCCCACTGCTGCTGTCTTCCCACTACCTCTGTTCTGTCCCAGCCCCAGCAGCAAATAAAACCCTCCCGCTCCTCCCATTGCTGCTGTCTTCCCGCTCCCCAATTCCCCATCCCGCATTGACATCGGGTGCCCAATCACCATGTTGGCATCATATACCCCAACTCATATGGCACACTGGGAGCCCACCCCAGTGTGCCCAAATGTATGTGTTTTGTTCCCTGTAAATAAAGAAAACCATCCCACAGTGTCTTTTTTTACCTGTAAAAGAAAATGGTCCCATCATTGCCCCAGTCCTCCTCCCTTCCCTATCCCCACCCTCCCACAGAGCACCCACCTTCCCGCACCCATCTCTTACCCATATACTTCTCCGAGGTCGACACTGTCATTTTCTCTGGACCGACACATCTGCACTTTCAAAGCTGAACCGCAAACTGAAGAATCAAAGGTAAACATGGTATAATGGCAGTCAATGGGATTTTCAACTTATGTTGATATGTCAGTCATTTTTAGAAATTTTGGCCCTAAATTTTCAACATGAGTTCTTGGAACCCCATCTCATAAGTACTATTACTGTCATTCGTTACTTAGCCGAAAGTGATTTCACAGTCGCTGCGCTGAATCACCTTTTGGGATTGATTAACGAAATGACAATGCCCTATTCATGAGGTGGGGTCCCAAAAGGCTATGTTGCAAATTTGGTGAAAAAATTCCAAAACAATGACTGCATTAAGGTAAGCGCATTGTACAGTTTCTACGCATTCCTAACTTCACCAATGCTTAGTATTTTCTCTCCAGATTTTCAACATTGCCATTTTTACATACCTCCTTACTAACAGCGCAGCTGTCATATTTCACATCCTGCCCAAAATGTGTTTTCGCACCTGTGGCACACAAAGGCTGCCGCTTATAAATCACCTTTCAGGACAAGTGGAATGAAATGACAATGGCACTCTTAATGAGGTGGGTTCCCAAAAGGCCATGTTGAAAATTTGGTGAAACAGCTCCAAAATGGCTGTTACACCTGGTCATTCAAAATTTTCTATGCATGCATGTAGTGTAACTTTGGTCATTTGGCAGTTCGCCACAGCTGTATCGCTCTGGCTAGAGTTTGTTTCTTATGGTCCTACAAGTCTGTCAGACATGGTGTACTGCAATACATCTCTGACTTTTCTGCAGAGCCTCCAGTTTTATAATCTGAGAGTATGTAATTATATTTTATTTGAAACTCTCAGATTTGCATCTAAATATGTCTTAATGGCCTTTAGCTGACTTGCCCCACATTCTGGAATGAACTTCAGGCCTCCCTAAAATTAAATTTGTTGGTGAACCTTCATACTTTCAAACTACTGTTTGATACCAATTGCACTGATAATTGTATGTCTCTTGGTCCCCATTGCTTTCGTGTGATTTTTGCTGCTGTTACTTACAGCGGATGTATCTGTAATAATTTTATTGTCTTACTTTACCATGTCTTGTATTATACTTAACTACTTTTACTACTGTATATCATTATTTCATATACTAGTGTATAGACTTTTGTAAACTTTTGACATGCATCCTTCAGATTCACTGCATTTTTCTGTACTGTTATTGTCCTAATCAGGACCTCCTTGCAAATGAGCAATGCTCATCAGAGCTTTTCCTGGTAAAACAAATGAAGTAAGAGATTCTTGAATAGGTTATATCATTTGCTTTCATGCATTGCAAACAAACATCAACATAGCATGAACTATGAGTTAAAAAGAGCACATTAGATAACATTACACAGACTATCACATTATTCTACAATGCTTTTATACAGTACTTAGATAGAAACCATCTACAGTATGGTACCCCATCTCCATTGGAACAGTACACAAATACCATACATAAAATAATACTTCTTAGGTAGAAGTTGTCCTAGAATACAGTAAATGGGGTAAAGGACTAAGTTAAGCAAATAGCTGACCAAAGCTACTGTTAGGCTGTTTCATTGTGAATATACACTGCTATACCTTGCACCTTAACCTGTATGTAAACTCATAAATGGGCCCTATATAGTCTCATATCTGGGAAGATTGTCTGCCACCACATTGGATAGCCGCTTAAACTCAGCTAGTCAGGCCACTGCTGTAAGCCAGTCAGAAAACAGTGGAGGGGAGTCTGATATCTATTTAAGAAGGGCCTGCCTTTTGTCTCCAGGGCAGCTGGTATAAACCAACTTTGCTTGCCTAATGCTAGCTGATGTCTAGGGAGGGAACCCTCTAATATCCAGAAACAAGGGTCCTTGGGAATTGGGTGGCCCACCACCTTACTGAAAACTACATATTTGTTCCTGGTAGCCCTGGAGAATGGGGCACAACCATAAGATATGTGTGAGAGTGCCCACCTCTGAGTGACAATGCCAACATTCATCCGTAAGGAGGAGGACAATTTTCTTCAGAACATCCGAGTCCAATACCATCTATACAGGGTTTTTTTCTGGATCAGCTGGTATCTGAGGTCTCTGAAGTTGGAGTGGGCTCTTTTAACAGTATACTCCCATTCCTCTTGTGACTGAGCTATCAACAACTCTGACTCCACTTGGCTTTTTGCTTGTTTAGTGAGGTTGCATGTTAGCATCTTAGCTGATTCCTCTTAGGCAAGATGGCCCACATCCAAGAGTCCATCAAGTGATTCAAAAGACAGCTCCCCATTCGATGAGGGTAGCGCCTTTGTTTGGGTAAGCAGCTCGATTTTCAGGTAACACCAAAATTTGCTGCAGGGAATCCCCAGCAGTCCCTCAACCATTGAAATGATTCTGTATGGGTAGTGCTAGGAAACCATCGATGTTCCACCTGCCAGATTCCCTTAATTTCTATGAGCTCTAGGCTATTGGTTTGCCTCACACAATCTTAGATTAAGCCATAGGTGTTCCCATTTATCTAGGTTGCTGAGGTCTGTACCAAACTACTTCAGCAGCGTATTCCATGTTTGGGTGGCTTCAAACCCAAGGAATCCCTCAGTATGCTTAACTGATGCATTCAGCTTCCTGTGTTGAACTGCCTTGGAGGATTGGAATGTATGTAAATGATGTGCTACAATTCAAACTGCTGCCCCAGGTGCTGCTGCATTCTGAAACGTTCAGATTCATTTCTCTGCATGCCTAGTAAAGATGCCCTCAGAGAGCTCTCCTCAGCATCTGTATGAGTTTATTTTCCATAATTTTAAACTCCTAGTCCTTTAAATCATGTACAGTGCCCTATTTGCTAGTTTTCAGGTTAGTTAGCTTACTTTTTGTTCTATTTTCTGATTTTTATTGGTTCTTCAGTGGTTCCAGGTAACCGAGGGTGAACGTCCCTCAGCGGTGTTTACCACGTTTTTTACTTTTAAACTTTTAAGTGTTCTGGTTTTATTGCAGTTCCTCATTTTCTAGGAACCGAGCACTTTTGTTGTTCCCTGTCTTTATTCCTCTGAGGGAACCAAGTATTTTCTTCTTTCTGCTTACTGTTTGCAGTTTTGGGAACCAACTGCAATCTGTGTTTTTCTCCTTTGGGCTTTGTATCCAATCTTTTCTGACACAGCATGTCAGAGACTCCCAAAAGAAAACAGGACACACTGGTTTTAAAACTGCAGTAAGTGTGGGCAGATCTTTGTCAACTCAGACAGGCATGATCCTTGGTGTGCCTTGGTCCTAGTCACATTTTGTTAACTGTGAAATTTGTAAAACCTTTTGCTCCAAGACACTAGAAAAGAGAGCAAAAGGCTTGAAGAGATGATTTCCTACTACTTCTCCCACTCCAAAGCCTATGGAAGAGGCTGCTTCATCCCATGTTAAAAAGGATAAACCTAAGGAGTTTGAGGATCCCAAGTCCACCTAAAAGGGTGAGGCTTTGAAATCTAAGAGACCTATAGAACCAGCTGTGGGACCGGTTCCCGAAAGACAACAGAAGGAGAATATGTCCCTGCACCTTCTGCTGAAAAAGCAAAGGAGCTCTCATTGGACAGAACAGCCATGCCCTCTGTGGAGGACATTGCCAGAGCTTCTGCAGGCTTTGCAGGCCCTCCAGGCTGCCGGTTCCGTGGGCCCCCCCTCATTCCACAGGTTCCTCCTTCAGCCCCCTAGCCAGGAACCAGTGTTTCTCTATGAAGAACTGGAGTAGGAGGAGGAAGAGCCAGGATGGAGAACCCATTGAACTCAAAGTCTTTCCAGAGCAGGACTTTGGCTCCCCACCATGGGGACCAGATGACTACTGTCTCACTATGTCTCTGTGATACAGATGATGGATACCTTCACCCTTACCACACAAGACACTGTGGAGGAAGAGGAGGAAGCTAAGTTCCTAGATATGATGAGGCTAGCCCCCACAAAATGACTTTTCCTGCCTATCCACAAGTCTCTCAAAAGGCTGCCCTTGAGATCCTACAACCCCCACTTTTAATCCCAGGAATTCTTCAATTTTCTTAACTCTGGCAGTCAGCCTCCAGTGTTGAATTGCCAGGAGAATGGAACATATGCAAATGATGGAACACTCATTGCACTCATTGGCTCGTGCCACCATTTAAACTGCTGCCTTTACCAACTGCTGCATTCTATAATGCAACATTTTAATTTTATTCATTTGCTGCCTTTACTTTCTATTTTATTAGTTAGCACTAGGACTAGGTTATTTTGGTAGTTTTAGAGTTGTTTCTTGGTTCCTCCTCAGTTGTAAAAAATGTTGAGGAACTGGCATTCCGTACATTTTTACTTAAATTTACTTATTCTTTATATTTGTTTTCTACTGTTTTTGGTTGTCTGAACCATTATTTTATGGTTCTGTCTTACCACGGTTTTGGTTTTCCTTAAGAAAATTAATCGCTACAAACCGAAGGTTACAGTGGCTTCCTTAAAAAAACTCCACTTGACAGCAGTTTATTTGTGGGTAGATTTCACCTTGGTGGGTAGAGCATGTCAGAAAACCCAAAAGAAAATGGACCCTACAAGTTTTAAGAACTGCACACAGTGTGGTGAATTATTTGCTAAGCAAGTAAACATGATTTGTGTTTGGTCTGCCTTGAGGACAACATTTTCTGCAGATCTGTGTGATTTGCAAGACTTTTCCACCTAAAACTGTGGAGAAAAGACTTTAGAGATACAAAAAGAAAATGCCATCAAATACAGTTCCAGAGGACCGGGCTCTGACCAGTCTACTCCTCCAAAACACTGATAAAAATATCAAGGAACCATCTACTCCTAAGCAAGGAGAACCTTCTAAACCAAAAAGAACCAGTGAACTGGCTGACAAACTGGAACCGCAAAAGAAGCAGAAAACTGAACACACAGAACCCCTTCTGGAAATGCAAAAGGGACTTCTGTGGTAAATCCAGCAGTGCCTACAACTGAGGCTATAATCCAAGTTTTGCAAAAAGCAGCTAACCAGCGATTAGTATCCATAAATTCTCCAGTTCAAGTCACGGTTCTGCAACTGATGGCACTGGTTCCAGTTCCAGATCCTGTTACGTAAACAACCTCAGATAGTAGAGTAAAAATAATAATACTAATAATACAGCTTCTTATGTCTTTGGAGTCTGCCAAGAAACATTTGTAAACAAGCAAGAGTACTAATAAATGTTTATTAGACTACTTACGCCAAGCACGTGACAAAGAAAATCACAAGGGAGATGGGGTTTCACCACTCTCCTGAAGAATGTACATAATCTCCAGTATTTGTAGATCTTAGGTTCTCTAACATCTTGTTCTCTCTCCTGTGGAACTGGGTTGCAGAAGGCTAAATACTACAGATAACAGCATAGCAACAGAGATTACCTCATAGTTACAGATATGAGAAACAATATATTGGTCCTAAGTCGCTCTCCATTGAGGATGACTTAGGAGACAAATTACTAATGAGTATCATAAGAGACAAATAATATGCTTCCACTTGCATTATAGTTGGACAAAAGAAATGCTAACGGGTTCAAACTACACGTGGCATTTCTTGCTTATGTATAATATAAGACATAACGAAGGATTTCTCTCAATGAGACAAAGAGAAGTGCTGACAGGCCTCTATTACATGTGGCATATCTACCTGAGTGTAAACACACACTATATATAATTATATGAGAATATAAGTATACATAATCACTGATGATCCTTCAGAGTCATCTTATCAGTGATTAGGTAGATTATATATGGAATATATGTAAAAGACAAACATAATGCATTATAGTGAGGTATAATAATCATGCATGATGTAGTCCTATGACAGGAAGTAAACACTGGCATATATGAGCAGCAAAGCACATTCCTGGCACTCATGTTTATATGATGGATGCCTAAATCTATATATTAGTGCAAAATAGCAGTATCACAGTGTAATAGACCAGGAATACAGTGTGAGGTGTATGTGGGATGATAAGGGGCATAACCCAGGCATAACAATCCTACCTCACAGCTTCAATATGAAGATTATGAGGAGTATGCAGAGGGAGAGCGCATTGAACCAGAGGGTCCCTGACCAGGAATTTGATTCTCCTCCCAGGCTTCCCAAGATTTCTCATTGCATTACACATTTGTAAAACAGATCGTAGATACTTCGGATTTCACTACCGCTGAGTCAGTAGAGGAAGAGGTGGAGTATATGGAACTGATGGGATCTACTCCACCAAAAAACTCCTATTACCCATCAACAAATTCCATAAGAAACACATCCTCAAGCTACTGGAAACTCCAAATTGTATTCCACCATTGGACAAGAGAGACAATAGAAAATATCAGTTGGAAAGGTCCGTAGAAATTTTATTCTCACACCAGGTCATGAAGGGTGGTTCAGACTGCAGCCTGTGACAGGGCTAAAGTACCTCTGGCTTCCCACCCTCCTGATAAGGACTCTTGAAAATAAACAGCATGGCCAAGAAAGGCTACCTATCAGCCTCTCTGTCCGTCAGGCAAGCTAACTATCTTGCTTATTCAGCCCAGTACCAGAAGTCCCTGTGGCAGTCTGTCATGGCCATGGTGGACAAAGCCCCAGCTGGCTTGGCAGCTGACCTGACAGAGACAGCCAGGTGTGGTTTAGAGGCTTCAAAATACCAATTCCAGATGGCAGCAGATGCTAATGACACTGCAGCCAGATGGATGGCTCTCACGGTAGTACTAAGAGAGTTTGCTTGGCTGAGAGCTACTAATTTGTTTCAGGACACACAAAGGCCATGGATTTTCCTGTGAGAATAATTCTCTTTGGGTAAAGACAGAGGCATACATGAAAAAGTGGATGAGTATAAGGCCACCTACAAAAGTAACTCAGCTAAGGAGAAACCTTCAACCTCCTATAGGCCTTATAGAAGGGGGGTAGAGGTAGGTCTACTTATGGCAGATCTTTCTTTCAGGCCCAAGCTTCACAGCAGTATCAATAGTATCCACAACAGACAGGATTCTTCATGTAGGGGCAGAAGAGGATCTAGGCGGGGAGCCAAGCTAATCAGGCTCAAACCCAGCCTAAACAGAACCCCTGACATGGTTGCCATGGTTGCCTCCCCAGTACTAGTAGGGGCAGGCTGGCTCACTACTTTCAGACTGGGAAAAACATCACCACAGACAAGTGGGTCCTGGAAGTAGTGAGTCTGGGCTTGTCCTCAGTTTCAAGTCCTTCTCAAAGCTAAGGACAAGAATTTTCAAGCCAGCTTCCATTTCAGAAAGGAATCTGTTAGAGGCAGATCGTGCAAACCTATTGCTGTTAAAGGCAATAGAATCAGTTCCATGCAACAAAAAGGGAAAATTATTTTACTCAAGGTACTTCTTGACCCAGAAGAAAAATGGGGAGTGGTGGCATATCCTAGACCTATTGCTGAACAAACACTTGTCAAAGTCAAAGTTCAGAATGGTAACTCTGGCAATGATTCTGCCAATACTCCGGGAGGAGATTGGTTGGCATCTCTGGATTTGAAAGATCGTACTTTCACATTCCCATAAGAGAATCACACAGAATGTACCTCAGGTTCAGACTCCTTCAGGTCACTACTAGTTCTCAGCACTACCTTCTGGTCTCACATCACCACCAAGAGCATTCTCAAAGTGTCTGGCAGTGGTGATGGCATACCTAAGGAGGCAGAGAATCACTGTGTTTCCTTACCTAGATGACTGGTTGGTGGTGGGAAAATCACCACAGCAGGTAAGGATTCCCTAATGTTACATCAGGACCTCCTGGAATCCCTGGGATTCCTAGTCAACCTGAAAAGTCTGTCCTGCAACCAGTGCAGGTACTAAATTTCATAGGAGCAGAGTTGGACACCCTAAGGGAAGAGCATTCCTACCTCAGGAAAACATGAGCATCATTCTGCAGATTGCTGTATCCTTCAAGTTCAATAAGCCAAGGTCAGCAAGGCATTTCTTGCAGCATCTGGGTAACATGACTGTGGCAACAGGCACAGTCATAGGTTCAAGATTTCAGATGCGAGACATCCAATTCCATCTCAGGGCACATTGGTTGGTTTCAAGAAGGGACCCTCTTTCAAAATCGATTCCAGTAACAAAAACATTGTTACATGCCCTTCAGTGGTGGCAGGTCAGGGACATAGAAATATAGAAACATAGACTTTGACGGCAGATAAGGACCACTTGGCCCACCCAGTCTGCCCATTTTCCTACCTACTGGATAAGCTGCAGATTCTAGTTAACCAACAGCCTACTTCCTGCAACTCCCACTATAATTGCCTTATATCTGTCCCATGCATGTTTGAATTCCCCACTGTTTTAGACCCAACGACCTCCCCAGGAAGGTGGTTCCATGTACCTGCCACTCTCTTCATGAAAAAATTTCCTCACATTACCCCTGAGCTGTCCCCTCTATCTTTAAATTGTGCCCCTTGTTCTTACTCATCTCTTTTCTGAAAGATGCTACTCTCCCGGACTTTGTTGATTCCTTGAGGTACTTGAAAGTTTCTATTGTGTCCCCGTCCGCCTTTCATCAAGGGTATATATATTAGCTCTCTCAGTCTCTCTCTTCATATGGTTTCTGATGCAGACCCTGTACCATTTTAGTTGCCCTCCTCTTGACTGCTTCCATCCTGTCTATGTCCTTGTGTAGATGAGGTCTCCAAAACTGCACACAGTACTCCAGATGGGGTCTCACCAACTGTCTGTACAGAGGGATAACCACTTCCTTTTCCTACTTGTGATGCCCCTTCCTGTGCATCCCAGTATCCCCTGGCTCTCCTTACTGACTTCTCACATTGCTTACCCACCTTTAGGTAATCTGATATGACTATCCCCAGGTCCCTTTCCATTTTGTTGTTGTTAGTACCTCTCCTGCTATTGTGTACTCTTCTCCTGGGTTTTTGTTTCCCAGGTGCATTACTTGCACTTCTTTGCATTGAATCTAAGTTGCCATATGTCTGACCATTCCTCCAACCTTGCCAAGTCCCTTCTCATCTTTTCTACCCCTCTTGTGTATCAACTCTGTTACAGATCTTTGTGTCATCTGCAAAGAGGCATACCTTTCCCTCAGACCCTCTGCAGTGTTACCTATAAAGATGTTAAGGGACAGCCTCAGAGAAGGGTTTCTTTTCAACAGGCATCTCCATCCATAGTCCTTAGAACAGATGCTTCCCTCCTCAGCTGCGGAGGAGCCACACATGGAGGATCACACCATACATGGAACCTGGTCAAGTGTAGAGTATCTCCAGCACATAAATCTGCTGGAACTCAAAGCTATGTTCCTAGCCCTGCAAACCTTTGCAACCCTGGTACAAGGCAAGGTGGTACAGGTCAGAACAGTCAATACCACTGCAATGTATTACATAAACAAGCAGGAGGAAAAGATCCAGCCCTGTGTGTACAGAGGCAATGAAGGTATTGAATCTGGTCTACTCACTTCAAGCTTCACTGGTAGCTATCCATCTGCTTGGCAAGGACAATACCCTGGAGGATGCCCTAAGCTGAATGAATCAGGACCACCATGAATAGTCTCTGAACAGACAAGTACTGGACATGGTTTTCAGAAGATGGGGCACACAAGAGGTAGGCCCTTTGCTTCCCATGTTAATCACCAGTTATCACAGTGTTGTTACAGACCACCAGCAATGGGCACATTACCTTTGGATGCCCTGGTGCTGGACTGGTCAGGAAGGAAGTTGTATGCATTCCCACCCTTCCCATTGTTGCTCAGAGCCCTGATAAAGCTCAGGTCCCAGGCAGACACAATGATTTTCATAGCTCAAGAATGGGCTGGACAGCCTTGGTACTCACTCCTGCTCTCCCGTCACTGGTTCCACTGATACACCTCCTCGGAGGCACAATGTCCTAACCTCCTCACAAGGGGGATCCTGTATCCGAACTTAAGGTCCCTTTCAAAATCTGGTTCTTGAAGACTTGAGTATGCAGACTTGCATCTCTCAGAAAGTGTCTTTATGTCCTGAAAGGATCTAGGAAACCCTCAACCAAGAGGACCTATGCTTCCAAATGGAAGAGATTTTCTATATAGTGCTCTAGCAATAATGTGGTGCCTTCTCAGGCAGGGTTACCAACCTTGTTGGATTACCTTATACATTTACATTCCTTGGGCTTACAGCCTACTACTCTCAAGGTCCATCTGGCCTCAGTATCAGTTTACATTTCAGCAGGAAAGGGTGTCTCTATGACATCTAACCCTATTTTCAGAACATTTTCAAGGGCTTAGCCTGCCTGCATTCCCTCACAAGGAGCCGGTGCCAGCATGGGACCTTAATGTTTGCATTGCCAGCTTATGGAACCCCCATTTGAGCCTATGACTTCATCATATCTCAAATATATCACATGGAAAACAGTTTTCCTGGTAGCCATCACTTCTGCCAGAAGGAGTAGTGATTGCCAGGCCCTGTGCATAGAGCAGAATTACATCTGTTTTCACAGAGACAAGGTGGTGCTTAGGACTAACAGGAAGTTCCTTCCAAAGGTAGCCTCTGACTTCCATTTGAATCATTCAGTTACTCTGCCAGTCTTTATCACTGACCACTCTAGTTCAGGTAAACGCAGACAACATAGCTTGGATGTCAAGAGAGCATTAAGCTACTATATTACCCATACCAAGTGTGGTGAGATAAGGCCATACCTCATTGTTCTAATCATGTTTCATGTTATTTTATGTGAGAAATTCATCAGAGATGCCCATGGAGGCCCAGTGTAACTCTGTAAGGATCATGGGTACAAAGAAAGCCATGGGCCCCTAAAAATGATGTAATCTCTTGTTACTGGGCAGAGAAACTGTTAGCTTCTAGCCAGGGACTAGAGCTTGATTAGACCATTTAAAAGGAAACAGAAGGGGATAATTAAGCAGGGCTGGAAGGCCAGGAATCCATTTGTGTCTGAATAACCCACAGCATCTAAAGGAGCCAGAATGTCTGGGGACCTTTTGTCTTGAGAGGACTTCTCTGAAGTAATCTAATTACAACTAAATGGACTAGCATTTGGGAAATTGCTGTGCTCAGTTTAGCTTGATTGCAGTCATGGGGGAGGGGGCTGGATCTGCCCGTGGAATTTAGGCTCAAATTGGTTTGCCTTTAAGCCCTGTGTTACCTGCAGAGATGAACATTTGTTTATTTTTTTTGTAATACAATATTAAAAGCTATTTGGTTGCATAGCTATGGAGATGGAATGTTGGCCAATCGAAGGGCAAGCCACTGTCCACTGGACCTGCCCTTTGAGAACCCCATAAAACAGGAGTGCAAGACTTGATCAGTGCTTTTGTTTTTGTGATTTTACCTTGACTTTGGTGAAAGAACATTACGCTTTGGGACCCTGTCTGCTTAGAAAGAGCAGAGACAATTTATTTTTCAAGACATTCTCCTGGACCACAAGAGCCAAGACTTCAGCTATCACTTTAAGAACACTTTGCACTTCAAATTCAGCAACTAAGGACCTGAGGTAGAACTTTCAAACTAGAATTTTCTATGTCTAGTTTTTTTTGTATACTTCCATTTTATTTTCCATATCCTGAAACCAATGTCTAAATTTTTAATTTTACGTTATTTACTGCATTTATTAATTAATTAGTAAAGCCTTTGGCTTATTTTAAGATAATTCTGCCAGTGTCTTTTGGGTGCATTGCTTGGGAAGGGTTGTTCAAACTATACAATGCCTGTGTGACTGCTTTAAAGGCAAACACTACTAAAGTGAAGTACCACAAGGGACTCTGTGGATGAAAAGGAGGGAGGAAATAGGAAAGGTCTGAAGAAGAAGTCTGTGGGTGTTTGAACCGTCTCCGGTTTTCTGGGGAAAGACACATATAGTGTGTATAGCCCCTGCCCCGAAGGCCTATACATGCCTGTGGCTTTCTGGTTCATTGTGCAGTGGCCAAGAGGGTTCTCTCCCAGGAACACAGACTTGAGACTGTATATGTACCCCTCGCATGGAGAGAGGGCTCCTCGGGATTCTCTGGCATATGTTCAGTTGTGAAACAGCGAGCATGCTAAAAGGACAGCGGATAGGTATCCCTGACCCTGATTACAAGGAAATCACTGTAGCCAGGGAATTCCAGCCACACAGGAGTGGGCTTGTATCACCTGACCAAGAACAACAGGCAAGACAGACAACAGCTGTTCCTGACCTATGGGGATGTGGAAAAGGAAAACCAGCATCAAAAACACCCTTTTAAATTGGATAGTGCAATGTATCCAGTTCTGTTACACAACAGCTGGTAAGGAACTCCCAGTAAGTCTGAGGCACATTCCATTAAGGGTACAGCTGCTACAATAGCAGCCACCTGAGATATTCCCTGCTATAAATCTGTAAAAGCAACTACATGGAGAACAGTACATATTTTTACAAAGCACTACTGCCTGGATACTCAATCCAGAAGTGATGCCAGGTTTGCACAGCAGTGCTGCAGAGCTTGTTTTCTAAATAAGGTTCTGTGCCCACCTCCAAAGGTACTGCTTTGTAGTCTGTAAGAGTTAAGAATATTGAAGAATTCCTGGGATCAGAAGAAAAAAATTACTCACCTTAGTAATCTTGTTTCTTCCAAGGTATTCTTCAATATTATTGACTCACCCTCCCTACCTTCCTTCCAGAACCAGAGGTCTCTGCATAAGGGCTTAAATTTGGTAAAGAAGATGTTTTTATCATGTTGTGTTATGGGTTCTAAACCCAGTTGGGTGTCGTTTTTCTCTCTTTGGGTCCTAATCTGACAGTTATGGGAACTTTTTGTCATGAGGGTTTTGTTATTATTATTGTTATTGTTAGTATAGTAGTTGGTATAGGGAGCCTTTCCTTGCAGGCTCCAATTAATCTGAGCATTCTAAAATGCAGCAGTTGGTAAGAACAGCAGTTTGAATGGTGGCACGAGCCAATGAGTGTTCCATCATTTGCATATGTTTTATTCTCCGGCAGTTCAGCACTGGAAACGGACTACAAAAGTTAATAATATTGAAGAATACCTTGGAAGAAACAAGATTACTAAGGTGAGTGATTTTTTCTTCCATACCTGGGGTGGATAGAATGGTGGACAAGAAATATCAGCTGGACAGGGCAAATGCTGATTTTCTTTTGTCCATCTGGATCATGAGGAAGTGATATAGACAGCAGCCTGTGATAAGGACAGAGTGCCTTTGGCCTGTCACCCACTGGACAAGGACTCCAGGAAGCTGGATAGTATGGGAAAGAAGGGTACCTGGTGGCTTCCCTTCTCCCAGGCAAGCCACTTACACTGCCTGTACAGCAAAATACTAGAAGGCCTTCTGGTCATCTATTTTGGCCATAACTGATAAGGTCACTGGGGATGTGGCAATTGATCTATCTGAAACAGCCAGATTTGCCTTAGATGCCACTAAGTACCAGTTCTATATGGCAGTGGATGCAAATGACAAGCTTCCAGACTCATGGCCCTTGCTATCTCCATGAGGAGATTGCCTGGCTCAGGATAACCAGCCTGTCCCAGCACATCCAGTCTAAAGTCGTGGATTTTCCCTGCAAGAATAATCTCTTTTGGGACAAGACTAATGCTTATATGAAAAAGGTGGAGGAATACAAGGCCACCTATAGGAGTAATTCAGTTCGGGACAAGCCATCCATGTCCTGCAAGCCCCATGACAGGGGAGGTGGGGGTAGGAGACCCTACATCAGACCCTTTTTCAAGCCCAAGCAATGCCAGACTACCAGCAACCAAGGGATTACTGCAGAGGTAGGGGTAGGAGGACTGAAGGAGGACTGACCCAGCACCTTAGGCCAAGTCCCAGCCCAAACAGAACCCCTGAGGTGCTTGCACAGTTGCCTCTCCTCACTAAGTAGAAGGCAGGTTGGCTCACTTCCTCCAAGCATGGCAAGCTATTACCACAGACAAGTGGGTCTTGACTAGGTGAGCCAGGGCCTGTCCCTAAGTTTCAAAGCATTCTCCAGACTGAGGAACAGGCTTTTCAGCCCATCAACCTCAGCAGAAAAGGCTCTGTTAGAGTCAGAAGTTGCTAATCTGCTGCACATCAAGGCAGGAGAACCTGTCCTAAAGGGGAAAGGATTCTACTCCAGATACTTCATTACCCAAAAGAAAAACGGGACTGGCAACCCATTTTAGATCTCAGGCTTCTGAACAAATATTTGACAAAGCCAAAGTTCAAGATGATCACCCTGGCCATGATCATTCAAGACTCTGCAGCAACGGGGACTGGCTGGCATCCCTGGACCTCAAAGATGCCTATTTCGACATTCCGCCTGACACAGCCACAGAAAGTATCTGCAGTTCAGGCTGCCTCCAGGTCACTACCAGTTTGCAGCACTATCCTTTGGCATAACATCTGCCCCCAGGGCATTCACCAAGTGTCTAGCAGTGGTTGTGGCAGTTAAGAAGGATGGGAGTCACAGTGTTCCCTTACCTAGATGACAAGCTAGTCATGGGACAGTCTCCCAGCACACCAGGGACTCTCTGGCCTCACTCAGGGCAACTTAGAGTCTCTGGGATTCCTGATAAATGCCCAGAAGTCCCAACTGGAACCCATCCAGGTCCTAGAATTTGTAGGGAGCAGAGCTGGATACCCTGCAAGGGAGGGCTTTCCTTCCACAAGACAGGGTGCACAACATTCTAGAGCTAGTAAGCTCTTTCAGACTCAACAGACCCAGGCCAGCAAGGCATTTCCTACAGCTCTTGGACTACATGGTAGCTGCCACAGTCGTGGTGCCAGGGACCACATTTCAAATAAGGGATATTCAGTTCCACCTAAGGTCCCTTTGTTCTGAGAGGAGGGATCCTCTGTCCAAATTAGTGCCTGTCACAAACCTTTGTGTGCTTTTCTACAAAACATTTCCACAGGCTCTGCAATGGTGGCAGGACAGAGACAACCTCAAGGAGGGAATACTGTTTTGCCAAGAGGCTCCTTAGTCATTCTCACCACAGATGCCTCCCTTCTAGGGTGGGAGGCACACCTGTTTTCCTGGCCCTGCAGTCATTCGCCCTCAGGTCAAGAGCAAGGTGATGCAAGTCAGGACACACAACACTACCACCATGTACTACATTGACAACCAAGGAGGCACCAGGTCAACCTTGCTGTGCACAGAAGCCATGAATGTGTGGAACCTGGCTTATTCTCGGCAGGTGTCTGTCTGTAATTCACCTGTCAGGGAGGGACAGTGTTCTGGCAGACTCCTCTCAGCAGAATCAACCAGAACCATCATGAGTGGTCCCAAACAAACAGGTTCTGGCCTCAGTATTCAGAAGGTGAGGCACACTAGAGAGAGCTCTCTTTGCCTCCACGACCAACCACCAGCTGCCACAGTTCTGTTGCAGGCCCTGGCTTGGTGGATGGTGCCACTAGATGTCCTGACCCTGGATTGGCCAGGAAGTTTCTTTATGCTTTTCTTCCTTTCTTTTGCTGCTCAGAGTCCTCATAAAGTGAGGACCCAGCCAGCAATTATGATCCTAAAAGCACCAGATTGGGCAAGGCAGCCATGGCATTTCTTCCTGCTAGCCCTTTCAGTGTCTGACTATTCATCTTCCTCAGAAGCACAATTTCCTGACCTTATCACAGAGCAGGATCCTGTGCCCCAACCTCAGGTCTCTACATCTCAAGGCATGGCTCTTTAAGACTTGGAATTTGCCACTCTAAAGCTCTCTAAAGAAGTTTTGAATATACTTAAACCATCAACTAGGAAGACCTATGCTTCCAAATGGAAAAGGTTTTACTTCTGGTGCAACCACAAGAATATCAGTCCATCACAGGCAGGACTACTTAACCCCACCTGTACTCACTAAGCCTCAGGCCCCTCTACCTGAACGGCCCACCTGGCTGCCATTTCAGCATATATTTCAGCTTGCAAAGACAAGTCATTGGCTTCCAACCCTGTCTTAGAAAGTTCTTTAAGGGTCTTCTTCATCTCCATCCTCCCTCAGGGATCCAGTCCCTACTTGGGACCTAAACATTTGCATATCCAAGCTCATGGAACCTCCATTTGAGCCTATGCCGACAGCAGATTTGAAATATGTTACCTGAAGACTGTCTTCCTGGTAGCCATTACTCGGACAGGCGAAGTCAGCGAGTTACAAGCCCTGTGTACAGACTTGAATTACATCTCATTTCACAGGGACAAACTGGTACTTCAAATCAATAGGAAGTTCCTCCCTAAGGTGGTATCAGATTTTCATCTGAACCAGTCCATAACCCTGCCAGTCTTTTTACAGCTAACTCGAGCTCAGGTGAGCGAAAGTTACATAGCCTAGATGTCAAAAGGGCATTCAGCCACTACATTGATCGTACTCAAGGCTTTTAGACCAGAACACACACAATTATTTCTGACCTATAGGGAAATGGACAAAGGTAAACCAGCCTCCAAAAGTACCAATACATGCTGGATAGTAGTCGCATACAGTTTTGCTATGGCAAAGCTGGGCAAGCAGCCACCTCAAGGCCTCAGGGCTCACTCTACATGTTGCACAGCTGGATCAGTGGCTGCAGCAAGAGACATTCCCCTGCTGGACATTTGTAAAGCAGCTACCTGGAAAACTGTACATACTTTCACAAAGCACTATCGTTTAGACATACAGTCTATGGCCCAGATATTCAAACTGCACCCAAAAGTGCGCCAATAGTAGGAGCAAGCGCCAAGTCCATTCGACCCATGCGCAAGAAGTGTGATATTCAAAAACTAAGCCGGCCAAACTCGCCTACAGCCAATCGACTGAATATCGCACCATCTGCTACATAGCGAACTAGGATGGGGAAGCTGAGTAGATCAGATGTGCCATAGCTAACAAGGGATGTTCAGCTGAGCAGTCCAGAGGTGCCATAGCACAACCAGGGACGCCCCAGCAGCAGGGTGGCAATGCAACTGCACAACCAGGGAGGTAGGGGCCCACCACCCATGCCACAGATGGGCAGAGGAACACACAGCAGAACAGACATTGTCCCCCACACCCCATGCACTGCACAACTGGGGAGGGCTGGAATAACCACTGGGCCACTGGAGATAAGCAACCAACCCACAGCCGGGCCATGGTGCCCCATCACCCCCGACAAGCTGTGACTGGCACACAAGGAGGGCTGACCACCCCGTGCCACACCATCCCCAATGCAGAGCACACCCTGTACCGTGACCCCTAGACACCCTGCCCAGGAGCAGCGTCCACCACTGCAGGAAACCCCATGCATGCCACCACCCCACTGTGACAATGCAACCCCAGCACCACAGAACCATGCAAAGGCAGCCCCACCATGAGCACCCATCAGCGGGTGGCAGCACAGCGATGCAATGATGGCATACACCATGCCACCATGCACAGCCCCCGAGGTACAGCTGAGAGACCAACCATGCGCCGGCACACGAGGTACCCCACACGGGACAGGGCATGCCCCAGACCCCACCACCAGTGGTACAGCACCCTGCACACACTCCCAATGACACACTCTGACCCAGCACTGGCCACAACAGCCAGCGCAGACACCCACAGTGGTGCGTGGAAGCTGGATGTCACACAGTGCATGGACAGACACCCACCCATACCCAAGGGCACAACAACACAGGGGCGTGGTGGGGCAACCAAGCCCCCAGCGTGGGCCCATGTAAACTGTGTACACACAACCTGCAGTCCTCCATGGCACAGGAGTGCCAGCCACCCTGTGCAGGCACTGTGGACCTGTATGCCACCAGCATTTGCCTGGAGCACAAGTCACAGACAGTGGTGCACATCCTGCAACACACACAAGCCACAGCATGGAGGTGGGTCAACAACTGTGAGGCCACAGTGTCACCCAAGGCAGACATGCACCACACCAGTGACAGGAGGCAACCCAGCATTGTGACGGGTACAGTGGTTGCTCTGCATGGACAGCCACCACTGACATGCCAGCAGACCATGCAGATCACAGACATGCATGGGTGTCAGCTGCACAGGCCATGGATGGGCTGACAAGGCGCCATGGACACAGAGCATGCACCAAGGACCTCTGCACACAGTCATCCAGTGCACAGGGCACCACACACACCACAGACACTGACTGATAGCTAACCCCACACCATAGTCACCTCCCCATGGACACACACACATACCCATGACTGCACCACCCCTGACGCCATGCACACCACTGCAGCTGAGCATCTATAGCCCACTGCAAATCAGAGACCACCACAGTATTCATATCAAAAGATCTGTATTCAAACAAAATATGAAAGTTAACTATATACAAGGTTGGGGGAGGGCCACAAACAAGGTCGGGTGGGTAAGGGGCAGGGTGACAAATGGGACAGGAAAGGAGGGGTGTGAGGGTGGGTCCAGGGGTAGGGGATATCAGGGCAGAGGGACTGTAATGGGAGCCCCACTCCCGCTCTGGCTGCTCCTCCGCCGGTGACTCCTGAGGACCCCAATCTGGTCAATCCACTGTAAGATTGCCAAGGGCGACCTCACCATGTGCAGGATCTCTGCAATGCCTCCCTGATGTCATTCAGCTGGCGGACACCTAGGACAAGGGAGCACAGTCAATAGGTGTGAATGCACAGCCTCATACAGCCCACCACTGTGCATGGCATACGGCCATGGGCCATGCCTCTGTGATGGTGTGTGACCACCCACATTGATCACGCCCACATGACCTGCCCACCCAGGCATATACAGCCATGTGGAATGCTGCACACACCCACCGCCAAGTCACACACAGCACCACCATGGTCGCTTAGTGACATGGCTATGTGGTGCAAAGGCAGTGGCACAGCATGTACCCAGTGCACGCATGGACCACCATCGACGCACTCCCAGACATGCATTGCCACTGGACAGTGCTGACTGTAACAAGTTGCGTGCATGGCAGTGGTGTCAGTGGACAGTGGCCATGCCCCGCTGCCCACCCTGTTACACAGCATGCAATAGTAATCATGGAGGTATGGCACTCACCATCATCGGGCCTGTCCCTCGCACGCTGTGGACCATCGCCCGCCTTGCCTCCCTGTCCTCTTCTGTGCGCCCGGCAGCTCAAGTGCCAGGCGCCGCTCCTCCAGCCCTGTGGTGCAAACATGGAGAGAGGAACATCCGCACAATCCTCGTAGCAAAGCCCCTGCCCCCAGGTGTGTGCCCTCCCACCCAGCCAGACCCACCCACCACACCCTGATAACACCACCACAGCCAAACACTGGACGGTTCCTCCCATGTGCTGGACACATACAACCGTGATACCCATATGGAAGATAAAAGTGTGTTGACGTAACACCTATCTGGCCGTGGCACTGTGCCCCTCCTTGCACATGGTCACAGGCAGGCTAGCAGGTCTGGCTCCTCCACCGCAGGTCGCCATACCTGTGGCAGCACTGCTCTGCTGTCTGCCCCTTCTAGTGGTCTCCTCAGTGCAGTGGCCACCTCCTCCCACACCTGGCTCCTGGACCTGTCCAGGGGTGCATCCCCAAACAGTGGTCCATGGTGTGGCTCCACATGGCCACTAGGTTGGCCAGTTCGACCTGGCTCCACTGTGCAGCCCTCCTGTGTGCCATTCTCCTAGCTCGGTCTGCAAATATGGCGCCTGTAGCGTGGCTCCCCATGTGCAGATGCTGGCGGCATAGCCGCTGTCATTCCCTATTGTGCTGTCACCCACAGCGCAATAGTGGTGCACCGTGCCTGACGATGGCGCCTTGGGGGCAAAGGTCAGGCACAGGGTCAAGGGGTTCGCGCATGGATACGCACAGCGCCATTGGAACCCAATGCATGTAGCGCGATTGGCTGCCTGTGCTACCTCCAGTAGTGGCCTACTGCGCTGTTGCCCCAGTGCGCCTATGATGGTCCAGTACCACAGCACCATGTAGGTGAACATCGCTGCAGCGCCACTGGCACAATGGTGGCCGTGTTGCATTCGCCTCATGCACAGCACATCAGCAGCGCAGCAGACGCCGCGCCAGCAACCCGGCATGTGCAGTGAGGTGTGTACCACGACAACACAGAACTGCGCCTTGGCTCAGCACGCTCAACACATTGCGCAAAGCACAAGAGCGATATTCAGTCATCATATGCAAAACAGCTAATCAGCCATTCAATGGCACAGCACTGCAATTTGCATCCACTTAAAGTTGCGCCTCCCTCATTTGCATGGGTTGCGCTTATAAAAGTGCGACATTGGGCTGCACTGGCCATAGTCGGTTACTGCAGTCTATTGGCGAGTTGCATGCTGTTTGGGAGTGTGGACTGTGGATTTAGGGACATGCATGGGACTGCACAGTCACAGGTAACAACTGTCATTCTTACAGGCTAAAAAATGACAGTGGTGGGAGGAGGAGGAGGCCTAATTTACCAAGGCCGAGACCGATGCCCTGTTTAGGCCTACCTGGATCAGGAGCCGCTTCAATGGATGGCAGGGAACACCCAAGCCCGTGCTGCTGCATGGGAGGAGGTGGTACGTGCTGTGAATCTGCATGGCAGCCACCAGCGCTCTGTGCAGGAGTGCAAGAAGAAGATGGGCACAGACAGGAGGAGGATAAAGGAGAAGGTGGCTGCCATCAGGGCAGCATGAGCTGCGACAGGTGGGGGACAGCTGGAGGTGGTACACCTGACCCCACAGGAGGAGAGGATTGCTGGAAGCATGCAGCGTTGTGCCATTGAGGGTGTTCCGGTGGTGGCTTCCAGACGGGTGGTAGCCCATCACTGCATGGTAAGTCATGGTCTGTCTATGGGGGCAGGGTAGGTCACATGCAGTAATGCGACTTTGTTTTCCCTTACAGATCCTGGAGCATCTGCATGGGTCAGCGGTGGTGGGCCTGTCCACTGAGGACAGTCAGCTGGAGATGGAGGAGGGCCCATCCACCTCCACAGGATATCGTGGCTCAGTGCGACAGTGGGCCCGCTTGGCTGTCCACACTGATGTTGTTGGAACAAGTGCGGAGGAAGCTTCGTCTATGTCCCAGCATGCCAGCATCCACGGATGCCGACATGCTGTGACTTCGGCTGGTGCCGAGTCTGTCACCGATGATGATGTCGCTAACGGCATGGGCAGTGACACGTGTGTGCCATGGGATGGCCAAACAACAGGTAACATCGTGGCCGTGGCTGTGGGTGGAGCTACTGTGGAGGCTCAGACAGTCAGCACAGTCCCAGCCTGTCTCTGTCAGCACCAGTGGGGCAGCACTGGTGTGTGTTCAGGACAGTGGACTGTAGCGGCCATCGCGGCGGCACCACTGAGCCCTGGGAGCGGCAGCTGGAGGGGCAGCATCAGCAGTCGGCCAATGGGCTTGGGGGTACAGGGTCAAGCAGCGGCATGTGCACCACCTGTGGACATGCCCAGACCTAGTCCTAGGTGTAGCACCCACCCTCAAGGGGTGCTGAGCATCAGGACCGCGCACACCCTGAGGGACAGGATGCTGAGGAGGCAGATGACCTCTGACAAGCACACCCGCCTACTGCAAGCATCAGTCCAGCAGCAGATGTAGCTGCAACGTCAGTGAATGCACTGCATGCAGCTCTGGAGTGGGCAGAGGAGCGCCGCAGCAGAGACACTGCTCTGATCCTGGCAGGGATGGACCGTTGCGGAGGATGTGACCGCTGCCATTGACAGGCAGACACAGGCATTCACTGCTGTCGTGGCCACAATGGGCACACAGTCATGTGCCCATCGCCAGAGCACCACACAGTGCACTGTCCACCCCCTGCTCCCAGCGCAGGCGACACCCTCCCTGTCGACACCGGGTTCAGCTGTGGGCATCCTGAGCACGCCTGGCGCAGGCATGTTCAGGTGCTGCAGACCCCTGCACGAGCACTGGTCGCGCTCATGCAGTGGAACCCTGGGGACTATCGGTGCCACCCTGGGAGGCCAGTGGGTGGCCTGTCAGTGCTGGTGGGTCACGGCGGGCCGCCCAGCATCCGTGGTGGCGGGGCACTATGTCACATGACTGACCTGTCTCCCAATGCGGCTACTGTCTGGTGCTGCCCTGTGTGCATTGTGTCTTTCAGTGGGCAGTGACGGTGGGTACCCAGCCCTGCACGTGAAAACACAGTCCATCTGCACACCCTCCTGGCTGCTGTCCGCAGTTGCGTGTGCATGATGATGCCTGCATTGCGCTCTACACCAATGTGCAATGGTGTTCAGCATCTGACACATGCACATGGACAGGCAGTGGGTGGTGGTCTGTGGACATGCCTGTGGCTAGGGTGGCATTCTGGGTCGGTGTGCCTCCTACCCTTTGTGCATTTTTGGTGTTTGTGTGTGTGTGCGTGTGTGTGTGTCCATCTGTGTGATGTTAGACCTCACCCATCCCTGGTGTGTGTGTGGTTCCATGCCCTGCCACTTCCCTTGATGGCATGCACCCTGGTGTGTGTCCATGCGTGTTTGTGGGTTGTGCCTTAGCCACTGTTGGCTGCACATGGCCCCATGACTTACCTGGGCTGGCTGAAGTGCTCCTCCGTGATGGTGTCCCAGTGCAGCTGTGCCAGCCGGAGCAGTCGGGGTCCCGCTGCCCAAGGGGGCTGCCCATCACCATCGTCACCGGCCCTCATCATCCCCATTGCTGTCCCCCTTGACCTGTTCGGCTATCCCACATTCATTGGCCATGTTATGCAGGATGCAATAGGCCTGGAATAGCCACAGGCCTTTGAGGGGCTGTACTGTAGGGCACCGCCGGAGGTGTCCAGGCAACAGAAATGTGCCTTCAGCATCCTGAACACCTGCTCGATGACATTACATGTGGTGGCGTTGCCTCATTGTAGCATTGCTGCGATGGGGTCGCAGGCCACCGTAGGGTGTGAGCAGCCAGGGACGGAGTGGGTATCCATTGTCACCTGTGTGTAGAGGGTGGAGGTTAGTTTGGTGATCTGCATCGCCTGCCCTGGGCCATGTAGGCCACTACCCATGTCACCTCTGACCATTCCCCCAGGCCCTATGATTGTCCATGTGGTTTGCATACTCACCCACTAGGTGGCCAGTGGGGATATCCCCACTCTTGAATCTGTGGCACAGTGCCGACTGGTGCCAGATGAAGGCATCGTGTGCTCCCCAGGATGCGTGGCACAGACATTGATTATGCGCCCCCTGGCATCGCACACCACCTGGCAGTTGATGCTGGCATAGCCCTTGCGATTGATGTATGCAGCCCCTTGGGGCCAGTGGTGGTGCAGATGGCCACATGGGTGCAGTCTATTGTCCCTAGTACACCAGGCATATGTGTTACCCTGTGGAACTCCTGTATGTTTGCTGTGTGCTCTGCTGATGTGCTGGGGAATGGATGTACTCCGCAGCATGTTGCAGCAGTGCGCTGAGGAATTGGGTGAGGTGGCGTGACGTGGCTGACTGGGTTATGCCTGTGGTGTCCCCAGTTGGTCTCTGGAAGGTACCGTGGTGAGCAAGCACATGCAAGCTGTCACTTTGGTCTCCACTGACAGGGCATGGCTCCATCGTGTTGGTGCCTGCATCACATCACTGCACAGCTCACAGAGCCACCTCAGAATTGCTCGATTCAGGCGGTACCGCCCACAATATCAGTATCACTGTACAGCTCGAAGCTGGTGTGGCTCAGTATGCCTGTTGGGGTATACCACCGACGGGCCTTCCACGGCCACGCCCCTGCTGCCCGCCTTCTCACCCTCATAACGGCTTCCATCTGGAAGGTGGCACTGGCCATGTCCCTGGCTTGTGTTCACCCCCGTAGCTGTTACTGTATTCCCCGCTGTCCTCACTGCTACTTCCCTGCACTGGGAGCACCTGTCTGTGCTTGCCTCACTGCTGTGTGGTGTACCTCCCTTCTGCAATGTCTCCCCACACCTTCCCTGTGGCTGTTGCTTCCAGGTGCCCTTTCCTGCCTGGCCCTGTGTGTCCCTGCTGCCCATTGTTTCCTGCTGTATTTTGCTCTCATGCGGCTTCCCTGTAGCGTTCTTGTGCCTCTCCCTTGCTCCCTTTTATTTTGGCTCATTTCTGCTATGGCACAGCTTCCGCTTGTTCCCTATTGCACATGGTGTTGTTGAATATCGTGACTGTGCCATTTATGCATGGTTCCTCCCCTTCAGTTGTGCATGCCTTCATTATCATTGCGCTGTTGCTCAGCGTGATTTGGGGGCTTAACTGCCTCCTGTTGAATATCGCAGAATGGCGATGACTTCTGGCGCAGGTGCAACCCTATTGCACATGGCTCAACTCTTTGAATATCTGGGCCTATAAGTGATGCCTGATTTGGCACTGCAGTCTTGCAGAACCTTTTGCCTAAGTAGGTTCTGTACCCAACCTCCCAAGGTACTGCTTGGTAGTCTGCATCAGTTAAGCATAGCTGGGTTTGAAGAAAAAATTGCTTACCAGAGTAATCTTGTTTCTTCCAGGGCATCCTCAATATACTTAAGTCTCCTACCCTGCCTTCCTTCCAGAACCAGATAGGGAGGTTCTGCACCCTGATGGTCACTGCTTATCCTGTTATATGTGTTATTGTTAAGGTTATAAACCAGTCTGTTCTGTTCCTTTCTTACAGGGAGCTGATATTTTTATCTACCCCTTTGGGGAAATACTTTTTGTTAGGATAGTGTAGTCTTTGCCCTTTTAGTCTCTGTAATGAATCTGAACATTTTAGAACATAGCAGCACCTAGGGCAGCACTTTGAATTGTAGTTTGAGCCGATGATAGTTCCATCATTTACATGTTACAATCCTCTGAGGCAGTTTAAACCAGCAGTGCAATGAAAATGGGTTTCTATATACCTGAATCAATGAAATAAATATATTTTTTCAATTTGAAATTTGGTGAGTGGGTCCAGTTTCTCCAATTGTGTGCAGTACAGTTCCACTAGAGGTCTATTTGAGCACGATCCTCCCAACATCTTTACTTATTTGTTAGGTACTGTGGGCCACACTGCCTCCTAGTGATTTTCCTTAAAATTTGACCCCACCTTTTTCCTTCCTAATTGATGCCAGAGGACCTCCAGTTTTTGGTGGTAAAATTTTCAGTTTTCATTATTATTTAAGAATTTTATGAAAGTTTTAAAGTAATTATTTCTCAAGAAAATAAGATGGCTGCCTTATTTTTGCATAGAAATAATATTGAGGACCTGAGGAGGGTAAGAATCCAGACAAAAAGCAGCTGTACAGTACACAGCATAGGAAACATCCAGAAAACCCAAATCAACAGTTTTGCCAATATTTTCATAACTATAGCAGAAAATTAGCTTTTTGAATAACTTTTTTCATTCCACTGTCGCTTTAACACAGCAGGCTAACTGCATCAGTTAAGCATACTGCGGCTCTCCTGGAAGAAACAAGATTATTGTGGTAAGTAATTTTTTTCAAACTTACTTATGGAGATCCACCCTTCCTTGTCGGGGAGGCAGCATTCCAAGGTGGCCTCCTCCAAGCTTGACTCTAGAGGCAGCAAAACCAGTGTCTACTCAAATGGGTGGGTGGGGAGAGCCAGTGTAGGTCTTATTGGATATCGGCCACATGATGATATGCCCAGAACCAAGGTAGAACCCAACTCCCTTTCCTGCTGGGGTCTCAACTTTGAGGGCTAAAATGAGGTTAAGAACCTTCCCATAAGAATGACCCAAACAGTCCCTCAGAAGGCACAGAAGGAACTGCAGATAGCTGAAGGAATTAAGAAGGGGGAAGGCTTTTCGCTATATAGGTAAAAAAGGGACAAGAAGGAAGGGATTGTTAGGCTTAAGAAAGGGAGGAGTGGGTGGAGGATAATGGGGAAAGCAGAGATACTAAATGAATTCTGCTGTCCTCTTCAGGGAGAAGGATGGACCAGTGCCTTCAGGAGGAAAAGAGGAGTAGGGGAAGAGGGAACACAGATGTAGCAATAGTGAAGGATAGAGTGAGGGAGGGGTGCTGGCATTGAAGGTGGACAAATTTTATTTATTTATTTAAATTTGATAACCAGGAAAAGCACCATGAACCAAGGCCCATTTCCAGGTGTGATCTGGGGAATAGGGGAGCAAAACAACAGAGGATAAAATAAAATAAATACAATGTTTGTACAAGATTAACAGCAGGCAATAAAACATTTCACATAAACAAAAATAGGTACATGTAATGAGCAGTGGATGTTTACATAGTATACAAAATGGAGTATTTAATATACAATAATATATACACAATTTTTTTGTGTGTAGCAAGATAAAGAGACAGCAGGTAGAGGAGGATAGAAAATAAGGGAGGCTGGACCCAAGGGGGCCAAAGGCACAGGTAGGAAGAAACATCAAAGGCAAGGGAGATAGTGCATTAGGGAGAGGGACAGGTACAAGATATGGAAGGATATACCTCAGTAGATGCTTGAGGGTGGGAAAGGAGAGGTAAGATGGGTGTAGGGGTGATGTTATTCCAGAGTGATGGGAGTCTGTAGGAGAATGCCAGTTTGCCAGTTGAGGTGCGAACACGTGGGAGTGCAAAGGAATGAGTGCTGACTGATCGCAAGTTGTATGGTGAAGGGGTGGCAGGTTTGAGGAGAGAAGCAAGGTATGAAGGTAGAGTCTCAAACCAGAACTTTGATATAAAGGTGATGCAGTAGGATGAGTGTCTCTAGGAGAGGGACTGGAGGGAAAGGGAGGAGTAGAGGTCACAGTGGTGAGTTAGATGAGGAGAGTTTGAGGCAAATCTGCAGAAGGCATGATACAGCACATCAAGTCTGAGAGAGAGGTTGCAGGGCAGCACGAAAACAGCATCGGCATAGTCAAAGGCAGTGAGGATCCATTTAACTAGTAGGTCGTGGCTAACAGGGAGGAAGGCTAGCCTTGTGTCGGTAGAGTAGCCAAGTTTCGTCACGGGTTTGGAATGGAGGGCACTGAAGTGGGAGGAGAAATCGAGTGATGGATCAAGCCAGACTCCAAGATATTTGTATGTGAGGACATTTTGAGGGAGTGGACGTTTCAGAGAGGAAGGAGGGTGAGGCTCGGAGCTTAGCAAGTTTTGCTTCACCAAGCCCGGACAGAGTCCATCCAAGGGTACTAAAGGAACTGGACTGAGGAGCTGGCAGGGATAATAGCAGACCTATTTAATAGTTCACTAGAGTCAGGTGGTACCACAGGACTGCAAACAGCACATGAAGTGCCCCTCCACAAAAGCAATCCCAAGGATGACAGAGGAATTACAGTCCAGTCAGTCTAACTTTCATTGTGGGCAAGCTCATGGAGACCATACTAAAGGAAAGGTTGGTGGAATATCTGAGAGGAGCATGATCTCCAGGATGCAAGGGCATGGGTTCATGGGGAGGATTGCGCAAATGAATCTGATTGACTCTTTGACTCACGCCACTAAGACAGTAGACAGGATCCAAGTGGTAGACATCCTCTATCTTGATTTCAGCAAGGCCTTTGACTCTGTGCCCATAAAGGTTGATCAGGAAGTTGGTGGATCTCGGGGTTGGGGGAAAAGATGGCCAGATGGGTGAAAACCTGGCTGAGGGACAGAACCCAGAGGGTGGCTGTGGGGAAGAGTTATCTGGCACCAGAGAGGTAACCAGTGGGGTCCTGCAGGGCTCAGTGCTGGAGCCATTGTTGTTTAATGTCTTCATCAATGACATTGGAGGTTGCATTAAGAGCAAAATGTGCCTAACTGCGGATGACACTAAGCTCTGCGGGAGAGTGGACACCGTGGAAGGGATACAGGACCTGCAGGATGATCTGGAAAAGCTGGGAGGTGATCCAGGATCTGGCAGCTTGGCTTCAATGCCAAGAAATGCAAAGTTATGCATACTGGAGCCAAGAATCTCAGGACAAAGTACTACCTGGGTGGAGTCCAAATATCTGCAACAGTGGAGGAGAAGGACCTGGGAGTGGTGATCACTAGTGACCTGAACCACTCCATGCAATGCAAGAAAGCAGCAGCAAAGGCAAACAAGATGCTGGGATGCATGTCTAGGGGATTAGTAGTAGACAAGAGAAGGTTATAATGCTCTAGTACAGGTCCCTGATATGGCCTCACATCTAGAGTATGGAGTTTAATACTGGTGCCTACACTTCAAAAGGACATTAACCTGCTGGAGAAGGTCCAGAGGAGGGCTTCAAAGATGATAGCAGGTCAGCAGGGTAAGGGAGAGATAGAGAGAGAGAGGGGACATGATTGGGACCTTCAAGTACTTGAAAGGGATAAATAAGGTGGATAAAGAGAGCCCTTTAGCCGAAAGGCAACCATAACACCTAAGGACAGCCTTAAGCTGGAGGGTGAGGTTTAGAGGGAGGTAAGGAAGCACTTATTCACAGAGAGGGTGGTGAAATTGATCTCATTGAAGATAGTGGGCAGCTTTAAGAGAGGCTGGATAGACATAGGAGAAAGGTAAGGATCATGGGTAGGAGGATTGGAGGAGTGGGGAGGGAGAGGGCAGGACAGTAGCTCAAGATGTGGACCCTGCAATATGAGCAGACTAGATAGATCAAATGGCCTTCTTCTTCTGGCTTCTTCATATGTTCATATGCTAAAATTGTGTATGTGGAATGGGGGCTGTTAAGAATAATAGTCTAGGGAAAGCCATCATTATATATTCAGCTATCTTCCTCCAAAGGACAGCTTGAGCATTTTCCATTTACTGAAGTCTCCTGCAAGTGCTGTGTACAATGGCTGCAGATTTAGGTCTCCTATTCTGTGTAGGCTGAGTGGTAGGTTCACCTCCAAATAGGATAGATGTGAGAAGTTCCATTTGTGACCTAACCTTTCTATGGTGGATTGCTGTACATGCTTAATGGAGAAAAGGAGCATGTGAGGAGGAGGACCATGTAAAAGCATCTATCCTAAATAGATACTTTTGCTCAGTATTTACTGAAGAGAAGGTAGGGCAGGGCCCACAGCTCAGCATCATGGACACAGGGGAGGGAGGTGAGCACTACTCCTTCACAAAAGAAAGGGTCCTACAAGAGCTTGCTAAGCTCAGGGTGGATAAGGCAATGGGACCTGATGGCATACATCCCAGGGTACTTAAGGAGCTAAAGGTGGAACTAGCAGATCCATTAGCAGAACTGTTTAGTGAGTCTCTGAGCACAGGAGAGGTCCCAGAAGACTGGAGAAGGGCTCATGTGATCCCGCCTCCACAAGAGTGGTAGCAGAGAGGAGGCAGGAAACTACAGACCAGTCAGTCTTACCTCAGTAGTGGGCAAGATTATGGAGGCACCCTTAAGGAAAGGATAGTGCAACACTTGGAATCCATAGGGGCACAGGATCCAAGACAGCATGGGTTTACAAAGGAAGGTCCTGTCAAACTAATCTCATAGATTTCTTGACTGGGTAACCAGAGTGGTGGACCAAGGGGAGCAGTTGATGTCGCCTACCTTGACTTCAGCAAAGCTTTGACACTGTTCCACATAGAAGATTGATAAATAAGCTGGGTAGGTTTGGGATGGGTCAGAAGTTGGTCAACTGGGTGGCAAACTGATTGACGGGCAGAAAACAGAGAGTGGTGGTAAATGGTATAGTCAGAAGAGATGCAAGTCACAAGTGGGTACCCTAGGATCAGTCCTGGGGCCAGTCCTCTTCAACATCTTCATTAGTGACCTTGCAGATGGACTAGAGGGTAAGGCTTGTCAGTTTGCAGATGACACCAAGATCTGCAACAGAGTAGATGGTCCAGATGGGGTGGGCAGAATGAGAAGAGATCTGGATAAACTAGCAAATGGTCAGAAGAGTGGCAACTGGATTTAATGCAAAGAAGTGCAAGATCATGCACATAGGGAAGAGAAACCTGAAGCCACCTATAGGCTGGGAGGAGTTGCTAGCAGTCACAAAGGAAGAAAGAGACTTGGGCATCATCACTGATGACCTGAAATCATCCAAGCAGACCTCTAAAGCAGTAGGTAAGGCTAGGGGTGTTAGAGTGTATTAGTAGGGGTATCACAAGTCGTAAGAGGGAGGTAATAATCCTCTTTACAAGGCACTGGTTAGGCCCCATCAGGAGTACTGCGGCAGTATTGGAGGCCACACCTTCACAAGGACATTAACTAAATTGAGGCAGTCCAGAGAAGGGCAACCAAAATGGTGCAGGGACTGCATCAGAAGACATATGAGGACAGATTAACAGAGCTCAATATGTATACCCTTGAGCAAAGGAGGGAGAGAGGTGATATGATCGAGGCATTCAAACACCTTAAGGGCATTAACAAGGTGAAAGAGTCTAACATGTTTAAATATAAGAAAATAGCAGGACAAGAGGACACAGCATGAGATTAGAGGGGCCGATTAAGGAGAATGTGAGGAAATTCTTTTCACAGAAAGGGTGGTGGATGCATGGAATGGCCTACCTCAAGAAGTGGTGGCTATGAATACAGTGCAGGGCTTCAAACAGGCATGGGATAGGCATAAGGGAGCAATACAAATGAGTATGAATAGATAGGCCACTGACAAAGCAAAGGCCATGGCACATTTATAAGGTAGAAAAAGAAATGGGCAGACTGGATGGGCCTTGCAGTCCTTATCTGCTGTCAACTTATATGTTTCTATGTTTCTATGGACAGTCAGGGTAGGACTTCTGTCTTGTCCCAGTTAACTTATAGGCCTGACAGGGCTGTAAAGTTACTGAGGATGTCCATTAAGGAAGGCAAGGAGACTTTTAGGTTTTCTAGTGCCACCAACAAATCATCAGCATAGACTAAAACAGAGAAGTGAGACAAGCCACAATGGACCCCCAATGTTCAGGGAAGCCCTGATCCTCCGTAAGAGGGGTTAGAGTGTGAGTAAGAAGAAGAAAGGTGAGAGGGCAGCCTTGCCTCATGCCCCTATGTAGACTGATCGATGGGAGGTCATCATTCCTGTTAGTATAGAGGCTGAGGATTATTGCATAAAAGTTGAACACACTTTATAAAAGAGGGACTTATGCCACAAGCCTCATGGCCTGATATGGGTAATGTCATTCCATGGTATCAGGCCTTTTAGTATTCACACTGACCAAGACTGAGGAATAGCAGAGAGATGCTGCCCATATAACATTCATTATGGCCCTTAGTTGTCCATCACCAAACTACCCTTAGGAAGCCAGTCTGGTAACTGTCAGTTAAGTGGGGAATAACCTGTTGGAGATACAGGGCCAAGGTTTTTGTCAGGATCTTGACGTCTGCATTTATGAGGGAAATATGGTGATAGCTGGAAACTAGTTAGGGGGTCTTTCCACTGCATGGGAAGCTAGGTGACTAGGGCATCAGACATCGAGCCAGGTAACTGCCCGTTCTTGTAAGCCTGCTGTAGGACCTCAGTAAGGAGCTGTATGACCTCGGGCAAAAAGTCTGATAAAAGTCTACGGGAGCTCATTGGGACCTGGAGCCTTGCACTTTTGGGTGAGCTTTACTGCTGTCACAATTTCCAGGAGTGAGATAGGGGCTTGAAGTGCAGTAACTCCTTCTGTTCAGCTGACAAAACAGGAAGGGGTTTGCTTTGCAGAAAATGTTCCAAGTCTGGGGCATCAGGGGCCACCTAGACTTACAGGGTGGGTCTGCACTGAAGTTTTGAAATGCCTGGTTAATCCTTTGTGGGTCTGTGATGATGTTCCCATTAGGCAGATGTATGGTTCCAATATGCTTAGCAGCCTGCTGCATTCTGGTGCAATATGCTAGTAGGTGCCTCACTTTCTTACAGACTCCCAATATCTGTGGGTTGTCCTTTTAATAGCACATGCCACTGCATGGGAGGTAATACTATTGATCTAGTATTTTAGGTGCAGAAAACCCCAATGTAGCTGAGGAGAGTGATCAGTCAATCCATTATATTGGTCTTCTTTTTCTTGAGTTCCTTCTCCAACTCCTGGAGTTGGTGGATTCTTTGTTTTTTTCTGTGGGATGCAAAGCTGATTATTCTACCACATACTGTAGGTAGGCTTTAACAGTATCTCAGGCTATAGATTTGGAGACATCCAGGGTGACACTGTTATGAAGAAAGGCAATTTTTTGGCTGGTCACGGTTTGAAATCTGGTAAAGACAAAAGGAAATTGTCCAAATGCCACCTATGATGGACCGGAGAGGGTGGGCCAATGCCTAATTTCAGATGGACGAGGCATGGTCTGAAATAAAGATGGGACCTATAGAGGCATGATAGACATCCTGTAGATGCCCTCGTGGTAGCAGGAAGAAATCAGTTCTACTGGCACTATGACACAGTGCCAAGTGGAAAGTGAAGTCTCTCCTGAGGGAATAATTCCTGCTAAGGGTCCCGCAGGTTGATTTCCATCATTGTATTTTTTAACGTTGTCCTGATTTTAGTGGCAACTGTTGTAGAGTTTCTAAGTCTGTCTAGGATGGGGTCCCAAACCTCATTGAAGTCCCCCAGGGCTGAGATATGCTAAGCTACTTCTGGGTGGAAGTCTCCTGTGTCCCAATTAGAGCCATAGATATTAGCCAAAAGGACAGTTTAAGCATTTATTATACAGTGCAAGTTACATAAAAGTTGACCAGTAACGTGATATGGCGTGGTAGTTGCGGTAGTGATTAACGCATCATTAACGCAGTTAATGATGTGTTAGCGGTATGCTGAGTTCTGACTCCAATTAAGTCTGCATTCACAACCACTGAAATGCACCAGGTGGTGTTGTTTCCATAGTAAATTGCCTGCTAAGTTCCAATTGTACTGTATGTGTCCCAACAGTCCATATCTCCTTCCATCCCTCCCAGAGCATGACATCAGTGTGAGCTTACTCTACTTTGATCAGCTGTTCATCCAAGCCAGCTCACTCTAATCTTTTCATTTGTCCCATGGAGCCATATGCTGTCTTGAAAATTGCTTAATAAAATAAATTACAGTTCCTGAAACACCTTCCTTGTGTTTGTTTTGCATCTTCAAGAATGAGATTCAGAGCTCAAACAAAGTTACTGAATCAGCTTTTAAATCAAAGTGAAATTTTGCTAAAATGATCTTCATCAAGTCTAATGCTCACGCAGCTCTCCACCTCCAAAACCTAATAAGACTCTGGTGTATTTATTCTGATGAAAATATCAGTGCGCGCCAGCTTGGTTGAACAGCTGAATAATACTGATTGTCTTTGTAACTCAAGTTTATTCAAGACAATGGCAATGCAAACCGAGGTGACATAGTAAAGTACATCACATTCAAGAGTAAGCACTTTATCAATTAAAAAAATATGGCTAATTCCATCTGTAACTTAAGGATTGCAACTAAGGTCCCTGGAAGATAAATTACATAGATGAAGTCCAGCATGCACAAGTGAAGTAGATTATGAATAGTACAATGTCCAGAAAGTCTTGGAAAACCATGATGCAGAATCAAACTCTGGAATACAAGGACAGAGTAAAATAGAAGCAGTCCATACATTGTGATTCCTCTAATAATAGCTGTTAATAAAAGGCAATGGAGCAATTTAATTATAAGATAATGAATAAATAACACTTAAAATAAAACAGTGTAACATAAACAAGTAACAACCCCCAACCAATCTGTTGGGGGTGAATAATAACAGAGTAAGGCCAAGGCGAGAGAGTTAGTGCCCTACCCTTACTAAAGAGGGCATGAAATGGTACCTCAAAAGAGAAAAAGAAAGGAAGAAAATTGGCAGAGAAAATTAATAACTTAACCTAACCCACTCGAGGAGCCTCGACCAGGGAGAGTCCAAATGAATGTTTATAACCCTCCTCCCGAGCCCCTAGTTGATGGTACCTGTAGGCAGTCTCATCTCACCCAGAGGTCCAGATGTTGTTCAAGGGTGAGATGCAGCTGGGTGAAATGCTCCATAGTTTGTGTCTGGGCAACACAGGACCTCCAGTCTGCCAAAGTGTGGGGTGGGGGAGAGCCACCTGGCCATGATACATTTGCTGGCTATGAGACACAGCAGGACGTAAATATGTTCTCCTGCTTTTGCATGATTTCCGTGGGAGAAACTCCTGAAAGCATCATAAAAACTGTTGGATAAGGATTGACCCCACATCTTATCTAGCTCTCCTTAACAGCCCGCCAGAATTCAGAGATGCAGGGGCAGGACCAAAATATATGAACCTGTTTGCTAGGCTAGCCACATACTCTCCAATACAGGGTGCTGAAATCAACCCTGAAGTGTTGTACTATGACGGAACCTGGAAGAAATGGGCCCTGATTTTTCAGACTGGTTTTCTTTGATTTACACAAAATGTCTTTTACAGACTTCGATACCTATATGAAAAGGGGTTTCTAATGTTATGATGCAGTATGATGTTATATGAATTTTAAATTATGTACGCTTGGAAAAAAATTAGGCAACAAAGCCAGTAAAAATAGAAATTTAATAAACAATTACATTTACAGTGATCAATTCCAGTCTGTCTCCCTTCTCCTATCTAAAAAGCTTGAATACCTTATGTAGTACTGATAAGAAAAACAGCTTGGTTATCCTTTGGTTCAGTGACAGGAGTTACTGGCAACAAAGAGTAATTTAGCAGCAGCACATGGGAAACCCAGCTGCGAGGGGTAGCTCAGCCATACAACAGTTGATCATATACAGTGTGCGCTTTGCTCCCTCACTGAGCAGGTAATTTGTTTCTCCAACTCGGTTAATAAATGTGCCAGTGGGTGAGTTTGTCTGCTTTTCAAAATCAGATAGCACGTAGTAACCAGAGATGGAAGGCCAGTTTATTTAAATGATAGTAAGACATATCATGGCATAGCATGAGAAATGGTTGCATTAAACACACACTCACATGTACTGTACACACACAACACACAATTTCATTTTAATTAAGGCCCTGTCCACACTTGCATTGTTTTTTTTAAACATTTTAATAAAGTTTTGCTTTCCGTGTTTGAGCACGGCTTGTCAGAGTGTCCACACTGTGCTCAGAACACCGTGTTTGCCTGCTTGATTTTCCAGGCACAGAACAGTTACACAGGTTGCCTTAAACCATGTTACTGCACGGTTTGCATCCGCACTACTGTTAACACGGTTTACGGCATCTGTGTTGGTATCAAACCATGCTAGAAACCTGCTCTGATCAGAGTTCTAGCATGGTTTTTAACACGGTTTATAGCATGGTTTTACTATGCTACAGTGTGGATGCAAACCATGGCCCCTATATTTGATGGTGCAGGGAACCTCTGTGCCACATATGTAAGGTGTAAGGCACTCTGTACCAATTGTGCCCCACGAATTCATGAAATGGGGTGTGCAGCCCCCTACGCTCGATCCCCACCTGTGTGGATCACAATGCTGCAGGGATTAGCGGGGCATGCCAGCACTATGCAGCATACAAAGCTGTGTAGAGCTGTGCACCATGGTGCTTAGGAGGGCAGCCGGTATGCCAGGCAAACCCTGTTGTAAGTCCCCTACATGCCCTGCCCCTGCACACACCAGATGAGGGAACAGCCCGAGGCAAGTGGTTATTCCTACAGAGCAAACCAGCTCCATCCCATACCCCAGAGGCTGACCCCAAACACACATATGGTGCCACCCCGGTCCCCCACTGCTGCACATCCACCACATGGCAGCACCACCATGCCCATGCTGCCCATGGCCGACACTGCACTGGCAAGGCACCCCCAGCTGCACCCATCCCCAGAAAACGTAGCCCCCAATGTGGCACCTGCCCCTGGTGGTACACCTCCTCACCCCACACACATGGACACAGGGGTGCCCTGGGTCCCTGTACCACACAGCACTGTTCAGTGATAACCCCCCACACACTACCTGTGGTACAGACACCCCCACATGGTCAGTCGGTGCTGTGTTTCATAGGTTTCATAGGTAATTCAGAGCTTAGAAGACTATTGTCCATATTGCTTGCCAGACTTTAATTATAACCCTTTATGGAATTTTGACCCAAGTATACGTCCAGATAATTTTAACTATGTCCATACTCTAATTGGCAACCGCCTCTATTGGCAAGTCATTCCATATTTTGGAAACTCTAGCTGATAACCAGGAACGTCTTTTTTGTTCTGCAACATTCAACCACTAGCTGTAGTGGATGTGCTCTGGTGTCATAAACTGCTTTCCTAAGTACCAGGCCCAGTTGTTCCCATAGTTGATCATCATGCAGGGCTCTATAGACCATACACAAGTCCCCTCATTCTACGGAACTCCAGAGTGTAAAGTCTAAATTCTTTTAATCTATTCTCATAATCCATGCCCTTCACTTCATCCATCCTTCTAGTTGCCCCTCTGAATTTTCTCCAGGGCATTTATGGAACCCTTATCACCTGGATCCCAGAACTGGGCACAATATTCCAAATGGGGCCTCACCAAGAAGAGTACATGGCAACAAAGCCTCACTACTTCTGCTTTTTATGTGTTTATTTATACAGTGAAGTATACCTCCAGCCTTCCTGATTACCTGTTGGCAATGTAGTTTAGAACTTAGATCATTTTTAACCCTTACACCCAAATCCTGTCTCATCCTCAACAACAACCTTCAGTACTCTACCACACAACATATAATTTGCTTGTAGATTGTTCCTCCCAAAATGCATCACTGTGCATTTATTTACATTAAAAGTAAGTTTGTTTGTTTTGCCAAGTTTGTAATTCTCCCAAGGCATACTGTAGGGTATTAATGGCTTTGGGATTATTTACTGTATCGCCTATGGATATCATCCACAAATTTTGTTAACCAGACTCCAGTTGTAGTATTAAGTGATGAAATATAGATGTTAAAGAGACAGGGGCCCAGCACCAATCCCTGAGGGACCCCACTAGTCACTTGCTCCCAGTCAGAGCAGGAACCCTTAATACAGACCTGCTGAGTTCTACCAGTCAGCCATGACTCCACCCATCGTGTAATATTACCCCTACATCCATATTTATAATGGCATCAATAAGTTCTCCATGGGGTACTTTATTGAAGGCCTTGAGAAGTCAAGAAGGATGACGTCCACAGCCTCACCTCTATCCAGGGCCTTACTAACTCCACCATAGAACTCCAACAATTTAGTCAATCATGATCTTGCTTTCACAAACCCATGCTGGATAGTATCAGTCTGCATCACTTCCCCAATGTGATCTTTACAATGCCTTGGAGTTTTTCCCAGGACAGACGTCAGGCTGATAGGTCTATAATTGATCCCATCCTGTCTTGATCCTTCTTAAAATAAGAACCACTGTGGCTTGTCTCCATACATCTATAACCTGTCCTACTTCTATAGATTTGGTGAACAGGGCAGCAACTGGGCCAGATAGGGGAACAGCTAATTCTTTAAGAAGACTATCAGGGCCTGCTGATTTATTAGGTTCCAACCCTTGTAGCAACTTTTGTACTCTGGCTGCTTCCACAATAAACTCCCCAGCCTTTAATTGATCATTATGACTTTTATTAGCAATGGTTCTAGTGTTAAAAACTGAAGAGAAATATTGATTGCATACTGTTGCCATTTGTGATTTATCAGTTATTAAATTACCTGCCTGGTCTTTTAATGGGCCAATAGTAGAGTACTCTCCTTTTTTGTTTATATATTCATAAAAGGATTTATAGTTGTCTCTTAACCCTGCATGCCAATCTCAACTGTAATCTTTTTTTTTGCATTTCTAATGCTAGTTTTAGTCATCCTCAACTGATTTTTATACTTCTCCCAAATTTCTGGGTACCACTTAATTTGGCCCTCTTGAATGCTCTATTCTTGTGTTTTATGTATTTTTTACAGTTGCATTCATTCATGGCATTTTATGTTTCACTTTATCAGTTTTCTTTATAAAAGGAATATATTTCTTTATAGCTACAGAAAGTTTGGCATTAAAGATCTGCCACATGTCAAGAAGGATTTATTATTAAAATCCTGGTTCCAGTTCCAAATTGTCATTTTGTTAAAAAACCCACAAAATTAGCTTTAGTGAAATTATATATAACTGTACTACCAATATCACATCCTAAATTACCCTTATAAGTAAATCTAACCATAGAATGATCACTAGACCTGAGGGCGGGATAGCCATACAATTAATAATATTACTGCCCAGATTGTTTAAAACCAAATCCAAAATATTTTCACCCCTTGTGTTATGTTTAACTATTTGCTCCATATTAGACAATAAGAAAGTTTCCAAGTAGGCACTTTCTGCAAGGGTTACTGATTGTAGAGTGTTCCAGTTTATCCCTAGGAGGTTAAAATCCCCATAAGTATGGCACTATTGGTGAATGATAATCTGTTTACATATTCTGACAACAGAATCTTCCCTATGTGAGACTGTAGGGGGGCCTATAAATTACTTCAGGTTAATACAAGTTGAAGACTTTGGGAATATTTTGACCCACAAAGCTTCAATAATGGGCCACTGAGTTAATTCTATATTTTCAGTATTTATATTATTAGAGATATAAAGTGCTACCCACTTCCTCTAGTATTGTTCCTGTCTTTGTGGAACAATGTATACCCTAGGATATTCTTATCCCAGCGGTCATTGTCACTCCACCAGGTCTCTGTAATTGCACATATGTGAATATTCTGTTGATAAAGGGTATGCATAAGTTCATCAAATTTGTTGTTGAGGCTTCTAGCATTAATGAGTAAACAATTCCATTCAAGGGCTTGAGGGGTAATGCTATTTTTTGTCTATGGGAATAGAAAGTTCCCCTGCATACTAGTTTAAATTATGGTCTAATTGTTGTCTAAGGCTATTAGCAAAAATCAGTTTACCCTGTTTATTTAAATGCAGGCCATCTCTAGCAAATAAGCCCTGGTTCAGAAACCCATCCCAATTTTCTAAAAAGTGAACCCTCTCTAAAGCACCAACGCTTGAACCAACCATTTAATATCATAATATCATTTCTTTTGGATGGGCTTGTTTCTAGGGACAGGCAAGAGCCCTGATATAATTAAATCACCCTTAATTTTTAATCGCGCCCCTACTGATTCAAATCCTTTGGATACCTATTATGGGTCTTCTGCCCAAGTCATTGATTCCCGCATGAATAAGGGTAAGTGGAGTTGTGTGTGCTCCTGTAACCCTGGAAAAGTTGTTTAATGTTGACTATGTCTGCTCCTGGCAAAGCACTTACTGTGGTATATAGATTTCTGTTCCTACATAATACATGATCCGTATATCTAGTGTGGAATCTCCTATGACCAAGACATCTCTAGGAGTATCCAAATGTCTTTTCTTACTTGTGCTTTGTGCAATCTGGACTAGAGGGGTGTGTTAGGTACTATGTGCTTTGGTAGATCTATCTCACAAGGGTTTTTATTATAGGGTTAATTTATTAAGGCACTGAACCTATTGGCAGTTAAGATATTGGTACTACCCCTATATTTCTTCTCCTTTTTACCAGTAGGTTTCTTAACCAGACACCAGTCATCTTCCTCTGAATTGTTTCCATTTATTAATTCATTGGTGGTGGACTGCTTATATGGTACTTTAGCCAAACTATCAGCTACAGAATCTATGTACTCTTCTAGGTTACTAATTTCTGTTTGGACCTGCACTCGTTGTTGTAGTTGGACAATTTCAGCTCTCAAATTCTCTATCAATCTACAATTGTCACATACAAAGTCAAGGCTGGTTTCACCATCAGTGTACATACCACAATTTTACAGCACTTTATCTTGATACCTGTGTTCATGGCCATTTTGTAACTTAAATGATGGTAAGGGCCCAATGCCCAGTGACTCAGTTGACACAGCCGACATGGCCGACGCTCTCAAGATGGCTGGTGGCACTGCCCACCACACACAGCCATGGCTACTAGCCGTCCATCCACAGGAGCACTCAGTTCATGTGCACCCAGTGATGTAAGGGATCTACTGTTGGACCGGGAAGGGCATCTGATTAGATGCCCTTCCCGGTCTGTGGCATGCACCTGTCTGCAGGTGTGGAGCCCGCATGCAGGATACACCTCGGCATGTAATTCCTGCCCGGTAGAGCATAGTCCCCATAGTTTGTTGTCCTTGTAACGTTACTAGACTGACGGTAACGTTACAAGAATGCTAGTGTGACAGGGCCTAAATTGCAATCCATAGCAGCATACCTTCACAAACTACACATCACCATCTACGCAGGACACATCAAAATACAGTATGCAGCAAACATACAAGAGCTGCACTATCCACAATCTGCATCAACTGGTCAATATCATCACCCACAGCAACATCTTTCCAGTTCATCCCACAGTAACATCTATCCAGTGCACATCCCCATAAACAGTTGTCCTTCCTGCCTAAATTCCCAACTGCTAATGCATCCTAATCTCCCCTTTTCATTCCCGTGAGCTTATTAGAAGTGCTGCATAATACAGAGTGGCAGACTTTAAGCAATGATGATACTACACTTTTTCAGCACTAAGATGCATGATGACATTTATTTATTTAAAAGTTTTACAGGAAGACATACTGAGCAAGTTGTTCATTTCAGATGTGTCCTGGGGAGAAGGGAACAGGGCAAAAAAAAAAAAAATACAGTGCAGAGAATACAATGATAGTAACAATGCATGTCAGTAGGCTAATAGCAATTGCAAAATATTAGTGCTTATAATAACAGATACAAGCTTGACTCCCAGCACAAGGCATTTGTTGAAATGAAAACATGCAGGTTTAGCACAAGGGAAATGATATAAAATACATGAACTGGTACCATAACCTCTTTTGTTTGAATGAGTGTCAGTGTCACTACACATACTGTACCTTATTTCCAACACATATTGTGCAATGACACATATTTATATAAAACGGCATGTGCTGAAGAGAATTTATCTTTATTGTTTCCATATGGGGCAAATGGACACAATGCACAATGCTGAAGGTTACATGCATTCACTTTATCATTTATTGAATGACAACTAAATGTCTGGTGCAGTATTAGCTACTGCTAGGCATTAGTCATAATTAATATGAGAAAGAAATAATGTGATGTACTGGGATTGTACTCTGGCCCCGGAATACTATCCCAGGGCTTTACTGGGATGGTGTTCGGGAGGGGCTGTGTTTGATTCCCAGTAGGTCACATTATTTCTTTCTCATTAAAATTTGTATCTTCTATTTAAAAAGTAATTAAAAAAATGTTTATTGATATTATGTCACCTCTCCATGTTAATGCAAATCTATGTCTGTTTGTTTGCAGATGACATGAAGATCTGTAACAGGGTGAATACGACGGGGGGTGTGTGGGGAAAGTATGAGGATGCTCTGGTCAGGCTGAGATGTCGTAGAGTGGCATCTACAATTCAGAAAAAAAGGGAGAATTATGCACATAGGAGGTAAAAATCCAAGGGCAAAATACTGGCTTGGGGGACTGGGAGTAACAGATCTGGGGATCACAATTTCAGACAACCTGAAAGTTTGGAGTCAGTGCGACAGGGCAGCAGGGAAAACAACACAAGCAGGTGAAGTGAGGTGATCATGCCACTATACAAAGCAACAGTCAGACTGCACCTGGATATGGAGTCCAGTTCTGAGGCCATACTTACAAGGGACAAGGACAAGTTGGCGAGGGTCCAGAGAAGAGCAACCAAAATGGTGAAAGGGCTGCACAAGAAGTCATACGAGAAAGGCTGGGGAGCTAGGCCAATACACACTGGAAAAGGGAAGGGAAATGGGCATATGGCTGAAAACCTTGAAGTACTTGAAGGGCATAAACAAGGTGAGGGTTGACAGCATCTTCAAAATTAGTGAGAGCAAATCCACTAGGGGGCATGCATTCAAAATGGAGGGGTAGCTTTAGAGATGACATCAGGGGGAGTTCTTTAATGAGGAAGGTCGTGGGGCCATGGAATAGACTGCAGGAATGGGTGGTGGGGAGTAGATTCAGTGGACAAATTTAAAAGAGCTTGGGATACCTACATGGGCCTAAGCAACAGGGGTAGGCAGGAAATGAAGAGTGGAAGTCTTCCTAGAAGTGGGAATTTGGGCAGTCTGGATGGGCCGACAGATTTCTATGTTTCTATGTTTCAATCAAATCAGATTTATTTGATGACAATAGAGAGTAAACTCTCATTTATAATTGCATCCATAAATAAAAACAAAACATATGATACGAAATATAATACAAATACACATAGAATCATGAAGACATGTAATCAACATTAAGACAGGTTTCATTGTTCATTCATAGCAATCACATCTGTGTATTAAAAACCTCTGATATGATTTTTAAAACTTGGATAAAATACAAGTGATGTTAAATTAAGTTTTTTTAATAGAAACCCAAGCTCGTGAACAGTACATGCTAAAGTAATATTACCGTAATTAGTTTTACGCTTAGGTAGAAAAAATTGTGGCAGGTCGTATGATCTTAATGCATACGTACTAATGCGCTTTGGATGTACAAGTTCCAGCAGATAAGCAGGAATATTTTTAAACAAATCTATAAACAAACAAGCATTTGTCAATGCTGAACGTTCATCGGTGTACTGGAACCATTGGGGATTGATAGGAACTCTTGAATTGCAGCCCACAATTTTGACAGCGACTCTGGGACCTAAACAGAACACAGGTGTGGGGAGGATAGCAGCAGTAGGAGGGAGTGATTTGCTGGCAGAGGGCGGGGCTTGAATGGGAAGACAGGAGCAGTGGGCAGACTCCAGCACGTTCACACTGTAGCGCTACGGCAGTGTGAATGCACAACCAGAAAATCAAGGTAACACATCAAAGGACCAAACCGCACCACTACCGGTGTGGCTCTGTACTTGAAATGTTAGCCAACTCTGCCCCAACAACAGAAAATGACTCACCTCAGTCTGCCGACCCTCATTGGCCTACACGGAGCTTCCATTTGCGCGCCACCATCACACCCTTTGTATAGCACCTCTCATGTCAATGAGTTTGTCTGCAACTGAGCACCACGACAAACTCAAAACAGCCAATGAAATCTGTCTTCGGCAGACAAGGATTGCCACCCCACGGCTGCATATAAGCTGCAGTGGTGTGTCCTCCATGGAAGCTCCGTGACAAACCTAAGGGCGCCAGGATACAATGGATTAAGCACCCCCAGATTGTATCAGTTGCCTATCTATATATATATATATATATATATATATATATATATATATATATATATATACATATATACAGTATAAGTCCCCATAATCAATGTGCGATGAGAACAAAGAGGTGACCAGTTGTTTATGTAATGAAAGACTACAACTAGTTATATTTCTAAAAAACAAGCTCCTTAATTTTATAGACAGTTTTTCCACATGCAGATGAAACATCAAGGAATCATCCAATATATACCCAAATATTTATAAAAGATAATCTACTAATATCTGTTCCATCTACAGACTTAATGGTCAAATTGGTATGGTCAGTTTTAGATTTACTAGTAAATAGTACCCATTGTTTCTTTCCCAGCATGCTCATACTAGGTAACAGATCATTTCTGACAATGAATAATTTTTTTTACGGACATTGATGATTTTTGTTATACTGATTTACTGTTATGACACCACAGAAAATACATGGTGCACCCTATAAAATTACCATAACATTTCATGTCTCTTATATGTCAGTTTGATTTCATACAACACTTAATATAGCTAATACATTTAAAACTAATTAAATCTAAGGTGCAGTCATGATATCTATACAGAATGACAGTGACAAAGGAAAACACATATCTGCCCTGGCATGACTGCCTACCACTGGGTTTCCTACTGTATGTATTGTGATCGTGTTACTCACACTTATGCTGTTGCTGCTGCAATAACTTGGGCTTTGTATTTTATTTACCATTCTCTAGAGTTACTTCTGGTCATTCTTGCCATTAACATTGTGTTCATACTATTGTGTTGCTCACTGACTTATTAAACATGTAGATGGTTTAAACTGACAAGATCATCCTTGAAGATTACACTCTAGTAGTGCAGCGCTTATGCTCACCCTAGCTGGGAGTAATTTTTTATAACAGGTCCAACATCTTGGGTTAATGAACCATCTCAGTTCAAAATTGGAGGCACAGGGCAGGATTCACGATGAGGGATTTTTAAGTTCCCTCTGCAACTGCTGTTGTGGACTGAATCGCCCGCAGCTGCAGGTAGTAGCGATTCACAACCACAGCAGTTGCAGTGCTGTCCATGGCAACAGCATCTGCAGGTCGTCAGATTCTGTGGAGCCGGTCTCACTTTGGCTCCACCTTCGTGAATACCCACAGCTACAGGTGACCTGCAGGGCTTCGAGATGGATTCCCACCAGCTCAGAGATTTTCCCACAGCTGTGGGTCCTTCTCCCCTTTAGTGAATCCTGCCCACAGTATCTGCAAACTCTATATGAATTTGCAGTACTAAGTAGAGAATATAAATGCTGCTTTGGGCCCTCAGTAAAAAACAAATTTCCTTAATTATGTTTTGAAAATGGGCACAGCAAAAACTGCATTCTGATTGGCTTAAACACCCTACACCCAGGCTGTTATTTTTAACAATGTCCAGTGAAATACAAGTGCTGTTCGATCACTGGGCACCCTAAGCTTGCCAGATGCCATTTTTATCTCCTCAGTTAGTGAGTGACCAGCCCCACCTGGGCCCCACCACCTGTACAAAAATGCCACCAACAGCCTGATGCTGCCTCCTGAGCTGCTTCTGTTCCTCCTCAACACCAGGAAAACAAATCAGTTTTAACTGCTTACTTTCATTTCACGCTATCGGCTCACTTGACCTCCTCAAAGTAAACTCTCCCGACCTTCCAGGTCCCGCTTTCCTTCACAGAATGTAGTCACAGCTCCCGCTAGTCAGCACCACGCTAAACCTAGTTGCAGACTTGTGCCACCCTAAGCCTATCTCAAATTAAAACAGAGGTACCTGTCTCTAAAGATCAGCAGGCTACTTTTCTCCCATTCTCACACAGAGTTGTTCAATGGATTTCTGTATATATGTGTGTGTGTGTGTGTGTGTGTGTGTGTGTGTGATGAACAGGAGGGCAAGCTAATTGAAACACAGTATTAAAAAATACACAGCAGCGCCATGCCTATGTGTGTGTGGCCAAGCAGGAGGATGAGCTAATTGAAATAAAATAAATAAAACAGCAGTACCTCCAGTGGTGATTCCAGCAGTTCACTACTATAGGGACTACTTTATTTCAAACATTACTTTTATTTGCTTTTAATTGTTTTATATATACATTTTTGTTCTTATATAGTTTTCAAAAAATGCCATCTACAGTCTATTTTGTAAGCACCAATAATACCCTCCAGGGTGGGCATTATGAGATATAACGGACCTTCCAGGGCTATAAGGCCCTCCTGCCTGTGGTGTCGGGCCTTATCATGCCACTGGGCAGTCCATTATATCCCTAATAACACCCAATTCTGTCGGGTATTATTGCATACATACTGTGAAACTTAGAAACTTTTAAAGTACCTCAAGGGAATCAACAAAGTCCAGGAAGGTAGCATTTTAGAAAAGAGATGTAAGAACAAGGGCTAATTTAAAGATAGAGGGAGATGGCTCAGGGTAATATGGGAAATTTTTTTCATGGAGAGAGTGGTGGATGCATGGAACCACCTTCCTGGGGAGGTTGTTGGGTCTAAAACAGTGGGGAATTGAAACATGCAAACATGCATGGGACAGACATAAGGCAATTGTAGTGGGGGGTTGCAGGAAGTAGGCTGTTGGTTAACTAGAATCTGCAGCTTATCCAATAGGAAGGAAATGGGCAGACTGGTGGGCCAAGTGGTCTTTATCTGCCATCAAAGTCTATGTTTCTATGTGTGACCCTGAGCAAGTCACTTAACTTCCTGTGCTGCAGGTTGCACCTGTAAACAAGCTTTCAGCTTAGTGTGTCTCACCTGGTTAAACTATTTAGAAATAACAGTCACTTTTTTTTGGTGGTGGTGGTGGGTTGGTGGTGTTATGGAGACAACTGTGACCACTGGGGCACTGATTATAGAACAGGCACATACAGTAGTAGTAATGTACAATGTGCCTATTGATATATCTCTTTAAACTATCACTTTGTCTGAGATTAAAGTGGATGAGATTGATTGCCCTAATAACTTTCGAGTGACTGGCTACAACCAATTCCTTTCTGAGTGTACAATGAGCACCATGCACTATACCCAGCATGATCTCTTTTTCATTTTACAGTCTTCCACCAGTCCTTTTGGAACAGTATAGTCGTAACATGTTTTATTTCTGCTGGAGTGTCCTAATTATTGTGTGCTGGATAATACCATAAAATCAATTAACATGTAGAATTACAATTTGATTACAAAAATTAAGTTGCAGAGAACAGAAATAACTTAACAGAAATACATGAAATGTCCTATAATTATTCATATTATTTATTTATTTAGCTGTTGTTTCGGGTAAGTGCACTAGACAAAAACCTGCCTATTTTAGGCACGACCTGGGGGTACATTATGCAACAACAGTATTACAGTGATCAGAAATACAATAATTGAAGACAGTAGAGAAAAGTACACAACTTGCAGCCACCAGGAAGGTACAATGCAGTGTCATTAGTAGAAAGTTAATTGAATACAGGTAGGGATAAACAGCTGAGGACTAACTGGCAGTGACAGTAATGACAGAGGAGCAAAACAAAAAGGTCCCTGGGAAAGTAAGAACAATGAAACTATGCTATATAACAGGCAATGATGAACAATGATTTAGATACAAAGGTGAGATAGATTAACATAGTAAGCACGCCTATAGTTCCAACTCAAATACAAAAATACATATTTATACAAAAAAAAGAAGATGAGTAAAGAAGAGGCTACTAATGCATTAATTTTCATTTTACCCCTTCACACCCAGCCATCCCCCCATAATCTGCATACTGTCAAAAATTTACCTAAATCACCAAACCGACAGAATTTCCTTGTCATTATCTGTTTTTCTTTTCAGCACATTACACACAATTTTCCTTCAGTCATCACTCAAATTTATTTATGCAGTTTAGGTGTTGAGATGTACTACTCGACCACTGTGGCAGTGATTGTGGATTGATACACATAGCTGTAATGTGCAGCGTCAATTTTTCTGAATAGGCACCTCACCCAATATTGAAAGTACACCAGTGTTGTTTCACCAGCTGCAATGTGCACCAGTCTCCTTTTCTTTTCATATTTTACACCAGTACTCGCTTGAAACTCCTGGCACAGATGGCTCAGGAGAAATTGAACTAGATTATCAATGGGCCTGGAATGTGGATGTAGGGATAGGTAGGGTCCCTGATGGGCAGCAGAATGTGATGTAGGGGTGGGTAGGGTCTCTGAATGGCACGGAATGTCAAGCAGGCACACCGACCCCGAATCGCAGACCTCTTTTCTCTCCCCCAATTCTCCTTTTCCATCCACTTTCTGCCTTAAAAATCCCCCAACATCCAACACCCAGTCTGGACATTTTTCTGTCTTTACAGTGATCACGATCACAACCCTTCTGTGCCTTACCCCTCCTCTGGTTCCTACTTTCCCATGCACTTTCTGCCTCTTCGTGGTCCCACTAATGCATTTAAAAATCCTAACACCCAGTCTGGCGATTTTGTAATTTTTATTTTTCTGTCTTTTACACTGACCCCAATGACAGCCCTTCCAGCCTCCAAGTGGTCTCTTTAGTCATGCATTAAAATTCCCTAACACACAGTGCCAATTTTTAAAAGTTTTATTTTTCTGTCTTTTACACTGACCCAGATAACAACTCCTCTGTGTCTCTCCCCATCTCCCTCTGGTTCCCTTTCCCATGCCCTCCATGTGGTCTCAGTAATGCATTTAAAAAGTCCCCAACATCCAGTCTAGCGATTTTGTAGTTTTTATTTTTCTGTCTTTACACTGACCCCAATCATAGCCCTCTATATCTCAACTCCTTCCCTTTCCCACCTACTTCCAGCCCTCTGTGTGGTTCCAGTAATGCATTAAAATTCTCCAACACCCAGTCTGGCCATTATTTTAAAGTTTTGTTTTTCTGTCTTTTACACCGACCTCAATCACAACACCTCTGTGTCTCTCCCCTCTCCCTCTAGTTCCACTTTCCCACCCACTTTCTGCTCTCTGTGTGGTCCCAGTAATGCATTTAAAATCCCCAACACCCAGTCAGCGATTTTGTAATCTAAAAAATGTCTGTCTTTTACACTGATCCCGATCATGCGCCTCTCTGTCTCACCCCCCAACTCGGCTCCTTTCTTGCCCACTTCCAGCTCTCTGTGTGGTCCCAGTAATGTATTAAAATTCCCCAACACCCAGTCTGGCCATTTTTTAAAGTTTTTTATTTTCTGTCATTTACACTGACACCTATCACAACCCCTCAGTGTCTCTCCTCCCTCTCCTTCTGGTTCCCCTTTTCCATACACTTTCTGCCATCTGTGTGGTCCCTGTAATGCATTTAAAAATCCCCAACACCCAGTCTGGCGATTTTGTAAATTTATTTTCTGTTCTTTACACTGACCCCAATGGCAGACCCTCTGTGTGTCTCTTCACTCCTCTGGTTTCCATTTCCCGCTCACTTCCAGCCCTGCATGTGGTCAGTAGTTTAACAGTGATTTGTTCATTACTCAGGCAGTCTGAGTAAAAATACAGACTTCTATTTTTTCTCTCTTTTTCTAGTGCTTATAGCAATCTATTGACCCTTGGTATGTACCACTGTTTGTTTTATGTTGTAAAGCTGTCCTGTCAGACTTTTCTTGTTCTCTTTCTAGCACTAATAGCAATCTGTTTGTCCTTGGTATTTGTACCACTGTTTGTTTTATGTTGTGAAAGCTTCTTCTGTCCCCACCATATACTGCCAAACAGTGACGTGACGGCATCGACGACACTACAGCAACAACAGTGCCAGGTCACTGTAGTGTCGGGCGCTGGACCCTGGCACTGGTTTCTGGGGGTCTTGCACCCTCTACCCTAATCAGCTCTGACTCGGGTTGATTATATTAATTAAGGGGCGAGGGGGCACAGTCCCACTCTTGGGAATTCAGAGGCGGTACCCTGAAGAAACATGGTAGAGCAGTATCTACCTTTATGCCGACCGCAAATGCAGTTGACATAAAGGTTTTGCTGTACCATCAGGCGACAAAATTTTTGTCACCCGTGCGGTCAGAGTCCCTGTCCCCCACCCCATCCACCTTTTTGATTATCAAAGCTGCAATATACAAGTGAACTACACTCAAGTTTGTTGCATAATGGGTGAAGTGACATTGAATTGTTTGGCTGCATGTGTATGATTACAAAGCTGCAACATGTGATTTCTGCAGATTTCTGGGAGGCAAGGACCACTTGATATGAATAAAAATAAGCAGTGTCTTGTTTTTTGTATTTTTATTCAAACAAGGCACTCCAACAACAGGTCACTGTACTACTTATAACAGTGGCAATCAGTCAAGTAAAGAAAGGGTGCAAACAAAAGGCAACAAAACCCCCTTCTCCTCCATCGTGGATATCATCTCTCAACTCCCGCCCTAACTCCAAAGTCATTGCCCTCGGGGATTTAACACTAACTGGTTCCCTAATGCAGCACAGTACAGAGATGCTATTGCAGCCCTGAATCTCACACAAATGTTCCCTATGCCCATATGGTTAAACCCCCAAACGGAAATCGGACGCCACTGACCTCATCTTGGCTAGCCATCCCGATCTCCTCCTAGATGTACAGGTACTTCCAGACTGTCTTAGTGACCATTCCCCCATCATCTGCGCTGGTCCAACTGTCTGAAACCCCCCAGAGTCTCCTACCAACGTCACCTAAAAAGGATAACTGGAACACTTCAAGAATTACTTATCTAACCTTGACTGGACCCCTCGACTATGCAACCACTTTAGACATGGCCCTAGCTCTTCATTATCTATCGCACCTTCTTACAGCACTCTGAGTCTCAACACATGGGTAGTTAGAGCTCTTCTCATAGGCTGATGCACAAAAGGAATCCCAAATTTGAAATCCGATCCTTCTCCTTCCTTGTAGCTCCCAGAATCCCCAGTTCTTTTTGTGCATCTTCCCAGGCTGGTCACGTTTTTCTGGCTCTGTGCCAAGCCAACTAAGGTAAGAACAAACTCCTTTTATCTACTACAATGTAGACGTTAGCCCCAGAAAGCTAACTTGTAACAATTCAAAACAACAAATGTTTTGCTTAGTAGGGGTTACAGCCCTCAAACTAACATGAATACAGCAGGTTTAACCCTTGTAGTGCAAGTACACCTATCTATGCTTAGTACAGTCTAGTCTACTTTTGGCGTCAGGGCTTAGCATAGTGTGTTGTGAACAATTAAATTTAGCTACCTACTGAACTGCAGCTATTAAAACCCCTTGGCTTACCTTGTTCAGCCGAGGAGGGGGGAGGAAGCCATCGCCCAGGCCATGTCTGTTGAACTTGAGCCCCTCTCGGCTTATCTTACTCACGAGAAGGTGACTCTAACAGGAGTGCTACATTCCATTTCACAACTGATTGTGCTTTTTGATCCTGGGGGTCGGGTTTACCTTGCTCAATCATGTACCACCACAGGACCATCCCACCAATTGACTTAAAATGCACTACTGTAATGCCTCCATTTGAGAAGAAATGCAGGGAGAAAGTCTTTCTCCAGAGCCCTACCTGCTGAACTATGTACCTCCTAGCAGCCGAGCAGCGCAACTAACTGTCGCCTTTTTCACCTCTGCCAGCACAGCGAACGTCTCTCCTTGTAGCGACTCATTTCTGAGTCCTTCCTTTGTCCAGTCCATGGCCACTTCCTCTATGGGGGCTCTCAACCACGAGGAGCCCTACTAGTCTAACGGCCGCCATCTTGCCTCGCCGCGCCTAGCATCGCGCGGACAGTACCAGCCGAGATCTCACGGGACCACACCAGAAACCAGGCTGGGGATACCTCTCACAAGATGGAGACCACAATACACTGGATCCTCCCCAAAATGGCTCTGGCAACCACGCCGCTACCTTAAAGGAACTCTACCCAATTTAAGGGCAGATCACCCATGGCACTATAATATGGACTTGTTTGTTACAGTAATGTTGACAGCATTCTAAGGAAGTTATTTATCCTGTGTATGCCTGGCAAGAGGTTGGGGCATGGAAAGAAATATGAAGACTAATTGTATATGCCTGGCTAGAGGTTGGTGCATGATTAAAATTACAAGCCTGATGTACATCCTCAGTGCTTTGTTTTTGCCAGTCAGTACCTGAGACTATGACTGCATCTAGTAGATTATGCAGACTGTATATTAGGGCCCTATGTAATCCACCCCTCCCTCAGTTTACCTCAATCTGCTGAGGGAGGGAATTAGAGCAGGATCAGTTAGTCCAGATCAGTATGTAACTAGCTACCAGTGCCTTGCTTTACTCCCCAGTTTACTCTTGCTTTACTCCCAGTTTACCTTGTTCAACCGGGAGTAGTGAGACAGATCCAGCATATGTAACCCGGCTGCAGTGACCAGTGCCTTGCTCTACTTCCCAGTTTACCTTGTTCAACTGGGGATAGTGAGCTAGATACAGTGTATGTCCTCGCTGGAGCGACTCAGTCACTTGTTCTACTCCCCAGTTTACCTTGTTCAACTGGGGGTAGTGAGCTAGATACAGCATATGCCCCGGCTGAGTGACCAGTGCTTTTGCTCTACTCCCAGTTTACCTTGTTCAACTGGGGTAGTGAGCTAGATAAGCGTGATGTTCCCGGCTGCAGCGTGATCGCGCCTCCCCACCCCCGCGAGTCACCCTGTCCAACCGCTGAAGAGCTGCTGTTGGGGACCGAAACTCTTCCTACCTTCCGCCCATGACTTGGAGACCTACCTGCATCAAGCAGGACTTTGGAACTGGGATTAGAGTTCTCTCCCCCAACCGAGTACATCCAGTGTCTGGGGACCCCTCACCTGAGTACCTGAGGCTCCCGGAGTGGGCAGGGACATCCTCATCTCCACACTAGAATCTCCATGTGCTGTGGTATGCCTGGCCTTTGCATTTCGTGCATGAGGTGCATCTGTTGGGAGTGACACCACCTTCCTTGGGAGCTCGGTTACTAATATAAGGATGACTTTTCAGTGATACCTCAAGGGCTATTAATTTTAATTGCATTGAATCCTGTTGCAGCAATAAGACAGTTTTTCTAATACGGAAGTCTGATAGATATCCTCAGGGCCTCATTTTGATGGAGCAATTGCTACAGTACCATTTTCACCCAGTAAGTCACAACCTGACTCAGACTATGTCCAAGGCTGCTTACTTAATGTTCAGAAAATAACAATGACATATAGAAGCAGTAGGCATTGGCTGCTTAAAAATCCCTCTGGGGTCATATTTTTCTTAGCAGGCTACGCCCATGTCAAAGGGCCATCCCATCCGTTTATTTGTAATGTGAATGACACAGAACTTACTGGCACTCAAGAACCAGCTAGGATCAGCTCGTGGCAATTCCACCCGTTGACATTAGTTTCACCCTGAACACTAAATGTTAAAAGTGGGCAGCTGTCCTCCCTCAGATAATCAACACTGGCATCACCCTTCTCCAGTGTAATCAATGACGGTCTGTGAGCACCCATCACTATGTCAGCTGGCAGGGTTGTGGATTGGCTGGTTTCACATCTTCTGCACCTCCAGTTATAGAGCATGGAGGCCAGTTCCCCCCCACTGCTGGTTCATATCCATCCTGCTCAGTTTAACAGGGCATAACCCCAACACACATGTGACCATTGTATTCTAGCCATCTTATACCTGGGGGCTATTCCACCCTGTGACTGCCCTAACAGTTTACATCCCTCACAGACTACAACAACAAGGGGTTGGACCCAAGATTGCCCTCGGAGAGGGGACACTCTGAAGCAGGAGCCTCTTTAAAATCCCTGGTCACGATTTAGAGCCAGTGAGTTTCTGGTCAGTTGGTAGGTCAAAGAAGGACAGCAGAAAACAAGAGGAAATCATATGTGAACCATGCTGTCAGGTGGCTCAGTGGATGTGTTTTGGCCTTACAAGCACAGGTGAGAGGTTCAGAACTTAGAAGTCCTAGTAGGGAGACTCAACATCCCCTCATATTATCGCTATGGTGTAAAGCATCAGTTATGACAAAAGATCAGACATTGGAATGACTGTCCTCAGGAACTTATTAAGTACCAGTTTCTCTGTATGAACCTAGTGTCAAGAATCTGAAGACTTAAGCATTACTCCAGTGGCTCAGCTGGTGTAAGCTTAAACACTTAGCTTATCATTAATGAGCACCATCTATTAGTGAGACAGACTGGGTCCTCTATCCCTCACCCAGTATATCAGCATTACAGTTTTCTCTGTTAAGTATTTTCTTATAAACACACACACTACTGTAATGATAAATATTGTTGGTGCCAGCACAACTCTTTCACACTTCAGTCATGTACCCTCTGACTGGAAGCAGTGTTAATGCCCAAACAGCCCCCACTCAACAGCTGCACCCAGAGTACTTACAGAATACTCACTTACTCCAAATACTTAGCCTGCCATCTGAATGCCTCAGCAGGAATTCTGACACTGGTGGTCTGGACTTGGTGCTCCACCAGCCTCAAGCCCTCTTCGAGAGGTTATCTTCTATGGGCTCATCCATTTCTCATTAAAAGTACAAAGCTAAGTAACTCCTAGTGTGCTGGCAAGTTTTCTAAGCTTCATATAATGGGTCATCCTATGACCAGAACCATATAGATAGTACAGAACTATACAGTCAATGATCTGGATGTATATAATTGAGGAGCAAGGTATGTAATGGGACTAAGGAAGGGCAAAGCCCCACAGGCTGTGCATGCATTGCCATTCAGCCAAGACGTGTCGGTAAGGGACTAAAAGAAGCACAAGTACAATACATTGCAAGCACTCTACCAACACATCCATGTCACAGGCAGCATATGGACGCAGTCACACCTCAAATGAGCAGGCCGCAGTGTGGAAACTATAAGGGGTGAAAACTCATCAGCTAGCTGTATTTTGCCCATGCCAGCTAAAATGCATGACCCAGAAACTGTTCTTAACAGTACCTTTGCAGCCACCTCAGCATCACAACCAAACGGTTGGGGAAAGCAGGAACTTGAATTGTTTTTATTACAGTATAGGTCTCCTAATGTAGAAGGTGCTGAATTTCCATTTCATGGACCCACAGACAATCTCAAGAAAGAAAGGTGGGTGGTATTCAACCTCTATTGGCTTGCCATATGTGCTAGTAGATAGACTCCTACCCATGCATGCATTCCGTATTTATAGGTAAAGACCCTCCCAATATATAAATCAGTTGATCGATCTATCTATCTATCTATCTATCTATCTATCTATCTATCTATCTATCTACCTACCTACATGCAGGCATTACTGATGGGAACCATCACACCCACCTGTTACACCAGGGTACAGTGCTGGGTCCAGAAGGTCATCCAGGGTAAACCATATGGACGGCACATACACTAATGAGGAACACACTAAGTATGTCCTTGTAGTACTTTCAGCAGAGTGATCCACTGGTAAACCTAAAGTCGGTCATGGCTGGCGACCCCTTGCAGCCCCCTGCAGTGGCTCCTGACACTAACCCTTCTCCACATCACTTAATTAATCCAAACCATGGAGAAAGGGACAGAGGACCTTCATAACATTAAACCCAAGTATGACATGCAGACCAAGTACAGCATATCTCATAATCTCTTATCTTTTTTCCCCTGCTCATGTTTATCATAATGTATGCACAGTAATGGTCAAGAAACTATAATTCACCAGGCATGACATGCAGGCCCAGTACAGCTACTCATACTCACACAGCCTGGTACTTCCTGCTTATGGTTTGCACTGTGTCTGCAAAGCAGTGGTCAAGACAACTATAATACTCTGCCCACAGCTTAGTGTCAGTCTACAGGTCTTTTCCTAGTGGACAGGTATCACCGGCTATGATCCTGGCAGGGACTTACTCTGCTAATTCATGAAACATTATTCCATTTTAAAGAGACATTTCCACCATATTCACCTTAAGTCAGCCCCTATTACAGTGGCTACACTATTACAGTCGTGACGTGGCCAGAGGCTACAATTACTTATTCTTATGCATTCAGGGTGGTTCAGTATGTTTCTCAGTTCAGCCCCTATTGTAGTGTCTATACTGTTTATATAGACTCTCTCACAGTGACCACAGGTCAATACTGTTCTGTAGACAACTCCTATCAATACCTCTAGGGCTGACCTTGCAGGTAGACCCCCGACCACTGAAACTACCAGCATGGCCATTCAGAAGGCTACACTGTTGATCTTAGGGGTATCCAGTAAGGTGACGGACACACTGATCCAAGCCAGTAGGGAGTTCACTAACAGAACTTATAACAACACTGGCGTGTATTACGGTTGGATATCACACTAACAGGAAACAGAGTTTGGTTGCAAGGTTCTCCAGACAGTTTTGAGTCATATTCCTCCTCCCTCCCAAGACAAGTCCAATACTGCTGTATAATCACCCATGTGTTGAGACTCAGTGCTGTAAGAAGGTCGATAGATAATGATAGTTTACTCACCGGTAAAGGTAATTATAAGAGACCTTCCACAGCACTCTATCCCACCATTGAGGAGGAACATAACAAGCAAAGAAATGGGATAATAGAATAAGGGATTGTATATTAAAGAATGTATGTACAATACTGATCAGTAAATATATAGTAGCGACATTCAGTCCTACACTGCCAGTAACAGTGGAACATGTTGCCACGTTGGTTGGAATACAATGGAAAGTAAATAATTGTCCCTTGCATAGCATCAGATTGTGTTGTGTTTTTCTACTCCAGCTAACCCTACGGGGCCGCTAAGGGTCCTGTATGGTTGGATTTTTATATTATGTTTTCAGGAGTAGCATAAGCTCTGGAAGATTTCATACTGGGATTCTGGGAGCTACAAGGAAGGAGAAGGATCGGATTTCAAATTTGGGATTCCTTTTGTGCATCAGCCTATGAGAAGAGCGCTAACTACCCATGTGTTGAGACTCGAGTGCTGTAAGAAGGTGCTCTTATAATCACCTTTACCAGGTGAGTAAACTACCATTTCTCCTCAATGCTGCCTGTGACATCTTTGCCCCTCCGATCAAAAACTAGTTAAGAACCATGACACCCTTGGATCACTCAGTCCCTATTATGGTCCGAGTTTTAAATATTTAGGGATCACCCTTGACTCAGCTATCTCCTTCCAAGAGCACATCTGTATCACCTGCAGAGCTGTGAACATCAGAATTGGGCTTCTGTATTGGCTGCGCCTCCTTTCTTCCAGGGAATGCACTTAGACTGGCCATATCCAGCTCTGTCCTTCCTCTTGTCGACTATGGATTAGTCATTTATGGGTCTGCTTCCAACACTGCCCTAAACAAAATCAGAACTGCTCTGAACAAAGCCTGTGGACTAGTAACAGGGTGTGACAGATACACCATACATGTGATCTCTACTGGCAAACCTCCTGGTTAAACCTTGAGGGGCATCTCCACTACCACACCTGCCTCCTTGCCAAAAAATGTCCCTTGGACTCTGCTCCTGCTTGAGTGTCCACATTACTAACACCTGTCCATAGAACGCGAGTCACTAGATACTCCAGCCATGCAGCCTTCCAGATCCCCTATTTTAGAACCTTGGCTGGTAAAAGATCCTTTAGTTACAGAGCACCACTTTGGATGAATACCCTACCCACAACCCAACTGGCCACCTCTAGGCTGGGACTTTTCAAGTCTGAACTCGGCAACTGTTACTTGCGCCTCTTAATTGTGACTGTCTTCATGCCCCCGATTCCAGACAATTCCAAGTAGCTCTGTACTGGAACCCTCAGAAGACCTTGCATATCACTACTCCCACCTCAGAATTGGACAACATCCCATGGATTGCTATCCAGTTGCCCCACAGCTGCTGACCGATTACCCAACTGGGCAATGGAAATAAGTCATTTGGTACAACTTTGTTATTATAACCTCATATGTAACTCTATGGTATAATTGTTGTATCCTAAGTCTTAGAGTATTGCCTGTTTTCTACCCTCTCTAACTATATCTTGACACGGAGCCTTTGCAAATGAGTTCTGATTCAAAGGGTTGTAATTTTAAACTTAATAAATAAAAATTAATAATAAATAAAATACCAATATGCTGTATATGCTTTTTCCACGTGTAGCATAACAAATTTAGTATATATGAAAATTACACTGATCTCTATCATAGCCCCATGTGTGTCTCTCCTGTCTCCTCCACTTTCCCTTTCCAGCCACTTTCAGCCCTCCATGCAATCACAGTAATGCATTAACATTTCCAACACTCACTCTGGCCATTTAATCTTTTTTTTTCTATCTTTTACACTGACTCGATTGCAGACCCCTTTTCGTTACCTCTGGTTCCCCTTTCCCACCCATTTTCTGCCTTCCATGTGGCCCCAGTAATGCATTAAAAATCCCAACTTCCAGTCTGGCTGTTTAATATTTTAGATGTTCTGTCTTTTATGCTGACCCGATTATGTAGTCCCTTGTGTTCTCTCCCCCAACCCAGTTTCAGCACAATGTGTAGTCCCAGTAATGCATTAAAAACATTCCAACACCCAGTCTGGACATTTTTAAAACGTTTTATTTTTCTGTCTTTTACACTGACCCCAATCGAAAATAAATAAATACATACATGCATACATACATACATACATATCCAGACTAGGTGGATTTTCACAAACACACTGCAGACTTTATTCATAACACTGAGTCTGAAAGGACTAGGGAAACAATAAATTAAACCTCTCCCCAACTAACCACAATGACAAATATAATTTTCTGAGGAAACATCAGTCCAGCTATATAACTAGCTGTTGTCATGGTGACTGATTGCTCTTCATCTCAATGCACTGCAGTTTCAGTGGAGGTCAACCTGCTCCACAAACAGGACAAACTGGTTTTCTGTGTGTGTGTTGTGGGGTGGGGATTCTGATCAAAGCACAGAACTAAACTCATTCAGTCACCTACTGAAAAGCACCAGTAAATACTAAAAATAAGTAAAGGAACAGTCATCTGTTTTCTTGAACCATAGAAAAGTAAAAGAATTATGATTACCAGATAGACGAAAAAGTGGGATGCAGGAAAGTAAGGATGTACTCTTACAAAACAGGCCACCAATAAACCACCACCCACCAAATTCAGTTCATCTACTCCTTGTTTGAAGGAGCCTATCAGATGGTGCCAGCTTTGAACAAAAAAGGTGCCAGATTTTGAGTTAACTCCTTTGTTTCCTGGAGCCTTAAGTACTGCCTTCCAGTTGTGGTCCTGCATTCGGACTGAAAGTCACCTGGAGACTGCAGGGACAAGAAGGTGAGTTTTTTGTCTGCTTCCACCCCGCCTCCCACCAACGCCCGCCGACCTGGACTTACACTACTGATGGCACTGGACAGTCACCCTCCCAGTGAGCTGCCAGCTATTCACAAAAAGTAAAAATAAAAGGTGCCAAATTCAAGTTTTCTGCTACTTCAGGCCTATCAGATGGTGCCAGCTTTGAACATTAAAAAGGTGCCAGATTTTGATTCTGCTCCTTGGTTTCCCGAGGCTTAAGTACTGCCTTCCAGCTGTGGTTCTGCACTCAGACCAAAGTTCACCCAGAGACTGCAGGGGTTGAGAGGGTGAGTCTTTGTCTGCTGCTCATCACCACCACCCCAATAGGAGGCAGTATAGTGCAGTGGGTTAAGGCTCTAAGCTGCAAATCTGGAGACCTGGGTTTGAATCCCACAGCCCCACTTGCATACTGTGTGACCTTGAGCAAGTCACTTAATACCTGTGCTCCCAGGTGGCACCTGTAAACAAGCTTTCAGCTTAGTGTGTTACTCCTGGTAAAACAATTGAAACAAAAAAATGGCCACCGATTTGACTTACATGACTGGCGGCACTGAGAGTCACCTTCCCAGCAAGTCGCCAGCTGTTCAATGGAGCACTAGCTTGAAAGTTAAAAAAATGGTGCTGAGTCAATTTAGACTGTACCAGCTTGAACAAACAAAAAAAAGCGCCAGATTTTGATTCTACTCCTTTCTTTCCCAGAGCCTTAAGTACTGCCTTCCAGTTTTGGTCCTGCACTTGACCAGAATTCACCTGAGACTGCAGGGGTTGAGAAGGTGAGTTTTGTCTACTCCTCACCGCCCTCACCCCCAACAACCGCCGACACTGGACATACATGACTGGCATCACTGAGGTCACCTTCCAGTGAGCTGCCTACTGTTTATTGGAGTGCCAGCAAAAGTGAAAAAAAAAAAAAAAAAGGGCCCGAAATTCAATTCTTCTGCTCCTTGTTTGAATAAACCTATCAGATGGTACCATCTAGGAAAAAAGAAGAAAGGTACCAGATTTTGATTTGGCTCCCTTTCTTTCCCAGAGCCTTAAGTACTGCCTTCCAGTTGTGGTCCTTTACTTGGACTGAAATTCACCCAGAGACTGTAGGGTCCAGACTGTGAGTTTTGCCCTCCTCCTACCCCCAACCCACCCAAGTACTGAATAGTATCATGGAGGCTGACTTGATGGCTTACTATTGTAATTAGCGCTTGGGATGGCGTAAGCCAGTAAACAAGGTTATGGGTGTTGTGTGTTTCAATCCAAATGGCATCTTCTCTGTCTGCCTAGGTAGTTCTTATTTTTCCCTTATTGCTTTGTCTAATATTAGGTCAGATGCTTGGGAAGCTCCTATTACTGCTTAGTTTTAGTGTTTACCTTTACTACCTAAGTCTTAGTTACCTCTGACATTTTAAGTTTTCAGTATAGTCTAACGTCTGCTGCTGTCTCTACTGTTCTAGTATTCTATTCAATATAATGTAGTAAGTGCTCTTCATACTATTACTTGCTCAAATGTCAACAGTTCCCAATTCTGTTCAGATGCCAACAGTTTTCAGATTTATGGCCTTGGCATATGTACTGTTCCTGGCGTACACCACCTCCTTAATTGTTGTACTGGTATTTTTATAATTGTCTGTATTTAATCCTCCTCATTGTTGCCCTTTTAACTTGCTCCTCCACTGCTTTCTTTAGTGCTGCCTGTTCTCATGTTCACTCTCCTAGGTGCTTCACCCACTAAGCCCTTAAATATCTATCTTTGCTCACCACAGTTTCCCCTCATCCTCACTCGTTTCCTGCTGTCTTCTCCCATCTTTATTTATTTATTTTAATTATTTATTTATTTAAAAGTTTCACCAGGAAGGCATACTGAGTAGACTACCACTGATTCAGATGCATCCTGGGGTGGGGGCATGGAAGACAATACAAAATGAAATTACATCAGTAATGTGTTTTACAGCTCAATACATACATAGATACAACAGTAGATTAATATATTACATGCAGTACACACAAAATCACTGCCCTGTCCGTTTGGAGTTCATGAAAGCCAATCTGGTAGATGAGCAGCCAAATCATAAAGAGCCCTAGACTGAGCTACCAGACGATGAGAGCTTGCCTGCCCGTTCACTCATTCCCCTTTTCTCCAAATTGCGCTTAGTGCCTTTCTAAGATCCCTTCCTCTAGTCATTTCTGTGGCTTCCTCTCCCTCTCCCTTCTATATCTCTTTGTGACTCTCCCCACTCTGATCTTCTACTCCTCCCACTGGGCTTCAGTTTCTCCCACCCTCCCCACTCCACTCTTCATACTCCTCCCTCTGGGCTTCAGTTTCTCCCACCCTTCTCCCCATGTTTCTGTCACTGCAGCATCCCCTCATCTAGAGTCCCTTTACTCTTATTTTCTCTGAGTTGCCTGCTCCTTCCTCTCTCCCCTCTCCTTAATTGACAGTCTTCCAACTCCCTTCACAGGTTCTCCTACCTCCACCATACCCGGCCTTCCTGCCTCTCTAATCCTGTTCCTCTTTACCCTGTCTATCCTTCCCTACTGTTCTCCTCTACTTTCCTCCTACCCCTACCTTCCCCTATCTTCTCCCCTTATCCCCATGCTCCCTACCTCCTGCCTTCCCTCCTCTTCCACCCCTGGCTCCCTGGTCCCTCACTCCTCCAATCATCTTGCTTCCATCTTGTTTCTCTTTGTAACTTGTCTCCAACCCACCATCCTCCTTACATTCTTCACTCCCCTTTTCAGCTGTCTGAGATGCACCTTGTCTCTGCTAAGCTCTTTATCGTACTGCTGCACTATTAGTCGAAGGGATGTTGAGTCCAATCCTGGTCCTTCTTGCTCCCACACTACCAGTCTCCACAAAGGGTTGAGTGTGGCTCACTTCAACATCTGTAGCCTCCTCTCAAGGTAAACATTCTACAACCGCTTATGGTCAGCCTCAAACCTGACATGTTAATCATCACTGAATCTTGGCTTTCCCTAAGATACCAGAAACTGCAGTTGCCATCCCAGGTACCCTCTTGCCCACCAGGATCATACCAGTTGGGGTGGTAGTGCTGCCATGTACCTCTCCTCTGTTATCCAGTTCATCCCTATACTATTCATCTCCTTTCCTTCTGTCTATGAAGTATTACTCCTCAAACTCTCCATCCCTTTCTCCATCCCCATCTTTGTGGCTGGTTTATACTGCTGCCCAGGCATCTCCTCCTCCTCTTCTGTCACTGACCTATTCCCCACTATCACTTTCCATGCCTCAACTGGTGAATTATTCATCCTTTGTGATTTCAGTATAAATTGTTTCTCCCCTGCTCAGTCAAAATTCTGCCTTAATGTTAAGTCCCTAAACCTCTCTCAGGTGATCACTCACCCTACCCGCCAACAACAAAACTCTTAATCACTCGTTTCTGGACTGGGTGCTTACCTACCACCCCGCGGATTATTGCTGCGGCACCTTGCTGGACACTCTCAGTAACCACCAATCTCCTTTGGATCCAGCCCTTTCGATTGCTGGACCTGTCTTCCTCCTTGGGATTTGGCTTTCACTGAATGGTCACTCATTTCCTCTGCCAGCTCCATGACTCTGCCCTAAACTATTTCAAGGCCAAATTTCTGGATGTTTGGGATCTACATGTCCCTTTCAGGAAAACAAGAGTCCATGGTTCACACCACCTGGATCACAGCCAAACTACTGGCTTGCCTGTGAGCTTTCGGGGATGCTTGCGTTTTTCTCCCAAGTTTCTTTATCCTCCTGCAGCGGGTCACCCTCATGGTCCACCAACCCTACTGGTCTTGAGGCGTGGCCCTGCTGTTTCCTCTGTTACTCCCCATGATCCTATGCCTGAGACCCCCCAGAACTGGTGGCGCATGTGCATGGAGGTGCACATGTGCACCACAGCTCCAGTGCCAGGTCTCTTCACCCCTCCCTTGGCCTAACGCCAGCAGTCCTTGGAGTGGCACTGCTACTACTCTGGCCTCCCACCAGGGGTGGCCAAGCTTCAAGGACACCACTTACACCCTTCTGAGGCAGAGGGCTGCCAGCCGGTAGCCACTCACATCCTCTCCCCCCACCAACCTCCATTGACCTGGCTTCTTCCCAAACGCGGTTGCCGTGGCATGAGGTGTGGTCTTCAGCGCCTCAACCCTCTGTGCCTCTGGGCCAGCCCCAGAGGGATGCTGCTTGAAGACCCACAAGTACTCTGGCTCCCTGTTGTGCTCTGGTACGTGCCCTGTGTGTTGCCTCTACCAAAGCCACTAGGATTGCCAAGGCTGAATACTTTGCCTTCACCTTTCTGAACAGCATAAACCACCCTCCATGTTCTGGAAGGTTATCCATGCTCTCTTCTCACCCCCAGTCCAGTTCTCCACCCCAATGCTCAAGGTTTGTGATGTCACCATATCTGACTCCCTCTCTGTTGCCTCTGAATTCAATGCTTTCTTCATCTCCTGTGCCACCGCCTGTCTTTCCTACATTCCCCCCCCACCCCACTCATCTCCCTGTTCTCCTTTTCTCCTGCTGATGCTCTCAAATCCTCCTAACACTAAACCTCTCAAGAGCTTGAGTCCTAATGGGCTTGACCTAAAACTCATCTATCTATGCTACCAATCTATAGCTCTACCAGTCTCAACCCTCTTCAACCTTTCTTTCTCTCTTGCCTCTGTCTCTGATGCTTGGACACATGATATTGTTGTTCCCTTCCCAAAAGTAGTGACCCTCCTGTCCTGTCCTGGCAGTTATGCCTTATCCTCATTCCTCCCACCCTGGAAAAACTGCAGGAGCACCTAGTTCTCCTGAGCTTTTCCCCTTCCTTGACTCAACCTCCTTCTTCACCCTTTCCAGTCTGGGTTCCATAAATCCCACTCCACCTCCTCCTCCTCCTCTCTCCTCACACTAACTGACTCCATTCTCTCAGGCATGGATCAGGCCTTATCACGTCCACTGTCTTTGTCGACTTGTCCAGACGCCTTTGACACTGTGGCCCACCCTCTTCTACCTGACAAACTTAAAATGGTGGGGCTTTCATCCCTGTCATTAACAGGTTCTGTTCCTACCTTCAGGGTAGAACTCAACTAGTTAGAACTGGAGATTCCCTATCCCTCCTCTCCCCATCAGTACTTGTCTCCCCAAGGCTCTGTTTGTGGCCCCATACTCTTTTCTGCTTCCTGAATGACCTCCCACAGCCTGTACCTCTGTGTCCATTTATATGTACGCAGAAGATACAGTTCTTTATGCCTCTGGTTCCACCCCTCTGATTTGATGGCCAAGCTCCAGCTGAATTTTGACAACATCCAGTGCTGGTTCCATTCAAATCAGCTGTCCCTCAATGGCAAAAAGTGGTCTATGTCACTTTTGGCCGAGGCAGAATCTCTCCAGGTTTACTGCCTTCCATCCTCCCACACCCTAGATGGGTCCCTTTGATGACGTGCCCTCTTTTAAATATCTTGGGGTCTGGCTTGACCATCACCTCAACTTTTCTGTTACGTGGATGCCATACACAAAAACTGTGCCCTAAACTGAGGGCTCTACACAGGAACTATGGCTACATCCTCTACCAACTTGTAGAGCCATCATCCAGAAAATGATTATTCCACTTTTGACTCTGGAGACATCATCTGCAGTGCTGTTCCAAGTCCTCCTTACCAAACTGGATTCCCTTTTCCACTCCTTCTGTCATTGCACTCTGTATTGCTCACCCTGCACTCATTATTGCTCCTTATATACCTCTCTCTCTCTCTCCTGCTCTCAAAGTCAGATGCCTCGCTCACTGTTCATGCTTTGTAGCCAAATACTGGCTAGGCCCCTCCCTATCTCACCTCTCCTCCCCTTCCTTCCCATACTCCCTACATAGTCCTGGCTTTTGTTCCTGGCAATACCATCCAGATCATCCTCAGCTGGACAGGTCACCTTCTCCTAACATTTCCCCAAACTTTTTAATTCTCTTCCACCCCCTATTGGCCTCTTCCTTACACTCTTTTTCCTTGCTTCTCTGAGATTTCTCTTCTCACTCCTGTAACTGCACCTGATTCCTGCCTCTGCTCCACCTCTCCCTTTATGTCATTCCCTCCTTTGCCCCCCTTAGTTTTTTTCTATTCATTTGTTGCACTCTGCACCTTGCTAAACCCTATTGTAACTTTTACTAATGGTAACTGTACATATTGTCTTCACAGACTACCTTGTACATACTTTTTATTAAAATTGCTGTATCTTGTTTGTATACTGTGTTATCTACTGCTTCTCATGTCCTCCACTCCCCGATGCATCTGAAAACAAGCCTCTTTTGGCTCAGTATGCCTTTCCTAATGAAACTTCTGAAATAAATAAGTGAATAAATAAATATACTGTACAGCCTGCACATACTGTTCCCCTACTGTGTATTTAAATAATTTATGTGAGAATAAAACTGAGGGAAGGACCAGCCAGTAATTTTGATCAGAAGGCAGGACTAATAAATACCATATTTGACTGTAAAACTAAGGGATGGACCAGCCTGTTTTTTTTTTTTATGAATAGGGAGGGAGGAACAAATATGCAGACTCGATGTCACCATCAGGGTCCTGGTTAAAGATTTTAAAAATAGTGAACAAATGCCTTCACTGCAAATGATTCAGCGTTGTTTGTTTATGCTGAATATGCCCTACTGACAACCAGTGTGATTTGAAATCTCCAGTATCCAACAAAAGTATCTGCTTTGAACATTTTATTTATAATTTGTATAATAAAATATTTGACACATTTTGAGTGCAACACAGTCTTCCTTGACTCCCAATATTACTATTTTTCAACTCTGTCTACCATGGCTCTAGTACTTTCCATTCATTAGTCATCAATCACTCTGGCATATCATCTGTAATATATATTTTATTGGTATGACTCTGAATAACTAGTAAATCCATTACTTTGCATAATACAGTATATTGCTTACTGTTCTCACTGTAATAATTAAATGGTTTGTTGTACAAGTATTGTTGGAGTAGTTTTTTTCCTTAACTTTTCTTAATTATTTTCACCCTTACCCCAATCCATATTTCAGCATATTTCATTTGCTAATTCCTTTTATATTTATTTTAATGGTACAGAAACTATTGCTATCATGTTGTTCTTCATTTTGAACTATACGTAACCATCAGATAGTAAGATGATAAGTTTTGAGTTCATGTGGCAGCTGTCACATCAAAATGACTTGCGTTGCCTTAACCTGAATACAAAACAAGTTACACTCTAAATGATGATATCTACTCCTCATCTCTCCCAACAATTGGATATGAAGTTTTACAATGTTTTTTTCTCTGTGCATGTAACAAACTACACTCTTCCTCTAACATTCAGACTATAAGCATCTATTGCATAATTTAAACACAGAGCAGCATAATAGCAAAAATACCTTTTCGTAACATTAATATTAATAGAAACTTCAAAGAAAACTGACATAAACCACCATATGGTATGCATGGAGCTGCGAGAAGGGGTAGTAAAAAAGAATTAAAGATCATGGGCAAATATTCCATTGTGTTTTAAGAATAGTTACAAATTCCTTATACTTCATATCTAATCTACTATTCTTTCACTAGAAATACCACCAACAGCTTAATCATGTTCAGTTTCAGTTGGTTACCATCTGTATCCCCCCTCCCTGGTCACCCCTGAAAAGAGACTTCTAGTCTCAGTGAGCATACCGGGTCCACAAAATTCAATAAAAATAAAAAGAAATAAATCTTTATATTCATAGTTGTATACAACATGAACTGTGCCCATTCTTCACTTAAATTGGATGTTCTATGTATATGTGTTGAGACGCCGCTGTCTCAGGTTCTTAATATTTCTCTGTAGTACACCAAAATCATTCCAGCCACACGTCATTGGGTGTGATAATTTGCATAGCTGTTGCCTGGATACCATTCACTTTCTGGCACAAACTCTGACAACACCGTCTACCTCAGCTGTCAAATAAAGTTTTCATCCTGTTTACTTCTGTTTGGCTGGTGAATTTCATTGAGAAAATGAGCGATGAAAGCAAGGGGTCAGAGTACATTATGGTACAAAGCATAATTGTACTGAACTCATTCAGACCTGCAGTCCAGCATATTACATCTGACTCAGGTTCATCTAGCATGTCATTCAGTGAGGAGATGAGAAGGACATTTCATTTGCTCCGGCTGACTATAGGAATGTGCCGTATTTTAATGTTCCTTTCCTAGTAATGATCTTGTCCGACTATAAAATTTGTGTTTATGTCTCTTTTATCCATGTTGATGACTGATAAGTATAAAATGAAATTTGTTTTACACAAATGCTGGCTTTGTTGTTTATGTTCTTTTCAGTTACTTATGTAAGCTCACCAGCTGTTTATTTATTTCATTAATTACTTATATTGATGAATGCAACTGTTTACACCATCCATAACCCAATGCTAATGAAACCTCATTTGACAGAGGGTAATAAGTATGTGTATCCCCACGGCACCTGGTTTTGTGCTGTTCCATAAAGTGAAGGGTAATATGTGCATGCATTCCTCCATGCTCTGTATCTGACCTGCTCCTTATGTTGGCGAGTTCTTTGTGTAGGTATCCATTTCACACCTATTTATGAGCTGCTCCCTGTGTTGGAGGGTAGTTTCTGCATTTCCCTAGTTTGTGGGGTAAATGGTTAATAGTGCTGGTATCTCTGCAGCACCCTTTTCTCTGGGCTTCAGGTCACTATTGGTGGGAAGTAAGTAGTATGTGCTTTCCCACCTCTTTCCAGCAGGGCTTCAGATAAGGTGTGTACCACCTATTTTACTCACCTAATTTTAGGAAATACTCTTCAGAAATTTTTTAATGAGTACCAGTACTCATGCAACATTTGTAATTAGAAAATGGCAAGAATCAATTCTAAAATTTGATTGGCTAAGACAGGCTCCAAGCTGGGCATTTATTTTTCAATAGATGTCAGCTAAAATAAGAGACAGTCCAAATGCCACTTCACAGCATAACATTCTCCACTGGTGCCCAGCTGCTCTGTAACTGGCTGAAAGCAGCCCACAAAATCTGAAATGGCAGCCATATTTTTTCTCTCGCTTAGCGAGAGCTACAGGTCCTCCCCACTGCTTGCTTCTGTGCTGACTGCCTACCTCTTAATAAAAAAAAAAATAGCGATTTTGCAGTCGGAGTGAAGACATTATTCTTTACTATGGCACAACTCTCCCGACCGCCATCTCGCAGTACCGCGTTGCAAAACTTCACAGAGCAACAGACAGCACCATGGCTCCCGCCTCTTAAAAGCAAGCCGATGAAGTTTTAAATAATCCGCAAAGACTCCATGCGTCTGAGGAGCCAAATTCAACTAAAATGCCTCTTCCATTCTTCAACCCACCTTTACCTCGAGCTGCACTCTACATATTATTCCTTACCTCCTCCTGCATGCTGGCGTTACTATGCAAGCTCCTTCCGTTTTTCTTTTGAACCGCACCGATTATATTGCGCTTACCACACCCAACGGCCGATTCCTCCCCTAATTCCCAAACGACCATACCAGTGGATTCCTTTGTCCGCTCTGCAACGAAAGGTAAGCGCTGCTCCCTTCCTCACTATCCAAGCCAGCGGTACTCGTGCTCCACATCCAAAATCCTCACATAATTTTACTAGATGGGCTTGAACCCTTCAATACCTTATGTACAGGACTACAAATCCCACAAACCAATGGGGCACTCCTTTACCTCAACCAACATGTCATAGATAACATCGCCTCTGGTGACACATGCCACAATACAGGAACTACTTTACAAAATATATTTTAATGTTTTCTAAACATTCATTAAAAATATTAAAACAGTTTTTCTGTTGTACAAAAAATATTACTGGTGGGCCATTTTCTAGCGTAATAATACCCTCCAGGGTGGGCATTATTGGGAAATACCGGACCTTCCAGGGCTATAAGGCCCTCCGCCTGCGGCGTCGGGCCTCATTACGCCCTGGGGGTCCGTTATTCCCAATAATGCCCATCCCTCGAGTGTGATGCCCATACTCCACTCCAAAGAATTCTGCTTCATAATATAACTGGTGATTCAAAAGGAACAGTTTTTGCCAGATTTACAGCACTTGTATGAATCCCACTTTTGTTTTACTCACTATGTTTTAAAACTGGTGAGTAAATTCCTACCTGCCAACATTATTTGGAGCATTGTTGGCACCTGAAATTCTTGTCTAGAAAAAACTACATTTTTTAATAAATGTACTCCTCAGTCCACTCTAGCAAGACATTTGTACACATCTGAATTTTGTTTTACTCACCTCACTTTCAAAATGAGGAGTACAGGTACTCATCCCAAAAATCTTATCTAGAGCCCTGTCTCCTGACTATGAGATTCTCTTTAGGTTTGAAAGTAGTTATTGTGCTGCTCACTTCCTCACATCGCACGTCTCTGAAGTGCTACAATGGGAGTGTAATTAGTGTGGGTATGTATATCACATACTGTCTCTGTGCTGCTCCCACTGTCAGAATGTAATTAGTGCATGAATGCTCCCTCAGTATACAGCCTGTACTCAGTGTTGCCACAGAAAATATAAAACAGAGCAACAAAATTGTGCTAGATATTTACTGATGTTCAAAAATAAGTTTACTGTTGAGTAAACTGATAATCCAATTATCATGTAGATAAGGCAACACTGAACAAATGACAACACATCAGTATTCATTTATTTTTACTTGGAAATTCATATCACGAACATATGAATTTGCCAGCAGATAAAGGCCTTATGGTCTACTGAGTCTGCTCGAGTGTGCAGCTAGCAACCTTATACTGCAACTGCCCCTCCCTCCCTGACCTTCCCTCTTACCCTATCCCATCCCTTTTAAAGCAGACAACTGTTCTACAGGATACCACCTATGCAGGCAACACGTTCCACCTAGACACCGCTCTCTGTATAAAAGTGTCTTCTCATTTCCCTCCTGAACTTCCCTTCCAGTCTGAGATTGTGACCTCAGTGTCCCTACCCCTTAACCTGAATAGCCCCTCTGTGCCTGTCTTGTTTATTCCCTTCATGTACTTGAAGGTTTTAATCATATCCCGCTGTCTTGCCTCTCCTTCAGTGAGTACATGTTGAAATCCCCAGCCTACTCATGTAGGGTATGTCCCCCAGTCCCTGGATCATCTTTGTTGCCCTGCACTGCACTCCCTCCAGTAACTTAATGTCTCTCTTCAAGTATGGGCACCAGTACTGCATGCAGTACTCCAAATGTGTCCTAACCAGTGACCCATACACGCAGGATCACCTTCCTCTCCTTGAAGATATACTCCTGGCAATACAACCCAGCATTTTGTTGGCCTTTGCAGCTGCCTTCCTGCATTGTGCTGAGTTGTTCATTGAGCCCGTTATAATCACCCCAGCTCCTCTCCTCCTCTGGCATGGCTGGCTGACCCTCCCCAGCTGGTAGCTCCTTCTTGGATTTTTGTGCTCTGAAATGTAGCACCTTGAACTTTTGGCATTGAACCCCAATTACCAGGTGTCCAACCAGGTCTCCAATTTTGACAGATCATCCTGCAATCCATGCCACCTCCTAGGTAATCCACTACTGCTCCCATCTTGGTATCATCTGCAAACAAACTGATCTTGCTCTTGATGCCCATTGAGATGTCTGATATGAACAACCAGAACAACACTGGTACCAGCACTGAGCCCTGCGGTACTCTGCTTGTCACTGCCCTCAGAGATGAGAGCTCCCACCCACCACCACCCTCTGCTGCCTTCGCTGCAACCAGTTTACTACCTATCCCACCATTTCGCCCTGCACCTGTACCTGCCAGCTTACCCAGCCTCCCATGCGGCATCAAGTCAGATGCCTTACTGAAATCCAGAAACAGGACATCCACTGCATGGCCCTTGTCCAACTGTCTAGTTACCCGGTCACAGTAATCCACCAGGTTGGTCTGACAGGATCTGCCCATGACAAACCCATGCTGCCTAACATCCTGCAGCCCATTGGTCTCCAGAAGGGACACCAGCCTCTCCTTCAGGATTTTCTCCATCAGTTTTCCTATGATGGATGTGAGGCTTGCTGGCCTGTAATTTCCCAGTTCGTCTTTGGGACCGCCTCATATGGAGTGGTACCACGTGAGCCATCCTCCAGTCCTGAGGCACACCTCTGGAGACCAGGGAGGCATTGGAACAGGTCTGCCAAGGGTCCTGCCAGGATTTCTGCCAGCTCTCTCAATTCCTGGGGTTAATGCCATCCAGCCCTGGCAGCTTGTCCACCCTCAGTGCCCTCAGGCCCTCCAGTACCTTGCCCTCTGTGATCCCCCATCTGTCACCTCCTTCCCCAACCTGCCCTCCCACCCCTCCTTGGTAGCTCCCTCCTTCTACTTAGTAAACACTGAGCAGAAGTATTCATTAAGTGCTTCTGCCTGCTCTTCCCAGTTTCCATCCATCCCATCCCTCTTAATTCTTACTATTTTGTCCCTACAACTCGTTTTCTCCTGTTGTATGTGAAGAATTCCTTCTCCCTTTCTAGATGCTTTCGCCAGCCTAAGCTCCTTAGATGTCTTGGCTGCCCTTACTGCCTTTGTCACCTCCTCCGATTCCTTCGGGTAATTCTCTGTCCTCCTCTCCCTTTTTTTAACATCCTAAAGATGGCTCTTTTATTTCTTACTTTCTCCATGACCCCTTGCTCAACCAGCTGGGTTTTGTCACTAGCTGTCTTACTCTGGACCCTGACGCAGTTTTGCTTGCCTCCTCAATCCCCAGTTTTATGACCTCCACCTCTGGTTGTCCATATTAGTTTGGAGTCTAGCTAGATACCCTATAACCACCTCCCTCATCCTACCAAAGTTGGCCTCCTGAAGTCCAACACTCTTGTACCTGTTTCTACTCCTCCTTACCCATTTTCAATGAACCACACTGAGTGGTGGTTACTTCCTGCCAGTGGTTCTTCCACTCCCAGCTCCTTCACAAACTCCCATTTGCCAGCACGAGGTCTAGGGTGTTTCCAACCTGGTTGGCTCGCTGACCATTTGCATTAGGAAGCTATTCTGAACGTGTCCAGAAGTGTCTGCACCCTTCTATTCACAGTGGCTGGAGTATTCCAGTCCACCCCTGGCAGGTTGAAGTCCCCCACAATCACTGTGCTACTCTTTCCACAGGCCCTTCTGATCTGTCCCACTAGTTCCTGTCCAACTCCCCTGTCTGAGATGGTGGCCTGTACACTACTCCCATCCTGAGAGTCCTATTCTTGGAATCCTGGATTTGCATTCATAACCCACTCTGTACTGCCCTCCTCCCTTCCTCACAAACACCCTTCAGTCCTTCTCTCACATACAGTGCTGTCCCCCTGCCCTTCCCATTTACCCTATCTCTGCACAATATCTTATACCCTGGTGCTACCAGGTTCAAGTCCTGCTAATGGGTGGCCGACGTTTCAGTGATGGCTGCCATGTCCGCCTCCCTTCTGCCATGAGAGCCTGTAGCTCTGCTTTTGTTCCCTAGGCTCCTAGCATTCAAGCTGACCACCATCCACCGTTTTCCTTCCCCATCCCCCCTCCTGTTCTCTCTTCCTAGTATTCCCTCTAGTACTCCCTTTTTCCATTGCTTCTAGCAGAGGGGTAAGTTCATTCGGCTTTCCTTCCTGTGGATTCTGCATGCCTCCTGCCCACTTGCCACCCCCGCTCCTAGTTTAAATATGCTTCTTTGCTGTGTAATCCCTTATCCTCTGCTTCCATACCTTCTTGTCCTCCTCACTTAGATGAAGTCTGTCCCTAACATAGAGATTACTGTCCTCCCAGATCCTTCCCCACTCACCCACTAGCCCATAACCTTTGGATTGGCACCAGGTTCTTAGCCATTTGTTAAATTCCTCTATCTTCAGTTTCCTTGTAGTGCCTGCCCTGGGCAATGAAAGTACTTCCGAGAAAGCTACTGATCTTCCTACCTCCTCACATATTGATCCTAGCTCCTCAAACCTCCCCTGAACTACCTCTATCATCTCTCTCTTGCTAGGTCATTTGTCCCCACATGCAGAACTGTATGTGGTTTTACCTACCCTCCTGGCAAACTTTAGAACAAACTGACCCATCCTTTCTACTGTCATTCCTGGCATGGCCTCCACCCATATGTGACTATGCTCTCTCCCTTGCTTCCCATCTGACTCCTCTTTGTATTGAGTCTCCCAGCACTAGGATTCCACCCTCTTTCCATGAGCCGCATTCCCTGGTCTCCCTTATGCCAACCCTACCTCTGGACTCCCCTCTTCCTCCAGCACAGTTTTCCCCTTCTGCCCCTGTGGAATCATCCCCAGTTGTTCTCCTGCCCATTCCATGTTCCTCTGGACTGTTTTAGTTCCTCTCTGATCGCCCCTCTATCACATCACCCAGTCCTGCCAGTACTGCAAATCGATTTTCGATGCCCTCTCACTACCACATACTTCCTCCTTCCTGTTACCAGCCCTCCTTGCTACTGCTTCTGTGTCGTTAACTCCCTCTTCCCCATCCTCCATTCTTCCCCATTTCTGCTCTCTTTGACCCTTGACCTGTGTCCCCTGTCTCGGTTCCCCATCTGCCACCCTCTTTCCAGCTCCTTCCCCCATTGATTCTATTTGTCCTTCCTCCTCAGTTCCCATCTACTTCACACCACCGCTTAGGTTGTTATCCACTGCAGCCCGCTGTTCCTCCTGCACTCCTCCTGTAGACCTCTGATTTCATTTTTGCTGCATTATTTGCCTGCACCAAACAACCCCACTGTCCACGAAATTTAAACAAGATTGGCACTCCACAGTTGTTACAGCCTACCACCCTACCCATCTACCACCTTACTCCTCTACCCATCTACCACCCCACTCACTCCCTACCCACTCAAAAGATTAATATACAAGTTAGCCAGCCTGGGAGGAGTCCCAAGATGACAGCCTGGGTAAAGAATTGGCTGGAGAACAGGACACGAGAGTAATAGTAAATGGAGTCCTCTCTGAAGAAAGAGGGGTTACTAGTGAGGATACCGGAGGGTTCAGTATTAGACCGGTCCTCTTCAATGTCTTTATAAGCAACATTGCAGAGGGACTGGAAGAAAAGTATGTCTCTTTGCAGATGACACAAAGATCTGCAACAGAGTTGATGCACAAGGTGGGGTGGAAAGATGAGAAGGACTTGGCAAGGTTAGAGGAATGGTCAAATGTATGGCAGCTTAGATTCAATGCTAAGAAGTGCAAGGTAATGCACCTGGGAAACAAAACCCAGGGAAGAGTACACAATGGAGGTGAGATACTAACAACAACAAAATGGAAAGAGACCTGGGGTAGTCATGTCAGAGGACCTAAAGGTGGGCAAGCAGTGTGAGAGGGCAGTAAGGAGGGCTGGGGGATACTGGGATGCATAGGGAAAGGCATCACCAGTAGAAAACAGGAAGTTATTATCCCTCTGTACAGACAGCTGATGAGACCCCATCTGGAGTACTGCATGCAGTTCTGGAGACCCAATCTCCACAAAGACATAGACAGGATGGAAGCTGTCCAGAGGAGGGCAACTAAAATGGTGCAGGGTCTGCACCGGAAGACATATAAGAGAGACTTAAGGAGCTTAATATGTATAGCCTCAAGGAAAGGAGGAGAGGTGGACATGATAGAAACTTTCAAGTACCTCAAGGGAATCAACAAACTCCAAGAGGGTAGCATCTTTCAAAAAAGGTGTGCAAGAACAAGGGGCACAATTTGAAGATAGAGGGCGGCTCAGAGGTAATTTAAAGTATTTTTCACAGAGAGGGTTGTGGATGCATGGAGCAGCCTTCCAGAGGAGGTTGTGGAGTCAAAACAGTGGTGGAATTCAAGCATGCATGGGACAGTCATAAGGCAATTCTAGGGGTGGGGGTAGGAAGAAGGCTGCTGGTTAACTAGGATCTGCAGCTTATCCATTAGGTAGGGAAATGGGCAGACTGGTGGGCCAAGCAGTCCTTATCTGCCGTCAAATTCTATGTTTCTATGTTTCTATCTCCTAAGTCGCCACCAGCATCCCCCACGCTCACAGAAGCCCATCATACCCCATGCATCCTCTCTTTGTCCATTTCTAGTTTTGTTCATGTTCCATGAGTACAATGAATATTGTAGCTAAAATATGTATATACTAGCTATCTGTTTAAGCTATACTGTAATTAAAAAGTTACTAATGTTTTCTTAAATCCAAGATTATCATGCACTTTTCTTAACCCTCTGTTCTTTTGTTTTTCTCACAAAAATTTATGCCCAGCCAAAAACAGTTGTGCAATGTAATATTTACAGAATATAATTTAGATCCCTAAAAAACAGTCCCTATATAGCTTTAAATAATTTTAGAATTTACAAGGACCACCTATAGGTGGTACCCTAATTACTCCACCCTTTTAGCTGATCATTTAATATGTGAGGTGGAGGTGGTGGAAGGTGGGCCAAAAACAACTAGAGTGCCCAGTGTAGCTCCTTAGTGCCCGCACAAATAGCAATGATTACTTATTGCTGTAAGTTTCAGTTTCATAATCCACAATATATTTTAAATCCAGAACTGTGTATGGAGATGACTGCTCCACTCCACTGCAGGGTTATAGCTTGGAAAGTACTATTCCTGTTCCTTCCCTTTTACCCTGATGTTGCAAACACTATCAGAAATTGCTTACTGCAGGTCTCCACTCCATTGCAAGGGAGGACCTCACAGCCACTGCCAACAAGATAAATCCTTCCCTGTCCTCTAACCTCTGATGCTGCTAACATATGAAACATTACTAGAATAAATTAGATCTAAACTAAAAACATGCATGTTTTATTACGTGAACAGTCAACAAATAAATGAAATGTTCATTCTCCATGACCGATCTGAAATGCCCCACACAACCAATAACACCCTTAGGTTGTAATAACAAAGAAAGGCAAGAGTAACTGTATTTGCAAACTGATGAAACTCAGACTGCTGAAGTGAATAATTTCTTCAGCATAAGGTGCAAAAGGAGCTTACAGTTTTATTCTGAAAACCTCTTTTGCCGTCAAGATGACATGATGTTTGATAGCACAAAATCTTGAAACCAGCTCATTCTAATCGGTACCAAGATGTTTTAAAATAAATACATTTCTTGGTGATCAGTAAAAGAAAATTAATAAAGATGTCAATGTCAAATAAAGATTATTCACTAAATGACAGAACAATGCAAAAAGGCTATTGAAAACAGACCAGCAACATACTGTACAGTAAAACCTGTGATGTGCAGCACAATTCATTTTGTAACACAATACCATCTGCTGAAAAGTCACTGAAAAGAACACAATCACACTACAGGGCAGCAATCCTGCTGAGATGAGTGGTGGTTGCCATCAAGTGAATAACCAAGGAAGCACATTTCAAGCACACATGGCCGGATATTCAGACTACGCCAGGCCTTGGGCCTAAGGCGGGGTGCAGCGCAACTTGGCTACAGGGCATTGACAGGGTGATATTCAACGGAGCTGCGCCATGGCACAGCATCGCTGAATATCACACCTACCGCCAACCGCAGTCGCGTATGGTGCATTGACACTGTGCCAGCGCCAAGTGGCCAGAGTGGAAGCGGGTGGATACGCTAAGCGCAAGTTCCGTTGTGCTAGGTGCAACAACGTGATATTCAAAGGTGCACATGCAAATGGGGCCATAATGCATGCAAGGCACAAATGGGGCCATTGCATGTCATTATGGTTTGCATGCAGGTGCACCAATCCCCAGCTACTTGCGCCTGGCCCCTGCCAGGCTGCGGCAGTCAGCGACTGCGCCCCCTGCACAGTGCAAAGTGCCCCACTGGCCGATCGTACCTTAAGTATTAAAATTACACCGTCCTATATCCCTGGTGGTCTAGTGGACAGCTACATGCCTGATCGCGGGCATATGTTGAAAATTAAATCTGTCTTATATCCTGGTGGTCCAGTGAACCGCTTGCAGCCTGATGGCGGGCTTATGTATGAAAATTAAATCTGTCCTGTATCCCTGGTGGTCCAGTGGGCTGCTTGCAGCCCTATCACGAGCTTATGTATGAAAATTAAATCCATCCTTTATCCTGGTGGTCAGTGGACCACTCGCCTGTGATCGCGGGCATCAGTAAATAAACATGCAACACCAAACCAACCCTGGTGGTCTGGCGGTACCCCCTCCCCACCGCCCACTAAGCCCCACCGCCCGCTCCCACCCCGGTCAGCGGCGGCAGCAGCTCCCACGCTTACTGCCCGCTGCCCGCCAACTGACATGGTACAGTAAGGGCTGTCGCCCATTGGTCCACAGCGTGAGCCAATGGGCGTGCAGCCTGTACATATGACACAGTCCAGATATGTGAATGAATCCATTCACATATTTGATCAGGTAGTACGGCATGGGCTGCACACCTATTGACTCACGCTGTGGACCAATGGACGATAGCCCTACTGCACGGTGTGTCAGCGGGTGGCGGGTGGCAGCGGGTGAGGAGCTGCTGCCCGCTGCTGACTGGAGGAAGCAGCGCAGTGGGGATCACTGGGCAAAACACCAGACCACCAGGGTTGGTTCTGTGTTGCATGTTTATCTATTGACGCCCGTGATTGGGCTGCGAACGGTCCACTGGGCCACCAGGGATATAGGATGGAATTAATTTTCATACATAAGACGGCACCGGGCTGCAAGCGGTCCACTAGACCACCAGGGATATAGGATGGATGTAATTTTCATACATAAGCCTGCAATCGGGCCACAAGCGGACCACTAGACCACCAGGATATAGGACAGGTTTAATTTTCATACTTAAGCCCGCGATCGGTGTGTAGCAGTCCACTGGACCACCAGGATATTGATGGTGTAATTTTATTCCTGAAGCCAGCGACTGGTGTGAGCGGTCCACAGGACCACCAGGATATTGGACGTGTCATTTTCATACTTAAGCCCGCGATCGGTGTGTAGCGGTCCACTGGACCACCAAGGATATTGACGCTTTGATATTCAACATATGCCCGTGATCGGCTGCAAGCGGTCCACTGGACCACCAGGGATACGGACATTTTGATATTCAACATATGCATGTGATCGGGCGCCGGGAGGCGCCACCAGAAGATGCAGTTGGAGCTCGGGTGGCAGCTGCTGTGTTGCGTCCTGCAATATGGCAGCTCACCTGTGGGTGGCCAGTTGTTGCTCCTTTTTTGGCTCACCTGTGTGCAGGGCAAGTAGGAGTTGCATGATGCATGGGCTCAGCACATCCTGGGCTGAATATCGAGATGTGCTGAGTATGCATGGGCACTTCCTCTACCTGCGCTGCATACATTACTGATGCGCCTGTGCATCGGGATTTTGCCAGGCTCAATCCCGCTTGAATATCACGCTAGAGCATCAGTGGTTGGCAGATGGTGCAACAGTGTTGCGCCATGCACAACCCTTCTGAATATCCGGCCCTAGTGTAATGTTCTATTCAACACCACGGTAATGTACCACAACCTCATTACTGTACTGAGCAGTATACACGCATTGGTCAACTTTCATTTAACAACTGCTGTAGCTCTGACTACACCCATCTACCCTCCTTAGAGTGATCAGTTGCAATGACCTGCACTTGAAGGTGTTTGTGAGCAGGATGCCCTCCCAGCCTTGGTGGAATGTGAGCTTCCTGCAGTAAATCCTACCCAGTCCATAAGTGGATTTTATGTTTCTGTGGGGAGGAGATGGGGAAATCTGAGGACTTAATGGGGACTGAGGTGGTACTATAGACAGGTATAACAGAGGCAGACCGGGTGGGCAATGGTCCTTATCTGACGATAAATTTTATGTTTCTATGTTCCTGAATAAATGCAATATCACACTTGTCTTTTTTAGGGCTGTGGTGGAGCCTACAGTCATTCTGTGAGAGCTCTGTAGCTCTGAAATGGCCGATCGCGAGAACCTTTCCGTCGGACTTTTGGAAGTATCCTTCCGAAAGCCCAACAGTGCTTAAACCCCTCCACCTCGATCGGCCAACGGAATAAGAGCCACACTATTTTGGATGTTACTTCCGCGATTCTGGTGCGTGAATCAAGATGCACACGATGCGCGTACACATGTACAGTTCTCCCGGAAAAAGCCATGCTGTGAATGGCAAATGCCATTCGCCAGCAACCACTAGCCAGATATTTACAACCGTAAGAAGACCTCCAAGCTATGTCTTTCAGTACTTACAAAAGAAGCAGCATATTTCATCCTTTACACAGATATCATATGCACTTAACAGTCACATCAGGAACAGTTAACCACTCCCCATTGCTAAGAATTGAGTAGTACCATGTAGAACACCCAAACTTAATTTTTGTGTATCAATGTGTTTCGAGTTATCATTCAACTGTTCTGACATGAGCATACTTAGGTTGGGAAATCTGAAGGGGCTTCTCTCATTTGACCCGTGCCTACCATATATTTGCAGTACTAAAGGAAGGGGCTTTTACACCACAATACTGCTTGCCACTTCTATAAGCCATCAGTAGTATACCATCAAAACCATAAAACTTGCTAAGAGTACCTCTCATGGGCACAGACCAGTAAAATATTGATTCCTTTTACATACACAGACATCTTTGATGTTGTCTAACTCATTCTGCCAAGAAATGAAATGACCTAGGAAAAATGAGGAGGACCCTTTTCCCTATTTTGGATATTTTCAGAGACCTGCGAATTGAGAAACTTATCTTTAGCAACAAACACAAATACTGTCACTGAGATATCTCACACACACACACGGGACAGAATACACTATATTTTACCACTTGAGCCCACCCCAGTGTGTCAAAATGTTTTCTTTTTGCTGTAAATTAGAAAATGGTCCCTTGTTGTCATTTTTCACCTGTAAAACTGAAAGCAGTCCTCGTCATCGCTGCAGTCCTCCTCCCCACCCTCCCATTGAGCACCTACCTCCCCACCCCTCCCTTACCCCATACTTACCTCTGGAAGGACGCTGTCATCTTCTCTGGACTGGGACATGTCTGCACTCTTCAAAGGCCAACCACAAACTGAAGAATTAAAGATAAGCATGCTATACAGCCATTCAATGGGGTTTTCAACTTATGCTGATATCTCAGCCATTTTGGAATTTGTGCCCCAAATTTTTAACATGGGTTCTTGGGACCGTGCCTCATGAAAACTGTCACTGTTATTTTGTTACTTGGTCCTGAAGGTGATTTCGTGGTCACTGCATAGAATCACCTTTGGGACTGATTCACAAAATGACAGTGCTACTGTTCATGAAGTGGGGTCCCAAAAAGCCATGTTACAAATTTATTGAAAAAATTCCAAAAATTACTGCGATAAGAGTGTATTGTGCAGTTTCTATGCATGCTCCTAACATAGCCAATTTTTAATATTTTCACTCCATTTTTAACATTGTCATTTTGCATGCCTCCTTCAAAACAGTACAGTTGTCATTTTCCACAACCTGCCCAAAATGTGTTTTCAAACCTATGTATAGAATAGCATGTTTGCTCTGCATTCACCTTTCGGGACAATTGAACAAAATGACACTGACACTGTTCATGAGGAGGGGTCAAAAAGGCCATGTTGAACATTTAGTGCAACACCTCAAAAATGGCCAAGTTACACCTGGGCGTTGAATAATTTCTACACACATGTCTAACTTTGGTCACTTGGTAGCTCTTCATAGCCCTATCAGCTCTGGCTAGAGTTTGTTTTTAGGTGTGTGAGGACTTGCTTCCTTTTGATTGGCAAATTCAAGTCGTTTACATTCCAGCTAATAATGTGATATGGTTTGAGTTCAGTCATCATCATCCTGTGCGTAGAGGGTAAAATGGTAGGTTCAGTGGCTAGGATGCAGCCCTGTTTTCCTTTTGGGCCATGTTCACCCTCTTGATCCTAGCTTTACAAAGAAAGGGGTAAGCTTTAACTCTGTGTGGCTGAATATGCAAAATACTTTCCAGGGGTGTGGGCAAATCTCAGGGTTGGGAGAAGACCAGTTGTGCCAGTAAACATGAGTAATATACCACAGCATAGTAATACTTGAAACTACCCAGTGGCACTGGTACACAAAACCATAGGTGCACACGACAAGAGGAGGAAGACCAGGCTGATTTACATAATAATGTCCTAATGGAACAGCCTGATAATAAACTACTAAGAAACGCAATAACCGACTAAAATAATAAATATTATCACAAGTGGTAAGTAGCAATAAGAATAATAGGAGGAACATTTTAAAAACACCAAACTAAATCCAACAACCTCAAAGGGAGGGACAGTGGGTAAAGTTCATGCGGTAGGAAAGGAATTCCAACTAAACCCAAGTGCACACCATTGACCTCTAACCTCGTTAGATACTACACACAATACCACAAGCATATCCACCTCCCCTCAGGCCCGATTCTTTATATATATATATATATATATATAGCTGTTTGTCCCCATGGGCACCAACGCCTTTCTTAAGGTCCCCTCAAGCTCCTGACTCCATCATCCTCTCCCTCCTTGGGATCCACAGGAGCAGAGCTCCAGGGTTTCAGGGACTATCACTAAAGGCCACCGAGACATAGGATTTTGTTTTTCTCCCGGAGCAGTAGTGAATATAGGTGAACACGCATAAGTGGGCGTATGCATGCTTCCGGAAACCACGCTCCTTCCACCCTCCCAACATCAGTCCCCAGACCTCCCTTGATCTGACATCAGCCTCCTTTGGGTGTCAGTTGAGAGCAAGGTGACTAGCCTCCCCATCCAGGAGAGGCGAGCAGCCCAGCGCCACTACAATCCTCTTCCAGCCCTCCATCTGCCAACCCCAGCAGCCAAGCTCATCTCTGAATACGGGTCACTGGCATGACACAAGGTGTGGTAACCAGTGCCTCAACCCTCAGTGCCACTGGGCCAGCCCCTCAGGTCCAAATCTTAGCTGTAAAGATTCTCACAACTCAGCAGCAATTAGACAAGAATGGCTATAGAATCTGGTATTAGCTTGTGTAGCATATTAGGTAAGAGCAAAGTGTGTGTGGGGGTAAAAATCCCCTATGGATGTTTCATGCTTAAGGCTCTTGAAGTAGGGACCATGTCTATATAGAAAATCACGGGCTTAGCATATGGACCTTGCAATATGCCCTCCATACTGGTAGGGCATATCATGTGATAGTATCGATGCCAGCAATGACTGCCTCAGTCTGCCCATATTTAGGACTTGGGAAGGGTGAAGTAATAAGCACATGATAGTATGGTAAAAGAGTAGAATAAGAGTGATATAGGGTGCTTACCTGGGGATATCACCATGCTTGTAGCTCAGTCCACTGCTGATGTATGCAGGCATGTAGGCAGGCAACTTGACACTTCAGACCCCAGAGAGATAAGCAAGAGTTGGATGCTAAGCGTGGCCCGGCGGCTGTGAGGTGATGGCTTGGTGCTATCACCATGCCAGTCTGAGCTGCCAAAAGGCCTTCAAAATACTACTGGTTCAAAAACAAAGTCTTGTAAGACTATGTAAAGGTCAGCACCATAAGAATTTTACTGGAAGACTGCAAAGCCTCAGTTCAGTAAATGTATTTTATATGAGTGTAAACAGTACAAATGGGACAACTCACCCACAGAAAACATGTCCATACAGCAGAGGCTGGCATCTGTTGCAATAAATTCTGGCCACTTCCAGTTTTGAATTCCACAGGAAACAAGGAGTATGTCAATCCAAATCATAGCATGATACATGGACAAAAATACTGGCGGTACAGTGGACTAAAAGACATCAAAGCTACTGCCTTGTAAAAGAATCCATACTCAAAATGCCAGAAAAAACAAACAAACCGGTGGCCCAAATGCACATCGAGAATACAGACCATTTTCTGCCTTCTAAATACTGTCAGATTATCTCTGCATCAGCATAACTGGGTTGCAGATTTAAGTATAGGATTAGGAGACACTTGTAGCTTGAGCTGCTGGTCACACCTGTGGGGCCCTCAATGAGAGGATGAGCTTCACAGGGACAGAACCGTTACATGCAGACCAGTTGTGTAGGGTGCCCAGGAAGCTGCACCCTGGTGTGCACAAGCTTAACCTAGTCCTCCAACCATTTCCTGCTTTCACCTCTCATGATCAGGCTGGGCGCTGCGTTGTACCTGTGTGTATAACAGTGGTTAGTATGGACTCTAAGCAGCTGAGAGGAGTTGAAAGAAAAGAGAAGCGAAAAGAAGAGCAGAAGACAAACAGTGTGACAGGAGTATCTAAGTATGAGTGAATAGGTGCAAGAGATAAGGATGTGGGGTGATGAGGCAGACCATGGTGGGGATGAGGCAACCCTCGACATGTGTCATCTGACTGAGCAGCCCTGGGTCATCTGAGAATAAGCAATAAACATGAAACAGAGCAGTGACCTAAACTCATTGCCAGCAGCCAAGAGCAAGCATGCTGGCAGATTGACTATTAACTTCAAAGGATTTGCTCACTAGCTTCATGATGCAAATTAAATGTGGGTGGGGCATTCATAAAGGGAGGTGGACAGTGCACCAGAGAAACCTTTTTGCACAGGTTGGTGGTCGCTAACCTTGGGGTGTGGTGCACAGCTCCTCCTCCCGAATTGTTGGACCCTAACCAACACCCTCTCTGTGACCAGGCAGTAGCATCCCACCATCTGTACACCACATCAGAGTAAACTTCCATGCTGCAAGTGCGAGTTTGAGCCTGATTGGGGCTGGTTAGTGAGATCATCTCCTATGCCAGCACTCCGAGACAACACAGATAAACCGGATAGAGTAGAGTAGTGGAGGACACTGCTGAGCAGCAGGTGGCCTCTGGTCACAGCTGGTCATGTGTGAGGAAGGCATAGAAGGGGTGACCTGGAGGGGGTGCAGTAACATACGGCCAAGTAGCCATGACAGCTGGGCCATGGCAATCTTACCACGCATGTACAAGCTGTACTATCATGACTTAATTTCCAGGTTGTTCCTGCTGGGTCACCCTGAGCTGCCAGATCGGAAGGCGGATGGATTGCTGTGGTCCCATTCCTCACTCACCAGTATGGAATCCTTGTTCCCTCAGAGGGTCACCCAAGAGAAGGCAAGAGAAACCCCACTCCCAAACCTAAGTTATTTCTACTTACGGGATGAACATTCACTTGTGGGAGAGTGACAAGAAAGCTGTAGCGCTTGAGATCCACACAGTATACGCACTTTATAAAGCAATGACAGTCCATTAAATGACATAGCTGGGATGATAGTAGCTTATACACAACAGTAAATCAGGACTTCCAAGTCTTTCAGGATGTAGTTGTGGACAAGGGGCTGACCGTCACCGTGTGGGTTTCATTAGCGGCAAAGAGCTTAAGCACTGCTGCAGGCTGGTTGACCTCTGCCCAGGAGGGAACAGGTGGAGGTCAAGAGTTCGAATCAAGCGATGCCCTGAGTTGTGGAAGGTTCTTTGTTTTGGAGATAGTGGTACTACTTTGTCTTCGTCGATGAAATGAAGTGGTAAGATCTGATGCTGCTGTTGGGGACTCTGAAGATGAGGATTGGTGGCGGGAACCTCTGGAGCCCCGACCGTGGCTTCGATGTGTTGGTTCAGCAGCATTTTGCCCTGAGAGGAGAGTTGATCCGATTTTTCCTGTTGGTACTACATCTCTACCATTGTTCCAGTGGGGCTGTACTAGTTGATGGGGCAGGCAATTAGGGTTGTGTAACAATGTCCTGACCAGGAGGCTTTGGGGTCTGAGAGTGAGTCTGTCCCTGGGACCTGGCAAATAACTGGGGACACTCTGTGGTGTTGGCCAATTCTGGCTAATAAGGCAACTGCTTCTTGTGGGACACTAAATTTATGAAAGACCAATTTCTTTCTAGTTAAAATGGCAGGATATGACATTTTGTATTTACCCCAACTGTTGCAAGGATTTACAGACAACATTAAAGGCAGACCTTTTTATTCAGTCAGGCGGAATAGTCCTGACAAAGTAGATTTGTGGCCATGCCACAATAGGGTGCCCTTTACTCTGACTAATGCTAGGATCCGCTCTTTGACAGCATAACAGAGCACAAGGGCTAATATGAGATGGGACTTCTTGCCTGCCTTAGGCCAGGTGCTGATGTCCTATGTGCCCTTTGAATTTCTGATGTTGATTGTGAAGACCCAGTACACCTGATATAAGATGCTGACAAACTCTACCACATTTCTGCCTTCCACACCTTCTGCACCCCAACAATGCATAGATTGTTTCTCTGGTCCTGACATTCCAAATCATCTAATTTGTCCCAGACGAGAGAGATTTATTTTTGAGCTGCAGCAGTTCACATTGCCCAAAGCAGACCCCAATCCAATGAATCACACCATACAGATCTTTGGAATGAAAAAGGACCACAGCTCTTTTACCTAATAAAATCTTTAGCATTACAGGTAATACTTCATACATTCCAATACAGATATAAATATGTACATCACATTCACTACAGACATCTATGCACATTACAATATATACATAATTCCATAAACATAAAGTATCACCCTACAGTAAGACCCTTGGGCAGCAAATTCATGTCTGTGCTGAACCCTGGCTCCTTCATCCAATTTGTCCAAGGAACTCTGGCCCATTCATCAAACAGACCCATCAAGGGCCATGTCTTACTGCAGGACAGTTCCCTCCCCATTTTCACTGAATTTAGGACCTCCTAGACCTTTGACAAGGAGCATGCCCATCTGGGGCCACACTCCCCATCTTGGAGTCTTGGCTCCCAGCGTTCGGCCATGCCCCACCTGAGTGACTTCCTCCCGGTCCCCAAAGCATACCCATCCCAGGGTCATGCCTCTGCCCAGTGTCACCCAATCGCAGCTTCTTTTCATGCCAGGAGATTCAATTACCCAGGGTCAGCCATGAATTAACGCCACTTACATACGATGCCAACACGTATCCCCAACCAATACCCAAGGGATCTAACTTTTCCAAATAATACTGTCTTGCAAAATCATTTAGCGTGTTATTAAAATATAATTTCCAATGTCAGACAGTTGTACCCCAATTGTGGCTATATAGGCCATATCCATCTTGGTGATAACGAAGTGGCTGATAACCTCCACCCCAAGTGAGGCCGCAAATGGGACACTTCCTGTTTACCGACCTGTGTGCTTTGTCGATGGCTCTTGCTTTCCGCCACCACGCCCCCACTGGTGTGGAATGATTTGAGTCCATGCCAGAACGGTATGTGGCAACAGCTCTTTAGACGGGCCAAGCCTCTCTTTATTTTCCCAGTAAGCCTAGGGGCCCACAGGGTGACCAAGTCGTTCCCTCCCAGATGGAGTACCAGTGCAATGGGTGGTTGTCATTTTAACTCAATCTGAATATTGTTTCAAACAATGCCCCCACTTCATTCCCTCTTTTTCTGCCCAGTGGATGACAGCTCGACCTCTCGGGATACCCAGCTGCCTCATGTATGGCCATTTTATGCCCTCATTTAGGCTTCCCTCACATGCAAGTGACCCACGATCCAGATCTCTGGTTTGCAGTGGCCATGCCTGTAAAACAAACCAGAAAATGTGAGTATGATGCCATGTCTATGGACAGTCACCATAGGTGCTGGATCCTCCAGCCTTACCCCCAATGGCGTCTGCTGAGGTCTGATATAACCCTTGTATGACCTTGATACCCATTGGCCCACTTCCTTGAACTGATCCTCCTTCAGCCCACACCTGGCTGCCTCAGTGGCCACTCCAGTCCTGAATAAATGTGTATTATAAAAACTCTGATTTAGGCCAGCCATTCACAGACCTTTCCGTGAGGATGGTTGTGAACTGTCACCTCGTGACCGGTTTCCCATCCCCGTGGATGAATAAATGACCAGGATCTATTGGCTGCACATCCAGATATTCCTTCATCAATGCCCATGGGCAGAGGGCAGATGTTCCCTGTGGAGCCCTAAACAGTGTTATGAGGGCTGGAGGCCACGTTGTTTATCTTTGACTTGCACACTATAGACATAATCTGTCTTGCCAGATGGTGAAATCATCAGACTGGTGATTTGTGTTCTGTCCTGCTGAGTTAGATTGCGGTATCATCTCAGACACCCAAAGGCCCCAAGAATGCGCAAGCAACTAGGGCCCTGAAAATCTGGGTTTCATAACCCGAGCTGCATGTGTCTGCCAGTACATTCAGGAGGCTGGACAGTTTGGTCAAGCCTATGGGCTTCCTTGTGTCTGTCTTTCATCCTATTGATCGCGCAGATCTTTGTAACATTTTTCTTCATAATGAAACTGCTAGTTGGGTCAGGGAAACCTTCTGTCTTTCGGAGGAATGCGTGCCCACCAGTTGCAGGGTATGCAGCCAGAGATCTTCTCAGGCGTCCAAATGGAGGATGACTTGTCTTTGAGTGTCGGGCAGTGTCATGCTTGCTTCATGACCGCAGAATTCTTGGAAAGCCACATAGCTACCTATGTATTTCCTCCATGTTGAGGGGGTCACAGAGAGCTGTACCAGTTGTAGTCTTGGTTCCCCAGTTTCCAAACAGCTTCAGTATCTGCATGGGGGAGTGGGTCCGCCTCGGAGCCAGTCACCTGAACTGCCCGAGTTGTAACCGACAGAGGGCATCAGTAATGACATTTTCTTTGCCTGGCAAATGCTGGAGCCCTGACAGAGATGTTGTACCAGAGGCACATAACACAAAGACATGCAAAACCTTCATTACCTCCTTGGAACGTAGAAGTCTGCGAGTTCAGTATGTCAGCTACTGGCCTGTTGTCTGTGTGGAAAAGCATCTTCTTATTCTCAAGTTTGTGCCCCACACCTTCACCACCACCATGATAGGGGAAACAGTTCAAGCAGTGTAATGATTTTTGTGAGACCACTCTACCCACTCCCTATGGCCAGTGCTCTGCAAACCATGGTTCTCAAAGGCTCCAAAGCCAATACCACCGATGCATCTGTGACCATGTGCAGATTGTACAGCTGGTCTTCTGTCATCTGCCAGATAGTAATACCATTAAAATTCTGCAAGAAGAGCTCCCATACTGTGAGGTCAGCTTTCATGCCTTGCATCACTCGGATGTGGTGGTATGGTTTTTGAACCCCTGACGTGGCTGTGGTCATCCATGTCAGAAATGGTCTCGCCCAGACGGACTGCATGGCATGCAAAGTTCAGGTAACCTATGACAGATTGCAACTGCTGCAGTGTCACTTTCTTTGCTCTTCCCATCTCCCCTAACATCTTGCTCAACAGAGTCACTTTGACTTGTGGCAGGGGAAACCATGGCCTCAGAATCTGTTTCATGCCCAGGTATGAGAGGTGGGTATGGAACCTCCGTTTTTCTTGGGCTAATGGGACACTGAAATACCCCATTAGTGTGTTAAAATCCCCAGTGTCTCTGCACATGTATGTGATCCACTGGAACCTGCAAACAGAAAATCGCCTAAGTAGTATACTATGTGTAGGTTCCATGTGTTCCTTCATGTAGCCCACTCCAGGAATGATGCAAATGCTCAAAGGCCATGCAGCTTACTGAGCAACCCATGGGCATTGGTTTGTCCACATACCATTGGCCATTGAATTTGAAACCAGTAGTTCGTGGTCACCGGATGCACTGGTAGAAGGTGGAAGGCTGACTTGATGTCACTCTTGCCATCAGTGCCCCTTACCCAGCTCCTGTATCCAGCGAGTGCCACATCAAACGATGATGCTGCACTGTGCCAATCCTCGGGTCAATAAAATCATTTACCGAGGTCCCCTTTGGTAGGACAGGTGATGTATCAGCCTGTATTCCCTTGTCTTTTGGGGACCAGCCCCAGTGGTGATACTTGAGGGTAGGAACCGGGGTGTCACAGGTCCCACCAACCTGCCCGCCTACCTCCTTGGCAATCTTTTTCTTGATGATATTGGGGAGTAGGTTCGCAGACTTAAGGTTGCGAGCTGTGGTTGCCACCCACCGGTCCTTTAGTATGGATCTTAAAGCTGTGTTTGAAACCATCATTAAATACTGTGCTGCTTTTCGGTCGGGATAACAAGAGAGCCATATTTCCATTAGATCTATGCGGACCGTGAACTAGTCCGACTTCCCAGGCCCCTGTTTTCTCTTTTCCACCCCAGCTCACTCATTACCCTGCCACTTGGTGGAATGTTGGGTGCAGTCCTCAACCCTGTGTTCCCATCACAATTTTTGCAGATGTGGCTGTATCTGCAAAAGGAATGAAAACATTTCCATTTGTTATAATCAAAACATGCCTTCTTACCTGTTGACTTCTTCTGGTCTTTTCATAGTCACCCCTGCCTGTCTGGCAATGACATGGCCACTGTCTGTATATGTTTCCACATTAGGTCTTCCCTGAGTCATATACCAAACCCACGAGGTCTATGTGTGTATTTTCCCATTTGAGATTGGCTGCCGTACAATTTTAGACAAAATTGCTTGTCATACTTAGCTATGCATTTCCATCAAATGATAAGTGAACAAATTTAATGGTATCCTGATACTTAAGCAGTGAAATCAGCTTTTCAGGGTGTTTCCTCCCATATACCAACATAAATATGTCGAAAGCAGCTGTCCAGTTCTCAAATGTGAATGGTACTTTAGACCTCTGTGGCCTCTCCTCTTTCTTTCTTTTATTGTCATTCTCCTCGGGAGCTCCTGTATAATAGGGAGAAAATGTGCATAAATTCTCTTTCCAAATTTTTTCAGGTTTTGTGTTGCTCCACCATTGATGGGCTCCACCCTTGTTATGTCCCAAACCCTTGACAACCTACAGGACTGTGTGTGGTGTAGCCCTGTGAACCTTGGGATATGCCTCGCCTAGTTCATTGAATGAGAAGGCTTGTGCCCTGCATTGACTGCTGCCGTCCCACTCTGTGGGGGTGTCAGGGAATAGGCTGGTGGTCCCTATGGATTCATTGCGGCCCAAGTGGCTGGCATGCCACCCATGCCCCCTTACATAAAGGGCCACATGAAGAGATTCTGTTGTCATACAGGTGGCCATGGCAGTGCAGGTGGGACGTTATCTCCCGAGCCCCAGACCACCCTTCTTGGCTTTGTGTATTGTCCCCTGCCACACTTCCTTCCTGCCGATTGACCTGGGCTTTGCTTGGGTCTGGCTGGCAGTGGTGTCCCCATCTCACCCCTGAGTAACACCCTTTTCTTTCCAGTTCCTTGGTGGCAGTGGCCTTAGCCAAGTCTCTCAGCTTTTGCCTCCATCTAATGTACTTTGAGCCTGTGACCCTGGGAGTCTAGCGGCAGTTGAAACGGGCCTTCACTAGATTGCCACTCATCACTATTCGAGTCCCACCACACCATCTCTATAGAGGCATCACTCTGGATCCCTTTCATGCTCACCAATTTGTGATTGAACCATGGATGCCACAGGGGCTTTTACTCCTTGTTCATTGCGCGCCTGGTTGTTGCACTCTGCTCACTGTGCTCTCCTCCCTCCAATCTGCTTGATCTCAGTCCGCTTTCTGCTGGTCTCCACCAATGGTTGAGCCTTTCACTTTGCTTGCCTGCCTTGCCCCTTTTCTTACCAGATTTGGTTTGTGCTCGGATTCTAGTAGCTAGATGAAGGCTGGCTCTGCCTGGGCTGTTATCCTCCACCTTTGTTGTTACAGGAGGTATCTGTTCAATTAAGGTACAAGGGACTGCCTCGGCAGCAGTTGTCCATGTGGAGGGGTGACCAGCAGGCCTGGTTCCAGCCTGGATATAGTCATGAGCCAATCTGGCTCCCCAGTTTCTTTAGACATTGCAGGGCATCCGCGGTGCCTGGTCCTGCCCTTGTATTGGGGCAGCCAGGGGAAACAAGCGGCTAGCCGTCTTGCCCGATCTTGACCCAGAGTTTAGGCTGGTGTGGAACACTGGAGCACCTATCTTTCTTGCACCTGGGACACCTGGGGATCGGTCCATTTCCAAATAGATAACTATTGGGGTTGGGGCAAAGCAGTGTTAAGCACAGCAATACCTGTATGAAAGACACAACCTATTCATCAGCCCCCATGCCCTAGCCTTATATTCCAATGGCCCTCCAAAAGCAGTAGTAGCTCTCCAACAATATCAGTCTCCTAATATCTACATATATGAAAACCAGTTACTCTCAAGACCCAGTCTTCCTGTTTCTCGAAACCCTATGTGAAATAACCACGTCTGCTGCTGTTCTCACTAAAAACAATATAAACTGCCCTACAAAATTCTGAAAGACCCTTTACGTGCATGTAATACCATATACTAACCTTCTGCACATTTAGTATGCACCAGTGAATGTGGTACTCATCAAGAAATTCTAACTCAAAATTGCTCAAACTGTGGAACTCAATCCCATTTTGGACACGGGACCTCAGAGCTCAAGTACAAAATATTTTAATAAATATTATCAAATTAAGAGCAAAATATTTTAATAAATATTATCAGATTGCTACATCAGACAGCCTGATGTGTTTCTTTCAGACTGCACTTTAGCTACCAACAACCTATCACATGTCAGGCTAGAGAGATACATCATTTAATAGCCATGTGCACTACGTTTCATATTACATTGCATTGCATTATTTTGATCTCCTGCTTGTCCTCCAACAATTGGGTCCTATCTCCACAAAGAATGAATTACATTTTTAAATGAACTGACCACTGCCACTGAACAAGTCCTGTTTGGTACACTTGCCATATGCTATATATATTAACCAAAAAGGGATGTCTTGTTACCAGCAACAACTGATCAGTGCAGAGAAAGTGTCAACAGTGGTGTTTAAAAAAAACGGGATGGAAAGCCCCAAGAACGGGTGAGGAGCAGGTGGGAGAAGCCTGAATTGGAGCGTTATGAAGGAGGGATGTTAACTGAAATGGGGGACAGGAAAATTTATGATGAGCAGTTGCTGGCAAATGCCATGTGAGCGGGCCGTGAGGTCGACTGGTGGCACTGCCAAGAAAGCCAAGCCCGGCAGGCGTGGAGTAAAATAGGAGAGGGAGCAATTAGGCCCAGGAAACATGGGCGGCCTGGGCGGGGGAGGAGGCCGATGTATGCCGGAAGCAAGGCGGGTAGAGATTGGCCCAAGGAGCAGGCCATGTGGTACAAAACAATGTTCTCTCTCCTCGGATATTCAGATGTTTGATCGTCTCTTCCATATCGGAGACTCTTAGAGACAAATGCTCTATTTTATTCTCTATTTTGAAAAGACCTTTTAATCATCAGAGACCTCTGCCAGTATTCTCTCAAACATGTTTCGGATCTCCAGATCCACTGACGAGACCGGGGCCACACCGCTAGACGCCATAGTCATCTTTCCGACTAAACTTCATTCAACGAATCTGACTGAAAAATTTAAGCCAATACCTTGGAAAAGGTATTATTCATTTTAGGTAAAAACAAATAAATGAAAAAGATTTTTGCTGCCAAGATACACAACTTAGTATTTTCCTGTTTACGTGTGGAGCCCGAGGTGAGGAGCAAAACAATTAGCAGCCATCTTAGGCATGGTGAAACCCTAATCCCATGCCCCAACTATTTTCTGAAATTGTGTCATTGCTGCATTCCCAATAGTTGCAACCTGGTGGCATTCTGAAATCTCATTCCTGCAGTATTCCAAAATTGCACACAACTTTGGCATTCTAAAGCCATGTTTGCTGCTGCATTCAAACCCTACATCACATTTTTTTTTTTTTGCCACAAAGTTTTTTCTTTTTTTTTTTTTTACTTACTACTCTTTCTGCCAGGACAGCTCCCCATCGGCTCTGCTGCCCGCAACCCGGTAGCAGGCTTGGACAGCTGCCCTGTCATTGCAACCCTGCACTCAGAAACTGTCCTTGCCTCTCCAGTCTGGAGGCCGCAATCTCCACAGGCCCCTTCCCCTACAGTGGGCAAGAGAGGGAGGCCACCCCCAAGATACATCCACATGCTCCTGGAACCAGAATGGCCAGGCAGTCCACTGAGACATGGGCAGAGCTTCACAAAACCCAAGCCCCTACATTTTCTGCTTTCTTCCTGGTCTTCATGCTGGAGTGTGCTTAGCAGCATACGACATGTGGAGGAACTCATGCTTGCTGCGGAAGTCCTGCAGCTCCATCCCTTCCTGTACTTGTCCTGTTGATCAAGACACCACCAGGTCTCCACCTGGTGGCAGTCATTTGGCAGAAACTGCATGTTTCCTCCCCGGGAGAAGAGCAATGCATCAGATGCTCATCTTCTCCCTCACCAGCTGGCGACAGCAACCTGAGACTGCTCTGGGTTGCCAGCTTGGTGGGCAGTAGCGCTACTGCAGCACCAGTGGGCTGGCTTCCATCACAATCTTAGGTACCTTTCATCTGCACGTCCATGGAAATGCATGCCCTGTATCCACCCAGTGTCAACTTTCCTTGTTCAGATGTTTACTACAGCTGTAGTTTTATCTAATGTGGGACCAATAAATCCTGTAAGGTAGCTTGCAGGAGGACGAGGCTGTGAGGTTTGGCTATGACATCATCAGTAACACTCACTGAAACTGGCTTTTGAACAGGCATTGAAATTAGGGCTACACAATGACTTGTAACTTTTAAACAAAGTAACTCAGAGAACTCATTTTTGACATGAGGGTGATTGGGGATATGCTAATCCAAATTCTGAATTTTGTGATGCTATAAATTTTGTCCGACTCCCACTTCAAGGCCTAATAATGCAAGTTCCAGTAGGAGAAAGAAGGCAGGGAACACAGGGAGGGCAGTGGACATCAATCAATCAATCAATCAAATCTTTATTTATACAGGCGAACATCATTGAGCAAGGCTCATTTACAAGCTGGACCTGATAAGGTCAAGGTTCAATAGTTGAGACACAGCAAATACATCATACGCTTTATAAGACAGTTATACATACAGAGAAAAATAATGTTTATAACACAATGATGTACAGTGAATTCACATGTTAAAACTCGGTTAAAGGAAGGTTAAGCTAATATCTACAGTATGTACAGTACATACATATCCTAATGGGGGCCATGACAGACACACAACATAATGAATACTAGGATGGTGAAGGTATTATTGGGTGCCATAAGCTGGGGTGTCTGACTGGAAGGAATATGCCATATATGATTGGAATCCAGATTTGTAGGATGACTAATCTAGCTCTAGCAGTAGAACTGCATTTCTCTGTGAAGAAGGCTGTACAATGCTGTTTAAAGGATGCAAATGGAATGATAATGGACAGTTTTAGGGATTTTTGTAGGGTGTTCCATGCTATAGCTAGAGAATAGCTGATTGCTGCCCTCCCTAGTCTGGTGCTGACTTTGGGCAATTTGAGCAGGATGATATTGTTGCTTCTTAGGGCATAGGAGCTAGGAGTGGTCTGGTTGAAGCAGTCCAGGATATAGTTTGGGAGTTTTTGATAAAGCTCTGTAAATCCATACAGCTGCATTTCTGCTCCTTCTGATATGAAGGAAACCCATCCAACTGCATCATAAAGAGAGCAATGGTGGGTATTATATGGCAGATCTGTAATGAACCTTATTGCACTATGATATAAGGTATCCAACTTGTGAAGGTAGGAGATGGGGCAGTGACTATAAAGGAAGTCTGCATAGTCAATAACTGATAGAAAGATGGCCTGGACTAACCTCATCTTTGAGTCTCTGTTAAGGAAGGGTTTTAATCTATAGGGAGGCCAAGCCACCAAGACATGGCCTATCTGGACTTCAGCAAGGCCTTTGACACTGTGCCACATAGAAGACTATTGCACAAACTGGGGAATATGGGTGTGGGCAGGACAGTAGTGTGGTGGGTAGGTAACTGGCTGGTGGCAGGACACAGAGGGTGGTGGTAAATGGCTGTCACTCCACAGAGAGAAGAGTGACCAGTGGGGTACCACAGGGATCAGTGCTGGGACCGGTCCTATTCAACATTTTCATCAGTGACATTACGCAGGACCTAGAAGGCAGAATTTCACTGTTTGCTGATGACACAAAGCTCTGTAACAGAGTAGACACACCAGAGGGTGTAGACAGAATGAGAAGGGACCTGCAGAAACTTAAAGAATGGTCAGGGGTTTGGCAGTTGAAATTCAATGCAAGGAAGTGCAAGATAATGCATATAGGGCACAAAACCCGGCACAATATAATCAGTTGGGGGTGAGGATATAGCATGCACCAAGCAGGAAAGGGATCTTGGGGTTATCATCTCTGATGACCTCAAGGTAGGGAAACAGTGTGACAAGGCAGCAGGTAAAGCAAATAGGATGCTGGGATGTATAGGCAGGGCATTATCAGCAGGAAAAGGGAGGTCATAATTCCGCTATACAAGACACTAGTGAGGCCCCACCTGGAGTACAGTGTATAGTTCTGGAGACCATACCTGCGTAAGGACATGGACAGGGTAGAGAAGGTTCAGAGGAGGGTAACAAAGATGGTGCATGGATTGCATCACAAGTCCTATGAAGACAGGTTGAAGGAACTGAACATGTACTCCTGGAGGAGAGGAGGAGAGGGGATATGATAGAGACATACAAGTATCTTACAGGAGGAACAGGGTGCAGGAATACACTATTTTTAATCAAAAAGATGTTCCAGGACTAGAGGTCATGGGATGAAGTTGGAGGGAGGATGATTCAGAGGAAACATGAGGAAGAATTTCTTCACAGAGCAGGTCCAGTAGACAAGTGGAACACCCTGCCAGAGGAAGTGGTGGGGCTGAAACAATCACGGATTTAAGAATGCATGGGATAGACATAAAGGAATTCTGGAGGTCAGGGTTAAGGGCAACAGACTTCTAGGAAAACATAAACTGAACTTACAAGCTCAAATGGGCAGACTGGGTGGGCCATAGGCCCTTATCTGCCGACACTGTCTATGTATCTATGTATCTATGAACACTTGACTTCAGGTCTGAGACTGTCACCACAAGGTTGGTAGCATACAGCTTAGGAGATACCCTCTGCCTCCATGGATCTCTAGGACAATGCATTGTGCACAGCCTGGGGCTCTAAATTGAGGACAAATAGAATATGGAAAAAGGAAACCCAGTCTGGGGCTTTTTGTAATGGAAATCAGGAAACAGCAGCCATTTGGTGAGCACAAACACTGGACATAGTTCTAGTCCATCTAAATTAGGGTAACGCACACCAAAGGCTGGCAGGACCTGAAGCAAATACTCCCAGTCCACTGAATGAAAGATTTGTTTGAAATCTATTGTGGTAGTAACTAATGGAGTTTGGATATTGTGCACCTGCCAAATGATTAAGTATTTGAGGTTATATGTGCCAAGTCACGGGTTGATAAGCCTGATTTTGTAAGGAGATTATCAGAAAAGACAGTAATCTCGATGGGCTTTGGCCTTCTTTTGTCCCAAATGCACCAAGTAAAGGTTCAGGGTTAATTTTGGGTGAGGGAATTGGGACAATTGGCACACAGTTTTTAATTTTGACCCACCTTTATTCTACCTTGGAGAAAACCTGCTCACTGATACTGTTTCATAAATCTGGGCTCGGTTGAACAATATGACCCATTATTTTTTCATTTGAGCCTTACTTTTTATACCTAATAGATCGGTGTCCCAAATAGATAAATATCTGAAATGAACCCTGAAGGTTTATAAACTGCTCACTAAGGCCTTGACCAAAACTTTATAGTTGGCATTTATTAGCTAGCTAGGCAGGCAGCATGCACAAAACAAATCTTTAACTTTTTATGTAATAAACGCTGCCTCTCCTTGTTAAAGACTCTCCACCAAGTCGGCTTTGGTAAAGGTGGCTAAGCCATGAACTCATCACTTCTGGCATGATCTGGTAAAACTGACTGGAAGTTCATCAGTCCCATGAGTTTTTGCAGCTCTATAGACCTGATGGCTGAAGAAATTTCTTGTTGTGAGCAGTACGCCTAAAAAGTTGTGTTGTTTTGGGACAGGGAGGGAGGAAGAGTTCATTAACAAACTTCCTTAAGGCTTCTTTTTGGGGTTGAGAAGGAACTACTGTATGGATTCCTCTGGGTTGGTGTGTGCAAAGAGGAGGAATAAAGCTGGGCATAAGAGTCCCTCATCAAAGCATGTTCTTAGGCCCATTAGTGCAGTGTCCCTCAGTGGGAGAGTGAAGTCCAGCAATGGTCATTCAGCTTGCTGGTTTCTCAAATGGTTTACAAGAACATTCCCAGCTCCCCAAATACTTATGGTATGATTGAAGAAGTACAAGTTCAATTTTCTTGGTCAAAGGCCACTGATCATCAACTGAGACCAGTGCTGATAACTAGGGTTATGTCCTAACCCTATCCCAAATGTCCTGTGAGTTATCTGGTGAGCTGTATATATCTGCTCTATGATCCCTACCACTAAGCAAGCTGCCCTTCAAGAACTTTAAATTTGTCTCACGTTCTCACCTATGGGGAACTACATACCACAGTCTTGCTGCCCCTCACTTATGCTGTAAATGTTTCCCAAACCATGCAATAGGAGACCACCGATATGTTATTAATGTCAAAATGGATTTCACTTCCTGTTTCATTCACTCTTTAAATTTTATGTCATGAAGCAGTAAGGCCAAGGCACCAGGAACTGATTATATTTGTTCAGTGGTCCCCACATCAGTGAGGGAAACTGGGCCATAGTTCAAAATTATGATGCTACCAATAGTAGTCTTTATCAGAGTTTGCACTAGTGCACAGAGGTCAGACAGAAATCAGTCCTGATGTTGACCTGATGCAGCATGGAAAAGGAGTAGTCCTGGTCCCTCTGAATTGGCATGTCACCATGCATCTGTGGGCAAGTTTCTTTATAGTGTCCCAGTGCAGTCCATGCACTTGAGTGCCACTCAGCTTGCCAAAACTACAGTTCAGACTATGTCCAACAACAAATTTGTGTCCTCCAACTGCAGCTAGATGGGCACTAATCCTGTGTGCCCACCTTAGGGAGACCTGCACTGACCCTGAGAGTACCCCTGAATGAGATGTACACTGACTCTTAGGGGCCACCTAAGTGAGTGTGCACTGACCTTGAGGGCACACTTTAGGAAGTCATGCACTGACCATGAGGGGCCCACCTGAGTGAGGCAGGCACTGACCCTCTGAGGCCCCAACTAGCAAGATGTGCACTGACTGGGGGCCGAGAGAGCGAGATGTACACTGACCCTGAGTGCCCACTGCAGCAAAGCCCTAACCCTGACTACCCAACTTAGCAAGACATGAACTGATGCTTAAGGCCCACCTTAATGAGACGTGCAATGACCCAGAGGGCCCACCTTAATGAAATGTGCACTGTTCCTGTGGTTCATCCAGTCAAGAGTTAAACTGACCCAAAGGGCCCACCCTAGTGAATCATGTGCTGAACCAGAAAACTCATATCCTAGGGTATGCGCTGGACTTGAGGGTCCACCTTAGTGAGACTTTACACTTAACCATGACCCCTGTTCTCCATGGTACTGTAGACCTAACTTCCACAGCAGGAATTATAACTTCTGTGGATTGGTTTTGTCAAGTTCAGTGACAGAGGGTAAAATGCTGCAGCATATTAATAAAGGAACCTACACATTCCAACTCCTGTCAAGTAGAGCCTTAAGAGCTGAGGTTTTCATAGTGCTCATATCATATATCAAATGTTTTTTTTTTTGGGGAGAAGAGATAAATCATCAGGTTGGTAGAAATTATTTTCCTACATTATGGACTCTGTTTGGGCTGGGGAACAGGATTCTCCATTTAACAATAGGGTGGGGCAAATGAAGAGGGTGGGGGTTCTGTGCAATGCTAATTATGTGTCACGCTTATGTGCTGTGGCTAACCATGCATAGTGGTTGGTTGGTCAGAGTGCCGCTGGTGGCCCCCTTTAACGATATGACTGCTTGCCACAGGACAGGGACACAGATGGTTGCCACTATGTGTGTGTTACTTTATTTATGTATAGTTATGTGAAGTTGTCGACCAGGAAAGGGACTGAAAGTGGTGACAGCTTGTTTCCTGGTGCATATTGGGGATGGGTTACATGAACCTGTTTTATAGATGGGGAATGCTTGCAATAACACCAGGAGACACCCCTACTCTTCCTTAGTTGGTGTTTCTGGCAGCATGCTGTTATTGGATATCTCCCTTTAGGAGCAACATTTTAGACTCACTAATGTTTACACACCTGTTAAAATAAAAAGAATTGGGGTTTTCAGGTTATACAACTTCTCTTGTATACTGCATGGCATGTGATTCTGGTGAATTATTTCAACTACCTTCATGACATAAAAAAGTTGGCCCCAATGCGAAGAAAACATATTGTGATTCAAGTTTTTGGGGAAATATGATTTAGTTTTCTAACTTAAAGGACACATGTAGATTATTATATGATATGGGTGGTGAGGCCTTTATTAAAAGTACACTGGCATCACTCATTGATTGTTTCTTTTTGTCAGGTAGTCTTTCACTTACTGCAACAGAAACAGTCACAACTGAAGCCTCAGATCACTGGTATTAGGTTGTATTATTCAATATCCCAGACAGGAAATAGGAGGTACAATGATGTGGAAAATGAACAGTCAGGTATTACAGGAAGACCAGGTAAGGAAGGATCTTTCCATCTACTTTTGGCCAGGACTCAGTAACTGATTGGTGGGATGATACTAAATTGGATTTACAACTTTTAAAAGAAATTAGGTAACTCTAAAGAAAACTGGGAATATTTAAAATACTTGTCTTTAAGGGAAAATTATAGGCTTTAATCTCAGAGAGATCATTTGCCATGATTCCAAAACAGAACTGATTTCTGCAGTTAGAGAAGAAATGGAAAAGCTGCAATATAATAGGGCTACGTCTCTATTGGCATAACAGAAGTTTGGGATACAGGGAACTTGCCTTCATTAAGTCCCTTGATAGCTACTCCCGTAACTTAACAGAAGATGTTTTTTGAATCAGTATGTAACCTCACCCCTGCCTTTTTACCAAAACGACAGGTGGCATTCTGTTGAAGCTGACAACAGTACCTGGTGAGACCTGGGTTCGGGAGGATGAGGTTACTTGGCACAGGGGACCTAGGTTTGGCTACTCTGCACAGGGGCACCCAAGTAATCCGAACACAGGAAGCAATTACTGTAATGTCCAGAACCAGGAATGGATTTTACAATGTGGCTTTTATTCACAACTAGCTGAACACAACAAAGCATAGACGGACTCCCATGGGGCTACATTTACTGGTAATGCAGATTAGAGACTACAAAGCGGTCCACTTGAAGAATGAACCAATTATACTGTTTTCAGGCTCTGACCAACCAGGCACACAGCCCGGACTTGCACGCACTTTGGGTACACAGCCCGACTGGCCCGCCCCTGCCGGCCACTTGATCCACGGTCCATTGGAAGAATGAACCAATTATCCTGTCGTGGCTCCCCACACCACTTAGAGTCTGCGACTCCTAGAGAGATTTCTTCTCATTTTTATGACTCCCCATCTCACAAAGAGAATTCTTCTTTACACTTGTTGTGGCTCCCCACACCACTTAGGGTCTGCGACTTCTAGAGAGATTTTCCTTTGCAACCCCACATCTGGGTACTTCCTCATCACTGGCCAAGTGCATGAGACAAAGTAGCAACCAGCAGAAACTGTGAGAGGTGGACCTGGTTACTAAAGATGGGGTGTTCCATCTCCAGCTGCCACAGCCCATACCCGGCCATTTCTCTGGAAAACTGAAACTTTGAATGTAGATTAAATGGTAGATGAACTGTCGCATCCCTCTACAATATTACTTGAATTCACAGCACTCTAGCATTTGACACTACTCCATTTGTTTGACCTAGTCCTATAGGTTTCCCAAATTGTAGCTCAATTCCTAGATTTCCTCACATATCCCAGGCTGAAGAAACACATTTTGCCCTCTCATGTTAGAGCAAACACTCACCCTTTAGTTGCAGGTGCCCCACAGACTAATCACAAATCTTCCAACTTTTCAAACTAAGGCTGAACTGAAAAGGCAGCTTTCTCTTCTGGCAGAATTAAGGGATTGCCCCAGGAATCTGCATGGGATCTTTACATCCCCCCGGAGGGAGGGGCACTGAGACCCAACAGCAGTCTCCACCACTTGACACACCTTCACTCTTCAAAACAAACTGCAGACTCACTACTAACCTTTGAAAACTCCTAACGTTTCTATCTAACTCCTGCTGCAGATTCCAATGTGGCTATGCAGCTGCGAAGTTCTATGGTGATGTCATCCCTCAGTCTCAGCTGAGAGTGAGAACAGAGTGAGACAGTGTGAAACCCATTTAACTGGAGTTTCACAAGCTGCCTTCCTGCCTACCACTAGGTCTTACTGGGATTCTAGTAAACCCTGGTAACAAGGAGGTTACACTCCCTTGACCAGGAAAATGACTGTCTGTAATCATTATTTACCGGCCTTAGGCCATCCCACCTATGTGCTACCTGCGGAGGGGGGTGATCAGGCCACCTCCTACCATGTGCAAGCACAGGCAGGCAACACTAAGGGCCTAGAGGCCTGTAGCTGACATGTCAGCCTCTACACTATCCACTTACTATGGACACCTAGTGGCTCTGGTAGAACCATCCAGAGCATAGCCCTGATAGATCAGCACTGCGGTCCCTACTGCAGGTCAGCCACAGCCAGTCTATCCCCTAACCCCTAGGAAAAACTATCTGCCTTTAACTAATAATTCAAAACAAAAACAACCGGGACCTCCCCACCTTGGGCAACCTGCAACCACACACTATTAAAATACCACATTACTGCCTCCTCCCTACCCCCACAACCACCTGTGGAAGGAAAGGGTTACTACAGTAACCATAACAATAACAACACAGTACTTTAAATTTCTACACACACTAGCACTGATGAGGAACTCCGATGAGCCCCTCCTCTTTTCTTGTCTTCTCTTCTGTCTTCCCAGGAACACCTGTAGGAAAAAGAAAGACAAACACACTCTCCTAATCTGCATACACAGTCTACCTAAAACCCCTACCATCAAAAACACTGAAAAATCCCAAAAGATTTTTTAGAAAAAGGTAGAAAACAGTATTTACATTAGAATACACAATGACATTATTTACAGTACACATTTGGGGGATGGAGTGCCCTAAAAGTCCCAACTAGTGACCACAAGGCCCGAAGGCTAGTCCAATAAAGAGTCTCTCCTGGGCCGGAGCCCGTGAAGCACAGTTCTAAACAGGCCAAAGTCCCGAAGGGGAGAGTCTTTAGGACAGTTCACACATTTTTGAAGTCTGTAGTGTAGGGTGTGTACTGCAATGTCATAAAGATAAGTTCGACTTACCAGCTACTTGTAGTACAAGACTAGGCACCGACCTGCACCACAGCCAAGACTCTCCTGGCAGCATTTCTTCTGATACAGTGGGGCGGACATCTTCCGGGAACCACAGGAGGGCACATCTGAAACAGCTGGGCAGATGTCATCTCTGGAGACGGAACCTTAGAAAGGAACAAAAAGAAAACAGCTGGTCCGGACGTCATCCAATTACCAGGCGATGAACAGGAAACAGCTGGGCTGGTGTCCTCTCTGGATCTGAAGTCATCTGGTGGGCCAGTCGATGGATGCTGGCAAGGCTAGTACACTGTAGACTGATAAATGTGGGGCACCTGAGTTCTGGTTATTACATATTGGCGGATCAATAAGGGCACTTCACAGCCTGGTGTGGCAGTATTGACTGCCACTGCTCGGCTCTCCATTTTGTAGGCACGGGCTTATTTGCTGGGAGGTCCTTGCACTGAGGCCAATAGTACCGGGTCAGGGGCTTGAATTATTACCCGCCTGGGCGCACATAATTCACACAGTGGGAGATTTCACGTCCCTCTCCGGCCCACTATTCTCACTCTGTCCATAAACAGTGTCCTGCCTCTCTTCCTCTGGGTATACTTTTCGTGGAACAGTCTATTCTTACATGCTGGTTGTCCCCAGGATGCACACTTTTCATTGCTTCATCCCAGATCCAGGATTTCCTGCAGTTCTCAATCTCTTCCCAGACTTTTCGAGGAAAGGTAGGAAAGGTCATACCATAGATTTCATTTGCCTTTCTACGAACCAGTCTCTCTTCTTTACTTGCTTTGGTCAATCTGAGACCGCTGGCCTGGCTTGGGGTGGTCAGTCCTGGTTCTGCCAGCTTTGCATCCTTAAGGAAATTAGAAACGGATGCCTGACTTCTTCCTCCTATAAAGCCAGGGCAGTGGCATCACCACCTTCTTCAATACATTCCTCCGAGGCAAGATCTTGAGGCTGTGTACCTGCTCCTTCCTTCACAAGGCCACATAGGTTCCCCTCATCTTCCTCTTCACTCAGGATCTGAGCCCAGGAGTGAGCAGTCGTTCTCACCCCGAGACTATCCACTCATCACTAGGCACGGAGGTCGACACCTCCCATTCAAAGGCCTCCCGCATCTCATCTTCACCTAAGAGACTCGGGCTAGGCCCTCCACCCAGGGGTCTATTGATGCTTTATCCAAACTTTCTTTCTGGGATCCAGCATCCAAAACTTCAACTTCTGGTTCTGTCTCTAACTCTGCACCCTCTAGCTTTGTGCCACACTCCCTGAGGGCCTTCCTCCACAGGCTCCGCCTGGTGCTGTGTGCTGCCAACTGCAGATTCCTGAATTTTTGTCCATGTGGGGCCAAACGAATTGAGGTGCTTTATACAAGCCATATTTTTGTAGGCATCCAGCACAGTGAGGAATCATGAAGACGTCCCTTCCAGCACTCAAGCATATTTGGCATACACGCACTGGATAATTAGGAATTGCCACATCAGGAGGCAGTTGCCCTCCATAGCACCACTTTTCAATGTCTCTCAGTCTATTTACTGCTGCTGTTACTGCAACCTGGCATGATCCGGTAACGAGCTGTCCTGAGGCCATAACTGTAGAAAATAAACAAAAGTTCACTGTAACTGAAAGTCCCACTTTATTGAACACACTCTGTAGTTTTAAAATGGCTCCTCTGCTGCTGTGTTTACTTTACTACCCCACCCTGTAATGGCGGTGGCAGCACTCCTGTGCATCAACAGTTAGAATCTGGTCAAGCCACTGCATCTGATTTACACCAGCTACTGATAACTTTTACTCAAACTGCACAACTTGCTCTGATCTGGCTTTATACACATTTACAGCATTTTCCTTGGACTTTCACATGCTGGTAACATTTATTTTATTCACAGTCCCTTAAAAGCTTCAGGTTTTAGCATAGGATTGCCTGCTTTTACTAGTGTTGCACTTTTCACAACCCACAGTCTCTCTCTGGCTGCAAACTTTAAACTGAGGCTAATTTCACTTCCATGCACACATTCAATGGCTTAACAGACTTGACTCTTGCTAGCAGGACTTCACACATTTACTTGCAAAGTGACTACACTGCTGCACACACATTTTATATGGCATAGCTGAAAATCACTGTTTGAGCAGTTTTTGGTTATTTACTTACTGTTATCGGTAGCAACTTGCTGCAATGGGAAAATGGCCTGCAGCCAGTTCTTGCAGGCCTCAGTACACAAACGGCGGGCAGTCCTAGCGATTGTCGCTTTAAACACCAAACTTTTAATTTCCATGATCGATTAGCGGGTTGAGCCCGATTTTAAACAAGAAAGTCAATTTTAAACTGTTTACAACGCTTTGAATACTCCATGACGCTCCTCCACTGCCAGTACACGACTGCACTCTCACTCCCTCTCAAATGCTGGGGCAGTTTCTGTAAAGCTGGCTGAGGGGCGGACTGATTGCAGCCTGACCAACCACACGACGCCATGCAAATGAGCATCTTCTTCCTCATGAGGGCTCTTCTCCTCACAGCGATCATCAAGCAGGCAAATTTAAACTGCAGAATGCAACTTTTTTTTCTCAACTGACTCCACGGGACCCCATTTCAGCCATATAACATAGCCATTAACTCTGCAGTCTCTCAATTCACACAGAAGGCATTTCCAATGTCCAGGGCATAATTTTCCTTTGCTACCCCTGGTCTTCCACACTTTCCTTCACAAGAATTCATTTTAAAAGCAATTCAAAGTCCAGGGCACAATTTCTCTGTTGCTACCCCTAGTCTTCCACACTTTTATTTACCACAGTTCATTTTTAAAGCAGGCAAAACGCTGTAAACAATTTTGATGCAGGACAAGGGCACACTCTTTGGCTTTAATGCTCCTTGGTAAACAGTTGGCATTTTTAAACAGCAGCACAAGATTCACAGCACACAGCAACACACTAGGGAAATTGCTTTCAGCTTTTGGGCTACCCACTGCCAGATAGCCAAAACGCTAGCCCCTTGCCCAAGCACCTTCCTTCCGAACAAATCCAAAGCAGTGCCTCCATTTTGTAACCCCTCACCCCTGCCTTTTACCAAAATGACAGGTGGCATGCTGTTGAAGCTGACAGCAGTACCTGGTGGGGATCTGGGTTCGGGGAGGATGAGGTTACCGGCACAGGGGGACCTAGGTGTGGCTACTCTGCACAGGGCACCCAAGTAAATCCGAACACAGGAAGCAATAATTGTAAGGTCCAGAACCAGGAATGGGATTTTACAGTGTGGCTTTTATTCACAACTAGCTGAACACAACAAAGCATAGACGGACCCCATGGGGCTACATTTACTGGTAATGCAGATTAGAAACTACAAAGCGGTCCACTTGAAGAATGAACCAATTATACTGTTTTCAGGCTCTGGACTTACCAGGCACACAGCCCAGACTTGCACGCACTTTGGGTACACAGTCCGACTGGCCCGCCCCTGCTGGCCACTTGATCCACGGTCCATTGGAAGAATGAACCAATTATCCTGTCGTGGCTCCCCACACCACTCTAGAGTCTGGCGACCCTAGAGAGATTTTCCCTTTGCAACCCCATCGTCTGGGTACTTCCTCATCACTGGCCAAGTGCATGAGGCAAAGTAGCAACCACAGCAGAAACTGTAGAGGTGGACCTGGTTACAAAGATGGGGGTGTTCCCATCTCCAGCTGCCACAGCCCATACCCGCCATTTCTCTGGAAAACTGAAACTTTTGAATGTAGATTAAATGGTAGATGAACTGTCGATCCTCTACAATAGTACTTGAATTCACACAGCACTCTAGCATTTGACACTACTCCATTTGTTTGACCCTAGCCCTATAGGTTTCCCAAATTGTAGCTCAATTCTAGATTTCCTCCACATATCCCCAGGCTGAAGAGAAACACATTTTGCCCTCTCATGTTAGAGCAAACACTCACCCTTTAGTTGCAGGTGCCCCACAGGCGAATCACAAATCTTCCAACTTTTCAAACTAAGACTGAACTGAAAGGCAGCTTTCTTCCTTCTGGCAGAATTAAGGATTGCCCAGGAATCTACATGGGAATCTTTATCCCCGGAGGAGGGGCACTGAGACCGAACAGCGGTCTCCACCACTTGACACACCTTCACTCTTCAAAAACAAACTGCAGACTCACTACTAACCTTTGAACACTCCCAACATTCTATCTAACTCCTTCTGCTGCAGATTCCAATGTGGCCGGTTGCAGCTGCGAAGTTATATTGGTGATGTCATCCCTCAGTCTCAGCTGAGACTGAGAACAGAGGAGACAGTGTGAAACCCATTTAACTGGAGTTTCACAGCTGCCTTCCTGCCTACCACTAGGTCTTATCAGATTCTAGTAACCCCAGGTAACAAGGGGGTTACAAGTAGATTTAGATGGAAGACTTATTTATGACCAAAGAGGGATGGTTCAGGTTGTTAATACACATGTACAGTCTTTCTTTCCTGTACCTTCAGAATCTTTTTCTAGACAGGGAGAGTTATGAGGCTCATTACAGTGTCCTAAGTTGGCTTCAGGTTTGGGGAGGCATTAATTAAGTCTGTTTTACCTGCAGAAGCAAAACAAGTGGTACAGTCTCTTTCCTGGTAAAGATGGACTCTGTGTTGAACTGTATACATTACTAATTGAATATATTTCACAAGATCTAGCAGAGTTGTTTAATAAATGTTTTGTTCAGGTAGATTACCAGCTACCATGTATGAAACCAGGGAAGATTACACAATGGGGGTGGTGGTAGCAATAAAACAGAAAGGAAAGAGGGCCTGGGATAATCATATCAGATGACCTTAAGGTTACCAAGCAATGTGAGAAGGCAGTAGGGATAGCTGGGGTATACTGGGATTCATAAGGAGAGGCATCACCAGCAGAAAACAGGAAGTTGTTATCCCTCTGTACAGACAGTTGTGAGACCCCATCTTGAGTATTAGTCCAGTTCTGGAGACCCCATCTCATAAGGACATAAACAGGATAGAGGCAGTCCAGAGGAGGGCAACTAGAATGGTTCAGGGGTCTGCAAGAGAAGCCATACAAGGAGAGACTAAAAGAGCTTAATATGTATACCCTTGAGGAAAGGAGGGAGGGGGACATGATAGAAACATTGAAGTACCTCAGTGGAATCAACAAAGACCAAGAGGGTAGCATCTTTCAGAAAAAGAGACATGCAAGAACAAGGGACACAATTTATAGATGGGGGGTGGTTCAGGCAATGTGAGGAAGTATTTTTCACATAGAGGGTAGTGGATGCATGGAACAGCCGTCCTGAGGAGGTTGTGGGGTCTAAAACTAGGAGAACTCAAGAATACATGGGACAGACATAAAGGCAATTCTTGTGTAGGGTAGGAAGAAATAGGCTGTTGGTTAACTAGGATCTGCGAGCTTATCCTGTAGATAGAGAAATGGGAAGACTAGGTGGCCAAGCGGTCCTTATCTGCCATCAAAGTCTATGTTTCTATGTTATTAGAAGAGTCCTAAACATGACTTAAGTAACTGGAGGCAGATTATCCTCTTAAGTGTAGATTTTAAAATCTTGTTAAGAAATCTTGGGTGCATGATTGAATTCAATCTTAGACTGTGTAATTGATCCATCACAGTCTTGTGCTATCCCTAGTAGGAAAATCCAGAGTCACCTGTTCCTATTATGTGAAATATTTGAAGCAAGATCTATAGGTCCCAGGAGCATCTGGAATCGAGGCAGTACTCTGCTCAGCATGCCTTCCTGGTAAATCTCTTTAAATAAATAAATAATAAATAAATAGGTCAAATAACAGGTTATCTTTTATCTTTATATCAAGACAAAGCTTTTGATTGAATATATCATTCTATTTTATTTTTGTTCTTTGGCATTATGGGTTTTCAAATATCTTCATCTCATGGATAAGAAAACATGTTATAGACATGCTATTGTAATCTGTAATGTAAATAGTTCAAATGGGTGATAGGATTCAGAGTAACAAAGGAGTCAGGCAAGGGTGTCCCTTAGGTCCCCTATTTTATATTTTAGGGATAGATTCATTACTTCAAAGAATAAGTCAGAATAGAGCACTAAGAGGCATTGGACTTATGTAAGGGTTACACTGAGTAAAACTTTGGCCTCGCAGATGATCTTTGTTTACTTCTGCATTCAGAACAGTCAGGACAGGAGGTCATTGCCGAGATTGAAACTTTATTCAGATTATTCATGGTAACGGATTACTCTACCAAAATGTGTGAGTGGCTCTAAATATTCAGGGCCAAAGACAGTCCATAGCTAATACACAGTCACTTGGAAGTTGGGCACTCACCAGCAGTACAAAACAAGGAGTCCACCAAGTAGTAACAATTTAAAATTTATTGCACGTCTCAAAGAAGATCACATATATGGTTCTTAGTGAGCTTGACGTGTTTCAGATCCCCATGGATCCTTTCTCAGATGCTACCATACTAAGAACAACACATCCCTAAATACACCAAGGTCCAACTGACAATCATGACATCACTATAGTGTATTTGAATTCATTGGTGTAAGTGCATCACATGTGCTACCTTAATTCCAACCTAATTAAAAAAAATGTAATCCTATTTAAAAAAGTTCTACTTAGACACTGAGGCAGGGATATTGAAAGGGGTTGCGCATGGCGCAGCAGTGTTACACCATGTGCAACCCACTGATACACCAGGTGATATTCAAAAGAATTTGCACCCACAAATCCCGATGCAGGGCGCACCAGTAATGCATGCAGCGCAAGTGCGGGGCGTGCACATGCATATCCTGCATCCTGATATTCAGCCGGGATATGCGGCACATCTGGCACACACCCGCTTGCACTGCACAGGGGTGGCGCAAGATCCACCGAAAAAAGGAGCAAGGTCTGGCCACCCACAGGTGAGCTGCTGTATTGCATGGCGCAACACGGCAGCCACCAGCTATGGTGGCCACCGACCTCAGAGCCATGGTCCGTCATTACCCCTCCTCCTGCGGACTCCAGTATGATGAAACTCCCTGGTAGTCCAGTGGACCTGCTCCCCAGCCCGATCGCGGGCTTCATAAAACACAATATCCTCCCTGGTGTTCCAGTGGACCTGCCCCAGCCCGATCACAGGCTTCATAAAATAAATTCCTCCCTGGTGGTCCAGTGGATCTGCCCCAGCCTGAGCGCGGGCTTTGTAATATAATGTATCCCTGGTGGTCCAGTGGACCGAATCCAGCCTGATCACGGGCTTAGTGACATAAAATGTATCTCTGGTGGTCCAGTGGACCTGCTCCCAAGCCGATCGTGGGCTTTGTAGAATTAACAATCTCTGGTGGTCAAGCGGTACTCCTTCCCACCACCCGCTCCCCGGTCAGCGGTGGGTGGCAGCTCCCCACCCGCCAGTCGCCTGCCGACTGACAGTGTACAGTACAGCTATGCGCTCATTAGTCCGGCGAGGGCTAATGAGCACGCAGACCATACTGTACTACATAGTCCTGATATGTGAATGACTTCCATTCACATATCAGGTTTTGACCTTGTATAATGCGGTCTGCACACACGATGTACTGTGGACCAATAAGCATACAGATTGTACTGTATGCTGTCAGTCGGCGGTGGCGGGTGGCTGCGGCTGGGGAGCTGCCACCCGCTGCTGACCGGGGAGAGTGGGTGGTGGGACTGAGTGGGCGGGTGGGGAGGGGATACCGCTGACCACCAGGGATTGTTAACTGCACAAAGCCCTCGATCAGGCTTGGGAACGGGTCCACTGGACTACAGGGACACATTTTATGTCATTAAGCCTGCAATCGGTCTGATTCGGTCCACTGGACCACCAGGGATAAATTTATTATTACAAAGCCTGTGACTGGCTAGGGGAGGTCCACTGGACCACCAGGGATAAAACACTTAACAATGCCCGCGATCGGGCTGGGCAGGTCCACTGGACCACCAGGTATAAGGTTATTTTTACAATGCCTGCGATCGGGTGTTGGGGGCTTTGCCGCTGAGGCACAAGGGGCGTCGGTTCCCAATGACTGCAGCCTCGCGAAGCTGTCAGGCACAAAGTCGCCGGAGATTGGCACACATGCATGTAATGGGGCTATAATGACATGCAAATGGCCCCATTTGCACCTTGCATGCATAATGGCCCATTTGCATACCTGCCGCTGAATATTGCAGTTCCTGTACCTAGCGCAACTGCACTTGCACTGGCGCATCCCTGCTCCTCTCTTGCCACTTGCGCTGGCACAGTGCCACTGTGCCATGCACAATGGGGGTGGCCATGGTGCCATGAGCCATGGTGCAGTACTGTTGAATATTGCCCAGGCCACGCCCGGCACATCCAGTTGCGCTGTGCCCAGGCTTGCACACCTGCCTGGCGCAGTCTGACTATCTAGCCTCAGTGTATAAAAACACCATATATAACATTTTACATTTAACGGGGAGGGTCAGGTAGAGTGTGTGTGTGTGTGTGTGTGTGTGTGTGTGTGTATGTGAGGAGGTATTGGGAAAGAAAGAAATAACAGCTTTAAATCATTGGTCCAGTTATACTATCATAGAACATTGTTTTCCTACATACTTCATCAGCACATCTTGCAATATCAGACACCAATTCATTTTTCCAGATACGGTCTTAAATTAAATCCAGCATTGAGACTGGGATATACAGTCACTTTTAATTCAATAATCCAAAATGACTCTCTTCTCAATTAAAGATTATTCCAAAAAGGTTACAAGAAGGGACCAGTCATGATTCTTTTAAAATAAGTCTTAAACAATTTTATTGTAAAACAAATATATTGTACTTATTTTGTTTGATTTTGTTTAATAATTATGTGTCCAAAATTGTAATGTATGTATTGTGCAAATGTATTCATGGTTTGTGCTTTGTTAACTTGTAACACCATTGGCTTTCAGCCCCGGTCATGTATGAAAAAGGGCTTTGGCTCAAACAGTTTAAATAAAAAATATTTATATTAAAATTACCTCCACGTGGATTTTTTATTTTTTTATCTATAATGAGTAAACAGCATTTTGTGTTCCTGCCTGTTTTCTACAGTGCTTAAACGCACATACATGGCATATAAAGGGGTCATGCGTTCAATCGCATATGCTCCCCAGCCATTGTTTGAACAACCTCTTTGTCTTCCCCATATAAAATGCCTGGCAAGTGCATTGTGCTAGACAGATAACACCTATTGAATTGCAAGTTGTAAACTGCCTAATTTCAAATTGTCTGTCAACATTGCAGCTACTAAAAGTACTACAGTTTTTCACTGATTCACAATAGAGACAGTTTTGCATTTGACATGGCCCTTCTTCTGGTCAAGCTGAGTTCTTGTTTTATTTGCTGTAAAGTGGCTGTGCACAAGTTTGTTCTTATGTGTGGGGCCCTATTGTACGACATATGTGGGGGTATACTGCCTATTTCTCTCAAAGCAGGATCACTGCTTAAAACTTTACAATGTTTGTTTACTATTTCTCTTACCTCTTTGTCCTGCGTGGAGTAAATGGTCAGTTAGAGAAAAATGGAAAATGCTGCAATATAATAGAGGCTACGACTCTATTGGCATAACAGAAGTTTGGGGTACAGGGAACTTGCCTTCACTAAATCCCTTTGATAGCTACTCCCAGTAACTAACAGAAGATGTTTTTGGAATCAATAGATTTAGATGGAAGACTTATTTATTTATGACCAAAGAGGGATGGTTCAGGTTGTTAATACAGGTCTTTCTTTCGGTAGGGAGGGCTGGGGATACTGGGATGTATAGGGAGGCATCACCAGCAGAAAACAGGAAGTTGTTATCCCTCTGTACAGACAGTTGGTGAGACCCCATCTGGAGTACTGCGTCCAGTTCTGAAGACCCCATCTCCGCAAGGATATAGACAGGATGGAGGCAGTTCAGAGGAGGGTAACTAAAATGGTGCAGGGTTTGCAAGAGAAGCCATACGAGAAGAGGCTAAAGGAGCTTAATATGTATGCCCTTGAGGAAAGGAGGAGAGGGGGAACATGATAGAAACGTTTAAGTACCTCAGTGGAATCAACAAAGTCCAAGAGGGTAGCATCTTTCAGAAAAGAGATGTGCCAGAACAAGGGACACAATTTGAAGATAGAGGGGACAGCTCAGGGGCAATGTGAGGAAGTATTTTTTCACAGATAGGGTGGTGGACGCATGGAACAGCCTTACTGAGGAGGTTGTGGGGTCTAAAACTGTGGGAGAATTCAAGAATGCATGGGACAGACATAAGGCAATTTTGTGGGGATAGGAAGAAATAGGCTGTTGGTTAAATAGGATCTGCAGCTTATCCTCTAGGTAAGAAATGGGCAGACTAGGTGGGCCAAGCGGTCCTTATCTGCTGTCAAAGTTTATGTTTCTATGTTTCTTTCCTGTACCTTCAGAATCTTTTTCTAGACAGGGAGAGTTATGGGGCTCATTACAGTGTCCTAAGTTAGATTCAGGTTTGGGAGGCCTTAATTGCTTCTATCTTACCTGCAGAAGTAAAATAAGTGTACAATCTCTTTCGTGGTAAAGATGAACTCTGTGTTGAACTGTATTCATTACTAACTGAATATATTTCACAAGATCTAGCAGAGTTATTTAATGAATGTCTTTGTTCAGATATATTACCAGCTAGCATGTATGAAGCTGTTCTAGTGTTTATTTATTAGAAGAGTCCTAAACATAACTTAAGTAACTGGAGGCAGATTATCTTCTTAAATGTAGATTTTAAAATCTTGTTAAAAATCTTGGGTACATGACTGAGTTCAGTCTTACACTGTGTAATTGATCCATTGCAGTTATGTGGTATCCCTAGTAGGAAAATCCAGGCTCACTTGTTCCTATCTTTATATCAAGAAAGCTTTTGATTGAATATCTCATTCTTTTTATTTTCAGTTCTTTGGCATTATGGGTTTCCAGATATCTTTATCTCATGGATAAAACATGTTATAGAAATGCTATTGTGATCCGTAAACTAAATGGTGAAATGGGTGACAGGATTCAAGTAACAAAAGAGTCAGACAAGGGTGTCCCTTAAGTCCCCTATTTTATGTTTTAGGGATAGATTCATTACTTCAAAGAATAATTCAAAATGGAGCCATCTGAGGCACTGGACTTATGTGTGGGGTTATACGAGTAAAACTTTGGCCTACGCAAATGATTTTTGTTTACTTCTGCATTCAGAACAGTCAGGACAAGAGGTAGTTGCTGAGGTTGAAACTTTTTCAGATTGTTCAGGATCACGGATTAATCAACAAAATGTGTGGGAGTGGATCTAAATATTCAGGACCAAAGGCAATTCATAGCTATTACACAGTCACTTGGAAGTTGGGCACTCACCAGCAGAATAAAACAAGGACTCTGCCAGGTAGTAATAATTTAAAATTATTTATTGCACATCTCCAAAGAAGGCCACATACATGGTTCTTATTGTGCTTGATACGTTTTGGATCCCCATGGATCATTTCTCAAAAGTTACCATACTAAGAACAACCACATCCCTAAATACACTAAGGTCAACTGACAATCATGACATCACTGTAGTGCATTTGAATTCATTGGTATAAGTGCATCACATGGGTGTTATCTTAATTACAATCTAATTAGACACATTTGTCACCATATTTTTAAAAGTTCTACTTAGACACCCAGGGCCTGATTCCAAGACAGCAGTTAGAGCAGTGCACAAAATCGCCAATGCGGAAGATACGCCAAAATCCCTATGACATCGAGTTGCGCAGATTCCAAGATAGTCACTAGATACGACAAGAAATGTCTGAACACGCATGCCCAACTAACAACTAGTGCATGTTGCAGCCCGCAAGTGGCATAGCACTACTTATGTCACAACCCCACGACCATAAAGGTGTGCACAAATCGCAGGCATGTCATAGAAACTACAAGATGGTGGGTGGCAAGGAGAGGCGGCAAGTGGTAGCAAGAAGAGAAGAGGAACTCGTGTTGAAGAGACTGATGTGCTCATAAGACTGAGGCACATCAGACCTATAGTTGTGGAAGGGGCGGCGACAAGAACAGCTCCAGAGGAAGCGGCATGGGACGTGGTTGTGCAGAAAGGTGAATGGGATGGCACATGCACACCGTGCCATGCGTGACTTGCAGAAGTGATATAGTGACCTCAAGTGCCATGCCAAGGCAAAGGAGCATACAACAAGTGGCAGGCGATGGCCACAGGAGGCGGGCCACAGGATGTGTGACCCCTAAGCACACATGAGGAGAAGGTGATGGCATTCGTGAGCCAGCACAGTGTCCATGGGGACTCAGAGATGGACACATTCTGGATGGATGCAGGGACAGGTAAGTGGATGTGCAAAGCATAGCAAATGGAACATGAAGATGTAATGTAATAATGGGCAAGAGGAGTGTGACATGCTGTCTGCACAGGCAGTGTGCCGCAGCACAGTGGGAACCATGAAGGTGGGGCACAAAAATGCAATGGAACAGTGCACAGACAGGGGGACAATGTGGGAATGTAGCCTGTCATGGTGCACGGCAAGATGAACAGCTGGCGTGCAGCCACCACATGAGCAGGCAGCACTGACGCACTGTATTTCCACACCCCTCCACAGGTGCAGCTGCAGCAGACACAGGGGCAGGTAAGGTGCCAGCACCACTCAGCATGAGGTAGACAGTGATACAGGGGCATGGATGGTGGCACGCATGGTGGGCATTGACTATTGTGATCGCACTGAAGTGCTGCTGTTAACTCCACAGGTGATGAGCCAGAGGACACAGGGAAGGTAAGCCAATGGCGGCTGTGCCAATGCTCTGGGGGATGGCACTGCAGGGTAGTGGTCTGTGGCAGGTATGGGCATCATGTAGTGGTGCAGCAACACTGATCCCTCACATTCCCTCACAGGTGCAGAGGCAGATGGTAATGGGGCAGGTAAGGACATGGCCAGTACCAACACCACCGCGGAGGAGTGCAATTTAGGGTGGGACGGTAGCAGGCATGTCACTGGACATACCACTGATACACTGATGTCTCCCCACAGGCACAGCAGCAGTGGACAGTGGCAGTGGATAGTGCACACGACACCACAGGACAGGTCCTGCAGGACACAGCAGCAACACTGGTGTTGGGGAGCAGCAAATGGTGGGGACCAGCTGCAAGAGGCGATTGGACTGGACCCTAAATTGTGGCAGCCTGAAGGTGACATAGCGCAAGACCTGAGCCCAGCATCCTACCAGAGGCTGGAGGAGACCCTGAATGGGACAACAACATCACCCGAGGTGGAGAGGCCGTGGACCCTAACTGACTCGCAGGGTTCTTCCAGACCCTGGTGACCAGCCACGAGGAGCAGTTGGAGGTGCTGGGCTGCATAAGGTTCAGCATAGATGCCCACCAAGTGGCACGGCAGGAGCAGATGGCGCACTCATAGGGGTGCTGGAGACTGGGGTGCAGACCACATCGGTCCACCATGGAAGTATGGAGAGGCCATGGCTGCCACACAGGCCATTACACAGGCACAGATGTGTGCCATCACCCACCTGGCCATGGCGCCGAGAGGGTCGATGGCACCAAACAAGGCAGAGGCCAATGCCCTGGGTTCGTTGCAGGCCATGCAAGCAGGCCTGCACCCACGGGTCACTGCTGGCGGTGACACAGCCACACAGGTGGCATGGGAGAAGCAGCCAGCGCCAGCCCCGCCAGTGGTGCCAGGAACAGTCACAGAGTCACCAGTGCCACTGCCAGGGATGGGAGCAAAGGCTGTGCCACCAGCACCCCCACCACCGCCATCACCAACACCAATGCCACCACGAATACCACTGTACTCCCCACCGCCCCCTGCAACCATGACACAGCAGGTGGCTCCAGTTTCACAATCACCGCACCAGTGCCTCAGACTACATCACAGGCACTGCAGCCCCCTGCCGCCAACACCCATAGCACTGGGCAGCAGCAGCCACTGATGGCAACCGGACGTGCACCGGTGGCACCACAAGATGTAGGGGTGACAGGCAAAAAGAAGTAGCAACACCGCCACCAGGGGCATGGGGCAGAAGGCACAGGGCACTGGGCGCAGGATCAGTGGCTCATGGCAGGAGGCAGCACAGGCTTTGGCACGGAGGAAAGCCATGGACAGCAGTGCACCCAAGGGACTGGCGAGGGATGATGTGACAGCAGTGCGCCACCTGCACCGGGAGATGCAGCAGGATCCAGAGGACAGTGGTTCCAGTGGCACCCAGTGACAGTGGTGGCACAACTGGGGTGCAGCATGTGCAGGATGGGACTAGTGCCACCGCACAGTCTGCAAAGCGGAAGAGGATTGGGCACAGCGACAGGCTCATGAGAGACTTGCACACATGGCATGCTGTTGCCAGTGGTGGGCTGTGGGGTGGGCTGCAGACAGGGTGGGCACAGAGTGCATCTAGCAGTTGTGTGAACGGGAGTGCATGTGCAGTGTGTGAGTTCATGAGGGCGGGGGGCACTGTGTGGCATCACGTATGTGCACTGCATGGGCACTGGGTGATGGTATGTGTGGGGATTGTCACCTGTACAGAACTGTATTGCACTGTCACCCATGTTAACCCACCTGTCACAGTAAACACCTCTGCACCATACCTCTGCATGTTGTTAGTCATTATCACTGCCGTGACAGGACATATGTTACTGCGCAGACTGCACAACACAGAACACATATCACGGTCAAACCGCACGGGCTGCATGTACATCCTGCAGTTGTGTATCTGCATCATGCATTGTGCATGACGACGCATTTGCGGTAGTCCAGTATACCGCACATGTGGCCTGTATGTGAAACATGCAAGGACATCGTGTCGGCAATCGCCAGGGCCACAGACCACTTTGTCTGAAACAGTGGAAGTCCTAGCAGCAGCAGAAAGGGACTGGGCATTGTTGGAGTCAAGGTCAGACTGACAACAGTGCTTACCTTGCACAGCTGTCTGATTGGTGAGTACATACCTCTCAACTGCTATGAATCCTGCATAGTGCTGTGATTTGCACACTCATATACACTTGGTCTGCATATGTGTACTGCTGTTCCTCAGAATGTTAAGACTTTTCTGGACACACAAACCATTATATCAGTGACTTACATTGATAGAAACATTCCTATCACAATCTATATGGGGCCCACTATCTGTAGACATGTTATTATGTAGAATAAGACAATGCTACACATTCTGGCCCTTTGCTATGATATATGAAGGCCAGTGCTATGATTTGAAATGCTGAAAGGTTGAGAGGTGTGGGTGTGTACAGGGCATTGCTCAGCCTGCACATATACAGCACCCTGTGCCCCATGCAATTGCCACTCTACTGTACGTGTATGCCACACCAGGTGAGACACACAATGGCAATCAGTAGGTACTGTGACAGTGCAGTACCGGCACCTCTGGGATGGGTGAGGGACATTGCACATCCAGATGTGCTGCACAGTATGTGTCCACCATGTGGTACATGCAGTCGGTACTGCAGTCTCCCATCAGTACTCCCAGGTGCTGCACACATGGAACAGTGGGATGTAGGGGCCTGAGTAGCACCACCACTCATGCAGTGCTCACTGTTGACACCTGTGCTCACTGCCATGCTTCCATTTCCTCATCCAGGTGCCACACATCTGTCTGCAGGCCTGACATCAGGGGCATACTGGTAACACAGTGAAGGTAGATGCATTGCCCAGGGTGATTCTGCCATGCCATGTGTACAGCCACAGCTGGTAATCCTGTCATGGTTATATTGCAGGTCACAGATCGACAGTGCCATGTCACGCAGCAGAGATGTGAGCCTGAGTGGCTGTGCACCAAACCACACACCGGAGGAGACAGTGCAGCTGGTGAACCAGGCACAGCAGTGGTGCACCACACTGTGCCACCTGGATGCAGGTGCTGCACAACCGCAGAATGGGAGAGGGCATGGCATGCCATAGCAGCTCACATCAGTGCAGTCTGTGGCGTGTCCCGCAGCATCGTCAGTTGCAAAACAGGTGGCAGGACCTGGCCAGATGGGAGCCCAGATCTAACACGCCTGCTCAACATGGCAGCACGGAGGGACCGGGAGATGAGGACCAGCGGTAGCATGTTGCATGCCACAACCACTACTCCCAACCCGTGCATGTCCCTGCAGTGGCATACTGTGTGTCACTGTTCATCCCCACACAGGTGCAGGACCCGGCCAGCATGGACACTGGGTGCATCCAGCCCTGGGACACAAGCATGGCCACCAGTGGCGGGGCACACATGGCCATGGGAGGTCAGATAGGTGCCATCACAGCCCAACGCACAGCATACCCACAGCAAGGTGGCTACAGGAGGGGACCTGCGTCAATTGACATGGTCATGTGTGCAGTGGCAGGCAGCTGCTCCTCCATGCAGCCCAGGTGTAGCCATGTGCACCTGTAGTGCCTGTGGCCTTGTGCAATGCCAGAGTCCTGGCACCGTACACCATATGGTGGATGGTGTGTGTGTGTGTGTGTGTGTGTGTGTGTGTGTCTGGCACTGCTTGCGGTGTGTGCTGTGGTATGCATGCATGTGTGCCGCTCCGTACAGTATTTCCTGCTGTTACCGCTGCCCTTCTCCTTCCAGGAGGTGGGAGCCACCTTGCCCAATGGCAGCGGGCACTGCTGAGGCAATGGATGACCTGAAGGCCGGGATGTGGGAGAGTACCACCATCGGAAATGCTGTTGCAACAGGGTATGCCCAGTACCACCTACAACAGATAAGGAGGCGGAGAGGAATGTGTTGCCTGAGGAGGTCTCCTGTGACAGTGGGAAACAGGGGCTCGAGGGCACCATGTGGCGGTGCCCATGGAGGAGCAGGCTGCGGAGGATCCAGGTGCTGCAGATGTACTGGTGGCAGCTGTGCAGGTGGAGGAGGCCTGGTGGTAGAGGAACACTCTGCAGGGGAGCCAGAAGTGGCAGAGCTGGCCAGAAGGGTGCTGGAGGTGGAGGCACACGATGCGGTGGTGTAGGGATTGGGGTACAGTGCCCTGTGGTTGGGCAGGCTGTGGTGGAGCTGCACCTGGCAGTGGAGCAAGTGATGGAAGACATACCCAGGATGCTGGTGCTGTCTGCCACTCTGGGTACTGTGACTTTGCTCCTCAGCTGCAGGTCGGCCATGGCGCTGCTGCCGAGGCACTTGAGGACAGGCAAACCCACAGGTGAACCTGTACCCAGGGCAGTCAACACTTGTGACCAGTACTTGGCCCGGTCTGTATCCTGCACTGCTGCTGTTTGTACTGGGTACTGAGGGGGAATGTTTCCTATCACTATTGTTGTTTTGTTGTCATTGTTGTTGTTGTAGATGTTTTTGTTGTTGCTGCCTAATGTTCATTCTATACTGTTGCATTAAATGCCTTTACACACCCATGTCTTTTCGCATCTGTCTGTGTCTGCGTGTGTGTGTGTCTCACTGTACCCATGTGGGAACGCATGCTGCGGTGCTGAATCATCACTTGTGTGCCCCCACCATGCACATTGTTGCTGTGTGCTGGCTGTGCACCTCACAGCCATGGGTGTGCACAGGTGGTCATGGGTGCATGGTGCCCTGTCGGCTAGTGCACCGTGCCAGGTCCAGGCAACATGCCACCACACATTGCATGTCCTGGCTGTATGGTGGCCTTGGGCCTGTATGGCACCCTTCCACCTGGGGGTCCATTGTACCCTGTGGGTGGCACCAGTTTCACAGGCATTGGTGTGTCTCACGCCATATGTCTACAGGTCTGTGCCACCTGGAACTGTGTCCCTGTTGTGGTTACACTGTTTACATGTATCAGTGGCCATGGCAGGGGCATTGTGCCTGGTGGTGACATCGACCCAGCATTGTGTCTGTGGCAGCTGTGCACCCTTTGCCTGGTGTGCCACTCATGCCCTTGGCACGTGCATTGCCTGCCCTTTTCATCCGTCCTGTGTACTAGGTGCATTGGCTTGGGTGTTCCACTGTTTACACTGTGGTCCACCTTGGGGCACTGCTGTTTGTGTGGTGTGCTGCTGTCTGGCTTGGGGGTTCCACTGAACTGTGCACTGTTTCAGACAGCTATTGCCTGTTCTAACTTATGTGATCTTCCACTGCTGTAGCTCTGTATGCCATCTGTTTTGGAATAGCAGTTCCACGGTGCTAGTGTGCTACGACTGTCTTAAGCTGCATTATGCAGTGGCATATGCATTTTCTGTCATATCTGCATCATATCTTGTGGTATTCATTATCAGTTGCAGGGTGCGGTGTACATGATCTTTTGGAATCGAGCATATGGCAACTCACTGGCGTAATTGTGATTTGCACTGTCAGAACTGGCGTGCTGCATTTACGCCTGGTGTGACAGTCTTGGAATTGGGCCCCCAGTGTATAAAACAACATATATTACATTTACATTTAACAGAGAGGGAAGGTGGGGTGGGGGGTCAGGTAGCAGGGGAGATATTGGGAAAAGAAGAAATATCAGCGCTAAATCATTGTGACAGTTTTACTATAGTAGAACATTATTTTCCTTCATACTTCATCAGTACATCATGCAGTATCAGACACCAGTTCATTTTCCAGATACGATCTTAAATTAAATCCAGTACTGAGACCGGGATATACAGTCACTTTTAATTTAATAATCCAAAAGGGCTCTCTTCTCAATCAAACATTATTACAATTACCTCCACGTGGATTTGTATTTACTTTATCTATAATGGTAAACAGCATTTTGTGTTCCTGCCTGTTTTCTACAGTGCTTAGATGCAGAGCCATGGCATATGAGGGTCATTGCATTCAATCGCACGACGTTTGCTCCCTGCTGTTGTTTGAATGACATCTTCGCTCCCCACATAAAATGCCTGGCAAGTGCATTGTGCTAGATAGATAACACCTATTGAATTGCAAATGGTAAACTGCCTAATTTCAAATTGTCTATCAACATTGCAGCTACTAAAAGTACTACAGTTTTGCACTGATTCACAACAGAGACAGGTTTTGCATCTGACATGGCCCTTCTTCTGGTCAAGCCAAGTTCTTGTTTTAGTCTCTGTAAAGTGGCTGTGTACAAGTTTGTCCTAAGTGTAGGGGTCCTCCTGTATGACATACATGGGGTATACTGCCTATTTCTGTCAAAGCAGCAGAAACAGTCACAATTGAATCCTTAGATCACTAGTATTAGGTTGTATTACTCAAGATCCTAGACAGAAAATATGAGATTCAGTGATGTGGAAAATGAACAGTCAGGTATTACAGGAAGACCAGGTAATGAAATATCGCTTTCCATTTACTTGCCCGATCTTCAGTTTATTCAAATCAAATCATATTTATTTATTAAAAGCACAATTTCTTGTGATCATTGCGCTTGTACATAATAGAAAGCCACCAGACAATAAATATAAATACTCACTAATCATTTTTAAAGTTACAATCATTAAAATCTCATATCAGTAAATTCAATGAGATTCAAGAAAGGCTAAGCCAAATAAATAAGTTTTACGCGCAGACTTAAAGCTCCCAGTGGTCAGGCACTCTCTCACCCAACGAGGTAGAAAGTTCACAGGGCAGGGGCCACAAAAGCAAAGAGTGAGCCCTGAGTTCTTAAGTCGAACCCCAGGAACTTCTAGCAATCCCTTATTGGCTGAGCGGGAGAGGGCGGTAAGGACAAAGAACATCTTGCAAATACCAGGGTCCCTGACCATGTAGGGCATTATAGGTCAGTAACGCGACCTTGAAGGTGATCTGCCACTGAACTGGCAGCCAGTGCAGGCCATGGAGCACAGGCATGATCTTGATAAACCAATCAACAAGCTGGCGCTGTATTCTGTACTAGCTGCAAGTGGTGGATATCAACCCTGAAAACTGAAAAATGAACTGGTGTCTGATACTGCATGATGTACTGATGAAGTATGTAGGAAAATAATGTTCCACTATAGTAAAACTGTCGCAATGATTTAATGCTGATATTTCTTCTTTTCCCAATAGTCCCTACACTACCTGACCCCCTTTCCTTCTCTGTTAAATGTAAAATGTGATATATGTTGCTTTTATACACTAGGGGCGTGGTTATTCAGAGCGGATCGCCATGTGTAACAGGGATGCACCAGCGCAGAAGTGCGGAAATATGCCATCTGCGAATTCAGTGGAGCCGCCGCGCATGTAATAAGCAATGTACCAGAGTGCAACGAATGAATGCATGCACAACACAGGGCAGAACCATGAATAACCTGCTCAGTGTGATATTCAACAGCATCGATGTCTGCAATAGCGGAGCAAGCAGAAGTTGCGTGACAGTGGAAATGAGCCAAAAAAAGGAGCAAGCGAGGATGAAGAACGCACCACAGGAAGCCACAGGTGGGAGCGTGGAGACAGAGTGCCAGGGAGGAGAGACAGGAAGCTAGTCAAGGGGAGGCACTGATAAGCAGCAGGAAAATCCCAGCCTCTCCCACAAAACAGGGTACTAAATGAGAAAAGACCGAGGTAGAAAGGTCAGTGGGGATGCTGCAACAGAAGGTAAAGCCATCAAAAATGGAAACAATGAGTGCCAATGCCCGTAGTCTGAGTAACAAGCTTCCTGAATTAGTGGCCTTGATGGAGGAGGAACATCTGGATATCGTGGCAGTCACAGAAACATGGTAACACAAAACCATGACTGGGATGTAAACATACCAGGATACACTATCTACAGGAGGGACAGGAGGGTAAAAGAGGAGAAGGAGTAGCTCTTTAAATAAGGAAGGAATCAAAGCAACAGAACAAAAGGGTAAACAGGGAGGAGGAGAAGAAGCACTGTGGGTAAATTTGGAGACCGCAATGGCACCACAACCGTACAGGGGTTGTATACAGACCCTTCTCAGGAGGAGGAAATGGACAAGGAAATGATAGAAAGTATAATTAGAATGGCAGAAAAGGGAGATATTGCTGATGGGTGATCTGAATATGCCAGATGTTAACTGGAGTGCAGTTGCAGCAGCCACTTCTAAGAGTGGGGTTATTCTAGATGCCCACAGGAGCAAGCCTTAGACAACTAGTATTGGAGCCCACTCCGAGAGAGCAATCTTAGACCTGGTTCTCTCAAATGGAGATGAAGAGAGGATCACAGATGTGAAGTGGTAGCCATCTGGGAACTAGCGACCATCCAACAGTATGGTTCACAATAAACACAGCAATAGAGTCACGCCATACAAAGACAAAGGTACTGGATTTTAGGAGGCTGACTTTGCCGAATGGTGAGTGCTCATGAAATGCACTAGCAAATAGGCGGAAGGAGGGTGGAAGAACAATGGGAATAATAAAAACTGCCATCACAGAGGTAACAAGCCTTTGTGTAAAGCAAATAAACAAAACAAAACGAGGTAAGAAACCACTATGGTTCTCAAAGGAAGTGGCAGTGAAGGTTCAAGAGAAAAGAAAGCATTCAGAAAGTACAAGGAATCACAGAAGGAACAGGACAGAGAACTGTATCAGTTAAAGCAAAGGAAGCTGGGAAGGCAGTCAGAACAGCAAAGGCCCAAACCGAGGAAAAGATAGCCAACTCAGTTAAGAAGGGGAAAACCTTTATAGGTACAACAGGGAGTGAAGGAAGACCAAGGGAGGGATAGTGAGGCTTAATAAAGGGGAGGGAGGGTGGGCAGAGGGTGACTGTAAAAGGCAGAATACTAAACAAATATTTTGCTCAGTATTTACAAAGGAAGAGGGGAGGTACCTAAAACAAACAGTAGAAACACTCTGGATACAGAAGTTGATACCAGCCCATTTACAGAAGAAAGGTTCTGAAAGAACTCTTAAAACTGAAGGTGGACAAAGCAATGGGGCCTGATGGGATTCATCCAGAATTCTAAAAGAACTAAGGGTAGAACTAGTGACACCATTGACTACCCTCTTTAACAAATCATGGGAGGATGGGGTGGTACCGAGGACTGGAGGAGGGAGATGTGATTCCCTTCACAAAAGTGGGAGCAAGGCAGAAGCAGGAAACTACAGACCTGTTAGTTTAACCTCAGTGGTAGGAAAATGATGGAATCACTTCTGAAGGAAAGAATTGTTGAGTATCTAGAGGCCAGAGGGCACAGGACCCAAGGCAGCATGGATTCACAGCGGAAGGTCATGCCAGACAAATCTGATAGATTTCTTTGACTGGGTGACCAAAGTAGTTGATCAGGGAGGGCTGTGGACATGGCCTACCTAGACTTTAGCAAGGCATTTGACACAGTCCCACACAAAAGATTAATATACAGTTAGCCAGCCTGGGAGGGTCCCAAGATGACAGCCTGGGTAAAGAATTGGCTGGAGATTAGGACACAGAGAGTAATAGTAAATGGAGTCCACTCTGAAAAAGGGGTTAGTAGTGGGGTACCACAGGGTTCAGTATTAGGACGGTCCTCTTCAATGTCTTTATAGCGACATTGCAGAGGGACTGGAAGGAAAAGTATGTCTCTTTGCAGATGACACAAAGATCTGCAACAGAGTTGATGCACAAGGTGGGGTGGAAAGGATGAGAAGGGACTTGGCAAGGTTAGAGGAATGGTCAAATGTATGGCAGCTTAGATTCAATGCTAAGAAGTGCAAGGTAATGCACCTGGGAAACAAAAACCAGGGAAGAGTACACAACAGGGGGTGAGATACTAGCAACAACAAAAATGGAAAGGGACCTGGGGGTAGTCATATCAGATGACCTAAAGGTGGGCAAGCAATGTGAGAGGGCAGCAAAGAGGGGTGGGGATACTGGGATGCATAGGGAGAGGCATCACCAGTAGAAAACAAGAAGTTATTATCCTCTGTACAGACAGCTGGTGAGACCCCATCTGAGTACTGCGTGCAGTTCTGGAGACCCCATCTTCGCAAAGACATAGACAGGATGGAAGCTGTCCAGAGGAGGGCAACTAAAATGGTAGGGTCTGCACTGGAAGACATATGAAGAGAGACTTAAGGAGCTTAATATGTATAGCCTCGAGGAAAGGAGGGAGAGGGTGGACATGATAGAAACTTTCAAGTACCTCAAGGGAATCAACAAAGTCCAAGAGGGTAGCATCTTTCAAAAAGAGATGTGCAAGAACAAGGGCACAATTTGAAGATAGAAGGGGGGCGTCCCAGAGGTAATTTAAGGAAATATTTTTCACAGAGAGGGTTGTGGATGTATGGAATGGCCTTCCAGAGGAGGTTGTGGAGTCAAAAACAGTGGTGGAATTCAAGCATGCATGGGACAGTCATAAGGCAATTCTAGGGGTGGGGTAGGAAGAAGTAGGCTGCTGGTTAACTAGGATCTGCAGCTTATCCATCAGGTAGGGAAATGGGCAGAACAGGGTGGGCCAAGCGGTCCTTATCTGCCATCAAATTCTATGTTTCTATGTTTCTCAGGAGTGGCCAGGAGTAGGACAGAGCCCACCAGAAATGTGCCAGAGTGAGGGTAGGAGTGGGCTTGCCTGTGCCAATGTGCTAAAAAGGGCATGAGAGTGCCACAGTGGACTGAGGACAGTGGCAAGGGGCAGGACAGCCACAGGCAAACAGCTGGAGGTGAACCCAGTAGGGGAAGCACCAGCAACAGACAGTGGGGGAACAGGAGAACAGCCGCCCTGGGCGGGGAACACCAGCCAGGATACGGCTAGTGCCACCTTCCAGATGGAGGCGATAATGAGGGTTTGAGAAGGCAGGCAGTAGGGAGGCGCGGCCGTGGAAGGGCCGATGGCGGTACACCCAGAATAGGCAGTACCGAGCCCACACCAGCTTTGAACAGTACCTGACAAAAGATAGTGGCCGACCGCCTGAACTGGGTGATTCTGAGGCAGCTCTGTGAGCTGTGCAGTGAAGAGATGCAGGCACCCACATGACGGAGCCATGCACTGTCAGTGGAGACAAAGGTGACAGCCGTCATGTGCCTGCTCACCACGGGCACCTTCCAGAGACCAACAGGGACATGACAGGATAACCCAGTCAGCCACGCCACACCTACTCACACAGTTCCTCAGAGCACTGCTGCCACATGCCGTGAGTACATCCATTTCCCCTGCACACAGGTGGAGTGCACAGCACATACAGGAGTTCCACAGGGTAGCACGGTTGCCTGGCATGCTCAGGCCATTGACTGCACCCATATAGGCATCCGCATGCCACCTGGCCCGGAGGATGCAGCATACATAAACCGCAAGGCTACCCGAGCATAAACTGCCAGGTGGTGCGATGCCAGGGGTGCATAACCAATGTCTGTGCCATGCACCTTGGGGAGCACACGATGCCTTCATCTGGCACCAGTCTGCACTGTGCCACAGGTTTGAGATTGGAGACATCCCCACTGGCCATCTAGTAGGTAGTATGCATATCACGCAGATAACGTGAGCAGACGTGGGAGGATGTATAGTCAGAAGTGCCATGGGTACCGCCATGATGGCCCATGGCATAGCAATGCAGACCACCATGCTAATGTCTCCCTCTACACACAGGTGACAGTGGTTACCTGCTACGGCCCTGGCTGCTCACACCATACATACCATACAATGAGGCACACGCCACAACACCGAATGTCATTGAGCATGTGTTCGGGCTGCTGAAGGCATGATTCTGGTGCCTGGACACATCAGGCGGTGCCCTACAGTACAGCCCCTCAAGGCCTAGGATATTCCTGGCCTGCTGTATCCTGCACAACATGGCCACTGACTGTGGGATAGCCATAGAGGTCGAGAGGGGGACAGCGGTGGAGACAATGAGGATGCCGGTCCAGCTGGTGTAGGGCAGCCACCCCCTGGGCGACGAGACCCCTGTCTGTTCCAGATGGCACAGCAGCACCGGGACACCGTAGCAGAGGAGCACTTTGGACAACACAGGTAGGTCACGGGGCCATGTGCAATCACCAGGGCAAGGGCACAGCCCACAGACAGGCAGGGCTGGAAACCAGGGGCGGACGGCGGTAAGGGACTGGGTCTGGAGTGGGGACTGTACACGGCAGCAGGGATGGGCAGGGTTGAAAACGACATGTGCACACACATGCACACATACCACAACACATGCCTAAAGGGCAAACGGCACGCCCACCCCAACAGCCACCCCACACCCTCCGGACTACACACGACCATGTCCAGTGGCTGACACTGTGCATGCCTCAGATGCTGGGCACCATTGCACAGTGGCGGACAGCTCACGCAGAGCTCATCATGCACATGCCACAGTGGCCAGCAGCCGGGAGGGTGTGCACAGGGACCAGTGTGTGCAGGGCTGGGTACCACCCATGCGTCGCACAATGCACACCGCAGTGCAACACAGGGCAGCAGCAGACAGTGGCCATGGTGGGAGACAGGTCAGTCATGCAGCACAGTACCACGGCTGCCACAAATGCATGGGCGGCCCGCCGAGATCTGCCAGCCATGCCAGGCTAACCAGTAGCCTCATGGGGTGGCACCGACGGGCCCCCAGGGGTGACGCCGCGGAACGGCCATGTTCGCGAGGGGTCTGCAGCCCACTGGAACATGCCCGCCCAGGCATGCTCGAATGCCCACAGCCAAACCGCGTGTTGACATAACAGGTGTCACATGACATCGGGAACAGGGGTGGACATGACACTGTGTGGTGTCTGCGGTGGCTGGGAACCAGACTGGGTGGCCAGTGTAGCCATGACAGTTGTCATTGCAGTGGTCTGCCTGTCAATGGCAGCGGTCACATCCACCTGCTGCTGGGCCAACTCTGCCAGGAGCAAGCCGTGGTCCCTGCTGCACTGCTCATCTGCCTGGGCAGAACTGCACTGAGTGCTTCCACTGCAGTCACGAACCGCATCTACTGGTCATCTGAGGCCTGAAGAAGACATCTGTGGTCATCCAAGGGTCATCTGCTGGTCCAGCATGCTGTCCTCGTGGTGTTCCTGGCCCTGCTGGACAGCACCCGGTGATGCTGGGCGCCGCACCAGAGCCATGCCGGAGCACGCCCACACGCCGTGCACTGCCACCGCCCCGACACTGTCCCCCATTGCCATTGGCCAACTGCTGGCGCTGCCCCTCCAGCTGTCAATCGTCAGAGTCTCACGGTGCCACCGCAGCAGCTGCAACAGCCCCACCGCCTGGACACACACTAATGCTGCCCACTGGGGCATACAGACACAGAGCTGGGACTGGGTTGTTACACGGGCAGCCGCGGCAGCATCGCCAGCGGTATCGCCCATGCGGTTGCCTGCTGTGGGACCATCCTGTGTCCCATAAGTATCACTGTCCGTGACGTGCGGCCCAGCATCATCAGTGCTGGAACTGGCCACAATCAGTGGCCCAGCACACTGGAAACCAGGGCTGATGTCATGCTGGGACACAGGCAGGGCCTTGTCTGCACCTGCACCACCAACATCAGTCCAGACAGACATGCAGGTATGCACTTGACCGGTCCTCGGACGCCTGTGGAGGTGGATGGGTGATCGTCCTGTCCAGGGCCTCCCCTCGGTGGACACACCACCACCGCTGCCCCTTGTAGACGTTTCAGGAGCTGTGAGGGAACACAGTAGTGTTAGTGGCTACGCCTTGCCCTGTGGCATGTCCTCCACCACCCACACATGACAGCACAGGACCTACCATGCAGTGATGGGCTGCAACCCATCTGGAAGCCACCACCAGGAATGCCTCGATGGCTCTCTGCACCGCATGCTGCTGGCCACCCACCTCCTCGCGTCCAGGCGGGTATATTCGCTGGGCCCCACCAGTGGCGCAGCATGCTGCCCTGATGGCAGCACGCTTCCTTGATCCGCCTCCCGTCTGTGCCTACCTTCTTCTTGCACTCCTGCACAGACCGCTGGTGGCTGCCCTGCTAGTTTATGGCTCATGCCACCTCACCCATGCTGCAGCATGGGCCAGTGGCGTTCCCGCTGTCTGCTAAGCAGTGGTTCCCTGTCCAGATATGTCTCGAACAGGGCATCAGATTCAGCCCTGGTGAAGCTGCCTCCTTCTCCCCTTCCCTGTTCCTCCTCTTCCTCACGCTCTGTCATGCTTGCACCTGTGGGAGTGATAGGTGTTACCTTGAACTGTGCAGTCCCATACAGCCCTCCCAAACCACAGTCCCCACATCCCAACAGCATGCAACCTACCACAAGGGACTGCAATACTGATCCATGACCTCTGCAGCCCCAGGCTGCATTTATATAGCGCAACGCATGCAAATATGGGCAGGTGCAACTGTAAGTGGATGCTAATGCAGTGGATGTGCCGTTGAATGACTAATGAGCTGATTTGCATAACCTGGCTGAATATCACGCTGTTGCACTTTTGCGCAATGTTGGTGAGTGTGCTCAGGCTATGGCGCACCACTGTGACATGCGCATCGGCACTGCACAGCACATGCCGTGGGTGCTGATGTTGGCATGCGGTGCAGCTGATGTGCTGTCGCGAGGGAGACAGTGCAGAGCATGGCCACCACTGTGCCTGTGGACGCTAGTGCGCTGTATGCCCATGGGGCACTCTGTACCATGGTGCGCTATGGGCGCCATGGTGCCACAGAGCGGTAGACCACTGCAGGGTGTCACACACATGCACCCTACTATGCTACATGTAGGGCGTTACAATAGCGCTGTGGTGCCCGTGCACAGACAGACCCTTGACCCTATGTTCGACCTTGCCCCCTAGGTGCCATGCGTCCACATGGCTGCACCCCTATTGCACGGTTTGGTGACAGTGCGATAGGGACTGGCAGCACAGTACCATGCTGCCTCCGCACATGGGGCACGTGCACTACAGAGTGCCATTTTGATGCCGTTTGAGACAACACCATGCCTAGGACCAGAGCGCTGGTCTGGAGTGCCATAGAATTGGCAAACCTGGTGGCTTTGGTGAGCAATGTTGGTGCCCTCTTTGGGCAGGAACCCTCCAGAGGCCATGGACTGTGGTGTGGCAGGAGGTTGCAGAGGGTCTGGAGGAGGTGACAGGGAGCAGCAGGTCAGCAGATCAGTGTCACCATCGCTATGGCGACCTCCAGCGGCGGGACCCTGACCGCCTGGGCGATTGCAGGCACGTGCTCAATGGGCACCATACCACGCCAGGTAGGTGCTCCATCCCATCACTGGTAGTGTCTGTCTGTCCAGGTATCACGGTGTGCATCAGGCCACACTGCAATGGGGTGGTGGCCATCCTGTGGGGGTGGTGGTGGTGGGAGTGCAGCATGGCTGGGCCATGCGACACGCACACAGTGAGGGGCTGTGTTGCTGACCTGTACTGATGTTTCTCTCCATGTTTGCACCCTAGGCCTGGAGGATCGCCAGGGCCCATTTGGCCTGAGTACAGGGACAGCAGGCCAGAGTGGGAGTTGTGGCCTTGCAGCCGGGGCACGTTGGTGGTGCCATGGGTCAGCAGCACTCTGCTGACCAGGATGCAGGTGAGTGCTGTATTTCCCTTATATCTGTGCATGGTGGGTTGCAGGGGTGGTGGTGGGGCGGCCACCACACTTCTGGCCCCACTGCGCGCATGCCACATGGTGCATTCAGCATTGTCCTGTGGCACTGCATGTGTGGGTAGGTGTTGTGGGTGGGCTGTGCGTGCACTGGGTCCATGGTTGTGCCACTGCCTTCAAGACTGCATAGCCATGTCACTGCACGGCCAATGCTGGTGCTGTGCAGGACATGGGTGGTGGGTGTGTGCAGTGTTCTGCATGGCTGTGGGTGCCTGGGCAGACAGGTCATGTGGGCACGACACTGTGGGTGGTCGCATGCCATCACAGGGGCGTGGCCCATGGCTGTATGCCATGCACATTGGGTGGGCTGCAGGGGTCTGGCCAGTCACGCATACTGACTCTGCTCCCTTGTCCTAGGTGGACAACGCTGGACCAACCTGGATCGGCACATGCAGGAGCTAATACAGGTGACCCGGGCTACTGGAGCTGCTCCAGGAATGGAGCATGGTGGACGTGGTGGCACTGTCGGTGCCACAGAGACCGAATGAAGAGAGGGGCCACCAGTAGGGTCTGCGCGCATGTGATGTGCATTCCCTGGACTGTCTCTCACACCCCTTTGTCCCACTCCCTGATATACCCTCGCCATATGTCCACCCCACCTGGTTTGTGGCCCTTCCTCCCCACTTTGTACATAGTTTTGTTTGATATGTTGTTTGTACAGTTTACCTTTGCAATACATTCTAGTTTGATATGACAACTGTGGTGGTCTCTGATTTTCAGCAGGCATATGGTGCTTTGCTACAGTGGTGTGCATGGTGTCTGGGGTGGTGCAAGACTGAGCGTGAGTGTGTGCTGCAGGGCCCCACTAATGGTGTGGGTGGGGACTCAGTCCCTGTCTGTGGTATGTGTTGTTCCTGTGCACTGGATGCCTGTGTGCAGTGGTCCTCATGCATGCACTGTATCCCTGATGCCCCTGTCAGTCTGTCCATGGCCCATGTAGCTGGGCCCCTTGCATGTCTGTGGTACACATTCTGCTGGCATGTCATTGGTGGCTGTCCATGCCAGCCACTCTCTGGACACGCGCCATGGCAGCTTGTGTCTTGTCACCAGTATAGTGCACTTCTGCCTAGGGTGTCACTGTGGCTGTGCTGTTGTTGTCCCCTCCATGCTGTCACTGGTGTCTGTTGCAGTGTCTGTGTTCTACTGTTCGTCACTTGTGCTCTGGCTGCATGCTGGCAGCGGATGGCTTCATGGTGCATGTGCCAGATGGCTAGTTCACCTATGCCATGGTTGGGTGCAGGCCGTGGGACATGGCATCAGTGGACACACCAGCAGCATCTGTTTTGTGGCCCTGTGTCGGGTACCCTTGTGACAGGGTGGGGGTTTGTCATTGCCCTGTGTCACATCTTGTGGGCGATGCCTCCATGCACCACAGTGGGAGGCTGTGCTGTCTGTTGGGGCCAGTGCTGGGACAGGGTGTGTGCATGGGTGGGTGTGGGGTGCTGTCCTGCTGGTGGTGGTGTCCAGGGCAGGCCTTGTCGCATGCAGGGTCCCTTGGGTACTGGACGAGGATCGACTTCTGCTATGCCACGGGTGGGGAGCCATGCAGGAGGCATTGTGTATGCAGCTGTTGTGTCAGTGGCTGGTGTCACCCACTGCAGGGTGCTCACAGTGGGCTGCCTTGTATGGCTGCATGGTGCACAGGGTTGCATTGTCACGGTGTTGGTGGGAGGCATGCGTTTGGTGCCATGCACTGTTGGGTGCTGCTTCTGGGCCAGGTGGCTGGGATCACTGTACAGGGTGTGGTCTGCATTGGTGGGGTGGGGTGGCACTGGGGGCCGCCCTCCTGTGTTGTGGTCACTGCTTGCTTGGGGTGTGTTGGGCACCGTGCTCCTCGCTGTTGATTCGGTGCTGGTGTTCATAGGCTGGTGGTCCATCCAGCTCACCTCTGGTTGTGCAGTTCATGGGGTGCCTAGGAGGGGGTGCGCCTGTCTGGCCTGCTGCATACTGCTCCACCCATGGCTTCCATGGGTGGTGCACCCTGCATCCTGTCCCCGCGCATCACTGGTTGTGCTACTGTGCATCGCCCTGCTCCACCGCGCATCACTGGTTGTGCTACTGCGATAGACCCTGCTCCACTGCACATCTCTGGCTGCACCATGGCAAAGTTGGCAACGATATTCAGCTGTGTTGCGCAGCCACCTTGGCTTGGCGCTTTGTTTGAATATTGCACGTGTTGCACTGAAGTGCACTTCACTTGCGCCTGCTATCGCATTTTTTGGTGCAGTCTGAATATCCCACCCCAGTGTCTAAGTTGAACTTTGTTTTAAATATTTATGATTAAAAATGCTTTAAATTAAGTTGTAATTAAAGTAGCACCCATGTGATGCACTTACACCAATGAATTCAAATGCACTATAGTGATGTCATGATTGTCAGTTGGACCTTTATATTTAGGGATGTGATTGTCCTTAGTATGGTAGCATCTGAGAAAGGATCCATGGGGATCTGAAATGCGCCAAGTTCACTAAGAATATGAATAGAGAAGAAGAGCCCTGGGGACTCTGATGAAGAATGGTACAGAGTACAAATCTCAAAACAGCAAAAGGGCCATAGAGAAGATCAGTACCCAGTACCATTACTAAATCACGTTGATCCTCTGATTAACTTAGGAGGTAGCATGCCAGCCACTGTCTCACTAAAACAAATGTCAACAACAAAATCCCACAGTTTCTCCCAGTCCACAGATGTCATGCCCTAATAGTAATCCCGGACCCAGTGCCCCATGCTCTTCCTTATTACAAAATAATGAGCCTTTGATCAACCTCGGCCAGGTAACAACTATACCTTGACTAAATACTTTGAGTGTATATGATAAAACAGTTTCTCAAACTCAACCAATTAGTATAACTAATTCATACCCAGATATTATTGGTACATCAGAAGTTTATAAGATAATACATACGCCAAAACCAATAGTTCACCCGGACCCAATGGCATAACTCAAGACGCTCTTCAAGAACTAGCCCCATTAATAAATGAACCTCTCACTTATCTCTACAATCAATCAATCCAGGAAGGTGTAGTACCAAATGACTGGCATATAGCTACGGTGACTGTGATCTTTAAGAGGGAAAAGGGATGAACCTAGGAACTACAGACCTATAAGTCTTACATCTGTGGTTTATAAAATTATGGAAAAGATGCTACAAAAGAGAATTAATGAGCATATGTTTAACAAGGGTCTAATCAACCATAGTCAGAATGGTTTTATTTCTGGAAGATCTTGTCTGACTAATCAACTTAATTTTTCAAGCCAAAAGTCAAGCACTTGACATAGGTATTCCAAGTGATGTGATCTACCTTGATTTTGCTAAAGCATTCGATAAAGTATCTCACCAAATATTAATAAACATATTATTGAAGATCAAATTATCACCCAATATTATAAGTTGGATTAGTTCATGGTTATATAATAGTTATCAGAAGGTTACAGTTAAAGGATATAACTCCTCTCTGGGTAGGGTGACTAGTGGTGTCCCACAGGATCAGTATTGGGACCAACCTTTTAATATCTTAATTTCAACTATACCTATCTTAGATAAAATATGGTTAGCCAAATATGCAGATGACTGTAAGTTGGGAGGACTCGAACTTCAATAACAGACCAATATAACACAAAAACAGCTAGATATACAGTACTTATGGAATGGGGACATAATACGCAGTATGCAATTTAATCTTGACAAAGTAGAGAATAAAGTATGGGTCAGGGTGTTTAACGATTTTACACACACCAGTTGTGGGATGCTACATAAACCCGAGGCGAAGCATCCCACAATGAGATGTGTGTAAAATTGAGTTTGACACACATTCGACTCCATATTTTATTTTATATAATTACTGGGTTTCCTTTTGCCTCAGCAATTATATAAAATAAAAGCTCCAATGCATTCGTGGTGTGGTTCTCAGGTGCCAAATTGAATTGGCATATTTTAAAACCTTTTTTGCCCTGGTTTGTGAGGTTTTCACTGTGTAGGGGAAAAGAACTTACAGCCGACTTCTTCCGGGCGGCTCTGTGTTGCTCGGGAGAGATGGAAGCGGTCAGTGGTCTTGAGTGGTGATGCTGCTGCATGAGCATGTGCACAGCAAGGAAACCGTGCATGTGTTTGCCTCTATAATACTCCTTTATAACAGCAAATTATGCCACGGTTTCTATGGGAAAAGTTGAAGCTGGTTATTATTGCAAAATTATGCATATAGGAAAAATAATCCATGTTATAGTTAAGTTGGGAAATCATTTGCTGTAGTCCGTTTATGAAGAAAAAGACTTAGGCACTATAATCACAAAATGATTTTAACTTTGACAATAACACCACTGTAAAAGTCAAGAAGTGTCACAAAATAATGGGCTGCATATTGGCTAATATAAAAGTAGGCAACATGAGGTCTTAATGCCCCTGTATTCCAGTTTGGTAAGACCACATCTAGAGTATTTTTCTCAATTCAACAAACCAGATTCCAAAAGAAGCTGTAAATGATTGAGGGGTTCAGAGAAAATTTACTAAAAGATAAATGGTCAAGAGAACTTGGATTAACAAATCCAGATTAAATAACTTGAAATTATACTCTGCAAGTTACAGACAAATAAGAGGAGACTTATGCTTCACATACAAAGCATTAAATGATAAATATTTAATGCAACCGTAGGTCTCACATTAAACAGCACTACAACTAATACAAGAAACAATGGATTTGTAATTAGAGGAGAATTTTGAAACCACAAAATAAGTCATTTCTTTACACAGAGAGTGGTCAATTTATGGAACAGTCTTCCCACAGAAGTGGTATCTAGTCCGACCATGGATATTTTAAAATTAGATTTGATCAATGCATGGAAATAGAAAATATTCTTATCACCTATAAGATAGGTGCGAGTTCTTTAAAGGGCACCCAGCCCATTGAACTTGTATACATTCTATGAATCTATGAACATAGAAGAGATGCAAACAAATTTCCTACCACTGAAATAAATATTTTTGTATTGGGGACTCATAATAAAGCACCTGGATAGGGCAATTTGCAACCTGAACAAATCCACTAGGACCTCGTAAAGTTTTGGCAGGCCAAAAATTGCCGATATAACCAGTATGACAGATAACATTATCCACAATGCAGGGACAACCCATTGGTAATTATTCGCAAATAATAACTCATTTCTGAACCAGTATCAAAAATTAAACAGTACTTTGTTGCCATAACAAAAAATTATTAGAATTAGGCTGTGAGGTAGAATTGTCAGAGATACTCCCTATTCCCAGAGTGTCAGTTGTCCAGCAAAAGAGCGTTAAAGCCATTAACAACTGGTTAAGAAGATGGTGTCTGAATCAACATACTTATTGCATTACCCATTGGGAAGAATTCTTTGAAGGTCCAATCTTATTGTTGGATGATCTACATCTCAGCCATAGAGGTAGTAATCTATTAGGCGAAATAATAAGTGTGTTTATTAGCAAATGTTTAAACTAAAACCAAGGGAGAGGATTTCACCCCAAATCTCTCTAAACAGATTCACTTCAAGACAATGGGGTCACCCTTAGATTAAACATCCCTCATAAGGAGAATTTAACTTATCATACACCTAAGGAATCAAAACTAACAACGCTACTTCTAAATGCTCATGGCCTACATACTAAATGGAAGAACTTGCTTATATATTGACAGAAAATAATATATCAATATATGGTCACAGTAATCTGGCATAAAGACAATGACTAGAACACTGAAATCTCTGGGTATTATAGGTTCTATAGAAATAGAAAAGAACAAACTGGTGGTGGCATTGCTCTTTATATAGAAAATAGTCTGACAACACATGAAATAAAACATGATGTCAGTGGGGAAACAAGATAATTTGAACTCAGACAAAGCTTCCACAAACAAACCTCACCGTATGCATAGTCTACCACTCACCTAATCTACTGGCATCTGAAAATGACAATTTATTATTGGAATTAAAGGAAACAAAATAAAGGTGATCATGCGCATTATGGGAGATTTCAACTTCCCAACAATTAACTGGAATATATGTAAGGGTAAAACTGCTATAGAGAACACATTTTTGATATTACCTTTTCACAAAATCTTGGCCAATTAATCACAAAACCCACAAGAGAAACAAACATAATTGATTTGATACTGACAAATGTCGAAAATGAAATTCAGAATATTACCAAACTACCCCTCATGGTGACAGTGACCATTGTATTAAGATTTGATTATATAACTGCCAGAAATCATACTAGAGGAAAAATAAGTATGAAAGATTATAACAGAGCGGATTATGATAAAATAAAGTTGTATCTATCGAAATGGAATTGGCAGGAAGAACTTAAGAACTTACATGTTGAAACTATGTGGGAAACATATAAACTAGCAACTCAGATACTGTATAGACAATTGGGTACCTTTTAGGACAAATATAGCTAATAACAACGGGTTCCCCATAGTGGAACAACTGTATTAGAAAATACATGCAAAAAACAAAACAACTATCAAAAGTATAAAAAGAATCATTCACCCCAAACCTGGTCTAAATTTAAGCAGTACACTAAAACAATAAAATGTATGATAAAAAGGCCAGGTCAAAACTGGAAACCAACCTGTAAGTAAAGTTAAAGGATAATAAAAAACAGTTTTATAATTACATAGGATCTCTAAAATGCGGACAGCAAGCCACTGCACCCTTAACAACTAACAGGGGAATTATAAGAAATGAAAATAAATAGCATGTGAATTGAACAACTATTTCCTGATTGTATATGAAACAAAAGAAACAGTCACTCAAATAAGTAACAGCATAATTGACAAAAACGGATCTGATCCATTGGGGTCCCACCGAGTGATGCAGGCCTATACTGGACGATGGTCTGCATCCGTCCAGGAGGGAACCAGGATCCTAGTGATAGGTTTAAATGCTTTATAGGCAAGCATTTAAACTAGCCAAGGTGGGAGGCACTGGAAAGGAGAGGAAATCCTACCCCTCCAAAAAAATCAGGTAGTTAGTGAGGTAAACACCAAGATAGAGACGTCGATAGGAGAAGGGTAGGGGTAAATGGAAAAACGACAAAGGCAGTAAGGACAGGGATGGGCAAAAGGGGTAAGGCCATCAAGAAATGGAGGGTAATGAGTACCAATGCCTGTAGTCTGGGCAACAAGCCCTGAACTGGTGGCCTTGATGGAAGAGGGATGCCTGGATATTGTGGCAGTCACAGAAACATGGTACACAGAGAACCATGACTGGGATGTTAACATACCAGAGTACACAACCTACAGGAGGGACAGGAGGGTAGAAGAGGGGAGGAGTAGCTTTGTATGTAAGGGAAGGGAAAAAGCAAAGGAACAAAAGAGTAAACAGGGAGGAGAGGAGGCACTGTGGGTCACCTTAGAGACTGGAAATGGCACCACAATCCGCACAGGGTTTGTATACAGACCCTCATCTCAGGGAAGGAATTTTATTTATTTGAATGGACAAGGATATGATAGAAGGCATCCTTAGAATGGTAGAGAGGGAGATACTGTTGATGGGGCCCTGAATATGCCAGCTGTTAACTGGGACACCTTGCTGCAGCCATAACAAGAGCAGGGCCATTCTTGATGCCCTACAGGGGGCATGCCTCAGACAGCTAGTGTTGGAACCCACTTGGAGGGAGCAATCTTAGACCTCATACTCTCAAATGGGGACAGTAAGAGGATCTCAGATCTAGAAGTGGGTAGCCATTTGGGAACAAGTGACCCCCAAACTGTAGTTCACGATAAACTCAGCTGCAGAGTCAAGCCATACAAAAGTGAGGGTGGTGGACTTCAGGAGGCTGACTTTGGCAAAATTGGAGCATGCCTTACAAAAGCACTAGCAAACAAGCAAGAAGGAGGGGTGGAGCAACAATGGGGAAACATCAAAACTGCCATCACAGAGGCAACAAGCCTTGTGTGAAGCAAATAAACAAATCAAAACAAAAGAAAAGCCACTATGGTTCTCAAAAGAGGTGGCGGAGAAGGTTAGGAAGAAAATATAGCATTTAGGAAGTATAAGGAACACAGAAGGAGCAGGATAGAGAACTATACCAGTTAAGGCAGAAGGAAGCAAGAAAGGCAGTCAGAACAGCAAAGGCCCAAACTGAGGAAAGATAGCCAACTCAGTTAAGAAGGGAATAAAACCTTTATAGGTACATTAGGGAGTGTAGAAAGACAAAGGGTGGGATAGTGAGGCTGAACAGAATGGACGGTGGGTGGGCAGAGATGGACAGTGAAAAGCAGGGATACTGAATGAATACTTCTGCTCAGAATTCACAAAAGAGGAGGAGGGAGGTACCTAATCCAATTAACAGAAGCACTCTGGATGGGGGTCGATCCCAGTCCTTTCACAGAAGAAAGGGTTCTGAAAGAACCCTAAAACTGAAGGTGGACAAAGCAATGGGGCCTGATGGAATTCACCCCAGAATTCTAAAAGAATTAAGGGAGAACTAGTGACACCACTCACTACCTGTTTTAATAAATCATGGGAGGATGGTGTGGTACTTGAGGACTGGAGGAGGGCGGATGTGATTCCCTTCACAAAAGTGGGAACAAGACGGAGGCAGGAAACTACAGATCTGTCAGTTTGACCTCTGTAGGGAAAATGATGGAATCACTTCTGAAGGAAAGAACTGTTGAATACCTAGAAGCCAGTGGGGCACAGGACCCAAGGCAGCATGGATTCACAGTGGAAGGTCATGTCAGACAAATCTAATCGATTTCTTTGACTGGGTGACCAAAGTAGTTGACCAGGGAGTGGTTGTGGACATAGTCTACCTAGAATTTAACAAGGCATTTGACATAGTCCCACACAAAGATTAATAAACAAATTAGCCAGCCTAGTAGTGGGTATACTGGGATGCATAGGAAAGGAATCACCAGCAGAAACAAGAGTTATTATCCTCTCTACAGACATTTGGTGAGACCCCATCTGGAGTACTGCGTCCAGTTCTGAGACTCCATGTCCGCAAGGACAGACAGGATGGAGGCAGTCCAGAGGAGGGCAACTAAAATGGTGCTGGGTCTGCAAGAGAAGTCATATGAGGAGAGACTAAAGGAGCTTAATATGTATACCCCTGAGGAAAGGAGGGAGAGGGTGGACATGATAGAAACTTTTAAGTACCTCAGTGGAATCAACAAAGTCTAAGAGGGTAGCATCTTTCAGAAAATGAGATATGCAAGAACAAGGGACACAATTTGAAGATAGAGGGGGAATGGCTCTAGGGCAATATGAGGAAGTATTTTTTCACAGAGAGGGTGGTGGAACATGAAACCACCTTCCTGAGGAGGTTGTGGGGTCTAAAACTGTGGAAGAATGCATGGGACAGACATAAGGCAATTCTTGTGGGGTAGGAAGAAATAGGCTGTTGGTTAACCAAGATCTGCAGCTTATCCAGTAGGTAGGAAAGTGGGCAGACTAGGTTGGCCACGCGTCCTTATCTGCCATCAAAGTCTATGTTTCTATGATCCCAATTTGTAATATAAATGAGGCAGATCTCATCATAAAAACACTTAAGACCAACTGCTCTGTAGGGCCGGATGGTATTACCAATACCACTAAATACTTGAAAGAATTAAATAAAGAAACTGTGGGTTCACTTACCATCCTTTTTAATACTTCCTTAAAGAAAGGTAAACTATACCACAGTGGAGTGAGGCTCTGGTCACTCCAACATACAAAGGAGGTAATAAATCTGAAGCTAGTAATTACCGTCCAATAAGTCTTTCCTCCGTAATAGGTAAAATCATGGAGAGACTGTTACAAAAGCTTATAATAGAGCATATTAATAACTCGGGATCAGTTGATATCACTCAACATGGATTTTAATGGGAAGATCATGCCTCACTAATCTGATTCAGTTCTTCAACCAGTCAGTGCCGCACTAGAAAAGGCATATATGTTGATGTCATTCTCCAGACTTTGCCAAAGCATTCAACAAAGTGTCCCATCGAGTGTTCCTACAGCACCTACAAAGAATAAGGTTGCATCCAAATATTATTAGCTGGGTACAGTCATGGCTTGAAGATCATCGACAGAAAGTAACAGTTAAGGGAAACTTATTAGACTGGGAAATGTGAAAGTGGTGCCCCAAGGGTCAGTGCCAGGCCCTATTCTGTTCAACATTGTGGTGGTCACAATGTCAGTCTCTGACAATGCCTGGTTTAGCAAGTTTGCAGATGACTGCAAAATTGGGGCCTTGTTACCTCAGAAGCGGATAGTAGACGGTTACAACAACAACTTAATAAGTTGACAGACTGGGTGAGGGAAAATAAAACGACATTAAATAAAATAAATGCAGGGTTATGCATTTTGGTAGGAAAACTGTCAATTTGATTATAAATGAAATAACATTATACTACAGAGTACAGTGGAAGAAAAGATCTAGGGATAATGATTACTGACACACTGTCATTTGACAGAAATTGCTCTATTACAGTTAAAAATGTAATAAGATCATAGGATCAGTTTCGGTAATATAAAGAGTAGGAAAGTGGAAGTAATTGTGCCACTATATACTAGTTTGATATGACCACACTTAGAGTACTGCTCCCAATTTGCTGCCCCAACTACTGTAAAAAGTAGGAAAAGGATAGAGGGTGTTCAGAGGAAGATCACTGGAAAAGTCAATTCCTACAACATCTCAACTATAAAGACAGAGTGAATAAATTAAATGTTTTCCACCAAATATAGGCAAATTAGAGGAGACCTATGCCTATTATATAAGATTATAAAATATGAATTTATGTTTGAAACATTAGGGATCACAAGATATGAAACTTCTAGAACTATGCGAGCAATAATTATAAAATTAAGGGTGAAAAAACAAGACATCTAGAAGGAGTAAGTTCTTCTCTCAAAGGGTAGTCACATCTGTGCAACCTCATTTCCACAGCATGTAGTCAATAGTAAAACATGATAACATTTAAGAGCAGACTAGACGCATATGGGAATCAAAAATACGAATTCCACTCATGATGAATATGAGTGGCAAGTTCTGTAAAGGCCTAAGGGCTTCTGAACTCAAAAAACTCACCTATGAACCTATGTGGTCTTCTTTTGAGATGTGCAATAAATAATTTTAAATTGTTACTATCTGGCTGAGTCCTTGTTTTATACTGCTGGCGAGTGCCCAACTTCTAAGTGGCTGTGACTGATATTTATGGAGAGCACCACCATCCCAGTGCGCATGTTCTCAGTTTTGTAGCCCATGGCTAATGTTTCCTTGGTCCCAGGTCCTATTAGATTATTAAGAATTTGGTTTGGTAGTCCAGATGACAAAACCTATAACTGGGTGAAGAAATATCAGGAGGCTGGTCGGAAAGTCAGTAGATGGAAACATTTGCCTTAAAAAAAAGAGGGTATATTATATAAAAACTTTTCCATTGCCCATTTTTTATATGTTAGTTACGTGTACCCCTCTGGTATCTATGAAGTAAAATGATATAGTATTTTTTTCCAACTTTTTGGGGTAGTAGTAGATTGAATCTAGTAAAAAAGTATTACTTATTTGGCAATGGCAGAAGGGGGTGGTAATAATAAATCCAGTAGTTTTCTTTGTCGAATTTTTCTTTCTACAGCTTGAGTGCTATAATAAATGGTAAGGGAGAGGGCAGTGCCCTAGTGTTTTGTTAGATCCTTTTTTTTTTTTTGAGAAATGGAAAGCTGGGTACCCACATTTGAACAGGACTTTGTTAAGGCCCACAATTGGGTGAAATGTAAGGCGCTTGCCTCCACTCTCTTTTCCTGTCCCCAGAAGGGTTTAAACTTCTGAATACCAAGTAAACTGGATTTTGCACTTCACAAAATATGGACATTCTCTTTGCTGCGTGTGTGAGCGCCGTGATTGATTTCATTGCAGTATTTGTCTATCACTGAGCATCTGTTCTCCGTGTGCGGCTCTGTTGTTTGCTTGAAATAGGACCTGTACTCCTGAATTTTAAGGGACTGTTTGACAAAACTTAGAACTTGGAACGTTACATTTTCAATTATACAGAGAAGCCTAGTAATGTATTGTATCACTACATATTAAGTGAATTATGTTCCATAATATTACAGTTTGGAACTTGCCCCTGTCCCATTATAAGAAACTTCTAGCCACTCTGAGCGGAGGGCTCCTGCAAGAATGTGGGATGTTTATGACTTTCCATACATAGGAAATTACAAGTCAAAAGCAATAATAAATGTAAATGCATAGAACAGGGTTTTGTCCTAAGGAACATTGTGACTGAATTCTGAAACCCAAGAACATCTTTTATTGAATGCCCGTGAGCTAAAGATTTCTGGTAAAAAGCTGGTATTCAGTGGAGAGAGGTTTATTTCATCCATTCTTTATGAAGAATTGGTTTCTGCATACTTAAACCAGGCTGGCACAGATATGATTATAACACACTGATGGTATGTATGGTTTGCAGTTATCACATTTTTATTTGGAATGCCATATGTTATTTTGTCATTCATCAGAAATTCAATAGGGTGGAAGATGAGAATTGAAATACGAAAGCTCTTCAGGGAATATATCATCAGGACTGTACATGTGGGTTGAAATTTATCAAATCAAAATTGTGGAAAAATGTTTCCTGGATTTTTCCTAGGTGATGGCTTAAATAACTCTTTTTTATTTATTCTGTATATTATATGTATTTGTGGAATTTTTGGTGATTTTCTTTTGTTACCCTTTGTTTTGATTTTTTTTTATTTGTGTGTATTTGTATGTTCTTACAATTACTAATGATTGTATATAGTTTTTGTAACATATTTTTGTTCTCTCCCAGTGCTGGTGGGGCGCTGTGGCAGTTATACTGACCATCTGTGTTCAGTCCCCTCCAACTGTCAGGGAATATACTGCATGGCACTGGGGAATTGTTAATACTTTTTATGGCTTGCTGGTTTCCTTGGAACCCTGCTGCTTAGAGGGCTGGCATGAAGGACATAGGTCCAGGCTGTAGATGTGCTCATGCACGTCTCAGCCAAGTGCCTAATGGCATCCTCCCATCACACATTATGAGTCCTGCATTGCCATCCGTGCATCCACTGGTGGCAGTAATGGGTGATGTGACAGTCCTTCCCCTACGGAGGAGGAGGAGAGTGTCCTGTGGAATGCTCAGAGCTCCTCCTCCAGACTGGCCCCAAAGACCTAGGCTTGTTCCCATTCTGAAACCGGTCACCAGTGTCGTGGGTGGTAGTGCTACCACTGTGCCAACTGGCCGGTTGATTGTATAGAGTTTTGATCTTGATTTTAAATTTCAGTGAAAAGTTCCTTACTCTTCCCTGTTAGTTTTATTTTCCCACCCCAATCACTCTTTGGTAAAACTTTATAATATTTTTTATGTTAGTTCTATGTGGCAGCAGACTGAAATCCATTAAAATGCGGTATTACTTAGTTATCCATTAGTAAGGGTGGAGGTATGGTCAACTCAGTGGCCTTTTTATAGTACATTTTTTTTGATGTACAATCAAGCTTGGTAGCAGTAGAGAGAATCTGGGTTCCTTTAGTCACTGAATGGTTTACCCCTACCTTCATCAGCTGGCAGAAGGAAAATATTTTTTTTGAAAACTGTCCAAAAGTACTGTCCCAGTTATGTCAGTACCGTGATAAGTAAAATAAGACAGTCACATGTGATGGCAGTACTGGTCCAGTCTTTGACCAGGACAAGTTTGTATGAAAACATTATGTTGAGCATTTTCCATATATCCCGATTTTCCAAACTGACCAGAAGATAAAAAGAGAAACTTTCTCAAATTTTGATGAACAAAGATCTGTGATGTCCTTTGCTTTGTGCCTATTCAGGGGTTAAAGCCTCCTTAAAACATAAAAGTTTGGAAGAACGTTTCTGTCCATGACCAGAATGAAACAGGGTATTTGAGACCCATGCACATTTATTTTTGACTACCCATACGTACAGGGTTTTTGGAAGTTTCTGAGCACCAAATGGCAGTGGCCTTGAACTGCTCAGGTACCCTATGCAAGCTTGATTTTTGCTTTTCCCCATTCAACTGGATCCATCTACACCCAGACACAGTCAGAATTTTGTTCACCATCTTTAAATCATTTTATATTTGGCAATCTCATTGACAAAAAGATAGCTACATAGCAGGATTTATACTCTTTATTCATTCGGCCCTGTGTAGAGTTATACAATCTGATGAGAACATTTTTCCAGTTAAAAGATAAGCTCATTGCGGAAATCCTTTTCCGACAAAACACAGGGCTGATGATGTAATATATTGAATACAATAGTGATGTTTAAGGTGACCACAGGCGGGCTCATTTTCTTGTTTGAATTTCTTGTATATATGTTGTATTTCTGAGAGACTGTTTTCTTTTCTCCTTATTCTTGATGTCCTGTTCATTTTTGTATTCCTTCTCCTGATCTCCATGTTCTGTTTTTGATTTTGCCTTGTACTGAATTAAGCTGTACATTCTTTTGCATTCTCCTCCTTTCACAATATCACTTTTCTGTCATTCTCATCCATTAAAAACATAGAAATATAGAATTTACTGGTGGATAAGGACTGCTTGGTCCACCTAGTCTGCCCATTTTCCCTCCCTGTAGTATTGTCACAGATCATACTTAATCTCTGGCCCATTAACCTCCAATCTCTTTCCCTAAGATTCACTTATGCCTACTCCATGCATTCATGAACCCCACCACCTCCGCTGGAAGACTGTTCCAGGAATCCACCACTCTTCGTGAAGAAGCACTTTCTCACATCTCTTCTGAATCTACCCTCCACCTTCTTATCATTCCCCTTGTCCCTGAGCACTTTTTTTCTGAAAATACTTCCCTCTTGTACCTTATTTACCCCTGTGAGGAATTTAAAGGTCTCTATCATATCCCCACCTCTCTCTTCTAGGGTGTATATATTTAGGTCCTTTAATCTCTCCTCTTAGGGCTTCTGATGCAGACTCTGCACCATTTTGGTTGCCCTCCTCTGGACCACTTCCACTCTATGTTCTTTCTGTAGCTCCACATTTTCAATGGGTAATCAAAACAACTGGGTATAGTGCCCCTACCAGGAAATGGCACAGCCCAAGCTTCAGAATGTTGAGCATATGAGGATTCCATGCTGCAGCAACTCATCTGTTTAGCTGTGACATTTGAAGGGACAGAGCTACTTTTATCTTCTTGTAAGAATTTCAGGTTCCAAGATTTTAAGACTTCATTTTGGGCTACTGCTCTTCACTGCAGGTTGGGGCTACCTGCTTCAGGAGCACACCTAAATTAAAATTGTGCCTGTTAAGCTGCGGCTTTCAAATTGAATAACCTGCCTTTTCTTATTCCCTGTGTGGATTGGGAGCCACTTCTGCCTTGCTAGGGTGTTTTTAATGGTCTCCATAAAAAAAAAAAAAAAAGAGACAAAATAGTGCCACTGGTGGGTACAACTTTATTTATGAGAGTATAGGGTCTCTGAGGTCCTTCGGCTCTGGCGTCGGTTCCTTTGCCCTCCTCCCCAAGCCTCAAGTTTTGTGTTTGGTATGTTTGTACAGCTAATGCGTGAATTTGGTACATTTTAGAGGTGTTTTGGTGATTTTCCACCTCAGACCTCTGATTTTCCATTTGGGCAGCTGCCATTAGGGCTGGGCACGGGCTCCTCCTTCTTCAGTTAAGCTTCCCACCATTGTCTAGAGCACACACCCTTCGTGTGGCATGCTTGTGCAGCACTAATGCCATTTATGCAGCACAATACCCATTGAAATACATTGTATATGTGTACATGTCAGTGGAAGCATGCTCACACCCATCAGTAGTGTGCATGCTCATTCTAGCACTTTCTAGCATGCTAGTACAATTTAACAGTTGATTCTGGCTGATTTTAGCCCAACAAGCTATAGGGCTAATAATTATTGTTTGTATACATTTTAAACTGTTTTTCTTTTGTCTCTGGCCATTTTCTATTATTGGCTCATGCCTTACTGGAGACCATTAATCGTGAAACAATGCAAGACCTGCAAAAGGTGATGAGGCCCTCCACCATGGGTTCTTATTGCCCTCATTGTATTGCTCAGCATAATATTTCTCTCACAGTTCCCCAGCCAGACCTGGAGCTGTGGAGGGGCACCTGGTCCATCTCTTTGACGGTGGCAATGCAAAATTGTGAAAATTATTTTTATTGCTCCTTAGTGTGCTTCTAAGCCCAGATACACCTGACCCCAGACTGGGCCCTCAGGTCGGGGGCCCATCCAGTCATGTCCAGGTGCGCCTGAGCAGCAGAAGGCTGCAGAATCAGATGTGCAGACAGACCCTGACCCTGACTTCTTAGAAGGCCAGGATGATGATTTGGGGATCTTGGGGACATTTCTGACCTAAAAATTGCTCTCTGATGAGGAGGACATTCCTCGTAGAAGGAAATAGAGGAAGGGAGTGGATGGAACCAAAGTCAGGGATTCTGATTCTCTGTTTGATAATAAGTCCTTGTCCTTTTGACAGCAGAGACTTTTAGATTCTTACAGTTTAAGGAGGAGCAGTCTGGAGATGGTGGGGTCAATCCAATTCTGTCTGCATCCTCCACTGCTCCAAAATGTTTCCCAGGTTTTATTCACTGTGACCAAATTATTGAGCAAGATTGGGCAGGTGTGGATCAGAGAAAAAACCTTCCCAAACCAAAAACTTGGAATTATCCCTTTTTAGGGAAAGGTCTCACAAGTGGGAAGCTCCTCCACTGGCTGACAAGGCAGTCTGTAATTCAGTAAAATACACCACCATTCTGATTTAAGGGTCTATGGCACTAGAGGATTCTCATGACAAGGTGGATACCACGTGCAATAGGGCTTTCACCTCTAGTACTCATGAACCTTCGTACATCTTATGCTTCATTTATTGTCTCAGAGCCTTAAATATTTGGGTCACTATACTGGCCAATTTTGTTCCACCTGATTCGGAAGGTGCGAGCATTTTACAGTTGGTGGCCATGGTCTTCACTTTTTGGTGATTCTACAGTGGACAACTTACGCATGTCAGTCCATTCAGTCTACCACATTGCGCCGCCACGAGGGCGTCGGCTCATTCATTGGTCTGCTTATCAGGCTTCAGATTCATAAGGTAGAAAAATAGGCAGACTGGATAGGCCTTGCAGTCCTTATCTGCCATCAACTTTATAGTTCTATATTTCAAAAGCGAAGCTCTTTAGCCTTCCTTTGAGAGAGGTTTAGTGTTTGGTTCTGATCTGGATTCTGTTTTGCAGGATGTTCAGGACAGGAATGGTCACCTCTAAGTGTATAAACACAGGCAAGGCCACAGCACCCCAATGGGGTCAAGCTGATGGCGGTGCAGGCAGTCCTGAGGGGGTTTCATCCCTTTTGGGACTTTGGTAAATCAGAGGAACAAAGGTGCCTACTCAGGCAACAAGGGTGACAGAAAGAGAGGGGCCTTTGCCAAGCGCGGGAGGAGGACCAGCACAAAAGCCTGGTACCTAACAATGAAGATATGCGGGACCATCACTGCCCCCCTTCCCTTGGTGGAAGACTTCAGGAGTTTTTCTCAAGATGGGCCCAAACAATGTCAGACACCTGGGTTCTGGAAATCCTTCAGCTGGTCTATGCAATTGAATTCTTAACGGTTCCCTCAAAGGATGCTTTCTGCCATCCGGTTTCAAAGTAAGTGGAAGAACACCAGTGGTGTCTGACACTCTGACCAACCTCATTCAAATCGGGGCCATTGTGCTGGTTCCTCTAAACGAGCAAGGCCAAGGGTTCTATTCCATCTATTTCACAGTTCCCAAGAAGTCTGGGATTTCAGGCCTATTCTGGATCTGAAGCATCTGAACAAGTTTGTCTGATACAAAATGTTCAAGATGGAGTCTCTGAGGTTGATAACCGGGTTGTCCAGCGGGGACTTCTTAGCCTCAACTGATCTGATACATGATCCGCCTACTTGGGCTGTGTAGCTGGGTGTTTGTGTTTGTCTCTGTCAATAGTTTTGTTTTGTGGATTTTCATGTGTTTTGGCTTGGAGGAACTAGACCATTCTTGGATATATGATCTATGAAAGTTTCCTGGACTAAGAAACTGGAAAACATCTCCAGCAGATATTGGGATTCTCATTATAAATCAACTTTTTGGAAGTCATCACAATCAATGTAAGTGCAGCTAAGAAATTCTCAAGCTCTGACCTGGGAAATGCAAACTGAATCCATTTCCGTCTACCTTGTTGTCGCGAGGGCTGGAGGCTGCCTGCCCTCCCCCACAGACCATAGCGGATTCAGGACTCGCCCCCGGACAGCGAGACAGGCCTACAGGCTCCGGAGAATCGCAAGGGCTGGAGGAAGTGCTGCCTGCCCTCCCCACAAGATGTAGTTCAGGACTCCCCCCGGACCCAGCTGGAAACAAGCCCACCACAGGCTCCCGGAGGTCGCGAGGGCTGGAGGGGCGCTGCCTGCCTTCCCCAGACCGCCGCAGTTCAGGACTCGCCCCCCGGACAGCGAAACAAGCCTACAGGCTCCTGGAGGTCGCGAGGGCTGGAGGGGCAGCTGCCTGCCTCCCCACAGACGCAACAGATTCAGGACTCCCCCCGGACAACGAAACAAGGTACGGTGAACACGTGGCTGCAGGGAGCAGCACCAGCCAGCAGCAATTCAAGGCGCATTGTTGGACCCCGCCGGCACTGCATGCCGGCTCCCCACCACCCCACCACCACCCTTGGTGGGCTCTAGATATATAGATGGTGTCCGTGAGGCTGCAGAACCAATCAGCCCACTTTTCCACCTGCAGGTTATACCTGCTGAACACTAGGGGATCCTGCCTGCCAACACCTATTCCCTTCATTTATATCATATAGCAATATGTCTCTTAGGTCTCTGTATACTCACATTGCTCCTCACTCTTATCCCCCAGCATCCCTACCAAAAATCTCTCTAACACCCTGCATACACACATCTGCCAGCATCACAGCCACCCAAAGCTCATCCCCCACTGCTCCTAGCCCTCCCATCTCCCTTCCGCCACCACTAGCGCACCACACACACTGGACCACCCTATCGCCCCACCACACCCACCACTGGTGCCCACCCCCCAATACACAATTGTCGGTGGTCTCCTCTGTCCTAGCCTACCCATCCTTAACTCTCTACCCATCCCCTGCACTGCCCCCCAGATCCTCACATCTGTCCAAGTACCCCTACCACTACGTAGTCCTTTTCATCATCCTACTCCTCCTGCTCTCTGGGAATGTCCACTAACCCCGGACCAGGACCAGCTGCATTGCCCTCACAGGTCATGGACTCCGAATTGCCTCCATGAATATCTGCAGTCTCCCAAGGAAGACTGCTGCACTCCAGTGTTGGTCTCAACACAAGCCCGACATTCTTGCATTAGTGGAGACCTGGCTCTCTAATCAACTCCAGACTCTGCTGTCTCCTCCCTGGCTTCACCCTCTTTAGAAAGATCGTGAGAGGGCAAGCGTGGCGATGCGCAGTCTACCTAAGTAACTCCCTCCTGGGTCATGTACTACCTACCCCAAGCTCGACCACGGGCACAAGCCATCACACTAAAAATCACCCCTGACCCAGGCCGTGGCCCTCTTTACCTCACAACCGCTATGTACCCCACATGTACAAAATCAAGCTATCCGCCCTCACCAACTATCTCACTACCCTGCCACACAAGGCTGAACAGCTTGTCCTTGGAGACCTCAACATCAACTGGCTTGGCTCCACTTCACGCAAATTAAGGACAACTTCACAGCCCTTGACCTATCCCAATTAGTGACTCGGCCTACCAGATTTAACCAATCAAGTGGGACCAGCTCCCTACTAGACATTGTGCTCTCAAACCGCCCACACAAAAGTAAAGGCCATAAACGTCTAGCCAACTCCTTAGTGACCACTCACCTATTCTTTACTTCTGGTCCTCCCCCGGCAATCCTGCATACAAAGCAACCCCCCGACGCTTCTGCCTGGGGCCTTAACAAGCTAAAGCAGTACCTTGCCCAGCTCGACTGGTCCCTGATCTCCCTCACAACAGATATAGATACTGCTCTAGCCTTCCTCACCAGTGCCTTCTGTAAGGCCTGTGACATCTTTGCCCTGTCACCAACACCCACTCCAAGACACACTGCTGCCTGGATTTCCCTTCCTGATCCAACAACTGAAGCAGCGTGATAACCTATGGCACATTGCTGTCGAGACTGGCAGGTCAGCAGACAGGCAAGCCTATAATGCAGCACGCAACCAGTGCACCTGGGGCCATAAGACAAGCCAAAGCTAACTACTATCAAACCGCCTTAACCTCTTCCTGGGGCTCTGCCGAGCCTTCTGGGATAACATAAAGGAGTTAAGCGGGAAGACCCGCTCCCTCCTCCCTCACAGATGGTTATTAATGGCACAATTAATACTGACCTATCTCGTGTTGCTGACTGCCTCAACACAACTTTCTCTGACCTAAGTGCAGTCCTACCTGCTCACTTCTTTGACCCCATCCCTGTAACCAACCACCCAGCTGTTTTCCCCTTTCTCTTCAGGGCTATCTCCCCACGATGCTAAACCACTCCTCCTAAAAGCCCTCACCTCCCACAACCCGAGCTGTGACCCTCCTTGACTCCAGGATACTCCACCTGACACTGGATGTCATGCTAGCCCCTTACTGACCTACTTAATCGATCCCTGTGCCTCGGCCAATTCCCAAGTGCATGGAAACAGGCTGAAATCACCCCTATCCATAAAAACGGAGACCGCACAGTACCAAACAACTACAGACCTATCTCCATCCTCCCCCCCTCAAAGACTCTGGAGAAAATAGTATCCACGCAACTCGTGGATTATCTATCCAACTACAACATACTGTGCCCAGAACAGCATGGCTTCCACCCTGGTCACAGCACCACCACCACAGCCCTACTGGAGTTTTCCCATCAAATACACTCTGCACTTGATGCAGGGAGATTGCTGGGGCAGTGTTCATTGACCTATCCAAGGCCTTCGACACTGTGAGTCACCCATTAATGCTTGACACCCTCCATCAGCTGGGTCTCTCATCTGGCCCTCTGGCCTGGTTCTCCAGCTACCTCTGGGATAGAGCCCAACGGGTCAAATTAAATGGAATCCTATCTACTGCACTGCCTGTACGCCTCCGTCCCACAAGGCTCCATCCTGGGCCCTACATTATTCAGTCTCTTTTAAACACCCTTCCCAGCTCCTGTACAGGCAAACTGCTTCTTTATGCAGGCGATGCAGTCCTAGTCGCCTCACACCCGACCCACTCACCCTCAGAGCTCCTGCAACTCTCCTTCAGCCAAGCTGAAAATGGTTCCCGACCATCGCCTGGTTCTGAACCTCAAAAAGACAAAATCTATGATCTTTGCACACAGACAGAGTAACTCCAAAATACTCCCTTGCATCATTCCCAGCACCCCCACCCTTGAGCAGGTATCAACATACAATACCTGGGCATCACCTTTGACCTCGCTCTCTCCTACCATGCCCATGTCAGTGCTTTGTCCTCTGCCATGAATGCCCGGCTTGGACTCCTCTATCACACAAAGACTGCCTCCCAAGTTCACCCTATGGCTGGCTATCACTTCCTCCATCCTGTCTTTGGTTGACTACGGACTCCCCATCTATGCAGCCGCTGACCCCACTGCCCTCACCAAAGCACAGACCTCTATCAACAAAGCCTGCAGGCTCCTGACCGTGCCCCCAGCAGAACTCACACATGCCAGCTCTACTCCACCTCAAACATACTCAATCTTGAAGAACGCCTGCAATATCACACTGTATACTGGCTAAAAGGCTCTACAGGTTATGCCCCCAGGAGTCACCACACTGCTTCTATGGGCCTCCCGCTCGGTCGCCACCCATAATACTACCAAAGCCACCTTCCAGGTGCCTAGAGCCAGGACCTCACTTGCCCAAAGTTCCTTTCACCACAGAGCACCATCCTGGTATAACTCCTTCCCCACGCACATCACAAACATCTCCAAAATTGGCCCCTTCAAAACCGCCTTCACGCAAACACCTCACTAGCACTCGGAGCTATATATGCCTATCATAGGGCTATCCGAGAGCGCCTTCAAATCCAACCTGTCCCTATAGTATTACGTATGCACTAGTTCTCTCGATTAGCCTTTTTCAGTCTGTACACCGCACACTGTTCCTTGTGTTGACCCACTGCAACCCCAAATGAATTATTTTTCAGTGAGCTCTTCTGCAACTTGCCTATTTTACTTGCTCTTTGAAATGCCTGCTATGTATGCTGTTTGTGTCTCACCTGTGCTGTTCCCCACTGTCTTGCTTCACAAAATATTGTCTCCTCCTGCAACGAGGTGCCTTTGTAAATGAGTCTTTGACTCAAAGGTTTGTAAACTGATATATGAATTAAATAAAATAAAATAAATAAATAAAGGGAACTGCATGTCTTTGAGAACCATTCGCAACTATTTAAACAAAGGAAGACACTGACAAAGGGTTTTAACTTCCTGCATATCCCAGGCCAGTGTTCCAGGAATTTAACAGTTCCTTTGTCTTGTTACCATAGATCAAACAGTTTACTGGTTGTTTTCCTGTGGATTTGATTATTTTACATCATTTGGCAATGGGGCAAATCCTCCCCTGGAGGCACACCACCAAAATTGATCTGTCTCTGCTCATGTGTGAGCCTTGGGTTTACCCATGTAAACCTCCTTCTGTCTTTCTATCTCTCTCCATTTGTTATCCACTGTGTCAACTTCCTCTCTCCTCCTACCCCACGCAACCCCCACTGTAAGCATCTTGACATCTTACCTTCATTATGGAACCATGGCAAATACCCTTTATTTCTATCTGGGCACCCCATTACTAAGGACTGGGTGCAACGACCGCCCTGGCTGTAAAAATCATATTTGAGCACCTGTCGTTAGCAACCCTCCTTTGTTGGGACCCTAGGTGACTACACTGTATCCAAACCTGCAGCATGCAGAGGAAAGAGTTACATGGTATGAGCTACGGAGAGATCCTCAAACTGCTGCTCCTCCCACTTCTCATGTCTGGTGGGATCCACCCAAACCCTGGCCCTGGCTCAAACATTAAGATAAAACCTGCAAAACTGAAAACGGGCTATCCATTGTTACCTAAATATCTGCAGCCTCCTTCCTAAGCTAGCATCTTTCAAGCCTTTATTGGACAACATAATCCTGACATACTTGTAATTGTTGAGACCTGGCTAAGACCTAGCACTCCAGATCATGCAATCTCGCTCCAAGGCTACAACCTCTTCAGATTTGACCGGTAAAAGAAAGGGGGCGGATGTGTTATCTATAAAGGACTACCTCTCGTACCACCTTGCCAGTTTCTCCCCCAAAACACCCTAGTACAACTTCTCCTGTCAAGCTTCTCCTTGATGCCCATAACAAAGTGCTTACCGTGGCTGCAGTCTATATCGCCCCTAAAGGCCCACGAGCGGGCTCCAGTCTATCCTTGAATTTGCAAGATTACAACCTCCTGACTCTGAGCTCCTTCTTCTCGGTGATTTCAATATAAATTGGCTTGCCTCAGATATCGGACCCAGCAGGGCTACTATCCTAGCAACCAACCCTAACACAGATGGTCAACTCCCCAACTAGAAAAACTACAAGACTGGAACCAGCACTCTCATTGAGTGGATTCTTACTAATCGCGCGGACGGATAAAAACATCACCATTCTCTCCGACTCCCTCAGTGACCACTCCCCTGTGATCTGTATCTGGACAAATAAATTCCACAAGCCACCTCCTAAAACCATCCTAAGTTGAATGCTACTGTATGGAAACCTTGCTAAGCTAAAGACCTGCCTCCTACAACAAGACTGGTCCCCATCTACAACACGCTGGATGTGACGCTGCCCTAGACTTCTTCATTAAAACTTTCAACACTGCCTGTGACACCTCGCACCTTTCAAAAACATAAAATCAAAGCCCTCTCTAATCCCTGGCTAACAGCCAAACTACTAGCTCAGCTTAAAGCACGTGACCATCTTTGGGCTATAGCCAGGGCCACAGCTCCATAATATGCACTTCACAAATCAGGCAAATGAAGAGCTCCTATTTCAAGAATGCTCTAGAAATCACCTGGGGTGATGGGAGATCCTTCTGGGACAATATACGTATATACGGGCAAACAGTCTAAATCATCTCCCACGGCAATGAACATTGATGGCTCCACTACCCATGACCCTAAGACTATGGCCGATGCCCTAAATAAAACCTTCACTGACCTCAGTGGTGTCCTCTCACCAGACTTCTTCCAGGACTTGTCAGTTCCAAAACTTCGTATCCCAAACCACCTCGCCAGACAAACCGCTATTTCACTTTAAAATAGTTAAGACATATGAAGCCTACAGATACATAAAAAGGCCTGCTCTAAATCTAGAAATAGCAGTGACACCATTGATCTAAAACTTCTGTCCCTCAACTTGGAAGAAGTGATCCACCCCTCACCAAAATTCTCAACCTCTCCCTGTGCCAAAGTCAATTCCCCAACACCTGAAAGGCCGCTATAGTCACACCAGTGCCTAAAGGGCAACAAATCTACACCAGGGAACTATCGGCCCATATCTATACTTCCACCCTCTCCAAAGCTCTTGAACGGATCGTGGCAAATCAACTATCAGACTACCTGCAAAAGTACGATCTACTCTGCATTCAGCAAGACGGATTTAGAAAGTACACAGTACGTCGATGGCCCTACTTGATTTCTCTAGTGAAACTCACAAAGCCTTGGATAAGGGTTATTTAACGGAGCTGTTTTCATAGACCTCACAAAGGCCTTTGACACTGTTCACCATAGCCTTCTAATCTCTCTTCTGCTCAACATTGGGCTAGCCGAGGGACCTGGAGACTGGGTAAAAGTTACCTGGCACAACGTTCTCAAACAGTAAAAATCTCTGAGGTCTCCTCTGACTCCAAACCGTCCTCTCTGGTGTCCCCAGGGCTCAATTTTAGGTCCTTTCCTCTTCAGCCTATTTCTAAACTTGCTTCCCAAATCCTGCCCTGAAAAATTAATACTCTATGCTGATGACGCTGTAATTCTCCTCCCATAAGGATGCAAATCCACTACGACAGAGCTTGCAGCTTGCTTTCTCATGTGTTGAAAAGTGGTTCCTTGAGCACAAACTGGTCCTAAATCAAAAAAAAAAAAAGTCATGCTTTTCGCAGTCATCAAAACAGAAATAGGCATATTCCACTCGTCATAAAAACTTCTCTTGAAATACACTGGAACAAGTGAACACCTTCAAATACCTTGGTATCACTTTTGACTAATATCTTACTTTTATGTCCATATCGATAACACTGCAAAAACAGTGCACCAACACACTGGAATTTTGTACCGAACAGTCACTTTTTCAACCAAGCTGCCTTGAGAATTGCTGTTCAAAGCTCCATCATCTCAATCATAGACTATGGTCTAATTGTCTATGGCTCAGCTACTACCACTGCACTAAAGCGCATCTCAACAGCACTAAACAAAACCTGTCAACTCCTCACTGGAGCACAGAGACGGACCCACACTTGTGACCTCTACACGGAAACCGGTTGGTTGCATCTTTCCAATCACCTCATGTATCTCACCTGCGTGATGGCAAAAAATCAATCTTGGGATTCACTCCTCCATGTATCCGGGACTTGCTCTGCCTAAACAATGGCACTTCTACCACCAGAAGATCTGACCACCAACCTTCCTTGTCCCTAGATGCCGGACTGGTCAGGGACAAAGATCTTTACATACCGTGCCCCTACCTGGTACAATGCCTTTAACCTGCCCTCCCTATCCTCCACGACATTGGGAGCTTTCAAATCCATACTTTACGCCACCTCACAGCCTCCAGCTCCTGTGACTGCTTTGACTAAAGTCTCATCCCACTGAGTGCACTTACATTTGTTTCACTCAACCACCATGGTCTCCTCTTTGACAAAGACAACCTGAGTACCACTAACCTGGTTCTGTCTGCTCCTAAACTTCTTATTTCTCCTCTCTTCCTCTCAAGCTCTCCAATCCTTATTCCTTGCCCTTGACACTGCCTCTGAGTTCCTTTTTCTTTTCTGTACATAAATGTTACTGTTTAAGTTGTGGCCTTGTTAAACGGCTTACTGATTGTTTGTAGCACTGTCTACTATGTTTTGTACTTAATGATGTGGAACCTTTGTAAAAGAGCCTTGGCTCAAAGGTATTAATTCCTAGAACAATAAACTTCAAACTAGATGCTTACCTTCACATCCTCATCCATCAGTAGTCCCATCAGAAGTACCTCAGGTTCTTGATACTGGGCCAACATTTCCAGTACAAGGCACTTCCATTTGGCCTTGCAACAGCCCCTGAGTTTTCTCAAAAGTGTTCATTGTTCTGGTAGCTCAACTACGACAGGAAGGACATCATGTCTACCTTTATCTAGTGAGGAGGTCAGTACTCAAGACCCTGGAGAACCTGGAATCACATCACTAGATAGTGAACAGGTAGAAGAGCTCCCTTGAACCATCTCAGACCTTGGAATATCTGGGGCAGTCCTTGACATGAAAGCAGGGAGGTTTTTTCTGCCTCTCCTCCCGGAAGAGAACTTGTTGTCAGAGGTTCGGTGGCTCAGGAATCAGTCATCTGTCTCTGCTCACAATCTGCTGCAGATTCTCAGCCTCATGGCGGCAGCGATAGACCTAGGCCCGTGGACTCACTTCCATATGTGGCCCCTTCAGATGGAGTTGCTGGACGGTCTGGGACCCATCATCAGAGAGGTATCAGGCCAGGATTCCCTCACCCTCAGCTTCATCACTCCTTGAGTTGGTGGGTGAATGTGCAGAAGTCCATCAAGGGGTTCCGCTGGAACTTCCTCCGGAGGTAATCTCACAACAGATGCTAGTCTGCAGGGGTAGGGAGTAGTCCTGGACCAACTTTCCACTCAGGGACTTGGTCAGTACAGGAACAGCATCTCAGCATAAATGTCCTGGAGATGCAGGTGGTTCACTTAGCTCTACTGCGGTTTCAGTCCATCCTGAAGACCAACGCAGCAAAAGTGTGGTCAGACAATGCCGCTAACAGTGGCGTACAGAACAACCAAGGAGGCACAAAAGCAGAGAGATGCTTTGGGAGGCCTCCAAACTCCTGAGCTAAGCAGAGCAGAATCTTCTGTCTCTGTGGCAGTACATCTGGCAGGGAGCTGAACATTCAAGTGGACTGGCTAAGTCACGAAAATGTTCACCCCGAGAGTGACAGTTGAACCGAAAGTGTTCAAACTCCTGAGAAATTGGTTTTGGCAACTGCAGATATATCTGTTCACATCCAGCCACAATGCTCAAACCCACAGGTTCTTCCAGTCAGTTTCGGCGACCACAGGCAGAGGCAGTGGATGCTCTGATTCAAGTGTGGTCCTTCCAGAGTGTATGCTTTTCCTCCACTGCCTCTTCTTCAAAAGGTCTTAAGAAAAATATGACACTCGTGGAAACTTTCTTCTAATGGCTCCGGAGTGCCAAAGAAGACCATGGTTCTCCAATCTAGTGAACTAGCTCAGCAAGTACCCTTCTGCCTTTTGGTACAAAGGGACTTCCTGTCACAAGGTCCCATTCTCCACCCAAACCCAGGCACAATGCAGCTCCCAGCCTGGCTCCTGAGAGAAGGAGGCTCCTAAAACTAGGTTTCTCCTTGAAAGTAGTTGAAACCTTGATGGCTGCTAGGAAGACCTCTACATCTGCAGCTTACGCTCGAGTCTGCACCATGTTTTGTTCTTGGGCCAGTGGGAAGGGTTATGTAATGCGGTGTTATGCAATGCCAGATCCATTAGAAACAAGACAGCTATTATAGCTGATCTTGTTGAAATGGTGGATCTGGCATGTATCACCGAGACCTGGCTGGATGAAAATGCAGGTCTGTATTGACTTCTACAGTTTCAGCTGGGTTCTCGTGATTCACTGCCTGAGGTTGGATCGTAGGGGCGGGGTGTAGCCATAATTTTGAAGACTGAACTGGGCCTTGTGGATGTTCCAGTGGGGTCCACCAGATCCTTTGAGTGTATCATAGGAGAGGGTGTAGGTTGCAGGATACTTCTTGCTTACTGTCCACCAGGTGATGGTAGAGAATTCCTGCAGTAGGTAGCAGACTTCATCATCGCCATGGTATTGGAGTCCCCAGATGGATAATTCTGGGGACTTCAATGCCTGGGTCGATGATGAACTCTTGCAATTTGGTCAAAATCTCCTCCAGCTAATGACGATGCTGGGCTTACATAGGTGGTTACCTCCACTACCCATTCAGGAGGTCACTCACTGGATCTGTTGTTTCTTCTGGGATGGAGATCTCAGACTTGGGGTGGAACCAGTCAGTTGGTCTTACCATCACACCATAAGGTTCAGTTTCAGGGCTCTCGAAATAGACCTGCCCCTTCGGAGAGGGTCCGTATCGCCTTTAAGGGAGTTACCCAGATGGTCTATCGGCAGTCCTGGACCTATCGGGATTGCTGGGTGAAAGCACGAGTCCAGGGATCTGGTACTGGCCTATAATAAGGCAGTGGGAGATGCCTTGGACTTGATTGCTTCTGTTCATGTTTGACCACTCACTCTTTGCTCAAGGTCCCTTTGGTATGATGATTCCTTGAAGGGTTGAGGCGAGTTGGTCGAAGGATGGAGAGAGCATGGGGAAGTCCGGCCTGGATGCTGACAGGCTTAGATTGATGGAACATTATAGTATTATCAATCAGAAATCACCTGTAAGAAGGCAGAGTTCCTATCCAGGGAGATTCCTGAGGCGCAGAATCGACTGGTTTAGCTTTTCCAAACTGTTGACAGATTGTGCAATCCAATCTGTCTCCAGTCTGGAAGAACTTTTCTACAGGTTAAGTGTGATGAGCTAGCTCAATTCTTCACAGATAAGGTTGCCAGCATCATGTCTGGAATCGTCCTGGCCTCCCTACGAGGGGTCGTGGAGGTCATGGAAGGTGGTGAGCACCTGGTCTGTCAGGACAGATTTCAGCCAGTTGGAATTCATGGACATTGTGAAGATTGTCCAGACTTTGTGCCCAACCAGTTGTAGTTTGGATCTGGGCCCTACCCCTTTAGTAGGGTGTGTAGATGTTATCTCTGCCCGATCCTAGCTGAAATTGTCTGGAGATCGCTGGAGAGAGGGGTCTTTACTGATCCCCTAAAGGAGGTGGTCATATGACCACTCCTTAAAAACCCTCCTTGGATCCTGACTCCCAGATAAATACCGCCTATCTCTAACCTGCCCTTTGTGGGTAAGATTATTGAGAAGGTAGTTGCATTGCAACTGGATGATTATCTTGTAACCCACAATTTCTATGAAGTTTCCAGTCTGGATTTAGGAAGAGACACAGCATGGAGACCGCCTTTGTCCAGGTATTAAATGATCTTCTAATGGCGAGAGATCGAAGGCTTGTACCATCTTGGTCCTATTCGATCTCTCAGCAGTTTTTGACACTGTGACCATGGTGTGATTTTGGAGTCCATGTGGATCCTTTGTGGACTGCTGGGTACAGCCCTCAAATGGTTTTGATCTTTTCATCGGCAGGTCTCAGAGGGTGGCCACCGAAATGTATTCCTCTGATGCCCTCCTCCTGTCCTGGGGTGCCGAGGCTCCACATTAGCACTCATGTTGTTTGCAGGTATATCCTGCCATTGGGAGATATCATTAGGCAATACGCTTGAGTTTTCACTGCTATGCAGATGATACTCAACTGTATATGTCTTTTATGCCGGACAGGTTGATGCGATTTCAGTGCTAAACAACTGCCTCTCCGAGATCAAAGACTGGATGAGCACTAGCTGGCTGAGACTGAATCCGGATAAGACTGAGGTGTTAGTAGTGGACCCAGATCATCTGGGGGTGGGTTTGGGGCTGGGCATGCATCGGCCTAGAGCTTAATGGTGTTCAGCTGGGTAGTTAGGATCTACATTAAATGGACAGCTCAGTTAGCCTGTTTGTTCTTTTTAGGCATGGCCGAACCAAGGACAAAAGCTTCTAAGAGCCACCCTAGTTAGGTGGGTGTGGGCCTGCATTGCTAAGGCCTATGTTGCAAGAAAGAAGCGGCTCCAGCTTTCATCAAGGATCACTCCACCAGGACGACGGCAGCTTCCTGGGCAGAGAGAGGTGAAGCCACAGTTTTAGAACTATGTAAGGCAGCTACATGGTCTTCAGTCCACACTTTTACAAGGCATTATAAATCGGATGTTCAGAGTTCTACTGATGTAGCTTTTGGTCGCAGAGTGTTACAGGCAGCAGTTCGTAAGTAATTCTGATATGTCTGGTGTATGGGATAATATTCTCCCTCCTGTTTTTTTCTTTGGTACTGCTTCTTAGAACCCAGTTGTTCCATTGACAATGTGGAGCACTACAGAAAGAAGAAATTAACTTCATAAATATGATGGACTATACTGTAATGCATGCTCGCTCATGTTAACAATGGTTTTCTGCTATGCTTGTGTAAATATCTGTATCCAAAACTGTATATAATGTCTGTGAACAATGTTGGTAACCCATACATGAAGGCTATTTCCTTTGTAAATTGTACCCTGTCTGTTTTATTCTGTCCTCCATGTGACGAGGTACCTTTCAAAGGTTGTAAATCCGATATTTCAAATAAATAAATAAATAAACCTTCATACTTACCTTAATTTCCTTTTCTGTTAGTTCCAACATTGTCAATGGGGCCCGCCAGGAGCCTGGCTCCTTTGGAAGAATCTTATCCGGTATGCTAGGAGAAAGGTCTAGTTTCATAAAAATCCTCTACTCAGATCTCATATTAAGTCTAAGTTTGTTACTTAGTCTGCGACTGCAGATTAACAGGTTTTATTAGTTTTCATTAAGGTATTTTCCTGTTGCAGGTAGTTTCACTTCACTCGGTTTAAAACAAAATTAATAAAAAGAGGATATTCCTCACTGTGTGTTAGCTTCAGTTTCACAGATCAGTGACTGTTACGAAGCCTGTTTGCTGTTAGATGGCCTCCTCTACAAGAAGAACTGAATAATCTGAATCTTGGGTCCATGAAGGACAATCCTTCCTTGAATGCCTGCTAGGAAGGTAAGATAGCTTTATTTCAGTATTGGCAATGTGCACACAGGTGATTGTTTATAATGTATGCAAATGTGTAGCTTGAGGTAGGTAGTAACTGGGGAGTTGCTGTAGCATGGAATCCTCTTATGCCCAACATTCTAAAGCTTGAGCTGTGCCATTCCCCTAGTAGGTGCATTATACCCAGTTGTTTGATTACACATTGACAATGTTGGAGCTAACAGAAAAGGAAATTATGGTAAGTATGAAGTAATTTGCAGCACCTCAGAAATGGAACATCCTTCCACACAGTTTACTTGCATGTACATCTCTTCTCCATTTCAAGAGACTCTACAAAGAAATTTTCTTTCCTCCTTCTATTTGTAACTGTCACTGATCCCAGTCCCCTGCCCACTTGTGACTCCTCCCTCCTTTTCCTCCCTCTCTTTACTCGCCCCTCCTCACCCTGTTTCACTATTTCCTCCCTCACCTCTCCCTCTCCTGACCTAACCTTTTTTTCTGCCATGCTGCATGTTGTGTCTTTACATATTATACTATAGGCATAGCTTGTTCCTCTTTACCAGTCTTACAATGATGTAACTTGATTCACTGCCGTGTGATGTTGGCGTTCTTCACTGCTGTTGTATATTATGTTGTTGCTGTATACTATATTGATTCTGTAAAAGTGTTTGCGTACAAGTCCTATGTAGTACCATATATTGTATTAACGGTTTCCTCCTCTGTAACTCTTTTCCCCAAGTCAGCCCCGAAAAGAGGTAGGTACTGTGTGAGGTGAAGGGTGGGGAAGAAGGGCGATAAGGTATAGGAGAAATGAGAGTGAGGAGTTGAGTGAGAAGACATGCTAGAGTAAATGGTGGGATGTGAGGAGGCATGGTCAGGCAGCCTGCATTAGTAGTGACTGTTAGGAAACTCATGGGACTGGGAATTGGGGGAGGGAGGAGGAGGTGGGGTGGGAGATGAAGGAGCATTATGAAACTGATTGCTGAGGCAAGTCATGAGAAGGGACATAGGAGGGGTACCTGAGGCCTGCCTAGTGCTTGCTGGGGGCAGAGAGAGGCATGTGGCTGGACTTAGGGGCAGGTGCACTAGAGAGTGTTATTAAGTGCTATTTAAGGCCAGTTTTGAATTGGGCCAGGCAATTGGTGGCCAAGAGGTGCCTGGGGAGTTCATTCATCCACAGGGGGCCCAGAGGAAATGCACGCTGCTCAAGTGAGAAACGGACGGGATAGCCAAGGCCCTCTAGTCCTCCCCTGGTGACCTGTAATGATTTTTTTTTTTATTTATCTTATTTTTAATTTAGTTGTTTAACCAGGAGTAGAACACTAAGCTGAAAGCTTTTTACAGGTGCGACCTGGGAGTACAGGGAAGTTAAGTGACTTGCTCAGGGTCACACAGTATGCAAGCGAAGCTGTGGGATTCAAACCCAGGTCTGGTCTGCTGGATGACACCAGATTTGCATCTCAGAGCCTTAAACCACTGCACCATACTGCCTCCCAGTTAGCTGCCTTGATCAAATTGCCTACACAAGGTGTGTTTTTACCCAATAGAGCCTTCTTCCCTAGGATGCAGGAATTTGACCCTGTTTCTTAATGACAGCCAATCTGTGGCGTTCATACAGAGTACAGGTGTGAGTGCCACGCTCAGCATCCAGGGTGAGTCTGCAGGCTTTGCTGAGCATAGTCTGAACCCTCTTGAGCACTGTATCCGTTGCCGCCTCGTAGACCACTAGTCCATAGTTAATAGTAGATATAATGGAACTGTGGACTGTGAGGTGGAGGGCCCTGAAGAGAAGCATTGCCTGTGCCTGTACAGGACACCAATCTTGGTACTGACTGTCTTGACCAGAGAGTCAATATGGTGGTAGCAGTGGGGGTAAGAGGCAGTATGGTGCAGTGGTTTAAGGCTCTGAGCTGCAAATCTGGAGACCTGGGTTTGAATCCCACAGCCTCCACTTGCATACTATGTGACTCTGAGCAAGTCACTTAACTTCCTCGTGCTCCCAGGTTGCACCTGCAAACAAGCTTTCAGCTTAGTGTGTTCTCACCTGGTAAAATAATTGGTAAAAAAAAAAAAAAGATCAGTGAAGTCCTTATTGAAGGCTTCTGCAATAGCTAGAAGGTCTGTAGTGGGGTGTTACTGATACTGAGCAGCTGAGGGTGCTTCTTGTCCTCCTTTCCAAGGATACTTTTGATGTTACCCTAGAATCTTTCCCATCACCCCAAGAATTGCAAAGCTGGGCTTTATGATAGTTGGCTTTCATGAGCGGATTAGCTTGGTGCAGTGGTTCCTGGCTGTTCTGTAACACTGGTAGTCATGCTTGCTACCTGTGTTTCTGGCCTTCTACCAGAGTATGTCCCTTTCTTTCAGGTGGAGAGGAGCTCCCCATCAATCCAGCCATTTGCCTGCCCACCGATTTTTTTCTTTTGTGAGCGTGGCATAGATGTCAACAGATTGAGCTAAAGCCCTTAATGAAGTAATTGAGGGCCTGATCAAGGGTAGGCGTCCAGGTCAGTGGGAGTCCAGTCATGCAGTACAAGGGCTGATTTGAGGGCTCCAAGTTTCCCTTCCTCAAGACCCTGCTTTCAATGAGGATGGGTGGGCTTTTGTTAAATTTATTAGACCACAGGAAGGTGATTGGGAGTGGTCACTTAGCGTGTCTGAGAGAACCTTGAACTCAGAGATCCGGGATGGTGAGCTTGCTAGGACCCAATCAAGGAGAGCACTGTTTCCTGTATTATAGTTCTGCCTGGTGGGGCAGGTGACAAGTTGTGTCAGATTGGAGGTGGCTATCAGATCCCTGAAAGGGGCAGCCTCCTTTCCATCCCAGTTTATGTTAAAGTCCCCAGTAATGACAAGCTCCATCCCCTTTGGAAGGGTGCTGATAATGTCCATAATTGTGGCAAGGATGAGAGTTTTGCCATTCTGACCAACCTGTGCCTTTATCACTATTATCTCATGGTCCTCAGCCACCCAGTTCCAGGAGGACAGAGCACTGCAGAGAGTCCCTGTAATCCTACTGGTCAACCAGGTCTCCGATAGGCAGAGGATGTCAGGGTATGGAGGGCCATCCATGCCTGTAGTTGGTCAAATTTTGTGGTTAAACTACAGATGTTCAGTTAGGCTATTTTTAGGGCCTTTAACCTTATAAACACCAGGGCCCGTTGAAGTGAGTGGGCCTGGGATCGAGTGAATGTTGCCATAGGGGAGCAGGAGCATAAAGATGATCTTTCTGGCAGAAAGGTTTATGCTAAATTTAAATAAATTTAAATAAACAAATAAGAGATGTGGTCTCCAGAACTGGACACAGTACTCTAGGAGGTGTCTTACCAGTGATCTGTACAGAGGCAACACCACCTCCCTCTTTCTGCTGGTGATACCACTCCCTATGCCCCCCACCCCAGCATCCCACTTGCTCTCCCAGCTGCCTTGTTGTGTTGCCTGGCCACCTTTAGGTCATCTGATATGATCACCCCCAGGCTTCTTTCCTGCTTCATGGTCATCAGTTCCACCCCTACGTTTTGTATTCCGACCCTAGGTTTCTGTGCCCAAGTGCATTATTTTGCACTTTTTCACATTGAAACCCAACTGCTATACCCTGACCACTCTTCAAGTTTTCTCAGGTCACTACTGATCCTTTCCATTCCCCACCCTGGAATGTCCACCCTATTGCAACGTTTGTGTCATTCACCTTCCCTTCCAGCTTCTCTGCAATGTCACTTATATAGACATTAAAGAGGGCTAGTCCTAACACTGGTCCCTGAGGGCACCCTGCTGGTCACCTACCCTTCCTGTGAGAGAACTCCATTTACCACCACCCTCTGCTGCCTATCCCTTAACCAATTTTAACCAATTTCTTACCCAGCTTACCACCTTTTCACCCACTCCTAAGCTACCCAACGTCTTACTAGTTTCCTATGTGGAACATTATCAAACGCCTTCCTGAAATCTAGGTAGGTTACAATACAACCACCACTCCACCCTGATCTAGTTCCTTGGTCACCCAATCGAAGAACTCTGTCAGATTCATTTGACATGCCCTCACCTCCATAAATCCATATTGCCTCGGTCTTGTAATCTGCTGGATTTGAGATATTCCACAGTCCTTTCCTTCAGCAGCATTTCCATGACCGTTCTTACCACCAATGTCAGGTGAACTGGCCTATAATTGACAACCTCTTTCCTGCTACATTCCTTTTCTAATGAGCTGATAAATAAGAAACAAAACATAAACTGTTAGTTTAACACTGTTCTTTGGCCCAGGTATAAACCTTGGGGGCAGGTTTTCAAACCAAGATGCAGACCAAATAAAATGTCTGCAATGAAAGAAAAGAACAGTGAAAGATTTAGAGGGAGGAGGTGACTGTGAGTGGCTGTGAAATCCCTACAAACAGTACCTCCTTTTACTGCCATCTTGCGAGTGGTTTCCATTAGTACCATCCAACTCCTTCCCTGTGCTGGAGGTCTGTAGATCACACCACTGTGAAAAGAGGCTCCATTCCCTGTCTCTAGGGTGACCCACAGTACCTTCCTCCCCGTGATGCTGTGTATCTCCATTGCTTTAATACGTCCCTCACATAAAATTACCGCCCCTCCATTTCTTGCTATCTTGTCTTGCCACTAACAGAGCATAGCCTGGTATGGCTATGTTCCAGTCATGGTTTCAGTGCACCATGATTAGGTAATGGCTGCAAAATCTAGGTCGGCCTCTGTCATTGTGGTCTCTGGTCTGTAATCTTATTTCCTAGACTTCTAGCATTCATACACATGGCTTTCCAGGTTTTGTTACCACTCCTTTGTTATCCTCCTTTTTCCTTTTGCTTTCCCTTCCCCTCTATTTAATACACCCAATCCCATCTCCCTTCATTTCTTCTACCCTGCTTCCTGTATTAATTTGCATCCTAGGGGATTTCACTTCTCAGGTTCTGTCTACTCTCTACTTCAGCCTGTGGGGAGGTGGGGGCAGTTTCTGCCTTCCGAGCTTCTCTGCCACCTCCCTCAGCTAGATTAAATGTTCATCTCAACAACATTTAAACTGTCCACCAAGGACTGTGGTTCCCTCCCAGATGGATGCAGTCCATCACCTCTGTGTAGGCCCTTATCTTCTCAATGGGTCCCCAGTCCCAAATGTAGTCAAACATCTCCTCTCTGCACCATTCCTTCAGACATGAGTTGAAGCCCTGGTGCAGAGATCCTCTCCTGTTGTAGACAGGCAGCACCTCAGCGAAAAGCACTGAGTGCTCTACCTAAGACCCTCTCCATTTTCCTAAACTCTCCCTGCATCTATCGCAGCCACGCCTCTAGCCAGATGTATTACATGAAACATAAAAACATAGAATTTGATGGCAGAAAAGGACTGCTTAACATACCTAGTCAGCCAGCTGATCCCTACCTATTCTGTCTCCACAGACCCTATTTGATCTCTGTTGACCCACCCACCTTTCTGCATCTTATCTAATATACCTCTATGTCATTCCAATGCATGCCTGAAGCCCTCACTGTTCCGCCTCCACCACTTCCGCTGGCTATCTATTCAAGTCATCTACTACCCTTTCAGTAAAGAAACATTTCCTCACATCATTCTTGAATCCCCCTTCCCCAGCTTCATTGCATGCCCCTCTGGTCCTGGTGCTTGTTCTTATTTGAAAGTGACTCCCCACCTATACTCTATTCACCCTTTGAGGCACGCTGGTCTCAGTCATATTCTGTCTTTCTCTCTCTTTCTTTCTTTCTTCTAGGGTGTACACAATGAGGGAATAAAAGAAGATCAAACAAGACAAGAGAAAAGAGAAAAACAATGACAAAAAGGGCAAAAGTTCTACATTTTCACTGTTACATGCACTGCTGCTTTAACTGCCACTTCTGTATGCAAAAAAAGAATGATGCAGTATCTTAGTAACACTATGAAAACCAGAATACAATACCATACTGCTTTTCGAACTTATAATCACATGAATTTGATTTATGGAAATATCATTATTATACCCAATTTAATTGTTAGACTGTGGAGAAAATAATCTTTTATTGTTGGACTTATAAGCCATTACAAGCAGTGGTAGAAATGAGGCAACCAGGGGAACTATGTTCCAGGAGTAAAACTGAAAGTCTGGCTCTGTTCCAGGAGCAAACTAGGTAAGGACTGCTCCTATGTAAACTGTATCTCCCAGGTGGACAATGACATCCAGTTCTGCTCCTGTCCTGCTCTGCAGCGATCCTTAGGATCTGCTTCCCATCCCTCCAGGTCGCAGTGCCACATAGGCACCTAACGTCTCTCACCCATCCCTTTCCCATTCCCAAATCTATCCCCTTCACAATTGGAGTCCTCCTCCTCCTCTGGGGGTCCTCTTCTACCCTCTTGGGGTCCTCGCTATGGAGGACTGTTACATCCTCCTGGCCTCTACCATGCGTGCCTCTTACTGGCAGTCTTGCCTTGCCAGAACAATGCTGGAATTGTGTAGAGGTACTGGCTGAGGAATGTGCATTTGACCTAACACCCAGTCTTCCTGAGACCACCACAGTCCAGCCGTTCCTCCTCCCTGACATCCTCTGAGGCAACAGTGGCACACTTGATGGCCCTGGGTGGGGAAGAGGTTGCAGGAATCTCAGCCAACTTAATCTGGAGTTTAGTGACCTCCCCGTCATCCAGAGAGGTGTGAGCAGATGGGGCAGCATCAGTCTCAGAAGGTCTCTCTGAAATTGCCACCCCACAGCCACTGCACTGCACCGTTCTCAGCATTCCGAACTTCTTTTCTCCTGTGGTACCTGGAAATATTTTTGTACCCTTATCCTAATAAGGTGTTTCTAGTTTTCCCCTTTGTTTCTTTCTGTTTGTGTTCCCCATGCCTTGTTTAAATCTTCTCATATTCCTACCCTAGATAGGGTGTTGCTGCTATTCCCAGTTTTGGCCTACCTTTTATCTTTCACCTTCCCAGCAGTGACTGCTAAACAGTAGTGAACAGGCGCCTTACCTTAGTTGACTGGCAGAGTCCACTGCTTCCTTGCCTCCTTCTGCTGATGTTGCTGACCCCTAAGATGTATGTCACCTGTTCCATGCCTTCACTGTTCCACTCACTCGCTGGGACACAAACATTTATTGTTTTTATCTAGCTCTTTTCTGTTCTATGTACATTTTCTTTCTGAGCATTCTGTTTCTTTTTCTGTTCATGTCCTTTTCTTATATATTTCCTTTTCCCAGTTCTTTCCAGGTTTCTTTTGTTTAGTTTCTTGCATTCTTTCACAGTACTAATTTACCTGGGTGTTCTTCATCATCATTTTTTCTGTTTGTAACTGCAACTCTTCTCTTTAATTTGTGTCCCTGCTTTAAAGATGTCCAGACAACAGCAAATGTATGCTGTTTTCCCAGGTGCAGTACACTACTAGAACTAATGAAATCCATGATTTTCAAAGATCATGGTTTTAATTACTAGTTAACTGCTACTGGTAGATGTGGCCTACCTGGATTTCAGTAAGGCCTTCAACGCCATTCCACATAGAAGACTGATGAACAAGCTGGCCTTTCTGGGAGTGGGTCAACAAGTTTTGAACTGGGTAAGAAGTTGGTTAAGCTATAGGAGTCAGAGTGTGGTGGTAAATGGAGTCCACGCTGGAGAAGGCAAGGTGACCAGTGGGGTACCTCAGGGCCAGCTCAGTGCTAGGTCCGGTCCTCTTCAGTGTCTTTATTAGCAACATTGTGGAAGGGCTAGAAGGGAAAGTATGCCTGTTCTCAAATGACACAAAAACCTGCAACAGAATAGACACACTGGGGGATGAGGGATGATTTGAAAAAGTTGGAAGAGTGGTCAAAGGTTTGGCAGCTGGGTTTCTGTGCAAAAATGCAAAATCATGCACTTGGGGCACAGATACTGGGGGCTATGTACCAATTTGGAGGGAAGTACTGGCAACCACCAAACAGGAAAAGGACCTGAGGTAATAATTTCTGATGACGTGAAGGTAGCCAAGCAGAGTGTTAAGGCAGTGCAGCAGACTAGCAGGATGCTTGGGTGCATAGCGAGGATATCAGGAGAAAGGTGGTAATATTACCTCTTTATAGATCACTGGTAAGAGCCAACCTCTAGTACTGTGTCCAGTTCTGGAAGCCCCACCTCTGGAAGAACATTAATAAGGTGGAGGTGGCACAAAAGAGGCTACCAAAATGGTGCAGGGCCTGCATCAAAAGCTCTATGAAGAGAGATCCGGGAACTGAATATGTACTCTTTGGAGGAGAGGAAGGAAGGGGAGATGACAGAAACATTCAAATACCTAACAGGTATTAATAAGGTACAGGAAGGTAACATTTTCCATAGAAAAAGAAGTTTGAGGACAAGGAGTCATGCTATGGGGGTGCTCAGAGGAAATGTGAGGAAATACTTCCTCATGGAGAAGGTGGTGGATACTTGGAACAGCCTTCCAGCAGAGGTGATGGGTGCTAAAACAGTGATGGGATTCAAGCATGCATGGGACGGACACAAGGAGACGTTGGTAGCAAGGTGAGATGATGACGAGATCAAGTAGAGTCTGTGGTGGCACAGTAGGCAGGGAAAACTGGGCAGACTAGGTGGGCCAAAAGGTTCTTATCTGCCGACAATGTCTATGTTTCTATGTTACTACCATTACTGTTATCTGTTCCTAGAGGGAAATAACATTAAATCACAGTTCCTTGTGACTCAACATGGTAATCACATCACAGCCACAGCAGAATGTTTCCAGTTTTAGTGATGCAATACTTTAAAATATTCACTGCCAGTGGATGATTTTAAAAGCATCTGCTTGCTATGGCACAGCACCACGAGCGGAAGCTACTATATGGATGTGGCTGTACACTTTCTGCAAGACATGGAATGGAATGTGCCTTCTGCAGCCATTTTCCAAATCTCAGGTCCATTTGATAGCAGGTCAGACTACTGCAGCAGCTTCCTAGTAGTCCTAATAGGCTGGAATTTCTGCAGCTGTTGAACTGCAGAAAACAGGGGCTTGACCCTGCACTCCACCCTAAGTGAGACGTGCACTGACTCTGAAGGCCTACTTTAGCTAGATGTCCACAGACCCCGAGAGCCCTCAGCCCTAGAAATGCTCTATGAAACTGATATGAAAAGACATCCCAGCTCTTGAGAGTCAGAGATAGCTGCATTGTGTCACCATGCTTCCTGATTGTCAGACTACAGCTCTAATGCAGTACATGGCTACATCAAGTAGTAAAGGCTACAACAAAAAGTTGTCTGGTAAGTTTGGAACAAGATAAGGCTAAGCAGGAGGCATGACAATTCTTGCTCCTCCTATAAACAAAGAAGCAGAAGCCATTTGAACACACACGTATAACAAAGAATTGTACACACCTACCTGCACATACTCTCTCACTCTCTGACTTCACTTTGTAAACTATAGACGCTGAGGTATATTGACAGCCAAAGGTTTGACAATACACCAACTCAAGGTAAGAACAAATGGTTTACAGGAACTTTCTAACAGGCAGAAGCTGGGTAGGATATTAGCAAAAGTAGCTTCCCGGATGACAGGAGTGACAAAGCACTTTCACACGATTGCCAGTGTCTCTTGTCAGTTGCTGGGAACTACTAGAACAATACTGAGTTAATTATAACACAGGACAGAGTTTGTGCTTGTTCTGACCTATGCATTCTCCCTGGCAGTAGTGGATCCAGCTGTGTAGCAAAATAGCCCCAGCTACCCTCTTAGGCCAAAACAGTAGTTTTTACCTTAATCTAAGCTTTAAAGAGAACATTTTCTTGGGAAAGTGCTACCGGTGAAAATTGGCTACCCCATGATAAAATTTAGACCCGACCCTACCCATTGGCAGGGCCAATCTTATGTGAATAGTTGGAAGGTTGTGCCCAGATCAGTGATGTCCCTTGTATGATCTTTTGCAGTACACATAGAATGAAATGCGAAATTAAAACAAACATGTGATCTGAAAACCTGATGTCCTGCACAGTTTTTGTCTGGGAGCCCCTCAGTATAGGGGCCCCCAGCGACTGCTGGGACTGAGGTTCCCTAAGGCTGGTCTTTGCATCTTAGGGTGTCCTTGAGAGCTAGATTCTGCAAAATGGTTGTGTTACTTGTTACAATTAAAACAGCTAAAAGTAGTAATCCTACTAAGCTTTCTGTGACAGGGCTTGTAAAACTCCACCTAAGCTCGGCGACTTTATAGGAACAAAAGCTGTATCCTTATATCTGCCTGCCGGACATCATCACTAAAATGATCCTCCCCATTTTGATTATAGCGACTTAGTCTATGGTGCTGCATCTAAATCCACCTGGCCAGACTGGATCCCCTCTTCCACTCCTTTTGTCTTGGCCTGTCCCTCAGATTCACCACTGTTCTCTGTACATTGTCCCCCTTCCTTGAATGACTGCCATCTCATCCACTGTGCCTTCTTTATTTCTAAAGTCCCACCCTTACTTCTTTCTCATTCACTCCCACTCCCAGTAATCACCCTTTCTACCCTTCCTAAACCTCAACACTCTATTCGCCCACCCCACCCACCATAATCTGTTCTCTTCTCCTCTTTCTTTTACCCACACCACTTCTTTACCTTTTCACCCCAGCCTCTCTTTCTCACCTCCTCTACTTACTCTCTCCTACTCTATCCTGCACATGTGATATCTTTATTGTGTGTGCTGGGTACTTCGCACTCTGATGTTTAACCTGCATTATTATTTGCTCTCATAATTTGTATTATTGTACATACTGTGTATTGTTGTATTGTTGTTACTGGTAAAGTGTATTATTGTGCATACTGTGTATTGCTGCATTGTTATTACTGTGCTTCTACTTGTTTGTACTTATCCCTTACTCCTCCCAGGACGCATCAGGAAGCGAGCTTCACGGCTCAGTATGTCTTTCCTGGTAAACCTCTTTAAATAAAAAAAAAAAATTGAATAATTAAATAAACCTGGGAGACTGACACCTCATTTACAGAGGTGGGCTCTGACTGGTGACCTGGGTTTGAGAACAAAGCTTGAGATATTGTGGTCTGGCTGGTAGGGGAGGGCAGTGAGCATTCCAGAGGACATGTTCTCCTTTGGGGAGCAGACAGAGGACAGAAGGCTCTGCTGCAACACTACTAGTAGGGTGACCACCAGTGGCAGTGCAGATGAAGCAGCTTGTGTGGAGAAAGGATGTTTACTGGTACCATGTGAAGCCATGCATATGAGTGTGCATACCAACATGGTGCCCTCATTGCCTGTGTCTAACCTGGGAAGGGCATAGCACACAGTGGAAAATCCTGAAGCATGCAGGATGATGCTCGACATTTTCTGCCCCTGCCCTCTGACTGGTCACTCCATCTCCCACACTAGATGGCTGGAGAGGGGAGCTGAACAACCCCAAGTTAATCCCCATGGGGCAATAGCTGCATTATGACACTGTGAGGTTGGAGGTAACTGCCATAAACACATGGGCCATGGCTGGGGTCAAAGCAACAGGGGGCAGCACTGGCGACAAGGAAGATAATAAAATAAAAAAAATAAATAAAAAACAAACAAAGGTGGGCTTTGATGGCCCCAAAGCTAATGCACTGGCCTGCCATAGGTGACCTTGATTTGTACAGTGAATCAGATCCTGCTGTTTGGCTGCAGGGAGGTGGAGGTGTTACCCAAGGAGGTGCTCTCTGTCCCAGCAGGTTTGGGACAACTTTGTCTCACTCTTAGAGTGACCCACTGTGGCTGTACCAGGAGGAGCCTGACCCATTACATTTTCTGAACTCCAGCCCTAGAGGCACCGTTGATGGTGACATATCATGTCAGGGTGGATAGGGTAGGTCTGCGATGTGCATATGTAGGTACCAAGAGCCAAGGGTATGGCAGACAGCAAAGGGTTTCTCCTATCTGTTGCCAGCTTCAGTGCTGCCTCCCTGCAGTTTCAGACCCCACTAGCCCAGGAACATCATCTCAGTTCCATCCTACCTGTGGAAGGGTTGTGGGATAACAGACAGACCAAACACTGAACTTCAGGTTCAACACACAATCTCTGTGTGGTGTTTATTCAAAATACAGAAGAGATAACCTTCAGAAATGGCATATCCCTTCTTCAGTACATCAGTTTGCAGCAACAGACTATGCATGTCCTTCCTCTGCACTTAGCACCTACTGACTAAATGATCTACTGAGATAACTTTTTAGTGAAAAAACGTTTCTTCCCTATGTTTGACTTGTTTGCTTAGGTGATGGGGGCTCAAATAGAAAAACCCCAAAACAAGTTAAAGACAAAGAACCTCAGAGCATAAGCACTGAAGCAAGGGTTACCCCAAAGGACATTGGCAATAAGTCAAGTTTTCAAGAAACACATCACACTTACTTCCATAATGCAAAGCATCATGGGATGCATATGCAAATCACCATGACATTTCAGACTTGCTCAGTTTACAGCAGGAAGGCTTGGTGTCAAAGGGCCTTTCAAACAATCTGCAATTTACATTCATTTAACAACACAACAGGGGTTTTCTGATATCTCTACCCCAGTAACTTAATTTCTATAATACAGCCATCTAGTACTTTTTATCTTTATCAAAAACACCTAGTGCCATGGTATTTTCAACATTTACAGGTTTTAGATACATAAGGTATATATATCAAGGAATTTTATGACAGAGTGCCATTGCATACTAAATCCAGCAACGAGGAACACAGCATGTTGTTTTACATCAGCTCGGAGGCCACAACAATAATCTCCCTGTATGAGGACCTGAGAAGGAAAAGGAAAATTAAAGAGAATACTATAGCATAGCAATAAAGGGAAGGGAGAGGGTATGTGTGCCATAGGTGGCCAACCTTATGGACTAGAAATTGTGAAGGATATATTAAGTTAAGAAATAGAAGAACTGTTGCAACAGATTTAAGAAAAGGTCGGTCCTCAAAGAGTGGCAGGATCTCACTGTCACACTACCAAGCAATGAGTGGACCCACTGGGGGGGATATCTAAGCCACTAAGCACCAAAACAGCTCTGAGCTGGCGCCAAGAAGACACATAGGCATGCTGGAGCAGGGCAGTCCTAGGAAATATGGGATTAACTAAGGAACAAACCGAAGGTAAAAAAGCCTAAAACTGAAAGGTGTGTTGTGGCATCAGAAGCAGCAGTATGGTTAGAGCAAAGGTAAAAGGTGCAGTTATTGATAGTAGTGCACTCCAAAATAGGTTACACGTAGTAAAAAGGCTCTGAAAAGCATTCTTAATTTTTCTTTTGTTTGAAAATGAAAGTATTGCAAAAGTGGCTGAAAAGAAATCACATTACAGAGATCCACATTATGGTCACAGAAAATATTAATTTAACCCCAGAGAACACCTTTGCTTTTCAGCAGGAGGTGTGGTGACATATTTTCTTTATGCTTTTCTTAGCCAGAATCAACTCTGGGTCAGTTCCCCAATATGTTTGGGTTAAGAGGATTCACTTTTTTGAAGAAGTTGGTTCCGATTCCTTGGGTTTATCCCTTTGGAGGAGGAAGGGCTCGGTTATATGTGGACTGTTCAGTAGGAGCCGTTGGAGTAGACATCTTCTTTTAAACTGTTCAGCTCTTTTTCAATGGTTTTTGTACTAAAGTTTTTTTGCACTTTCTCTTTTCCCCTACACCCCCAGCTCAGACTTCCTCAGGAACCCACAGAGTCATCCTCTACTGTCTGCCTTACCTTGATCCGCCATTTCACCCACAGAGCTGTGGTTTACTCCCAGGTGGGGATGAGGTGGGAGCCCCAGGCACCCCAATACATCTGGTTTCATCGAATGGAGGGTGGTCAGGCAGGCGGTAGCTTGTGAGGCATGCCAGGGCTCCGTCTCCTTGGAGCTGAAGGCCATTTTCCACATGCTTTCTGTGTGGATATTCACAGTGCCCACCACTATGTCAATGTCGCGGTCTGATGCTTGCAATGTCCTCCTCTTCACTGCCTCAGAGATTTGTTGAACCCCTGACCTTCCTCTGGAGCCAATCAAATCCTGAGGAGCCCCCATGATGCTGAGCCTCTGGCCTCCGCCAGAGGTTGGCACTATCGGGCTGATTCCCACCTCCCGGAAGGGCGAGTCATCGTGGGATGCTCTGCCTACTCCCTCGGCCACCTCTCCAGCTACCCGTGTCCTCTCCCAAACTGGGTCACTGGTGCGCAGATGGAAATCCAGCCTCTGTGCCGGTTGGCCAGTGTTGTACTAAATGTTTACAGATAACACAGTCCGCCTGAAAGTGTGAAGTACCCAGGCAAAATAAACACAGGTCATATCTGTCAGCTTTGGCAAACACTTCCCACACTGCAAACAGTTTTAAAACCAGTAGGCCCTGTTCTCTTTTTCGCCTACGGACATAACCTCTCATGCTTCCTTATTCAATTTGAGGAACTTAAAGTCGGTTCCCGAACTGAAGTTTAAGAATAAAATTTAGCAACAATTAGTTCCACTCAGACCCACATCAGGAAAATGTTTGGTTCCCAAATGGGGAAAAAACATGGTCTGACCAAAAGTGAACCAAACGCAGGAAAAAATGGAACAGGTTCTAAAATTAAGTAAAAATACCTCAAAACATAAAGAAATAAAGGGCCGCCCGGTGGTGCTGAGGGCTGAGGCGCTGGACGCCACACTCATGCTACGCTGGTGACCTAGGTTTGAACTGAGCCCAGGCGTGGTGGGTCGGCAGGCGGGTTGAGGAAAGGAGTGCCCCAGTGGTGCTCTCCTCCCAGGAGCAGGGATAGGTTATCCTGGCATGCCAGTGACCCCGGTGGAGACTGGGGGTCATTGCAGCAAGTCGGGCAGCATGAGAACAGCGCTGCCCGACACAGGCAGGCTAGTGCACTAGAGCGCTAGGGTCCTATGTGCAGAACAGGGAAATCACCGGCTCAGTGGGAAAGGCAATGGCACCTATTCCCCATGCCCTCCGCTGGGTTCTCCTCAGCTGGCCTTCCAGTTCCTCCACCCGGGCCCCACCTGCAGCCGGAGTCCTGACTCACAAGTGAGCCAAGGCGATGGGCTACCCTCCTGGTGGGTGAAGCAGGGGTGCTGGCTGTGGGGAGGGAAGAGAGGAGGCACAGACTTGAGAGCTCCACAGGCGGGCAGGAATAAGGATGGGATGCCTGAGAGTTCTCTCACTAGTCGTGGTCGGAGGGAAATAGAGTTAAAAAAATGTAAAGAAATAGTGGACAATCTACTGGTTCCTTGATGGTTAGGCAGAAGCACTGAGGAACTGCAAACTGAAGTAAAAAGCAACTAAAACTAGTGCCAACTAAATAAAACTATTGAATAAGGGCAGCACCTCAGACAATATTAAAACAGTTTCTTTTCCACAGAAAATAAATCAAAGTCAGTCAAACTGAGGAAGCGATCCCAAGGTGTCTTACTTAGGCAGGACGAGAATGAATCTGAGCATTATAGAACCACGGCAGTTGGTAAGGACAGCAGTTTGAATGGTGGCACAAGCCAATGGGGGAGGGGCTGAGTCAGATAGCAGGGAGGAGGCACTTTCCAGGAGACTGGAGGCCTCACCTCCCAGAGATTGAGGAGGAGAATGAGGAGAAATTACCGACAAAGCGGGAAGGGAAGAGACGGGAAGAGGAGGGGAAGGACACAAGGTGGACTGTAGTACCTTTGAATGCGGGAGCTTAGCAAAGAAGGTGGCAGAGTTTCAGGCAATGATGGCAGGGGAGAAGTAGATATTGCTGCCATCTCCAGAGACCTGGGCCACCCAATACCATGACTGGATCTCACAATCCCGGATACAAGGTGTTACGCAGGGACCGGAGGGGGCCATGTCTGTCAGAGGGGATTCTAAGGTAAGCTGGAGGGAGGAAGGGATGAGGGGAGGCCAGAAGCATATGGATATTGCTCCAAAGTCCTAAAGGTAAGAAACTCAGGATGGGGTGGTGACAGGCCACCCTTACAGAACGAGGAGGTGGATAGGAGCTGGGGGAGCAAATCAGAAAGGTCAGTGGAAAGGGAATATAGTTACAGTGGGAGACTTCAACCTACCTGGGGTTGACTGGCAGACAGTAACTACAGCACACATCAGGAACAGGTGCTGCTAGAAACTATCCAAGACAGCTACCTAGTGCAAGGGGTGATGGATACTGCTAGGAGGGAACATACTGGACTTAGTGCTAACAAATGGAGACCAAGTCCAGGATGTGGCAGCATAGGACCCTATAGCAGGAAGTGACCACTGCTCAGTGAGGTTCCTCCTCAACACAGTGAGGAGTCTGCTAAGACTAGGACAAGAGTGTTGGATTTCAGGAAGGCAGATTTTGCCAGAATGGGCAGAATCCTAGAGGGATATCTAGCTGAAATTAACCCGGGGATGGATGCTGAACAGAAGTGGGCAATTATTAGGAAGGGCTAAATGAGGCCACAAATAAATATGCAAAATTTCAGAGTAAGCAATCCAGGTCAAAAACACCTAGGTGGCTCAGCAAGGAGGTGAAGGGAAGGTGAGGGAAAAAGATTGGCCTTCACTAAGTTCAAAAAATATGGGCGTGAGGAGGATGAGAAGTGTTCTCAAAGGCATCTAGGGAGGTGACAGGTCAGTCAGGGCAGCCAAGGCAGCAAAGGAGATGAAGTTGTCTCAGGGGATCAGAGAGGAGGAAAAGGGTTCTTTAAATACATAAGAGAGAAGAGCAGTTATAGGGATGACATTGTTAGAATCGAGAGAGAGGGAGGATGGGTGGAACAAAGGAAAGATCAGGCAGAGACACTCAATGAGTATTTCTGCTTGATGTTCCTAAAAGAAAGGATGGCCCAAACCGTAGGGGAAAGGCGGCAAGGGTGGAGGGCAGAGATAACAGACAAAGTCACCCAAGAGGATAGAGTTCTGAGGGCCTAAAGGCTTGCGGGTGGACAAGGCACCAGGACCCGGATGGTGTACACCCAAGGGTCTTGAAGAAACTGGCAGAGTTGTTGGCAGGCCCTCTGCGGACCTGTTCAATACCTCCTTGGAGATGGGAAATGTACCCAGGGACTGGAGGATGGGTCACATGATGCTTTTCACAAGAGTGGACCCAAGGACCAACCTGGTAACTACAGACCGGTGAGCCTGACTTCCATAGTGGGAAGTTGATGAAACCATTCTGAAGGAGAGGCTGATAACCTTCTTGATAGCAATGGCCTGCAGGATGAGAGCAGCATGGGTTTGTCACACTAAGATCTTGCCAAACCATCCTGATCGACGCTTCACTGGGTCACTATGGTCAGCTGACGAAGGCCATGCTGTGGATGTCTTGTATCTGGACTTCAGCAAGGCTTTCAACTCAACATGGGAGCAGGGGAGAAACTGGTGGGGTGGATTGAGAGCTGGCTGCAGGGCAGACAACAGAGGGTAGTTGTAAGGGGTAGAGATCTAAGCCACGGCCAGTAATGAGTGGAGTACCGCAGGGTTCGTGCTGGGCCCTGTTTTTGTTCAGTGTCTTCATTGGAGACATTGCAAAGGGGTCAAGAGTAAGATCTGCCTGTTCGTGATGACACTAAGATTTGTGCAAAAGTGGACAATGAGGAAGAGAGGCAGGCACTCAGAGAGGACCTAGCTAAACTTGAACACTGGTCTAGGGAGTGTCAGCTGGGTTTAACATTAAAAGTGCAAGGCCATGCACCTTGGATCCAGAATCCCAAGAACAGCTACTGGCTGGGGAGAGTACAAGTAATGGCTTCAGAGGAGGAAAGTGACCGGGGTAATAGTCACAGGGACATGAAGGTATCTGCACAGTGTAGGAGAGCTGCAGCAAGGGCAGATAGAATGCTGGGGTGCATTGCCAGAGGGATCACCTCTCGAAATGGGAGGTCATCCTGCCATTGTAAAGATCACTGGTGAGGCCACACTTGGAATACTTGTACAGTACTGGTGCCCATACCTCAAAAAGGATGCGAGATTACTGGAGGGGTGCAGACGTAGGGCTACAAAAAATGATCATGGGACTAGGGATTTGCCATATAAGGAAAGATTGAAAGAGCTCAACATGTACTCGCTGGAAGACAGAAGGGTAAGAGGGACATGATGGAGACCTTTAAGTACCTGAAAGGCATAAACAAAGTCAGGGAGGGAGGACTGTTCCACTTAAAGGAGGGAAGGGTCACTGGGGCACAATCTGAAATTGGAAGGGGAAGGTTTAGGAGGGAGATGAGGAGGCACTATTTCACAGAGAAATGGGAGTCAGGTTGGATGCACTGCCAGAGGAGTTAATTGCTCAAAGACAGTGGACAGCTTTAAGTGGAGTTGGATAGAGTCAAGGGCAGGATTAGTACAGACAAAAAACACAAAGTGGGGAAGGACCAGATAAGAGGAAGAAGAGAGTGTTTGGGTGGGGGTGGGCAGCTGTAGTGGTATGAAACTAAGAGCTGCACAATTGGGCAGACTTGATAGACCTGTGGGTCTTTTTTGCGGCAACTTCATATGTTCGTAATATGCATATGTTCCATTTTCTCCGGGCAGTTCAACACAGGAGGCTGACTACAATCGCTTATTTATTTGGTCTTTGGTAACCAGGTAAGTGCACTGAGCCAAGGAACTGTTTTCATGTAGTGACCGGGCCAACACGTGGCACAAACACAATGACATCCCAGGTGGGATTACAATTGCAAAAAGAACTAGTACAAAAACAGTCGATTAGATTTTACAGATAAGCAGTGTACAGACTTGCTTAGGAATACAATACAGAGCATAAACAATTGAATACTGACAAGTGAATAGAGAGGTTCTAGATACTAAAGATTTGCCCTGGGGAGGAAGGCTGAGAAGAGGCAGAGAAGAAGGAAGAGTTTACAGGAGCATGTTAGTTGAAAGAGAATATGTTAGTGGACATTACAGTTACATTTATGTATCTCAAGGAGCCAGGATTTAAGGTTGTGCTTTAAGATGAGACTCAAGAGAAGCGGAGAAGGGAGGGTAGTCCGTTCCACATGGTGGGGGCACAATGAGAGAGATTTCCCACCCAAGTTTGTAGTGGATCTAGGTACTAGAGGGAGGGTACAGCGAAGGAGCAAAGGTTTCTGGTAGGGGTTTTGAAACTGAAGAGGGTGGAGAGAGGAGAGGCATTGCCGCTTCAAAGGGCAGTATCCACGAGGCAACCCAGGGAATAGTCAAAGTGCCTTTGTAAGGAGAGCCAGTCAAGGGACTGGTAAAGGTCGCGAGTAGTGTGCAGAGTAGGGGGCAGACAGACAAAAGTGGCAGGTATTATTGTAGGCTACTTAGAGCCAAGTCAGAAGGGAGGTGGAGGTCCTAGAGTAGATAGGGAGCAATAGTCAAAGATGGGGAGCAGATTACCTCTAACTATAGCAAGGTGAGCTTCCTTGGTGAGGTAGGGTTTAGGTGTTAGCAACACCCAGTTTTTAATTACCTTTATGGACTATGTGGTTTGTGTGGTCACTGAAAGTGGGAGAGGGTCGAACAGAACAGCACACCCAGGTACTTGAAGGAGGAGAAATTTTAGGGCAGGGCCATCTGGTGGGTATGTGAGGAGGGTATCATTGACGGATGGGTCTTGGCTAGATGTGGTTTTGAACCAAACAGCATGGTCTTGGTTTTCTTAGCATTGACCAACAGAAGGCTGGATGAGAACCAGTTTGCTGCTGCACTGTAGTTTTCAGAGAGGATGAAGGATAGATGAGGGAGGGATTTGTCACTGTAGAAGAAGACAAGGTTGTCTGCATAGAGTAATGAGTTACAGGTAAGGCTGTCTGCAGGGAGGGAGTTTACAACTATAGAGAAGAGCAAGGGGCCTGGGATGGAGCCCTAAGGGACACCTGTTGTTACAGGTAAAGGAGGTGAAGTGACGGTACCAATACACACAGATTGGGAGCATCTGGAGAGGCAACTACGAACCAGTTAGTGGACTCAGAGGAGCAGCCCAGCAATGACAGTTTGGAGACAAGGAGAGTGATTGACCACATCGAAAGCTTTCGATAGGTCGATGAAAATGGCCCCTGTGGCACGCCCATGGTCCATGTTAGAAAGGATGTGGTCAGTGAACAGGGCAAGGGCTGTAGATGTGCTATGAGACTTGAAACTGCTGCTGACTGCAAGGAGGTTGTGTTTGCCATTCAAATTATATTGAAGAATACCTTGGAAGAAACTAGATTACTACAGTGAGTAATTTTTCTTTTCTATCAGAATAAAAGTGGGTGAAGCAGTGTGAGCTGGTGGTTAGAGCACAGGCTTGGGAATCCAGAGACAGAGAAGATCTGAGTTCAAATCCCACCTGAGCCACTTACTGTATGACCTGGAGCAAGTCACCCTCTGTACCTCAGTCTGCCCAGCTGTAAAGACATTTAGAGCAAGACTCACTGAAAACAAGCTACATCTTAGCCAGTCTATTCTTTATAAATTATAAAACAAAATTGTAGGGCTAGCCTGTATGCACAGCGTTAGTTACCTCTCAACTCCAGTGACCTGGATTTGAGAATGAACCAGGGTTGCTGAGGGAGGAGGATCTTCTCCTCCATTGTGAAATGAGGATACCATCTCTGATGCAGTGCTGCCACCTGGGTGACCACATGTGGTAGTGTGTTCTGATGGCTAGTGGGTTGGTGTGACAGGAGGCCACTGGTAGTGCAATGGCATGCATTGTGTGAACACCCATGACATCCTCGACTGCAATGTTTGATATGGCTGGATGAAGCACCAGAGCAAAAACACACCAGCTGTAGCAAAAGGATTTCCTGGCCTCCCTGCAGGCTTAACACTATTAACTAGAAACACAGAAACAGAATTTGTCAGCAGAAAAGGACTGCTTGTTCCACCCAGTCTGCCCAGATGGTCTTTGTCTAGTCTGTCTCTGCAGACCCTAAATGGTCCTTTGCAACCCTCCTTCCTCCCTGCCTATTTACTAATATTCTCCTGTGTCTGTCTCGCACATGCTTAAAGCCTCCTACTGTCTTGCCTCCACCACTTCTGCTGGCAGTGTGTTCCAGTTGTCTACAACTTTTTCAGTGAAGTAGTACTTCCTCACTTCCTTCTTCAACTCCCCACCAGCTTATCGGATGCCCTCTGATCCTGGTGAACTTTCTCATTTAAAAGAGACCTCTTCTGCACCCTGTTTACCCCTGTAAGTAGTACAATAGTATAGACATAGTAAAATGGGAGACATATAAAACTAGCCTGAGCTGCTAAATATAAAGCTAACCTTTGAAATCCTATGTCAGGAACAGGCTGCTGCTACATTAGATATATATAATTAGAAACGCCCTCTCCATGAAGAACTCACTGGTAACCTCAGGCGGTGACATCATGAGGGCATGAGCTTTGCTCTTATACCCATGGCGTCACCACCCTCACAAGGTGTGCAGTTACCAGTTTGTTTTTCACATAGGGGATACATTATTTTCTGTATATTTATTATTATTGAGCTTTTGTTTACCAGATAAGCTCACTAGACAAAACAAATGCCTATTTTCAGGTGCGACATGGGAGATTACAAGGAATATACAGGCAAGACAAGGATTTACAGTATTTTAGAGATAAAAATACAGACAGTTGCAGGATATTACAGAGAGGCAGGCAAGAACATCACATAACATAGTCCAGGAGCCAGGTGCATTTATCTCTGTGTCTAGGTCCGAAAGGTTTGATGACTGTTTATTATGTAAAAAGTGTGTAGAATCCAGATTTACAACTCTTATTTGCTTAAAGTTGAACGTTTTCTTGAAAATGCACTTCTTCAATGAAAAAATGAACTGTCATTGAAAACTGTGTATATTTTAATTAATTGGTCCTTCTTTAATTTCAATTCTATAAGCTTTTATTGAAATACTAGACATTGTAGCAAACAACATATATATCAAAGGCTTACTATTAACTTTATTTATTTTATTCTATATTTAACTTGAAACAATCAACTTTTATGATGTTTTATGAACTTAAGTACAACAATCAGTATTCTTGTTCACTGTCTTCTTTATCTGACATACTGTTAAGCAAATCTGTCCCATCAATATTGACATCACAGTCACTGTTGTCATCTTCTTCATTTGGACTGTTGTCGTGTTTGTTCAACTGTTCACTTGAGACTGGTGGTACAACTTCACATGTGAACCATGTTGTCTTGTATTTGCCTTGCTCATAGATCCAGCCATTGTCCTCTGGCTTTGGTAGTGTCATTCTGGTTTGCTTGTGTTTTCCATAACAATGAAATGTAATTTGCACGGCAGATGTGTTGTGTCAGAGTTGATTTGCATGGTGGCAACAAGCTTGTGTCTGCTCCTTTGACCTTTTCTAAGTGTGAGTCTTTGTCACTGGTCAATACTTGACGAGAACATACTATGGCGGGCTGTGTTGACACACTTTACTTTCTGTCCATACAAGGTACACACAAAGCTCTCAATTATATGTTCAGTTTCTTTAGACAAGTGTGGACATCCCAGTTTTCCAAATGCCTCTGTATACTCTATTCTCTATAATTGTTAGAGGATGCACCTTCTCTTGCCTTTCAACACAGGTGAATAGTCGTACCCTGTCAGTGCATGTAGACCTGATAGAGTTGCACACACAGGTCTGCCTAACTCTGCTGACAAGTGGGATACATCTATGAATCTTCTTGTGTTATTTCCTGAATGGCCAACGTCCATGTACAGTTTGAGATTATCGTTTAGACTTGCATGATACAGCAGAATGACCAGAATATCAGTATTATCTGCCTTGACCACTACATGCACATCTTCAACCTCATTTTGACTGCAAATGTAGTGTAAGTGTTGCATGATTCTTGTGTTTGCTTTTAGGGCCTTGCACTCTAGTCTGAGCATATGTCCAGCTTTAAGTTCCACGTCATATGAGTAACAAGTTTCTCCTACTGTACACATGAGCTTTTTACCATCTAGAACTTCACAGTTCACATCAGAATTCCATGCTGTAGCTAGAAAACCTTGGAGTGCGTCTTGAATGAAGATGAAGAAGGGATCCAGCAAAGCCTCTTGCTCGGCTTTGGTCAGGACCAGTTATGAGAAAGGAGAGTGGAGTGATGCTATGCTTTCCTGCTTCTCTTGTTCAAGACCTTTGCTCGATGGTGACTTGTAACAGTCACTGACAAGGTGGACTTCATTTGGAGTACAGCAAACAAGAGACAGGATGGATTTTGCCACAGCATGAAATGTTGGTGTCAGGTTTGTAAGACTTCTGATCAAGAGCATGGCATCAACCACAGTGGCATTTATAGTATTGGAGTTGCTACTTTGGACTCTGGTCTCAAGTTTCTTCAGCAGTGTTGACTTCATTGGTGTGTTCATTGATCCATCAGCATTTCCTAAGGAGAGGGGTGCGGGGTTAGCAGGAGGGCAAACACCACCATTAGTTCAACTGTTGAAGTTGCAGACAGATATAGCAAGCATCCAAAGAGGTCTCAAGTTTCTTTCAACACGATGCATTTTCTCGTCCTTGTTCTTAATCTTCACCTTCATTACATCATGTGCAAAGTTCTTCAACTTGTATCTTTTGATGGTTTGCTTGAACCTACTGCCTTTGGTAATGCATTCATCTCTAAACACATGATACGTCTGAGTACCTATCTCAGTAACCTGTAACACTTCATTTGCTACCTCTTGTGATACTGCTTCAAACAACATGAAGTCTTGCTGTATTCTGACATAATGCAGTTAGCCCCAGCACCTGAACTGCCCGGAGAGGAAAGAGTTAACTCTATGCAGAAGCATAGAACATTGAGCTCGAGCTCGGTTTTCAAACCTCTGTCTGTGGTACTTCCCAGTGTAACCGTCAGATTCTTTACTCTGCCTAACTGAAGACGCTCCGGAGATTTCCTCTGCTCGTTTCGGTAAACAGTAAAGCGTTGGTTTTAAACCATTCTATTTGTTATTTTTTCAGATTTCCAGCCTCTGTCTATGGTACAGGTAGTGTTGTAGATAGGTAATGACTGTGTTTATTTTGAAAAAGTGTGGAAATTGTTTTTCCTTGGTTTCTTATCAGTCGGTCTGGTTAGGAACCAACCTTGTATTTTCTTCTGTTTTCTAAATTGAATTTTTCTGGGATTAGAGTGGTGTTCCAGTACTGATTGGTTTCAAAAGAACCAGGCCTTTTCTGGTTCTTTTTCAAAACCTGTGACACGGTTTGTAACAGATCGGTTATTTATTACCTGGCTTGAAAGCTGCTATAGGGTAATTTAGTAGGGTGGCCATGTCTGAGAAACCCAAGAAGAAAACCGGTCCACCTGGTTTCCACACTGTATTAAGTGTGGGGAGGCCTTTGCCAAGGCCGACCCCACCTCATCTGTGTTTATTGTCTGGGGTTTGACCACCTCAAGTCAGACTGCCAAATTTGCAAAGCTTTCCCAAAACCACTCTAGAAAAAGACTGAGTAGGCTGAAGGAACGGGAGGCTGACAAGTCCGTAATCTGGATGGCCAACCTGGTTCGGTTGCAGCTGAACCTGAGGAGGTGCCTACTGACCTAGGCGATACCTCCTCGGCAAAAAGGAGAGCAGACTCTGAGGGTCCGATTCGTCAAAAGAAACGAAGTCTCGCCGGTTCGGATCCAGTATCGCATACTCCAACCGCGCCAAGATAGCCAAAGTGATTAGCATTGTTCAATCAGCCGCCTGGTTCCCCAAACCGGCACCGACAGGGCAGTCAGTTCGCTTGGATCTGTCTCCTTCGGATTATGATCCAGATGCTTTTGGAGGAGTGGAGGAGACTAAGACTATCCTGATGATAAAGATGAAGATGACGACCTGGGGAGTCTGGATGTGCCCATTGAACCAGACATCTCCTCAGACAGGCCCTCTAATGTCTTCCTCCCAGGTTTTCTGAGTCCCTTTCACACTTCTTGTTCTACAAAGAAGGTGGCTGAAACCCTCCAGCTCCCTATGGTTGAAGCTGCTGAGGAAGAAGAAGACTCTGATTTTGGAAATGATGGACATCCCAGAGTCCAAAAGATTGTCTATCCTCTTCATAAGTCCTTGGGAAACAGACACAAAAGATTTTACAAACTCCTAATTCATTACCTCCTGTGGATTAAAGATTGGATAGGAGGTATATGTTGTCAGGCTCAGGAACGGAGTTCCTTTATAGCAGCTATGTTGGGTAGGCAGGTTGCAGCCTGTGACAGGGATAACATTCCTTTGGCTTCACAACCCCCTGGACAAGGACTCCAGGAAAGTTGATGCCATGGCCAAAAACAATATTTGGCATCCTCTTTGGGACTCAGGCAGGCAAACTATATGGCCTACACAGCCAGGTACCAGAGGTACAGGTGGGATACTGTTCTGGAACTGGCTAATAGACCTCCCCCAGCTAGCCAAGGAGCTAGAGGAGGTGGCTGTGGATGGAACTGAGGCATCTAAAGTACAATTCATACTGCTATGGACTCCAATGATGTGGCATCAAGAGTCATGGCTACATCTGTGTCTCTTAGAAGACATGCTTGGCTCAGATGTACTAGCCTATCACAGGATATCTAGACTAAGGCTATGGATTTTCCTGTAGTTGGTAACTCTGTTTGGGGAGCAGACAGAGGCTTACATGAAGAAAATGCATGAATACAGGACCACTTACAGGAGTGCACAGGTCAAGGAAAGGCAGGCCATTCCACAAAGCAGCAGTCCAGGGGCAGGGGCAGGCCCTTTCACAGGCATTTTATCAAGCCCAGGCCTCTTCTCCTTTCCCACAGAGGTTTTCTGAAGGAGGGCAGGAGGGGGATGAGCAGGGCTGCTTCCTCCTCTCCCCAGTCTAAGGCTCCTGCCAAGCAGACACCCCTGAAGTGTCAGCCTGGGTCCGACTTCCCAATCCCAGTAGGAGGCAGGCTGGCTTACTACTTTCAGGCCTGGAAGTCTGTGACCTCAGACAAGTGGGTCCTGGAAGTAGTAGTTTACAAGCATGTTTATTGTTCTAGGAATTAATACCTTTGAGCCAAGGCTCTTTTACAAAGGTTCCATGTCATTAAGTACAAAACATAGTAGACAGTGTTACAAACAATCAGTAAGCCGTTTAACAAGGCCACAACTTAAACAGTAACATTTATGTACAGAAAGAAAAAGGGAACTCAGAGGCAGTGTCAAGGGCAAGGAATAAGGATTGGAGAGCTTGAGAGGGAAGAGAGGGAGAAATAAAGTATAGGAGCAGACAGAACCAGGTCAGTGGTACTCAGGTTGTCTTTGTCAAAGAGGAGACCATGGTGGTTGAGTGAAACAAATGTAAGTGCACTCAGTGGGATGAGACTTTAGTCAAAGCAGTCACAGGAGCTGGAGGCTGTGAGGTGAGTGTAAAGTATGGTTGAAAGCTCCCAATGTCGTGGAGGATAGGGAGGGCAGGTTAAGGGCATTGTACCAGGTAGGCACGGTATGTAAAGATCTTTGTCCCTGAGCAGTCCGGCATCTAGGGACAAGGAAAGGTTGGTGGTCAGATTTTCTGGTGGTATGGGTGCCATTGTTCAGGCAGAGCAGGTCCCGGATACATGGAGGAGTGAGTCCCAAGATTGATTTTTTGCCATCACGCAGGTGAGATACATGAGGCGATTAGAAAGATGCAACCAACCAGTTTCCATGTAGAGGTCACAAGTGTGGGTCCATCTCTGTGCTCAGTGAGGAGTCTACAGGTTTGTTTAGTGCTGTTGAGATGCTTTAGTGCAGTGGTAGTAGCTGAGCCATAGACAATTAGACCATAGTCTATGATTGAGATGACGGAACTTTGAGCAGCAATCCTCAAGGCAGCTTGTTTGAAAATTGCGGTTCCAGTACAAAATTCCAATGCATTGGTGCACTGTTTTTGCAATGTTATCGATATGGGCGGAAAAGTAAGACATTTGGTCAAATGTGATACCAAGGTATTTGAAGGTGTTCACTTGTTCTAGTGTATTTCAAGAGAAGTTTTATGATGAGTGGAGTATGCCTATTTCTGTTTTGATGACTGGTGAAAGCATGACTTTGCTTTTTGATTTAGGACCAGTTTGTGCTCAAAGAACCACTTTTCAACACATGAGAAAGCAAGCTGCAAGCTCTGTCGTAGTGGATTTGGATCCTTATGGGAGGAGAGAATTACAGTGTCATCAGCATAGAGTATATTAATTTTTCAGGACAGGATTTGGGAAGCAAGTTTAGAAACAGGTTGAAGAGGAGAGGACATAAAATTGAGCCCTGGGGGACACCAGAGGACTGATTTGGAGTCAGAGAGAACCTCAGAGATTTTTACTGTTTGAGAACGTTGTGCCAGGTAACTTTTACCCAGGTTGAAGGAGGGATGGATATCGCGACATCAGGTGTTGAGTTTTTCAGCCAGGTCTCGGTTGGGACCAGGATATCAGGGTCAGTGGGTGATCCATGTTTGGATGAGACCACGTTTTCACTCAGGCTGCACATTAATGTGTAAGTGCTTAAGCCCTTTTAAGGATGCGAAGTCAGCTGGTGCAGTTATGAACTTCTGCTTGAGGCCTGGCTTTAGTTCTACATTTCCTGCGCAGATTAGTGACAGGAAGATTAACTTCATGAACCATCTGCATGCAGTTTAATTCTGAATAGGGTTGTGCACCTGCATGGGGGTAGATAAGAGGTGATTGTGCACTGAGTAGCGCTGGTAGGATGGAAATAAGGTGTAGAAAATCATAGTTGCCCAAAAAGGATCTGGGGTAGAAGGTTGTGAGTATTATTGCAGTCAGGCATGTGTTATAGTCCCATGATGAAATAAGGATGAGAGGAGATTTGGAGGGTGCTAAAGGCAAAAGTTGGGGCAACAAAGTAGCTGATGGAAAGGGCTCTGAGGATCTGGTGTGAGGAAGGCTGTGATTGGGGGCAAGTCATGGTGGGAGGTTGTAGATAAACTGAAAGCAACAAGAGATGAGCAGGCCAGATGTTAAGGCAATAGAGCGTGAGGGGAGTGAAGCAGCATGGTGACAGGTTATTATCTCAAGGGGAGGAAATGGACAAGAAAATGATAGAGGACATTCTCAAAATGGCTGAAAAAGGAGATACTGTTAATAGGGAACCTGAATATGCCAGATGTTAACTGGATGACATGTACTGCAGCCACATCCAAGAGCAGGGTCATATTCTCGATGCCCTGCAGGGCAGGCCTTAGACAGCTAGTGTTGGAACCCACTCAGGAGGAAGCAATACTAGACCTGGTACTCTCAAATGGAGAGAGGATCACAAATTTAGAAGTCAGTAGACATCTGGGAACAAGCGACCACTGCACAGTGTGCTTCACAATAAGCACAACAATGGAGACAAGCCATACAAAAACAAGCATACTGGACTTAGAAGGGCTGCCTTTGGCAAAATGGGTGAATACCTGAGGAATACACTGGCAAATGGGCAAAAGGAGGGTGGAAAACAATGGAGAAAATCAAAACTGCCATCATAGAGGCAACAAGCCTTTGTATGAAACAGATAAAGAAAACAAAGAGGAGTAAAAAACACTATGGTTCTCAAAAGAGGTGGCAGGGAAAGTTAAGGAGAAAAGGCTGCATTCAAAAAGTATAAGGCATCACAGAAAGAGCATGACAAGGAACTGTATCAATTAAAGCAGAAAGAAGTGGGAAGGCAGTCAGAATAGCAAAACCAAACTGAGGAAAAAAATAGCCAAGTCAGTTAAGAAGGGGATAAAACCTTTTATAGGTACATTAGGAGCAGAGAAAGGTTAAGGGAGGAATAGTGAAGATTAATAAGGGAGAGGGGAGGTGGGCAGAGGGAGACAATGAAAAGGCAGAGATACTGAATGAATACTTTTTGCTCAGCATTCACAAAAAGATGAGGAGGAGTTACCTAAACCAGACAATAGAAGCACTCTGGGTAGGGAGTTGACACCAGTCCATTTACAGAAGAAAGAGTCCTGAAAGAACTCCTAAAACTCAAGGTGGACAAAGCAATGGGGCCTGATGGTTCACCCAGAATCCTAAAAGAACTAAAGGAGGACCTAGTGACACCACTGACCAGACTTTTTAACAAATCATGGGAGGATGGGGTGGTACCTGAGGACTGGAGGAGGGCAGATGTGATTCCCTTCACAAAAGTGGGAGCAAGGCAGAAGCAGGAAACTACAGACCTGTAAGTTTGACCTCAGTGGTAGGAAACTGATGGAATCACTTCTGAAAGAAAGAATTGTTGAGTACCTAGAGGCCAGTGGGGCACAGGACCCAAAGCAGCATGGATTTACAGCAGGAAGGTCTGTCAGTCAAATCTAATAGATTTCTTTGACTGGGTGACCAAAGTAATAGACCAGGGAGGGCTGTGGATATGGCCTACCTAGACTTTAGCAAGGCATTTGACACAGTTCCACACAAAGATTAATAATCAAGTTAGTCAGCTTGGGGTGGGTCCGGGGTGGTAGCCTGGGTTGCAAACTGGCTGCACAACAGGACACAGAAAGGTAATATGGTGGCACACATTCCGAAGAAAGGGGTCACTAGTGGAGTACCTCAGGGCTCAGTACTGGGTCCATTCCTCTTTAACATCTTTATAGGTGACATTGCAGAGGTCTGGAGGGAAAGGTATGCCTCTTTGCAGATGATACAAAGATCTGTAACAGAATTGATACACAAGGGGGTAGAAAGGATGAGAAGGACTTGGCAAGGTTGGAGGAATGGTCAGACATATGGCAACTTAGATTCAATGCAAAGAAGTGCAAGTAATGCACCTGGGAAACAAAACCCAGGAGAAGAGTACACAATAGCAGGGGCAGTGCTAACAATAAAAATGGAACGGAACTTGGGGTTAGTCATATCGGATGATCTAAAGGTGGGTAAGCAATGTGAGAAGTCAGTGAGGAGAGCCAGGGGATACTGGGATGTATAGGAAGGGCATCACAAGTAGAAAAAGGAAGTGGTTATCCCTCTGTACAGACAGTTGGTGAGACCCCATCTGGAGTACTGTGAGCAGTTTTGGAGGCCCCATCTATGCAAGGACATAGACAGTATGGAAGCAGTCCAGAGGAGGGCAACTAAAATGGCGAGGGTCTGCATCAGAAATCATATGAAGAGAGACTGAGAGAGCAATTGTATACCCTTGATGAAAGGAGGGACGGGGGGGACATGATAGAAACATTCAAGTACCTCAAGGGATTCAACAAGTCCAGGAGGGTAGCATCATTCAGAAAAATAGATGTGTAAGAACAAGGGGACACAATTTAAAGATAGAGGGGGACGGCTCAGGGGTAATGTGAGAAATCTTTTTCACAGAGAGAGGTGGTGGATGCGTGGAACTGCCTTCCTGGGAGGTTGTTGGGTCTAAAACAGTGGAGGAATTCAAACATGCATGGGACAGACACAAGGCAATTGTTGTGGGGGTGGCAGGAAGTAGGCTGTTGGTTAACTAGAATCTGCAGCTTATCCAGTAGGTAGGAAATGGGCAGACTGGGTGGGCCAAGTGGTCCTTATCTGCCGCCAAAGTCCATGTTTCTATGTTAATCAGCCTATGCAAAAAGACGTGGCACCTGGAGTTGAGCACAAGGATCAGCTCAAGTATAAAGTAACAATGCTGAGATAATGCACTAGTTAGTCTGCCTATGCAGGAGAGACACAGTGCCTGGAGTTGAGTGCACAAAATCAGCTTGAGTGTAAACTAACAAGGCTAAGATAATGCACATAGGGGGTCTCCAATTGATAAGTACATGGCCGCACACAGAGAGGGGAAGAAGGGGCTGCCAGCTTGATATGGTGTGGAGGGGAGTAGGCAGAAGAGGCTGCAGCCAATAGAAATGGTTGTGAGGGGAGGGAGGAGGGCTTGAGGTATTTAAAGGAGGCCTCAGCGGGTGGAGTGGTGGACAAATTTTCAGTTATAATCTAAAAGTTTTAAAAGCAGCTTTTGCCACCAATCAGCTCGAGCTAGGGCACTGTGAATAAAGTAGCGACCTGCCCCAGAGCTGAAAACAGCAGCCAAAGCTAATGGCCAATAAGAGGAAGGCCAGGAGACAAGCAGCCAATGGTGGGTAGGGTCGCTGTAAAAGCCACCAATCAGATTTCTGGCATCCAATCCTGGAGTTCATACCTGAGCACCTACAGTTTTCTGCAGGCGGAGGGTGGCGCAGCCGGCTGGACAGGATGGCCAGGCGCTGCTGGAGGTGGCTTTGCCCTGCTCTTGGGCTAGATCTGAAAGGAGATAGAAGGTGTTAGAAGGCCTGAAATAGTGAGGGATAGCAGGGCATGGGAGTCTAAATTGTGGGCGGGCATTAGACAAAGGGTAGAGAGAGAGAGAGAGAGAGAGAGAGAAAGAGAGAGAGAGACAAAGAAAGGCTATCAGTGGGAGAGTACGAGAGAGAGAGAGAGGCTTTGCATTTGCATTTCCCATGATCCATATGGGGCTCAGGTCACTGCTGTGCTGCATCTGCCACTGTGTGTCAGCGCATCTTGAGGATATTCAGCCCGGACATGCGTGAGTGCATGTCATGGCGCATCTTCTGAATACCCATTATTTGGGGCGGGCGATCCAGATGCGTGACAGGCACTATGTGAGTTTGCAAGTGACTTTGAATATGGGGGCCTGTATTTTTTACTTGTATTTATCCTTGTGCCACCTTCATGGCCGGGTTGTGCCTGAAAATGGTCCACTAGATCAGTGCGCCTACCCAGTTAATAAATAAACAGTCTACCACATAGAGAAAGAGAAAAAATCTACAAAAAATTCAGAAAATGTGCTTTTAATTAAAACTTGCTGCTAGAAAAAATGCTGCATTTAGCAAGGAGGATTGAGGGAGACCATACAGTTGTGTGTTGGCCTACTGGGGGCTGAAAAGAATGTAAATTAACCTGTAGCTTGCTAATTTCGTTGATTTGTTTTGTGCAGTGGCACTGTGGCAGCAGAACAGAGAACCAGTAGTCAGAAGGCTTGCCACTAAACATAGAAACATAGTGATGGCAGAAAAGACAGGACGGTCCATCAAGTCTTCCCATTGGGCCCTATATTACCCCACAAAGCACATGAGAAAGAAGGCAGCACCTGTCCTGCAGTTTTGTTTACCTCTGGTGCTGCTATCTACTAACTGCTGCCATACCACCATCCTCTGTGAGTGACCTCAACAAATGTTAATTTAGCATAAGTACAACCACAGCCTCAACTGACTGGGCATCACGTAGTCAAATGAAGTTCAAACAATTGTTCTTTTCTCTCTGTGGCAGGCTAATCTGTATTATAAAAAGGGTATTTGAAAGGAGAAATTTGATTGGCTGATGTTATTCCATTAGCCTATGTTAATCCTTTAATTAATATCCTTTTAGAGCCTGATTACAGGTGTAATAATTTAGCAGGTCCTACATTTTGAATCATTCTATTAACAGAACTTGGAGCCACCATTATACAATAGGAGTGAGCAGATAACTCATTAGATAAATATGTATTCTCACTGCAGTGTGATAACTCCAAATATCACACTGTGGTGACATCACCACAGTGTGATGACTCCAGATATCACACTGTAGTGACAGCAACAAACAAACAAAAAAATCAGCACAAACACAGTCCTATTGTATAAGGCAGACTGTGATAGCTAGGTGGTGATACAGAATATATCTGAACTTGTGGCAAGTGAGCTTTAGGGACCCATCATTCATGGCTCCACTACTTGTGATATTCCTCGAAAGCCTACTTGCCACTCATTCATATATATCCTGTATCACACACACCTAGCCATCACATATTCCCTTGTTAAAAAAGAGGTGTGGAGGATTCATGTAACCAGTTGTTTGGTGTTTATAACAAAAAGAACAAAATTGGTATATAGCTACTTGCACATGTAAGTTTCCAAGGAAAACCGACTTTGGCTTCTATCCAGTCCTTCCTGGCTGAGTTCCAGGCAGAAGTTTGTCAATCGACTGCTAGGATTGAGACTTCACTCGCTGAAATTTCCTCCCCGTTGTTATTGAGATGAGGGTGGAGAACACAGAGCAGTCAATTAAGAATAATGAGAACAAACTCAAGGCTATCAGGCAGAACTCTTTCCTTGGAGGGAGCGTTAATGCCGCACTTCATGAACAGCTGGCTCAGACATCAAGACTGGAGCATTTGAGAATATCGCTCTGAGAAGAAATCTCAGACTTATCGGTTTCCCTGGAACTACTCCTGTATCAGAGTTGAAAGTGACTATGGAAAATGCACTTACCATGGTGTTCTCTTTGAAGCCCTCTTACACTGGAGAATGTATGCAGACCTCCTAATTGGGCAATGGACTCTCAGAAGGCAAGATTTATTATTCTAACCTTTTATAATTTGACAGAGCACAATAAACTTCTCCAGTTAGCTCAACAACAAAACAATGCTTTTATGAATGGCACCGCTTTCACTTATATCCCGATTTTGCTTGCAAATTCAGTGCAGACATAAGTGCTTTCTGTCAGTTATGTCAGAGATTAAGAAGCTGGGCTAGCAGTTAGCCTGCTAGCACCAACACGTCTGAGGATACAGTTCTAGGGTAAAATGTTCTTCTTTGAGGACATTGATTCTGCAAGAGCGTTTTTTGAAACTAATGTCAAACTTCCAGAAGATATAGGCTCTGATCTTAAAGACGTATGAGGCTGAACTCATAGAATATTACCCAGTAAACATTTAAAGTGCTCTCGTTTTGGCTGCTCATGATTCACTAAACCCTCTAAAGAATGTATGAATGGAATTTATTTTTCTTTCCATTGAGGGCTTTGTGCTGGACTCAGTAGGGAGGGAGGGAGGAAGATTTGGATTAAAGCAGAGTACGTTTACTACACACCTCAGCAACCCCTAGCTTTCCATTTCTGGGTGCCATGTCACAGTACAGACTGTTTCTATGGCAATGAGGATGTGACTGCAGTGACCTCACAAACAGCTGCATAGGGACTTTTTACTATAACAAAGTAAAACTGCACAGAAACTCTTATAAATATACAGATGTTTTTACTAGCCTCTATTTCAATAATAGCAAAAGGTACTCCCAGGGGTTATGATTATGTTCTTGTTAATCACCCCTAGAAGTCTAAGTAACACCAGCTGCACACTTGTGCCCTTTGCCCCAGGGGTGATTAACTAGAAAATTACATAATCCCTGGTCGTACCTTTTATTGCTTAAATACTGCTGGATGTCTGAGTGCTACCTGAGCAGCCTGACTCTCACCTATTAAGTCTCCTGAATTCAACTAAAATAAAAAAAAAAATACAATATTTTCTTCTCTCTTTGTTTTGTATCCTGCAGTAGTACTGCACAAGTGCTGCAAGTGCAGTAATGCAAGACAATTAATTAAGAGCAGTGTGAGTGTGATTCCATTTCACTTCTCTCTAGTTCTTCCCTTGTTAGCAATATATAGCAGCAGCTGCAGCAGAAACTGCTTATGCTTGCCTTCAGACAAGTAAAAACTCAATATCTGCAGAACTTAGTCACTCACTATTGTCTTCCACTCAGAGCAGTGAGCACAATCATTTTGTGCATCTCTGTGGCCTTTACCTCTGTGAGCATACTGAACAAACTGGTGTGTGTGTGTGTGTGTGTGTGTGTGTGTGTGTGTGTGTGTAGAATTTATAGCATTGGTGATTGGTCTTCTAGGTTGGTCATCTGGGCTGGAACCCAGTCTAAAAATGCACAACTCACAGAGATAAAAATATAATCTTACTTACATAGATAGGATATTGCACATTAAGTTGGAAAGAGACAGAGACAGACATCAATATGCAGAAGAAAGAGGCTACTCTTTTCTTCCCTGTGGTCGTGTGCACAGGTTGCACCATCCACTTCTGGAAAAAACAAAGTACGACTACTTTGCTAACTGAGGACAGCAACCAAAAATAATACCTATAATAACACCTACCTAAGCTGTTTAATGCTGTTGTACCCTGTAACTTACCTGTACCATATGTAACCCTGTCATCTGTATTGTGTTGTTTATGTAACTGACGTGGAACCTATAAATGAGCTTCTGCTCACTGGTGTAATCCAAAACCTCAATAAATAAATCAGTATTCTGATTCGGATCACTGAGTAGAAGAGATGATATTATACAAGTTGAAGAGATTTACCAAGGAGCAGGAGCTCAGAACCTAATTTGACCCCAGCACCATCACTGCAGTTGCTTCACCCTCATTTTTGAATCCACAGTTACTTCCTTTGTTTCAGTCATGTACTTTAAATGTACATTAGAGAGTGACAGAAAAACAAAGGCAAGAAATATAGCTAAGAAAAAAGGGCCAGAATGCTTCAGTCCCATTGGTTAACCAATTACAGAAGATTATGATATGATGAAAAAACTGTCTAATGTATTGCACAATGTGCAAAAATATCCTACTCTTGCAATACCAGCCTTCAATAAAAAAAAAAAAAATATATTTTGCCATGGGGTTGATCAATTTCTTTTATTTATTTTTTTTATATAGATTTTTTTGTAGGGAGGGGATTGCTAGTGTTCAGGCCATACTGGATAGAAGTAAGGGAACCTCTCCCACCCATGGAGCACTAGGGCTACCACCACTGCCTCAGAGAATGCCAAGAAAGCGCAGCAGTTGGACCACAGGGCTCAGGGAGGTGAGGGTGGTGTAACAGAGGCACACCCAGTCAGTTGTACCACTCCACAATCCATGCACCATTCTGGGGAGCATAGTTCCCCATGGATGCACCCGCAGAGGAGACTAAGGAGGTTGCAGACAACTGTCACAAGGGAGCCCTACAGGAAGGAGGCAGAGAACACCACAGGGAAAGGAAGCAGCTCTGGTGGGGGTATCAATTATTAGGGGCTAGAACTGGGGAGCAGGGAAAACTGAAGTAAGGTGCCTGCCTGGCGCCATGGCTTGAGGGACAGGAAGCGCATGTTCAGGATCATGAAAACAGCTGCATGGAAGACTGAGCTGGACATCACTGTCCACCTAGGGATCAATGGCTTGGCTCAACATGAGATTAGAGCAGTGCAGGAGGACTTTGTGGAGTTGGGGAGGGCCTAAGACAAGTAGCACACAGTATCCTTCTCAAAGTGCTGCCTGTCTGTGGCATGCGGTGAGCCAAAGGTACTTTGCACCATGAAATTCAATGAATGGTTGAAAAATGGTGTGGAGCACAGGGGTTTGGCTTCACTGGGGACTGGGGTTCCGCCTGGAGGGATACCAGCCTATACTGGCAGGATGGTCTACATCTGTCCAGGAAGGGAGCAAGCCTTCTGGGCAATCGGTTTATATGCTTCATTGGCAAGCTTTTAAACTAGTCAAGGGTAGGCACTGATAAGCAGCAGGGAATTTCCAGCTCCCCCTACAAAAACAAGGTACTAAATGAGGAAAGACCAAGTTAGAAAGGCTAGTGGGGATGTTGCTACAAGAGGTAAAGCCATCAAAAATGGAGAGCAGTGAGTACCAATGCCCATAGTCTGGGTAACAAGCTTCCTGAATTAGTGGCCTTGATGGAGGAGGAACATCTGATATCATGGCAGTCACAGAAACATGGTACACACAGAACCATGACTGGGACTAAAACATACCAGGATACACTATCTACAGGAAGGACAGGGAGGGTAAAAGAGGAGGAGGAGGCTCTCTACATAAGGGAAGAAATCAAAGCAACAGAACAAAAGGGTAAACAGGGAGGAGAGGAAGCACTGTGGGTCAATTTGGAGACAGGCAATGGCACCACAATCTGAATAGGGGTTGTATACAGACCCCCATCTCAGGAGGAAATGGACAAGGAAACGATAGAAAGTATCCTTAGAATGGCAGAAAAAGGAAATATTGCTGATGGGGGATCTGAATATGCCAGATGTTAACTGGACTGCAGTTGCAGCAGCCAATTCTAAGAGTGGGGTTATTCTAGATGCCCTACAGGGGCATGCCTTAGACAACTAGTATTGGAACCCACTCGAGATGGAGCGATCTTAGACCTGGTACTCTCAAATGGAGATGGAGAGAGGATAACAGATGTAGAAGTGGTTAGCCATCTGGGAACTAGTGACCATCGAACAGTATAGTTCACGATAAACACAGCAGTAGAGCACGCCACAGGCAAAAGTACTGGACTTTAGGAGGGCTGACTTTGCTAAAATGGGTAAGTCCCTAAGGAATGCACTAGCAAATGGGCAGGAAGGAGGGTGGAAGAACAATGGGGAATAATCAAAACTGCCATCACAGAGGCAACAAGCCTTTTGTGAAGCAAATAAACAAAACAAAATGATGTAAGAAACCACTATGGTTCTCAAAGGAGGTGGAGGAAGGTTGAGAGAAAAGAAAGCTTTCAGGAAGTACAAGGAATCTCAGAAGGAGCAGGACAGAGAATTGTAACAGTTAAAGCAAAGGAAGCTGGAAGGCAGTCAGAACAGCAAAGGCTCAAACCGAGGAAAAGATAGCCAACTCAGTTAAGAAGGTGGATAAAACCTTTTATAGGTACATCAGGGAGCCAAGGAAGACCAAGGAGGGATAGTGAGGCTCAATAAAGGGAGGAAGGTGAGCAGAGGGTGACTGTGAAAAGGCAGAGATACTAAACAAATATTTTTGCTCAGTATTCACAAATGAAGAGAGTGAGGTACCTAAACCAAACAATAGAAACACTCTGGATACAGGAGTTGATACCAGCCCATTCACAAAAGAAAGGGTTCTGAAAGAACTCTTGAAACTGAAGGTGGACAAAGCAATGGGGACTGATGGGATTCATCCCAGAATTCTAAAAGAACTAAGGGTAAAACTAGTGACACCACTGACTAACCTCTTTAACAAATCATGGGAGGATGGGGTGGTACCTGAGGACTGGAGGAGGGCAGATGTGATTCCGCTTCACAGAAGTGGAGCAGGGCAGAAGCAGGAAACCACAGGTAACTAACCTCAGTGATAGGGAAAATGATGGAATCACTTCTGAAGGAAAGAATTGTCAAGTACCTAGGCCAGAGGGACACAGGACCCAAGGCTGCATGGATTCACAACAGAAAGGTCATGGCAGATGAATCTAATAGATTTCTTTGACTGGTGACCAAAGTAGTAGATCAGGAAGGGGCTGAGACAGGCCTAACTAGACTTTAGCAAGGCATTTGACAGTCCCACACAAAAGATTAATATACAAGTTAGCCAGCCTGGGAGTGGGTACCAAGATGGTAGCCTGGGTAAAGAATTGGCTGGAGAACAGGACACAGAGGGTAATAGTAAATGGAGTCAGCTCTGAAGAAAGGGGGTTACTAGTGGGTTCAGTACTAAGACCAGTCCTCTTCAATGTCGCTGCACTGGACTTTGCTTCCAGAACCCTTCCCTGTACCTGTCCCACCCCTCTTGAACCCCTCCGCCATTTCTGCCTCCACCAGCCCCTGGGCAGTGCATTCCATGGCTCCACCACCCTCTCAGTGAAGTAGCACCTCCTCCTTTCCCCTGAATCTCCCCCAGCTCCACCCATGCCTCTAGTTGCCTCCCTCCTTCCTTCAGAGCACCCTGACTGCTCCTCCCTATTTACCCCCTTCTTGTTCCTGAAGACCTCTATCATGCCCTCCCAGTCCCTTCTCTCTTCCAATGTGTACATATTTAGCTCTTGATCCGCTCCCATAGTACTGTATCTGATCTAGCAAAAGTTACAGATGACTGGTTGACCTCCCTTGATGCTAAACACCATGTTTGCGCCTTTATTTAGATTTAAGCAAGGAGTTCGACACCGTTGACCACCAATTGCTATTGTATACATTAAATAATTTTGGTCTAGATGACACCTCGCTAAGTTGGTTCTCCCGTTATCTTACTGACAGGCGGCAACAGGTTAAAGCCAATGGTGCCCTCTCCCTTAAAATCTATCCCGAAAGGAGTTCTGCAGGGCTCCAACTTAGGTCTGTTACTATTTACCATTTACATTAATAATATTAACAACATCAGCACAGCAAAGGTACACCAATTTGCAGATGATACTGTGTTATATGTTGCCAGGCCTAGTCTCCATGTCGCCTGCCTCAAGTTACAATGTGACTTTGACCTACTTCAACACAACCTAATAAATCTCAAACTACTCTTCAAAGCTTAAAAGACAAAAATTATGCATCCATCCCTAATACCAAAGATGTTCCCACTGACTCCTTGAATGCAAATTTTCAGATTAAGACCATCCTGGGAGAAGTACTGGAACCAGTTGAGAAATTTAAATATCTCAGCTTCTGGCTGGATTGAAAACTATCCTTGTAACGCATATAGAGGAAACAGCCAAAAACTTCACCAAAGGCTTGGTCTCTATCGTGATAAAGCACTTGCTACCCAGGACACCAAACTAATATTGGTTCAAACAACCTTTCTCATTAATTGACTATGAGGGCTTCTCTACAATCATAGTCCAAGTCATCCCTAATTACCCTTGACATACTCTATCACAGGGCCTTATGATTCATTACAAATGCTCCTTTCAACACTCACCATTGCTCCAATTATCTGTCACATTCAAGAGATGCTGTAATGAAATGGCTATGTTGAAAATTTGGGGTAAAATATTGAAAATCACCAAAGTTACGAGCCTGTGTTTGCAAAATTCAGTGTAGGCTCATAACTTTTTTTGTTTGTTTTTGTTTATATTTTACCTCACATTTTCAACCTAGCCTTCTTATGACATCCACCTCATAAACAAGGCCAGAGAAAATGTTCAGCTCCTGCCCAAAGGTGAATTTTCGCAGGGACTGCAAAATCACCTTTCAGCACACAAAATACATTTTGGCCACGATTTGAAAAATGACAGCTGTCACATCTATGAGGCACTGTAATGAAATTGCTATGTTGAAAATTTGGGGTAAAAATATTGAAGATTACCAAAGTTATGAGCCTGCTTTTGCAAAATTCAACATAGGCTCATAACTTTACTGTTCATTATATTTATACAAAATTTTCAACATAGTCTTCTTATGACCCCGCCTCATGAACAAGGGTAGAAAAATGTTCAACTCCTGCTAAAGGTGATTTTGCACAGGGACCACAAATCACCTTTCAGGACAGGTTTGCCTAATTTCACTGCCATTGTTCATGAGGTGGGGTCTCAAAAAGGCATGTTGAAAATTTGGTGCAGAAATATGCAAAATGGCCAAGTTATGCTACTAAGTTCACAACCCTATCAAACCGCATATCTGATTTCTCCAGAAGACTGAAGACGTGTCTAAGGTCCACAGAAGATTATGGCATTGGACCCCGTCGGTATGTAAGGGCTTCAGAAGGGTGGGGTGGGGTGGTGGGTGCTGAGGGGAGGGTCAGGTGGGGGGACAGTAACGGCCGCAACAGACATCAGTGGATGTTTACTTTTACAGGGTTTATTTAAAAAAAAAACATGAGGAAGGTTTTCTTTATTTCAGGTCGACACTGGGAATTGGGCACCCCAGTGTCAGTGTTATGTTGGGGGTACTAAGAGGGAAGGTTGGGTGGTCACGACAGTTACACGGACAGCACCAACAGCGAGTGACAGTAACACTGGGATTGGGCACCCCAGTGTCAGTGTTATGTTTGGGGGGGTGCTGAGAGGAGTGTCAGGTGGGTGGACAGTTAAAGGGCAGCAGCAACAAAGATAGATGGACAGCTAATGAAATGAGGGATAGAAATCAGGGTATTTTAACTCAAGCTGCGATAACGGGCATGCACAAATGCATCTGCAGATTCTCACAATATGCATATGCATTCGCACATGCCCTATATCTCAGCTTGAGTTTAATACCCCAATTTCTATAACTTTAAGCCTCGTTTCATGTTGGCTTGCACTTTCCCAAGTTCAGCTTTCTTAATACTTTTATAAAACCACATGAACGAGCCTTCTGGCACTTCAGCACCATCTAGAGATATGACCGCGCATTGGGAGCAGTGGGATAGCAGACTGTGGGGGTTGTTTAGGAGGTGATGACACTGGGGATTGGGCACCCCAGTGTCAGTTTTGTGTTTGTAGGGGTGGGGTGGGTAGTTGCTGACACTGAGGGTCATGTGGGGGCAGTTACAGGGCACCAGCAACAGACATCGATGGATGGCTTTCCTTGGTTCAGCTGACTTCTGCAACAGCGGGCTAGTTCCTGGATGTTTCAAACTCTGCAGCTGGCTGTCATGACAGATCATCTTGCTGGGTGGTGTAGATCAAAGGAAGAGTAGACCCATGATTGGGTCAGCTTTTCTTTTCAAGTACAGGACATCTCCACCTAGCAAGCCAAAACTCTGTCATGATCAGCCTGGCTGATGATTAGTGTAGTACTGACTCACCATTTAAACAGTGCTCTGCATTGAACAGACAGTGTTAAACCCCTCAAAATACACTATCATAACAAGATGTTCGCTGGATGCACATGTGTATGGAAAACATAACAAGCATTTGTCAATGCCGAATGTTGTCTCGCTGGCATTGGCATTGGTAGAAGCAGGAGTTAGAGATACATAATAGGAATGGCAGTGAAGTATTGAACTGATTCCAACCCCACCCACCCTGCAGAGACTGGCAGGCATTGGGGTGTGCCTTTGGGTGTCAGCTATAATGCTCATGCCATTTTATCTCACCCTACCCTGTAGACACTGACAAGTGTCGTAGTGTGCTTTGGGTTCATTGAGCCTTATACTTACCCCATTCCATAAGGAAATATGCTGAGGTGGGTGCAGTCTAGGAGAATGGGGTGAACTTTGGGCTGAACACTCCAAAGCACACCTCGATGCCTGTCACTGGCTGCAGGGTGGGGGTGGGGTGGAATGGCGTGAGCATTACAGCTGATAATCCCAAGTCACACCCCTGACACCTGTCAGTCTCTACAGGGTGGGGTGTTACAGGTGGGAACCCTAACTCCGTGAGGCGTGTATTGGTATTTTCACTCCAAATTATCAACACAAGCTGTTTGTGACCCCACCTCATGAAGAGCGGCACTATCAGTTTGTTAGCTGAAAAGTGATTTTGCACAGTGACTGCACCATTTGGTGCCACAGGTACAAAACACATTTTTGGGCAGGATGTGAAAATGACAACTGTATTGTTCATGAGGAGGTGTAAAAAATGGCACGCTTGAAAATCTGGAATGAAAATATGAAAATTGGTGAAGTCATGAGCATGCATAGAAACTGCGTAACGTACGTCTGTAACCCAATTACATTTTGGATTTTTTAACCACATTTTAACATAGGCATTTGGGAACCTCCTCTCATGAACAGTGGCACTGTTATTTTGTTTATCTGTCCCAAAGTTGATTTCCCACAGCCACCACACCATTGTACACCACAGATGCAAAAACACAATTCCGTTGAAAATCTGGCATGAAAATATTGCAAATTTGGCGAGTTACAAGGTGCGTGGAAACTGCTAATGCATGCTTGTAACACAGTCATTTTACGACTTTCGTCACCAAATTTTCAACATAGGCATTTTGAGATTCTCTGCTCATGAACAGTGTTGATATCATTTTCTTAATCTGTTCCTAAAACTGATTTCACACAGCGACGTGCTATTCTGCGCAGGAAGTGCAAAAACACATTTTGGCTAGGATATGTAAAATGACAGCTGTACTGTTCATAAGGAGGTGTGGAAAATGGCAATGTTGAAAATCTGGAGTGAAAATATTACAAATTCACGAAATTACGTAGCGATATGGGAACTGTGAAATGCACGCTCGTGAAAACAGTCATTTTTGATTTTTTCATCAAATTTGCAACATAGGCTTTTTGAGAGCCCAACTCACGAACAGTGGCACTGTCATTTCGATTAATCAGTCCCAAAGGTGATTCCGTGCAGTGACCAGAAATCACCTTTCGGGGCCAATAATGCCATGGACAGTGATTGAATTCATGAGGAATGGTCCAATAACTCCATGTTGAAAATTTGTGCCAAAATTCTCAAAATGTCCCGAGATATGCACCAAAGTTGAAAACCCTGTTTATGCCATTATACAGCTTACCGGCATTTCTTCAGTTCGTGGTCAGCTTTGAAGAGTGCAGACGTGTTCCCGGACAACCAAGATCATCTCGCTGGGCTCTGGAGATAAGTATGGGGTGAGGGGTGTGGGGAGGCAGGGTGGGCGGATTGGGGAGAGGGCAGGAGAGACCACGAGGGACTGTTTTCTGGTTTACAGGTTTACAAAAAAGAAGAACATCATGGGACATTGTTTTTTCAGGGACATTTGGCACGCTGGGGTGGGCTATCAGTGTGCCACCAGTGTGTTGGGGAGGCTGTAGCTGATGGGAGATTGGGTCCTGTCGGCAAACACCAAGCAGCGGGAAGAGCCAAGGGGATTGGCACCCCCTCGCACACAACAAATGGGGGCATTATGCTGATGGGGAGTGGGCTCCCCATCTGCAAATTGATCTGGGATGGGGAGACTAAAGCTGACTGTGCCCCGCATTGGCAAAGAAAGACTGTTGGAGGGACATGATGCCAAGGGGATTGGTCACCCCTGGCACACTTGAAAATGGGAGGGGGCTTATGCCGACGGGCAGTGGGCTCCCTTTAGCAAATGAAGTGGGTCAGGGCATGCTGACAGGGGATTGGGCACCCCTGAAGTTGGTGGCAGCAGTCAGTGCTGCCATGTTTAATAGAACTTCACCAGTAAAGGCACGTCGGGAGTGTTATTGTGCCACTGCATGACGAGTTTGCCTCTCATTGCAGCTGCACTTGTTAGATGTGGTGGCCACTTTGTATTACTGGTATCAGCGCCTGCATGCTGGCTTATTGGGTAATGAGGGGCGCACCTACTGATGCATGCCCTACATTAGCCCACAGTGACCGCACCTCCAAATCTGCTACTACCGCAGAGGTTGGCTGGCGCAGATGCATGAGCCAACATAAAAAATGGAATACACTGTATTTAAAGCACTACTAAAATCAGCAGCTGATAAGCCATATCTGCAAGTCTGTTCAAGACTACTAAAAGAAGCACCAGCCTAGACTGTTCACATTCTTGATTTAGCAGAAATACTGATAGCCATGAGTGTATCTACTGCAAAATGTAAAAATGTTTTTCATTCAGAATCTCATTAAAACAAAAATAAGGACATGGATGACTGATGATACACTCCAGTCTTTCCTACAAATAGCGGTAGAGGGCCGGCCTGGTGGTGCTGGGGGTTGAGGTGCTGGATACCTTACCTTGGCTGCGCTGGCAACCCGGGTTTGGAAATGACCATGGGTTGTTGGGTGCAGGCATGGAGGGTGGGAGGAGCAGGATTGAGTGAGCTGTCAGGCTCTCTTCTCTCCGGTGGGTGGTCACTCCTCCCATAGTTCTGTCACCACCGGGTGGAGGTCCAGTGGGGTAATGTGGGTGGGTGGGGTTGGCAGTACGGGTGGGCAGAAGGGCTGAGCTGGCTTCCAGTGTGAGTGCACACCTCCTCGCACAAGTGTGGCTGTGTGCGGTGCCCGAGGGGAATATGGAGAAAACCAGAAGCCTATAAAAATCTATATGAAAAAAAAATAGCGTGTAGAGGGCTCTAAACCAAATAATTTGATCATTTTACTTATCTTTTGTTAGCTTATATGGCATACTATCTATTGTTCATACTCTGCTTGGTTATACTGTATTATGTGTTATAATCAATAAAGTATGTTAAATTGAAAAATAAATAAATAATTTGATCATTATCCAGCTAGCAACCACTGGCGGCTTTCTGGTCCTGGCACTTGCCATGTACAGTACATCGCCATGCTACTGCTACTGCTGCTGTTTCTGAATCTGCTCCTACTCTTCCTACTTTCGATAGTTCTGTTTCTTCTATCTCAGAGTCATAAATTCTCCAAGCCATGTTCTGTTCTGGCCATTAACAGACTGGCTCACTCCTACAGTAACACAAATGTTAAAAAAATATATATTTTTTCCAGTTTTCCATAAGTACGATTGCTGTATTTAGTTGTTTTAACTTGTCTCAAAATATGGTCACTGTTGACCACAGACTACCATCACAAACACTGGGGCTACCATTTTATAACAGCCAGCTGTCCTAGGACAAGTACTTTATTTTGAAATTTGTTGACCCTTCCCCAAAGTGAACAGACCTTCTAGGATCTGTACTAGCCACTAGAGCTACTGTTAAAGTAAAATGAATCTGCCTGATGGGAAATCAGGACTGTGCACTTTATATTATTTGTGTGTTCACACTTTGTGCTATAAATGAAGTCCCTCACCCTCCCTTTGCCTTGACTGGACAATAGATGGGTGGCCAGCAGGGACATAAAAGTAACAGTGGTATATACAAACAAATGCAAAGGAACTAGAAATAAAACAGAGCTATGTAGTTCTGAAGGTGTGTTTACCTTCTGCAGCTGTCCTTTTCAGGCCAGCAGCAGGCTGGGTCCTGAAATGCTGCAAAGGCTTTCAGACAGGGTGAGGCAAATATTCTCAGCCCAGGACAAATGAGTGCTGCTGTCAAGAGACTGGGAGTGAGGGTGGCTCTGTCTGCCCTGAGGGTCTTTTAAAAGGTAAAGCCAGCCTGAAGGATGATTCATAACAATTGAGAAGCTTTCCAAATGCACACAAGTTTTATCCCATGGAGCTTAAACTTTTGGGATGCTTTAAAGATTAGCAGCCATTTAGAAATAAAAGGGGGGGTAATGAGCCAGACAGCGTGATGTAGCTTTCTCCTCGCTCTGTCTATCACTGCAAAATAAAAAATAACAGTTGCTTGAATTGAGAGAAAGTCAGCAAACTTATCTTAGAGCCTTCATAAAGGACGATGGATGAATATATCATGTCTTCAGCGACTAAAACCTCGCGATCAACCACTAAAATCAAAAGAAGCAGCGCCGGTCTCACAGATGGACAGTATGGGCCTATCTCATTGTTGGTGGCTGAAGTCAGCGCCTTGGGCCGAAGTCATGCAGCAAGTATTGGCCGGATTAGAACCACGACTCACCAGCTTGGCCACTAACTTTGACTGAAAGCTACAGGAATTAGTGGACCTTCATGCCACAGCAACCCTGACTTAATGAAATGGAGCAGAGGGTCTCAGATATAGAGGACTCCACCCTTCAATGCCGGAACAGATTATTGCCCTGCAAAAGAGCTTAAGGACTTCAAAGAGCTCTTCGATTATCAAGAGAATTATCAACGCCGCTGAACCTGAGACTCTGGGGCTACTGGAAGGGTTAGAAGGGCCCAGTGCATTGGAATTTTGCACTGAAAAGTTGCCTTATCTGCTTGGTATGTCTCTGAAAATGACTTTCTCAAGTTAGAGAGGGCCCATTGAGCCGTAATGCCAAAACCAGCCCCGGCCAGCCGCCGAGACAGATTATTATGCGATTCCATAACTTTCAAGATCGTGAGGCAATCCTTAAGGCATATCGAGGTCAGTCATCTCTCAGTATGAGGGGCATAAAGTTTTCTTATCACAAGATTATTTGCCGGCTTTTGAAAAGGTGCGCGCTTTTAATCCGCTGATGGCGAAGCTATGGGAGATGGGAATGCTTTATGCTATACCCATCTACACTCAAGATTAAACACGAGGGAGCAACATACTCATTTTGGGAGCTTCAGAAGGCAGAAGTCTTGTTAGGGGCTTAAAGAAGAGAGTGGATAATTCTCACTGAAACGATATCTACACACATGAGAGGCAGAAGGGTCTAATTGCCTAACGTTTGGATATACTACATTTTTGTGAGGAGAGGGGGGAAGAGGAAAAAGAACTAAGGTACTGTAAGAGGGCAATGGCTTACCACAAATAGGCTGGGATGGAGGAAGGCCCAAGTTAATTTTACTTCTAAGAAGTTAGCAGATCGTGAGGACTGCCTGAGTCCTACTCTTTTTTTCCCTATTGGATCATTTGGAAGCCTAAATAAGAGTGGGGGCTGAATTGGTAACTCCTTTAGAAATAACTGCAGCCCTCTTATGTTTTTCCTTTCAGACTGGTTACTTTACATGGACTGAGAGCAATGAAGGGAATTGTTCATCTTTTCGAATATTGACTGAGGGGCTACTACTTTTGGATTTTGTGGATGGGGCTTTTTTCTTTTCGTTTTTTTCTTTTCTCCGTTACTTCAACTTAAGATGGTTCCAGTTTTGAAGCTGTCAGAAGCATAAAATGAATGGAGGGAGATACACTGGAGTGGAGGAATCTGAGGGGTGGCTGGGGGAGGGGGATGCAGTGCTTGAATGCTAAACTGCAGCTGCACGCCTTCCTCCTGAGCAGGCTCTGCTTGAAGGTGTGAGAGTATTGTGCAGTTAAGGGTTCCTAATGCTCTCATAGTGATCTATAGAAGACAGGCAATTTGTTGTGTGAGGAATGCTGATTTGTCTTTCTTTTTTTTTCTTCATATGCTTAAAACATTGTACCAGCTTTTAAAAAGTGTTTTTGAGAACAGCAGTGGAATGACAGGTGGGAGACATACCCACTACAATAGGGTGGGATGTGTAAAATTCTTGCATTGTGCAATTATTGTTACAAAGGAGGCTACTTGATATTGCTTTTGGTTAATAACTGTGCAAATGGGATGGGGAAGGGGGATGGAGCAGTTCATTTGTTGTAATAAAAGTTCACAGAGATTGGAAAGGGGAGATGGGGTGTTCTTATTGTATATAGTTTATATGTGTTACGTGTTATGTAATATTAGGTTAGTCTTGAGATCCATGTTTAAAGGCAAAATACTGAATGCACATGTTGATATGTTGAAGGGGATGGACGACTGCTGGAAGGAAGAAGGTACAGGCACCATGGCTAATCACAGAGGGTTGACTATAGCGCCTTGGAATGTTAGAGGAATCTCTACCCCAGTTAAACACACCATGCTTTTAACTGCTTTAAACACCAGAATGTGAGTGTTAGCTGTTACAGGAGACCCACCTTACTTAAAAGGAGCATGTTAAACTCAAAAGAAGTTGGATGGGGAATGCTGGGCGGCATCTTTCTCCTCTCATAATGCGCGGTGTGGCAGTGCTCCTTCATAAGATTTACCATTCCAGGTCCGCAGGTGGTAGCTGACCCGAAAATGGCCACGATATTTGTAGAGGGGAATTGCTGGGAGAAAAGCTAACATTCGAGCATATACGCACTCTGCAGTGCATGACCCTATGTTTTATCAGTCTCTTAATGCATTGTTAATGGTGGAACAATTCCCAGGCCAGATTTGTTGGGGGACCTAAATTGTCTGATGAACCCTGCGCTAGACCACTGAAGGAAGGGACCTGTGGGGAGCCATACGAACATGGATGGTGGGATGGCTGACTTGGACCTTGTGGATATCTGGAGAACGGCCAACCCTAATGCACAAGAGTACACGTTTTCCACCCCATAAGATGTGGATCGAGGCTTGATTATATTTATATTCTGAGTGCATGGTATGTAGACTTGTCCAGATAAAGCATGGTTCCATACATATATCTGATCATGCCATGGTGCTTGTATCTATGACATTACGAGGGTGGGGTGGGGTGACTCTCCAGTGTGGAGATTCCCAACTATTTACTGGCTAATAAGGGATTCAAGGATTATTTACAAGACCACTGGAAACAATATACTCAAAACAACCTTGAAACGGCCCAATCAAAAGCTGTGTTTTGGGATGCTGGGAAGGCATACATGAGAGGTGCTGTATGGTTATGTGGCACACCACAAACGAAGATAAAGGAAAAAGGGCGAACCTCGAACAGTGTGTGGGGATGCTGGAAAGACAGGTGGCAAGGGGAGGGAGGAGAGGCTGCGCCCAGACTCTTAACGGTGATGAGGGAAGCCTTAAACAATTTATTACTAGGGAAGCACAGAAAACATGTCTGTTTGTGCGTAAACATTTTTCTGAGTGGGGAAATAAACCAGCACTATGCTAGCAAACCTCATTAGAGAGAAAAAGAGCACACATTTGGTTGCAGCAATAAAGGGCCCTGATGGTAAGCTTGGGATGGATAAGAAGTTTATACGGGATAGATTTAAAGTTTTTATGAGGAACTCTACCAAACACAGATAGAGGGTGAGCGGACTAACATGCATTCATGTTTGGATGGAGTAGAGGCTTCCCAAGTTTTCCACTACACAGCAGAAGCGGCTATGTGCTAAAATCACGGAGGAGGAAATAGCTAAGGCCATTATAGGATTAAAGAGGGGCAAAGCCAGTGGTCCGGATGGCTTCTCAGCAGAATATTTTAAATTCATGAAGCCCCATCTGGTCAAGTACCTGGGCTGCTACTTAATGAAGCTAGAGAGGGGGAGGGTTCACTGTCCCAAATCTGGCAGGAGGCAGTTATCTGTTTAATCCCAAAGGAGGGTAAAGACCCACTTGACTGTGCATCCTTTAGACCGGTATCCTTACTAAACTGTGACTCTATGATCTTTGCTAAGGTATTGGCCAACTGCTTAGATGAGTTATTACCTGAGCTAGTTCACCCAGACCAGACCAGGTTTATATGGGACAGTATTCCTATCATAATATGAGAACCCTAATGAATGTCATTTGGGGAGCCAAGAATGGATACGAGCCAGTCCATATACTATCCATGGATGCTGAAAAGCATTTGATAGGGTAGAGTGGCCATACTTAATGGAAGTCCTGACCCGGTTTGGTCTGGGTGAAGTGTTTGTGGGGATGGTCCATTTAATTTACAGTGCGCCCACAGCTAGGGTGCTGGTTAATGGCACTCTCACAGATGGTTTTAAGTTACACAGGGGGACTAGACAGGGTGCCTGCTATCTTCCCTCTTATTTGCCCTTACCCTGGAACCTCTGGCAATTGCAATAAGAGAACACCCTGAGATCTTTGGAGTAGTGGGACAGTCGGGAAGAGCATGTAAAATCTTGCTGTATGCGGATGATATGCTCTTATATCATCAGTTCCAAATCAATCAATGCCACTGCTTCTCCATTTAATTGAACAGTTCTCTCAATTGTGGATACAAATTAAACCTGAGTGAATCAGAGGAACTTAGAATTGGAGAAGAAAGGAATGAGGAGGAAGGGGAGCCCAGGGAGTGGGGGTTCCAAAAGTTGACAGATCATTTATCCATTTGGGTATTAAGGTTGGAAACGCATAAATACACTTCATGAGTTGAACTATGTACCTTTGTTGCATACAATTATAGCAGACCCAGAGATGGGATAAACTGCCTATAACGTGGCTAGGCAGGATAAATCTAGTCAAAATGAATGCCCTGCCACAATTACTATATTGCATGCAGATGATTCATGGGGCTCACCCAGGCAGATCGAAATGTCTGGAGAAAGCATTTTCAAACTTCCTATGGCAGGGCAAATGGCCACGACATGTCTTGCACGCTTGAAGTCACCACTTAAGAAGGGAGGTCTTCAGTTCCCGGATCTGGGAAATTATCACCTTGCCATACAGTGCCAGTATCTTCAGGACTGGGTGGGGAGACCACGGGAGGCAGGTTGGTTGGACTTGGAAGAGAGAGGCTGTCCTGGCCGAGTGACTGCTTACCTGGTGGGGAAAGGCCATAAGGCATATATGAATCTACCCAGGCCAAACCCCTGGTTCGGGCAACACTAGAAGGATGGGGAAAATTGCTTAGGCATGGAAGGGTAGATCAGGAAAGACTCTCCTTTACCAATTGCAGGAACCCTTTCTTCATCCCAGGGCTGGGGATGCGGATTTAAGGAGGAAAAGTTAGGATAATGTGTAAGGGATTTGTATACTAGAGAGGATTAGATACATTTGATCATATACAGGAGAAAACAGGGCTGGGACATAGACACTTTTACAGATATCTCCAACTCCGAAGCATATTGTAACTCCCTGGGGAGGAGGCAGGGTGTGATACGGCTTGGGAACAGATAGAGCAGTTGATACAGGAGGGAGATGCAACCCCAAGGGTACCATTCGTAGAGTGGCCAGAACGGGTAGACAGCTACATCCAGATGTGATGCAGAACACCAAGCAGCTCTGGGAGCGGGATATGGAGGTCCATATTACAGAGGACACATGGAGAATGATAACCCAGCTACATTACGGTATACTGATCTTTAATAAGTATAAAGAGTCTTTTTATAAGTTTTGTCATAGGTTATATCATCTGCCACTGAGTGTTAGTAAGTATAACTCCTGGTCTCACCAATCTGCCCTCAGTGTAAGGTAGAATTAGCCTCTTATTACCATTATGTTTGGTCCTGCCCCATTTGCAAGAATTTTGGAAGGAAGTGGTGAGGAGATACGAGTAATAGCAGGTAAGCAACTTCCCATGCTTGCCTCACGGTGCTATTTGGGATAGAGAAAGTGGATAAGGATGACTGGGTCCCCTACCTCGGTGGATCAGGGTCTCCAGGTGATGGCCAGACACTGTATTTTGAATACCTGGTGACGGCTGTCAAACCTAATATACAACAATGGAAAACTTTGATATTGCAGGCCCTACCCTGGAAAGACTTACCTATGTGCTGCAGGATAGGAGAGCAATTTTATAACACCTGGCAAATGTATTCAAGTGCTCTAACACCGGCAGAGAGCTCGGATTCTAGGAGAGGATTGGATGTAGATGAGTAGGAGGAGGGTGGAAAGAAATAAATGATGTTCATAATTAATGGAAGGATGGGGATTTATGCTGCACAGATCCCTATCAAATATGTTAATGAAGTTTAGCTTTTTTTTGTTTTCTTTCTTCCTCTTTCAAAGTGCATTGTGATGTATTAGTAAGAGAATTTTATTATCGTGAATTTGGATCTCTATGTATATAAGTTTGATACTGGAGGTACTTATCTGTATGTATTGTTATTGTCCTGACTGGCCTGTTTGTCCATGTATTGGGAAATTTGAATAAACATATGATGCAAAAAAAAAAAAAATAAAAAAGGGAACTTTCTTGCTGTCTTCTGCCTGTACTGCAACCAGCCAGAAAGATTGTAAACACAGAGCATTGTGCTCTGAGGTTCTGCCTTTAGACACTGCTTTGTGGTTGTTGGTAGCTTCAAAGTTACTTTATGTAATTAATCTTTTATTGTAGTTATTGTGATTATACATACAATACACTACATTCTCCAATATACACTTACATAAATTCTTCATGGAGAAGGAAAAACATGTTGTTTGAAGTATTATACAATGATATTAAAGGGAAAACAAATGCTGAGAAAACAATATGTAGCAGTACAATCTGTATGATAGAGAAAATATGACAGTTTATGCTTCAAGGGTTAAAAGGAGTAGATACAAACAAGAAATATGAGCAGTTGTGATTGTACTTCTATTATGCTGTAATTTAATACAAGTATGTGTAAGACTGTATAAAGGAAGAACATAAAAAGAGAAAATATCTAAGAAAGTGAACAAGAATGAAGAAGAAAAGAAGATAGAAAGATAGAAAGAGAGGAGATGAAGAAGGAATGAAAGAGCTAGAAGTGAGATTCCAATGTGAGCATATAACAACCCACTGGATTAAGTGACGCTATGTGTAGACATGTTTAAATATTTAAAATAGTCCTGCCAGCATTTATTATAGAAATTAAGTCAGTCAGAGGCTGTGTGTGACATACGATCAAGTATGGCTATTGAGATAGTTGTTTGAGAATATCCAGGAGGGTGGGAATGCTGTTGGATCTCCAATGCATTAGCATAAGGCGTTAACTTGAAGGAATAGTAGGGATAACCACCTATTCTGAGAATGGATATTTTGTATGAATGAGCATTGAAAACACCAAGTATGCAATGTTTTGGATCTAATGCAAAGGATACACCAATCACTTTCATTGCAAAGAAAGGAATATGATGCCAAAGATTGTGTATGGAGGACAATGCCATAAAATATGTAGCAATTGCCATTGGGGGAGTTACGGCGCTAACATTTATTGCTGTTCATTAATGCCCATTCTTTGCAAAATCTCAGGAGTTCTGTACCATAGATGTAGAATTTTGGTTTGTATGTGAACTGGGATTATTCAGAAAGATTTATGGCAGGATAGCCAGCAGTTATGCCATTGTGAATTGGTTATGTTATAATTTAAAAGGGTATTCCATTTATTTTTGCAATGATACATTGATCAGAATTGTATTTCTGATATGATTATAAATTATACTATTTAATTTAGAGTTTGTTTTGATCCATTTAGAAATAAAAGTATCATATAGATTGATGAGGAATAGTAGGAAGATAAAGGTTCCATGCCATGCGTAACTGTAAATATTTCCAGAAATTGCGCTGGGAAGATTCCATTGTTTGCATGAGGTTAAAAAGGATTTTTAATTTGCAAGTCTGAGGTATAAGTATATCCTTCAAGAAAAAATGCCCCAGTTTTTCCAATTACAACAAAAATTGGGTGATTATCAAGAGTGATGTTGGTTCCCCAAATGAGGGCATATATGAGAGGGGTTGGTTGAATTTAAGTCATTTATGAATTATTTTCCAGTAGTATATGGATGATGCTATAGTAGGGTGAGATTTTAAATTGGGGGAGAGGGTTATAAATGAAGGAAGTGGTGACATTGCCCGACATAGAGATGTTTTCCATATTGACCCACAACGATGATTTATTGCTGGGTTTATTAAACCATTTGACAGTTTGGGCAGTATGGAAGGCCCAAAATATGTTTGGAACCAGGGAGCCAGAAGCCCTTTGGACCAGTGGGAACACAGTTTGTTATAACTAAATCTGGGAATTTTGCCTTCCCATAAAAATTGCCAATTATATCATCAATTCTGGCAAAAGAAATTAGGGAGAGTTAGAGAGATATTAGAAAATAGATACAGTATTTTGGGAGCTATTGACATCTTGATAGCAGAGACTTTCCCATTAAAAGATAGGTTAATCAGTTTCCATCTGTTGAGAGTGTTTTAATATTTGCTAATAATGGGAAAGATTGTGTCCCATAGCTTGTCAAATTTAGAGGTGAACTGTATTCCAAGGTAAGAGATACCTTGAGGGACCCAATGAAAACCTAATATTGTATTCATAGAAGGGTTACAAAAATTGTTCAATGGCATTGTTTCTGATTTGTTTAGATTCAGAGCCAGCCCAGAAAGTGAAGTAAAGTTGCTAAGTAACTTAATTAAGGGTGGTGCTGAAATGTCAAGATTTTCAAGTAGAATGAGGCGTCGTCAGCGTAGGATAGTGAAGTATAGCGGAATTACCGATATGGATACCTTGGATCATGGAGGACTGATGAAGAGCAGCTGATAGGGTTCCATAGCTAGAATACAAAGCTACTTTATGTATGTTAATGTGCCTACAGGAGTAGTAATATAAAGAGAATAACATTAACCAAGCATAGATGCTGTTTTATAAGTGTGTGTAACTGTGAGACCTGACAGAGAGGTGAAAGACAAACACAAAAGGGTTCTTACTTGTTAGGCAAATGTAACCCTCTACAAATGGGGGTTCCAAAAATCTTCCTTGAGCTTGTCTAAATGCTCACTGCCAGGCCAGTGTCCCGCGTTTTAACAGTTTAAATGTGATTGCCAGACAGTGCCTATATACAAATAGTGTGTGTTGTGCATGTTGCTTTTCCATCACAGGGCACCAACCAGCTGCAATGTTCCTGGCTAGCCTACCATTTCCCTACATTGGTACCCAAACTGTGTGACTATGTAGGGACTCTGAACTGCATGCATAACTGTCTGATTAATATAGCTTTTAAGCAAATCAACCTGATTACGCCCTCCCTCGCTCAAGTCCCCTGAATAAATCAGATTTAACTTAGTTTGCATTTAACCTGACTGTGGTTCCAGTTTGTGCCAGGAGTATTGCACTGTTGTTATTTGCTGAGCTTAACCTTGTTTTACAGGGGTCCCCAGGGTCAAGCTAGAGGAACCAGCCCTGGTGGTAAGTGCAAACAGTGTGGGTAATTGCCTGGTGAATAAAGGTCATCGTGAAAGTAATTATTGTATATTGTTCAGGTCACTAGAAGGGAAAGAGGGGTTACAGTGTCCTGGAGGGCTGTGTCCAGGTTAGATTGACCACTAATGACCCTGACCTCCAGGTAGAGGTACCTGTTTCATTACCCAGGCCCTTAACCTGCTACTAGCCAAGCAGGTAGGGGTAGTAGTTCTTGGGGTAGCGCCACCTGGGGTTACATCTTGAGGCTCACCACTGGGATTTTCTGCCTCTAGTGGCCAAAATTACAAATTATTTTTAAAGATTAATGGCTACCCCTAGAAATGGCTGTACACCAGTTAGTGGGGTGGTGTACTGGGCAGGAGATCGACCCCAAAATGCTCTGCTTATACTGGATATTCCCTGGGTACCAGTAAGGACACTGTAGAGGGAGTACTCTCAAAAGCTGAATGTTCAAAAACCCTGTGGTGGTGGGTTGACAGGCTGATTTGATCACCCAAACTTTCATAGCCTTGGTACAGGTAGTGACCTCGTGGACAGCTCTAAAGTGCCAAAGACTATTGCCTCAGAAGGGGTCCTAGCCGCCTGAGAGTGATAACAAAAGACAGTAAAGACCCTGGGAGGATGAGCTCCCATCATTATCTGAGACTTTTGAGAAGAAATTTGCCAAGTTGTTGCTGGAGGAAGGGAAACCAGAGGACTTTAAGAAACTATTCCTGGGGGTTCCTTCCCAACACCCTCCCACTCCAGCACCTGTTACTGCCCCGCTTCTGTACCCATGCCAGTGCTGGCCCCTATATCTGTACCAGCCATTAGTCACAACTCCTACTGAAGGCTGAGAATCTTCTGGCACCTCCACCGGGGAGGATGACTGGGAGACCTGGATTGACTGTGTTGCTCCCTTGGTGTCTAAGTGGCAGTGTGTGAGGCTGAGACACAAAAAGAATCATAGAAGTTTGAGGGCCCTGCCCTTGAAGCCATTAAATTTTTGAGGTCCACAACCCTGCTGCATATGCTCAGAAGTACCTATCTGTACTTGAAGGCAATTTTGGGAGCATTGAGTTGGGGAGACTTTGACATGGAAATTCCAAGGCATCAAACAATGGAAGGGGAAAGTTTGTCTGTGTATTACTCACCTAGAAAGAGCTCTGCAGAAAGCTTACCGGAAAGGTGGGGTAGCCACCAATGATTTGAACCATGTGAGATTGGGGCACATACTGCAACATGCCAAGCATTCTTTAAACTGCAGATCATCCAGTTAAGGCTTCAGGATAGGAGCAGTAACCTACCTGACTACTGTGACTTGATAAAAGAACTCCGGGAGGTAGAAGGTGAAGAGGGAGATTGTAATTATGGGGTGAGTGAAGCCCAAGTGATCAGGGCACCGGAAGGCCCTTCTGAAATGGAGACCACTACGAGTGTCCCGCTGTGGGCTAAACGGTGGGGAGGAGTTGCTGAAGGAAGTCTCAAAAGTACAACTGGGTGCATTTGCTGAGGTATCCTCTGCTGACAGAGACCTTGGCCCCTGTGTGTGAGGACGTGACTGTTATGGGGGTGGGGTGCACCTCAGGCATCCTCTACTAAGGGTGGCTCTCAGCTGAGTTCAAGGAATTGACTGCCACCCTAAAGGAACTTTTGAGACATGGTACACTACCAGCAGAAGTCAGATCACAATCTCCTGTTGATGCTCCAGCATCCCCTGCTATGTTCTCCCCAAGAATGCCCTGGGAGCCTGGCATTGTCACAACTGTGGCAAGGATGGCCATATGAAGAGGAAATACCAGTCTCAGAAGGACTTGAGAAAGTGGTGAACTGGCTTCAAGGAGAGCTTTGGAAAATGAGTCAGTGGTCAAGGGTGCACAAAATGACTGCAGTGAAGGCTTCGCCATCCTAACTCAAACCCCTTTGTGGCTAAATCGTCTGCCCAGGCCCCTGCTGTCATCCTCCAGACTGGTCCAAAATAGTGGGTCCTTCAATGAAGACTACTGTGGCTGTGAATGGTATTCCTACTTGGCTGTGTTGACAGTGGGTCACAAGTGACCTTTGTATTTCAGACTGGTATGACAAACTCTTATCTGATGTGCCATTACAATCCCTGGAAGGCCTACCTGTGTGGGGGCTGAGCAACAAGTCTATCCCTAACTAGGATATGTCTGCCTCTGGTTGTCTTTTCCTGCAACTGTAACTGGTGTAGAGGAGCAAGAAGAGACACTGGCCCTAGTGTGTCCCCCCACTGGACTGTATGATGGGGTTCCCTGTTAATTGGAACAAGCGCCCACATGTTTGGGAGACTAGCACAACTCTGCAATGAGAAACAAGGGCAACTGACTGGATGTGCCCTAAGAATTCCAGCCTTAGTAAAAAGGGCATATGACTTACAACAGAAACCCAGTGAAGAGGACCCAGATGAGCCAGTGGGGATAGTGTGGAAAGGAACCTGACTCCTTGGTATTGGCCCCCAACGCCCAGTGCACAATCCATGGAGAAGTCTGCCTAAAGAGAAATGTAAAGAACAAAATATTAATGTTGGATGTACCAGGTGATGGAAAGTTGCCAGAGGGATTATTGGTTAAACCCAGCATCTTGCCTGCCCATGCCCATGCCTATGCACGACGAGTGATGGTCTAGATTCAAATGTGTCAGATCGGGAGGTCCGAGTGAACAGAGGATGCACTCTAGCTACAGTACACTGTGCAGACACTGCAGTATTACCCAATAACAAGTACTCTGGCCAAAGGAGAGAGTGACCTAGACTTATTTGACTTTGGTGATTCCTTGCTGCCAGCTGAATGGAAGACTAGGTTTAGCAAGAAACTCATCCAGAGAGACCAAGTGTTTTTGTTAAAAGAATGGGATGTGGTGTGTCCAGGGTGCAGAGCATCATATATGCCTGCATAATGACCGCCATTTCAAGAGAGATCCCGACACCTCGCCCCAGCGGACACAGATGATGTGAGGAGACACCTGCAGGAAATGCTCGCTGCTGGCATGATACAGGAATCAAGGAGCCCATATGCCTCCCATTGTGGTTGTGTGTAAGAAGAATGGGTAGGTGAGGATGTGTGTTGATTATCGAACCCTGAACTGGCGGACCATCCCAGATCAATACACCATGCCCTGTATACAAGATGCCCTGGATTGCTTGAATGGGAGCAAATGGTTCTCAGTATTGGATCGTCAAGAGTGGATATTACCAGATTCCGATGGCCATGGAGGACCATGAGAAAACCTCCTTCATCTGTCCTTTGGGTTCTATGAATTCCTGAGAATGCCACAGGGGATTTCGGTGCCCCAGCCACCTTTCAGCGACAGATGGAACGTGCTGTAGGAGATATGAACTTGCTGGAATGCCTAGTTTACCAAGATGATGTCATTGTGTTCGGACGCACATTAGAGGAGCATGAAACCTGACTGTTTAAAGTCCTAGACCAATTGGAAGACTTGCCTCAAGCTGTCCATTGACAAGTGCCAGTTTTTCAAACCTCTGTGAAGTATGTGGGGCACATAGTATCTGCAGAAGGGATAGAGACCAATCCCAGTAAGGTTGAGTCACTGACTACTTGGCCCCAGCCCCATAACTTGAAAGAACTACAACGTTTCCTGGGGTTCTGTGGCTACTACCACAGGTTCACAAAAGACTATTCCAAGGTGATTCGCCCGCTCCTGAATCTCACCCAGGGTTACCCCCACCAACCGTAAATATAAGATAGGGTCTGTCAAAGAACCAGAGAAAGTGTACTTCAGCACAGGTGAACCTTATGGGCCCCACTGGACACCTGAATGTGAAGCAGCCTTCCACGAAGTCATATACCAGCTCACCCACACCCCATCCTTGCCTATGCTGACCCTATCAAGCCCTATGTGCTGCATATGGATGCTAGTCTGCAGGGCCTAGGAGCGGTGCTGTATCAAGACCATGAAGATGGCTTGAGACCAGTGGCTTTGGCCAGGAGGAGCTTGACCCCGTCAGAACGAAACTATCCTGTGCACAAGCTGGAGTTCCTTGCCCTAAAATGGGCCATTGTTGATCAGTTTCATGAGTACTCCTATAGGGCAAAGATATTGGTGAAACTGACAATAATCTTTTAACCTATGTACAGACTTCAACTAAGTTGGATGCCTCTGGGCACCGGTGGCTCTCTGCTTTATCAACATATGATTATGCTGTCAAACACAGGCCAGGACTAAACCATATTGTTGCTTATGCCCTGTCATGAAGGCCAGTCTCCAAGAGTGATTGGGTGGGGTTGTCTGAACCTGACATCCGAGCATTGTGCCAAAAGTTTGACAGAGATGAACAGATGTCTGCGGACACAGTGAACTGTCTAGTAGATTGCTTGGGCCCTCCTGATACCTGCATACCAGCTGCCTATTGCCATTTCTATGCTGTAGATATTAGTGCACTACCTCAACTTGACAATGACAGTATTCAGTGGGCTCAATCCCAAGATCCTATGATTCAATCCACACTTTGTGCCCCAAAAGGGGAAAGATGTCTTGAAGTCATGCCTCGACTTGCAAACTGCCCTATTGTTTAAATAAGGCCCCAGGTTGAAGTTACTCAATCACTTGTTATATAGAGAGACAGTGGATCATAGTGGACAAGTAGACAAGCAACAATTGGTCCTGCCCACGGCCTTTAAACACTTGGTACTGAGGTCCCTCCACAATCACATGGGGCACTTTGGTATTGACAGGACTCTTGACCTGGTATGATCTTGATTCTACTGGCCCAAGATGGGGCCAATGTTGAGCACCATGTAAAGACCTGTAGTCATTGCCTCTAAAGAAAAGCCCTGCTTCAGAGGGCTGCCCCTTGTCAATATCACTACCAGCACCCCATGGAACTGGTCTGAATATATTTTTGTGTTTAGAACCTGATCAGTGGAATATTGGCAATGTGTTAGTGGTTACTATCATTTCACATGGTATGTACAAGCTTTTCCAACTAAAGATCAAAAATCCTCTACCATGACCAAGGTGCTAATGGACACATTCTTCATCCACTATGGTGCCCCCAGCGGATCCACTCTGACCAAGGCTGAGACTTTGAAAGTAGGCTAATCAAAGAAATGCTCTCTCTGAGGGGGGTGCAGTCAAGAACCACCCCTTATCACCCACAGGGGACCCTCAACTAGAACATTTTAACCAAGACCTTCTAGACATGCTGGACACCTCCACCCAAAAGACAAGCATAAGTGGAGCCAGCAGATTAGCACCTTGGTACATGCGCATAATTGCACAAAAATTGACGCTACTGGGTTCTCCCCACAGCCTCATGTTTAGGAGGAAGGCCCACCTGCCAGTTGATGTTTGTTTTGGGGTCTCTCCAGATGGGGTCCGAGCTGAAAACTACCTGCAGTATGTACAGAAACTGAAAGCTCAATTGAACCATACATATCAACTGGCCCAGACAATGGCTGCTAAAAGAAATCTCACCAACAAAGAGAGGCACAACAAGAAAGTAAAGGCTCAAGAGCTACGGCCCGGAGACCATGTGTTGTTATGCAATTTGAGACTACATGGCAAGCACAAAATTGTTGATAGGTGGCACCACCTTTCTCTTGTAGTAGTTGGAAAGTTGGATGATCTACCAGTATACAAGGTATGCCCAGAGAATAACTCCAAAGCTGTCAAGACCATGCACCGTAACCACTTGCTGCCTATTGGCCAAGTCATTATTGAAGTTGAGCCAGCAGGCATTGCCTCCCATGGCTGATGACTCGTGCTGCTGCAAAAAGAGACAGAGTCAACCTACCCAGTAGTTACAGAGTTAAGGTTTCCTGCAGCAGGCCCAGAATGATAGTGACTGTCAGTCCACTTCTGATAATAGTGAGTGTGAGAATGCCTATTACCCCTCCTATGAATTGAGTCAGCTGTTTCGAGGTAACCCTATGACTAACTGTGGGGATGAAGCTGGGCCTTCTGGACTGCTCAACCCCCAGCTTCGTCCTTGAGCCAATGCTCCCTGAAAGTGAGGTGCAAAGCATCACATTTGAGGATGCGGACTCTCTGTGTTTTGTGGAACTATGAGAATTGCCCAAGAAGGGGCTGTTGGTCTGAATTTCCCTGGTGACACACCAGAACTTGAAGAATAGTATGAGAGTGCCGACAGACCCATTTCAGTGACACAAAGCCTAATTGTGTCTAAACTTTGTCAAAATGAGCCAGCTGGGCCCTCATCAGACGATAGTAATGAGCAAAGTGTTGTGGAACCAGAGCCTACAGAACAAGGAACTGACAGTGCTCCCAGTTTGGACATTCCCAACCATGTAGAGGTACTTCACAAGTGACAAAAGCTCCAAAGTTAGTGCTGAAAGTACAGAGACTGTGGCTGCTCCCCAGAAAGACTGGCCTAGCTGTCAAGCCAGTACTACGCTTTAGTAAACTGCTCAGAAACTGCTGCTGCTACTTTTAAACCCCTTACCTGTGTGATATACTTTGTCTGAATAATACCTTGTGTTGTCATTGTTATTTTTAGCACTACCGCTAACGCAAGTCTCTAGCGGCCCTAGGGGCCATGTTACCATAGCAACAGGCAGAGGAGCTGTACCTCGCTGTACAGCTCATTTTAAAATCTTAAAACAGCTGGGTTTAGCATACTTGGGGTGAAACGAAGCTCTGAATCTGTACTTAGTACCCTTATCAGTGTATAAAAGTGTTATTTAATCACTTTCCTGACTGGGAAAGTGCGCGACCCGTGGAGCACTTCCGGGGCATATTTTACTTAAATACAGAGCCCTGTGGTGAGCACAAGCACATAAACTGCTCAGAAACTGCTGCTGCTACTTTTAAACCCTTACTCTGTGTGATATACTTTGTCTGAATAATACCATGTGTTGTCATTGTTATTTTTAGCACTCACTCGCTATCGCGAGTCTCTAGCATCCTAGGAGCCCTGTTACCATAGCAACAGGCAGAGGAGCTGTACCTCACTGCACAGCTCATTTTAAAACCTTAAAACAACTGGGTTTAGCATACTTGGGGTGAAACTAAGCTCTGAATCTGTACTTAGTACCCTTATCAGTGCATAAAAGTGTTATTTAATCACTTTCCTGACTGGGAAAGTAGCGCACCCCTAGGAGCACTTCCGGGCATATTTTACTTAAATACAGAGCCCTGTGGTGAGCATCAGCCCATAAACTGCTCAGAAACTGCTGCTGCTACTTTTAAACCCTTAATCTGTGTGACATACTTTGTCTGAATAATACCTTGTGTTGTCATTGTTATTTTTAGCACTCACTGACTAACGTGAGTCTCTAGTGTCCTAGGAGCCCTGTTACCATAGCAACAGGCAGAGGAGTTGTACCCGCTGTACAGCTCATTTTAAAACCTTAAAACAACTGGGTTTAGCATACTTGGGGTGAAACTAAGCTCTGAATCTGTACTTAGTACCCTTATCAGTGCATAAAAGTGTTATTTAATCACTTTCCTGACTGGGAAAGTAGCGCAACCCCAGGAGGACTTCCGGGCATATTTTACTTAAATACAGAGCCCTGTGGTGAGCAGGGTGAGCCCAAGCAGGAGCGGCGTGCATCGAGCGTGGTGGCAGTGTAATGGTGCAAGTAGTTAGGCGTGTTTGGAGAGTCTGGAAAGATATTAGGAAGTACTTTTCAGGACTTTGCATCTAACAAATAAGGTAATAGTAGAAGTTCATTCAGCGTAATATCGATAAGAGACATTTTAGCATCTAGCGTTATGTACTTGATTCCAAACCTGATGAGCATTGTATAAAAATATAAGCCAGTAATTATCAGTGAAGGGTTATAGCTATAAGAACATAGCAAATGCTATTTCATTACACAAAGGAGAATACCTTATAAGATATATAAACTGTTTAATGTACTTAATCACTCAGGAAGAGCCAACAGGTCACTTCAAATGTGAAAAATGTATACATAATGCCGAATTAATGAACAAATTAAACTCCTTCACAGAAAGGTTAATGCACCTGGAAACTAGCCAAAGAAATATGGCAGATAGATTAGGCACTAAATTAGACATATGGAACAAAGAGAACTTGACTCCATTTTCCCTGACCTCATCTATACATAACTCAGTTAGTATTTTACCTAACCCTCAATACCCTGGTCCTGGCACACTAGAGTTAACTGAACCAGAACTTAACAATAAAAAAAAATAGTAAAAGAATTAGAGAGGAAGATGCATCACATGATGGAGATGATGAGTGGTACAACATACAATACACTAAACCAGCAAAAAAGGAATGCATGCTACAACGTTTGACATCCCCTTACAAATAGATTTTCCGTATTACAAACATTAGATACCAATTTAGAAAATAATTCAATACACCAATTAGTAGTTAATGATATTCCAGAATTTCTACCCTTTAGATACAGATATTGGCAGTAAAGATACTATCCCAGGAAGGATATCAATCACTGTGATAGTGGAATTCCTGTAAACATGGAACCTGACAATAACACTCAGCTACACCATAGGAACCTACTGATAATAGGAGATTCCATGATCAAAAAACTAGACAGGACCATTTGTAATCCTGACAAATCACATCGAACTTTATCAGCTTTTAGTGGGGCAAAAATTGCTGATTTAACATACATGTGTAAAACAATGGTCCATGGTCTAGGCCCTAATCCTTGTCCTAACACATGTAGGTACTAATAATATGTTCAGAGATTCCCTAGTGGAAATTGAAAAGATATGGTCGCCTTTAGTTAACACATTGATCAACTTTGGATGTGAAGTTATGATTTCTGAGGTATTGCCTATTCCAAAAGCCACCCCACGAATCAACCAAAAATTCATAAATTTAATAACTGGCTGAGATCCTGGACAATAAAACAAGATATTCACTGCATATCTCACTGGGAAGACTTTTACCTCTGTGATGACCTATTCTGTTATGACGGATTACATCTAAGTAAAAAAGAAATTATGTACTTGGGCAACATCTTACCCGTTCTCTTGACATACATTTTAACTAGTACTGGGGAGGTGTGAGTGTCTGGTAACATTTATCAAACCAAGCATAGAAAGACAATTTTAGTTCCTTAAATACCACTGCATTAGCTAATAACACTCAACCCCACTCATGAATAAAAGTGACATAAAAGTACTGTTACTCAATGCTAGAAGCCTGTCACATAAAATTGAAGAACTGAAATATATAATGCATAAAAGAAAACATTTCTATCTGTGGGGTCACTGAAACATGGTTCCAGGACAACAGTTGGAACATCGATATACCAGGGTTTAATAAGATAATTAAAACAGGAAAGATAAACAAGATGGAGGGATTGTACTATATATTTCTGAAGAATATACATTTCACTGTAATCACACCAACATGTGGATGGATATTGATAGTGAAATAATATGGGCAGAGATTCTCTTACCATCATTAAAAGTGTGTATTGGTTTGGCCTATAGATTTCCTAATTTGAACAAGGAACAGAATACTGACTTCCTAAAACTGATTAACAGTTTTGATCCAAAACAAATTATATACTAATGGGTGATTTCAATTTTCCTAATGTTGACTGGATGAAACATACCTGGATGGGTTACACTAAGAAAGATTTCCTGATAACAATTAATCAAAACTTAGAACAAATAATTCACCACGTACAAGAAACAATAACATCATTGATATTGTACTGACTAACATGGGAACCTTAGTACACAATGTCAGAATATTAGAACCACTTGGAAATAGTGATCACAATATGATCCTATTCCTCATACAGACTAGGGTTACAGAGACTAAAGGGATCACCATAACCAAGGACTACACACAGCTAATTACATTAAAATAAAACAATATTTGAGTTCATGGGACTGGAGCTGTGAATGTGAGGGCCTTAATGTACATCAAGTTTGGAACTGTATATTCTCCAAACTTATACACTGCTTAGATAAATGGGTACCAAACAAAAAAAAAATACAATAAGGGATATAGAAACCCCTATGGTGGAACAATAAAATTAAGAGATTGATTGCCAAAAACGTAGAAATTATAAGAAATATAAAACTCATCCATCACAAGAAAATGGCATCAGTACACAAAATGTACAAAATAAAGTTAAATTGGAAATAGGAAAGCAAAAAAAACATGGAAATTAATTTGGCAACTGAAACATTAGATAACAAGAAAAGTTCTATAACTACATTGGCTCCTTAAGAGGATCTAAAGTAACAATTGGCCCATTACAAACAGATTCAGGGATTATAGTAAATGAAACTCAAATAGCAGAAGAATTCAATAAATATTTTCATAATATATTTACTAATAAGGAACATTTTAATAATGCAATAACAAACCCAACCAAGTTACAGTTGAACCCATTACGGACAAAGAAATTCTAAAAGAATTACACAATTTAAAAGTCACCTCATCAGCTGAACCAGATGGAATACTCCCCAATTTCTTAAAAAAATTGCTTCACAAATTATAGGACCACTTAGAAAATTATGTAATTTATCCCTCGAAACAGGAGAATGCGTCTTAGCATGGAAAGAAGCTGTAGTAATCCCCATCTATAAAACAGGTTTAAAATCTGTAGTGTCCAACTATCGGCCTATAAGTCTGACATCTGTCATTGGGAAAAATCTTTGAAAGATTAATTTTACGAGAATGGAAGATCATATCATCCATAATAAACTACAAGATAGTACACAACATGGGTTTACAAAGGGAAGGTCATGTAACGAACCAACTTAATTTCTTTGAAAAGGTAAGTCGGCATTGGACAAGAGACTACCTGTGGACATAATTTATTTGGACCTGGTCAAGGCATTTGATCGCGTCTCTCATAGAATTTTGCTCGAACATTTAACCATACTAAAATTCCCATACAAACTAATTGAATGGATTGATTCATGGTTACATAATCGTAGACAAAAACATCTGTTAAAGGTGCCATGTCATCATGGGTGGACGTTACAAGTAGGGTCCCCAGGGCTCTGTGCTGGGCCCTGTTTTATTTAACATTTGATATCTTCAATGCAGACAGCAGATAATATCTGGATATCCAAATATGCAGATGACTGTAAAATAGGCTGCACTGTCAATACTACTGAATCTACCAGTTTATTGCAAGCTGAATTAGAAAATGTAGAAACCTGGGCAAGAAATTATAAAATGAAATTCAATGAGCAAAAGTGTAAATTAATGCACTTGGGCTATAACAATTTAAAAATGACTATACATTAAATAAAGTAAAATACAAGTGACAGAAGATGAAAAAGATCTGGGGATAAACATAGATAATAAGCTAAATTTCGAGAACAACATTACTTTCAAAGTAAAGAAATGTCAGAAAATCATGGGCTGCATCTGAAAAACATTAAAAGCAGACAACCTCAGGTTATTCTTCCATTGTATACTAGTCTGGTGAGATCCCATCTGGAATATTGTGCCCCATTCTCGCACCCTTAACAATTCGAGGTAAAAACAATTAGAAGGAGTTCAAAGGAGAATGACTAAAAATACAAGGTATGACTAATTAATCATATGGGACAGATTGAGATCACTTGGCCTATTTTCTATACAATACAGGCAACTCAGGTGAGACCTTTGTTTGTTCTATAAAGCTTTCAACGAACAAGGACTTCTAGAAAATCTTGGTATTGAAAGGAAACAAGGTACATCACATACAAGATCTCATAACATGAAATTAAAGGTGTACATTGTAGAACCAAAAAAGACATCAATGGTTCACTCAGCGAATAGTTAACTCTTGGAGTACATTACCAGTCTCATTGCAGAGAGCAAAACTATGGATACGTTCAAGGGCACACTTGACAAATTCATGGGTAATAAAACATTTGAATACATAGATAATTAAAACCATCCTTGGATGGCAAATTCAATAATAGGCTATGCCTCCTGAATTTGTAAAAACTATGAAACTATGGAACTAGTTATGATTCCCTGGGAGGTCAGTGGATTTGCCTCTCAATGTGGTTCACAAAGGGGTTTACATCTCGCCAAGCTCACTACCCAAATTGAGCTTGATGTCAAATTCCAGGTTACTTGTTTTTCCTTCTCATCATGGTGCCCCTGCCCCATCCGGCCCCAAGTTAGTTGATAGGAAGGGCCCTCTCTACATTGTTTAAAGTGCAAGAAGTTGTTTCCTGAAGCAGTATTATGATGTTACTAATGTGTTAACCATAGTGGAATCATCATTACCTGTATGAAACATGCATAAGTATTGTCAATATGGATGTAGTAATGTGAAGTATAATGAAAGGTATAGTGATGTAACAAGCTAATGATATATATGTCGTTTGTATTGCATTTTGATATTGTGATGGTAGAGACTTGGCGTGGGCGCCACGTTTCTCCAGGCAGGGAAGGTGTAACCCCTACAAATGTGGGTTCCTGAAAAGTCTTCCTTGAGCTTGCCTAAATGCTCACTGCCAGGCTAGTGTCCCAGCGGTTTAGCAGTTTAAATGTGATTGCCAGAGAGTGCCTGTATAGCCTCTGCAGTACTGTCTCTTTAAGAGCTGCCTGGATTGCAGTCATAATTAATCTGAGAAGGAGTTCTGTTGGAAGATGTACTTGTTTGCTGATCATTTGTTAGAGTAGTAATAATATTGCAGTTTGTTCTAACCTGCCTTCTTTGCAGCATGGATAGTTCTGTTTGTTTCCATCATCTTGGTCCTGGACTGCAGAATGGGCCAATCAGTACATTTGGGACTCTAAAATGGAGCCTGCCTACAGGGGCTTGGTGGGGCCAAAACTTGTAGGAATTGTAGTTTTGGGCTTTTGACGCCTAAAATAACCTGAGGGGAGTCCTTGTTGTGACTGACAGACAGATCAGCCAACTGAACCTTTTGGATCTTGAGAAAGTCCCACACTGCTTGCAGTTTCAGTTTGATCAGAGTTGGGAAGTGAAGAAGTAACAGCTCGAGATAGTTCGAGTAGCAATCCATAGTGGATTCACACGGAGAACTGTGGAAAGCCCTGAGTTTGGCCTGCATGCCTGCTTGCTGTTTCTGAGAGGAACTTGTGCTTTTTCAGACTGAATCGAACTTGGAGAATGAATTAAGCCAATGAATTGTGACCAGGCTTTAACCTGAGGAAGACCAAGATTTGCTGAATGAGATCGGCCTGTCCCAGGGTCAAGCTAGAGGAACCAGCCCTGGTGGTAAGTGCAAACAGTGTGGGTAATTACCTGGTGAATAAGGGTCATTGTGAAAGCAAGGTCCTGCACCTGGGAGCCAGAAATCCAGGCCAGGGTATACCCTGGGAGGAAACATGATTCAAGTCACAGAGGGTGAGAGGGACCTGGGGGTAGTGGTAGATATCAAGTTGAACAACTCAAAGACCTGTAGGAGGGCAGTGGCAAGGGCAAATAGGATGCTGGGATGCATCGCCAGGGATTAGCTCCAGAACTGCGAGTGATCCTTCCACTGTACAACTGCTTGGTTAGGCCACACATCGAGTATTGTGTACAGTTTTGGAGACCACATTTAAAGAGGAACATAACATTCCTAGAGAAGGTCCAAAGGAGGGCAACAAAATGATCTGGGGCCTGGGGCAGAGGACCTATGAGGAGAGGCTCAAGGAGCTCAACATGTACACCCTGGAGGAGAGGAGGGACAGGGGGACATGATAGAGGTCTTTGAAATACGTGAAAGGGATCAATAAAGGAGGCCCAGTCAGGGTGCTCCAAACGAAGCGAGGGTGAGGCAATAAGATGGCATGGGTGTAAGATGGAAGGGGCAGGCTCAGAGGGAGAGGAGGAGATGTTATTTCACTCAAAGGGTGGTAGAGCCATGGAAGGCACTGCCCAGGAGCTGGTAGAGATGGAGACTGTGGATGGGTTTAAGAGGGATGGGACATGTACAGGGGAGGATAAATCTGATCAGGCCCAATACTGGTAGAACATCTTGGACTGGGGATGGTATAACCCAAGGGGGACACTAAAATCGGCTCTCAGTGCGGTGCTGAAAATCGAGCAGATTCGAGAGACCATTAGGCCTAGTCTGCTGGCATTTTAGTAAGTTAGAATGTCAGTAAAGTAATTATTGTATATTGTTCAGGCCACTAGCTGAGAAAGGGGATTACAGTGTCTTGGAGGGCTGTGCCCAGGTTAGTTTACCACTAACGACCCTGACCTCTGAGTGGAGTACCTGTTTCATTACCCAGGCCTTCTACTAGCCAAGCAGGCAGGGGTAGTAGCCCTTGGGATAGTGCCACCTAGGGTTACACAAAGGTGTGTCTAAAGGCACTTTACACACAGGCAAATACAACGGAATGACCATTACCTGTGTGCCACCATTGTACTCAGTTCCATTTGTGGCTCAGTTTACACAGAAGGTATTCCGCAACCCCCTCCCTGTCTCTGTTTTTAATATTTTTGTGTTTGGCTCTCCACGGAGTGTGGTGCTCTATGGCTGTTTTGTACTGCTGCCGGAATGACTGTTTTACACAGCCAGATGAAACGGAACACATCGGAATGAACCGAGGAAGGTAGAGATTGCGGTTTAGGCGTGACGTTCACCAGGCGAGCAGAACAGATGCATTTTACACACAGGGGATGTAACGGTATACTGTTTCCATAACAGTCATTCCGTTATAGAAACCTATAAAAGCATATAAGAAGGTCAGCTAGGTTTCACCTGTGGCTTTTCACCCAGAAACAGCAGAGGAGGAGTGATGTAAGAGAATCCATGAGAGGAGCCTTTAAGGGAAGGTCTCACATAATTATGTTTATTGTTTATTTCTTCAAGCAAATCTGTTTTATTTTTTTTATATGTTTAAAATGTATGAAAGAGATTACCTGTATTTTGTGAAGAATACTTGTAACCCCTCACCCCTGCCTTTTTGCCAAAACGACAGGTGGCATGCTGTTGAAGCTGACAGCAGTACCTGGTGGGGACCTGGGTTCTGGGAGGATGAGGTTACTCGGCACAGGGGACCTAGGTTTGGCTACTCTGCACAGGGGCACCAAGTAAATCCGAACACAGGAAGCAATAACTGTAATGTCCAGAATGGGATTCTACAGTGTGGCTTTTATTCACAAACTAGCTGAACACAACAAAGCATAGACGGACCCCATGGGGCTACATTTCCTGGTAATGCAGATTAGATACTACAACGTGGTCCACTGGAAGAATGAACCAATTATGCTGTTTTCAGGCTCTGGACCCACCAGGCACACAGCCTGGACTTGCACGTGCTTTGGGTACACAGTCTGACTGGCCCAGCTCCCCGCTGCCCACTTGATTCACGGTTCATTGGAAGAATGAACCAATTATCCTGTCGTGGCTCCCCACACCACTTAGAGTCTCGACTCCTAGAGAGATTTCCTCCTTACTTTATGACTCCATCTCACAAAGAGAATTCTTCTTACACTTGTTGTGGCTCCCACACCACTTAGAGTCTGCGACTCCTAGAGAGATTTTCCTTTTGCAACCCACATCTGGGTACTTCCCCATCACTGGCCAAGTGCATGAGGCAAAGTAGCAACCACAGCAGAAATCCGTAGAGGTGGACCTGGTTACTAAAGATGGGGTTTGCCCACCTCCAGCTCCCACAGCCCATACCCGCCATTTCTCTGGAAAACTGAAACTTTTGAATGTAGATTAAATGGTAGATGAACTGTCGATCCCTCTGCAATTTACTTGAAATCACACAGCACTCTAGCATTTGACACTACTCCATTTGTTTGACCTAGTCCTATAGGCTTCCCAAATTGTAGCTCAATTCCTAGATTTCCTCACATGTCCCAGGCTGAAGAAACACATTTTGCCCTCTCATGTTAGAGCAAACACTCACCCTTTAGTTGCAGGTGCCCCACAGGCGAATCACAAATCTTCCAACTTTGAAACCAAAGACTGAACTGAAATAGGCAACTTTTCTTCTTCCTGGCAGAATTAAGGGATTGCCCCAGGGATCTGCATGGGGATCTTTACACCCCGAGGAGGGTGGCACTGAGACCAGACAGCGGTCTCCACCACTTGACACTGACTCCTTCCTACTTGAAGGCAAAACTGAACTGAACACTTCCCTTTGAAATCTCCCAACGTTCTATCTAACTCCCTCTACTGCAGATTCCAATGTGGCTTATGCAGCTGTGAAAGTTCTATTGGTGATGTCATCCCTCAGTCTCAGCTGAGACTGAGAACAGAGTGAGACAGTGTGAAACCCATTTAACTGGAGTTTCACAAGCTGCCTTCCCTGCCTACCACTAGGTCTTACTGGGATTCTAGTAACCCGGTAACAAGGGGTTACACTCGCTCTTGACCAGGAAAATGACTGTCCAGTCATTATTTACCAGGCCTTAGGCCATCCCACCCTATGTACTACCTGCGGAGGGGGTGATCAGACCCTCCTCACCATGTGCAAGCACAGGCAGGTAACACTAAGGGCCTAGAGGCCTGTAGCTGACATGTCAGCCTCTACTCTATCCACTTACTATGGACACCTAGTGGCTCTGGTAGAACCATCCAGAGCATAGCCCTAATAGATCAGCACTGCAGTCCCTATGGCCATTCAGAACCACAGCCTGTCTATCCTCCAACCCTCTAGAGTAAAACCTATCTGCCTCTAACATAATATTCCAAAATAAAACAAAACAACTCAGGGACCTCCCCAACCCTGGGCAACCTGCAACCACACCATTAAAATACCAAATTACTGCCTCCTCCCTACCCCCACAACCACACCTGTGGAAGGAAAGGGTTAATACAGCAATAACCATAACAATAACACCACAGTACTTTAAATTTCTACACAATAAAGCACTGACGAGGAACTCCGATGAGCCCCTCCTCCTCTTCTTGTCTTCTCTTCTGTCTTCCCAGGAACACCTGTAAGAAAAGAAAGACAAAACACACTCTAATCTGCATACACAGTCTAAACACTGCAAAATCCCAAAAGACTTTTTTTTAGAAAAAAGGGTAGAAAAACAATATTTACATTAGAATACACAATGACATTATTTACAGTACACATTTGGGGGATGGAGTGCCCTAAAAGTCCCAACTAATGACCACAAGGCCGAAGGCTAGTCAAATAAAGAGTCTCTCCTGGGCTGGAGCCGGTGAAGCACAGTTCTAACAGGCCAAAGTCCCGAAGAGGAGAGTCTTTGGACAGTTCACACATTTTGAAGTCTATAGTGTAGGTGTGTACTGCAATGTCATAAAGATAGAAAGTTCGGACTTAACAGCCACTTGTAGTACAAGACTCTGCACCAACCTGCACCTCGGCCGAAGACTCTCCCTGGCAGCAGTTCTTCTGATACAGCTGGGCGGACATCTTTCGGGAACTACAGGAGGGACCATCTGGAAACAGCTGGGCTGATGTCATCTCTGGAGACGGAACCTTAGAACAGGAACAAAGAAAACAGCTGGTCCGGCGTCATCCGATTACCAGGCGATGAACAGGAAACAGCTGGGATGGTGTCCCTCTGGATCTGAAGTCATCTGGTGGGCCAGTGGATGGTTGCTAGACAGGACAGTACACTGTAGCTGATGAATGTGGGGCACCTGAGTCCCGGATATTCATATTGGCGGATCAATAAGGGCACTTCACAGTCTGGTGTGGCAGTATTGACTACCACTGCTCAGCTCTCCATTTTGTAGGCACGGGCACATTTGCTGGGAGGTCCTTGCACTGAGGCCAATAGTACGGGGTCAGGGCTTGAATTATTACCATCTGGGTGCACATAATTCACACAGTGGGAGATTTCCGTCCCTCTCCGTCCACCACTCTCACTCTGTCTATGAACAGTGTCCTGCCTCTTTCCACTGGGTATACTTTTCGTGGAACAGTCTATTCTTTACATATTTGTTGGCCCCAGGATGCACACTTTTCATTGCTTCATCCCAGATCCAGGATTTCCTGCAGTTCTCAATCTCCACCCAGACTTTTCGAGGAAAGGTCATACCATAGATCTCACTTGCCTTCCTACGAACCAGTCTCTCCTCTTTGCTTGCTTTGGTCAATCTGAGACCACTGGCCTGGCTTGGGGTGGCCAGTCCTGGTTCTGCCAGCTATGCATCCTTAAGGAAATTAGAAATGGATCCCTGACTTCTTCCTCCTGTAAAGCCAGGGCAGTGGCATCACCACTTTCTTCAATACATTCCTCCGAGGCAAGATCTTGAGGCTGTGTACCGTTTCTTCTTCACAAGGCCACATAGGTTCCCCATATCTTCCTCTTCACTGAGGATCTGAGTCCAGGAGTGAGCAGTCGTTCTCACCCCTGAGACTATCCACTCATCACTAGGCACGGAGGTCGACACCTCCCATTCAAAGGCCTCCCGCATCTCATCTTCACCTAAGAGACTTGGGCTAGGCCCCCACCCAGGGGTCTATTGCTGCTTTATCCGAACTTTCTTTCTGGGATCCAGCATCCAAAACTTCAACTTCTGGTTCTGTCTCTAACTCTGCACCCTCTAGCTTTGTGCCCACTCCCCAAGGCACCTTCCTCCACAGGCTCTGCCTGGTGCTGTGTGCTGCCAACTGCAGATTCCTGAATCTTTGTCCATGTGGGGCCAAACGAATTGGATGCGCTTTATACAAGCCATATTTTTGTAGGCATCCAGCACAGTGAGGAATCATGAAGACGTCCTTCCAGCACCCAAGCATATTTGACATACACGCACTGGATAATTAGGAATTGCCACATCAGGAGGCAGTTGCCCTCCATAACACCACTTTTCAATATCTCTCAGTCTATTTACTGCTGCTGTTACTGCAACCCGGGCATGATCCAGGTAACAAGCTGGTCCTGAGGCCATAACTGCAGAAAACAAACAAAAGTTCACTGTAACCTAAAGTCCCACTTTATTGAACACACTCTTTAGTTTTAAAATGGCTCCTCTGCTGTTGTGTTTACTTTAGTACCCCACCCTGTAATGGCGGGCAGCACTCCTGTGCATCAACATTTAGAATCTGGGTCAAGCCACTGCGCACCGATTTACACAAGCTACTGATAACTTTTACTCAAACTGCACAACTTGCTCTGATCTGCCTTTACACATGTTTACAGGATTTTCCTTGGACTTATCACAAGCTGGTAACATTTATTTGATTCACAGCCCTCTAAAAGCTTCAGGTTTTTAGCACAGGATTGCCTGCTTTTACTAGTGCTGCATTTTGCTACAACCCACAGTCTCTCTCTGGCTGCAAACTTTAAACTGAGGCTAATTTCACTTCCATGCACACAGTCAATGGCTTAACAGACTTGCATTTGCTGGCAGGACTTCACACAGTCGTTACTTGCAAAGCGACTACACTGCTGCACACACATTTTATATGGCATAGGCTGAAAATCACTGATTGAGCAGTTTCTTGATTGTTTACTTACTGTTATCAGTAGCAGTTTGCTGCGATGGGAAAACGGCCTGCAGCCAGTTCTTGAAGGCCTCAGTATACAAATGGGCGGGCAGTCCTAGCGATCGTCGTTTAAACACCAAACTTTCAATTTCCACGATCGATTAGCGGGTTGAGCCCGATTTTAAGCAAAAAGTCAATTTTAAACTGTTTACAACGCTATGAATTCTCCATGACGCTCCTCCACTGCCAGTACACGCACTGCACTCTCACTCCCTCTCGAATGCTGGGGCAGTCTCTGTAGAGCTGGCTGAGGGGGACTGATTCCAGCCTGACCAACCACCGGCCTGCGTGCAAATGAGCCTCTTCTTCCTCACGAGGGCTCTTCTCCTCAAGGCGATCGTCGAGCAGGCAAATTTAAACTGCAGAATTAAATTTTTTTTCCAACTGACTCCACGGTGGGAGCCCCTTTCAGCCATATAACATAGCCATTTACTCTGCAGTCTCTCAATTCACACAGAAGCATTTCCAATGTCCAGGGCATAATTTTCCTTTTGCTACCCCTAGTCTTCCACACTTTCCTTCACAACAATTTGTTTTTAAAAGCATTTCAAACGTCCAGGGCACAATTTTCCTGTTGATACCCCTAGTCTTCCACACTTTTCTTCACAACAGTTTATTTTAAAAGCATTTCAAACGTCCGGGGCACAATTTTCCTGTTGCTACCCTCTAGTCTTCCACACTTTTCTTCACAACAGTTTATTTTAAAGCAGGTGAAAATGCTGTAAATAAACAATTTTGATGCAGGACAAGGGCACACTCTTTGGCTTTACAGCTCCTTGGTAAACAGCTGGCATTTTTAAACAACAGCACAAGATTCACAGCACAGCAACACACTAGGGAAATTGCTTCAGCTTTTTGGGCTACCCACTGCCAGATAGCCAAAACGCTAGCCCCTTGCCAAACATCTTCCTTCCGAATAAAATCCAAAGTAGTACCTCCATTTTTGTAACCCCTCACCCTGCCTTTTTGCCAAAATGACAGGTAGCATGCTGTTGAAGCTGACAGCAGTACCTGGTGGGTCCTGGGTTCAGGGAGGATGAGGTTACTCGGCACAGGGGACCTAGGTTTGGCTACTCTGCAGAGGGGCACCAAGTAAATCCGAACACAGGAAGCAATAACTGTAATGTCCAGAACCAGGAATAGGATTCTACAGTGTGGCTTTATTCACAAACTAGCTGAACACAACAAAAGCATAAGCGGACCCCATGGAACTACATTCCTAGTAATGCAGATTAGATACTACATGGCCCACTGGAAGAATGAACCAATTACACTGTTTTCAGGCTCTGGACCCACCAGGCACACAGTCTGGACTTGCAGCGCTTTGGGTACACAGCCTGACTGACCCAGCTCCCCTGACCACTTGATTCACGGTCCATTGGAAGAATGAACCAATTATTCTGTCATGGCTCCCACACCACTTAGAGTCTGCGACTCCTAGCGAGATTTCCTCCTTCTTATGACTCCCATCTCACAAAGAGAATTCTTCTTTACACTTGTTGTGGCTCCCACACACCACTTGAGTCTTTCGACTCCTAGAGGAGATTTTCCCTTTGCAACCCCGTCTGGGTACTTCCCCATCACTGGCCAAGTGCATGAGGCAAAGTAGCAACCACAGCAGAAATCTGTAGAGGTGGACCTGGTTACTAAAGATGGGGTGTTTGCCCGCCTCCAGCTCCCACAGCCCATACCGGCCATTTCTCCGGAAAACTGAAACTTTTGAATGTAGATTAAATGGTAGATGAACTGTCGCATCCCTCTACAATTTACTTGAACTCACACAGCACTCTAGCATTTGACACTACTCCATTTGTTTGACCTAGTCCTATAGGCTTCCCAAATTGTAGCTCAATTCCTAGATTTCCTCACATGTCCCAGGCTGAAGAAACACATTATTTTCCTCTCATGATAGAGCAAACACTCACCCTTTAGTTGCAGGTGCCCCACAAGTGAATCACAAATCTTCCAACTTTTCAAACCAAAGACTGAACTGAAATAGGCAGCTTTTTCTTCCTCCTGGCAGAATTAAGGGATTGCCCCAGGGATCTGCATGGGGATCTTTATATCCCCAGAGGGAGGGGCACTGAGACCCGAACAGCGGTCTCCACCACCTGACACTGACTCCTTCCTACTTGAAGGCAAAACTGGAACTGAACACTTCCCTTTGAAATCTCCCAACGTTCTATCTAACTCCCTCTGCTGCAGATTCCAATGTGGCTTATGTAGCTACGAAAGTTCTATTGGTGATGTCATCCCTCAGTCTCAGCTGAGACTGAGAACAGTGAGACAGTGTGAAACCCATTTAACTGGAGTTTCACAAGCTGCCTTCCCTGCCTACCACTAGGTCTTACTGGGATTCTAGTAACGCCGGGTAACAAGGGGTTACATACTAATTTGTATATAAAAAATAAAAAGCTAATCATACTGCTGTGATGTCAGAAGCATGAGACTTGAGTATCAGGTGACCCTAGGGAGGGGTGTTCAAGGAGTGTGATTTCCCTGTTTTAGGAGGTTGTATTTCATTTGTACCTGACTGGAGTGAAGGAGGACCTAACTCCAGAGATAAGTTAGAAGCAGCCTTGAGACCTGCATTTGTTTCATTCTTACATGCCCAGAAAGGGATAGATATATATGTCCAAGGAGAGTCCTTCTACAGTTATTGCAATGCCTTATTTCTGCCTGAACAAAAACGTCTCATAGTAACTGACATTTTGCTTGTTTCAACCTGATTGAAAAGAATGTTTATTATAACCATCCTGAAAGTGACTTTTTGTTATTTTAAAATAAATATATGACCAGCCAAGGCATTTTTACCTGCAAACCTGCCTGTCTTTCACATAATGGGACCCCGCTACACCATCTCTCCCTGAAGGCTGGGTGTATCCTCCTAGGCTGCACTGCAGACCCCCACTCTCCCCAAAGGTTAAGTTGATGTATCCCACTGAGCTACACTGCAGGGATCCCTACCCAAAGGCTAAGTGTATCCTCCTCAGCTATACTGCAAGGCTCTTGCTCTCTCCCCAAAGGCTGTGCCCTTCCATGGCTATACTGTAAGGATGCCTTCATCCTTCCCTGTAGACTGTGTATCCTCTAGGGCTACACTGCAGGGGCTCTCTCTTCCCCATAGGCTGAAATGTGTCATCTTGGGCTACACTGCAGGGCCTCCTTCCCTGAAGGCTGAGTGTGTGCTTCTAGGCTACACTGCAAGGCACCTTCCTCCTTCCCTGAAGGCTGAGTTTGATTTCCTGGGTTGCACTACAGGCCCTCCCCTACCCAATGGCTGAATGTTTCCTTATGGACTACCTCTCAGTGCTTCCTCCTTCCTTGAAGGATAAGTGGTCCTCCCCAACTAAAATGCAGTGCTCCCTCTTATCCCAATGGATGAATGTGTTCTGGTATACACTGCTGGTTCTGTATCCCCAAAGGCTGTGTTCCCCTGTGCTACAGTACTCTGCAGGGCAGTCTTTCACTGAAATCTGAATGTAACCTCCTGGGCTCAGCGAAGTCTGAATACTAATTTTTGTCTTCTTTTTTTTGCTAGTATTGCAATAGTAGTTTTATGATAATTTTGGGTAGTATTCAGTAGTAGTAAAGTAGTCTGCCCACGAGCCAAAAACTTTAAATGAGCTAGCTAGCCTGCCCCCATGCACTGGCACTGTATACAGGCCATATGCATGCTAGTCCTTACTCAAAACCCATCCCCGTGAGCTGCACCTACAGCTGGGCTAGCTAGTAAGCACAGCTGCTGTACAGCCGCAGCTTATATGCCTGCAGGCTATCCTGCTGTACAGTATGTGCTCCTCAAAGCATAGAATGTATCGTGGCTTGAGGGTATACCACTCCTGCTATCCCCACCACTTAAATAGTGTAAAGAAACAAATTTAAAGTGTGCATCTGTGAACACTGCAGGAGTGACTATACTCTATCCTCTGTGACACGGAGTCTGCATGCTGCTTTTGTAATCTTCATGTGGCCAGGGTTTCATGTTGAGTGACAGCTTTGGGCTGTTCCAATACCCAAGTGTTGCTCAAAATGCACCCATGAGCACATTGGCAGTGTAAAGCAATACAGAAATGTTGTTGCCTACACCCTTATTTTTCTGATTCAGTGCTAAGAAGTGCAAAGTAATGCGCCTGAAACAAAAACCCAGGGGAAGAGTACACAATGGGGTGAGATACTAACAACAACAAAAATGGAAAGGGACCTGAGGTAGTCATATCAGATGACCTAAAGGTGGGCAAGCAATGTGAGAGGGCAATAAGGAGGGCTGGGGGATACTGGGATGCATAGGGAAAGGCATCACCGTAGAAAATAGGAAGTTGTTATCCCTCTGTACAGACAGCTGGTGAGACCACATCTGGAGTACTGCGTGCAGTTCTAGAGACCCAATCTCACAAAGACATAGACAAGATGGAAGCTGTCCAGAGGAGGAGCAACTAAAATGGTGCAGGGTCTGCACTGGAAGACATATGAAAGAGAGACTTAAGGAGCTTAATATGTATAGCCTCGAGGAAAGGAGGAAGAGGGGGACATGATAGAAACTTTCAAGTACCTCAAGGGAATCAACAAAAGTACAAGAGTAGCATCTTTCAGAAAAAGAGGTGTGCAGGAACAAGGGGGCACAATTTGAAGATGGGCGGCTCCAGAGGTAATGTAAGGAATATTTTTTCACAGAGAGGTTGTGGATGCATGGAACAGCCTTCTGGAGGAGGTTGTGGAGTCAAAAACAGTGGTGGAATTCAAGCATGCATGGAAACATAGAAACATAGACTTTGACGGCAGATAAGGACCACTTGGCCCACCCAGTCTGCCCATTTCCCTTCCTACTGGATAAGCAGCAGATTCTAGTTAACCAACAGCCTACTTCCTGCAACCCCCACTACAATTGCCTTATGTCTGTCCCATGCATGTTTGAATTCCCCACTGTTTTAGACCCAACAACCTCCCCAGGAAGGCCGTTCCATGCATCCACCACTCTTTCCGTGAAAAAAATTTCCTCACATTACCCCTGAGCCGTCCCCCTCTATCTTTAAATTGTGCCCTTGTTCTTACACATCTCTTTTCTGAAAGATGCTACTCTCTTGTACTTTGTTGATTCCCTTGAGGTACTTAAAAGATTCTATCATGTCCCCCGTCCCTCCTTTCATCAAGGGTATACATATTAAGCTCTCTCACTCTCTTCATATGGTTTCTGATGCAGACCCTGCACCATTTTAGTTGCCCTCCTCTGGACTGCTTCCATCCTGTCTATGTCCTTTGCGTAGATGAGGTCTCCAAAACTGCACACAGTATTCCAGATGGGGTCTCACCAACTGTCTGTACAGAGGGATAACCACTTCCATTTTTCTACTTGTGATGCCCGTCCTATGCATCCCAGTATCCCCCTGGCTGTCCTTACTGACTTCTCACATTGCTTACCCACCTTTAGGCCATCTGATATGACTACCCCCAAGTCCGTTTCCATTTTTGTTGTTGTTAGTACCTCCCTGCTATTGTGTACTCTTCTCCTGGGTTTTTGTTTCCCAGGTGCATTACTTGCACTTCTTTGCATTGAATCTTAGTTGCCATATGTCTGACCATTCCTCCAACCTTGCCAAGTCCCTTCTCATCCTTTCTACCACCCCCTTGTGTATCCACTCTGTTATAGATCTTTGTATCATCTGCAAAGAGGCATACATTTCCCTCCAGACCCTCTGCAATGTCACCTATAAAGATGTTAATGAGGACTGGACCCAGTACTGAGCTCTGAGGTACTCCACTAGTAACCCCTTTCTTCAGAATGTGTTCCATTCACTATTACCTTCTGTGTCCTGTTGTGCAGCCAGTTTGCTCACAGGCTACCACCCTAGAACCCACTCCCAGGCTGGCTAACTTGATTATTAGTCTTTTGTGCGGGACTGTGTCAAATGTCTTGCTAAAGTCTAGGTAGGCCAAATCCATAGCCCCTCCCTGGTCTATTACTTTGGTCACCCAGTCAAAGAAATCAATTAGAGTCATCTGACATGACCCTCCTGCTGCAAATCCATGCTGCTTTGGGTCCTGTGCCCGCAGCCTCTAGCTACTCAACAATTCTTTCTTTCAGAAGTGATTCCATCATTTTCCTACCACTGAGGTCAAACTTACAGGTCTGTAGTTTCCTGCTTCTGCCTTGCTCCCACTTTTGTGAAGGGAATCACATCTGCCCTCCTCCAGTCCTCAGGTTCCACCCCATCCTCCCATGATTTGTTAAAAGTGTGGTCAGTGGTGTCACTAGGTCCTCCTGTAGTTCTTTCAGGATTCTGGGGTGAATCCCATCAGGCCCCATTGCTTTGTCCACCTTGAGTTTTAAGAGTTCTTTCAGGACTCTTTCTTCTGTAAATGGACTGGTATCAACCCCCTACCCAGAGTGCTTCTATTGTCTGGTTTAGGTAACTCCTCCTCATCTTCTTTTGAATGACTGAGCAAAAGTATTCATTCAGTATCTCTGCCTTTTCACTGTCTCCCTCTGCCCCTCCCCTCTCCTTTATTAATCTTCAATATTCCTCCTTAACCTTTCTCTGCTCCTAATGTACCTATAGAAGGTTTTATCCCCTTCTTAACTGAGTTGGCTATTTTTTCCTCGGTTTGGGCCTTTGCTATTCTGACTGCCTTCCCACCTCTTTCTGCTTTAATTGATACAGTTCCCTGTCGTGCTCCTTCTGTGATTCCTTATACTTATTGAATGCAGACTTTTCTCCTTAACCTTCCCTGCCACCTCTTTGAGAACCATAGTGGTTTTTACTCCGCTTTGTTTCTTTATTTGTTTGACACAAAGACTTGTTGCCTCTATGATAGTAGTTTTGATTTTTCTCCATTGTTCTTCCACCCTCCTTTTGGCCATTTGCTAGTGCATTCCTCAGGTATTCACCCATTTTGCCAAAGTCTGCCCTTCTAAAGTCCAGTATCCTTGTTTTGTATGGCTTGTCTCCATGGTTGTGCTTATTGTGAAGCACACTGTGCAGTGGTCACTTGTTCACAGATGTCTACTGACTTCTAAATTTGTGATCCTCTCTCCATTTGAGAGTACCAGATCTAGTATTGCTCCCTCCCGGTGGGTTCCAACACTAGCTGTCTGATGTCTGTCCCCTGCAGGCATCGAGAATGACCCTGCTCTTGGATGTGGCTGCAGTACATGTCATCCAGTTAACATCTGGCATATTCAGGTCCCCCATCAACAGTATCTCCCCTTTTCAGCCATTTTGAGAATGTCCTCCATCATTTTCTTGTCCGTTTCTCCCTTAAGACAGGGTCTGTATACAACCCCTGTGCGGATTGTGATGCTATTCCCTGTCTCCAAGGTGACCAGAGTGCCTCTTGTCCTCCCCTTTACTTTTTAGTTCTGTAGCTTTGATTCCTTCCCTTACGTAGAGCTACTCCACCTCCTCTTTTACCCTCCCTGTCCCTTCTGTAGACTGTGTACCCCGGTATGTTGACATCCCAGTCATGGTTCTCCATGTACCATGTTTCCATGACTGCCACAATATCCAATTTTTCATCTTCCATCAGGGCTACTAGCTCAGGAAGCTTGTTTCTCAGACTACGGGCATTGGTACTCATTGCCTCCATTTAATGTTGACTTTATCCTTTTCCCCATCTCTGCTCTTATTGCCTTGTCTGTTTTTCCATTTACCCCTGTCCTGCCCTCTGTTGAGCTCTGTACCACAGTGTTTACTTTACTGCCTGCCATGTTTTGTGGGGAGGCTTGAATTTCCTGCCTCTTATCATCACCTCCCCTTAACTAGTTTAAAAGCTTGCCAAGGAAGCATTAAACCTATCACTTAGAACTTGGTTCCCTTAGTGGACAGATGCAGGCCATCGTGCCAGTATAGACCTTCATCTCTACAGGTGTACCCCCAGTCCCCAATGAAGCCAAAGCCCTGTGCTCTGCACCAGTTTTGCAACCATTCATTAAACTGCATGGTGTGCAGTACCCTCAGCCTCACCCTCTGCCATGGACTGGCAGCACCTCTGAGAAGGTAACCGTGCACTACCTGTCTGAGGCCCCTCCCCAACTCCCCAAATTCATCCTGCACTGCGCTGATTCCATGCTTAGCTAGGTCATTTGTCCCAAGGTGGACAATGATATCTAGTTCCCTCTCCTGTGATGCTGCTTCTGCAATTGTGAGGATTCGCTCTTGTCCCTCCAAGCCATGGCACCAGGCAGGCACCTTACTCCCTCTCCTCTCCTTCCCTAGTTCTACCCTCAGCAATTGAGTCCCCTATCAGAAACTGTTTCTTCCCCTCAGTGTGTCCCTTGCCACCCTTTTGTGGGTCTCCCTTGTGGATGTCCTCAGCATTCTTCTTGGTCTCCACTGAGGGTGCCATCATAGAGGAACCTTGCTCTGCCAGACTGGTGTATGATTTGTATAGAGGTACAACTAGGGGCTTTGCCTCTGTTCCACCACCGCACCCTCCCAGGACCCACTGTGTCCAACTGCTCTTCATACTTGGCAACCTCTGAGGCAGTGGTTGTGGCAGTGGTGCTCTTTGGGTGGGAGAGGCCTCCTTAGTCCTTGCCAGTTCAGCCTGGAGGTGGGCAATCTCCTCCTCAGAGCTGACAGTTGCCTGCAATAGACAGCAGCACAGTTTCCAGAATGTCTCCCGGAAAACTGCTGCCCCACAGCCAGTGCATTGCACCACTCCCCACATGTCCCTCTCTCTTATAAATACAATATGTAATATATATAATTTTTTTTTGGTGGTGTGTCTTACCCTTTATGCACTGTGATGGGTTATTAAGAATATGACAGTTCTGCCCCAAGACCTGTTAAGGAAGTGATGTCAGAACTTTGGCTATAAAGGAAATGCCACGCCTGGGGGTGGGTGGGGAAGGGGATGGTAGTCCACAACCACAGGTGACTGTTAGAAACAATCAAATACACCACTGCTCCACCACCCTGGTGAGTATTGACCTTTATAGTAATTCAACTAACCTGCAGTAACTTATTTAAAATAGTTAATCATCACAAACTCCTACGCACCAGTAAATTATTTAAAAATAGTTTCTGTCCCAAAATCCTAGTAGTCAATCCAGCTACCCCCAAGGGACAACCAAAATACAGTATTCAAACCCTTGTAAAGTTACTTCCAAGATAAGCAGAGTTGCAAGCTCCTTTTTCAACTCCTCTGCCACCTGTAAATTTAAAAATAGTTTAACTGTCAGAAAATCCTAGAGCGATCTAGCTACCTCCAAGAGTCTACCCAAATGCAGTATTTAAATCCTTCTGAAGTTACTCACAAGATAAACAGAGTTTGCAAGCCCTTCTTGGTTAAACAATAAATATGTAATAAAAGCAATTACCAAGGGTAATTAGTTTCACCTCCCACAGAATTGAGCAAAAGTGCACATTGTTGCTGATATCAAGTGCAATATAAAATTTCTCACAAGCTCACAGCTGAATAAAGAAGTAGTGTCCTTCAGGTCAAGAAGATGTGCCTTGTGCATGGGACAGTCATAAGGCAATTCTAGGGGTGGGGGTAGGAAGAAGTAGGCTGCTGGTTAACTAGGATCTGCAGCTTATCCATTAGGTAGGAAAATGGGCAGACTGGGTGGGCCAAGTGGTCCTTACCTGCCATCAAATTCTATGTTTCTATGTTTTGACCTCTGTTAGTGCTCCAATATGTATTGGCACTTTAACACGCTTACTGTAAAATGTACTGGCACTTTTATACACATCTCGTTAATGTAATGGTACACCAGTACTACAATCCCATGCTCTGCATGGTTCAGAGATCCGGTCTGCTGGCAGAATGGAATCCAACTGGCTGTCCGCTGGCATCTTCTACTCCACTTGCATCTGGCTCCCTGTCCCCACTACACTTCTACATGCACAAGTGGGAGGGCAAGATAGGCAATATTTTATGGCACATAAAAAGATGTTTGTCCAGCTTCTTTAACTCCCAAAATAAAAGACTTTATCAAGAAAAAGAAACTTATCTTTGCTGACATTCGACCAGTTTGAAGAAGATTACACCAAATGGAGGGTCCAGATCTTTTGCTGTGCAGAACCACCTAAAGCAAGAAAATAATTATTGACGCTACATAGGCATGTTAATTTATGACCAAATGAGTGATGAATAAACTTGAGCATTGAAACATAGTTGTATACTACATTTTTAAGTTCATTAGAAGAAACTGCAATAAATGTACACTTTTCTAAATCCAGTTGAAATCAAGTTTATAGGCCTAACAATATTTGAGTACATTTAATGATACATGTCTGCACTTACACCTTAAAGCCGACAATTATGATGCTGTCCATCCACTACAGTTACAGATCAGTAAGCAAGTTAATACTGGATACGCACAGATATAAAGATGTCATCAGATAAGGGCCTTGTGGCCCATCCAGTCTGCCCTATCCTCTTTCTAATGCTTAAGGTACCTAGATGCTAAGAGTCCCCTTCACCCTAGCTTGATAGTTCCCATGTGTCTATCACATGCATTCTTGAATCCTGCACCGTGGCCACCCCCACCACTTCCTATGGGAGACTGTTCCATCTCTCCACCACGCTGTTAGTAAGTAGAATTTCCTCAAGTTCCTCTAGGTTTTCCTTCTGTAGTCTCATGCTGTGCCCCTTGTTCTGCTATTTCCTTCATGTGAAAGATGCTCCCTCTGGTATCCTGTTGATCCCTTTAGATATCTGAAAGTCTTTATCATGTCCCCCTCTGGCACCATATCGATCCCCTTTAAATATCTGAAAGTCTCTATCATGCCCCCACCTCCTTTTTCCAGGAGTACATACTTAGAGCTCAGTCTCTCCTCATTTGACTTATAGGCATCCCAACACCATTTTTGTTGCCCTCCTCTGCACAGTCTCCATCCTGTCTGCCTTTTTTGGAAATGGGGCCTCCAGAACTGAACACAGTACTCCAGATGAGGCCATAGTAGGGAGTAGTACAACAGTACCTCCACTTCCTCCTTCTACTTATTATACCCCTCTATGCACCCTAGCATTCGGTCACTCTTTCCAACTACTTTGTCGCACTGTTTAGCCACTTTGATGTTGTCATCTATGACTACCCCATATCCCTTTCCTCTGTAGTGGCCTCCACTGTTACCTCGTTTAGTTCATACTCAACCCTAGAATTCCCTCCTAAGTGCATAATCTTGTACTTATTTGCATTGAAACCCAACTGCCACTCCTTGGACCAGTTTTCTAGCCTCTTCAGAACCATCCTCATTTTTTCTATACCTTCCTGTGAATTTACCCTGTTACATAGCTGTGTATCATCCGCAAACAGGCTAACCTCTCTTCTAGACCCTCTGAAATATCACTTATGAAGACATTGAAGAGCACTTACCCAGCACTGATCCCTGTGCACGCACTTGTTACCAGTTCCTCCTAAGAGCTAACCCCATTTACCACCACTCTTTGTGTTCTGTTACTCAACCAGTTTCTAATCCACGGACCACCTCTGTCCGCACCCCTAGATTTGCCAGCTTGTAGATTAGTCTCCTGTGTGGAAATGTGTTGAAGGCCTTCCTGATGTCTAGATAGGTCACATCTACCACTCTGCCTTGGTCTATTTCCTTTGTCACCCACTCAAAGAAGTCAAGTTGGTCTGGCATGACCTCCATGCCTTGGGTCCAGCAGCCCCTTGTCTCTAGGTAGTCCACCAATCTTTTTAGGTAGGGTTTCTATCATTTTACCTATTATCAAAGTCAAACTGACCGGGTGGTAATTTCCTGTCTCCTTCTTCCTACCACTTTTTGCAGGGTTACCACTTGTGCCTCCTCCAGAACCTTGCCTTTCCAGAACCATGACTGTTTCTAGTAATCCACTGAACAGCTTAGCCAGAGGGTTTAGCCAGTTCCCCAGAGCCTTTAGGATCTTCAGGAGTATCCATCAGACCCATAGCTTTATCCACCCTAAGCTGTTCTGCTGCTCTTTTACTCTGTCCTCTGAAAAAGTCTAATATCCATCGCTCCTACCCGTTTGCTTTTCTTAATTAATGGGGACCATCCCTATTGTCGCTTCTGTGAATACGGAGCAGTATGTGTTGAGAACAGTCACATTACAGGAACATACAAACGTGCCAGCAGAAACAGACAACCTGGTCTATCTAAGTCTCGCTCGAGTGTGCAGCTAGCACTCTAGTTTGCGCTGCCCCACCCTCCCTTTGTCATCCCACAGCCGCTGCCCACCTCCCCCACCCTCACTGTCCCATTCCTGTCCTATGCCCTTTTAAAGCTGTTCACAGATTCACATGACACCACCCATTCTGGTAGTACATTCCATTTGCTATCACCCCTCCGTGAAATAGTGTCTCCTCATTTCCTCCTAAATCTTCCTCCTCTATTTTAGCCCATGCCCCTGCTGTCCCTCCTTAGCTTAAAGACCCCATCTGCCCCATCCTTATTGATTCCCCTCAGATACTAGAATTTCTCTATCATGTCCCCCTGTCCCTGCTATCCTTCAGGGTGTCGTATTCTGGTCTCCCAACCTGCTCTCATAGTCTCTCCCTCCATTCCACATATCTTTGTTGTCCTCCTCTGCACTCCCTCCAGTAGCCTAATATCATGCTTCAGGTATGGCCTCCTAAACTGCACACAATACTCCAAGTGCAGCCTTACCAGCGACTTATAGATGGGCAAGATCGCCTCTTTTTGCTTGGGCGAAACACCCTGGCTATACACACAGCATTTTGTTCGCTTTTGCAGCCACTCTCCTGCACTGGGAAGTGTTGTTCATAGTCTCTGTTAAGATCACCCCAGGTTCTGCTCCTCCTCCTCAGTGATCCCCAGCTAACCCTCTAAGCCTGTATTCTCTCTTTGGGTTCTTCACCCTGAAGTGCATAATCTTACAGTTCTTTGCATTGAACGCAGCTGCCATTTCTCCCACCACTCCTCTAGCTTGCTTGGGTCCGCTGCAGCTGCTTCCATCTCTCCTCTCCATCCACCACTGCTCCCATTTGGTGTTATCTGCAAACAGACTTACCTTGCTCACCACCCCATGCACAATGTCTGATATGAAGAGCCCAAATAATACTGGTCCCAACCCAGAGCCCTGTGGCACTCGCTCATCACTGGCTTTGAAGTTGAGAGCCCTCTCCCATCACCACCCATTGCAGCCTCCCACTCCAGCCAGCTTGTAATCCAGTTCATCATTTTGCCCCTACCCTACAGAAGTCAGATTCCCCTAAGCCACCCATAAGACACAGCAATCGAGCCTTGCTGAAGTCCAAGTAAAGAACATCCACCACATGACCATTATCCAGCTCACCTGTCACCTAGTCATAATATTGAATCAGGTTGGTTTGACAAGACTTCCCGAAATGAACCCATGTTGCTCATATCCTGGAGGCCGTTGTCCTCCAGGTACGACCCAGTCTTTCCTTTGTATAATTTCCATGAGTTTGCACACTACGGTGGTGAGACTTACTGGGCAATAATCACCCAGTTCATCCCTGGTCTGCTGTTGTGTAATGGTGCTACATGTGCCATCCTCCAGTCTAGTGACACACATCCCAACTCCAGTGAGGTGCTGTACAGATCTGCCAGTGGCTCTGCCAACTCCTCCACCATCTCTCCAGCACCCTGGGGTGGATACCATCTGGCCCTGGTGCCTTGTCTACCCTCAGTCCTTCTAGGACTCTACCTCCTTCAATTCTTACATCTGTTGCCTCCTCTCCCCGTCCCCACCTTCCCAGATCATGGTGGTAGCACTCCCCACCTTTCTTCTGTGAACACTGAGCAAATATATTCATTCAGTGATTCCGCATGTTCCTCACCCTTTTCTGTCCACTCCCTACCCTTTTTATCCTCACTATTGTCTCCTTGCACTTCCTTTTCTCCCTGTTCAACCAGCATGGTTTCCTTGCTCTGCTCCTCTTACTCGGTGTCTTGGTGCAGACTTCCGTTGCCTCAGTAATCCCCGCTTAATAATATCCCGTTCTGCTCTGTGTCCATCTCCTGCCTTATGCCTTCCAGTTTTCCTTCCAGTACTACCGCATCCTCACAAAGTCCGCGCCCTGAAGTTTACCACCTGTGTTACTGATTTCTGTGGCTCCATGCACATCGTGATATTAAACCACACCTTTTGGTGGTCGCTGTTGGCTAGTGGGTCCTCCACCCTTATTTTTCTTACTGCCTCCCATTAGTCAATACCAGATCTAAAGTGTTTTTAGCCTATTAGGTACACTGACCAACTCGTCAGGAGTCCCTCCTGGACTGCATCCAGGAGCACTTGTTCCCTAGCACTGGAGGTGACTGGAATGCTCTAGTCAATGCCTGGCAAGTTGAAATCCCCCGATGACCACCTTCCTTTTCTACATACCTTTCTGATTTGTCCCGCTAATTCCTGGTCAAGCTCTTCAGACTGGGACAGCGGGTTGTACACCACTCCAGTCCTCAGTTTCCTACCCTTGAGTCTAGGAGCTACAGCCAAATTGCCTCTGTTCTCCTTTTTCCCTTGTCCCTTGTGCATTTGATCCCGTCAGTCACACAGACTGCTACCCCACCCTTCCCTCCTCACACGGTCTTTCCTGTATAATTTGTATACTGGGATTGCCAGATCCCAGTCCCGTGCTCACTTGCCCACATTTCCGTGAGACAGCTGCAATATCCACCTCCACACTGCCAAGAGTGCCTGTAGCTCAGCTAATTTGTTGCCTAAGCTTCTTGCATTCAGCAAGACTTCCCTCCATCATGCCCCTTTCCTTCATTCCTCCATCTCTTCCCTTATACTCCCTCCTTTTCGGCTGCCCCAAGTCCTTCCCTGCTTCAGCTCGAGGGGCAGGCTGTGACTCCACTCTATCGGATCCCTGCCTACCTGCTGTCCACTTGCCACCCCAGTTTAAATCTACCCTTATCACAATATACCTCTCCAGTCTATGCTTTAATACCTCCTTCCCTCATCACTCAGGTGCAGCCTATCTCTTGCAAACAGATTGTTACTATCCCAGGTACTGCCCCAGCCACCCATGACCCCATACCCTTAGTTCGACATCATTCCACCAATCATGCATTCGACTCCTAATCCTTCTCTCTCTCACTGTGCTTGCGCAGGGTACTGGGAGCACCTCTGAGAAGGCCACAGACTCCCAGTCTCCTCACACAACCTTCCCACTTCCTCAGTCCTCTTCCTTGTTACCTCAACTGTGTCCCCGCCAGGTCATTTGTCCCCCATGTATTACAATGTGATTTCCTCCTACCTCTCCTTGCACACCTTAGGATTGCCTATCCTGCCTTGTTTGCCTTTAATCCCGTATAGACTCCACCCATATCTGACTGTGCCTCTCCCCTTGCTGCCCCATCTGATCCCCTTGAGTATGGAGTTCCCCAACACCAGTACACCCCCTCTTTCCTTGTGCCCGTCGCCACCCCACTCCAGGTTCTCATTCCTGGGCCACTCAAGATGGTGCTTACCATTTGCCGCAATGTCTTCCCCTGTCCTCTCAAGTGAGACCCTCCCCTCCTCTTGTTTGACTGCCAACCTCCTTCTCCTTCTCTCCTCCTCTGAGTATCCCTCCCCTGCCACACGATGCTCAATCTCTTCACTAGCAATGCCCTCACCCTCCTCTTTGTGAGTACTATCCCTTGTGCAATCTCCTCCTGCATCTTCTTCCCATGAGCCAGTAGTGCAGCAAACATGTTCCCTACTCTCTTGCAATTGGGCCATCCTGAATATCAGTACAAAGCCAGCTTCTGCAGTGGTTTCTAAACCCAGTAATCCACCTTTAGAATGCTCAGAGAAAGTATTCACCATTTAGAACATGAATTATTTCTCCGAACAACTGCGCAGTCAGATTCACGCTCCAGCAAACCAGACACAGGGCTTAGAGCACAATCTGATTAGGACAGGAAACCCTTCACAAGCACCGATTTCAAAATAGCGCCCAGTAAAAAAAATAGTAAGGTGCTGTTTTAAACTCAGCACTTATGAGGGGTTTGCCTGTTGCTTGAATGTTTTGGAAACTCCTGCTCATGTCATTATATATAATGAACCCACCTCACTGCAGAATGCTCTGGTAACCTCACAATCTGTGAGGTTGGCGACATCCTGAGGGCACTTGAGCTTTGCTCTCATGCCCATTATGTCACTAACCTCAGTCAATGTGACTTGTTCTGCATGGTAGGGGATTCATTATTCTGTATGTGCCTGCAGTCTTCTATCAAATCTCATGAGCAAAGTCGAGTCCAGTCAGGAGACCTCCAAAAACGCCAGATAGGTTCGAGTCTGAAAATAGCTCTCATTACCAGAACAAAATAAATAAATATCCTCCATGTCCTTTAACTGTTGCTCAGGCTAATCAGTTCTTCATAGTTCACTTCTGTATTCCTTTCAAGGGATTCCCTAGTGAGGGGCACACTGAGGAAGTGGGTCCAACACCAAATGACCAAGAGGTGATATGTTGCATCCCAGGAGTGGAGGCTTTAAGCAGGGTCTGAAAACTTTATTCACTCATGCTTTTGGTGTTTAATCATCCCACAGTGTTATGTATCCGACATGAGCCCCCTCCCTCCAAAGCATCTGAAACTATGCCACCTGCCTCCATAGTATCCAATACTAGCCTCCTCCTCCATGGGTCTGGGTTTCTCAAATGGTGAGGCCAGGCTCCGTGGAGGCCCCAACCTGTTCCAGGAGTCTCAAGCAAGCATTAAAATATACTACATTTAAATATCAAGTTTGGATGCTTTGTGTGAAAGGATGCAGCAAACTGAAAGCGAATAATAGCATGCGAATTTATGTACAAAATGGTTTACCAGGAAACACACTCGACAAACACTGTTTCCTGGTATGACATGGGGAAAGCTGAATGGAGTAAATAAAATTCTTGGAAACTATGCAAAACAAAATGCAAAACAACACAAATGAATAGGAACAAGATAACAATTGACCCATTTTACTGGCTGCAGAAAAGCACAAATACAAAGGCTAAGCAGAGAGATACTAGGAGCAAGGCCAGGAGGGAGCAAAATGGTCCCTGAGAAGGTGTTTAAGAGCAGGGTAAAACTGTCAAAGAAAACAGTCTGACTCATGGAGGTATTGCAATGAGAGATAAATAGGCCAAAACTCGGAATTGTGGAGCAAGTAGGCTGACCTGGGGAGGGGGTTTTAGAGAGGAGAATAATAGCGCCAATAAAATGAGAATAAACTCAACTACTCAAATGCACTTCATTGTATTCTTCCTGTAATGTGCAAAGTATGATAGTTGTTCTAACTATGGGGAGGCCCTAAATTATTTCTATATTAGGGAGGCTCAAGATCTTTTCCAAGGCTTGGGAGGCTCACTATGACAAAGTGGGAGAACTCTTGCTCCAGACAATAGCCCCCTCCTCTACAGCACTTCGATACTAGCACACCTGATTCCTCAGTACCCCACACCAGCTCACCTTCATCAACAGCACCCAACACCAGCCACCTGTGTCCATGGCACCCAACACCAGCCACCACTGTCCACAGCACCCAACACCTGCCACCTCCCTCCACAGTCTCCACGATACTAGCCCCCTCCCTCCACAGCATCTGACACTAGCATGTTTTCCTTGGCCCCCACAACAGTAGCCCCCTCTACTGTACATCTTACACAGCCCCAACACTACCCTGGCTCCTCCATCGCCCCCAGACACCAACCCCTGCTTACTTCCCAATTCAAACCCCGCACACCACCTCTCCTTCTCTTTCACCACAGTCTTTTGAACACCCTTCCCAGTCTAGGTATCCCACTTTTCTAAACCCATGGATATCACCTCCTCCTCCTGGGCCCTCTGACTCCCAGAAACCACCCCTTCCTCCTCACTCCTTTGAGAATCACACTTGTTACCCACCTGCTCTGCAAGGTCCCTCAGGACACCACCTCCTCAGACACCTGAGGCACACATACAACCTCCTCTACACTCTCCTCCGCTCTGAAACTAGCCCCTCCTTTCTTCCACAACTCCCGACCCTAACTGATCCAGCTTCCAAAGCCCAAGACACTAGCATCCCACTTCTCCAGACACTAGCCTCCCAGCCCCGACAATAGCCCCACTTCCTTCCTTGGCACATGACACTAGCCCTACCTTCTTCACTGGCATCAAAATTGTCACTGTCCCACTAATACATGTAGCAGTTTTGCATCTAGCTAGTAAGATTTTCCTTTAACTAGCCCTGGGACTTGTACTGAAGAAGGTAACACTTCAAGCAAGTATGCCAGCAGGACCAGTGGGAAGTCTGGGGGATTTTTACCTGGTTACCAAACAAGAAAATCAATTTTCCCAGTCACTAGCCCTGCTGGCTACTGGCTGAAAACCAGACTTTGACCCCTAAATTAAATATGACTTACCTGCTCTATTTGAATCACAGTGAAGAGGGTTGGATTGGCTTGGGTTTGGGGTATTCTGTAGTACCTAAAAGGAAAGCACAGAGAAGAATGTGGAGACAAAGTGTTAGAGATTCTAGAGGAGAGATTGGGGTTAGAATTAAACAAGGTAAAATACTTTTCTGAAAGGTAGACAGTCAACATCTGGCCAGATCTGTTAAAATAAAGCTAAAAATGAGGAATGTATAGTAGCCTGAGTAGAGAGAGCAGCAGAAAGATACAAATGGTAATACAATATAGGAGTAAAGAAAGCAGCATTCTAGTGGAAAAGACAGAGTTAAAGAAAAATTACTGTATCATAAGAGTTAAAAACCTAGATTTTCACCAATTGTATTTTAACTTTATTGTAGCTAGTTATTTTTTTTACTTTCCCATGCTGTTGATCTACTAAATCTTGTAGGTAATGTCATACTTATTTTATTAAGTCTTTCAAAACCTAGATGCTCCTTCCAACCTTAAATTAGTGTCATTTAGATTGCCACCTGTCCTGATTTTCACAGGACAGTCCTAATTTGGGCAACTGTGTCCTGCAAAATAACATGAAAAATACTAAATGTCCTGATTTTATGACAGAACACATATTTTCTAACTTTCCACTAAATATTCTAGAAAATTACAATACCTTAAGTAAAATGCCTTAAAATGATGAGAAACAATAAAAGCAACTGAAATACTTAGCCTTAATTCTGATTACATAGAGAAAACAAGTCTGTTGCATTGAGTCGAGATTACGTACTGTCCTCGAAAAATCTTGTTTCAGTAAGAATCCCACTTTGGGCTTCTTAAAAGGTGGTAACCCTAGTGTCATTATGTAATTATGTACCCACATAACCCATTACACCCAACTCAAACTGTACTTATGTAATAGGTAAGGCATTATGGATCCCATATTCAAAGCCAGACAGCTGCATGCGAACACGGGGTGTACATGAAAAATGGGGACTACTGGCTCCGCACCATATTCAAATGAATATCACAATCTGAACTGACTGCACTATTCATTTGAATATCAGTCATGGTAGCATGGCATCCAGCCAGTGTTTACCATGCTTTGTGCTGTGCTACAAGGGTATGGGCTAAAGACCAACCATAGGGGTATGCGCAGCACACTGGTTAGTTCTGCACTCCTATGGGTGATTATTCAAACAAAGATGCAGATGAACCCACTGCACTACAAGGTCAATTTGTATGCCCATTATGGACTCCATTACATGCTACCACAGTGGCTCAGTGTGCTGGACCACGCCCCTCCCATGCCAATTCCCATCCATGTTTAAAAACAGTACACTCCTGGTGGTTCAGTGGTCTCTCACCAGCCATGATCCCCATCCTTGTTTGGAAGATGAAAGAATTCCCTGGTGGTCATGTGGTTCCCCTCCTAACCCCTACCTGCTTGTAGCAGACAAACCCTGTCCCTAGTGGTCTGGTGGACCCCTACTCTGGCAGGTAATGCCCAATCACCCCACTGGACCCCTCAACCCAGCACCATGAGCCAGAGACTGGCACAGCCTTCTGATCACCTCCACATCTGGTCTTAGACCTAGTTCTCCTGGCACCTGTACTGTACAGTGCACCCTATGAATGCAGTACAAAGCCCCCCCCCGGCTGCAGAAATTTACTTTGGAAAAAATGTAGTGGACAGGCAGAGTCATGGCATTCATAGTATTCCCATCCCCATACTATTTCCATCCACTGTGATACCTGGGTCACAAACTGTAGACACTCCAAGAAAACTATAAAATTCACAGTATATACAAACATAAAATATATGTCAGATATTAGTGACATAGTCTAGTTTTCTTTCACAAAATACTATGCCACAACAATTTCTTGAGCTAATATTAAATATTTTGTTAAACCCACTGTTCCTGATTTTTGTTTACCCTTATTCCAATAAAAAACTATTTCTTCAGCTTAAATGGCACAGGGTTGAGATTAAATTGCCTAGTAACATTCCCTGGCTTGCAACATACTACAATATATAAACACAACAGCATTACAAATACTACATTTGAATTAAAGCCTGGAGGAGAAAGCCTTCTCCTACTACACAAAAAACATATACATTCAAATAACTACAATTGCACACATTTCTTAATCTAAAGGTCCAGTTTCTTTATGACAAAACTTTAAAATGCAGTAAAAACAAAGAAATCACTAACTAAACATATGCAGCAGTTAAGATTTCAATTGCAATCTGATCCCTAGTGGTCTGGTGGACCCCCACTCTGGCAGGTAGTGCCCGATCACCCCACTGGCCCCCTCAACCCAGCACTGTGAGCCAGTGACTGGCACAGCATTCTGATCACCTCCACATCTAGTCTTAGACCTAGTTCTCCTGGTTCAAACTGAGGAAACACTAGCACAAACAGTAAAAGAAGGTGACAAGACTTTCTATAGATACATTAGTGTAAAGAGAAAGTCCAGAGGGGTATTGCTAAGCTCGAAGAGAAAAGGGGCATGTGAGGAGGAAGACCCTGTAAAAGCATCTATCCTAAATACTTTGCTCAGTATTTACTGAAGAGAAGGTAGGCAGGGCCCACAGCTCAGCACCATGGACATGGGGGAGGAGGTGAGCACTACTCCTTCACAAAAGAAAGGGTCCTACAAGAGCTCGCTAAGCTCAGGGTGGACAAGGCAATGGGACCTGATGGCATACATCCCAGGGTACTTAAGGAGCTAAGGGTGGAACTAGCAGAGCCATTAGCAGAACTGTTTAGTGAGTCTCTGTGCACAGGAGAGGTCCCAGAAGACTGGAGAAGGGCTCATGTGATCCTGCTCCACAAGAGTGGTAGCAGGGAGGAGGCAGGGAACCACAGACCAGTCAGTCTTACCTCAGTAGTGGGCATGATTATGGAGACACTCCTTAAGGAAAGGATAGTGCAAACACCTGGAATCCATAGGGGCACAGGATCCAAGACAGCATGAGTTTACAAAGGAAGGTCCTGTCAAACTAATCTCATAGATTTCTTTGACTGGGTAACCAGAGTGGTGGACCAAGAGGGAGCAGTTGATGTCACCTACCTTGACTTCAGCAAAGTGTTCAACACTGTTCCACATAGAAGATTGATAAATAAGCTGGGTAGGCTCGGGTGGTCAGAAGTTGGTCAACTGGGTGGCAAACTGGTTGACGGGCAGAAAACAAAGAGTGGTGGTAAATGGTTTACAGTCAGAAGAGATGCAAGTCACAAGTGGGTACCTCAGGGATCAGTTCTGGGCCAGTCCTCTTCAATATCTTCATCAGTGACATTGCAGATGGACAAGAGGGTAAGGCTTGTCTGTTTGCAGATGACACAAAGATCTGCAACAGAGTAGATGATCCAGATGGGGTGGGCAGAATGAGAAGAGATCTGGATAAACTAGCAAAATGGTCAGAAGAGTGGCAACTGGGATTTAATGCAAAGAAGTGCAAGATCGCACATAGGGAAGAGAAACCCTGAAGCCACCTATAGGATGGGGGGAGTTGCTGGCAGTCACAAAGGAAGAACGAGACTTGGGCATCATCATCACCGATGACCTAAAATCATCCAAGCAGATCTCTAAAGCAGTAGGTAAGGCTAGGGGATGTTAGGGTGTATTAGTAGGGGTATCACAAGTCATAAGAGGAGGTAATAATCCTCTTTACAAAACACTGGTTAGGTCCCATCTGGAGAACTACGTGCAGTACTGGAGGCCACACCTTCACAAGGACATTAACCAAATTGAGGCAGTCCAGAGAAGGGCAACCAAAATGGTGCAGGGACTGCATCAGAAGTCATATGGTGACAGATTAACGTAACTCACTATGTATACCCTTGAGCAGAGGAGGGAGAAAGGTGATATGATCAAAACATTCAAACACCTTAAGGGCATTAACAAGGTGAAAGAGTCTAACATGTTTAAATATAAGAAAAATAGTGGGACAAGAGGACACAGCTTGAGATTAGAGGGAGGCCGATTAAGGGGAATGTGAGGAAATTCTTTTTACAGAAAGAGTGTTGGATGCATGGAACGGCCTACCTCAGGAAGTGGTGGATATAAATGCAGTGCAGGGCTTCAAACAGGCATGGGATAGGCATAAGGGAGCAATACAGATGAGTAGGAATAGATAGGCCACTGGCAGAGCAAAGGCCGATGGCACATTTATAAGGTAGAAAGAAATGGGCAGACTGGATGGGCCTTCGGTCCTTATCTGCCGTCAACCTCTATGTTTCTATGTTTCACCACAGCATTTGGATACTCTGCAAAACTGCACTATATTTAAGCTAAGAGACTCTCTAGAACTATTCTAGATTAAAAAAACACCTTTCTGAGTTAAATTTTTACAAAACTGTAGAAAACAAATACTTGAAAAGACTCTGCATATCTTTTCTCACTAGTCTCACAGAGAAGCTGCACTGCCAGGACTGTTAGGGAACTACAGTAGAAATGCTTCTCTCTGGCGTATCACATCCTGCCAAAAGCAAAGAATCATGGGAAATGAAGTCTTTGCTGAGTAGATTTTAAAGCATCATGCAAGTGCAATCTGTCAGTTTTGCAAGATGTTCCAAATTATTTATACAAAAATGAGAGTCATAAGGACAATTACACAAGGTTGTATCTTAGAGGACTGGCTTTATTTAACATTTGCTTACCTAGGGTTGTCAAAATGAAGGTTATCTTTTCAGTGAAGTCCTGCTTTTCTGCACAAGTCTTTGTAATTGAACAGAGTCTTGGGAGATCAAATATGGTCATAGCTGATTCTGAACAAGAAGCTACTGTGGCAGGCTTGAAATATTTAAGCAATAAGGAATGACCAGGGGTTGCATTAACCATACATAAATCACATTCTTATAGGTAATGTGGCATAAGGCTAAGCTGAGTGCCATGCCCCAATGGTGTGATTAAATTATTTGCAACCCTATTTTTAGACAATGTGAATAAAAAAAACTCTTCAAACTAGCAATTTACATTTTTTTTATTAATTGTACTTGATTTTATATTCAAACAGTCCTTCCACCATCTGGTCATCAGTCCATCCACAGTCCGTTTATGTTTCAGTTCAGCTTGCAGATGTTCAAAGACGTATGTGCTTCTGCAGAGCTGTAGAGCACATCAAGAACATCTGTGCAGTTGCAAAACAGTATGTCAGATTCTGACATCAAGCTGATGTCAGCATTGGCTAGCCAGCAAGTTTGTCTGACTAGGAAAGTGAAAATAAAATATGCCAGTTTAGTGTGAATGTGTGGGTTAATGGCTTAGATGCCAATCTTGAGCTGTAAAACAAAACACTGTTACCATGGCAACACTGACTGACTAAACATGTCACCACGGAGTGGAGATTTGGATCAAGAGCATAGCACAAGCACGATGACGACATTGTTTCCATGATGGTTGCCATGGCAACAATCAATGGAGTTTAGTGAGTTCTTTTGGACTCTGCATGCTCTACATAGAAACATAGAATTTGTGGCAGATAAGGACTGCTTGGCCCATCTAGTCTGCCCATTTCCTACCTGATGGATAAGCTTCAGATTTTAGTTAACTTCCTCCTATCCCCCACTAGAATTGCTTTATTTTATTTTTATTTTAGTTTTGTTGACCGGGTAAGTGCACTAGACAAATCCTGCCTATTTTCAGGCACAACCGGGGGGGATACAGATGAATGCCAACTGACCTTGAACCAGATTAAGCTGTTGGTGGTATTTTTAGTGAATGAGGAAATTTGGCCAGGACACCGGGAAATTCCGATACTCTTTTCAATAAATGCCATGGGATCTTTAACATCCACCTGAACTACCACCAATCCAGGCAGATGGGACCTTGGTTTAACGTCTCATCCGAAAGATGACACTCAGAAGTGCAGCACCCTCTCATGCTGCACTACAGCGTCAGTACTGGGATATTAACCCAAGTGCCAGATGTGGGAACTGAACCCACAGCCCCTGATCTCGGCCTCAGAGGCAAGTGTACTACCTACTAAGCCACTGACACTGCCTGTGTCTGTCCCATGCATTCTTGAATTCTCCCACTGAGTTCTTGACTCCACAACCTCCTCAGGAAGGCTGTTCCATGAATCCACAACCCTCTCCGTGAAAAAAATACTTTCTAACATTACCTCTGAGCCGTCCCCTTCTATCTTCAAATTATGCCCCTTGTTCTTGCACATCTGTTTTTGAAAGATGCTACCCTCTTGGACTTTGTAAATTCCTTGAGGTACAGTACTTGAAAGTTTCTATAATGTCCCCCTCCCTCCTTTCTTTGAGATTATACATATTAAGCTGCTTTAGTCTCTTTTCATACGTCTTCTAGTGCAGACCCTGCACCATTTGATTGCCCTCCTTTAAACAGCCTCCACTCTGTCTACATCTTTGTGGAGATGGGGTCTCCAGAACTGCATGCAGTACTCAGATGGGGTCTCACTGGATAACAACTTCTTGTTTTCTACTGTTGATGTCTCTCCCTATGCATCCCAGTATCCCCAGCCCTCCTTACTGCCCTTTCACACTGCTTGCCCTCCCGTAAGGTCGTCTGATATAATTGCTCCCAGGTTTCTTTCAAATTTTGTTGTTTCTACCTCCCCACAACACTACCCTCCCTATCTTAGCCAACTATCATCACCTGAGTAGCATCCTAACCTCCCCTCTCTGTAGCTGAATCAACACCCTACACTTCAACGTCCCTCCACTCCCAAAACTCCCTGCAACTAGACCTGCCCCAAGCTTCACCATCCTCCCCAGCTGACTACTCTCTCTAACTGAACCCTCCCCTGGCTGACTACACTCCACATCACTGCATTCCCTTCCAGATCCCCTGACCGACTTCCCACTCAAACTTCTGTCAGTCAGTATCACTGGTGGCAAATTGCAGGCTGGTGGTAGAGGGGTGAGACTGTGGAGACAGCAAATGTGTTGGGGAACTATGGGGTGATGGGTCCTGGAAGAAGGAAGTGGTAAGAGGACTCAGAGTTGGGTTGTAGAATGAATTGTTACTGTTGAGGGAGCTGTGGGGATGTGGAGGGAGGGCAGGCAGTGTTGGGGGCCATGGAAGGAGGTAAATCTAGTATCTGGGGCTGTGTAAGAAGACTTAGCTAGTATCAGCAACAAAGGGAATGGAAAGGGCTAGTGTCTGGGGCTGTGCAGGCCTGTGGAGGAAAAGTATCTTGACAGTCTATAAGGGGTGGATGGGTGCTTAATAGATCTGGGAGGTGTCAGCGGGTGCCATGCAGGGAGGCAATGAGTCAAGGGTATGAGTAGATCTCAACTGACCAGAGAGGGACAGGAATGTTAAGGTTGTTATGGCTGACAGGTGTTACTAGTTAGAAGAGGGACTTGGGGAGTACATGGGGATGTGGAAAGGAGTGCAGTGGGCATGAGAAGGATAGTGATCTGTAAAGTGAGGGACATCAAGTGTTGGGGATAATTGGTCTACCCACAGCTGGAACCTTCACACAGACCAGACAGCCCCAGAAGCTGGACCCACTGAAGAACATACTGGCTATGTGCCTCCATCCCACATCTTGAACCCTCCCCTTTTCACAGAGAGGGTTGGTGGGTGTAAAGGGAGTTTATGTCAAGGGTTAGGGGCAGTGGACTACTAGTCCCTAGCATCCATTGGGTAACAACTCGCTCTTCTCATTTCTTGTAAATTAAGTCATTGGCATCCAGTGGCACCCCTTCACTCTCCCCATCCCATATTAAAAGGCAGTCTTTTCTGTCCAGGTGTTCTCATACCCCTGCTGTGTCACTCTACCAAAGGCAACTAGTAAGCTCTCCAACCCCACATCTTCAGCTGGATGCTGTTTAATGTGGGTCTTTAACCAACACTGATTACTGTGATTACAGAAATACATGCAGCACAATTACATTTTTCACACAGTGAGCTGAGTAGTATGTATTTATGTACTTGCCATTTGTGACAATGTCTCATGGTAGTGGTGGACTATACTTCTCAACTTTCTACCACTGGAATGAGGGACACAGACACTCTGAATTCTTGCTCTTTCTTCCTCCCCTGTGACTTGCACATACCCCAGATGGGAGGCGAGTTTCCAGGGACACTGCTCAGCTGGGGAGGCTGGTCATGGGGCTGATAAATCAAATCAAATCAGTTTTATTTATAAAAGGCGCCTTTCTGAAACCAAGGTGCCTGTACAATAAAATACATAAAAAATTATTATAAACAAACATGTTAATTCCAGCAGAAGACAATATAATAGCAGCATAACAAACTAAGACAGCCACATCAATCAACAAATGCCAGGCTAAAAGATAAGTTTTAAAATGGTTTTAAAATTCTGGACAGTTAGGCAATCTACGTACCCAATGAGGTAGAGAGTTCCACAGGGATGGAGCAACAAAGCTAAATGCTGTTGCTCCAGATGTTTGCAAATGTTTTATTTATTTAGATTTTGGAAACCGGTAAACCCACTGAGACCAGAGGTCCTTTTCAGGGCGACCCAGAATTAGTTATACAAAAATACATATTAGCATTATCTACAGTAGTTACAATAGGTACACAAATATACATCAGCATCAATATACAAGGGTAACAACAAGTTCACATTCAGGCTCATGTATACTGTACAGTGATGTCAAATTTCACACAGTTAGTAGGAAATTGAGACAATTTACATTGTAATTGACAGCCTTGTTTAGGAGATTCATCGGGAAGAAGGAGGTATTAAGGCAGTGGTGATGGAAGGAGACCTGGGCTAGGGAGCTAGCAGTTGCAGCCACAAAGGCTGATTCGAGGAGATATACTTTGAGACCAGTCTTAAACTGGGTAAGGAGGTGAGTGAATCAAGCTAGCTGGAAGGAAGTTCCATAGGTAGGAAGGCAGCGTATTTGAAGGAGGCGCTTGCCTTAGTTTAGAACGGATCTGAGGATGTCTAAGGGGCGGTTGCAGAGGATCGCGGGGTTCGGCATTGTACTTTGGATGTGAGAAGTCCATGAAGGTGGGAGGGGCCAAGAGTAGAAATTTGAAAGCAAGGCAGGCAGTAGGGTAGGCTAGTTTGAGCCGCAGTGTGGGCCAGTTCAGGTCCATAAGGGCCTCGGAATGGTGTCTCCTAGGGGAGGAGTTTGGTGGCAAAGCGAGCCACATGGTTGTCAAGCAAGGTGAGTTTATTGAGTTCCGTCTCATGGAGGAACTGCAATAGAGGGGCACCATATAGGATAGAGGGGAGGTGACTGCAGCAGGCAACTGCTCATCGTTCCTCACAGGAAAGGGAGTTTTCTAGGCGGTAGGGAGTCCAAGCCTTTGGTGAATGGACTGGGTTATGGAGTCGATGGGGTCTGTAGGTCATCTCTTGGTCAAGGTGGACCCCAAGGTATTTAAGTTGGCAGTGACCTCAACTCTTTTCCTTGGACAGTGCTGAGCTGGAGCAGCTCACGTCTGTCAGAGCCCAGGCGTCTGACCCAAACAGGACGGCTTTGTTTTTTCTTCATTGAGCTTTAGGGAGTTTGAGGAGAACCAGGCCTCAAGAGTTGAGAGACTGTCCTGCAGTTTGGCGGAGATGACACTAGGTTGTGGGTCACTGCAGTATATGACAATGTCATCCGCGTAGAGAAATGAGGTTGCTGAGTGTGCATTTGCCTTCAATGTTGTTGAGGAAGAGTGAGAAAAGCAGGAGCCCAGGATAGAGCCCTGGGGTATCCTGGGAACCTCTAGCAATCCCTCATCGGTGGATCGGAGGCACGGAGGGACAGTAGGGACAAAGGAGATCTTTCATGTAACTTCGGTCCTGGTGGTGTAGGGGCCTTATAGGTTAACAAAGCGACCTTAAAGGTGGTCCGCCACTGTAGCAGCAGCTAGTGCAGACCGCGGAGCACAGGCATTATATGACTGGCTCTTGAAGCACCAGTCAATAGCCTGGCTGCCGCTTCTGCACCAACTGCAACTGGCGGATATCAACCCCAGCAGCCCTAGGTAAAGGCATTGCTGTAGTCAAGGCGGGAGGTAATGAGGCGTGAACCAATGTTGGAAGATCATCGGGAGGAACCAGATGTTTCTCCGGGTGATATTCTCAGATGGTAAAAAGTTTTAACAACTGCTGACACCTGTGATTTTAGTGTCAGACAATCATCAAACATAAAACCCAGGTTCCGCACCGGTGTAAGGTAGCTAGCTGGACACCTTCAAGCCACAAACCCGAAAGTTGAACCTGCCAACATACCGCCTCACGCGACCCAGGTTCGCAACCAACACCTCCGTTTTTCAGGGTTCAACCTCAGCCAGCTTACATTCATCCAGGCCTGAATTTCAGTCAGACAGCTGTTGAGCACCGAGATGGCATCATCCTGTTCAGGGACAAAGACATGTATAGCTGAGTATCATCTGCATAGCAGTGAAACTCAAGCCATACTGTCCAATAATCACTCCCAAAGGCAGCATATGCACTGCAAACAACATGGGTGCTAGAATGGATCCCTGTGGAACCCCACAGGACAGGGAGAATGGAGCTGAGGTACATACCCCAGACACCACTCTGAGTCCTACCCATGAGGTAAGAGCGAAACTATCTGAGACAACCCCAAAGTCCACAGATAAGTCGCAGGTGATCCGACAGCACACCATGGTCCACAGTATCAAATGCCGCAGAGAGATCAAGAAGGACCAAGATGGAACGAGTCTTTGATCTCCTCGGTATCAGGAGGTCATTTAGCACCCTAACAAGAGACGTCTCGTACTATGTCTCCTTTCTGAAACCGGACTGAGAGAATCATAGATATTGTGGCTGGTCAACGGTCCTCCAGCGTGTAAAGCCACCACCTTCTCAATAACCTTACCCAAAAAGGGAAGGTTAGAGACCAACCTGTGGTTTCCTAGACAGTCAGAATCCAAGGAGGGCTTCTTAGAAGAGGCCGAACCATGGCCTCCTTAAGAGAAGCTGGAAAATTCCCTCTCCAAGGATAACCAGACTATCTCTGCAAGCACTAGGCCAATGACATCAATGCAGCCAACAAGCAAGTGCGTAGGGCCGGATCAAACTACAGTTGGTAGGACGTAAAGTCTGGATAGCCATCACAATATCACTGATTGTAGGCTGGCCAAAGTCGCACCACTCAAACTGGGAGTCCTGCTGACCACTGCTATCTCCCTAGAGAAAGAGTCGGCGGATATCAGACCTGATCGTGGCAACCTTATCCGAAGAATCGAGCAATCTCCTCACACTGCTCCTGTGAAAAGCATTTCTGGACTGAAGACAGAGTGGATTGCACAGTCTGTCCACAGTCCGAAAAGCTGAGCTGGTCGATTCGCGATGGCAGCAATTTCCCTAGACAAGAATTCTGCCATCTTATGGGAATTGATGATTGATAGACCAAATAATGGTCCATCAAACTAAGCCTGTCACACACCAGGCCGGACCTCCACCATCGCCTCTCTAGCCTCGTCCAGTTCTCCTCAACTCCCTCAAGTCCTCATCAAACCATGGAGACCTAGGGTGAAGGGAAGTGGACAAACATGAAAAGGAGCAATGGAATCAGGGCCTCTGTCACTGCCTTATTATATCACAGTACAAGATCCTCTGGAGCCATGCATTCCTCGGCATGCCCGATAGGTCCAGCACCACCTTCAGACCATCTGGGGATACACCCTCAAGGTGCGGTACTGACAATCTCCATAGGGGCAGGCCTCTTGGGGGCCTCAAAACCAAGCTGATGGTATGATGGTCCGACTGCCTGACTGGTTCCACCACCAAGTCGGATATCTCCATCCCCAGGAGAAACACCAAGTCCAATGAATGACCACAAATGTGGGTCGAGGAGGAAACAACCTGTGGAGGCCCAGTGAACTCATTAACTGGAGGAAGTCTTGTCCAAACTGCGAGAGTTCGTCATCGACCCAAGCATTGAAATCCCCAAGGATCAGCCATCTATGGGGTCCCAAGGTTAGGTCAGCGATGAAGTCTGCGACTTCCTGAAGGAAACATTCCCATCTCCTGGTGGATGGTAGCAAGAAGAATCCTTCACCCACACCCTCACCCATGATACATTCAAAGGAGTTGGTGGCTCCCACTGGAATTTCCCTCAGGTTCAGTTTCAGTCTTTCGGATGAGGCGTTAAACCGAGGTCCCATTTGCCTGGATTAGTGGTAGTTCAGGTGGAGGTTAAAATCCATGGCACTTCTCAAAAGAGTAGGAATTTCCTCAGTAGGTGTCCTGGCCAAATTTCTCTCATTCAATAAAAATACCACCAACAGCTTAATCTGGTTCAAGGTCAGTTGGCATTCATCTGTATCCCCTCCCGGGTTGTGTCTGAAAATAGGCAGGATTTGTCTAGTGCACTTACCCGGTCAACAAAAATGAGATAAATAAATAAATACATTTAAAACAAAGGCCACACCCCGACCCTACGATCGATCTTTTGGGCGGTGTATCACTGAGTACCGGGTGGAACGCTGAAGGCAAAACAGGGCCAGCATTTCCATCCAACCAGGTCTCGTGATCCAAGCCAGGTCAGTTAAATTAACAAGATCCCCAATTATGGCAGTCTTGTTTTAATTGACCTGGCATTACCTCTTTCCCTAAGTTCAATGAGCAGCCGGGGAAGACCGGTGTCTGTCTGCGATAAGCAGAACGCCATAGGTATGGGAACCAGACAGGAAAAACCCCTTTCCTGGACCCATTTCACCCAGGGCATCTCCTTGTTCCCACAATCCCAATCCGCCCACTCCTCTCCATGCCCCCAACAGACCGAGTCCCCTCCCTAACCCTCCTTGCTATTCCCAATCCCCTACACCATCTATACACCTCCAGGGAAAGAGGGGGCAAAAAAAGGGTGAAGATCCTTCAACCTGGAGGAATAATGCCTAACCGTCGATCCTGGCCAACACATTTTTTCTAAAACAAATAACCCAAACCAAATAATATATAACCATACAAAAACAACACAATCTATAAAAATACAACCCCCACCTCCAAAAATAAAACAAACTAACTAAAGCAGGGCACAAAGGCTCAAAGCAGCAGCAAAATAATCCAGAACCAGCAATTTATCTCTATCTAGGGATCTCCACCTCCCAGAAGATAAAACAGATTTCCCAAACAATACCTCTCACATTTGTCAGGGTAAAATTGTTAAATGATGAGAGACTTTGACACTCCCATTGTTCAAAGTCTAAACTTTAAGTCTCTCTCACTGCCCATAGTAGCAATGATACTCTGGCCAAAATAATAAAAAATGAAGGAAAAGTCAAACCAGGCTGTAGTCCAATCATCCAGCTGAAATCCAGTTAGGCTTCCGGTTCTCCAGAGCAATTCAAACAAGGAACCTTTGGCCTTCAAAGCATCAAGATATAATTATCCTGGACCGGGCTTGCAATATTCCACAACAGTCCTCCTCCTCCCCAGTCACCAGCAACTCCACACCTCAGCACACCATAGTAGCCCTGGTTCATGAAGAATGGTCATGTGGGGAGGTAGATTGGGGTGCAGATTCAATGGTTGCTGAGATGGCATCCTTCAGATGCGATGTTAAACCAAGGTCCCTTTGCCCATCTCTGTCCTCCAGCCAGGTGGAAGTAAAATTTCATATGGCTAATTTAAAAAAAAAAGCCACAGAGGTTCCCAGTGCCATGGCTAACAAAGGTATCAGTGTAGGAAAAATCATATTTTAACAACAATCCTGCCTAAGAAAGTTTATATTCACAGAAATGCACAAAACAAGAACTTGGTAACTTTAAGATGGCTTTCACCTTGGGTGCATGTGACAAAATGAAAATAACTATAGTATAAGTGAGACTAAACACCCAATCCAGGAGAAGTAGGTCACCCTCCCGAGCCAGGAGAAGTGGGGGCACCCTCTGAGCCAGTAAGTAAGCCACACCTGCCCCCCCATGCCAGAAGAAGCAGGCCTTCCCTTGAGCCAGGAGAAGCAGGGCAACCTCCTGATCCAGGAGAAGCAGGGCCATCCCACCATGAGCCAGGAGCTGTAGCTCTATCCCACCCTTTTCAGCAGCTATCAACCTCCCAAATTCGTCCCAATAGATTGCCCACCCTCAGTGGCATGGCCAGGAGATAGAGGGTCCATGCAGTCTCACTCCCTTGAGTCCCTCCACACCCACAGTACAGGTACATTTTCAAATAAACACAGCCATGTACCTCAACAAAAGGCACAAGAAGTCAGGACCCTATCTCTCTAGTTCTGCAGACAGCTTCTCTCTTGGTTGCTGTTGCTGTTGTCTGAAATTTTACTTGAGAAACTGACTCTGTGCTGCAGCAACTGGATGGGCAGGGTGGCTAGCTGCTGCTGCTCTATCCTGTTACCGACTGGACACACTCTAGATCTTTGAAACAAAAGTACAACAGAGTCAGTATAAGCTCTTTTAAGATTGGCTTTACTGCTGGATCATGGGGGTCTATTCTGGCTATTCTGCAACACAAACTTATGGGAGAGCAACTGGCTAGACTTGGCTGAAGGGGGCCCTTTGGACTGGTCATAAGTACTAGAAGGATCCCAGGCAGGGCTAGGTGCAAAGAGGGCCTACTGGGTTGTATGTGGGTGCAGGTGAGGACACACTGTGCTGGTCTGGGTGCATGAGAGGACTCAGTGGGCTGGGCATGTGTGCAGGTGAGGAACCCAACAGGCTGGGCTTGGGTGCAGTAGGAATTTAGTGGGCTGTGATAGGACAAAGATAAAATTCTCCACCAACACCAATAATGAGCTGCGGGTATGGAGAGTTTTACTGGGACTGTTGCAAAACAGATAAAAACAGTTAAGTGCCTCTTTTGTTATCAAGAAATAATTGTCTATTGTGAATTTTCCTAACTTAGCTACAGCATGCATGTCAAGCTTGCTGTATGCAAACCTGATAAAGCTCTATCAGGGTCACTTAGGTTCACTTGGTGTGTCGATCCACCTGTAGTCACCGAACAATTTTGCGTGTGGCATACATTCTGTACACATACTGCACACTTGTATTTCTGTAAGGGACTGGAGAAATCAGAGTCTGACAACATGGCTATGTGGGCTGAGATGCCTGAGGATGGGGATGGGACTTGAAAGCTTTCTGCCAGGGCTAAGAAAGGGTGGAAAATAGAGCATAGCCACCATGGGGCTGTGAGTTGTGTGTGCCAAATGCAGGTATTGGTAGCAGTGCATACCTGAGTAGATTTACCATAAACAAGTTATATGTATGAAGCTAAGATGACTGTAACAGTAACTGTGAGATGGTGAAAAGATAAAACAACTAACCAAAATGTATTTAAATTGAACTAATCTAAAGAAATATGCATGAGGAAAATTAACTCTCAAGCTCTGCTAATAATACCAGAACAGCAAAAGCAATTTGAACATTTACAAAGGCGTTTCCATTATGTTATCAATAACCATTAACTATAATGTGGGAAAAAGTGTGTGAGAATTATCTAAAAATGTGCACTAAATGTGTGCAGTATTACTGCATCTAAAATACCAAAAGTAATGCAGTCGTAAAGAAGTGTACAAGAAAATTGTTATGCATGCAGTGGTTCTACAGTGTGCATCTAAAAATAACAAAATATTGCAGTGATAAAGGAGTGCAACAGAAAGTCAATGCAGTGTAGTTACTGTATATGGTGCAGTTAATAACAGCAGTGATACGTGTTAACACTGAATTGGGACCCTAGATTGTAGTGTGCACTCAGATTCCCTCAGGGTTAACTCTTCAGTTTATACTTCCCCATATATAATGGAAAAATGCCTTATACACTTGCTTCAGCCCGTCAGCTCTTCTTAGTCCCACCCTGGATTTGTTTTCACCCAACCATTGAGTTTACTTAGTATTAATTGAGAAAAAGCAGTAAACTGAAGCAACCACAATAAAAAGAAAACTCATGTAATGGTTAAAATAATGTACTGCTACAAGATGGGTCATTTCAAGGGTATTTAAATGGATACTGGGTGCAGTTTTGACAATGAAAGATAAAAATGGAAAATGAATGGTTCAGAACAAACTGCTCAAAAATATGGGTTATCTGAAGGGTATTTGAAGGAATGTCAGGAGCAAAAATGAAGGGTAAAGATAAAAATGGAAAATGAATGGTTGAATGGTACAAATACTGAGCAATGAAGGGACTTTGAGAATAAAACAACTGTAAAGTCACCCTTCTTTTCTGTATGGGCTCCTTCTTTCTAGAGGTGATCCTCTGGCAATGCACCCCAGGATCCTGCTTGCCCTTGCTGCAGCAATCCTACATTGTGTTGATACCTTCATGTCCCTGTGACTATTACCCCAGATCCTTTCTGTAACTGCTATCTGCATTCCCCGTCAGTAGCTGGTTCTTGGATTTCTGGCTCCGAGGTGCATGGCCTTGCACTTCTTGTGTTAAATCCATCTACCACTCCTTAGACCAGTGTTCAAGTTTAGCTAGATACTCCCTGCGTGCCTGCCTCCCTTTTCACTGTCCACTTTTGCACAAATCTTAGTGTCATCAGCGAACAGGCTGATCTTATTTTTCAGTGAAGACATTGAACAAAACAGGATCCTGCACTGAACCCTGTGGCACCCCACTAGCTACTGGCCTTCACTTGGATGACCCCCATACAACAACCACCCTCTGTTGTCTTCCTGTAGCCAGCTCTCAACCAACCCCACTAGTTTCTGCCATGCACCAGGTCCCTCAGCTTGCTCAGTAACCTTCCATTTGGCACCACGTCAAAGGTCTTACTGAAATCCAGATACAGGACATCTACAGCTTGGCCTTTGTCAGTCACCCTAGGGACCCAATCAAAGAAGTCGATAAGTTAGTTTGACATGATCTTCCCAAGACAAACTCATGCCATCTCTCATCCTATAGACTATTACTAACTAGAAAAGTTATTAACCTCTCCTTCAGAATGGTCTCCATTAACTTTCCCACTACAGATGTCTAGCTCACGGTCTGTAATTGCCTGTTCATCCTTGGGTCCACTCTTGTGGAGGGGCAACACATGACCCATCCTCCAGTAACTGGGTACATTCTCTATCTCCAAAGAGGAGTTAAACAGGTCTGTCAGAGGGCCTGCCAATCCCTCTGCCAGTTCCTTCAGGACACTTGGGTGTACACCATACGGTCCTTGTGCTTTGTCCACCGCAAGGTTTAAGGCCCTTCAGGATGCTATCCTTCTAGATTAATCCATCTGTTATCTCTGCGCCCCTCCACCCCAGCCCCTTTACCATGTGGTATTGGACTATCCCTTTCTTTTAGAACACTGAGCAGAAGTACTCACTGAGTTCCTCTGCCTAGTCTTCTCCTTTCTACTCATCCACTCTCCCTTTGATTCTAACAATGTCATTATCTGATGCAACCATTATGAAAATGGGGCCCATACTCCATTAAAGTACCTGATTGTGTACCTGAAACAGTACAGGGACATGTTTTGTAATTTTCTGTTTAAGATTATTTTCAACCATGGGAGATACTCTTGTCAGTCCTACTTAGGGAATGACCCTGAATAGCTCAATTATCTGATAAGTTAAAAGCACATAAAGGGCTCAAGAAGTAACTGTATAAAACTCTTCAACTGAGATTGTATGTATGATTGTGTGTATCTATGTATTTGACAGATCAGTATTAATGTCTTTCTTAGCATTCTTGATAGAACAAATATTACTGTAAAAGAAGTGATCAGAATGAAAATTAACAAGCTTACATATAACACTAACAGAAGTATTGAAAAGTCTTCATTTATCATTTGAAAGTATTCAAAAATGTGTACTTTTAAAATATGTGTATAATATTCATTTAGTAATAATTTACTCTTAAAAACAATCACAATGGAATACTTAGAATGAGTATTCCTACAGGCAGTATTCTTCTGATGATGATTACAGAAGATTAAAGATTATTACATTTAGTCTTAAAAGACAAATTAATTACTGCTTTAAGACTAAATTTAGTATTCCACTTGGTGAGAATGTTCCTTTCTGTTCAAATGCTGATTTATCCTCTGGGGCTGCATTGTGTTCTTGGGCCACACTATTGCACTGCTTTCCTCCTGAAGGCAGACCACATCCTCCTAGGCTACACTCTCAGGACCCCTTCATCCTTGAAGGCTGTATCCTACTGGGTAGCACTGAAGGGCTCCCTCCTACTCCAGAGGCTGTTTCCTCCTTGTCTACACTGCATTGCTCCCTCCCTCCCTCTGAAGGTATGCACCTGGGTTACAACGCAGGGCTCATGTGTCTCCCTGAAGACTGTGAATTCTCCTGGGCTACACTGCAGGGCTCCATCCCTGAAGGCTGAATACTGTATTGCCTCCAGCAAGGCTACTGTTTGGCCTCCTCTCCTCCTTGAAGACATAGTTTGTCCTCGTGGCTACACTGTAGCTCTCCCTCTCAAAATGACAAGTATGTTCTCTTGGGCTAAACTGCAGTGCTTTCTTATTCTCCAAATGCTGAGTAGGTCCTACTAGTCTACAGTGCAGGGCTCCCTGTCTCCCAGAAGACAGTGTGCCACTCTGTGCTACACTGTAGTTCTCCCTACCTTTCTGTAGCTAAACATGTCCTACAGGCTACACTGTAAGGGTCTCTCCCAAAGGCTGAGCATGTCCTGCTGGCTACAGTGCAGGAATCCCCTTGCCTGAAGGTTGTGTGTCCTGTGCTACAGCAGTGCCCACTTCCTCCCTGAAGGTTTGCTGTGTCTTTCTGGCTAAACTGATATATTTTGCATATTACACTGTTGTTTTCTCCATCCCATTGTATGTAACCTCCCGGTCATGCCTGAAAATAGGCAGCTCTGCTGTCTAGTGCACCTACCTGGTCAAAACAAAACTAACTAAATAAATAAAATAAACTGTAAGACTTTCTTCTCAAAGGCTGAATGTGTTCTCCTTGACTACACAATACTCTTTGGCCTCTCCTGGCTGGTCTCTACCCACAAACTGAGATCCACCATGTAGCAAGGAGTGTACAACCACATATCTTTCAGGGCAGTGGCTCAGGACATAAAATATATGTCCCAGGAATAGCAGGGATGGCACTGCCACTTGTCTATTATATTGTTTGAGAACCTCTATCCCATTCAAAATTCCCCACTTCAATAGTTGAAATATTCTTTTATTTTTCCATCATTTTCTTTTGTTTTCCATTATTTTAATTTTTCTTTGTTTTCCATCATTTCATCTTGTCAAAACTGTATTCGTCTTTATACAGCTTTCAAAATTAGTTAACGTTTCAGGACTTGGGATTGTCCCTTCATCAGAACTTGAAAGCAGTAAAGAATAAACAGAATATTTAATGTTGTATTTTAATTAGTCTTAAGAAAGTAACTTCAATAATAATATTTCTAGTGTTTGGACCATACCTCCAAAACATCTAGTAATACTCCATAGAAAATGTTTTCATTTATTGTAGCCACTTTCAGAAAAAATTTAAATTAACGCTCAATTAGCTTGATTTCTTCTCCTATTAGATATATGAGGGGACACCCACAAATTCTTCTTATTATATTTTTGCTTTCACAAATACTTTCATACCTTTTAATCCAAATGCAGATATGATGTAAAATCCTTTTGTGCAAATTTAAACAGCCCCTTTCCTGCAAAACAAATGTGGGCTATGTTGTTTTAAAACTGCTATGAAAATACTGTGTATTCATATTTTCAAATATATATATTTTTTTTTTTTCATGTTGTGGCTTACCCTCATTTCTAAGGAGTTTGCACAATTCCGGTGGATAGTATTCAGTAATGTAGAAATACCAAAAATGACTCTAAATAAACTAGAAACCCTCAAAGAAAAGAAATTTGCCTTGATTGGCATGCTGTCACATTAATGGAACACAAAACAGAAAAGAAACCCTAGGGGTTTACGTGTATTAGTGGAACCTAATTTGGCTTACCCCAATGGATTCATGGAAAAATGGGATGGAACAAGAAGCAAATGCTCTTTTGATTTTATGTTATTATTAATAGAGGCAATGACTATTGAGCATTCCAATGTATTATCAAAAATAGAAGAAATGGAAATCCATCCGGGATACAATTGATAAAGACCAAATGAATAAATTATTAGAGCAAATAGAAAAATCTTTAAAAGAATATGACAACTACATTAAAAGAATATGACTACAAAGATGGGCATATATATATTGGAAAAGATTGGAAAGACAAAAACAGACTATAATTTAGATGATACTGATATCTCAGGTCCCACTTCTGATTCTGACAGTTTGGATTCCAACAGCCAACAGTGGGGTAATAGACAAAGATCAAGATATAATAGATGATATAAGAGGTTTTCTAGGAACAGAAATAATTATGGTTGGCAAGCCTTATAATGAACAATATAGACCATATTATTATAGAGAGTTCCAACATCGAGACTCGTATGACAGAAGAGAGGACTATTATACAGGCAGACCTTTCTGAGCAAGGAAGATATACCAGGCCCATCAAGAACAACACAAATGAAAGAAACAGAAAGAGATAAAGAACAAGGACAAGACCATGGAGGAAAAGGGAACAAAGGCAGGGTACACGACACCAGATCGAAGACGGCACAAATGCAACAGTATACAATCTTTCCAACAGAGTTCTAACTTCACAGAAAACAAAATATTGAATAAAGGTCTATCTTTTGTGTTACACAAAACTAGATTCTTTTGAACTCAGATTAGATCTAGAAAGATCCTCTAGGAAAATTCAATTGAAACATTTTTCTCTACCTGAAAACATCATTCCAGATACACAGAAAATAAAATTAAATCTTCCTTAAAACAATCTTTGGGAATAAAATCCAGGTTTGATCTAAATTTTAATATATCTAATAACATTATAGCTTATATTGAAAAAGTAAATAGTGAAATTGATGTTATCACACAACAAAGTGGTAATCAGAAATTAAAATATAACATTTCAAATGCTGAAAAGAAGGCTTTACAAAGTTTGGAAAATAACAAATCCATCATTATCAAACCAGCAGACAACGGTGGGGAGTTGTTATTGTGAATTACCAAGATTATAAAAGAGAATGTTTATGTCAACTCAACAATAAGAAATCTATCAAGAAGTACCTAGAATACCTTTGGAAACTTCAAAAATAGAATTCAGGATATTTTACAGGAAGCACTTCATCTCAGACAGATTGATGAATGGTTAGTCAAAGATTTATTGAATGAACATCCAAGAATACTATTATTTTATTGTCTTCCGAAAATACACAATAGCATAGAAGCACCTCCAGGAAGACTAACAGTATAATTTCATGTATAGGTTCTATAACTGAAAGACTATCACAATATGTGGACTTTTATATAAAAGATCTGGTTCCATCACTAACATCATATATAAAAGACATTAAACATTGTATACAAATACTGGAAATGTTAAATGAAACTGAGATGGAACTTAGCAAATCTATTCTAGTAACCTGTGATGTTAAAAATTTATACACTAGCATACCACATGAAGAAGGCATGAAAGCACTGGAGAAAATATTAGATCAAAGAGACAAAATGAATCAGACAAGAGGTTCATCTTAACACTGACAGATTTTGTCTTAAATAACAATTATTTCAAATTCAAAAATCAATGCCTCCTTCAGTTACAAGAGACAGCCATGGAGCTACCTTAGCACCATCATATGCAAACATTTTAATGGGGAATTAGAAATAAATATGTTTGAATCAGAATAATATCTATAGTCCTTCCTTGGTTCTGTACAAACAATATATTGATGATTTGCTTATTATTTGGAATGATACAGAAGAGAGTTGCATGAATTTCATCACTACATTAACTCTTATACGGAATACTTAGAGTTTACTATGGAGTACAGCACATAAAAAGTGCCTTTTCTGGATCTGATGATCTTGATTCAAAATAACAGAATAACTACAAATTTATATAGGAAACTGACAGAAAAAAATACAGTACTTCATGCAAGAAGTTTTCATCCAACAAGTTTAAAAGGAGTATACCATATGGGCAAATGTTAAGAGTTAAAAGAAATAGTGGAAATTAGATTTTATGTGAAAGAATTTGGATTTCCTATCCTCAAAATTTGAACAAAGAGGCTATAGTCAACAGACTCTACAGCTAGCAATACAAAAGGCCAACAGTAAGCCTAGAATCACCATCTTACAAGAAAAAGGCAGAAAAACTGATAGTAACAAAATAAATATGGTACTACATATTCTGAACATTTAACTCTATTAAAAATATAAGTTTGAAAAACTGGAATCTATTACAAACAACAGAACAAGGCAACATTACTTTTGCAGAGCCACCATGGATTACAGTTAGAAAAATAAAAATATCAGAAATCATATTATTAAAATACAGCATTGGAAACCAGACCTTCCACCTACCACATGGCTCAATAGAGATATAAAAGGTTTTTATAATTGCAGGAACTGCACTCATTGTAATAATTGTATGAAGACAAAATACATCAAAAGTACTTGTCAAGCAAGAACATTTGAAATTAGGGACTTTATTACATGCAGTTCTGATCATGTTATTTACTGCATCATCTGCCTTGTTCAAAATATTATATTGGACAAACATCACGACCCTTGAAAACAAAATTACAGAACACAAAAGCAGAATAAAATGTAAAGAGAAATCCACAGTGGCACGTCAATTTAACTCTTATCCACACTAAATTTCATCTTTGAAGTTTCTAGGGATTCAAAAGTTAAAAACCAATGGATGGAAGTGATAGGGACATAAAGCTGTTAAAAAGAAGCTTGGTGGATCTTTACACTTAAAACTTTCAAAAGTAGATATGGACTAAATGAAAATTTAAATTGGTCTCTGATTATTTAAAATACGTTTCATACATAATTGTGAGCATTTTTCAGGTTGGTGGGAGGTCAATTTTTGACCTTGAGCATTTTAGGACTAATATGCCTACAGTTCCATGTTGATTTTGTTATGTCTGGACCAATAATCCATGTATTCTATTCTTAGAATTGAATATGAATATTTAACTTCTTTAAAAACTTTTTCCTGTAAGTCGAGGGTTAGCATTAGATTGTGTATGAGTTAGAAGCCCAACACAGCTCACTTTAGTGTTTCCATTAAAGAAACCTATAAGTAATAACATGGTAAGATCGTACATTCAGTCATTAGTAAATATCAGACCACCTGATTTATTTTGTAAGAGTGAGGCAGTCTTATCTCATCATGTTGCTAAGATTCTAGTTATTTCTGTGTATGTAAACATTTAAATTCTAGTATTAACGTTTATTGATGTTAGAAATTCACAATTTATTCTGCTTTTGTGTATGCAGAGATTTAGATTCATTTATGTGATGGCATGTTTGAAAATGGGAGGTCAAATCTGTTGACCCTGAGCATAAAGTGCATAGATAGAATTTGTTTCTTGATTGTATAATCCAGTTTCTATTTTAAGCCTGTAACAATCTCTTTATATAACAGTTATAGTAGCACATATTTAGATTTCTGTCTTAGTTAGCTAGGATGATAATAATATATCATTTCTGCATGTGCAGAAATTAAGATTTATTATACAAAAACATGTTTGACAATGGGAGGTCAAATTTGTTGACTGAACATTTAATGCATAGATAGCATTTGTTTCTTTGTTGTAAAATATAGACTCTATTTTGAAGCCTGTAAGAACATTATAATCTCTTATCATAGCAGTTTTGATGTTTAAGCACAAGAACATATGTTCATAATAATGAGCTTTTAGCATATGGCTGAGAAAAAGTTACATTCTGTGAACTGACAGTCTGCTCAGTTTAACTATGAACTTTTTCCCCTGCATTTTTTGCTTTTTCAATTTATGTGGTTTAAATGGCCCGTTATGTGCTACACAATGATTTGCAGAGATTCTATTAATTGCTTTTGAAGGAGGGACTGCAAATAGCTCCTCAGAGCAACTTGCGGTTTCTTTAATTAGACCGAGCTGAGGGAATGAGTCATTACAGTGACTTCATCATGCTGTATCTTCAGTGTGATCCCCATGGCTCGCCTCCTTCATGTTGCATAGTTAAGCAACAGTTGAAGTAACTTCCGTTTTGGCATCTGGAGTAATGGCGGTTTGTGCTCCGTGAAATTTTATTAAGAGCAACAAAGAACAACTGATTACTATCTGCCAGAATTGTGCAAACTCCTTAGAAATGAGGGTAAGCACAACATGAAAATATATATATATCTATTTCTTGGTAAAAATATGAATACATAGTATTTTAGTAGCAGTTTTAAAACAACATACCCACATTTATTTTGCAGGAAAAGGGCTGTTTAAATTTGCACAAAAGGATTTTATATCATATTTGAGCTCAGATTAAAAGGTATGAAAGTATTTGTGAAAGCAAAAAAATATAATAATAAGAATTTTTGGGCATCCCCTCCTCTTACATATTTAATAGGAGAATAAATCAAGCTAATTGAGAGTTAATTACATTTTTTCTAGTGCAAAAGTGACTGCAATAAAATGAAAACATTTTCTAAGGAGTATTGTGCAGATTTTTTGGAGGTGTGGTCCAAACACTAGAAATATTATTATTGAAGTTACTTTCTAAAGACTACTTAAAATACAACATTAAATATTCCATTTATTCTTTACAGCTTTCAAGTTCTGATGAAGGGACAATCCGAAGTCCTGAAGCGTTAACTCATTTTGAAAGCTATATGAAGATGAATACAGTTTTGATAAGATGAAATGATGGAAAACAAAAGAAAAATTTAAATAATGGAAAACAAAAGAAAATGATGGAAAAATAAAAAGAATATTTCAGCTATTGAAGTGGTAAATTTTTGAATGGGTAGAGGTTCTCAAAAATATAATAGACATTCTGTTTCCAGAAGTGCTTGAGTCACTCCCCACATTCTAAAATTAAAAATCAAAATAATTAATATTTCTTCTAGTACGAGGACCATAAGGTGGAGATAACTATTTTTTATGTGTATTCACTGCCACTTGTCTGACAGGGACTAAGGCCAAGATCCAATTCCCCAAATGAGCAGGGAATGGCATAACCACTTGCTACTCAGGGCGGAGCTTGTGCCATGAACTTAGGTCCCACACATAGCAAGGTAGGCTTTGCTACCTATCTGTTAGGGAGTCCGGTGAAGAAGGTACAACTGTGGCGAAGCCCCCACAATGCAGCAGGTATTCACAGAAAGTAGCGCTCCAGTGAGAATTGGTCCCACCCACTACTAGCCATCATAAAGATAAACTACAGTGAGAAGCTCCTATCAGCTACAGGCCCATACAGAAGGAAGACCATGGTGAGGCTTGACCCCACTACCCTGCAAACCCTCACAGAAGGTAGAACTGCACAAAGTCCCTCCCTTCAGGCTCTCCTAGAAAGTAGAAATGCAGTGAGGAGGTTCCACCCCTTATGGGGCCCCACAGAAGGTAACAGTGTGAAGACCCTATCTATACAGAACCTCATAAAAGGCAGAGTCACAGTGATGAATCCTACTCTTTTCAGGCCCTTGCTGAAAGTAGAGACACAGTGAGAAGGCCCAAACTCCTTACATGGCCTCACCGAAGGTAACAGTGAGAAGACCACCCTAACAGCCCTCACAGAAAGTAGAGCATCAGTGAGAAGGCCCCAACCCCTACAGGGACACATAGAAGGTACAGTGAGAAGACCCACCCCTACAGGCCCTCACAGCAGGTAGAGCCTCAGCGAGATGGTGCCATTCCATAAAGGATGCAGATGGTAAGCCTCATTCCTGCTGGTACTCACACAAGTAGTACCATAGTTTGAAGCCCCAATCCTTACAAATGCAAAGGCAAAGCCATAATTCTAATGATTTGTGTTTCTTTCCTTTTCAGATGCAGAGTTCACTGCTTGGCCTGAACCAAAGAATTCAGAACTTACAGGCACAGAAACATTGAGGTATTCACATTTCCCAGGTACATCAGTCTCAAGGGATTGTCGGAACACTACAAAACTAGTGAGGGATTCACACTTCCTAGGTACAGCACTGTCAAGGAACTGTCTAGACACTAGAAAACTGTTGCAGAATTCACCCTCTCCTGGTACAGCAGTCTTAAGGGACTATTTGAAACAGTACAAAACAGTTGAGAATTCACACTCCACTCATACAGCAGTCTCAAGAGGCTGTCCAAGAAACTGCAAAACCACTGCGGGATTAAACTCCCAGCATGGAACAGTTGAATTGGATGCTTGACAGGAATTCCAGCTCCATGAGCGGGTTCAGAATGATGGCGATACTACAAACGAGGAGTACAGGCAGAAAAGAGAGCCATATCATGGATAACAGCCAGCTGTTCTTTAACCTGTTCCTCAGCAAAGTCACTTTCAACTGCTTAATTTTATTTTTGATCTGGAAAAACCTGTTTGAAGCTTTCTTGGAATTTTCTGCCTGTCCCTTTTCGTTGCAGATCTGTTTTGTTTTACTTTGCTACAGAAGTGCAGTACCACAACATCCCAGAAGGAAACCCCTCAGCTTTGTGCTCCGTGCTGTCCTCCTTCTCCAGAGTGTACAGTTTCATCCCACTGCCTGTCTTTGCTTTAGGAGCTGTTGACCACCTATATTATTTGCAGCTGTTCTCACTGCCACTGTCCTGCTGTAGAATAATGGTGTACTGCACACAAGTCGTGCTAATGTGGCTAGCTGCTGTTATCCTTGCGGTTCAGTCTCCACTGCCTGCTGCCAGCATCTTCTCTCTGACTGATACAGTAGATGCCATGACGTGTCCAGTTCAGGGTTCCCTAAGCATCACTCTGTACTATATCTTTCTGGTACTTGCTGGAATCCTGACTTTACTCTGCTTCTGGAAGGATGTTCTATCTTTGGCTAAATCATGGATTAACAGCTGGTTAAAAGACACAAATGTGATGGAAAGAGCTGTGTCATCAAGTGATCTCTTCTCCACGTCACAAAGTTGAATATAACAATCAAACTAGGGCTGAAAAGGGTTCACTGCAGATCCTCATCTCAAGCAGTTCCAAAGCAGTCATTTGCTCACTATTGCTACTTCCTTTATGGTGTACTGGTTTCTCTTTCTGTTTGTGAATATTTTGGCATTTTTCTGAATATTGCAGTCCCATCGTACGTGAGTGTTAACATTCTCTGGGCTTTGTCTGTCACAGTTTTCTTACTGGCATGGTTTACTGTTTTAAAGCTGAGCACATGAGAATGGTGTCCCATTTCCCAGATAGTGTTTGCAACTGGAGTTTCTACCTTGAAGCATGTCAGACTGATACAGATCAGTTGATTGGTGTACCTGTCACAACATCCGCACATTACCACTGGAACAACAAGCAGCATTCTGATGAAGGACAGCTAGACATGAATGTCTAACACCAAGTGAACATAGAAACTGAAGGTAGATAAGCGCTTGACCCATCCAGTCTTCCCTTTTTCATTGTGATTGTTTTTGCTGCAGACCCTTGTAGGTCTATGGCACTTTCTCTTCCACCCTTTCCTTTCCTTTTCATTCAGGCAAATAACAAGGCAAACTGCAAAAGGAGTCTCCAGACATTCATCTGAAGGACAAGCAATGCTATGTGGATTTTACATTGTGTAGCATGCTACCAAGATTTTATAAAATGGGTTAAAGAGGGTCACGTGATGGCTGCCTGAGAGTGAATGGTGCCTTCTCCCTCACCTCACCTCATCTACAAATAAATTCATCTACTGCCTACCGGCATCTGACTATCAGCAGTGAATCATAGATTTAACAATTGGAACATCATGGGAAGCAGACTGGCGACTCGAAATGGAGATTTACATGAAAAAGCTCCCCGAGACATTCTCCACCACCTACCCCTGAAAAAGACAAGGCTGCACAAAAGGCCTCAAACAGCAAGCCTCCAGCTCTAGTAAAAGCACAACGGGCAGCACCATGCTGACTGAGGAACGATTCCCTGCCATTATGACTCCGATTCAGGAGACAATTTCACCATGTTGGCAGATCTCACAAATTAATTCGCAATTGATTACCTTTCAATGAGGATCGGTGACACTGAAACCAGACTTAACTCTGTGGAAAACTGGCAGGGAGGTAGAAAAGGACAATACTCATATTAGACACAGACTGAAAAAGTTGGAACACAAACTTGAAGATTCTGAGGGTGCAGCCGCACAACAATCTGATTATTACAGGCTTACCCAAAGCTGAAGAGGTCAATAATCCGATCAGATTTGTCCAGAAATTTGTGCTAAGATTGCAGAGCTGTCTCCTAACACTGCATCCTACATTATCGAAGTGGGCTCATAGATCCCTGCACCCTCCTTCACCACCTGGTGTCTCCTCGAGACCCTTGATCTTCAAAATATTGAATTATCAGGATAAACAACACATTCTTAATGAAGTCAAAGATCGGCAAGCTGCAGTGGAAGGGCATAAAATTAGACTCACTCAGGATCTGCCTCAGTCAGTCCGAGGGAAAGACAAGATTTCCACCTGATCATTTCCAGACTGATTGCAGCTGGTAAGCCATTCAGGATGAGTACCCGGCTGTGTTACAGATCCAGCACAGAGATAAATGGATCTCATGTGACTCGCCAGAGCAAGCTACCACTGAATTAAAGTCCTTACTTCCCGACCTGTTTAAGTGACTGATACTCATTCCTTTTGTTCTTTTCGTGATGGCAAATATGGGCTGTTTTGTGCAGATACCACAAGCCACTTAGCTGCTTCAAATTCCAATGGCGCTATGATCAGTGGTGGAGAAATGGCAGTATGTTTAGTTCTTGAGACTTCTCCTTTCCAGTTCTCCAGATCAATGAGTGAGCATACAAGAAATAGGTTTTGTTTTATTAACCTTGACTGTATGCTTGAAATTGTCTTGTTTTGATGACTGCACTGTCATAAGTACAAGGAAAGTTTTCAATTTTTCTCCCATGCTGACTCACCTTGTAAGGCCTTTAAATTGTGTTATAAACAGACTGGAGGATTATATCTTCCTGACTTTACATGGGTCGTTAGTAGGATATTGTTTTTTGGGTCCCTGTCCCTTTCTTTCCTATATAACCAACTGGTGTCTATTTAACCAGCGCTTGAACTGGAAGTTGAGGGCCTCTCATTTTTCAATTTCTTTTTGATTTTCGAGTGTGGACTACTATGGCTCTCCTGAATATTTCTTTACTTGATTGGTTATTGTTTACAAATTTAGTCTTAGATTTCCTATATGTTATGTAGACAGAATGATGTTAATGCTATTTTGACCGGGAGTGTTGGGGAGGAGGGAGGGGTTAAGTAGGATTTTTCAGGCAGCATTTATTGACATCACATGACAGAATATTTTAGGTAGTTCAGTTCATTTGGAACTTGGGGCTAGTATTGGGGATTTAATGTATGGGTGTTTGTTGTGGGGTTGGGAGTTAATCTGGTTTTGGGTTTTGTTTCAGATTACGGTGTTGGTGGGTTGAAAACGTATAGAGGGGCAAACTTGCACAGTACTCTTTCTCTCTGTTTGGAGTCCCTTTCTTTAAAGGGCCACACTAGACTTGATTTAATCACCATTACTGTGTTGTTTAACAACAAATCTGGAATTTTGAATCTTCTATGGGAGGACCCAATAAGTTTGTAAGTTGGAACATTAAAGGGGCCGAGACCAGAAAAACATATCATTATCTTAAGACACCTTGCTTATCTTAAGGTTGGAATAGCATGTTTACAAGAAACCCATTTGCAGAGGGAAGACATCTCCCTCTTTAAGAGAAACTGGTGGGGCAAGTTTTTGGTGCTGGAGTTTCTTTCAAGCTGGGGGGGTACTGTGATCCTGATTGCCAAATCCGTTCCTTTCATTTGATCCAAGAAACATGGGATCCATTAGGATGCTATATTTTGATTAGGGCTCGTTGGAATCTTCCTTGGTGTTAATAGGTTCTGTATATGGCCTAATGTTGATTCTCCCATGTTTTAACCCAGTTATTTTCTTTAGCCTCCCTCAATCACCCAGTATTAACCTTCTTGGGGACTGGAACCTGGTCCCTCAAACAGAGCTAGACTGTTCGGATAGGAAATGCCTGAGTTATCCCCAGGTCAACGAGCCCTGCATGATCTTCTATTAGGGGTGAACCTAACTGATGTCTGGCGGACTTTCCATCCCTCAGACAGACAATACTCTATTATTACCCACCACATGGCACTTTCTCTCGAATAGACCACTGGCTTATAAGTTTGTTTTGTCTCCCGGGCATCATAGAGGTGTCTATTCACTCTAGAGTACTATTGGATCATGCCCAGTCAGTCTACTATATTTATTGGGCCCTGGGGTTAGGCAGAATACTCTGTGACATTTGAACACTCAGCTGCTCCAGATTCCTGATACCCTGACCCAAATCCAGAATCACATATCCATATTTGTGTCAGTGTCAGTGGCTCAGTAGGTAGCACACTCGCCTCTGAGGCCGGAGATCAGAGGGCTGTGGGTTCAGTTTCCACATCTGGCACTTGGGTTAATATCCCAGTACTGACACTGTAATGCAGCATGAGAGGGGTGCTGCATTTCTGAGGTGCCGCTTTCGGATGAGACGTTAAACCAAGGTTCCATCTGCCTGGATTGGTGGTAGTTCAGGTGGATGTTAAAGATCCCATGGCACTTATCGAAAGAGTAGGGAATTTCCCGGTGTCTGGCCAAATTTCCCTCATTCACTAAAAATACCACCAACAGCTTAATCTGGTTCAAGGTCAGTTGGCATGCATCTGTATCCCTCCCGGGTCGTGCCTGAAAATAGGCAGGATTTGTCTAGTGCACTTACCGGTCAACAAAAGCTAAATAAAATAAATAAATAAAAATATTTTTAGAGACAAACAGAGGCTCGATAGACAGGGTGGACACATTATGGGCTGCACTTAAATGTGTCCTTCTGGGTGAATTTATTCACGTTTGATCCACCAGAGCTCGAAATAGCAAGATTCTCTTAATACCCTTCTAGAGCGAGATCCACCATTTGGAATCATCTATCCAGTGTTTTTGCCCCAAGGCGGATTGGGCAGAGCTCCACCGACTACAGGCACCGTTTTCAGACTTGATGACACAGAAGGCAGAGTTGTCCATACATCGCACAAAATTGTGATATTTGGAGTCGGGGAAAATCAGGGAAACTCCTTGCCCTTAGATTGAGACAAGCCGACTCAGCAAAATTTGTCTCGAGTCTTGAGCTTCATTCAGTGATCTGATTGTTTCCCACCCTAGAGATATCATCAGCATCTTGCGTGATTACTACAAACAGCTGTACTTATTAGGGACTCTCCTTCTGTGTCACTTCAAGATATTAGTGACTACCTCAGTCGGTTGTCCCCAAATTGCCTCAATGCCTCACCACATGGTTAGGTACCTCAGTTTCTTTTCGCAGAGGTTCAACATGCCATTAAACAGTTGCCCCTAGACAAAGCCCCGGGCTGGATGGCTTGCCAAATAATCTCTATAAAACTTATCTCTCAAAATTTGCCCCATTACTAACAGAAGTTTTTAACTTTTGGTTTGTTCATGGTATTCAAGATCCTTCCTCTGCCTTCCACCAACCCTACCGTCACTATTAACCCTCAGCCTCACTACTCCAGTGTTTCTACCTACCCTCCTGTCCTCCCTCTTCCTTTACCACTGCTCCTCCCCTCCCTCCCTCCTCCACATCCCATATGCTCCTCTCCACCTCACCCCTTCCAGACATTACCTGTCCTCCCCACAGCCCCTTGCACTTCTGATCACTCAGGCCTTCTCTGCCTGTGCTACCCTACCCACCCTTGTGCAACTAAACCCCTTCCTCATTCTATCGCTCCCACAGAACTCTCCATCTGCCCTCTGACCAGAGCACTTCTCCTCCTTCTACTCCTAACAGGAACATACATCTCAACCCAGGCCCTGCCCCTCCCGTCCACCCACTCAGCCCACTGGTCTTTAAGTAGCCTCCATGAACATATGCAGCCTGCTGAAGAAATTTGACGCCTACAGTGCTGGGCCTTGGCTCACCAACCAGACATCATAGCCCTGGTTGAAACCTGGCTGTCCAAATCAACTCTTGACTCATTTGTCTCCTCCCAGGCTATACCTTATACCGGGAGGACGGGTAAACAAGCGGGAGGCTGTGCAATCTACACCAGGGACACAATACCTGGACACGCACTCCACCCCTGCCCTCATAAATGGGGCCCAGGCCCTACCATCAGACTCACCCCAGACCCCTCTAGAAGCCCTCTCTATCTCACCACAGCCTACATTCCCCCAAAGAACCAGCACCCAGCCCTGGTATCTTTAACGGACTACCTGGCCACCCTCCACCATAAGGCAGAACAAATCCTAGTGGGGACCTTAATGTAAATTGGCTCAGCAGCTCCTCATCCACCACCAGAGACTCATTTGCCACCCAAGATCTGACACAACTCATCACCCAGCCCACGAGACTTAACCCTAAGAGTGGTACCAGCACCCTTCTGGATGTTATTATAACTAACCGATCCCATAAAATCCAAAACATCCAGGTCCTCCCAGACTCCCTGGTGACCACTCCCCATCCTATTCCACTGGGTAGCCCCCAATCCCAAACCCAAAGCCCAGACCACCCTCACTGAGGCTCCTCCGCCCTGGTGGGCTGAAGAAACTTAAAGCCTCCTCACCCAGATAGACTGGTCCCCCATTCAGCAGGCAATCAACATTGACACTGCCCTCACCTTCTTCACTCACACCTTCAACATGGCCTGTGATCTCTTTGCACCCTTAACCAAAATCCGGTCCAAAACGGAGCGCACCCTGGGTTAGCCCAGCCCTCCTACAATTACTTAGAAACCGGGATAACCTCTGCACCTTGCCACTGAAACAGGTCGTCTGTCTGATAGGCAAGCATACAATGCAGCCCAGAATAAGTGCTCATGGGCCATCAGGAAGGCCAAGGCAGACCATTACCAGGCCTCCTTACCTCCTCCTGGGGCTCAGCCCGGACCTTCTGGGATAATATTAAGCAACTCAATGGTAAAGCTTGCTCCTGCCCCATCCCAGCTCACCAGAAATGGCACCACCTCCACCGAGCCTGCCACCATAGCTAACTGGTTCAACACCACTTTCACTGACCTTAGCTCAGTCCTCCCTAGTAATTTCTTTGACCCTCCCCCAGCCAACCTCCCCTGTCCTCCAGCACCCCAGCTTCCTCCTGCGAAGATTTCCACCGGAAGCCAGACCCATCCTAATCAAAGCTCTCAATGGCAACAATCCCGGCAGTGACTCACTGGACCCCAGCATCCTCAGGCTGGTGCTAGATGAAGTCCTTGCACCACTCACAAGCCTAATTAACCAGTCACTCTGCCTGGGACAATTCCCACAGCCTGGAAAACAGCCATTATCACACCTATTCATAAAGGGGCGACAGGTCATTGGCCAACAACTACCGGCCAATTTCCATCCTCCCTCCCTCTAAAGCCCTGGAGAAAGTGGTGGCCATTCAAATCACTGATTATCTGGCTACATAACATTTTATGCCCAGAGCAACATGGCTTCCGTGCAGGTCACAGTACCAGCACTGCCCTTATTGAATTCTCCAACTTTCTACACTCCTCCTTGGATACCAGCTCCTAGCTGGTGCAGTGTTCATTGACCTCTCAAAGGCTTTCGACACTGTCTCCCATCCACTTCTACTGAATGCACTCTGCCACACTGGTCTCTCGGCTGGCCCCCTGGCATGGTGTGCTAGCTATCTTGACACCGATCTCAGTGTGTCAGAATTAATACACACTCTCCGATACCCTCCATTCTCTCTGGGTCCCCAAGGCTCCATCCTGGGCCCCTTCTCTTCTCGCTGTATCTGAACACCCTGCCCAGTGCATGCCCTGGCAAAATTCTGCTGTATGCAGGCGACGCTGTCCTTTTGCCACCCACCGCAATCCCATCTCCCTACAGGACTCCCTACAGCAGTCTTTCCAACAGTGCCGAGGCTTGGTTTAAGGAGCGAGACTGCGTCATCAATCTTAAGAAAACCAAAACTATGCTCTTTTCCCACCCCCAAAACAAAGCTAGCAACCACCCACTCTATATCCTTCCGAGTACCAACCAGCCACTGGAACAAGTCTGCTCCTACAAATACCTTGGGGTTACCTTCGATTCAGCCCTCACATTTCACAACCACATCGACGCCCTAACATCCGCCACCAACACACGGCTTGGCATCCTATTCCGCCATAAAACCTGCCTTCCCCAAATGCTCTCCGGCTAGCTGTTACATCATCCGCGTGTCCCTTGTAGACTATGGTCTACCAGTATATGGTGCTGCCGACACCACTGCACTCAACAAAATTCACCTAACCCTGAATAAAGTGTGCAGATTGATTACTGGTGCCCCAGGCTCACACACACCTGTCAGCTGTATGTCGATGCTAACCTGCTTACCCTGGATGAAGCGGCTCCAATACCAAACCTGTCTCCTCACAAACCCTACTGGGCTCTTCCCCTGGGGTAACGGCATCCATCCACCAGAGCCCTCCCACTGTTGCAACACGGTCTTCCCACAAGACCACTCTAAAGGTCCCCAGATCAGAACCAGCCGTGGCCAGAGGTCCTTCTGCTATAGAGCCCCAACCTGGTTTAACCTCTCCCTGCCACCATCACCAATGCCATCACCATCTCCAAGTTCAAAACACTGAACCACATCTTCAGCACTCGTAACTGCTCCTGTCTCTGAACATAGCCTCCACCTCTGCTTCTCTTGACAATGCCCCCGGCAGCTCTCCACCTAACCATCCCTCCACCACTTCCCTGTACACCGTGCCTATGTTTAACCTGGCCAGTGCCAGCTGTTTCAGTGTTTACCTACCTGAATGCTCACTTGATACCAACTTCTGGAACACCTGTTATCAATTACATGTACCCTGTACCCAATTTGTATTTGTCTGTCCACAATGTGGCGTGGCGCCTCTGTTGAGCGCCTATTGTTTTGCAAATCTTTGCTATGTAACCAAAACACAATGTATGTCTTTATGTGACGAAGTACCTTTGGAAGCAGCCTCTGGCTCAAAGGTTTGTAAACTGATTCTTAAATAAATAAATAAATAATTTTCAAACAGCTGTGATCACCCTGATCCTCAAAGCCGGTAAAGATCCATTGTGCCCAGGGCTATCACCCAATTTCCTTTTAAATACAGATGTTAAGCTACTTGCCAAAATCCTGGCCAACCGCCTCTCCTCGATTATGGGAGACATCATTGGCAGGGAACAAGTGGGTTTCATGTCTGGAGAGTATCTAGCACTCAAGCGAAGAAGCTTTTGCATCTTCTCTAGGCCAGGAGGAATGGGACCGTCATAGCACGAGGGCATGTGCGTGCCTCCATGCGCATGTGTGACCACATCTGGGGTCACGGAACAATGGGAGAAAATACAATGCCATGTCTCCCGACGTAAGGTGGAGGGTAATGAGGAGTACCAGACTAAGTAAAAAAAAAAAAAGTATTTTCTTTTGTTAAAAGTAACTAGTAAAAACTGGTACCTCCCCAGCTGTCAAGCATCTGTCTATCTAACCACACTTTCAGTAGACATAACGTCTATCATGAAATACATGAATCCAAATTTCTGTAGAATTCTAATAGCAAAATGTTTACCTACACACACATACACACTCCACAGAAGGCCCAGTAAAGCCAGGGCTCAACTGATCTGTGTCTGGGCAAGCAGCATAGATTTCCCTCGTAGGCAGACAAGGATAGATCTTCCTGGCCTTAAAGTCCCACCACTCATTCACACTAGTCGGACTAAGCCAGAAGCGGCTAGGTTCCAGTGGGAATCAGATTCTTCAGGAGGGCTGGTGCGAGGTAGGGCACTTTTGCCTTGCGAACCATGAGGCTGGCTCGTGCCATATAGGCTATCTCAGCATTGACCTCCAACCACCTCAGTTCCTTATTTCCTGCCGATGAGTGCACTTCAGTAGCGACATTGCCCACCTGCAGGGGAGTCAAATATAAAATAAAATTTTTCGTTTGAAATAACGAAGAAAGGAAGTCTTCTTCAGCTCCGCCATCCACGTGAGTCGACCATGCACAGTGCGGGTGACGGTAGGGTGACTTTGTTGAAAAGCTTAGCAGCAGGGCTAGGGTCCGGTCCGCTGCCCTCTTCAGAGGGGTCTGACCACGGGCAGTTCAGTGCTTGGAAGGAAGGGCAGTCCTTCAGAAAGCAAAAAAGCAGGCCTGCTTCCGATTGAGGTCAGGGGCTCGCATCACTTGACCTAGAACTCTTCTTCCTCCCACCAGTCAAAGAAGAAGTGGTACTACTCGAGATCACCCTCTGGTATGTATGCATGGAGATCATCGGTAGTGGGGACAGGAGGCTGACCCCGACTCTGTTGGGGCCACCGCAGCCTTGGTCCCTATAATCCACGACCATCTGGTGAATAAAGAATCCCATAAAACAGTCACTCTGGGGAAATGAGTGCTCATTGTTGCTACTCTGGGCATGCATATTGCTTGTTATCAGGGCTATTTCTCTCAGTACCAGTGTACCCTCTGGCATTTGCTCAGAGAAACAGTTGAGGCTCTTCCAGAGTGAGACGTTAACTTGGAGCTCCTTCAGACCCTCACTAGGGGCATTGAGTCGAACAATCGGCAACTTAAAGCTGCTATGGATGCCTTTGACACTGCCTCTAGGGCAGCAGCAGCCGGGATCTGCACCAGCGTCACTCATGGCTAAGGACGCCAGGCTTCACTACTGATGCTCAGCAGAGTCATGAATTTTCCTTTGATGGAGTTTATCTGTTTGCCCACAGGTAGAGCAGCCACTGGAGGTCACTCAGAAAACCAGGACTGCTGTTAAGATGGCCAGGCTGGCCCCTGCTTCCCTCAGTGGGGCAGAAACCACCGGCAGTTTCATAACAGGTGGTCTTTTTGTGGTAAAGACTGAGGGGCTTTTAACAAGAACCAAACCCCTCAGCCACAAAAGAAAGTGCAACAGAAGGCACAGGCCCCGAATGCTGAGTGCCACCTCTGAAGAGCCGGCTCACCTCCCACCTCAACTGCCGATGGGGACTCTTCTTCGCAGTGGGGGCATCTGACTCAATTTTACAACCAATGGAACTCCGTCACAATGGACAAATGGGTTCTCAGGATAATTTGAGAGGATACTCTCTAAATTTCTCAGAGACCCCCAGGGTTGTCCACCCAAACATCAGCCCAAGCTGTCTACCTCTCAGTCAGACCTCCTTGCTGCTGAAATTTAGGGCCTTCTGAACAACAGGGCAGTAGAAGTGGTTCCACAGGCAGAACAGAACATAGGTTTCTACTCCCATTACTTCCTGGTTCCAAAGAAAACAGGTGGTATGCGCCCTATTCTAGACCTAAGGAAGTTAAAGAAATACCTGTTCAAAGAGAAATTCAGATGATGATCTCTAGGAGTCTTCTGCCTGTGATTCATCAAAACAATTGGTTGGCATCTCTGGACATGCAGGATACCTACCAGCATGTCCCAGTACACTAAGCCACCACTAGTACCTACGCTTTGTGGCTTTGGATCAACACTACCAGTTCAGAGTCCTGCCCTTTGGGCTCTCCTCAGCACCACAAGTCTTTACAAGTGCCTTTGAGTACTTGTGGTGCATCTCAGAAAAACTCTGAATTCAGGTGTGCCCGTACATGGATGATTGGCTCCTAGTGAGTTCTTCCAGACAAGGGACACAGGAAGTGGTTTCCATGGCTTCAAGTTCCTCACATCCATGGGAGTTCTCCTGAACCTGAAAATCACAGCTCAACCCTCCCAACAACTTCTCTTCATAGGAGCTCTCCCAGACACCTCCAGGGAAAGAGCTTTCCTCCCAGAGGACAGGAGAAATGACATTCTCAAGATGGCTCACTTCATCAAGGAGAACAACTCAGTTTGAGCTCTCTTGATGCAGCAGATGCTAGGTCTCATGGCATCGTCCGTGTTCACGGTGCCTGGCCTGTTTGCACATGAGAACCACACAATGGATGCTCAGCACTCAGTGGTCTCCGATCATGCATTCACAATCCTTCCACATCAAGGTGACAGAGCCTCTAATGAGGTCACTCACCTGGTGGACTCAGGAGACAACCTTCTCCAAGGTTTTCCCTTTGTCCCACTGGAGATGCAGATCACCATCACCACAGATGTATCTCTGACTGGTTGGGAGCTCACTGTCAAGACCTCCACACCCAGGGCCTGTGGAGTCCCAACTGCACATAAATGTCCTGGAGATGAGAGCTGCCCTGTACGCTGTCAAGCCCTGAAAAATGTCCTCTGTCACAAAGTAATACTCCTTCAGACAGACAACAAGGCAGTGATGTACTACATCAACAAATGGTGGAGCACACTCTTACCCTTCTGTGCAGAGAGGCCATGAGTGTGGGAATGGTGTCTCGAGCATGAAGCCCTGATCCAGGTGGTCTACCTGCCAGGAGTCCAGAACGATCTGGTGGATCGCCTCAGCAGAATGAAGGCAGAGCCACATGAGTTGTCTCGACTCAAACATCATGCAATTGCTGTTCGAATAGTGGGGCATTCAGACCTGGACCTTTTGCATCCCCACTCAATGCAAAACTGCCTCAATTCTGCTCCAGAAATCCAGAACCTGGCGCTTTCTGTCAGGGCACGATTCAGACTCAGGTGGAAAAAATGTTTCTGTATGCATTTCCTCCTCTTTCTTTAATTCAGAGGATGCTGCTCAAGTTAGAGGCGCAGGTGGGCAGCATGATTCTCATCATCCCATTCTGGCCTCGTCAGATATGGTTTCTGTTAATCAATGAATTATTGGAGGTACCTCCGAGGCAACTTCCCTTCGGACAGTCCTCCTGACACAGGGTCTGGTGGTCCATCCCAACCTGCAATCCTTCATCTCCATGCCTGGCTCCTGAGGAGATAGAAGTGGGTAGGTTCAACGCTCTCGGAGAATCTCAGACATCTTCCTAGCAGCATGTAAGCCATCCACTAGGAAGACTTACATGGCAAAATGGAAATGATTTTCCATTTGGTGTGCAAGTCTGCCCTGAACCCTTTGCTCACCAAACAAGGTGTTAGAGTACCTTCTAGACCTGTCAAGCATGGGACTACAATACTTGGCAGTAAGGTATACCTTTGCGTGATTTCAGCCTACCATGAGCCTATACACAATCTATCAGTGGCTGAGTTACCCTTAGTCAAGAGATTCCTTAAAGGTATCCTACACACTAGACCACCAGTCAGGAGACCAGTAGCCACATGGGACATTAATCTTGTGCTAGACATGCTCACCGGTAAACCTTTTGAGTCTCTAGCAACCTGCGACTTGAAGTTTCTTGATGTGGAAGGTAGCCTTCATTGTGGCCATTACCTCCACTTGCAGGGTGTCTGAAATACATGCCCTGGTCCCAGACCCCCGTACATAGTATTTCACAAGGACAAAGGTGGTTCTCAGGACTCACCCTAAATTCCTCCCAAAGTAGTCTCAGATTCCACTTGAACCAGCCCTTGATCCTTCTGACCTACTTTGAATTTCCAGAATGAAGGGAGCGACCTCTACTCTGAATGTAAAAGGGTTTTGCAATTCTGCATTGACAGAATGAAAGAGATTTGCAAATCCAAGCATCAGATGCATTTCAGCCTGGTTGGTAGCATGTCTTTGCCATTGCTACTCGATGGTACAGGTCAAGCTGGAAGGCAGGGTGTCGCCCACTCTATCAGTGGTTGTGACATTCCTGTCAGAGTCGGAATGTGCCCATTGCAGACATCTTCAACGCGGCCACTTGAGCTCTATGCACTTCATGAAGCGCTATGCCCTGGATGTCCATGCCAGACACCATCCTTCCTTTTGCAGGACAATCCTTAATGGATCTGTCCTAAGTGAGCTCCTTTCTCCTGCCGCCCTTCTCAGGGGATTACTTTAGCTCGGGTACTCTCCTACTAATGTGAATGAGTGGTGGAGACTTTAAGTCCAGGAAGATATGAAAATTATTTACCTACCATAATTCTTGATCTTCCTGGACAAAGTCTCCACCACTCATTCACACACTCACCCACCATCCCTGAGCTCACTCTATCCTGTTTTTGATCTTCACCCCTTGTTGGCTTAGCTGTGAAGACATTGTTGAATTGACCCTTTCATAAGGGTCATACGAACTATCTTATGTCCAGAATAGGTTCGTTTTCTAGGTTAGTTTATGCTGCACCTCCTCAGTAAAAGAGGTACTGAGGCAGTTGGAGGGTCGACACTGAGATAGCCTTATGGCATGAGCCAGCACTGTGGTGCCGTGCATGTATAGTCTGCTTGGTGCCGGCCCTCCACAAATTTTGTCCTGCTGGGTCTCGCGCCTCTGGTGTAGTCTCACTAGTGTGAATGAGTGGTGGGGACTGCGTCCAAGAAGATCAAGAATTACGGTAGGTACGTAATTTTAATTTCTGGGGGCAATATGGTCTGAAAAGAAGCTTCCAAAAATAAAATGAGCACTACTTAATTTTTATGTATGTGTGCTTTGCTAGCAAACATATTGTGATCAGTCTGAGCTGTAAGAGGGATTTGAGGGCTTGTCCCTCCTCCACCTATCACAGCTTCAGAATATCTCATCCCTCACCAGTTCTGCTCAAGTCCATGGGTCAGTCACAAGGCTGGAAAATGCAAGGTGGAAGTGGGTTTTTCTTGTGCAGGTTGTACATCTTACCACCAACTTTTCCTGAAATCTTTTTCCACTTTACTGCTTCTGTCCACTGTTTTGTTTTTCTGCTGTCTTGGATACAAAAACCCAAAACAAATATTTATTTGTTTTTGTTAAAACTAACTATTAAAAACTAGTCCCTACCCAGCTGTCCAAGCATCTGTCTGTCTAACCACACATTCAGTAGAGGTAACGTTTATCATGAAATACAGGAATCCAAACTTCTGCAGAATTCTAATAGCAAGATATTTACCTATTCACACCGCACACACACACACACGCACAGTAAAGCCAGAGTTCAACTTGATCTGTGTCTGGGAAAGCAACCAAGATTTCCCTCGTGGGCAAATGAGCTAGGTCTTGGGGGGTGGTCTGAAAAAAGCTTCCAAAAATAAAACAGGCATTACTTCTATTTTTATGTGTGCATGCTTTGCTAGCAAACATATTGTGATCAATCTGAGCTGTGAGAGGTCTTTGGGGCCTGTCCTCCTCCACCTATCACAGCTTCAGAATACCTCATCTCCTCACCAGTTCTGCCCAAGTCCATGTATGAGTCACAAGGCTGAAAAATGCAAGGTGGAAGTGGAGTTTTCTTGTGCAGGTTGTACATCTTACCACCAACTTTTCCTGAAAACTTTGTTCCATTTACTGCTTTTGTCCAGTGTTTTGTTTCTCTGCTGTCTTGGGTACAACAGAGAAGTTTTACAGTGGTCACAGATTTTTCCTTTCTGTGGCTGCCATGTCAACATCCACCCACTTTAGCACAATCAGCAGCAGGTGCACAATCCCACTGCCGATATCACCACCTCCAGCCTCGACCCAGCCGTAATGAACGCAGTGGGTGCTCAACCCCGCTCACAGTATCCCTGCACCCAATTGACCCAGTTTTTAAACAACAGCAGCAGTACGTGTTTAATCCCACCACCTGTATCCACCCTCCTGTCTGACTCTGCTTTTAAACAACATTAGTGGTGGGTGCTCAACCTTCTCTGGTATCCCTCACCCACCCACCCAGGGATTACACTAAACCAGTGGTGGGTGCTTAACCCTGTCACCAATATCCTCCTCCCGCCTGACCCAGATTTTAAACACCAGTAGTAGGTTCTTAATCCTACCATCTGTCTCCCTCTCCCAACTTACCCAGCTTTTAAACAACACTAGTGACGGATTCTCAATCCCACCATTATCACCCCTTCCCACTTGATTCAGCTATCACCCCCACAAAACATTCTGACACTGGGGTGCCTAACTTCCAGTGATGGTTCAAACCCCAGGAAATCTTACTTTTATTCTGACAAATGCAGTATGGTCTCATTATAGGACTGCCCCGAACCGAAATAGTTAATAGAACCTATGCTGATAGAGAAATGTTAGGCTCAAGCTCAGTTTTCAAATCACAGTACCTGGTTGCACTTCCTGCAGCTGTCAGATTCTTTACTCCGCTTGTCTCAGTAAGACGTCTTTGAAGAGTCTCCTTCACTTTCACTGAAGAAATTTATTTTCTTGGCTTTTTCTAAAGTCCGTTGTTTATTTTCGGTTTCTGAAGCACTGTCCTTGGTTCACAGGTAGAATTAGTCTACATTTAGTGAATATTTGGTGAGTTTCTTTGGTTCCTACTTGGTTTCTCCAACTGGGAAGGAACTGATATTGTTTCTTTATTTTACAGTTAAATTTAACTCTATTGCCATCCAGTAAGGCAGTTTAAAAAAAAAAAGTGTTTTACTGGGGTAACTCTCGTCTTTTGGTCTATCTTCTATTCAACGTCACAGACCAAGAAATGAATGAGCCCACAGGTTTCCAACATTGTACAGAGTGTGGGAACCATTTGCTAAGGCAGATCCTCATTTAATCTAGATAGCCAACTCTGTTAAGAAGGGGATAAAACCTTTTATAGGTATATTAGGGAGCGACCAAAGACCAAGGGAGGGATACAGAGACATAATAAAGGGAGGAACATGGGCAGAGGGTGACAGTGAAAAGCAGGGTTACTGAATGAATATTTCTGCTCAAACCTTCCACCAGGAAGATTTACACGTCCAAGTAGAAAGATTTTCCATTTGGTGTCAAAAGAGAGGTCTGAATCACACTCAGGCAGGTTTTCCAGTAGTCCTGGTTTACTTGGAATACCTTCATTCCTTTGGCCTTCAGCCTTCTACACTCAAGGTGCATTTAGCTGCTGTATCATCCTATCTGTTGGCAGGAAGGCATCATCACTGGCTTCAAATTCAGTATTTAGAAAATTATTTAAAAGTTTGCTCCATTTGCACCCCACATAGGGCTCCACCCCAGTGTGGGACCTCAACATATGTATTGCACAGCCCAAGCAGCCACTTTTTGAGCCTATTTCATCAGTTGACCTCAAATATGTAACCTGGAAGGCTATCTTCCTAGTTGCAATTATCTCAGCCAGAAGGATTGGCGAGCTTCAGGCTTTGTCCATAGTGACTGATTATATTGCATTTCACATTTTCACAGGGACAAGCCGGTCCTTAGGACCAATAGCAAGTTCCTTCCTAAAGTAGTGTCTGATTTTCATGTCAACCAGTCCATTACACTACCAGTCTTTTTCACTGACCATTCCTTATCAGGTGAACATAGGCTGCATAGCTTGATGTTAAAAGAGCTATCAGCTATTACCTGGAACATACAAAAGGCCCCAGAGCGGATAGGACCCAGCTTTTTCTGACTTATGGGGAAGTGGGAAAGGTAAACCTGCCACAAGGAGGTCCATTGCATGGTGGATTGCGGCATGTATCCAGTTTTGTTATAGCAAGGTGGGCAAACAACACCCTCAGTGTCTTAGTGCCCACTCATGAGAGGAACAGCTGCATCCATAGCAGCCTCTAGATATCCCTTTGTTGGAAATCTGTAAAGCAGCTACCTGGAAGTCAGTTCACACATTCACTAAGCATTACTGCCTCGATACTCAGGCTAGAAGTTATGCCAGGTTTGGCACGGCAGTTCTGCAGAGCCTATTTCCTAAGCAGGTCCTCTGCCCACCTCCAAAGCACTGCTTGGGTAGTTTAGATTTGTCAGAATACATTAAGATTTCCTGGATTTGATGAAACATTACTTACCATAGTAATCTTGTTTCTTCTAAGGGAATCTTACTGTATTCTGAGCTCATACCTCCTCCCTGCTAGGACCTCACAAGGCACTGCATACTGTCTGTACAACTAAAGCTGGAAATCTATAGTTCCTAGTAGTTTATTGGGCATCTGTGACTTGAGTCTTAGTGATGCCCTCTGTTATTTAAGGATGTTTTTTCTCAACAGGGTTCTACTAATTGTTAAATTAGCTTTGTTAGATAGTGCCTTTTAGCTTCTGCATGCTTTGTAAGAATCTGACAGTTGCAGGAAGTGCAACCAGGGACAGTGCTTGAAAACCGAGCTCAAGCATAACATTCCACTATTAGCATAGGTTCTATTAACCATTTTGGCTCGGGGCAGTCCTATGGTGAGACCATACTGCAATTGTCAGAATACAGTAAGATTCCTTAGAAGAAACAAGATTACTATGGTAAGTAATGTTTTCTTATCACCTCCAACAGTACGCAGCATTAGGATGCCTACCCTCAGTCCTGCCAAGTAGTTTGACACTTGGGTACCCAATCCTCAGTATTGGGACCTAAAAAAGAAAATTGCTCTCTTGTTCCCTTTCTTTTTGAACCTGAAAAAAGAAACAGTGCAGTTATATCTTGTGTCATCCAGCCCTCCCACCCACGCACTCCAACCATCCTCTCAGCACCCCACCCTCTATTATCAATCTACAGCCCACTAAAGTAATCCTCTCATGACCTACGAATGTCCTGCTAGACTGACTGCAGAATGACTAAAACAATCCAGCTAAAGACTTTTAATGCTTTTGAACTTTTACTCATAATTTTGTCATTTTTAACATTTTGCCTCAGATTTTCAACATAGCCTTTTATGCTACTTCATGAACAAGGTGAGCTTAATTTTTCAAATCCCTCCAAAACATGTTTTTGCAGTCGCCCAAGGAAATCACCATTCAGATGGGATTTAAAAATGTCCACCTTTCTTGATCATAATGTGGGTCATAAAAGATTATGTTGAAAGTTTGAGATCAAAATCTCAAAAATAACAGTTAAGAAATGTTGAAATTTTTCGATGTTTATAGGTAACCTTGATATTTTTGGTGATTTTGACTCCAAATTTCAACAAAGCTACTTACTTTACTTCTAACTCATGACCATGACAAGTGTCATTTTTTTAAATCCTAACCAAAACATTTTTGTCATGCTCATGCCACAAAATGACATTTTGACAAATATTTCATAAAAGACACCTGTTATGTTCATAAGGTGGGGAGACCTTACACATGATATCATGTGCAGCTTGTAATACTTACTAGGCCCTATTCTCTCCATTACTCATACAACCTTCTGCTCTCTCTCTTCTTGCTTATAACATTATGTCTCACACTGTCTCCTCTGATCTTTCTATTTCTGCTATTTACTTATCCTTTATCTTTCCTTTCTTCTAAACTCTATGTCATAATTATATCAGGAGAACAACTTCTTAAGATGTTTAAGGGTAATATAAAAAATAATTACCTTTCATGGAAGTGTTATATTAAAGTTATACTGTATCTAACTTGTCTATATCTATATCTTGGGCATTGTTTTTAGAGCTTGTATTTGAATCAGTCATCCTCATTTAGATTGTACTTTGTTGTTAGGCTTATTTAATCTGCAATTTACCTGTATATGGTTTATGTGTATTATTTGTTTCTCCTTTCTCGTTTATTTTTGTTCAGAGTGTCATGTATTATTATGAAAAACTTAATAAAATCAATATGAAAAAAAGACTACGTTGAAAAATTTGTGGTCAATATCCAAAAAAAACCCCAACAGTTATGAACAGACATTAAAATCTGTCAATGTTTACGCATAATGTTGCCATTTTGTTACATATTAAAACCACATTTTCAACATAGTCATTTTACCCATTCCCATGAATATGTTTGGTGCCATTTTCAATGCCTCTTCCAAACCTATTTTCAGGGTCATCCTGCAAAATTGTGGTTTGGGTGGCATTTGATAAATGACACCTTATCATGTTCATATATGCTGGGGTAATGAAAATAAAATACTATCTTGAAAATTTGTGGTCACTATCTTAGAAAACAACTTTATGTGTGAACCTCTTCATTTCCCAATCATGACAATTTAGGGTCCCTAGTGCTCGCGGCAGCATTTTCTGATTTCTGCCGTGAATTTATTAATTCTCTGGCAGAATGCAGTCCTGCCATTGGCTAAATATGATGTGATGTCATCGATGATATCACATGCTGAGCATGGAGGAGGGGCTTCAGGATACATGAGATAGGAAAGAAAGCCTGACACTACAGAAAAGCAATATATTTGAATGAAAATCCACCAAAAACATTGAATTCTGCAGCACTATATATATTCTGTGGCATGATGCAAATTCTGTGGAAAATTCTGTAACTGCAGAATTGCAGAATTCAGGGGCCTTAATTATAACTCATGCTATTAATTTGTTAAATTTTAACTGCTGCACTATCTATGCCCAACAACTACACAGCAAATACAAACAAGCAAACACAGTTGGCATTCACCAGCCAATTGGGACACAGGATTTTCTCACCCATTTTATAAATGTACAGTAATGCACTCCAGGGTGTGCAGTTGCACTAGAATAATAACTGCACATCCCAGGTGGTTGAAGCTACATGGCTTTTGTCTCATGCCTCTAGGCATGCAGTTATTTCAGTCTGCTGTCATCTACATATCAGGGCTGAGCCTCTGTCTTTGGAGTCTTTCTGTATGCTCAGAATGTATAAGCACATATTAAAGTTTGTACATTATTAAGTAGAACATTATTTTTACCCAGTATATGAATGTTAGGACATGGTTATGTTTTCAAGGTCATCTTGCAAAATGCAATCATTAACCAATAACAACTGAGAGGCTGGTCATTTCTGAGGGATTTTGATTGGTTGAGTGGTTGGGTGGCTCAAGGTGCAGCTGAGGGACACCTTTCTCCAGCTAGTTATTAATCCAAGAATATGACTGGCTTCAAGGTTGTTAATGGCTTATGTCTAATTGTAATAATATATTCAAATTTTATAGTTAAATGTACTTACCTTTTCTTTTGTGTGGTGTGGTTTGAGCTATACGGCACGAGAATATCGATGTTGCATGCTACAGTGCCAGCTGGCAGCTGGACTGGTCATTTCTAAGATGTTAATTACAGATCCAGTAGCCAATCAGGAGCCTCTCTAGGTTCATGGATATTTTATTAAACTTATAATTTGAATAGGAATATAATTCTTTGCAAAATTGCAGTTGTAAATATGAAACATGTAGAACATAGAAACGACAAGATAATAAATCATTAAAAACAGTCACAGAGGTATACAAGCACAGTTTCAAGTTATCTTTTCGTTTGTTCAGTGAGGTGGCTACCATGGCTTAGAACTCCACACAACACAATGTAGTTTATTTTATTTTATAAAGTTGTGCATTACAACATAACATGAGGTTTGATTTTTGTGTACCTTACAACAAACACAATGAAGTTTGATTTTAGTTTATAAAATTTGTACCTTACAGCAGAACACATTTGGGGCCAGATATTCAAAGGTTTGCCCAGGTGCAAAACTCAGATTGCCTGTGCAAACTGGGTTTTGTGTGGATGTCCTATATTCAAAAGCTCGGTTAGCATGTGGCAAACAGGGTTTGCACCTGGGCAATTGTAGAGGGGATGCAGTGCAAATTGAGGGCAGAGACTTAATATTGGCACAGTCAAATAGAGTATTTGTGCTGCACAAGGTGTTTTGTGAGGTCCCCTTGCACCGCACAAATACCACCGACCTAAACCACGACTTACTCCTGTGCATTCCTAACAGTTGGTGGAGGAAGTGTGTCAACCCCCTGACCCCAAACACAGTAGTCTCAGGTGTCTAGTGGTGCTCCTCTCTCTGATCCCACCCCCATATATATAGAACATGTCCCTAGTGTCTATGGTCTCCTCTCCCAACCTGTACGCATACCCAATGAGTTATGTCATAGTCTCTGGTGTCCAGTGGTCCGGCCCCCCATCCCTGTATAATAACATAGCACCATTCCCTGGCATCCAGTGTATCACCTCCCTATCACTGATCCCATCTAATACAGTAAGACCATTCCCTGGTGTCTAGGACCCACCTCCCTATCCCTGATCCCGTATAATAACATAACACCATCCCTGGTGTCCAGGGTATCTCCCCATCCTGATCCCTGTCAATACAGTAAAGCCATTCCCTGGTGTCCAGTGGACCATCCATCCTGACCCTAGAGCTGGTGACTGGCACAGCCCTCTGCTTTCCACCATGGCGGCCGCCGACCGAGCTGTCAATGAGCGCATACTGTAACAGCTGATTCTACAGTACATGCTCACAGACATCTCAGTCAGTGACCAGCCATGGTGGAAAGCAGAGGGCTGTGCAAGCCACTAAGCTTGGTACTGGAATGGGAGGAGCAGGGTGGTGGGGCACCACCTGCCAGGTGGGGGTCTGTTAGACACCAAGGAAGAGCTTTGTATTAGGCAGGGATCAGGGATTAGAGAGGGGGTTCGCTAGACATCAGAGAATGGTTTTACTGTTCTAGACTGGGGATTGGGAATAGGGAGGGGTCCACTAGACACCAGGTAATGTCTTTTACTGTATTGTACAGGGATCAGGTTGGGAAATACACTGGACACCAGGGAATGGTGCTATGTTATAAGACAAGGGATCAAGTGGAGGAGGGACCACTAAACACCAAGGAATAATTAAATGAACATTGGGCATGGGTGCAGGTGAGAGAGGGACCACTGGACCCCAGGAGCATTAATGTACACATCGGGCATGGGTATGGGTGGGGGAGGAACCACTGGATGCCAGGAATAATCATATAAACATCAGGCATGGGTGCGGTTGGGGAGGGATCACTGGACACCAGGGAATACTAATGTACACATCGGGCATGAGTGCAGGTGGAGGGAGAGACCACTGGACACCAGGGAATACTAATGTATGCATTAGGCATGGGTGCTGATGGGGAAGGGAACACTGGACACCAGGGAAAGATTTATGTTTAACATCGGGCCCACAGTTGGTGGTGGTGGGGCACTAGCACCAGGAAAGTTTATTTTAACATTGGGCCAGTGATTAACAGGAAAGGGGACCACCAGCACCAGGGACAGCTCTCTGAGAACAGTCAATTGGGGGCAGCGCCACGTAGTCCAACCTCCTTCCCTATGCAGATTAGCCCATAAGAAAAAATTACTCACCTTAGTAATTGTGTTTCTTCTAATGGAGTCTTGCTGTATTCTGACAATCTGCAGTTAGCTCCAGCCTTTAAACTGCCCCGGAGAGTAGAGGGTTAATTTTCTATGCAGTGCATAGAACGTTGAGCTTGAGCTCGGTTGAGGTCTCTGTCTGCAGCACTTTGAAACCCAACCATCAGATTCTTACGAGCAAACACTCACTGACTAACTACGTGGAAATTGTAAAATTTTAACTAGCCAACTGGTAACAAAACGTTTTGGATTCCCAAAGGAAGACTCAAGTCAGGAAACCCAAAACCAAAATCTATCCAAAAATAAACATTATAATACAAGCACCCAGGTAAAATGGAGGGGTGCTGAAGACTCCCCTGAGTGCAACACTGCACCTGCCCACCCACTTCTCAAAAACAGTTTCTGAGAGGGGAGGCAGGGAGGTCAGAATATAGCAAGACTCCATTAGAAGAAACACAGTTACTAAGGTGAGTAATTTTTCTTCAAACAACATGAAGTCTTGCTGTATTCTGATAATCTACAGATTACCAAGCAGTACCTCCATGGAGGGGACAGAACCTACTTTGGGAATAGGCTCTGAAGTACTGCTGTGTCAAACTGAGCATCACTCCTAGACTGGATATCCAGAGAGTAATGCTTGGTAAAGGTATGGACTGTTTTCCAGGTGGCTGCTTGACAAATTTCCAACAGAGTGATATGCCTGGCAGCAGTCAGGGAAGCAGCTGTACCTATTGTGGAATGAGCCCTCAGGCCTGAGGGTGGAATTTTTCCCAGTTTCTCATAGCAGAATTGTATACAAGAAACAATCCACCTGGCAATAGTTCTCTTGGTGGCAAGTTTGCCCTTTCCAACTTCCCCATAAGTGAGGAACAACTGGAGGGAATCAAACCTGTGACCCTTGGTAAGCTCTATGTAGTAGCTAAGGGCTCTTTTAACATCTAAACTGTGTAACCTCTCTCTCCTGAGGAAGAATGATCAGTGAAGAAAACAGGGAGAGACATGGACTGATTCAAATGGAAGTCTGAAACCACTTTGGGCAAGATCCTCCTATTGGTTCTCAGGACCACTTTATCTCTATGAAAGGAGATAAAATCAGGTTCCACTTACAGGGCTTGCAATTTACTGATACGTCTGGCAGAGGTAATGGCTACCAAAAACACAGTTTTCCAAGTCAAGTACTTAAGCTCTGCTGAGGACATAGGCTCAAATGGGGATTGCATAAGTTGAGCAATGCAAACATTTAAGTCCTAGGAGGGGCAGGATCCCTAAAGGGAGGATTGGTATAAAGAAATCCCTTGAAAATTTACAGGGTGAGATGACAGTGAGGAAGGCTTTCCCACTGACAGAAAAGCAGAAACAGCTGACAAGTGCACCTTGAGAGTAGCTGGTCTGAGGCCTAGGCCATTAAAATGGACCATATAATCCAGAACTGTAGGCAATCCAGCAGTGTCTGGAGATATATGCTTTTGGAACACCAAATGCTGAATCTTTTCCATTTGGAGTCATAAGTCTTTCTGGTGGCAGGCTTTTGAGAGGCTTTGAGGATATCCAGAACCCTTGGGACAGATGCAAATCTGCATACTCTAACTCTTCAAGAGCCATGCCTTGAGATTGAGGGACCAAGATTGGGCTACCAAATCCTCTCCTGAGAGGAGGTTAACAGGTTGTAATTCCTGGGAAGAGACAGGGAAGATGGACTGCTAGGGACAGTAAGAGGGGGTACCAGGGCTGCCTGGCCCAATCTGGAGCAATCAGAATCACTTTGCAGGGTTGTGACCTCACCTTGACCAGAACCTTGAACAGTAGAGGAAAGGGAGAGAAGGCATAGAGAAATTTCCTTCCCAGTTCAACATCAGAGCATCCAGAAGGACTGATCCCAAGACTGGGGTCTGTAACAAAACAGAGGAAGTTGGTGATTGTCTGGGGCTGCAAGAGATTCTATCTCTGGAGTGCCCCACCTTGAATAAAATCACTTTAACACCAGAGGGTCCCGGGACATTGTGATGGCCCTCAGAGATCCTGCTCAGTGCATCTGCTAGCACATTGTCCTTCCCTGGAAGGTGGACTGCTATCAGAGAGGTCTGCAGAGAATAAGTCATGGACCACAATTTCATGGCTTCTGTGCACAAGGCCATGGACCAAGTGCCTCCTGCTTGTTGATGTACCACATGGTGGTGGTGTTGTCTGTTCTGACCTGAACCACCTTGTTCTGCACTGACTGAGAGAAAGCCTGCAGGGCCAGAGAAACTGCCATGAGTTCCAGGAAATTGACATGAAGAAGGGATTCCTGAGGGGACCAAGTCCCTGGGCTGTGAGAGCCCCAGATGGGCTCCCCACCCAGGGAAGCATCCGTGGTAAGGACCACGGAATGAAACTGAGTAACAAATGGGACCACTTGCCTTTAAATTGTCCTGATCCTGCCACCATTGAAGAGCTTGGATCAGTGTCCAAGTCACTGGAATCAGTTTGGTAAGAGGATCCCTCCTTTGGGACCAAAGGCCCTCAGATGGAACTGAATGTCCCTCATCTGAAATCTTGCCCTGGACCACTGCTGCAGAAGCTGCCATGTGGCCCAAGAGCTGAAGGAAGTGCCTTGCTGGTCGGGACACCTGAAGGCTGAAGGAAGAAGCCAGTTCTATAAGAACTCTTGCCCTTTCCAGGGAAGAAAGGCTCTTGCTTTGACAGTATCTAGCTCTGCCCCTATAAAGGTAAGAAGCTGCACAGGTTCGAGAACCAACTTGGGAAGGTTGAGTAAAATCCCAGGAAGTGAGCACTTGCTGAGTCACTTGCAGATCTGACTTGACTTGGTCTGGAGACTGACCCACTATGAGCCAATTGTCCAGATATGGAAAATGGAAATCTTTGCCTTCTTAGAAAGGCAACTACCACTGCCATGCACTTTGTGAAAACCCTTGGAGCTGATGTTAGACCAAAGGGCATTGCTTTGGACTGATAATGGCCTGAGGGCAACTTGAACCTGAGGTACTTTCTGTGGGAGCACCTGATGGGGATGTGAAGTAGGCATCTTTGAGGTCCAGGAGGCTAGCCAGTCCCATGTCCTCAGGGAGGGAAGAATTATTCCCAGAGTCACCATCTTGAACCTTGGTTTTAAAAGATGTTTGTTCAGGTATCTTAGATCTAGGATGGGTCGCCACTCCCTGTCTTTTTGGGGTAAGGAAGTACCTGCAGTACAGACCTTTACCCTGGTGTAGGGTAGGAACTCTCTCTCTATGGCTTTTAAGGCCAGAAGAAATGAAACCTCTGCCTCTAGGGCAAGGGTTTCGGAGAGACTGCAGGTGGAAAAGATCTGGCTCTCATCTTCGGAAATGTTTTGAAGCTGAGAATCAGTCCCTGGCTTACTACTTCCAGGACCCACTTGTCTGAAGTAACAGACATCCAGTCCTGGACGGTAAGGTAGCCTGCCTCCTACAGGGATAGGAGAGTGGACCGAGCAGACCCATCAGGGTGTCTGCTTGGCAGGGGCCTTAGGCTGAGGGTGGATGTAGCCCTGCTTATCCCCTTCTGTCTCTCCCTCTGAAGAACCCTCTGTGAAAGGGAGAAGAGGCCTGTGCTTGGTAGAAAGGCCTATGAAAAGGCCTGCCCCTGCCCTAGATTGCTGCCTTTGAGGAGTTGTCTGCTCTCCTTGGCCTGAGAACTCCTATAAGTGGCCCTGTACTCATCCATTTTCTTCATGTAATTCTCTGTCTGCTCCCCAAACAGAGAATTACCCATCAAGGAAATCCATGGCCTTAGCCTGGGTGTCCTGTGAGAGGCTAATACATCTGAGCCAGCCATCCTCCGAGGAGCCACAGATGTAGCCATGACTCTTGATGACACATCATTGGAGTCCACAGCAGCATGAAATTGTACCTTTGATGCCTCAGTCCCATCAGCAGCCACCTCCTCCAGCTCCTTGGCCAGCTGGTGGGAGGCCTGTTTAGCCAGTGCCAGTACAGTGTCCCACCTGAACTTCTGGTACCTGGCTGTATAGGCCATATAGTTAGCCTGCCTGAGTCCCAAGGAGGATGCCATGTACTGCTTCTTTGCCATGGTATCCATCTTCCTGGAGTCTTTGTCTTGGGGGTGTGAAGCCAAGGGAATATTTGCCTTGTCACAGGCTACAGCCTCCACTACCCCAATGTGGCTGCATTGCTGGTAGAAAAACTCTGTATCTGAGCCTGATAGAAGTACCTCTTGTCCATCCTTCTGTCAACAGGAGGTACAGAATTAGGAGACTTTAGGATTTTTGTGTCTGCTTCCCAAAGGACTTATGAAGGGAATAGACAGTCTTCTGGACTCTGGGATGTCCATCATTTCAACAAAAGCAGGCTCCTCTTGATCCTCCACAGCTTCCTCCATAGGAAGCTGGAGGTTCAGCCACTTTTCTGTAAAACAGATAGTGGGAAGGGACTCAGAGAGCCTGGGGAAACACCAGTAGGTCTGTCTGGGAGATGTCCGTTCCACAGGCACATCCAGACTTTCACCATCATCTTCAAAATCCCTCCTCTTCAAACTCCAGTTCATAAAAGTCTTCAGGAGTATAATCTTGAACCGGGGAACCGACTGAACTGAACCCCTGCCAAAGGCGCGGATCAGTTGGAACCGGACTGAAGCGATTCAACAATCCGAATCACTCTGGCTATTTCTTCGGCAGTCGGAACATGAACCTCTGGATCCAAACCGTCGATTCTCTTTGCATTTTCTTTTGTAGAAACCGACCCCTCAGGATCGGCTCTCCTCTTGCCCAAAGAAGTATCGCCATGTCAGAGGGCACTCCTTCTGGTTCAGTTGGAACCAAACTGGGCTGGCCATCCGGGTCAGTGGACTTCTCGGCCTCCTTTTCACTAAGTCTACCTAATCTTTTTCAGGGTAGACTTAGGAAAGTTTACATATTTGGCAGTCTGTCTCGAGGTGGTCAAACCCCAGACAATAAACACAGGTGGTCTGGGGATCGGCCTTAATAAAGACCTCCCAACACTCACTGCAGTGCTGAAACCCAGTGGGCTCGGTATTTTCTTGGGTTTCTCAGACATGGCCAAGCTAACAAACTTACCCTTTTTGGTAACTGCCAGGCAAGTCTCCTTATTGGTTTCTAACCATGTTAGGTATTGGAAAAAATGTTGAAACACATTTTTTTAAACCGATAAGGACTGGTAACCACACTAAGGAAAAGCACAAGAGTTCAAATATGCTGGACTGGTTCAACTGAACCGATCGAGAATACAAGTTTTACAATTTCCACAAAATAACAGAGAAACTATCTAAAGTATTCACGGTACGCAGCCAGAGCCTGAACCGACAATGCAGAAATAAATTAGGAATGAAACCGACAACTTTGACCGACTTTGAACCGAGCAGAAGAAGAAATCTCCGGGCGACTGTTCAGTGAGGCGGAGTAAAGAATCTGACGGTTGGGTTTCAAAGTGCTGTGACAGAGACCTCAACCGAGCTCGAGCTTAACGTTCTATGCACTGCATAGAAAATTAACCTTCTACTCTCGGGGCAGTTTAAAGCTGGAGCTAACTGCAGATTGTCAGAATACAGCAAGACTTCATTTTGTTTGAATGGGCATGCAAATGGCCCTTAGGCCTTGCATGCCAAATAAACTAATTTGAATGGGTCTATCTGAATATTTAAAATTCAAGCGTGGGTGCATGCCATTGTGGCACCTTATTTAGAGCCATGTCTGCCCAGTGCTATGGCTTAGCTCTGGGTCAACATGGTTCTTTTATTCAGTCAAATAGCACTGGTGCTTATTCCACTGAATACATACATACCTAGATATAGACGGCAGATAAAGACTGCCAGGCCCATCCGTCTGCCCTTAATTTCTACCTGAGTCAGTGGCCTGAGACCCTACTTGGTCACTGGCTGAAGCTTTCCTTCCCAGCTCTAGGATTCCCTTATTCCTGTCCCATGGATGCCTGAATCCCATTACAGTACTTGCGCTACCACCTCCTGGGGCAGGCTATTCCATGCATCCACCACCTTATCTGTGAAAAAGTACTTCTGCACATTTCCCTGATACAGCCTCCTCCAGTCTCATGTCATGACTCCTTGTAATGGCACACTGTTTGAACTGGAACATCTCTTAACCATTCACCTTATTCATCCCTTGAGGTACTTGAATGTTTCTGTCATATCACCTTGCTCCTCCTCTGTTCCAGTGTGTACATATTGAGGTCTCACCTTCTCCTCATATGTCTTTTGCTGTAAACTCGTCACCATCCTGGTTGCTCTCTGCTGCACCACCAGAATCTTGCTGATGTCTTTACGAAGGTGTGGTCTCCAGAACTACACACAGTACTCCAGATGAGGCCTCACCAGAGTTTTGTATGGTGGAACTATTAAAATTTGGTGATCAGACATGTGCAATGACTGGTTTAGGAGAAATGTATTTCTAGTGGTTGTGAGATTTGAACCATGACTATGAGGTCTTTTGGTTTGCAGCTTAGTGCTCTAACCTCTGGCTATATTGCAGACCTAAAAGCTTTCTACAGGATTTGAACCCAGTACTTCCTGTATTACACAGTGTGCTATTGCAAGCAACAATATAGCATCTTTGGGTACCAGAGCAAGTGCAAAGCTCAGTGCAACATTTTGCTGCACTTTGTGCCTCTTTGAATATCGGGCCCCTGATGTTATTTTATAAAGTTTGCATCTTACAGTGCAACACATTTGCTGTTACTTTTTCAAGTTTATACTTCACATCACATTGCAGTTTGATGTTTTGTAAAGTGTGTGCTTTACAACATGATACAATGCAACTTGATGTTATTTTATAAAGTTAGCACCTTACGACACAATGCAGTTTGATGTTATTTTATAAAGATTGTTCCTTACAATACAACACAGCACAATGCAGTTTGATGTTATTTTATAAAGCATGTATCTTAGAACACGGCACAATGCATTTTGATGTTACATTATTTTATCAAGCTTGTGCCTTACAGAATAAAAAACAGGATTACTCACCTCGAACAGTAGTTCTAGGAGTGGTGTATGATGTTCATCCACAATTCTGGTTGTTGCCTTTCCCATTAAGATTTGCGGAAATGTCTTCAAGCTGGCTCCTCCACCCACTTGGGTGGTAACTCCTGACTCCATCCCATGATGCCAGATATTGCGCTGGAAGCAGTGTTGTTCGCCAAAGCCAGGGGAGGTCAGGTGAGTCTGTGTTGATGAACATCATATACCACTCCTAGAACTACTGTTACAGGTGAGTAACCTTGTTTTCTAACCCCAGTAATGCTCAGTATATTCATAACTTTATGCAGTAGCCTTCTAAGGTAGAACTGCCTGGAGAGCGGAACATATGCAAATGATGGAATCCTTTGCATGAGCCACTTTTCAAATGCTGCATTCTACTAACTGCCTTTGTTCTAAACCCTCAGATTTTCTCTCGCCTGTCAAGACTAGGACGCTCGGATTCTCCTCATCATCTTGTTCTGACGTGAGAAAACTTATAAAATTTATATAAGTATTCTTTACATTTCATTTGCTGCCTTCTTACTTTTATAGTTTTAAGTAAACCCGTAGTTTTAGTGTTTAAATTGTAAGTTTATCGGTTTCTTGCAGTTTGGCATGACGGAAACTGAAGTGTATTTTACATTTATCGGAGTTTTCTGACTAAAAACTCCATTAATTATGTGTAATTTTATTTAATTTAGCTTGTTTTAAGAACCGCTAATAGTGGGTTTGAACCGATAGTCTTGGTTCATTTTACTTGGGTTTCTGGTCCCGATCGGTTCCTCATCGGTAGGGAACCGACCGGAATGTTAAATAAAGTTTAAATAAATACATTTCTTTTAGCGGTTACAACTTTTATCGGTTTTATTAGAAAATGTCAGAAAAACCTAGAAAGAAAACTGGTGATCCTGGTTTGAATCATGTGTTGAGAGTGGTGATATTTGTTAAGGCAAACAGTCTTTGTTTGCTCTCTGGGCATGTTCATTTCCAAGCAGAGTGAAATCTGCATTACATTTATTTGCTTTTGTTAACCGGTAAGCACACTAGACAGCCAAATACCTATTTTCAGGTGCGACCTAGGAGATTACAAGGTACATACATGAACATCAGGCAAAACAAGTGAAGGATTACATTAACCGGGAGATTACAAGGTATTTACATGAACATCAGGCAAAAACAAGTGAAGGATTACATTAAAGGCGGTGGGAAGAAGGACAGTATGGTTTCATCGTTCCAGGCAGCAATGCTGTAAGGCTTGCAGGTAGGCAGAGAGAAGTCAAATTGGAAGAGGGCCCAGAGCAAGATAAGGAGTGCACAGTAATAATGCTCACCCTGTTGGGCAGGTGGGCCTAAGTGGTTTATTCTTTCTAGTAAGCTGTGAGTACAGGAGGAGTATAAAGCGAGAGGGGCTCTACCTAAGTTGTGTTATTTAGGTAGCATCTCAGTTAGTTAGGCGGCACAGGCCGAGGGTCTATCTAGTGCAGAGGCAGAGAGGCCATTTTGAGAAAGCCCAGAGGAGGCTTTAAAGCTCTGGTGGGAGGGAGAGGGACGAGTGCTTGATGGAAGAGAGTTCCATACCCTGGGCGCCAGATGCATGGGTACCGGTCACCCATTTGAGTGCTGGTTTTAGGTACTGAAGTGAGGGCATGAGAGTCACTGGATCGCAGATTGTAGGAGGAAGTAGCTAGAATGAGGGACTCTGCAAGGATGGGGGCAGTTCTGACAACACTGTCTATGAAGTTGCCCACGACATAGGAGCAGTGAGTTTCTGGTGGGAGCCATTCAAACTGGGAGTAGAGCTCAAAGCGATGGGTGAGGTGGGGGCTGAGAGCACAAACGGCATATGTTATACGCTGAGTCCCACTTTACTAGACTAGTTTTTGCAACGTGAGCAAAGGTGACTAGTCCATAGCAGAGCATAGGTAGGAGGACTCCGTGGCTAACATGCCTGGATAAGGCTAAAAAAAAAAGTTATCACCACCTAAGGGTCCCTCTAGCTCTGACCAGCAGACACCCTAAATTTCTGTGTCTGAAACCACAACAATTATTGTAACTGCTACCCTGAAATGGGTATACAAGCAGTTCTTGAGAGGCTTGCTGAACTGGTTGACTACCTGGTTCCCTCTAAGAAATGAAATAAAACTAAGCACACTGAACCCCTGCTAGACAGCATACAGGGACTTATGTGCCTGCTAGACTTATTGAACCGGCTGACTCCCTGGTTCTCTCAAATAAATCTAACACAGAACCTCCTGCTGGACAGCATTTGGGGACTTCTGTGTCTGCTATAAAGCCTAACAACTCCTGCAGAAATTATAAAGCTTTCTAGGAGAAAGTGTGGAAAAATGCCTTGAATGGCTTAAAAAAACAAAAAACTTCAGGCTTGCAAAGGGCTGTCTGTTTCTCAACAGCAGACCACTGCAAAGCAGTCTTTCTCCCTGATCAGTCTTCCATATTAAGAGGAAGAATATATGTTTATGATTAAATAGAAGAAAGGGGAACCTATTAAACTGAGGTTTTCCTGAACAGGAGTTGGGCTATTCCACAGAGCATTTGAGGATTATTCCTCACTTTTCATATATTGTGAGAAATGATTGGGCTGACACCCACTAAATGCTTTTCCTTCCTGTGAATACATTCTTCCGGAAAGATACTTTAAGGATTTCTACAAATTCAGAGCCCTGTCTTCCCTCTTGAAAAGAGGCTGGATAAGAAATATCAGCTGGACAGGGAGGAGCTGAATTTTATTCTCCCACCCTGTTCACCAAGGAGCAGTACATGTGACAGCCTGTAACAAGGCAAAGATACCCTGGCATTCCTCCTAACAAGCATTTCAGGAAAATTGACAGCACGGTTTTCAAGCCTTTGATGCTCAATACAAAAGTCACTATGGCAGTCTATCCTTCTATGGCAGTCAAGGCTCAGTCTTCCCTGTCAGATGATCTAGCTGAAACAGTTAAGTTGGGTTTGGGAGCAGCCAAATACCAGTCATATGACTGCTGCTTTTCAGGCACTACTGCCAGATAAATGGCAGATTAAGTAGCTCAATGGGGTTTGCCTGGCTGAGAGTCACAAACCTCATTCAGGATACCCAAACCAAGGCTATGTTTTTCTAGTTGAGGGTCATCCCTCTTGGAAGAAAGATAAAGGCTTACATGACAAAGGTGGATGTATACAAAAATGCCTATAGTTGCAGTTCTGCAAAGAAAGCTTCCTCTCCACTAAAACATATGGAAGGTGAGGCAGAGACAGATCATTTCACATTAAGCCTTTCTTTTATCAGGCTAGAGTTGTGCCTAACTATCAGCAGTACCCAGAACAGGGTACTTCAGGCACCACAGTGGGTTAGTGATTGGCTCCAGAGTTCAAATCCCTGCCAACAATAAAAAAAAAAAAAAAGATTCAAAACATGTTACTGTCACAAAGTGGAGCCTGTCCTAGTACACCAAAAGGTACCACAAAGAGAATGGGGTGTGCTGGCCTATCTTCGACTTCACGGTACTAAACAGGCATTTTAACAAGGCCATAGTTCAAAATGATAACTTTGTCACTGATTCTGACAACACTCCAGACAAGGTAAGGGTTGGCATCACTGGTCTTAAAGGGTGCTTATTTCCTCACCTTCATAAGGGAATTTTACAGAAAGTACTTCTGGTGCATACTCCCATCAGGTCACTCTCCAGAGTCTGCATGAAGTGCTTGGCAGGGTTTCTGACACAGCTTCAAAGACAAGGTGTCACAGTTTTTCTCATACCTAGATGACTGGCTAGGGGTTGTACAATCAACCCAGCAAGTGGCCTAGGGCTCCTGGAGTCACTAGGGTCCCTGATAATCTGAAGAAGTTGTGTTCTTCAGCCTGCTTAGCACTACGGTTCATAGGAGCAGAGTTATATACCTTGCAAGGCAGGGCCTACCTGCCACTCAGCAGGGCAAGATGTATCCCACTGGTAGTGGGCTCATTCAGCCTGAACAAACAAAAAGCCAAAAGACAATTTCTTCAGCTACTGGCCCCATGACACCTGCAACTGGCATAGTCCTGGAATCCAGGTTATGGATGAGGGACATTCAATGTTACCTCTGGGTTCACTAGGAAAGGTCCCTCCTTTAAAAACTAATTCTAACAACAAATATTGTTACAGGTCATCCAACGGTGGAAAGAAGAAACCAATCTGAGGAAAGGGTCCCTTTTTTCAGCAAGAGTCCCCATCAATTGTTCAGTCAACAGATGCATCTCTGCTAGTGTGTGACTCCCATCTGGGGTTCACACCATCCCAACACAGAGTCACTTCTGCACACAAACATGCTGGAGCCAAGATTAGTGTCACTGGCACTAAGGGCTTCCACACAACTAGTACAGGGAAGGTGGTATGGGTCAGAAGAGACAGTACCACCACAATGTATTACACAAACAAGCAGGGATGGATAAAGTCAAGCCCTGCCTGCAGAAGACTTATGATAATAGAGAGTCAGTATAGGATGCTCAATGGGGCTAGTCATCTGCCAGGCAAGGACAATACCTGGGCAGATATCCTGACTCAAATCAGCTAGTCCAATCATAGATGGTATTTGGACAGTCAGGTGGTGCAAGAAACTTTAGGAGGTGGGGCACCTCAGAGGTATACTTGTTTGAGTCCCACCAGAACCACCACCTGCCATTGTACTATGGAAGACCACCAGATACGGAACAATCACTCTGAATGCTCTGGCTCTGGATTAGTCAGAGAAGCATCTACATGCTTTTCCTCTTTCCCTCTGGTTAACAGAGTATTTCTTAAGCTCAGGTGCCAGTCAGCATCAGTGCTCTTGATAGCACCAGACTGGGTCAGGCAGCCATGGTACTGCCTGCTACTCTCCATGTCTGGGTTTGAACCAATATACCTTCCTTGGAGGTACAATCTGCTAACCTCCAACCAAGGGAGGCTCCTGTACCTAAAACTTGGGCTCAATGCATGGCTCTTGGGGGCCTACAATATGTGGAACTGCATTTTCTGAAAATGTCTTGGACATTTTAAGTGGTTACAGGAGTCTCTCTATTAAGAAATCTATGCTTCAAATGGAAAAGGTTTTTCTATTGCTATTCAACTAGGAACTGGTACCAGCACATGCTGGGGTCCCAGCTGTGTCTGATTATTTTCTTATTTACATTCATTGGACTTGTTGTCCAGCACCCTTAAGGTCCACCTAGCTGTAGCATCAGCCTGCATATCAGCTAGATAAGATGTTTCAAGTCGCTCCAGATCCTATCTCCAAAAGGGCTCTTTAAGGGCTTCACATAACAGTATAGGCTGGTGTCCCATCTGTGCTGGACTATCTTACCTATTGCATTTACTGGACTCACAGTTCAGTACCATAGAAGCATATACTTATATTTTAGTGGACAGAATGTTCCTCTATTTCTCTGTGCCCCAGACCCTGTTTTCAAAAGGTTCTTTAAAGGCTATCCTATTTGCACACACCTCACAAGGAACCGTGCCAGCATGGTACCTAAATGTGTGTATGGTTAGGCTTATGGGTTCCCTTTGAGCCTATGCTTTCAGTTTATTGGAGATATGCCACATGAAAATTGTTCTTCCTTATGGTAATGTCTGTCAGAGAAATCAGTGAGCCCCAGTCTCACTGCATTGAACATGGCTACATTTCATTCCTGAGAGACAAAGTGATCCTGAAAATAAACAGGAAGTTTCTTCTTAAAATGGATTTTAATTTCCATTTGAACCAAACCATTACCTTACTTGTCTTTCACTGATCACTTTGGTTCAAGTGAAAGGAGTCTTCATTGTTTGGATGTCAACGAGTTTTTAGCTACTACTTGACAACCACTAAAGTTCATAGGCAGGATAGGAAACACCTGCTCCTGATCTATGAAATGTGGAAAGGCTAATCCAGCATCAAAGGTTAATTTCTCAATGGATAGTCCAGTGTATCCAGTTCTGCTACATAAAGGCTGGTAAGGAGCCCCCATCAGGTTTGAGGCTCATTCCACAAGAGGGACACTGCTACTTTAGCAGCTGCCAGGGATGTTCCATTACTGGACATTTATAAAGCAGCTACCTGGAAAACAGCACACACCTTTACAAAGCATTACAATCTGGATATTTTATCTAGGGGTGATGCTAGGTTTAACACAACAGTCCTGCAAAGTCTGTTTCCAAATTAGAGTTCTGTACCCACCTCCAGGGTACTTGCTTGGTAGTCTGCATAAAGTTATGAATATACTGAGCATTACTGGGGTTAAAGAAAAAATTACTTACCATAGTAATTGTTTCTTCCCAGTGATGCTCAGATCATAACTTCCTCCACCTCCTTCCAGAACTTCAGCCTCTGCACTCCTGTATACTGTGCTCTCAGGGGTATAAATGCCACATGTGGCACATATGTTGTGATTATGTTTCACTATTGTTATTCCCCGTGCCAAGTGATTCTGCCATTCAGGGAATTCTTTCATGCTATGCCCTCCTGTTGGAGGCCCTTTTCTGGGTGTTAAAGGAGTTCCTACTATAATTATTATTGTTTTTATTATTGTTATCATTCACAATATTGTCATCATTGTCACACTTAGTCCTCCTAGGCCTGTCTTTCCAGGCTTCTAGGCAATCTGAGGGTTCAGATCAAAGTCAGTTAGTAGAATGCAGCATTTGAAAAGTGGCTCATGCAAACGATTCCATCATTTGCATATGTTCCATCTCTCCGGCAGTTCTACCTTAGAAGGCTACTGCATAAAGTTATGAATATCTGAGCATCACTGGGAAGAAACACAATTACTATGGTAAGTAATTTTTCTTCTAGGGACATGGATATGATGTTCTATCCATATTTCTGGCAGACTCCCAGCAGTTCTCAGAGAAGGAGGCAAGGCACACACTCCCTACTTAGGGAACAGAGACTGGAAAACTGAGGCCCCAAACTAGCATCCCTGCATGACTCAAGGTCAATGTGGTAATGGAAATGAAGGTGTGTGCTCTCAGGTAGCTGCCCTGCAGATTTCCTGGATAGGGACATCCCTGGAAGCAGTCACCGATGCAATGGTATGATGGGCTGAATGAGACCTGAGCTCTATGGGAGGCTCCCTACTCACCAACCTATAGTAGAGATCAATGCAGGATACATTGCCAGGTGAGGCTTCAGCATAGGTGACAAACAGCTGGTGAACCTCTCCCGAACTCCAGCCATGTGCTCTTTGTAATAAGCGCTCACCTCAGGTCCAGTGTATGGAGCCTGTGCTCAGCCTCCGAGGTGTGGCTGGTAAAATACACTTGCAGATTAATCACCTGGTTAAGGAGAAAATCCAACACAACCTTCGGAGGAATTTCAAGTTGGGGCACAAGACAACCTTGTCCCTGTGGAAGACCAGGTAAGACTCACCAGAAGCACATGGAGCTCACTGATCTTTCTGGCTGATGCGATGGCCATCAGGAAGGTGGTCTTCCATGACATGTGAGACATATGTCACACCTGTGCATCAGTTCAAATGGCTTGCCCATGGGCTTTGCCCAAACCAGCAGAAGATCCCAAGTTGGTGGTGGTTCACACACTGGAGGGAAATGCAGTTAAGGCCTTTGAAAAAGCACCAGACCACCTTCTCCTGTGCAGACTGCTGACTGTCCCATGCCCAGTAAGCAGAGATGGCTGTCAGGTGCACCATAAGAGTCGTCGACCAAAGGCCTGACTTAGTGCGGGACCACAGGTAGTCAAGGATGCTAGCCACTGGACAGGACAAGGAGTCTAGCCCTTGCCCTGGCACCAAATGGAGAATCTCTTCCATTTGAAGGCATGGCATTTCCTGGTCGATTCTTCCAAGAAGCCTCCACAACAGTGAGGACATCGTTGGAGAGAACCAAAGCCGGAACTCTAGCCACTCAGGAACCAGGCTGTCAGGTGCAGGGATTGAAGGTCCAGGTGTAGTACCTTTCCCTGATTGATGGAAAGCAGGTCCGGTGGAGAGGAAGATGCCTAGGAGCCTGTTGCTGAGGCTGAGGAGATCAGGGTACCAGAACTGGCGTGGCCAGTCCAGAGCTACCAGGATCACCTGTGCCTTTCCCTCTGGCCTTGAGAAGCACCATGTGGATCAGGGAAGTGGAGGTAAGGCATAAAGAAGCCTGGTGTTCAGGGCCTTGAGAAGGCATCCCTTGCAGTGTTCCCTGCTGAGCGTGTGGGCACAAAACAGCCTCAGCTTTGCATTCTCCCTAGAGGTGGACAGGTCCACCTGAGGGGTGGCCCATTGGAGAACAGACTGTGTACTACCTCTGGGTGGAGAGACCACTCATGAGACACCTTGCCCACACAGCTGAGGGCATCCGCCAGCTGGTTGGAGGCTCCTGCCACATGGATGGCTATGAGATCGGCCTCCAGGCTGCGCATGAGGGTCCACACAGAGAGCTTCCTTGCACAGTGGCAGGGAGTGCATCCCACCCTGTTAGTTGAGGTAGTACATGGTCATGGTGTTGTCCATCTGGACCTGGACTACCTGATCCCGGATGTGTGGAGGCGATGCAAGTCAGCACCAGCTGGACTGCTCAGAGCTCCAGCAGGTTGATATGATATCGGGACTCCTCGGGGTCCAGAACCCATGGACTGTGTGTTCCCCTAGGAGGTACCCCAGCCCATGAGAGAGGCATCAGTTGTCAGGATGACCATTAGCTCTGGGTGGACAAACAGGATCCTTTCCTGCATACTGGGACTAACTACCACTGGAGTGCATCTAACATCTGCTGGTTCACAGTAATCAGCAGGACAAAGTGACTGCTGCGCTGAGACCACTGGCTGGCCAGCTCCCACTGCAGGAGTGCATCCTCCAGTGGGCCGACCAGACCATGCTGGTTCAGGCCACCATGTAACCCAGCAGCAGAAGTCCTGGGCAGGGTTCAGTTGCCCAACCAGAAATGATCAGGCAAAGGAGGAGAGAGCCTTCACCCTGTCCTCCGGGAGCCGAGCCCTGGCTCTGCAGGAGTCAATCTCTGACCTGATGAAGCTGATCACCTGCAAGGGCATGAGTTCCGAATTGGCCTCATTGACCGGGAGGCCAAGTCTGATGCAGGTCTGGAGGGACAGGTGCCTGGACCTCTCTATCTCCTGGCGGAAGGACCTGCTATCAGCCAGTCATCCAGGTAGGGGTAAACCCATGCCTCTTGGTGCCTGGTAAGCTGCTGCCACTGTGATGCACTTGGTGAAGACCCTGTGGGCTGAGGACAGGCCAAATGGCATGGCCTGGAACTTGTAGAGGGTTCCATCTGCTCAGAAGTGGAAGAATCTTTGGTGTGATGGACAGATAGGGACATGAAAGAACATGTCCTGAAGATCCAGGGAGTAAAACCACATGTCTTGCTCTTGAGATGGAGTTACCATCTGGAAGGTGCATGATTTGAGAAACTTGTTCAAGTCGTGCAGATCTAGAATGCGATGCCAGTCCCTGTCCGCTTTGGCACCAGGAAGTACCTGGAGACAAACCCTGGGTGTTCGAAGGATCCGTGACAGGAACCACAACCTCCTTGTGGAGGAGCTGGGCTATGTCATCTCTGAGCTGACAGAATGTCTGTGGATATCAAGTCCTCCCGGGTGCGGGCTCGGCAAGAGGGTACTGCTAAATTCCAGAGGCAGACCCTGAGCCACCACTCGAGGACCCACCTGCTCATGGTGACAGTGGACCAGGTGGAATGGAAGTGGCAGAGCCTGCCCCATGGGAGGACCGAAGGAGATTTGATGGGCATGAGGGAGACACCCCTCTTCCCATCACTATGCAGGTCTAGAGGAGGAGGAGGAGGGTCTGGCTGAGGGGCCACTGGAGCCTCTCCCCAGGCTTACGGATGACTGAGGCCACTAATTTGGCCAAGGCCACCAGACCTGGGTCTGCTGACCAGGCTGTGATTGGGCTGGTTTGACCGCAGGAGTAGAGGTGGACTGAAAGGGCTTCCCTCTGCTGCTGCTTGGAACCCTTGAGGCCTTTTGAGCAGATGTCACATAGTCCAAGATGGCATTTGACTTCTCGATGCAGGGAGGTGACCCTTGACCTCAGGCCTGAACAAGCTGATGCTCAGGAAGGGAACATCTGCCAGTTTGTGCTGAGTGTCAGCCCTTATTTACATCCAAGCCAGGATGGACCCCACTAGCAGTGCATGATGTAGACACGGGACACAAGCACCTATATGAGGACAGTCTACCGGGTATCTGAGACAGTCATTAAAGACATTAGGAGGGAGGGAGGTGGGGAGATGCTAGATTTAGGGTGATCCAAAAATCCCAGTCACTGGACCTCACCTGTAGTCCTTGTCCCCAAGCCAGATGGGACTACATGGTTCTGTGCAGAGTATCGTGGGCTCAACGCTATCATGAAATCTGATGCCCACCCAATGCTCTGCACAGACAAACTGCTGGACAAGCTGGGAGGTGACATACTTAATCACTTTAGACCTGACAAAGGGTACTTGCAGGTGGAACTCACTGACAGGGCTAGAGAAAGGTCAGTTTCATCACCCCAATTGGCTGTATAAATTTAAGGTCATGCCCTTTGGGATGAAGAACGCCCTGCCACATTCCAACAGTTAGTGAATCAGGTGTTACAGGGTATGGAGGACTTTGCAGTCGCCTACCTGGATGACATAGCTATATTCAGCCTAGTTGGAAGGAATACCTGATATATTTGAGGGAAGTGTTTAGCAGAATGCAGGCTGCAGGGCTGACTATCAAAGCAGAAAAGAAAAAATTACTCACCATAGTAATGTTTTTCTTCTAATGGAGTCTTGCTGTATTCAGACATAATGCAGTTAGCCCCAGCACTTGAACTGCCCCGGAGAGGAAAGAGTTAACTCTATGCAGAAGCATAGAACGTTGAGCTCGAGCTCGGTTTTCAAACCTCTGTCTGTGGTACTTCCCAGTGTAACCGTCAAATTCTTACGAGCAAACTAACTAATATACTATACACTGAAAATTGTTCAAAATAGAACCAAAGGGCAAAAGATTTATTTTTGGGCCCCAAAGACTCAAGTTGAGAACCCAACAAGGAAAGGTAGTGACAATATTTAAGTAAAACACCGAAAAAATAATAACATCTACCCACCCAAGAGGGAGGGTACAAGGTACAACCCTGGTGCAACACCTGAACCTGCCAGCCCACTTCCCAAAACCAGGTTCTGAGAGGGTAGGCAAGGGGAAGGTCTGAATACAGCAAGACTCCATTAGAAGAAACAACTTTACTATGGTGAGTATTTTTCCTTCAAACAACATGAAGTCTTGCTGTATTCAGACATAATGAGACAACCAAGCAGTTTCCCATGGAGGAGGAATGCAGAACCTACTTTGGAAGAGGCTTTGCAGTACTGCTGTACTAAAACCTAGCATCACTCCTAGCCTGGATGTGCAGGGAGTAATGCTTGGTGAAAGTATGTACTGTTTTCCAGGTGGCTGCTTTACAGATCTCTAACAAAGGTATATCTCTGGCTGCAGCTAGAGAAGCAGCTGTACCTCTAGTCGAGTGAGCCCTCAGGCCTGAAGGGGCGTCCCTACCCAACTTGTCATAACAAAATTGTATACAAGAAACAATCCACCTGGCAATAGTTCTTTAGTGGCAGGCTTACCTTTCCCACTTCACCATAAGTGAGAAACAATTGAAGACAGTTATTTCTATGTGCCTTAGTATGCTCAATGTAGTAGCTAAGGGCCCTCTTAACATCCAGACTGTGTAATCTTCTTTCACCTGAAGAAGAATGGTCAGTGAAAACACAGGGAGAGATATAGACTGGTTCAGATGAAAATCTGATACCACTTTGGGCAAGAACCTCCTATTGGTTATTAGGACCACTTTGTCCCTATGGAAGGAGATGAAGTCAGGTTCCACTGACAGAGCCTGTAACTCACTAATCCACCTGGCAGAAGTAATAGCTACCAGGAACACAGTTTTCCAGGTCAAGTACTTCAATTCTGCCGAAGCCAGAGGTTCAAGGGTAGCTGCATTAGCTGAGCTATGGAGACATTAAGATCCCTAGGTGGAGTGGGTTCCTAAAGGAGGGTTAATGTGATGACCCTCTGAAAACTTTCCGAAAACAGGATGAGATGCCAGGAAGAGCCCCTTCCCTGCTGAGAGGAATGCAGAGACAGCTGCTAGATGAACCTTCAGAGTGGCAGGCCTAAGGCCTAAACCACTGAGATGAACTAGATAGTCTAAGGTTGTGAAATGTCTGCAGAATCGGGCAGGATGCCTTTCTGAGAGCACCAAATACTGAACCTTTCCATTTGGAGTTGTAAGTTTTCTAGTGGAAGGTTTCCTGAGACCTTCAGAATATCCAGAACTCCCTGAGAAAGATGTAGAGCTGCATATTCTAACTCTTCAAGAGCCAGGCCTTGTGATTGACAGACTGGAGATTGGGGTACCAGATTTGCCCCTGGGAGAAGGACAGGAGATTGTATGTCCTGGGCAGAGACAGGGACGTGACACTGACAAGGACAGTAGTAGAGGATACCAAGGCTGTCTGGCCCAATCTGGAGCCACCAGTATCTGTGCAGGGTTGAGTCCTGATCTTGATCAGAACTCTGAACAGCAGAGGGAAGGGAGAGAAGGCATAGAGAAACCTGCCCTTCCAGTCCAAAAAGAGAGCATCCTGGAGAACCGCTCCCCAGAACTGGAGGTCTGCAACAAAACAGAGGAAGTTGATGATTGTCCGTACTGCAAAGAGCTCTATCTCTGAGTGCCCCACCTGGAGAAGATGACCTTCAGGATGTGAGGATCCAGGGACCATTCATGGTGTCCCTGTGAAATTCTGCTCAGAGCATCTGCTAGTACACAGTTCTGGAGACCTTACCTATGTAAGGACATAGACAGGGTAGAGAAGGTTCAGAGGAGAGTAACAAAGATGGCGCATGGATTGCATCACAAGTCCTATGAAGACAGGTTGAAGGAACTGAACATGTACTCCTGGAGGAGAGGAGGGAGAGAGGGATATGATAGACATACAAGTATCTTACAGGGAGGATCAGGGTGCAGGAAAACACTATTTTTAGCGAAAAGATGTTCTAGGACTAGAAGGCATGGGATGAAGTTGGAGGAGGATGATTCAGAGGAAACATGAGAAAGAATTTCTTCATAGAACGGGTGGTGGACAGGTGGAACACCCTGCCAGAGGAAGTGATGGGGCTGAAACAATCACGGGATTTAAGAATGCATGGATAGACATAAAGGAATTCTGAAGGTCAGGGTAGGTGAAACAGACTTCTAGGAAAACAAACTGAACTTACAAGCTCAAATGGGCAGACTGGGTGGGCCATAGGCCCTTATCTGCCGACACTGTCTATGTATCTATGTATCTATGTAGTACATTGTCCTTCCCTGAAGGTGAACTGCTACCAGAGAAGTCTGAAAAGAATAGGCCAGAGACCACAGCTTCATGGCTTCTGTGCACAGGGCCGAGGACAGAGTGCCTCCTGCTTGCTGATGTACCACATTGTGGTGGTGTTGTCCATTCTGACTTGGACCACCTTGCCCTTGACTGTATCCGAGAAGCTCTGCAGGGCTAGGAAAACTGCCCTGAGTTCCAGGAGATTGATATGAAGGAGATCCTGTGGAGACCAGAGCCCCTGAGCTGTCAGGGCTCCTAGGTGGGCTCCCACCCTAGGAGAGAAGCATCTGTAGTTAGAATTACTGATGGGACTTGAGGGAGAAATGGAACCCCTGTCTGAGTTTGTCCTAGTCCAGCCACCACTGGAGAGCTTGGACCAGAGTCTGAGTCACTGGAATCAGTTTGGTAAGTGAATCCTTCTTTTGAGACCAAAAGACCTCAGATGAAACTGAATGTCCCTCATCTGGAACCTCTCCCTGCATCACTGCCGTGGAAGCTGCCATGTGACCCAGGAGCTGGAGGAACTGTCTTGCTGGGCGGGAGACCTGAGGTCAAAAGGAGGAAGCGAGATCCACTAGGACCTTTACCCTTGCCAGGGAAGGAAGGCTTTGCTTGTACAGTATCCAACTCTATGCCTATAAAGGTGAGAAGTTGAACTGGTTCAAGTACAGACTTTGGAAGATTGAGAAGAAACCCCAGGGAGCTGAGTAGGTCCTGGGTAGTTTGAAGAGCTGACTTGACCTGTAAAGGTGACTGACCCACTAAAAGCCAGTCATCCAGATACGGAAGATGGTGATACCTGTCTTCTGAGGTAAACCACCAATACTGCAAGGCACTTTGTGAACAGCCTTGGAGCTGATGTTAAGCTGAATGGCATGGCTCTGAATTGGTAATGGCCTGAAGGCAACTCAAACCTGAGGTATTTTCTGTGGGAGCATCTGCTAGGAATATGGAAGTAGGCATCCTTGAGGTCCAGAGATGCTAGCCAATCCCTGGCCTTAGAGAGGGAAGGATTATTCCTAGAGTTACCATTTTGAATTTGGGCTTTGAAATGTGTTTATTCAGATACCTTAGGTCTAGGATGGGTCGCCACTTCCCTGTTTTCTTTGGTAAGGAAGTACCTGGAATGCAGTCCTTTCCCTTGTGCTGAGTAGGAACTTTCTGTATAGCTCTGAGAGCTAGAAAGAGGAAACCTCTGCCTCTAGGGCAATGGTTTCTGAGACTGATGCAGGTGGAAAAGACTTGGCCCTCTTGGAATTTCTTTGAAACTGAGGGTTAGTCCCTGCTTACTATTTCCAGGACCCACTTGTCTGAGGTCACAGACTTCCAGGCCTGGAAGTAGTAAGCCAACCTGCCTCCTACTGGAAATGGGAGTCGACCCGGCTGACACATCAGTGTGTCTGCTTGGCAGAAGCCTTAGACTGAGAGGAGGAGGGAGCAGCCCTGCTCATCCCCACTCCTACCCCTCCCTCTGAAGAACCCCTCTGTGGGAAGGAGGAGGCCTGGGCTTGGTAAAAGGCCTTTGAAAGGGCCTGTCCCAGCCCCTAGACTGCTGCTTGTACAGAGTGGCTCTGCCTTTGCTTGGCTTGTGCACTCCTGTATGTGGTCCTGTATTCATCCATTTTCATGTAAGCCTCTGTCTGCTTCCCAAACAGAGAGTTACCTACTACAGAAAATCCATGGCTTTAGTCTGGGTATCCCTGAAAGGCTAGTACATTGAGCCAAGCATGTCTTCTGAGAGACACAGATGTAGCCATGACTCTAGATGCCACATCATTGGAGTCCACAGCAGCATGGAATTGCATTTTGATGCCTCAATTCCATCAGCAGCCACCACCTCCAGCTCCTTGGCTAGCTGGGAGAGGCCTGTTTAACCAGTTCCAGAACTGTATCCTATCTGGATTTCTGGTACCTGGCTGTGTAGGCCATATAAATAGCCTGCCTGAGTCCCAAAGAGGATGCCAAATACTGTTTTTGGCCATGGCATCCATTTTCCTGGAGTCCTTATCCGGGGTGTGAAGCAAAGGAATGTTAGCTCTGTCACAGGCTGCAGCCTGCACTACTCCCAACATGGCTGCAATGACTATAAAGGAACTCTGCAGATGAGCCTGATAATGAATACCTCCTATCCATTCTCTTTTATCCACAGGAGGTATTGAATTAGGAGTTTGTAAAATTTTGTGTCTGTTTCCCAAGGATTTATGAAGAGATATAGACAGCTTTTGGACTCTGGGATGTCCATCATTTCCACAAAATCAGGCTCTTCATTCTCCTCTGCGGCTTCAACCAAGGGAAGCTGCAGGGTTTGTGCCACCTTTTGTAGAACGAAATGTGTGAAGGGGACTCAGAGAGCCTGGGAGGAGAGACACTTGAGGGCCTGTCTAGGGAGATGTCCGTTCAATGGGCACCTGCCAGACCCCTTCATCGCCATCATCATCGCCATCATCACCAGGATAGTCTTCGCTCCTCCCACTCCTCATAATAAGTATCTGAGTCATAATCCGAGTAGACGGATCCGTCCGAACCAACCGCTGAATCAGCGGTACCGTTTGGATGGAACCGTCTAAGAGATTGGACAATACTAATCGCTTTGGCTATTTCGTCCCGTGGTTGAGAGTGGATACAGGATCCGAATCGGCAGACTTGCGCTTTTCTTTGATGGAACTGGCCCTCGGGTCGGTTTTCCTTTGCCTGAGGAGGTATCGTAGCTCAGTAGGCACCTCCTCAGGTTTGGCCAACTGAACTGGGCTGGCCATCCGGATCTACGGACTTCTCGGCCTCCCTTTCCTTCAGCCTACTCGCCTTTTATCTAAAGTGGATTTAGGAAAGATTTTACAGATTTGGCAGTCTGACTTGAGGTGGTCAAACCCCAGACAATAAACACAGATGAGGTGTGGGTCGGCCTTAGCAAAGGCCTCCTCACACTCAGTACAGTGTTGAAACCCAGTGGGACTGGTTTTCTTCTTGGGTTTCTCAGACATGGCCAACCTAACAAATTACCCTATTGCAGATTTCAAGCCAGGTAATAAAACAACCGATCGGTTACAAACTGTGTCATGGGCTTTTAAAAGAACCAGCAAAAGTCCGGTTCTTTTGAAACCGATCAGTACCGGAACATCACACTAATCCCAGAAATTAATTAACAAAGTCGGTTCCAAACTGGACCGACTGGGAAGAAACTGAAGAAAAGGCCATTTCCACTTTTTCACCAAAATAGAACACAGTCACTACCTATCTACACACTACCTGTACTGTAGACAGAGGCTGGAAATCCAAAAATAACAAAAATATGTGGTTTAAACTGAACGCTTTTACTTTTACCGAACGAGCAGAGGAAATCTTCAGAGCAATTTCACTGTGAGGCGGAGTAAAGAATCTGATGGTTACACTGGAAGTACCACAGACAGAGATCTGAAAACCGAGCTCGAGCTCAATGTTCTATGCTTCTGCATAGAGTTAACTCTTTCCTCTCCAGGGCAGTTCAAGTGCTGGAGCTAACTGCATTATGTCTGAATACAGCAAGACTTCATGTTGTTTGAAGTGCCAGGTGGCCTTGGAAGAGATCACTTATTTGGGACATGTCATGGGGAGGGGCCAGTTGTGCCCAAACCAGGCACAAATAGAGGCAATTGTGGCCTGGCCCACACCTGAAACCCAAAACAAGTTAGAGCTTTCTTGGGACCACAGGGTATTGTAGGAAATGTGTACAGTACTTTATTACAGTTCCCTGGCAGCTCATTTATCTGAGCTGGTAAAAAGAAGCTGCCTAAGAGAGTAAAATGGAACACAGCCTGTGACAGGGCCTTCACACAACTGAAAACCTCATTGTGTAGTGCCCCAGTGCTGGCCAGACCAGACTATACCAGCCATTTGTGATGCAAACAGACACCTCTGATGTGGGAATAGGGCTGTCCTCAGTCAGATATCCAATCGGTAAAGAACACCCCATAGTATACCTCAGCAAGAAGCTGCTTCCACGCCGAATGTGTCTATTCCATGGTGGAAAAGAATGTCTTGCTTTGGCATGGTAGCTAAAAAGCTGGAACCTTACCTTTATTGGAAATGTTTTAAGGTACAGATGGACTATAACCCATTAGTGTGGTTGGGCCAAATAGGTAAAACAAACGGAAAACTCCTTAAATGGTGTACTGCCCTACAGGCCTATGATATCGAGGTGACCCACAGACCTGGATCTGAAAATGGGAATGCAGATGGCCTATTTCATATATTGGAACAATGACAGAACTGTGAGAACTCTGCCATAAAAGGGTGTGTTCCCACAGGTTCAGTCTTAGGAGGGAGGGATGTTACAAGACAGCCCAGTATATTTGCACTGTTCAGATATGATATGTATATCACTCGATGCTGACCACCTTAGACTGATGCAGCATTATCAAGCCTATCAATCTGCAATCACCCATAAGAAGGCAGAGTTCTGTCCGGGAGATTGCGGCTGCTGAATCGACCAGGTCAGCTTTTCTGAACTGTGGACAGACTGTGCAACCTAGACTGCCTGCGAAGTTCGAAAAGTGTTTTGCAAATAGAGTGCGATGAACTTGCTTGATTCTTTTATACTAAGATGGCAGACATCAGGACAGCCTCCAGCTGGCACACTCTATGGACGTTGTTTCTGATCAGCACTTGGTCACTGGCCTTCAGCCTTCCTGGAGTACCTTCGACCGCCCGGAGTTCATGGATGTCATGAGGATTGTCCAGAGTATGTGCCCAATGTGCTGTAGTTTGGATCCAGGATCAACCTCCCTTATTTTGGGCTGTATTGATACCATTGGTCCGGTCCTTAGCGGATAGTTTGGTGTTCCCTGGAAACAGGTGAGTTCCTAGCTCCCTGAAGGAGGCGGTGGTAATACCCTCCTGAAGAAAGCTTCCCTGGACCCGAATTACCATGTGAACTACAGACCAATCTCTAACCTTCCATTTTAGGGAAGGTGGCTGAGAAAGGTAGTAGCCATGACAGCTGGAGAACCGTTTAACCATCTATGACATATATGAACCACTCCATTCTGGTTTTTGAAAAAGAGGCATAGTACTGAGACAGTGCTGGTCTGGTGCTCAATGATCTCCTGATGGCGAGAGATCAGAAGAACCGCTTCTATCTTGGTTCTTCTAGAGTTCTCCTCAGCATTTGACACTGTGGACCATGGGGTTCTTCTCGGTCATCTGAGGTTCATCTGTGGCCTGTCAGGTACAGTCCTCAGGTGGTTTACATCTTACCTCACCAGAAGAACTTAGAAGGTAGTGTCCGGGCTTTATTCCTTGGACCCAGTCCCTCTGTTATGTGCGGTTCCTCAGGGATCGGTGTTGTCCACCATGTTGTTCACAGTGTACATGCTGCTCCTTGGAGACATTGTAAGGAGGTATGGGCTGAGGTTTCATTGCTATGCTGATGATACCCAGCTCTAGCTTTCCTTTGCACCTGACCAGGACGGAGCTCTCTCAGTCTTTAATAACTGCCTCACAGAAATCCAGGAGTGGATGGATTCGAGCTGGTTGAAGTTGAACTCGGAAAGACTGAAGTGCTGGTTGTGGACCCAGGACACCAGATGGGGGTCGGGGTAGGTTCACCTTGGGGCTTTTTCTTGGGGTCTACCACTCCCAGCCTCTGAACGGTGCGAAACCTGGGGGTAATTTTTGATGAAGGCTGACACTGCATGCACAGATGCCAGCTGTCATCAAGATCTCTTTACCACCTGAGGAATATCTCCAGGATTAAGCACCTTGTTCCGTCCGTGACCTTCCTACATTGGTTCATGCCTTTGTGTCCTCACCCTTGGATTACTGTGACTCCTCTACCTAGGGCTTTCGGGGTGGAAATCTGTTATTTGCAGCTAGTGCAGGATGCTGCAGCATGGCTTTGGACAGGAACCTCTTGGTCTTGCCATATTTACCCAATGCTGTGCAGTCTGCACTGGCTGCAGTAGAATGGTGGATCACCTTTGAAGTCTGTCATTTGCTTATGAAGCCCCACACGGCCAGGGCCCTGACTACCTGAAAGAGCTTCTGGTCCGCCACCGACCTGGGCGATCACTTCGCTTTTAGCTGGCGAGGGGTTGCTAGAGATCCCAAGAGTGTGTTTAAAATCATCTGAGACCCGGCATTTATGCATGTGGCCCCATCTCTTTGGAATTCTCTACCCCACCAGTTATGTGAGTGTGCGACCATGGAGGGATTTAGAAAAGCTTTAAAAACTCATTTATGGACCAAAGCTTTCGGTGACTGATGTAAAACAGTTTAATCTGATTCAAGGTCAGTTGGCATTCATCTGTATCCCTCCCCAGTCGTGCCTAAAATAGGCAGGATTTGTCTAGTGCACTTACCCGGTCAACAAAAACTAAATAAATAAATAAATAAAATGTGTTTTAATTTAATGTGTATTGTTTTATTTAAGTTAATTGTGTGTCATCTGATGTGTTTTAAAACAGTGATGTGCCTTGGTTTTGGAAAGGCACCATAAAAATAAAGTTTATTATTATTATATACATGGGTGGTATTTCAGAATTAAGCTACTGGCCCTTTAAGCATCCTATGAAAAAAAAACGTGGGGAAAGATTCTTTCAACTGAGTGCTGGACTAGCCTCAGGCAGGTTTACATATAGACTGGAAGCTAGGAACTAGCTTAAATGAAATCATTTAAAACTTCATTGTGTTTGACTGTCCAGACCTCTCAACCAGGAGAATGGTGACGTGACATCTGGGGTCATTTCATACTGTATGTTGTGTGTTTCCTGAGATCAAAGGGCAGGAATGTCTCTTACCAGAAACTGTTTCAGCAGGTGGTCAGTGTGCTAAACTAAGTTCATTAGACCACAGCAGGGGGCCTAGTTTTCTGGTATTTTATACTCTGGAGAAACCAGGTTGGAGTGAAAGAGATATCTCCAGGAAAAAGGTGAACTGCTGAAACATCCCAGCCTGAATAGCCGACCAATCAAAAGGGTAGGCTGGAATGACATCACTTAAGATATAAAACATGAATACAGACAGAAAACAGTGTTTTTGGTATAATTTGCCAAGTGTTAGCTCTGAGTAGTTTTGCTGAAAATGAACTACTGATTAGTGAGAGAGAACTTTGCCTCACTGAAGAAAGAGAAAACCCTTGGGAAAGGAGCTTTTCTCTGAAAACCCTGAATTTTGTTGAAGAAGAAAATTCGGAGATTGACTTATCATCTTGCTGAACTTTTGAGAACTATTTTCAGAAAACTTGAAGAAGTTTTCTGAAGATGGGACTTTTCATACCTTGACTCCAAACATCAATAAGGTAGAAGATTTTAGTATTCATAGTGTGTACGTTTATTGTTTAATTCCACATTTTTCAACATTGTTGTCTGCAAACCAAATACACTAACTTGTGTAGAATATTTTAATGTGTTTTCTTTCTTTAAGTAAACTTTTTATGATTTTCTTATCAACTCTGCCTGGATCTAATTTGTGTGGTATTACATTTTAAGGGAAACGTTTTTGTCAGACTGATGCCACATTTTATTAAGACCGCCGACTACTAACTATTAAATTTTAGAAAAAAGTCTCCTTGGATAGAAGGAGGAAGTTCTCCTTCTTGACAGTCAGAGTCACAGGGTTCATCAGGGGTCTCCAGGGAGTAGGGGATCCAGCTGTGCCTAGGGATGAGCCTGTAACAATACATACCATGGAAAATTAAACAAAATTAAGCAGTAACCACAGAGACACCAATGTAACATTTCCTTAGGTTTTGGTCTTTCAGGTCACAGTTAATATTTTCTTAAGCTGTGTGTAATGTGGAATTCCATGGCAGAATTCATGAAAATAACTATTCTGAATAGCTTCCAAAATGATTTTCAGGAGGAACTTGACCTGTCCCTTTTCCAAAGTTCAACAATCCCATCCTTCTTGTCCTTTTTCTTGCTTACTGTATATATTGAAAAGTGCCTTTTTCCTTATTCCCTTAGCTATCTGCAGTTCCTGCTGAGCCTTAGCCCACTGAACTGCCTTACTTGCCTCACTAGCCATCTTTAGGTCATTCTCCTGTCCTCTTCTTTCTTGGTGTTCCTGAATTCTTATAGGCTAACCTTTTGTCCCTTACTACCAGGGCAACCTCAGTACTAAACCATTTGGGTGTTTTGTTTTGACCTACATTCAGGCTCATCTATGTTCTACTCTAAATTAAAATGATCATTTTACCAGAGCTAACATTTCTACCCCTAGTAGGAATTAACACATATAAGGTTTGTATTAAAACTTATTGTAAAGCAGACACTGACAAACAGCAGTGAAGTTACCAACATTACAATACTAGAAGCAATACAGCTTCCTAACAGGCACAGTAGAATAGCACTCCAAATGGCATCAGCAGCCAGGAGGCATGCAGACTCAGCATCCAACAACCCTGGAGCCACTGAATAAAGGTTGAAACAGCCTAACAGGGAGAACAGATTGAGCTGGCTAAATTAGAAACTCCTAATAAGGTTTCAAAACAGCATTGCTTCTCCCACCCCATTGACAAGGAGACAGAACAATTGTTTTAAAGTGCCATCCTTAGAAATCGCCTCAATTGAATGATAGGTGTGAATGATCTCAGCCTTTCACCATATCAAAAACCTATTCAGTCTGCAAACCTCACAACAGTGTGTTATGACCCAGCATCCAGCAACCCTGGAAAAAGGTCCACAACAAAGGGGCACCCCACAAAAAATTGTCAGCTTTGTTACAAAACCTGAAGCATACACAGTTTTTAAAGCAATGTTTATTGAATGGTGGTGCCTGTTTTCTTGTGAAAACAATTGCCCATGATCTTTACAACTCTAGAGAAACATGTCATAAGCTTGCTGACAGGGAGCACTAGACTGTGATTTCTGAGATGATATCATCAGCAGCCCTTCACTGAAGCAGGCATTTTGAACAGGTAGTGAAATCAGGGTTGCAAAATAGCTCATAACTTTAAAGGGAAGTAATGTAGAAATCTAGTTTTTGGTATGAGATATACAGTTTTACCATGCATAGCGACAGCGGCTATAGAACATCTGACAGCGACAGTCGCATTGCTAAGTGTCAAGGGATGCCTCTGTGTTTTAATAGGGGCTGTACCTGAACCCCCCACACACCCGGTCTCTAGGATTTTAACTCGAGTCAGAGTTGGACTGGGGACACCAGCAGGCTGTCCTGATTGCTGCAACCACCACAGCAATGGGCAGATTTTGCCCGCTTTTCGGCGCTGTGGTGGTCTTCGGTCGGGATTCACTGCAGTGACAGTATATGGAGATTTACTGGGGATATGCTTATTCTACTTCTGCAATGTAGCATTTTTGGCCAGAATGGTGTCAGTTTCTTTAAGGTATTCTTGAGACCTCTCTGAATACTTGTTTTTTTTTTTAGTGGCAGATTCTGCAACAGGGATTTTGATTAATTGTCTGCCTCCTAAAATTTGAGCCAGAGCACCCTTCTGGCTCTGTTGGTCAGGGCCGATGCTCTGGCCTTGAGTTTGAGGGTATCCACTGCCATGTCTCCCAAATACTTGGCTGTGTCTATTTTACATTCCAACAGTTGTGTGTCCCTGGATTTGGGGTCTGCCCTTTCTAGTAGCTCTTCCAGCCACTGGTTCTGAGACCTGGCAGCATAGACTGCTGTTGTGGCTGCTCTTGATGCCAGTCCCATGATTTCAAACAATTTCTTGAGCATATCCTTTACCTTCTTGTTGGTAGGGTCTTTCAGAGATAGTGCCACAGGAAGCATTGTCTTTTGCTGAGGGCTGCGATCTGTGGGTTGATGGTTGAGGAGGTACACCAAATTTTCGCTTTGTCCTCTTGGACAGGATACATCCTGTTCATATTTCTCTTTTCTGACAACCGTCCAGGTTCTAGGGACTCACATTCCTTAATGAAGATATCATTGATCGCTTGACAGATCAGAAATGCATCTTTCATGGTTTGGTTTTGCTGGATCATTGGATCCAGCTTTGACTCGGCTTGGTAGGTGCTAGCTCAAATCCCAGTGAGGACTTGATGGCTTTCTTAAGACCTGGGACCAAGTCAAAGGGACAACGTTTGAGGTCATGAATGGAGCAGATTGAATGACCTCCATCTCTCCTTCTCTGATTCTACTTCCTCATCATCTGGAATCTCTTTTCCCCATTCTCATCCCCTGGTGTCAGTTCTGTGTTGTCGCTGTTGAAGGGCCCTCCCGTATGTCATTGGGTTGGGGGTGGGTTCTGGTTGTGGCTTGGTCCAGCAGGAGGAGCTGGTCTTGTTCTGTTAGAGATTCTAGTTTCTCCCTTACCTTGAGCATGAAATTCTGTTGGCCCTTCATCATAGCTTCTGTGGCCTGCTGTGTTTGGAGAAGTAATGCCCTGGATTATTCATTCAATTGGAACCACTAGTGCCAGTGTGGCTGGGTTCCACTGATGGGGACTGCTCTATGGACAACACTCCTCATCATGCAAGCATGTGGGGCATTGAGGATCTGCATTGTGGAGCATCAGTGTTGCACTTCAGGAGGTGGACTTCTTTGCCTTCACCATCTGAAATAGATGAGAGAAGAAGAAGATTATAGCCTGTGGAATACATTTATTTGAATATCCAGTTAGGATAGTAGAACCTTATGGAACTATCCGACTGGAGGAGACACAGTAATGATTGTGACATATAATTACTGTAACTGCATGCAAAGGAACTGGAAGGAGCTGTGCCTGAAGAACAGCACTCACAGAAGTGATATAATGTCCCCAATACCAAACAGTGCATTTGCCCAGAATCAAACATCTTTGGCACCAGTGCCCCTTGCACAGCAGCCTGTTTGAGAACAGAATGAGTTGTACTAGCGAGAAATAATGCTGCCATCATTTATGTTTATAGTCATTTTATGCCTCTCTTAAAATGTATGTTTAGTGTTATTGAAGGAAATTACTCTCATAAGATAGCCACCTAGTGTGTACTAGGCATGCATGGTGACCATGAGGTGCTGGATACAAAATGGTGGCTCAAGAAGGCCACAGAGCCATGCCCTAACATGGCAGCCATGACACTTATGTGTGTTGTACTATTCTCTCATAATGGTGATCAGGAGAGTTACTGGGAGGCCTAACAGGCCTTTGTCCAGCCACACAGCTCCATGCACATCGGGGTGATCTGTCCCAAGGTTAGTTCCTCTTACATATTATGTTTTACTTATAATTTTCCCCTAAGTAATCTATGCTTCACAGGCTTACGATAGAGCTCCCTGTGCATGGCCACACTGATTCCTGGGCTGAGAAAGCCCTAGGCGAGCCCTCCTGGCCGCTAGTTGTAGGAGCTAGAGAGGAGTCACTAGGATGTACATCTGGGAATGTGCAGCCACTAGGTAGGGGCCAGCAGTCCTGGAGCAGTAGAAGAGGTCTTTCAAGGCCGCACCCTATCCCACTTGTGAGGGGATGGTAGTAAAGAATCACAACACCATGCGGTCCCTGCTCAGGAGGGGGGGACAGAAGTACGATTGAGTGCAAGTGATTCAAACAGTACAACCACACCTGAGGTGCACCAGGAGGAATGGGGAATAAAAACGTACAAAATATTTCTCTGTGGCTGAAGTGCGCTTCTGAATTAAAGGCAGGATGATCTGTTAGAGAGCCCGCGTATTCCTCTGCATATGAATTAAAACAATCAGCTGATGTGCTAATTCAATTAATATAGTACGAGCTGCAGGCTCAGCTGTATTAAGCTTTAACTCAACATTTCTAGCAATAAAAAGAACTAGAGCTCATGATGTAATGCTTGAGTGCCATGGATATAACTAACACAATCACCTTTACCAGGTGAGTAAATACCCATTATGAACTATTAGCATGGTATCCATTCAAAATCAGAAACTCACCGGCCCAATGCTCATAATCCCGATATCAGGTGCTCGAAACACAGTTGCCAACATTGGGATTTTGCCGCAGCACAGTTGGAATCTTTAAATATAGAGGTGCACCCACTGAAACATTAGAAAAATTGCTATTAGGTAAAATCCCATGTTGGGCACCCATGTTTCAGGCACCCAGCATCAGGATTATGAGCATCAGGCCGCTGAGTTTTGGCCTTTCACAATATATCCATTAGCATTCTTATAATATCATTAGCTTGCACTACATTTTGTCTGTTTGCTTACACATGCATGCATCCATTTTAAGTGGGGTTCCTAGCAAGTTTTGGATGTACACTGATCACTTTAAATAATTAATAATAATCATGGCTTGCATGTTTGCTATGGTATTTAATGAGTTATTTTTAATGAAACCATTTCCCTTACAAAGCCTTTTGGTGAAGCACTGGGGTAAGTGGTTGACCACTGGACTGGGTAAGGCGTGATCAATGTACAAGATCTTTTCGGAGCACTTTATGTAATTTCAGGCATTTTCTTATTTGAAGCATGAATTTAATGTTATCTATGAATGGCCTTCTGATGTATGAGAAATCAAATTAGGTGTATTCTGAATCTGAAGAAGTGTTGTGAAGTTTGGAGTATGTGCATTAGATTTTATTAATAGATATCATAAGTGCTGTGCAATGTAGCTTTAGGTTGGATTTTAGTCCGTAAAAGCTAAAAACTTTTCACCTATACCCAGTTGCTCACTTCTGTTGTAGGTTTACACAAATGAATTTTTCTGTTAATTAAGGAACTTGAGCATAAGTTCCATTAATGGAGCACCCTTCATGCCATTGAATGTAGTCACTGAGCTAATTCTTTCTTAGTTGTGGAATTGACTGGTACTCAGTGCCTGCAGTCTTTTTTTTTTACTTTGTCATGGCAGAATAACATTCTTTTTTAGCTTTAAATTTTTATTGAATTTTCATAAGTTTAACAATTCACAGACAGACCATATTCAAACAAAGAAACAACAATACAAAAAGACAAAGAAAATATAAATACTAATACATACACAATCCTAGACCAATAGCACTTTAAAATTAATTCAGCTTGAATCTATTTCCCAAGGGTAGATCAAGAAGGAGGAGTAAGTAAGATCACTGAGAGGCCATACTATCCAAACATGTTGGGGAAGGAGGAGGAATCCCTCAGAGGGCAGGAGGAGGCTGTGAGGGCGAGCAAGAGGACAGAGAACCACTACCCACACATTCATTAGCCGCACCATTCTAAGGTACAAACTCAGGTTTAACCGATTCCATGTATAAAACCCATCTTCTCCAGATCAACTCAAACTGGGTTTGTCTCTTATTAAGAGTTGCTGTCAAGGCCTCTGTCCGATATACAGAGATCATTACTTCATGCCAATGTGCTATAGTAGGTTCTTTTTTGGTAAGCCACAGCTTGGTTACCATCTTCTTCCAGCCAAAGGGCATATTTAAGTAGTCTCCAGTATTTGGGTCTCTATAGGCAGAATAACATTCCTGAACCCCAGAACCCTATGTCTTAGGGCATGGTTCTTGAGAAGTTGGAATTTTCTGGATTGGACCTCTCAGAGGATGTCTTGAAGGTGCTTAAGGTTTCAAGGAAACCGCTACCAGGAAAGCATATTCCTGTAAGTGGAACAAATTTCCTTACTGGTGTGCACCCAGAAAAATAAACCCAGTAGTCATGGGCTTGCCTATATTTCTGGAATACCTAGTACACCTACAGTCATTAGGTCTAAGCGCATTTAAGGGTGCACTTAGCAGCAGTGACAGCATACACATCAGCTGGCAAGGAAAGTTTTGGTGTCTCAACCCACTTCAGAAGTTTTTTTTTTTTAAAGGCCTCAGCCACCTGCTCCCACCAGTGAGGAATCCTGTTCCACCTTGAGACTTCAATATATGCCTTGACCAGCTTACGGAGACCCTTTGATCTTATGCAAACTGCTGACCTGAAATATGTCAAGTGGAAAATCATATTCCTTATTGCAATGACTCTGCTAGGAGGTAAGTGAATTACAAGCCCTCTGCACATTGATTACTATTTCCCACAGCCTTGATAAAGTAGATCTTAGAACCAGCAGAAAATTCCTGCCTAAGGTGGTATCTGAATTCTACTCGAATCAGTCAGTGACGTTCTTTGTACTCTATACAGAGTATTCCAGTCAGGTGAGGAAAAGTTGCATAGCCTGGACCTAAAGTAAGTCCTGTCTATCCACATGGATGGGACAAAAGATGTCATGTCCCAGAGAATCCAGCTTTTTTTTACCTATGTTGAGGTTGGTAAGGCAAGCCAACTACAAAGAGATCTGTCTCTCACTGGGTGGTCTCGTGCATTCAGTTCTCTGTTAAAAGGTGGGAGAATGCTACAGGACACATTCCACAAGGTACTTTTCCTCTGTGGCATCCTCAGGGACATCCCATTGTTAGACATTTGTAACCTTGAAAACAGTCCACACCTTCACCGAGCACTACGGTGTGGACGCTCAGTCCAGAATGGATGTCAGCTTTGGAAATGCTGTCTTGCAGATCCTTTTTCTTAATTAGGTTCTGGATCCAGCCTCCCAAGGCACTGCTGTGAAGTCTGCTAAAGTGTAAACACTAATCAAGGAATTCCTGGGGTTAGAAGAAAAGAATTACTCACCATAGTGATGTTTTTCTTCTTAATGGGTTCCTCACTATGTTTTCACCACTAATCCTGCCTTTCCTTCCAGAACCTGAAATTTGTTCACACAAAATCAGTTCTTTTCACTGAGGTTGCTGTAGCATTACTATTGCAGTTCCTACAATTCTGAGTTTCTTATTGTTATATGATACATTTTCACAAGTCTGCTTTCAATTTAGAGAGTTTCTGCTCTATTATCCTGAACATTTGTAACATCTATGCACCAAGTAGGAAGATGAGAATTCAAGGCAATAACCACCAGTGGGTTACATCAGAATTATTGGAGCAGATAATGGATAGAGACAACAAATGAAAAGTTATAAGAAGACTCAGGATATTAATTCTCAAATTGTGTATAGAACTGCTTGTAATTAGTGCAAAATGCTGGTTAGGAAACTTAAGAGAGAATATTATGAACCCCTAGATGGCGCTATCCCAGGGGCTACTACCCCTGCCTGATTTGCCACTAACAGGTTGAGGGCCTGGATCCAATGGCGGTGCCTCCACCCAGAGGTCAGGGGTTTGCAATAGTTAAACTAACTTGGTCACAGCCCTCTGGGACACTGCAACCCCCTTTCTTCCCACTAGTGGCCCACACAATATATCAGAATTACCTTCACAGTATACACTTACCCCAGGTCTGGTTCCGGCACTGGGACCTCCTGTGAAATGAGATACAGTGCAACAATCACAGTACAGTACTTTAACATAGACAAATACCTCAGGCAGTATAACTTTGCTGAAACAAGCAGCTCTGATTTATTTAGGGATATAACAAGGACAGGGAAATCAGGTTAATTAGCTTATCACTCTAATAATCTCATTTATGGCTCTGTGCACAGGCCTATCCCTATCAGTTACTGTCCCTGGGTACCCAAGCCCTAGTGGCTAGTCCAAACCGTGGCAGCTGGTAGGGCCCTTTCACACAGAGAAAGGAGAATTAAACAGTCAGCAGTACAGTAATTCCATTTGGATTTAATGTGGCAATTCAACAGGGAGCGACCCTGAATTAGTACTCACGACCTCCAAATAAGATAGGGTCCTTCAATGTCAGTAGGGCTCACTTGAGGTACACAAACCTCTTCACACATTTATATAAAAGAAAGCACTATACTAGGCAGGCTGCATCTGTATCCCGATCGCAATTACTGCACAATACCCGGGAGAACACACAGCAGATTCAGTTCCTGACAGACCGAGTGCAATTTTCAGCAATTCTTCCAGTCTTCTACAGGGTGAGCCTGGTTTCTACTCTTCAGAGATCCTTTGATTCTTTTCACAGGACGGATTCAGTCCTAACAAGCTGCAGACCGGAACTCTGGGCCTTACACACGTTTTTTTGACTAAAACTGCACACTGAAAAGCACAGGGCTCCTTCCTTCTTCACTGCCAAAGCTCAACTCAAACTCCAACCGACAAAACCGGCATTTCCTTTGAGTTCCTCCCAGTTCTTGACTGGATTGGCTGTCACTCACAATAGACTGCTGCTGTTGGTCCAAAAGGCACTGAAGTCTAAACTACATCTCCCAGAGTCACTGCCCATACAGTCCTCTTGTGGCTGGCTCAGATTATGAGTCCAAGTTCTGATTCATTCAAGGCACCATTTTAGAGCTAGCTTACCCCACTGATTGGTCCAGTTCAGCAGTTCAAAACTAGAATGGGAACTAGCAGACACAGTTCTGACTGCAAAGAAAGCAGGTTAGACAAACTGTAATTTCATTATTACTCTAAATAATTTCTGGCAAACAGTTACATCTTTCAGATAGGTTCCTTTGCACTCTAGTGACTGCAAAAATGAAGTGAATTGGCAGCAGCTCGAGTGGTACTCAGAGAAGCACACAGTCCCCATACAAACTAATTATGTCTGCAAGCAGACAGCTCTTAAAGAGACAGTACCAGAGGCTCTAAAAACACTCACTGATAAATGGCTTAAATGCCAAACACCATTCAGGCTTGGAGCATTCAAGCAAGCTCCTGGAAGTCTTTTGGGAACTCCATTTGCAGGGGTTACACCCTTCCTGGCCTGGGAAAGCTTGACGTCCGCGTCAAGCAAGTACCCATAAGGTTCAACTGCAACCATATACATTTGCATTAGGCTCGCATATGTAATCATCAGTCAATATATCATTTTACCAAGAACACATTTCTGAAACATTGCAGTACGTCACTTTACACAGTATTACATACACATTGTACCATAACTCAAGTTATTACCTCTTGTACATGAAACCTGAAGAGAGGGGCCTTCCTATCAGTTACCTTGGGGCTGGATGGGCAAGGGCACCATACTTAGAGGGCAACACAAGTAACTTGGAGTTAGCACTGATGATCAGTTTGGGCAGTGAGCTCGGGGACACATACACTCTTTATGGACAACATTGAGAGGCAAGTCCACAGGCCTCCCAAGTGAATCATAACTGAGGTGCACCACAGGCTTTACAGCTCGACCAGTCTTTCTAGGGGAACTGTTATAGTCTCTGCACTCTGAGCCTCATTTTCAGCATTGTCCTCACTTGTCAGGGGAGTCTCCATGGGGGTAGAGAGGCTAGAACTTGGGGCACTTTCAGCTCCAGGAGTTACAGTTTCTGAGTCCACAACATTTGGCTCGCATGGAGAGCTTTGACACTGGCAGTGGACTGTCAGGGCACTCAAAATACTCTTCTTGTTCGGTGTATCACCAGTCTGCCCCAATCTATCATTTTCCCCTGAAAGCTCAAACAGTTCAACCATGCACAATGATTCCATTTCATCTGATCTGATGCTTTGCACTTCACTTTCTGGGAGCAATGGCTCCAGGGATGAAGCTTGGGGCTTAGACAGTCCAGAAGGCCCAGCTTTGTCTCCAGTATTGACTAGGGATTGCCCTCAAACAATTGACTCAGTTCGTAGAAGGATAGTATTCAAAGTCACCTCACTTTCTTCCGATATGGACTGACAGTCATGCTCAACTGGGACTTGTGGAGGGAACACGTTAACTTTGCTTCTGTAGGTGCAGACTTTCTTGATCTTTTCTTAGCAGCAGCTCTAGTCACTGGTCCAGAGGGGCATCTTCTAGGGCTCAGACTCAATTAAGATTTGTCCAATGGGCAGTAAATGATTTCTGTATTGTTTTACATCTTTTGACTTATTCTCAGGCCTTACTTTGTACACTGGCAGATCATCTAGTTTGCCCACTACAATGTGAGGGAGATGGTGCCATCGGTCAGCAATCTTGTGCTTGCCATGCAGTCCCAGATTTCTTAGCAATACCCTCTCCCTCCTGGAGTTCCTGTGCTTTCACCTTTTTATCATGCCTTTCTTTGTTGGCCAGATTTCTTTTAGCAGCCATGGTTTGAGCCAGTTGAGTACATGAGTTAGCTGGGCCTTTAACTTTTGCACATACTGTAAATAGTTGTCAGCTTGAACCCCATCAGGAGAGACCCCAAAACACACATCTACTGGTAGTCGAGCTTCTCTTCCAAACATCAGGCGGTAGGGGAGAATCCAGTGGCATCACTTTTGGTTGATTATAAGCATGTACCAGGTGCTAATTTATTGGCTCCATCTAGGCTTGTCCTTTGGGTGCAGGGTGCCTAGCATATCTAGCAAAGTGCGGTTGAAACGTTCAGGCTGTGGGTCTCCTGGGGTGGTAAGGAGTGGTTCTGGACTTTCGCACTCCCCACAGAGAAAGCATCTCTTTGATCAGACGACTCTCAAAGTCTCTCCTTGATCAGAATGGATTCTTTGTGGAGCCCCATAGTGAACAAAAAGTTTTCTACAAGTACTTTGGCCACAGTGGATGCTTTCTGGTCTTCGTGGGGAAGCTTGCATATCTCGTGAAATGGTCAGTGACCACCAGCACATTACTGATATTTCTTTGATCTGACTCCAAACTCAGAAAATCAATACAGACCAGCTCCATGGGTGCACTGGTGATGTTAACAAGGGGCAGCCCTCTGGGCAAAGCTTTCCTCTGTAATAGCGACTACAAGTTCGAATGTGTTGCTCCACATCAGCCCCCATCTTAGGCCAATAGAATCTGGATCTCATCAAGTCAAGTGTTCTGTCTATACCAAGGTGCCCCATGTGGTTGTGCAAGGACCTCAGTACTGAGTCTCTGAAGGCAGTGGGCAGCACTAGTTGTTGTTTGTCTACTTGTCCCTCTGTCTACTGTTTCTCTGTATAACAGTTTATTGATCAGTTTCAACTTAGGACCTTCTTTGTATAACAGTGCAGTTCTCAAATCAGTGGAGCGTAATTTGGACACATCTTTTCCTGCATAGAGGCTTCTAAAGCTGCTTTGATCATGGGATCGCGGGATTGAGCCCGCTGAATACTGTCATTGTCCAGCTGAGGCAGTGCACCAATGTCTATTGCAGAAAAGTGGCACAAGCAGCAGGTATGCAATTCCTCAGAGGCTCCCAGCAATCCACCATGCAGTCCACTGCGCCGTGGACATTTGTTCCTCCCTGTCAAACTTCGGCAGAGTGCCCGAATGTCAGGTTCTGCCAATCGGACCCAATCATTCTGGGGAACAGGCCTCCGGGAGAGAGCATCAGCATCTATGTGGTTCAGACCTGCTCGTATTCGAGAGCATAGTCATATGTAGATAATGCAGAAGCCACCTATGGCCAGTGGCATCCAACTTAGCTGAGGTCTGCACATAGGTCAAAGGATTATTGTCAGTTTTTACTAGTATTTTAGCCCCATACAAGTACTCATGGAATTGGTCAACAATAGCCCACTTCAAAGCTAGGAACTCTAACTTATGTACAGGATAGTTCTTTCGGATGGGGTCAGGCTTCTACTGGCAAAGGCCACTGGTCTCAGGCCATTCTCGTGCTCTTGGTACAACACAGCCCCAACCCTTGCAAGCTAGCATCAGTGTGCAGGACGAGGTTTTCTTGGATCGGCATAGGCCAGCACTGGAGCATGGGTAAGTTGATATATGATCTCATGAAAAGCAGTCTCACAATCAGGAGTCCAGCGGCCCCAAATACTTCACTTGGATGAAAATACACTCTTCAGTCTTGAGGGACGTGACTTTTGGTATTTTTGTGGGTTGGGGATACCCTTGAGGTTAAGTAAAGGTGATCACTCTTGAATAGTCCTTGATGAAGGCCGATAATAACCACAGAATCCCAGGAATCTTTTGCAGTTCTTTTAGATTTTTGGGCTGTGGCCAGGTGGTCAAGGCCTCAACTTTACTTGTTCGTCTCTATTCCTCGGTGGATACTTATGTCCCACATACTTTACTGATGTTTGAAAGAATTGACACTTATCAATGGACAGTTTAAGGCCAAAGTCCTCCAGTCGGTCCAATACCTTAAATAATCTGCTTCTCATGTTCCTCCAGTGAGCTGCCAAACACAATAACATCATCTAGGTATACCAGGCACTCTAGTAAGTTCATGTCCCCACTGCGCTCCATCAATCGTTGAAAAGTGGCTGGGGCACCTGAAATCCTTGAGGCATCCTCATGAATTCATAGAAGCCAAGCGGACAGATAAAGGCAGTCTTCTCACGGTCCTCTGGGGCCATCGGATCTGGTAGTACCCACTGCGAGATCCAGCACAGAGAACCACTTGCTCCCGCTTAGGCAGTCCAAGCATCCTGAATGCGGGGCATTGTGTACTGATCAGGGATAGTCCGCGCGTTTAAGGTGCGATAATCCACACACATCCTTACTGTTCCATTCTTTTTCCTCACTACCACAATGGGGAAGCATAAGGGCTTCTGGATTCTTGTATTACACCAGCAGCTAACATCTCTTGCAGATGCCGCTCACATCATCTATGTCAGCAGGTGCCAGGCGTCGAGACCTCTCACGAAATGGTCTTTCGTCATGCAGCCGGATATTGTGCTCAGCTCCTTGCACGCATCCTACATCCCATTCCTTTAAAGAAACACCTGGTCTCTCTGGGCAAGCTTCTCACTGATCCTCACTTTCCATTCAGCTGGCAGCGGGAGTCGCCAAAATCAAACAAGTCAGGCGTTACTCTGTCATTCTTCCTTGAACTCTGTTGCTGGGTAGCACTGCAGTGTCTGCACAATGCACATTAGCCAGGATGCAACCTCTGTTTACTCGAATGTCTCTTTCAGACACATTATGAACTTGGACCATTACCCTTCTGGCATAAGCATGGGCTCTAGGGGCAAAATACTAGGCTTGACCAGCAGTCCCTCTGGCAATTTTCCATCGCTGGTGCATCCAACATTAATATTTTATTCTTAACATCCTTTCTGATACGGACTCTCCCTGTAAGGTACACTGGGCATTTGCGCCAGGATCAGAGACTCAGGATCCTTCTTCCATACAATCCGACCGGTTCCTCTGGTTCTGTTTTTTCAGCATCTCTCTGTGCCTCATAGGCCTCTTAATTAAAGCCGGAACTCTTAAAGCTCTACTAGTCTTTGACCCCTGTTTTCATAACACAACTGTGCCAGCCTTCCGAACATATGAGCATTTGTTCCAATCAACAAAGGGACACCATCATACAGTCCAGTGGGGGACACACTAAGGCTAGGGTCTCTACTTGTTCGGCCACTCCAGCCACGGAGGTGGGGAAAGACAGCCAAATTCGGATATACCGGAATAGGGGTAGGCCTTCTCACTTAACCCCATACATGCAGTCCTTCTAATGGTTGTAAGGGCACGCCTGACAAATGCTTCTGATACCAATCCTGGAACATAATTGTCACTTGGGAGCCACTGTCTAATACAGCTCTTGTAGACACTCCATTCACCTTTACAGTGGTCTCCATGGAGGGACCCACTATTCTGGACCAGTCTGGAGAGGCGGTAGTGGGGGCCTGGGCAACTGACCTTGCCACAAAAGGACGTGAATTAGCATTTTGGTGCCCTCACTGGGATCATGTCGTGCACCTCTTAACCACTGATTTCTTCTCGAAGCTCTCCTTGTAGCCTATATGCAACTTTGTCAGTGTCTTTGGGGACTGGCATTCCCTTTTCATGTGCCCATCTTTCCCACAATTATAGCAAAACATACTTTCTGGAGTTTGAGTTGGCCAGGCGCCTACACTGGGAGCCAGGGCGGGTATTACTAACTGGAAACCTGGGTGCCATCTCTGTCTGCGGCGTGATAAGCATTTGGAGACATCTCGTCAGTTTCTCCACTTCCATGGTCAAGGAATTGAGTTTGGAGCTGTTATCAGCAGGAGATACATGGGTGGGTACCCCCACCCCCATAGCAGATGCAGTCGGATATAGGTCAGGCCCGTGACTTGCAGGCGTGGCCTTCATAAAGGGACTGTTTTGAATTCCGGATCTCTCTCAACAGTTCGCCCCATTGTGGCATATCTTTTCCTTGTCAGAGCACTCATTGACTGTCAACCTCTGCCCCTGAACTTCACTTGATGGGTCACCCTCAGTCACTCGGGTCGTAGCCACAGCTGTTGGTGCAGGTACCTCCCGAGGTCGCCTTTTCTCAACTCCTCGAATTTCTCTCATTAACTCATCATAGGAGGTGGGGATTCCAGTCGATTTGCCAGGCGTAACTGAAGCAACAGCAGTTCTGAGAAGGGGCAGACTTAAGGTTCTGTCCAGTCTGGTTCGGTCCAGTTCAATCGCTGGCAAACTACCCTTTCTGAGGCATTCTTGCAACAATTTTTCCAGCCGAGACATACACAGACAACAACTCCCTTGGTACTGTTGTGCATTCTTACTCTCCACCATAGGTCCTCATCAGAATCTGGGCTCCCATACACATTCTCCAAGGCCTCAAGATAGGCCTGTGCAGTCGCTTCAGGGTTACTGGCCCGGTTAGCACGGATGGTAGCCAGGGCAGGACCTCGGAGGCTCTCACTAACCCTCTTTCGCCGCCTTCCGAGCATTGCCATTCTAGCACTTGGGGGCAACATAGTCTATCCAGGTCTCCAGTCATCCTCCCTTGGGGGTGGGAGGGTGCCAGAGAAGATCCTCAACCTTCGTAAGAGTCGTGGACTAATGGCAGGTGCAGAAATAGGAGTCTGCATTGGTTCAGCCACCATTACGGGCACTGGAGCAGGAGAGGGTGTTGGGGAGGAACACCCCAGGTGGCAAGAATAGTTTCTTCAAGTCCTCCACAGTTTTCCCTCTCCCAGCAACCATTCAGCAAATTTCTCCTCAAAAGTTTCAGATAGTGGTGGGGGCTGATTCCCCCGGTCTTTACTGTCCTTAGTTATCACTCTCCAAGCAGTGAGGGCTCCCTCTGGGGTAATGGTCTGTGGCACTTTGGAGCTATCTATGGGATCCTTAAACTCTACTAGGGCCAGGAAAGTGTGGGTGAGCAGATTAGCATGCCGACCCACCACCACAGGGTTTTGTAAACCTTCCACCTTGGAAAGTACTCCCTGCACAGTGTCCGTGATTGATACCCAGGGGGATGTCCAGGATAAGCATAGCATTTTGGGGGTCGATCTCCTCCCAGTACACCACTCCACCAGCCGTGCACAGCCACTTCTGTTGGGGTACCCATTTTTCTTAACAGTGGTTCGTAAATATGGCCACTAGAGGACACACAATCCCAGCGGTGAGCCTCCAAGATGTAACCCCTAGATGGCGCTATCCCAGGGGCTACTACCCTGCCTGATTTGCCACTAACAGGTTGAGGGCCTGGATCCAATGGTGGTGCCTCCACCCAGAGGTCAGGGTTTGCAATAGTTAAACTAACTTGGTCACAGCCCTCTGGGACACTGCAACCCCTTTTCCCACTAGTGGCCCACACAATATATCAGAATTACCTTCACAGTATACACTTACCCCCAGGTCTGGTTCGGCACTGGGACCTCCTGTGAAATGAGATACAGTGCAACAATCACAGTACAGTACTTTAACATAGACAAATACCTCAGGCAGTATAACTTTGCTGAAACAAGCAGCTCTGATTTATTTAGGGGATATAACAAGGACAGGGGAAATCAGGTTAATTAGCTTATCACTCTAATAATCTACCTATGGCTCTGTGCACAGGCCTATCCCTATCAGTTACTGTCCCTGGGTACCCAAGCCCTAGTGGCTAGTCCAAACCGTGGCAGCTGGTAGGGGCCCTTTCACACAGAGAAAAGGAGAATTAAACAGTCAGCAGTACAGTAATTCCATTTGGATTTAATGTGGCAATTCAACAGGGAGCGACCCTGAATTAGTACTCACGACCTCCAAATAAGATAGGGTCCTTCAATGTCAGCAGGGCTCACTTGAGGTACACAAACCTCTTCACACATTTATATAAAAGAAAGCACTATACCAGGCAGGCTGCATCTGTATCCCGATCGCAATTACTGCACAATACCGGGAGAACACACAGCAGATTCAGTTCCTGACAGACCGAGTAATTTTCAGCAATTCTTCCAGTCTTCTACAGGGTGAGCCTGGTTTCTACTCTTCAGAGATCCTTTGATTCTTTTCACAGGACAGATTCAGTCCTAACAAGCTGCAGACCGAACTCTGGGCCTTACACACGTTTTTTGACTAAAACTGCACACTGAAAAGCACAGGGCTCCTTCCTTCTTCACTGCCAAAGCTCAACTCAAACTCCAACCGACAAAACCGGGCATTTCCTTTGAGTTCCTCCCAGTTCTTGACTGGATTGGCTGTCACTCACAATAGACTGCTGCTGTTGGTCCAAAAGGCACTGAAGTCTAAACTACATCTCCCAGAGTCACTGCCCATACAGTCCTCTTGTGGCTGGCTCAGATTATGAGTCCAAGTTCTGATTCGTCCAAGGCACCATTTTAGAGCTAGCTTACCCACACTGATTGGTCCAGTTCAGCAGTTCAAAACTAGAATGGGGAACTAGCAGACACAGTTCTGACTGCAAAGAAAGCAGGTTAGACAAACTGTAATTTCATTATTACTCTAAATAATTTCTGGCAAACAGTTACATCTTTCAGATAGGTTCCCTTTGCACTCCTAGTGACTGCAAAATGAAGTGAATTGGCAGCAGCTCGAGTGGTACTCAGAGAAGCACACAGTCCCCCATACAAACTAATTATGTCTGCAAGCAGACAGCTCTTAAAGAGACAGTACCAGAGGCTCTAAAAAACACTCACTGATAAATGGCTTAAATGCCAAACACCATTCAGGCTTGGAGCATTCAAGCAAGCTCCTGGAAGTCTTTTGGGAACCCCATTTGCAGGGGTTACAATTATATTGAAAAACAAAAGCAATTTAAGGGCAGAGATACTTTAGCTACATGGGATTTAGTAAATGAGCTTCTAGAAAAAAATGTGCATCAAGGTACAATGCTTAAACACTGCAGCTGGTGTATTGACTGAACCCCTTATGACAGCACAATAATTTAACACTTTTTACTGACCTTACTCTATGTTTCTACAGATGACCTGAAATCATCCAAGCAGACCACTAAAGCAGTAGGTAAGGCTAGAGGGATGTTGAGGTGCATTAGTAGGGGTATCACAAGTCATAGGAGGAAGGTAATAATCCCTCTTTACAAGACACTGGTTAGGCCCCATCTGGAGTACTGTGTGCATTACTGGAGGCCACACCTGCACAAGGACATTAACAAAATGGAGGCAGTCCAGAGAAGGGCAACCAAAATGGTGCAGGGCTGCATCAGAAAATATACGAGGACAGATTAACTGAGCTCAATATGTATACCCTAGAGCAAAGGAGGAAGAGTGACATGATTGAAACATTCAAACATCTTAAGGGCATTAGCAAGGTGAAAGAGTCTAGCATGTTTCAATATAAGAAAATTAGCAGGACAAGAGGACACAGCATGAGATTAGAGGAGGCCGATTAAGGGTAATGTGAGAGTTCTTTTTCACAGAAAGGGTGGTGGATGCACCGGAACGCCTACCTCAGGAAGTGGTGGATATGAATACAGTGCAGGGCTTCAAACAGGCACTGGATAGGGCATAAGGAGCAATACAGATGAGTATGAATACATAGGCCATTGACAGAGTAAAGGCCTATGGCACCTTCATAAGGTAGAAAAATGGGCAGACTGGATGGGCCTTGCAGTCCTTATCTGCCATCAACTTCTATGTTTCTATATACTGCTAGTGATTCATCTAATAAAATGCCATGCCAACTAATAACAATCACTGTGACATGGAAGTGACTAAACCTAGGTTTTATTTAACACTAGCTGAGGTACTAGAATATATATTAAAATTTAACCTACGTCCTTCAGCTAGTATGGATGAAATTGACTACAGGCACGTGATAATCACTGCAGACATCCTGTGCTGTCCATTATCTATTATTTTAACCTTTCTTTATGTTCTTCTAAGTTTCCTAAACTTCGAAATAAGCAACTGTCATACCAATACCAAAACTGGGGATCTTTCAAATAATCAAAACTATAGATCTATTTCACTTTTGACACCTCTGTCAAAGATATCAGAGCTAATAGTCTTTGACCAAATGGTAGAACATTTAACAAAGTATGATATCTTAATATCAGCCCAACATGGGTTCTGACCATGGTATAGCACAGCGATGGCCTTGGTGGGGTTCACTAGCACTGTGCATGGGGCCCTAGATATGGGGCACATGGCTGCAGCATTGTTCGTGAACCTCACCAAGGCCTTCAATTTGGTCAGTTATGATTCATTAAAATCTGCACTTATCCGGTTGGGATATCAAAAATATTGTTAATTGGTGCGACAATTATTTATCAGAATGTACACAGCGAACTAAGGTCAATGGTTGCCTTTCTTCCCCTGCTCTAATCACTATGGGCATTCCTCAAGATTCAGTTCTGGTTCTCTTGTTTAGTTTATTTTTAAACACACTGCCTTTGGTTTATCTTAAGTCTCAAATTATTTTGTATGCAGATGACGTGGTGATCCTCACGAGCAGATCCAATTTTGACCATATACGAGCTAACCTGGCTAGTGATTTTCTGACAATACAGATCTGGTTCAATGACCATAGGCGGTGTTAAATGAGAAAACAAAGACTATGGTGTTTTATAACCATAGAAAGATACTGGAAAGGGAACCTGTTCTGTCTCTGCACTCAATAATGGGTAGAGATAGAGCAGGTTGGTTATTTTAAATACTTAGACTTAATTGTTGATTCAACAAGCATTTGTCAATGCCGAATGTTGCTTGCTTGTATGTGCTACTTTAGGTATTTGGAAGTGACAGTTTCATGCCTTCCTCCCAAGACATCCACTGTGTCTTTCGTTACAGTATTCACAGAAGAGTGGGAGGGCAAGGGCCACAACAGTACAGCAGTTGCCAAGGGGTGAAGAGGTGGACAAAAGAGTCCTGCAGGAGCTCACTAAATTGAAGGTAGACAAAGCGATGGAACCAGATGGCATCGCCCAAGGATATTAACAGAACTATGAAGGAGATAGCAGTACCTCTGGCAGCCATGTTCACTGAGTCATTCAACATGAGTGAATTGGAGGAGGGCACATGTGGTCCCTCTACATAAGTCCGGCAGCAGGGAGGAGGCAGGGAACAATAGGCCATTCAGCCTCACCTCAGTAGTGGGGAGATCATGGAGACATTGCTTAAAGAAAGGATAGTGGGGCATCTAGATGCCATCGGAACCCAGGACCATAGACAACATGGATTCACAGTGGGGACATCATGTCAGATAAATCTGGTTGATTTATCTGACTGGGTGACAAAGGAAGTGAATCAGGGTGGGGCAGTGGACAACGCTTACCTTGATTTCCAGCAAAGCTTTGACACCATCCCATATAGGAGGCTGATAAACTAGCTGGGTAGGCTGGACATGGGGAAAAGGGTGGTAAACTGGGTTAGAAACTGGCTAACAGACAGGAGGCAGAGAGTGGTGGTAAATGGTATGCAGTCTAGGGAGAGGGGCGACCAGCAGTGGGGTGCTGCAGGGATCGGTCCTGGGGCCAGTTCTGTTCAATGTCTTCATTAGTAATATTGCAGAACATCTGAAGGGAATTTTTCACCAAATTTTCAACATAGCCATTTTAAGACCTCTGAGCCATTTTAAGACCTCTGCTCATGAACAGTGTCACTGTGATTTTCTTAATTTGTCCCACATTGATTTTGCACACCACTGCGCCATTGTGCGCTACATGAGTGAAAACACATTTTGGGTGAGATGTGAAAAATGACAGCTGTACTATTTATAAGAAGGTGTGGCAAAATGGCAATGTTGGAAATCTGGAGTGAAAATATTGAAAATTCAACTTACGAGCGGCATAGGAACTGTACAACGACGCCAGAAACAGTCATTTTTGAATTTTTTCACCAATTTTCAACATAGCCATTTTTACCACCTGAGCTCATGAACAGTGTCACTGTGATTTTCTTAATTTATCCCTGACATTGATCTCGCGACACCATCGTGCCCATTGTGTGCTACATGGGCAGAAACACGCTTTGGGTGAGATGAAAAATGGCAGCTGTACTACTCATAAGAAGGTGTGATAAAATGGCAATGTTGGAAATCTGGGTGAAAATATTTGAAAATTTGTGACCCCTTCTGACGTCTTAGGAACTGCGCAATGCACGCTCGTGAAACAGTAATTTTTAGGAATTTTTTCACCAAATTTTCAACATAGCCATTTTAAGACCTCTGCTCATGAACAGTGTCACTGTGATTTTCTTAATTTGTCCTGTACATTGATTTCACACACCGACTGCGCCATTGTGCGCTACATGGCGGAAACACATTTTGGGTGAGATGTGAAAAATGACAGCTGTACTGCTCATAAGAAGGTGCAGTAAAATGGCAATGTTGAAAATCTGGAGTGAAAACATTGAAATTTCAGAAACTTACGAGCCTCGTGAGAACCGCGCAACGCACGCCAGAAAACAGTCATTTTTGACTTTATAATCAATTAACATGGCGATTCCTTTTCTCATGAATGATGTCACTGTCATGAGAAGAGGAGGCCCGGGCGGGTGATTTTGCGCAGTGACTGTGCAGTGACTGTGAAATCACCCTTCGGGCCCAATAACGCCATGACAGTGACATCATTCATGAGAAGGGTCCCAAAACCCCATGTTGAAAATTTGGTGCAAAAATTCCCAAAATGCCTAAGATATGCAAACAAAGTTGAAACCCCTATCTAGCCCATTATACAGCTTACCGCATTTCCTCAGTTCAGGTCGGCTTTGAAGAGTGCAGACATGTTCCCGTCAGGGTCGGACTGTCCCACCTGGATACCTGGAAATTTCCAGATGGGCCCCTCGTTGGGTAAGTGGTTGCCTTCTGAACTGTGAAAACTTCTGCATTTATCATCCTTTTTCTAATAAAAATAGGGTGTCTGGGACACTGTTGATAAATGTATGATGCAAAGACAGAGCTAGTTTATCAGATTGAAGTGAAATATTGATATGACTATGTCACCCTGGACCCTCCTCTGTTCATTTTCCAGGTGGGCCCTTGTATCCTCTTTCCAGGTGGGCCCTCTGTACCCCAGTCCGACCCTGTTCCCGGTCCACGAAGATCGCCGCGCCGGAGTCCGGAGGTAAGTATGGGGTGAGGGGGCTGTGGGAGGCTGGAGCGCAGTGGGTGGGTGCGGGTTGTGGGAGGGTGGTTGGGAGGCACGCACCGCTGGACCGTTTTGTTTTGCAGGTATTTAAAAAATTGACTACGTGGGACGTTTGCCACGCTGGGTGGGCTCTAGCGTGGCACAAAGACGTTAGAGGCGTTCAGCGGCCGGAGATTAGGCACCCGTCAGCCATGGCATTTGTTGCCACGCTGGGGTGGGCTTCCAGCGTGGCACAAGAGCGAGAGCGTTCAGCCCGGCGAGGATTAGGCACCCTATCGGCCAAAAGGATCGCTGCCGCGCTGGGGTGGGCTCCCAGCGTCAGCACCTACTGGGGGCGCCAACTCAACCCGGCGAGGATTGGGCACCCGTGGCGGCCTAGTACAGTGCGTGAGGGAGCGGGCGCGCTGCGCCTGCGTGGGAGTCTGTGTGGGGAGCTGCGCGTGAGCAGCCAATATCTTATCGGTGCTCACTGAGCGTAGCTCCCCTTTCAACTGTATGCCACTGCATTTTGGAGCGTGTCATAGACAGCTCCGAATGCATTGGCTTACAGGGACCGCTACGCCAGCACACTGACTGAATTGGAGGAGGAGGTGACACACCCGAAATCTCCGATGATGGCACTATGTTTCTTGCACGTGCAAGCAACATAAAAATGAGTTATGAACACCATATTCTAAACTTAGTTAAAATTGTGTATCAAAGGTTGGGAGCTCTCTATAGAGTGAACTCCCTACTCTTTCCAACAACTAGAACATTTTTGGCACAGAGCTTTCTTTTGACAACAATAGACTATGGCCTGATATTCTATCACACTGCTTGCATTAGGTTACTTTAAAGGTTAAAGGGAAATGTCTGTGTAGGATTAAATCAATCAAAATTGTTACCAATGGAAATCTGCTTTACATAAACTATTGACTGAATCAGTAACACTTTTAGGGCCAGAATAATAACCCATTCAGTTGCCCTCCCTTTATAGCTGCAGGCATCCATTTTCTAAATCACAGGCACTGGATATGACATCACATCAGGGAAACACATATAGCCAATAAATAATTTAACCAGGAGAAGCACACTAAGCCAAAGCTTGAGTCAGGTGTGACCAGAGAGCACAAGAAAGTTAAGTGACTTGCTTAGAGTCACATAGTAATGCAAGTGGGTATTGTGGGATTCAAACCCAATTTCTCCAGGTTTGTAGCTCAGAGCCTTAAACCACTGCGTTATACTGCCTCCTTCAAGGTAAAAGGAAAAGAAAAGTTGGGCTCTTGATGAGCTGTCACAACCTGGCATAATAATTTCATGATTGCACCTGGGAACATTAGGGAGTGAAAAGTTTTATCTCAAAAGAAGGGGCTACTGTAGATTTCCTGCTGGAAGACAGAGTGAAACAGTTGGAATCATGAAATGAAAAAAAATCTGTTGTTTTTTTTTTTTTTTTTACTTTGGCTAGAGGAAACTTATTTCTGGACAGTGTTCAAATAAAGAATTTTTATTTTGCAGTCTTCAGAAGGAGTAGTGCTGGAACATGGGGAAAAGTGGTGTGTATGTATGTGCTTGTGTGTGTGTGTGTGGAGGGGCACTGTAGTAATAGAGACAGTGATTGCATCCCTTCTGACATTGCATGCATTAAAGGGCACTTTGAATGCTCATGGGCAAAAGTGGGGTGTCCCTCCCCACACACACACCTATAGGTTCTGGCACCTATGTTCAGAAAGGTTCTCTACTGACAGCTATCCATCCTATCACACACCAACACAAAACAATTATTTTTTACAGCTTATTTACCCAGGATAGTCCAGATAAGATGTGCCATCTCATTTCCAGGGGGTCCTGCTGCTATTCATTTCTGCTGCTAGGTGAACAGGAGCACGGGAGGGGGTATGTGACTTACTCAGGTCACACAGTTAGTATTTGACTTCACTGAGGTTTGCGACTGTCATCTCCTGGGCCCCAAGCTTGTGCTCTAGCCACTAGATCATACTCCTACAAATGACAGAACATGATGCCAACAAAAAAATTAAAACACAGCTACTTCAGTGCTAACAAATACTGGAACTAAATAGGTACAGGAATAACAAGCATTTGTCAATGCCGAATGTTGCTTGCTTCTATGTGCTGTTTAGGTATTTGATGTCATTGGAGTGCAAATATTGAAAAATTTGCGAACTTACGAGCGCAGATAGGAACAGTAACGCACACTATAAAACAGTCATTTTAGAATTTTTTCACCAAATTTTCAACACAGGCATTTTAAGACCTCTGCTCATGATCAGTGTCACTGTGATTTTCTTAATGTGTCCCATACATTGGAGTTCACACACCGACTGCGCCATTGTGCGCTACATGGGCGGAAACATGTTTTGGGCAGGATGTGAAAATGACAGCTGTACTGCTCATGAGGAGGTGTGGGAAAATGGCAATGTTGAAAATCTGGAGAAATATTGAAAATTCGCAAACTTCACGATCGCATGTAGAAGTGCGAACGACGCCGTGAAACAGTCATTTTTAGGAATTTTTCACCAAATTTTCAACATAGCCATTTTAAGACCTCTGCTCATGAACAGTGTCACTGTGATTTTCTTAATTTATCCCAGACATTGATTTCGCACCGACTGTGCCATTGTGCGCTACATGGGTGGAAACACATTTTGGGTGAGATGTGAAAAATGACAGCTGTACTACTCATAAGAAGGTGTGGTAAAATGACAATGTTGAAAATCTGGAGTGAAAATATTGAAATTCCTGAACTTACGAGCCTGCGTAGGAACTGCAACGCTACGCTTGTAAAACAGTCATTTTTGAATTTTTGTACCAATTTTCAACATGGGGTTTTGGGACCCCTCTCATGAATCATGTCACTGTCATGGTGGTATTCAGGCCCAAAGGGTGATTTTGAGTCACTGTGCAGTCACTGCATACAAATCACCCTTCGGGCCCGAATAACGCCATGACAGTGACATCTTCATGAGTAAGGTCCCAAAACCCCATGTTGGAAAAATCTGGTGCAAAATTCCCAAAAAATGCCTGAGATATGCAACAAAGTTGAAACCCCTATCTAGCCCATTATACAGCTTACGGTATTTCCTCAGTTTGCGGTCGGCTTTGAAGAGTGCAGGCGTGTTCCCGATCCACGAATCTGGTGGCGCCCGGAGTCCGGATGAAAGTATGGGTTGTGAGGCGTGGGGAGAGCTGGGTGTGCAGTGGGTGGGTGCGGGTTGTGAGGAGGGTTGGGAGACGCCGGCAGGACCGTTTCGTTTTCAGGTATTTAAAAAAAAAGACGATGGACCCTTTGCCACGCTGGGGTGGGCTCCCAGTGTGGCACGAAGATGTTGGGGGGGCGTTCAGCCCGACGGAGGATTGGGCACCCCGTCGGCCATGGAATTTGTTTGCCACACGCTGGGGTGGGCTCCCAGCGTGGCAAAAGAACGGGGGTTCAGCCGATGGGGATTGGGCACCCGTTGGCTATGAATTTTTGCCACGCTGGGGTGGGCTCTCAGCGTGGCAAAGGACGGGCGTTCAGCGGACAGGGATTGGGCACCCCGTCGGCAAGGACCGCTTGCCACGCTGGGGTGGGCTCCCAGCACGGCAGCTACTACTGGGGAGGGGCGCGGCTCAGCTGACGGGGATTGGGCACCCCGCCGGCTGATACAGTGCGTGCGGGGCGCTGCGCCTGTGGGTGGGGGGCTGCGCGTGAGCAGCCTCTTATCGGTGCTCATTGAAGTGTAGCTCCCCTAGGGAGCGTTACTGCATTTTGGGCTGTCACAGACAGCTCCAAAATGCATTGGCTTACAGGCCGCGCCTGCCAGCACACTGACTGAATTGGAGGAGGAGGTGACACACCGAAGTCTCCGATGATGGCACTATGTTTCTTGCACATGCGTGCAAGCAACATAAAAATGATTTACAGTGTTACCACAGTAGCAGAATATTCTGCAAATCAACAGGCACTAAACATTTTACTAAACTAAAATGTCACAAAGCATTGTACAAAGCAATAGAACCCCAAAGGAGCTCGGAAACTGTTGGCACTGGCAGCACACAACTTTTGTTTACAGCAACGCCTTCAAGATTAGAGACAAGTTCATATCTCCATGGACTGGGTAAAAACATTTATTGTTTCATTTCTTCTTGCTTTCAAGGAGGCAGTATAGCGCAGTGGTTTAAGGCTCTGAGCTGCAACTCTGCAGACTTGGGTTTGAATTCTGCAGTTCCCCATTGTATTACTGTGTGACCATGAGCAAATCACATAACTTTCTTATGCTCTCAGGACACACCTGGACTCAAGCTCGCTTAGTGTGTCTCTCCTGGTTAAATTACTTATTGGCTATATGTGTTTCCCCTGATGTTATGTCATATCCTGTGCCTGTGATTTAGGAAATGGATGCCTACAGCTATAAAGGGAGGGCAGCTGAATGGGTTATAATTCTGTCCCTAAAAGTGTTACGGTTCGGTCAATAGCTTATGCAAAGCAGATTTCCATTGGTAACAATATTGATTAATTTAATCCTATATGGACGCTTTTCTTTAAAACCCTCTGTAATGACCTAACTCACATCAAGAACTCACCATTGCATTCTTCTTAAACAAGCAGGGATACTCTCACTGGAACAAAGATTTAAGTTACAAATAGGCATGCTAGCAAAAAGATCACTTTAAGTAAAGTTCCTGCTAATTTTCATCTTTTATTTGTTAAGTATAGAAACCCATTTATTACTAGAATATCAGGCCATTGTTATTTTTCTGTACCAAAGATGAACACTGCTATGGGACAAAAGACTTTGTTCTCACGAACTTTCAATGTTTTTTAACTGTATTATGACCAAAATAGACTGCCTCAGAACATCAATTCATAGATTTAGAAAAATACTGAGAGATTATTTGATAGAGGAAATGGATATGAATGCTATGTGTAATTTAATGCATAGTTTGTACCCTGTGCTACCTTTTATGTTCCCTGATTGTATTTATTTGTATTATGCACTCTGGTTGACCATGAAAACAGGTCTTTGACCCATTGACTAACCAGAATAAATAAACAAATCAAATCATTGTGTTTGTCACTTTCAAAATTGTATGAATTTTATTTCTAAAAGTCTTTTGGTAACTTTTATAGTTAGCCTCACTAGTAGCTTCTCCACTGTGGCTTGAGACACATCTGAGCAACATCCAGTGCAGCGTGGATGCAGAGCTGGAACCTACATTCCAACTTCTAAAATTTGCATAGGTTCTAATCTCCAGGGCTTTCTCTCAGTTGAGATGACTGCTAAAGTGTAAACATAGTAAGGGATCCCTTAAGAAGAAACAACGCTACTTACGGTGAGTCATTTTATCTTCCGAACCTCCATGGAAATTAAAAGCAAGTCCTTAGTGGTGCTGGTCTTCATCTTAGCTCTCAATCTGAAAAAATATTTTGGAGCAAAAAGGCTCTTTCTAGTGTAGCATTTGATATTGGATACGCAAGTACAATAGCTATAACATGAATATTTCTGAAATATTGTGATGTTTTTGGACGACTACATGCCATACTTCAAAAATGAGAGTTGCTTGTGATACTTGTTAATATTTTGTTTCAACAGTTTCCATACTGTCATTGCACTATGCACATCACACCCATTCTGTAGTAAGAGAGGAGATAAATGGCTCAGAAGAAACTAGGGCTGGATATTCAAAACTTTGCTGCAGGGCTAAATTAGCACTGCCCAGCATGCTAAATTAGCCTGGAACCAATAGCCTGCTTTATTCAAAAGGAATAGCCCTGGTGCTAAACCTGCTGAATATATCGTGCTAGGAAGCCGGGCAAACTGGGCTGGGAGTGCAGTGCAAAATAACCTGGGAAATAAGACAGCTCTGAATATAGCAAACAGGAAGTGCAAACCACAATAACAGCCCAGTGCACAGCGACGTGAAGGAAGGCAGAGGTGAACCACATGGCTAATGTGTATGCTAGCAAAAGAGTGGATTCATTAAAGCTGCAAGCACCAGTACATGTAAAATTCTGCAGAAATGTACCATGTTTCCAAATCCTTTGCATGGGACAAACGTTTGCCCAAGGTAAAATTTGCTATATTCAAAAGTTAAATGCAAATGAGCCTACTTAGGCAGTCTGTGGGCAAACATCCAGATTAGTATCTCATTATGTCCTGATTTGCATGCAGTTTGCCCAGCGCTACTGCAGGGTCCCACATCTCCACCTGTAGATCAGTCTGGAAGTACAAGGGCTGGCTGGGTCTGCCCACAGCTCCACTTGTAGATCAGTCTGGAAGTGCATGATGGTAGCTGCAGGCTACATTTGTACAGAACCGCATAGAATATTGTGCCCCAGGGGCTACACAGCACAGGCACAGCTCGTGGTGCTGCATGCAGTTGTCAAACTGTAGTTCCTGCTACAGTGCACAGCAGACACTACAGTAACAAGGGGGCCAGTAGCGTGAGGGACACAGCACTGCCTTATGGTGTGTAGCCAATGACTGCTGCACTTTACACAGTGACAGACCCATCTTGCAGGTGTGTACTGACAGTGGACAGTACTGTTATGCTGCTGTGCGACCCACAGACACTGTACCACTGGCATGGGATACTCACAGTGACATATATGGCTGGCTGTGTGTGCTGTGGTGTCTGTACAGATGTGTGGTATGTGGCTGGGGGGGCACATACCATCAGACAGACACACTGGTGTTGGGGTATTTCCTACACTGTACCATTTGCACTACACAGATTGTCCCAGCCTTGTGGCAGCACCCAGTATGTGGTGCAGACTGGCCACCTGTACACCCTCCCCTCATCACCCTCCATGCCCCCAGTGCTGCATGTGTGTGCTGGATTCTGTTGATGTCCACTGAAGGGTGGTATGCAGGTGTGTGCTGTATGGACATACTGCCATGGTGTCCACTGGGTGCCGGGTCACCACTTAATGCCTGGCATGTCTGGGACCGGTGGCAGATGATGGCAACATAGGTGTCTATCTGTGCAGCATGTTTCTTTCATGACTGGTTTCTGTCTATGTTTACTATTTACTGGTTAGAGTCAATAAACCACCACTGGCAGACGCCATGAACTCCATAATTCACACATGTGAGTTACAGGGTTCCATAAACCATGGTTCTATGTCATGCAAAGCCGCGCAGTTGACAAAAGTTGGGCAAAGCTGGTTTGCCCAGAGTTAAGACTACCTTTCCTGGGTGGTAATTCGCACCATGCAAAGTGTCGGTAAGTCACACAAAAACACATTGCGCTGTGCTAATGCACTGAATATAGCATTGCGCCTGTACTTGTACACACACCTCTTTTGCCCCTTGCATACATTATACTTTTGCCCAGTGCTAATGTAGTTTGCTCACGCTATTTGGCCTTTTGAATATAGCGGTCCGCTCAAACCAGTGCAAACCAGGCACAAGCGGTTTTGCGCCCAGAGCAAAGTTTTGAACATCTGGCCCTAGGTCTCTTCATTTTCTAATTTCAAAAGCTTGTGGTCATTTTCAGGCCAATTTGCTGGGTCAGTCACATTGCAGTTTACTAGTACTGGGTCTTCTGCAAAGCCCAAGAAGCACTGGTTGAGACCTTCCATTACAATGTTTGCAATCTTTTCCTTTTCCTTTGCAAGGACAGAAACAGCATCCATTATTCCTTGGAGCTTATTTTCCCTTAAACACTGCCTTCCTTCCTCATATAACCACCTCTGTCCTAAACTGAGCTAATCTTGTTCCATCTATTTCTATGAGATTTTCTGCTTCCAAGAGTATAGTACTGACGGTGTCCATTACCATGGAAAGAGGGAGAGAGAGAGAGATGGGCATCCTGAAATGCATGAAAAACTTGAGAGGCCTGTTAGTAGGCTGAGATAAAAGTGCGAGAAGAAAAAATTACTCACCTTAGTAATGTTGTTTCTTCTAATGGAGTCTTGCTGTATTCTGACTATTGCAGTGATATCCAACCTTTGAACTGCCGCGGAGAGAAAGAGTTAACTTTCCATGCAAGGCATGGAATGCTGAGCTCGAGCTTGGTTAAGACTCTGTCTGTTGTTGTTTGAACCCAAACTGCTAGATCTTTATGAGCTATACTCACTGGGTGTCCTGTGTGAAACTGTAAACTCACACTAGCCAACTGGCTACTAAATTTAATAAAAGATTTTTGGTTCCAAGGCAAAGACTTAAGTCAGAAAACCCAAAAAAACAAAACAAAACACAACACACACACCCAAAATAAGAAGGTGAGAAAAGGGGCACCTCTAGGGTGCCAACACTGTTCCTGCCCACCCACATCCCAAAACCCAGGTTCTGAGAGGGCAGGGGGAGAGTCAGAATACAGCAAGACTCCATTAGAAGAAACAACATTACTAAGGTGAGTAATTTTGTCTTCAAACAACATGAAGTCTTGCTGTATTCTGACTATTGCAGACTACTCAAGCAGTACCTCCATGGAGGAGGGACAGAACCTACTTTGGAAACAGGATCTGAAGCACTGCTGTGCCAAACCGAGCATCACTCCTAGCCTGGATATCCAGAGAATAATGCTTGGTGAAGGTAAGTACTGTTTTCCAGGTGGCTGCTTGACAAATCTCTAAGATAGGAATATCCCTGGCAGCAGCCAGGAAGCAGCTGTACCTCTAGTAGAGTGAGCCCTCAGGCCTGAGGGTGGGATTCTACCTAATTTTCATAGCAGAATTGTATACAAGAGACAATCCACCTGGCAATAGACCTCTTAGGCAGGTTTTCCTTGCCAACCTCACCATAAGTGAGGAACAATTGAGGGAGTCAAACCTGTGACCCTTGGTGCACTCTATGTAGTAGCTAAGGGCCCTTTCACATCCAGGCTGTGTAGCCTCCTCTCCCCAGAGGAGGAATGGTCAGTGAAGAAAACAGGAAGAGACATAGCCTGATTAAGGTGAAGTCTGAAACCACCTTAGGAAAACTTCCTATTAGTCCTGAGGACCACCTTATCTCTATGGAAAGAGATAAAATCAGGCTCCACTGACAGGGCCTGTAACTCACTTATGCATCTGGCAGAAGTAATGGCTACCAAGAACACAGTTTTCCAAGTCAAGTACCAAGGTCTGCCGAGGACAAAGGCTCAAAAGGGGTTGCATAAGCTGAGCAATGCAAACATTAAGGTCCCAAGCAGGGGCAGGGTCCCTGAAGGAGGATTGGTATGCAGCAAACCTTGAAGAATTTACAGAATACAGGGTGAACTGAAAGGAAGAGGGCTTGGTTGCTGACAAGAAGGCAGAGACAGCTGCCCGATGCACTCTTAAGTGTAGCTGGTCTGAGTCCCAAGCTATTGAGATAAACCATGTAGTCCAGAACTGTAGGCAACCCAGCAGACTCTGGAGAAATATGCTTACTGGAGCACCAAATAGTAAACCTTTTCCATTTGGAGTTGTAAGTCTTTCTGGTGGAAGGCTTTGGAAGCCTTTAGAATTTCCAGAACACCTTGAGAAAGATGTAAATCAGCAAACTCTAACTCTTCAAGAGCCAGGCCTTGAGATTGAGAGATTTGAGATTTGGATACCAAACCTCCCTGAGAACATGTTAACAGGTTGTAATTCCTGGAAGAGACAGGGAAGCGGACTGCTAAGGACAGCAAGACAGGGTACCAGGGCTGTCTGGCCTACAGTCTGGAGCAATCAGAATCACTTTGAAGGGCTGAGATCTGATTTTGAGAAGTACTTAGAGCAGGAGAGGGAAGGGAGAAATGCATACAGGAATTTCCTGTCCCAACTGAGGACTAGAGCATCCAGGGGACTGAGCCCAACACTGGGGGTCTGCAGCAAACAAGAGGAAGTTGGTGATTGTCTGGGGCTGCAAAAGATCTATCTGTGGAGTGCCCATCTGAAGAAGATTACCTTCAAAATTAGGGATCCAGGGCCCATTCGTGATGGCCCCGAGATATCCTGCTGACAGCATCTTCCAGGAAGGACATTGTCCTTCCGGGAGAGTGCACTGCTATCAGAGAGGTATTCAGGGAATAGGCCAGAGACCACAACTTCATTGCTTCTGTGCACAAGGCCGTAGACCGAGTGCCCCTTGCTTGTTGATGTACCACATTGTGGTGGCATTGTCTGTTCTGATCTGAACCAGTTTGTTCTGAACTGACTTGGAAAAACTTGAAGTGCTGGAAACACTGCTCTGAGTTCTAAGAGATTGATGTGAAGCAGAGATTCTTGAGGTGACCACAACCTTTGGGCAGTCAGATCCCCAAATGGGCTCCCAGCCCACCTGGAGGGTGAATGAAGAGGCCAGTGTCACAAGGGTCCTTGCCCTGTCCAGGGAAGGAAGGCTCTGCCCTTATAGTATCCAGCTCCGCCCCTATGAAGGTGAGGAGCTGCACTGGCTCTAGAACTGACCTTGAAAGATTTAGAAGGAATCCTAGCGAAGTGAGCAGTTGCTGAGTTATCTGTAGGTGTGACTTGACTTGGTCTGGAGGCTGACCCACTATGAGCCAGTCATCCAGGTATGGAAAGATGGAGATCTTTTTCTCCTTAGGAAAGCAACCACTACTGCCAGGCATTTTGTGAACACCCTTGGAGCTGATGTTAGCCAAAGGGCATTGCTCTGAATTGATAGTGGCCTGAGGGCAACTCGAACCTGAGGTACTTTCTGTGGGAGCTTCTGATGAGAATGTGGAAATAGGCATCCCTGAGGTCCAGGGAGACTAGCCAGTCCCCTGGCCTTAGAGAGGGTAGAATTATTCCCAGAGTCACCATTTTGAACTTTGGATTTAAAAGGTGCTTGTTTAAATATCTGAGATCCAGGATGGGCCGCCATTCTCCTGTCTTTTGGGGGTTATGAAGTACCTGGAGTACAATCCTTTCCCTGTGTAGGGGCGGAACCCTTTCTATGGCTCTGAGAGCCAAGAGGGAAGAGACCTCTGCCTCTAGGGCAAGGGCCTCTGAAGGATTTGCAGGTGGAAAGGATCTGGTTCTCATCTTGGGAAATTGTTTGAAGCTGAGAACCAGTCCCTGGCTTACTACTTCCTCGGACCCATTTGTTTGATGTTAAAGACATCCAGTCCTGGACAAAGTAAGCCAGCCTGCCCTCTACGGGTAGTGGAGAATCGCCCGGCAAACCCATCAGGGTGCCTGTTTGGCAGGGGCTTTAGGCTGAGGGGTGGTAGCAGGCCTGCTTGTACCCTGCCTGCCTCTCCCTCTGAAGAACCCCCTCTCAAAGGCGGAAGAGAAGGCCAGGGCTTGGTAGAAAGGCCTATGAAAAGGCCTGCCCTGCCCCTGGGATACTGCCTCTGAGGAGTGGCTTGCCTTTCCTTGGCCTGAGCACTCCTATAGGTGGGCCTGTACTCATCCATTTTCTTCATGTAGTTCTCTGTCTGCTCCCCAAACAGAGAATTACCAATAACAGGAAAATCCATTGCCTTATCCTGGGTATCCTAGACAGGCTAGTACATCTGAGCCAAGCCATCCTACGAAGGGCCACAGATGTAGCCATGACTCTAGATGAAACATCATTGGAGTCCACTGCAGCATGAAATTGCACCTTGGATGCCTCAATACCATCTGCAGCCACCTGCTCCAGCTCATTGGCAAGCTGGTTGGGGACCTGTTTAGCTAGAGCCATCACAGTGTCCCATCTAGACTTTTGGTATCTAGCTGTGTAGGCCATATAATTAGCCTGCCTGAGTCCCAAAGATGCTGCCATGTACTGTTTCTTTGCCATGGCATCAATCCTCCTGGAGTCCTTATCTGGGGGTGTGAAGCCAAGGGTATATTTGCCTTATCACAGGCAGCAGCCTGCAGTACCCCAACATGGCTGCATTGCTGGGAAAGGAACTCCATAACTGAGCCTGAGTATACCTCTTGTCCATTCTTCTGTCCACAGGAGGTATGGAATTAGGAGTCATTAAAATTTTATTGTCTGCTTCCCAAAAGACTTATGGAAGGGAATAGACAGCATTCTGGACTCTGGGATGTCCATCATTTCAACATAATCAGGCTCCTCCTGATCCTCTACTGCTTCCTCCATAGGAAGCTGGAGAGTTTCAGCCACTTTTGGTAAAACATAAAGTGGAAGGGACTCAGAAAGCCTAGGAGGAGAAACACCTGAAGGTCTGTCTGGGGAGATATCCGGTCAATGGGCACATCCAGACTTTCATAATCACCATCACTATCCTCATACTCTCCCTCCTCCTCCTCCGGTTCATAAAAATCCTCTAAATTATAAGCCGGAACTGGGGAACCGACTGAACCGAGCCCCTAACCGATGGTGCGGTTCGGTGAATTCAGATTAGCGATTGAACAATCCTTATACGCTGGCTATTTCATCAGCGGTCCGGAAAAGAACTTGTGGATCCGAGTCGGTGACTTATCTCTTTCTTTTCTCTTTAACTGGAACCGACTCTCAGAGTCAGTTCTCCTTTGCCCAAAGAAGTTTCGCCCTGGTCAGAGGGTACTCTTCTTGTTCGGTTGAACCGAACCGGGCTGGCCATCCGGATCAGCGGACTTCTTGGCCTCCTTTCCCAGCCTACCTACTCTCTTTCCAGGGTAGCTGTAGGAAAACTTTACAAATCTGGCAGTCTGAATTGAGGTGGTCAAACCCCAGACAATAAACACAGGTGGTGTGGTGGTCAGCCTTAGCAAAGGCTTCCCCACACACTACAGTGTTGAAACCCAGTGGTCTGCTTTCTCTTTGGTTTCTCAGACATGGCCAGTCCTAACCAAACTTACCCTTTTTCGGCAATCCGCCAGGCAAGACACCCTTATCGGTTCCTGACCGTGTTATGGGTCGTGGAAAAACTGTAATGAAATCCGTTTTTTAGAACTGATAAGGACCGTTACCACACTCTAAAAACAGAATAAACTTTTATAAACCTGATCGGTTCAAACCGAACCGATCTGATGTTTAAGTTCCACACAGAAACTAATAACAATAACCTATCTAGTACTCACGGTACCACAGACTGAGACTGAACCGACAAGTTACATAGAAGAAATTCGGTTGAACCGAGGAGAAAACGTCACTTCAACTGATTAATTTGAACCGAACAAAGGAGAAATCTCCGGAGCAACTGTTCAGTGAGGCGGAGTAAAGAATCTGGTGGTTTGGGTTCAAACAACAACAGACAGAGTCTTAACCGAGCTCAAGCTCAGCGTTCCATGCCTTGCATGGAAGGTTAACTCTTTCCTCTCCGGGCAGTTCAAAGGTTGGATATCACTGCAATAGTCAGAATACAGCAAGACTTCATGTTGTTTGAATATCAAACATTTGACATTGAAGATTGCCTGCTTTAAGGATATCCCATTTAGTATTGCACACAAGCTCATGTCAGTGACCCAAGATGGTGCAGTAGTTATGCAGAAGAGCAAGCAGAGAGTGCTTTTTATGAATGAGCTATCTCAATCCTTGTGATTTTTTGAAGTTGATGACTGCAGTTTGATATTTTTCAGCCACTCTTTTTAACTCTCTGTAACATTTAAGGGAGTTCACATGAATATAAAATATGAAAATTAAGATGCTGTCAATGGTCTGTGAAAATAGGTAGATTAATAGATATTATAGGCAGAAAAATAGATACTATTTTTTAACATTATTTTTTAGTTGATGACTGCAGTTTGATATTGAAGTTGATGACTGCAGTTTGATATTTTTCAGCCACTCTTTTAACTCTCTGTAACATTTAAGGGAGTTCACATGAATATAAAATATGAAAATTAAGATGCTGTCAATGGTCTGTGAAAATAGGTATTATTTTTTAACATAGAAACATAGACTTTGACAGCAGATAAGGACCGCTTAGCCCACCTAGTCTGCCCATTTCCCTACCTAGAGGATAAGCTGCCGATCCTATTTAACCAACAGCCTATTTCTTCCTACCCCCACAAAAGTTGCCTTATGTCTGTCCCATGCATTCTTGAATTCTCCCACGGTTTTAGACCCCACAACCTCCTCAGGAAGGCTGTTCCATGTGTCCACCACCCTCTCTGTGAAAACATACTTCCTCACATTGCACCTGAGCCTTCCTCTCTATCTTCAAATTGTGTCCCTTGTTCTTGCACATCTCTTTTCTGAAAGATGCTACCCTCTTGGACTTTGTTGATTCCACTGAGGTACTTAAACGTTTCTATCATGTCCCCTTTTAAAGCATCTTTTGCTGCTAGTTCAAGCCTGTGAGAGAAACAATTAATGGCAATAAGCCATGGGCAGTCTTCTTTTATCAATGTCATCATCCCTTTATTACATCCAAAGTTGACAGATGCACCTTCTGTTCCTGCAGGATAATTGTTTAAAGTGAACCACGTCCATGTTGATCAAGGACTTGGGGGTAGCGGCTTCAACTTCCTCACTTATTAAACTATTGCTTTTCATTACATGGTTCTAAATATCTCCAGTGGGGCAGTCTGTGGCAGATCACTTATACGCTCCTGATTGGTTGTAGATAGAAAACATTCTAGTGGAAAAGCATCAGTTCTCTCTAGCGTCCTTGTGATATACTCACCTTTCTAAGGTCCCTCAGTACTTAGAGCCACTCCCATAGGGTGGTCAATACATGCCCACACGCAGTTATGTCACTTTCTGCATCTGCCTTACTAGAAAGACATTACTCAGCCATTATTTAAAAATCAGAACTGGGAAAAACTGAGAAAAATCGGGGACCATGGCTGGATGAAGCCCCAGGCCAGTTCCGGTGGTCTGCTGGGGCATGAGAGAGGAGGGTGCCTCGAATAGCTGTGGAGTCCAGTACGATTGGCCAACATGGGACCACCACCCCTGCGGAGGATAAACAATGGGCAGAAAAATGATAATATTATATCTTTTGATACTTTTCAATCCAAGTTCAGTCTCCCAGTTCATAACTTTTGCAATATGCTCAGCTTAAGCATTGTTTGTTAAATTTTCTAGGAACTCACCTTGGCATCAGGAAACAGGAGTTTTGTTCACTAAACTGTCCTCTTTGAGGCTGGCCTGGTGGCACTGAGGTCTCCTTCCCGGGGAGGGATTCCATCTGCCGATACACTGGTGACCTCTAGCGGAGGCTGGCGGTACCACAGTCCATGGCAGCAGAATGTGGGAATGGAAGCTATGGCGGACATCTTTGGGGTGCATGGGAGCGTGCACCAGTTGAGCTGGACTTCATTGCACGTCCGAACTTCAGGAGAAAAACAAGTAAAAATTCTCCCATCGGCAGGTGAGGTGATGGCGACCATTAGTAGCCCAAGGCCACATGTCCAATGTTGGTCGTACTTCAGATCACCCCTGGGGATCCGGGCCTCTGTGGGGGTCTGGAGAGTCCAGGTGTCCTGAACCTGATGTAGATAGTGAAGGACAGTTCAGACGGGCGGTGGAGCTATGGAGCTGAGCATGGGAACCCGAGAGATGCCCCAAAGGTAGGGTCAAAAATAGAGTTCACAAAAAACAAAAACAAACTGTCCTTTTGGCAATTCAGAAAAAAAATGGTCTCACATATTTTTAGAGAATTAGGTACACAGGCTTGGAGTAATTATACCCTACGCCTTCTATTGGGAACAGGCATTGGACTTACATTACTCTGCTACTATTTGGACTGCTATTTGGAGGAACCTATATTCTCATGTGAAACGCCTGATTCAGTTTAATATTTTACATAATTTATATTTTAACCCATATAGGTTATATAGAATGGGTAGGCTTCCCGACCCCACGTGCCTAGGTGTGCACAGGGAGTAGTCACCTTATTGCATATGATATGGGCATGTCCTAAGATCGCAACCTATTCATTCTCTGTTCAGGACTGAGTTGCTTCCTTATTTGGTCACACCTGTTACTTTACTGCTGAAATTTGTATCCCAGAAAATTATCACCCAATCCCTTCAAAAACGGGAAATCATATATGGCTTTAATTTTGGGTGTAACTAAATTGCTATTACTAAGACATTGGAAAGACAGCCAGATGCCTTCTAGGGTGGAATGGGTTCAGGAAACCTTCTCTGCTTTAAATGTGGAAAGAGACAAGATTTTCTTCCTGCTTCTCCTTAAGGTGACAGACATTTTTAGATGTGATTTTAGAGGGCTTCCTAGGTTATGAGTTCTGCCCTGGTAATTATGGGACTCTTAATCTGAATGTGTTTTTATTAGTTATATTGCGTGCACGGTTGGGATGGGGTGAGGGTTGAGGTAGGCTGGGGGTGACATGCTGGGGTGGGTATGGGTTTTGTTTTTTTTCGTGTTAGCTTTTAATTGTTAGCAGGTATACACAGAATGTTGAATACATTGTTGTGATGGTTGGTTCTCTTTTATTGTTATCTTTGTGTTTCTGTATGTGGTTATAATCTTAATAAAGTTTACCAAGTTGCAGAAATAAATAAAGTGAACCATGTCCTGACCCAGACCTTGCATGTATGCAGAAATCATTGAAAACCTGAGACCATTGGCATCCAGAGACTCAATGTCAATCAGTGCTAGGAATTTCATGGTTGGTTGCCCATCATCAACAATTTTAACATACATTACCTCCTTCTCAGTGGTGGTCCTGTTAGTTGTCCCACCCATAAAGATGGAATGATATTTGTAAGATGTTGTTTCTCCTATGAAATGACTCATAACTGGTTTTCTCAAGTGGCCCGCAATAAATGAAATGAATATAGCACAAGCTTCCTCACTGGCATAAGCTTCACCAAGTTCAATGCCATGTCTCTTATCAAGTGCTATCAGTCTGTCACATTTATTTATTTATTTTATTTATTGAAATGTTTCACCAGGAAAGCACACTGAACAACAAGTTGCTCATCTCGTGTGACCTGGGGAGAGGGATACAGGAGAATACATAGCAGAAAATAGTTACTTTACAGACAGAATCACTTGTGTCCAGAAGTACAAAAGAACAGTAGACAAGTACACCATAGCAGTCATATACAGAGTACAGTGAACATGAGTATACAATATAACAAATAATTGACTAATTAAGTGCATAATAAAAATACTGAAGTGCAACACCTATACTGATTTGGAGGGGATATTAAGAGTGGAAGGAAGTAAGAGAGGGAGAAGGGAGCATCAAGATTGCAGGAAATTGGTACCGTTTGAGGAGAGGAAATTGTGAAGTGCAGAAGAGAGGAAAGAAGGGAGAAGGAGTGCTGAATCTGTTGAGGAAGAGAGTTCCAGATTTTGGGGAAACAACATGCAAAAGCAAACTGGCCTCCAGTGTAGAGCAACAAGGGACCACAAATGTATGTGAGTCAGTGGATCTTAAGGAGTGAACAACAGGAGGGGGGGTGAGAGGGAAGAGGGCACGTAGGAGGTAGAGAGAGTCAAGCCAGTATTTAGAAATAAATTTGGCGAATGGGAAAGGCACCTGTTTGCAAGTGAGGGAAAAGACAGGGAGTGGTAGAGGTCACAGTGGTGAGTGCAAGACAGGGAGTCGAGGCTAAGTGGCAGAAAAGTTGAAAAGGGATCCAATCTGGATAAGGTGGATTTAGGAGCAGCACCATAGACTATGTCACAGTAGTCGAGAATAGGAGGATCATCTTTTGGACAATGTACGCCTGCTCCATAAGAGGGATGCAATTCTGATTCCTGCATAAGGACACCGAGCTTGCAGTGCAGTTTTTCAGGATGGCGAAATTTTTTTAATTTTTTTTATTTAATAATTTGATAACCAGGTTGGGACTTGGACAATGTCCTTTTCAGGTCCGACCTGGACAAACTACAAACAACAAAAAGCAATCAAGAACACACATCAACAATTACATTTAGACTTACTTAACAAAAATTATTTAAACAAAGTCTTAAAACAATGGTGAGACATGATTTGATGAAGAGCTGAGGGCAAAGCATTCCAAAGGGATGGGGCTGCAAAGGAAAAAGATCTCTGACCATTCTGAGTCTTCACCAATGGGAGATTTAACAAAATCCCATTAGCAGACCTCAATTTGGGAGGGACAAATGGACTAAGACCATATCTGCTAATGGAAATCTAAAAGAAAAAGAGATTTATAAAGCAAACAACCAGAAAACTAAGTAATTCTTTCCATAGGTGATAACCAACCTAAACGTAATACAAGAAACAATGATGAGTTCTGAATGGAACCGATAAAATAAACCTACATATATTGTTACAAGCATCAGACAATACATTATATTCCTTGACATTCAAATTCTGATATAAATAGCAAACATAATCAAAATGAGGTAATAATGAATCAACAGCAATAGATTTTCTGGTTTCAAAAGAGAAAAATGACCAAACTTACACAAAATACTCAATTTCTGGCTTATTATTTGGCTAACATGCTTAACATGTAAAGAAAATTTAATCCACGGTCCAGCCACACACCCAAATATTTAAATTGGGTCTCTTGATCTATTGCAGCACCATCCCCATCAGAAAGCAACAAATAAGGATCATCTTTCAACATAAACGGGATCCCAAAAATCATCGATTTCATTATTTTTTTATTTAAAATCATAGAATTTGTTATAAACCAATTACACACATTCCTGAAACCAACATCCAAGGCATTTACCAACTCATCTTGTGATTTACCCTGACTGAAAAGTATCAAGTCGTCTGCATACATTATTGAATCGCAGGTAATTAGGCAACTGATTAACAAATAATAAAACAGCAAGGGTCCTAAATGGATCCCTGTGGAACGCCACACTTAATATAAACCTTTGGGAATCCTGTGACCCAACATGCACAAACTGTTGACGGTTTACCAAATACTCATCAAACCAGGACAAAGCATTTAAAGAAAACCAAGAACCTTCAACTTACACAATAACAAATCATGATCAATCAAATCAATGCCTTGGTCAGGTCCACAAACACCGCCCAGTTATTAGGCCATTTTTCAAAGCCTCTGAAGACGGGTCTGTGAACCTGACTCTGACCATCTCCTGCAGGAGATGGGGAAGTCTGTTACAGGTCCCACAGTGGACAAGGATGAGGGGGAAGGGTGTTGGAGGAAAAAGATAAAAAAGGCAAGGAAGTGAGGATTATAGGAACAGGAAAAGGTGGCAGAGTACAGAGGACCATGAAAGAGGGATCCCTGGAGTGGGAGAGGTGGGGGGGGAGACAGAGTGTTAAAATGAGGGAAAACAGTATGGAGGTTCATCCAGGAGGACTGAGGAAGGCAGGCAAGGAGGACAGCCAGCACAGCAGAAGGTTGACGAGGAGAAAATACTGATAGTGGGGACTCAATAATAAAGGGCATAGGGGAGCGGCAATTTTAATGAAGAGAAAGTACTGATAGTGGGAGACTCAGTAAAGAAGAGCATGGGGGAGGAGGGAAGGTAAAAAGTGTAGGGGTATATGGACTGAATGCTTACCAGGGATGACGGCAAATTAAATTATTCATTACATTCCGTCCTGGAGGAAAACCTAACACAAAAACACACACCTATTATTCCATCTAGGGATAAATGATCTAGTGGGAAATAGTGTATGGAGGTCAGGCTAGGTTCGGGGCACTGGCCAGGTTCTGCAAGGGGTAGGGTTTAAATCACTTACAGTCTTGGAGGTGCTGCTGTCTCGAGAGCAAGTTCAGACAGGAAGCAAAGAATAGAGGAATTCAACGGTTGGCTAAAAAGGCTGGTGTGCAGAGAGAGGGTTTGGATTTCTGGGAGACTGGGGCAATACATGGTGGATAAAAGTCTCTTTGTTCAAGATAGGCTTCACTTAAATCGGAGGAGTATTAGTGCTTCGATGCAGGATGGAGGAATTTCTGGAGGGTGAGTTAAATTTAAACTGGGGGGTCAGGAGTGTACCAGTCTCTGATGGAAGTTCGGGGGCAGACAGTCCTCCAAAAGCATAAGTCGAAACACTAATAGATACAGGAAAATATATATATATATATATATACCGAGGGAGAAGGACGGTAAGATAGAGGGTGATCAAGGACACAGGGACTAGGAAAGTGGAGAGTAATGTGTACAAATGCACAGAGCCTGGGCAACAAGGTGCCAGACCTGACAGCAGTCACGGCTGAAACAGGCCTTGATCTGGTAGGGATAATGGAAATTTGGGGTCATGGAGACCAGGACTGGGACATGGAAATACCTGGGTACACATTGTTCAGGAAGGACAGGGAGCATAGAAGAGGAGGTTGGGTAGCACTATATGTGAAGCAGAATATCAGGGCAGTGGAATTACAGAGTAGAACGGGAGGAGTAGAGTCCGTTTGGGCAGCATTGCCTATAGGGAAGGAGGAGGCAGTACATGTTGGGGTGATTTACAGGCCACCCTCACAAACCGACTCAGAAGATGAGGAGATGCTGGAGGAAATAATGAGAATGGCTAATAAAGGTGAGGTGCTGTTGATGGGGATCTAAATCTAGCTGACGTGAGCTGGGACACTTCCTCGGCCAAATCAGGGAGGATCAGGGCTATAGTGGATTGTCTGCGGGAGCCCTACTGAGGCAGCGTTAGAGAATCCACCAGGAAAGGGCCTTGCTGGACTTAGTCCTGACAAATGGTGACAGGTGGGTGAAATTGAGGTGAGAGAACACATTGGTTCAAGTGACCACGGTGTTGTCTGATTCACTGTGCTGACAGCTGTGGTAGGTACTAGAACCAAGGCAAAAGTGCTCCACTTTAGAAGGGTAGACTTTACCAACATGGGGAATATGTGTGGGAGGTGTTAAGGGGGGATCTGTGGGAAAGGGGTGGATGGCATGTGGAGGGTATTAAAGAGGCCGAATTGGGGCAACGAATCTCTATGTCAGGGGGTTCATAAGACCGAGGAAGAGGAAGCCCAGTGGTTTCTGCAGGGAGGTGGCAGGCAGGGTTGAGAGAAGAGGAGGGCATTCAAGAAATTCAAAACAACACAAAGAGGGAAGACTGGGAAATATACCAAAGGAGGCAGGCAGAGAGGTGTGGACAGCGAAGGCAAAACAGAAGAGAAATTGCCAGGTCAGTCAAGGCCAGAGACAAAGCTTTTTAGGTATGTCAGTGAAAGGAAAAAAACTGGTAGGGGATAAACAGACTTAGGAACAAGGAGGGGGTCTCAATGGAGGATGACGGAATAAGGCGAGTTATTAAATGAATTCTTTACTCAGTATTTGGGGTAGAGGGGAGGGAGATTTTGCAACCATTAGTACAGGAGATAAGGCAGAGATTGGGATTGATACGAGCCCATTCGAGAGGAGGCAGTCTTGAGAGAGTTTGAGCATCTACGAGTGGACAAGGCCATGGGGCCAGATGGGGTGCATCCTAGGGTGCTGAGGGAACTTAGGATATTCTGGTGGCTCCCTTAGCAGCTCTTTTTAGCAGGTCCCTGGAGACGGGAGGTCCCAGAAGCCTGGAGGATGGCAATTGTCATCTCGCCTATAAGGGATGATAGAGAAGAGGTGGGTAACTATAGGCCTGTGAGCTTAACATCCATAGTAGGTAAAATTATGGAAAAGTTACTGAAGGGCAGGATTCAGCAGTATTTGGAGGACAATAAACTTATCGATAGGCATCAGAATGGATTCACTAAGGGAAGTCCTGACAAATGAACTTAATAGGTTCTTTGATGGGGTCACTAGGGAAGTGGACCAAGGGGATCAGTAGATATTCGTATGTCGTGATTTATAAGGCGTTCGATCGTCCACATGGGGACTGATCTATAAATTGGATGGACTGGGACTGGGGTGAGGGTAGTCAGAGGGTGCAAACTGGCTAACTGATAGGAGTCAGAAGGTAATAGTAAATGGTGTTGCCTCAGGGAGGGAGGGTCATAGCGGGGCTCCCCAGAGGTCAGTGTTGGGTCCACTGCTGTTTAATATATTCGTGGTGGATATAACTAAGGGCCTAAGGGGTAGGGTGTGTCTCTTCGTGGATGACGTGAAGATCTGTAATGGGGTGGAAAACCAGGAGGAGAGAGAATATGCACAGGGACCCACGATTATTGGAGGCTTGGTCCAAAAGATGGAAACTGTTTTTAGTTAAAAAGTGCAAAATCATGCACTTGGGGAGGAGAAACCAGAATGAGACTTATTACCGGGGTCTGGCACTGGGAGAGACTGAGGAGGAGAGGGACCTGGGAATTATTGTTTCCAGGGACCTAAGGAAGCAAAACAATGCGGGCAGGCAGTAGCCAGGCTAGCAGAATGTTGGGCTGCATCAGGAGGGGATCTACTAGCAGGAAGAGAGAGGTTATTATTATATTATATCAACAGCTGATCAGACCCTATTTGGAATATGGGGTAATTCTGGAGGCCATTCCTGAAAAGAGATGAAGAAAGGCTAGAGAGGGTGCAGAGAAGAGTGACTAAGATGGTGGCTGGGCTTAATCACCAGACATAAGAAGATAGATTGAGCAAACTGGAAATGTACTTCTGAGCACAGAAGGGATGGGGGATGTGACTGAGACCTTAAATATATGAAAAGTATAAACAGAGAACCAGAAGAGTGACTTTTAAACTAAAGGGGCAAGAGGACCAGGGACATACGCTACAGATGCAGGGTGGCAGGTTTAGGGAAACATCAGGAAGAACTTTTTCACTGAAAGGGTGGTGGAAAATGAAATGAGCTCCCAGAGGAGGTGACAGGGAAGGTCACTGTAAGGGGCTTTAAGAGAGCATGGGACAGCCACATGGGTCTGGTATCGGGAGTGGGGGGTGAGGAGAAAGGATGCCACAGGAGAAGCAGGTTGTTGGAAGAAGTCCTAGCCTTCTGCTTAGCGCTTTGGGCAGACTAGGTGGCCAGATGGTCCTTTTCTGCTGCCATGTTTCTATGTTTCTACTTCACCACCAGATGGTCTAACCTCAGGTAATACAGCAGCCATTGATGGTTTATGCACTTTTGATACTGCCTGACTCTCACAGTAAATTTTCTTGACATTGTTTGTGCCAGTCATGTGAGAATCCACAATGGTCATTTTCCTGGCTCTAGTAACCTTTATTTAAAATATATTGGGATTTTCTTTATAAAACTAGCATCAAATTTAGTCACAATCCCATCTTGTGATTCAAATTGTAACTGGGACATGGCCCAGTGGTGTTAAGGGTTGAGGCGTTGACGCCTTACCGCGCATCACACTGGTGCCCCTGGTTTAGTAACAATGATGGGTCATCAGGAGCTGGCATGGTGGGAGGGGGAGCAGGATTGAGCAGCTAAAGGCAGCCTCCTCTTCTCAGGGAGTTGTTGCCACCCTCTCGAGTTTTGCCCCCATCGGGTGGAGGTTCGATGGAAGCATAGGCAGAGGGAGACAGGCAGTTGCCAGGGGTGACGCGAGGGCCGAGCCAGTACCTGGCGCGGCGACCTCCACGCGCATCGACACGCTGCGGTTCGCTGGGGTCCCAGGCAGGGGAGAAAATGCAAAATGATTAAGTAAAAAAAAATTGTAACCAGGAAAAATCTGATTTGCCTTCTGGCACTTCCACAATCGCACTGTTGATGTGTGACAAAAATGGGCCTGTTTTTCTTTTCCTTTGAAGTAGAAGTAGTAGCTGGGTGTGGTGGTCAAGGATGAGGACAAGGGTTGTTTGGTGTTGATCAGACTCTAATTGCTTTCATTTTTTAAATGCTAAATCCAAAACTTAGAAATGACGTGATAAGACCACTAGTGAGAGGGAGATCATTTCAGGATGGGTCTTGACAAGGTCTTTATGAAATGTTATTATGGAAGAGATTACAAAGAAGGTGTACTAATAGTAAGTTAGACTAATGGAAGCTAGCTGTTTGGTATAATAAAATAAAATGAACTTATATTATCTTAGTCTGTGTTTATTTTTATCGAACTTTGTAATATAGGGCTGCCAGAAGAAGACAAGAGTTTACAGTCTCTGTAAAATTTCTAATTTTTAAACACCCAAAAAGTTATGCAAGAAGAGTTTTTTACAGTGACTCTGTAAAATGTATTACATTGTTTAAACACTCAAAATAAGTCTGCAAGAAGATGAGGTTTTTACAGGGTCTCTGTAAACATGTATTGAATATTTTAAACACTCAAAATAGGGCTGATGAAAGAAAAAGACCAATAGGGATTTACACTGCTATTCCTGAGACTATTGTGTCCTTTGAACTGTGGTTACATGGTCCAGGACGTACAGCAGAAGTTATTTAATGTTTACATTTTTTTCTAAATGTAACTTTTTGGTCCCCGTCGCTTCCTCCCGCCGACTGGCAATGGGGACACATATATGTATTTTACGGATTTTCTCTCTAACCCCCAGGCCCGGCACATGGCTGTTCGAGCATGTGGAGGCATGCTTAGCACCCCATGGTGCCAGCTCAGCCCCTTCCACCTCCCGATACTTTGCCATCCCTCTCTGCCCACGCTACCCATCAGAATTCACGGGAGGGCGACACTCCACCCCCACCCTCACCACCTCAGGAGACGAGAGCTGCCGACTAGCATTTCTTTCCTCTTACCACTAGATGGGTCGAAGGTGGCTGCTTCATGCTGGGTTTCCAGAGATCTCCTAACCCTCATGAAGGACAGGGATCACGCTTGGTCCACCTACAAAGCATCCCTCCCTAGTCCTCTGGGAGGCATACGGGCGTTGGAGAAACCAATGTAAGCTCCTGGCCAAATCACTGAAACAAACTCATTTCCCTAACAAACTAAAAGCTAACCTTGGTGACCCCAAGACATTTTGGGAATCAATTAGCTCCATTCGAAACCCCCTCTAGTAAGGCTGCCCTAGATCTAAACTCTACGGATGGCCTGGTTCTGGATCCCATGGAAGTGCCCAGGACATTAAATAGCACGCTCACCGATCTATCCATCTACCTAAATAAACTCCCAAGCGGCAAACCAAACAGCTCGGTCCCCCATCTTAATCCACTGTCATCCACTACCAGCTCTACCACCCACCCTCCAATACCACTTTTCTACTTCAAAGCACTCTCTTGCACTGATACCACCAAGCTCCACAAAAGCCTACCCAATCACGGCTCTGCTGGAGCTGATGGCCTATCACCAGTCTTCCTCAGGCTGATCTCACCAGCTTTAGCCAAACCACTCACCTTGTTTATAACCTTGCCTCTCCACCTACTCCATGCCCAACCCTGGAAGACAGCTAAGGTGATCCCCATCTTCAAAGCCGGTGACCCTCAATCCTCCGACAACTACCGACTGATCTCCATCCTCCTCCACCTTAGCAAATTGCTTGAGAAAGTGATCCATGTTCAACTTGTGAACACATCGACAAATACAACCTCCTGTGTAGCCAACAACATGGTTTCCATAAAACCATTCCACTGCTACTGCCCTAGTGCTCCTGACTGACCATATCCTCATGAACATGGATATTGGTAATGCCACCGGTGCTGTTTTCATTGACCTCTCGAAGGCCTTCGACTTGGTCAACCATGCCCTCCTCCTCCTCTCTAAGTTAAGCTGCCTAGGCTGTTCTCAAGAGGTAACAGACTGGTTCGGAGCTACCTCACCAATTGATCCCTATTCATGTGTATTGGTCAGCCTGCTCCCCTACCCTGCTCTGTTCCACAGGTGTCCCCCAGACTCCATTCCAGGCCCTTCTATTCTCCTTATTTATAAACTCTCTCTTCAGACAGTCTCAGCTGCCACTCTCTCCTCTATCCTGATGACTTCATACTCTTCTACCGTAACAAATCCACTGCCAACATTTCCACAGCTCTCACTCAAAACTGCTCTACGGCCCACAACTGGTTCTACAAAAATCTTCTTGGTAAATGCCAAAAAAAAAATCCATGTTGTTCGATCTAAGCCCTTCATTGCCAAATCCAGGACTCACTGTCACCTAAACATTCTCTCCCTGATGGACTAGCCCTGGAGGACGCCAACACTTTCAAATACTTAGGAGTCTTACTTGACCTTCCTCACCTTCTCCGAGCACATCAATTCCCTAGTTCGCAGGTTCCATCAAAAACTGGGCCAGACTAGCCATTGTCCAAGGAAATTTACACCCAATACTGGACTATTGCTCCACCATCTACACCAGGACATCTATAACCACTATAGCCAAGTTCTGCTCTGCCTACAACAGTGCCTGTCATTTTGCCTTGCTGGCCCCTTTTCTACCCACCACTGCATCCTCCACAACTCCCTTGGATGGTTTCTCACTGCAAGGTCACTTTGACCTCACCTTCTGCTGCCTAGTAGATACTGTTATCCATACTGGTCAGGAATCCTCTTGCAGCTCTCCTCAAGACCCAAACTCCCTGCTGCTGCCTCTTTCTCAGATAGCACCTCTGCTCTAGCAGTTCCTGGGTATCCACAAATATGGGTGGCAGAGCATTGTCGGCAGTAGCCCCACTCTGTGGAACAAACTGCCAGCTGTACTCCGCCTCCACCGACACACACTGTAGTTTCAAATCCCACCTCAAAAGCTGGCTCCTAGCAAACTTGCCCTGTCACTGTTCCCCTAGGTAGGCCACCTTGCCAGATTTGTCCACTCACCTGCTGAGTCTCATTTGCCTCTTCCCCTTGGTTTTCCTCTGTTTCCTCTTCATCCACTCACTACCAATGAATTTTTGCTTTGATTGCAGGCTATGTACTCATACTGTCTACCTGCCAAATGTACTTATGTAAAATTACTTATGTATATGTAATAACTGACTTATGTATCCAATCTTGTTTTATTTGACTTATGTATCCAGTCTTGTGTTATTTGTAACCTGTATCACAGTTTCTACTGTCTTTTGTTTTTATGTTTTCTGTATTATGTTATCTGTGCCATTTGTAAGTGTCCCAGTGCGTGCCTGAAAACAGTCCCTGGGATCAGTGCACCTACCCGTTGTCAAAGTCATAAATAAAATAAAATAAATTAATAAATGCTCAATCCTGCTCTGCCTCCCCACGCTGGCACCCCAATGACTCAAGGTCGTTCCTGAACCTGGGTCATCGGAGTAGCAGTAAGGCATGCCCAGCACTTCAACCTCTATGCCACTGGGCTGGCAATGTATTACATTTTAAAACACTTAACGTAGGGGTTGCAGGAACAGAAAAGACAACAGGGATTTACCCAGCTACTCCCAAGACTACTGTGTGCTTTGAAGTGTGGTCACAGGGTCCAGGAATGTACAGCAGAAGTTATGTTTATGTATTATATGTTTTAAACACTCAAAATAGTGTTACAGGATGAAAAGACAACAGGGATGTACCAAGCTACTCCCAAGACTACTGCGTGTTTGAACTGTGGTGAAGGGATCCAGGGACATACAGCACAAGTTATTTTAAAGTATTACATTTTTGAACACTCAAAATAAGGTTGCAGGAAGAAAAGATAACAGAGATTTACCCAGCTACTCTCGGACTATTGTGTGCTTTGAACTGTTGACACGGTCCAGGGATGTATAGCAGAAGTTATTTTATGGCCAACCACCGCACAGCAGTAGCGCTACCACTTGCAATGCCAATGACCTAGGTTTGGAAGTGAATCCAGGCTGTCAGAGGCCGGCTGGGGAAGGAAGATCCAGTGCGTAGGACTGCTCCTCCTCATGATCCAGGGGAGGGTGGGCAGATCCCAAAGCTCGCCTTGACCCTGGCAGATGCTGAGGAAAAGGTAGCCTGGGAGAGAAGATGGGAGGCATGACAGATGTCACTGCGCATCACATGGGAGCGAGGAGTGTACCATAATGTCATAGCATGTCACGCCTCCTGGGGGCTGAAAACTGGAGGAAAAATCCAGTGGCAGGATAACAACGAGAGCTCACAGGCCCCACACCAGACCATCTGGGCACGCAACCCAATCTGGATCCATTCTGTGGTGGGGCTTGGTGAATATTGATGATCCCGCTTGGGGGTGGAGGCAAGCCCTGGGGAAGATGGCTGGCATATGAGTTCTAGCAGACGCCGAGGTGAGGGGGTGTAGTGCTTGTTTGAAGGAGGGCTGTCCAGGAGGGGAGAAAAATAAGTTATTTTTATGTATTCAATTTTAAACACTCAAAATGGGGCTGCAGAGAAAAAGACAACAGGGATTTAGTCATTTACTGCTGAGACTTTGTACTTAAGTGTCATCACAGGGTCCAAAGATGTACAGAAGAGATATATTCATTTTTTAAATACTCAGGGTTGCCACGCAGCAGTAGAATTATTTATTAGATCACAAGAACTAGACTGTGTGCTTTAATCACTGTGCACACAGTGGATGCCAATGGAGGAGAAACCAGACAAATGTTTAAATAGCCACAATTTAAGCAACTTGGATTTCTTTTCTTAAAGGGACACTAGCAGCTTTTTCACCCATTTTTATGTTTGCTTGCGCATGTGCAAGAAACATAGTGCCATCATTGGAGATTTCGGAGGTGTGTCTCCTCCTCCTCCAATTCCAGGCAGTGTGTCTGCAAGTAGCAGCCCCTGTAAGCCAATGCATTTTGGAGCTGTCTAGACATGCTCCAAAATGCAGTGGCATACAGTTGAAAGGGGAGCTACGCTTGAGTGATCAGCTTACAAGAAGCTGCTCACGCAGCCCCCTCCCCCAGCCGGGCAGGGCGCATGCCGCCTCAAGACGCAGTGTATAGCCGACGGGTGCCCAATCCCCATCGGCTGAGCTGCATCGCCTCCCTCTGCCCTCCCAGTAGTTGGTGCCACGCATGGAGCCCACCCCAGCGTGGCAATCAGTCATTTTGCCGACGGGGTGCCAATCCCCATCTGCTGAACACCCCCAAAGTCCTTGTGCCACGCTGGGAGCCCACCCCAGCGTGGCAAACGGTCCCGTGAGGTCTTTTTTTTTTTTTACTCCGGCCGACGGGGTGCCTAATCCCCATCTGCTGAACGCTTCTAAAGTCCTTGTGCCACGCTGGGAGCCCACCCCAGTGTGGCAACAGTCCCACTACATCTTTTTTATTTTTGTACCTGTAAGCCAAAATGGTCCAGCGGTAGCCTCCCGACCCCTCCCACAACCCGCACCCACCCATCTGCACTCTAGCTTCCCAACACCCCTCACCCCTATACTTACCTCCGGAGTCCAAGGCGATCTTCGATGGACCGGAACACGCTGCACTCTTCAAAGTCGACCGCGAACTGAGGAAATGCCGTAAGCTGTATAATGGGCTGATAGGGGTTTCAACTTTGCATATCTCAGTCATTTTTGGGAATTATGCCAATTTCAACATGGGGTTTTGGGACCTTCTCATGAATGATGTCACTGTCATGGCGTACTGGGCCGGGGTGATTTCACAGCGACAGTGCGCAGTGACTGAAAAATCACCCTTCGGCCTGAATACCACCATGACAGTGACATCATTCATGAGAAGGGGCCCAAACCCCATGTTGAAAAATTTGGTGCCAAAATTCCAAAATGACTGTTTAACGAGCGTAGGCTATGCAGTTCCTACGCAGAGGCTCGTAAGTTCGCGAATTTCAATATTTTCACCCAGATTTTCAATATTGACATTTCACCACACCTTCTTATGAGTAGTACAGCTGTCATTTTTCACATCTCACCCAAAATGTGTTTCCGCCCATGTAGCGCACAATGGCGCAGTTGTTAAAGCAAATCAATGTACGGGACAAATTAAGAAAATCACAGTGACACTGTTCATGAGCAGAGGTCTTGAAATGGCTATGTTGAAAATTTGGTGAAAAATTCCTAAAATGACTGTTTTACGATTTATATGCTATGTGCAGTTCCTACGCACACTCATAGGTTTGCTAATTTTCAATATTTCCACTCCAGATTTTCAACATTGCCATTTTCCCGCACCTTCTTATGAGTAGTACAGCTGTCATTTTCACATCTCACCCAAAATGTGTTTCCGCCCATGTAGCGCACAATGGCGCAGTGGTTGTCGCGAACTTCAGTGTATGGGACACATTAAGAAAAATCACAGTGTCACTGTTCATGAGCAGAGATCTTAAAATGGCAATGTTGAAAATTTGGTGAAAGAATTCCTAAAATGACTGTTTTATGAGTGTGCGTTGCACAGTTCCCACGCACGCCGTAGGGTTTATGATTTTCAATATTTCACCTCCAGATTTTTCAACATTGCCATTTTTCCACACCTCCTTATGAGCAGTACAGCTGTCATTTTTCACATCCTGCCCAAAACATGTTTCCGCTTCATGGCAGCATAAATGGCGCAGTGTGTGCAAACTCAATGTATGGGACACATTAACAAAACCACAGTGACACTGTTCATGAGCAGAGGTCTTAAAATGGCTATGTTGAAAATTTGGTGAAAAATTCTAAAATGACTTTTACGGAGTGCGTTGCACAGTTCCTGTGCATGCTCGTAAGTTTGCAAATTTAATATTTTCACTCTAGATTTTCAACATGTCCATTTTATTAAACTTCCTTATGAACAGTACAGCTGCAATTTTTATATGTCAACCAAAATGTGTTATCGCACATGTAGCACACAATAATGCTGTTGGAGCGAAAGCAATGTTTAGGACAGATTAAGAAAATCACAGTTACACTGTTCATGAGCAGAGGTCTTAAAATGGCTATGTTGAAAATTTGGTGACAAAAGTCCATAAATGACTGTGTTACGAGTGAGCATTGTGCAGTTTCCACGCATCCTCGTTAGTTCATGACTTTGTAATATTTTCAGTCCAGATTTCACTAGTGGCATTTTTCCACACTTCCTTATGAACAGTACAGCTGCCATTTTCACAACATGGCTCAAGTCTGTTTTCACACTTTCAGTGCAGAGATGTGTGGTCGCTGTGGGAAATCATTGTTCGGCACAGATAAAGAAAATCACAGTGACACTGTTCATGATCGGAGGCACCAAAATGCCTGAGTTGACAATCTGCTATAAAAATCCCCAACCTAATTATATTACGGTGTCGTTGCACAGTTTCTATGTACGCCGTGACTTCACCATTTTTTAAATATTTCTACTACACATTTGCAACATAGCCATTTTACACCTCCCCATGAAAGAGTACAGCTGTCATTTTTACATCCCGTTTGAATATTTTTGCACCTGTGGTGCTAAATCAAGTCACTGTGCATAAGCAGCTTGGCTACCAAACTGATATTCCCCTGTTCATGAGGTGGGGTCACAAAACAAACATGTTGAAAATTTGGAGTGAAAATACCAACGTAATGCCTGAGCTATTAGGCTTTTCAACCAAATCGCCCAACCCTGTAGAGAATGACAGGAATCAGGGGTGTGACTTGGGATTCTTGCCTGTGATGCTCATACCATTCCACACCCTGCAGTCACTGAGAGGCATCGAGGTATGCCTTGGACTCCGCCGACTAAACTTCACCCCATTCTCCTATATCAAACCCATCTCACCGTATTTCTAATGAAATGAGGTGCATAAGGCCAAAGACCCCAAGGAACACGTGACACTTGTCAGTCTCTGCAGAGTGGGGTGTGGTGAAATGGGCGTGGCCGCTATGCCTGACGACCCAAACGCACACCCCAATGCCTGTCACTCTCTGCAGGGTGGTGGTGGGGTTGGCTTCAGTTGAATACTTCACTGCCATTCCCATTACGCAGCTCTGTAACTTCTACACTACCACTGCCAATGCCAGCAAGCAAACATTCGGCATTGACAAATGCTTGTTAGTACCCTGTAATACAGTGGCCTTTTAACAGAGCTGTAGTCAGTAATGCTCTGATTCTGTTTGTACAGCATATGTTCCTTATTAAGTGCGCATTTTTACCAAAAGACTTTCAGTCATCCCTACTGAAATGTGCAGTCTGCTCCTTCCTGCATGTCCCCGACAAAGAATGGCACTGCATGATGCCAAACTCATAAATGAATGAGTTTGATGATTGTGGAGGCATATAAACTAAGCATATTGTTGAATAGTGCTAAATGTGCTTATGTTCATAATGGGCCCTATGCACTAATGGGTGGATTATACGTGCCTGAGGTGCATAACCCACCACACAGCAGCGGACAGGTGTGCACCAGCCAGAATTCACTACCGGCCACCACCTGTCTGCAGCCTGCCCTTCCAGTAAGCAGGTTTGTGCAGGGTGGCTGGGAGGCGAGCGGACCCAACTGGGCATCCAATCAGATGCCCAGCCTGGGTCCAGTGGATCACTTGCCCAGCAGGGCACAGGTCCTGGTGCGTGAATTGCACCCGTAGACACCCGGACCCATGCGGAAATGTTCCTCTGGGCCCTGTCCCTCTGGCAACATCCCCAGTGCATGGGGCCACCTCGCCACCCTCCCCAACCCAAGGCACCCTGGTGTGCACCCTGCATATGTCAGACGGCCAGTGGCCGTGGAGGTGTGTGGAGGGCAGTACCACTGGCCATCAAGCTCCCAGTACCCATGCAGGTACATGAAGGGGTTGTCGGTGCTGGGGGATTGGCGTGCCCACCATGTGCCATGCTCGGCACTGCGGGAGATGGGCTGCTTGGGCACAGCAGCACAGCCATGGGGAGCAGCAGCGGGTGGGGATCACTCTTGGAGTTTGGGGGTCTGTCAGGGGTATGGGGTCGGGGCCAGCCACAGCTGTGTCAGGGGTACTGCCTGCCACTCGCATGCCCTTTCTCCAGTTTGTTGTGCATGGGGGCTGGGTATGTAGGGGTACTTACAGCAGGGCTTTCCTGGTGTACCTGCCCACCCCTACATGCCTCGTGTGCAGCACTACCCACCATGGTGCATGGCGTATAGTGCTGGCATGTCACCCTCGACCCACCCCCAGTGAGTTGCTGTACCCGTGGTGGGGATCGGGCATGCAACTATCTTGTGCCTGGTTCATGAATGCCACACAGGATCCATTGGGACTCTGCTCTGTGGTATTCACGTGTATCGATGAACTCGGCCCAGTTTCATGGGTGTTGGCATCGTGCATAGGCCCAGTATAAGTGTTTTTGAAACCAAGGGCTGTTTTCATATTTTCTTGTTGAAAGTGAAACCCTCCTGGTTTCACTTTTCAAACAATACACATATGCTGTGCAGCAAGAATCAGAGCAATTACTGACTACAGCTCTGTTAAAAGGCACCAATATTACAGGGCACTAAAATGGGTGAAAAGCTGACAGTATCCTTTAAAGTAGCACCCTCAGTTGTTTTGGTCACACAGAGAGTGCTAACATAAAAAGTAAACTCCCACTGCCTGCCTGTTAAAAGTTACAAGCAGTGGTCACTAAAACTAAAAGCACTAGCAGCCCATTCAAAAGCCTGAATTTTTTAACTCAGCTTTATTATGTTTTACAGAAATTCATGCAGTGCATACAAAGCATACATCAATCTGCCCATGTCCCAATTGGGATAGTACCTGAAGTTGTCAGCATTTAATCCAAGTCGTATTAGCCATTTACATACTTCCAGGAGTGTTCTAAAACCACCATATCACTTACAGTCATATGTGCCTTGCTCCCTGTTATCTGTGGGTACTGTCCTCTTCCCCAGTCTGCCCATCTTGATCTTAATGCTATTTTCCCTCTCTCACGGCAGATTTGCTCCATTCATGCTGATTTGATTATAGATATGACATGCACTCTCCATGCAACATGCATTTTCCCTTTTAATGTTTAATGCATTTCTACGACTAAGCGTTTTGTCAGGGAGTGACTGGATTCGGGGTGTGGCATTGCAGGCCCATTGCAGTTCAAAATAGTAAGGGTTGACAGTCTCATGAATGACCAGCAGTGTGGTCTGTGACACCACTCGCTGTTTGATGTACTACAAAGGACCAAGCCACTCTAATCAGAGATGGTTTTGGTCCTTTGATTTACATAAGGCCAGTCAGCAAACAGCTGGCGGCCTTGACAGCAGGAGCCTGTCAAAATGAAACCATCCATCAATGTCTGTTGCAGCTGCCCCATCCCAGCCCAACCCACTTTATTATAATGACAGCACAGGGTGCCCATCCCCCATGCCAGATTCTACCCCACCCTGTCCATTTTAGTTAGGCAGCACTTGGGAGCCCCTCCCATTATTGTTGCATAATAGTGACACTGGGGTGCCCAATCTCCCAGTTCCTTCCTTCCTTCCTTCCTTCCTTCCTTCCTTCCTTCCTTCCTTCCTTCCTTCCTTCCTTCTCCTTCCTTCCTCAGCAGGAGCCCACTCCTAGTGCTGACAAATACCTAATCAGTGACACTCATGGGTGTCCCAGTGTCCATCCCATAATAGTTTCTGTATTTTATTTTTTAACTTGTAAAATGAAAACTGTCCATAGATGCCTGTTGCAGCCAATGTGAACCCTCCAAATCCAATCCACGTTATTAGTAGGGCACTGGTGTGCCCAGTCCCCGTGAAGCTGCCACTCTCCACGCTAGCCCTTTTAGTAATACAGCACCAGGAGTTCACCCCAGTGCTGCCAAATATAACAGTGACACTGAGGGGGATGCCCAATCCTCCAGTGTTGCTACCTGTAATACACAAAAATCCTCATCATTTTTATTTATTTGTAAACCTGTAAAAAGAAAACCAACCATCGATGTCTGTTTGCCATTATTCCCCACTCGACCCTCCCATTCAGCACCCACCACCACCTCCCCAAAGTCCTTACTTACCCTGCAGTAGGTCCAACGTGTAATCCTCTCTGGACCACAGACCGTCTTCACTCTTCAATGTCAGATTGTGAACTGAGGAAATCAGGTATGCAGTTCAGTGTACTTCAATGGGGTTTTGAACTTAGTAGCATAACTGGCCATTTTCAATATTTTGCCCCAAATTTTCAATATATCTCTTTTGGGACACCACCACATGAACAATGCAAGTGACATCTGTCCCAAAAGGTGATTTTTCAGTCTCCTCAAATGTTCATAATAGCCATTCCTTCACATCTCCTCATGAATGTGACAGCTGTCATTTTTCAAATCCTGGCAGTCGCTGTGCAAAATCATCTTTCAGCCAGGAGTTGAAATTTTTTCCACTATTGTTCCTGAGGTGGGGTCATCATAAGAAAGCTAGGTTGAAAATTTGGCATAACAATATTAAAAACAACAAAGTTATGAGCCTACATTGAAATTTGCGAATGCAGGGTCATAACTTTGGCAATTTCAATATTTTTACCCCACATTTTAACATAGCCGTTTTATTCACAGCACCGCACATGAATGTGACAGCTGTAATTTTAAAAACCTGACCAAAATGTGTTTCGCATCCCAAAGGTGATTTCACAGTAGCTCGCGAAATCACCTTTCAGGCAGGAGTTGAACTTTTCTCTGCACTTGTTCATAAGATGGAGTCATAAGAAAATTATGCTGAAAATTTGGAGCAAAAATGTTAAAAACAATAAATTTATGTGCCAATGTTGGAATTTATGAATGCAGACTCATAACTTGGTAATTTTCAATATATTGACCCCAAACATTCAACATAGCAATGTTTGCACATTATCTAAGTAAACATAACCTGTATCATTTTTTAAATCCTGTCACGAGATCGTTTTCGCACCTCTGGTGAGAAATGACATTTCACCAATATACTATAAATGGTACATGTCTTGCGTATAATGTGAATCCTAAAACAAGTCTCTTCAAAGCTGGGGCCAAAACATTAAAAACATAAAAATTGTTTAATGAGCATCAGACATTCAGCTTTGACAAATTCTTATTATACAGTATGTGTGGTTTACCTCCATTTTGTATTTTTTTATTTCTTTTTATTGAATAGAGGTGACAACAACAGGTTATACAGTCATTAGAATGTAAAATTGTTACCATATTCTTGCTCATTGATGTTCTACTTATGTGGACAATAAAAATAACAATCTCTTCATATCTGTGTCAGTGCAATTATTGAGAACATGACAGATTCATTTATCTTAAAAGTTGCTGCCCTCTGAATGTTATCTAAAGTATATTCCTTCATGGAATAAAAACTTTATTAGCGCAGATGTGACTGTTGCATTTTGGGCCCTCTCGAGGTCTGAAATCTCCGGTACCAACAAAACAAAACTATGTGGAGAGGCTCAAAAGGAACAAAATCAGGGTTGTGTCTACATAGGTACATCACCCAGGGTCTCACTGCATTTCAAATGTAGAGTATTTGTTGTGAGTTTGGCGTGAGGGATTCCATGTGGTAGATATCTAAAATCACCCCCTCCAATCCCCAGAGTAGGAATAATTAAGAGCCCCATCTTCTGTTTATAGCCTTCTTGGCAGCCAATATATAAACAGGTAATAGAGTTTGATGCCAGGAAGGTCTATGAGAGGAATATGGATAAAGAAGACCATTTAGGCGTAAGTTCCACCCCTCTCCCAGGCAATCTGATATCTCCTGCTGCAGCAAGCACCAAAATGGTGTCAACTGCAGGCAAGTCAAAAGACATGACCAAGGTCAGCATGTGAGCATGAACATCTCTGCCAACATCTACCATAATGAGAGGGAGGTATTTAGTTAGGGTTGCGGTGAGCGAAAAAATCGACTTCGACATTTCCAGGCGAACTCGTGCCATTTAATAGAATGGGTTACTTTGCATGCCAGGGAGATGTTACATAGCATTGCTGTTCTGAAATATCTAATTCTAAGTCTCTGCACCAGCTGTTGAAAATTGAGAGTGTGGAATCGCCCATACCCTCCCTAAGAATTTTATATAAATATCCCACCTGATGACCCAAGTGTGACCATTAATATTGTCCTCGAGATATTTCCATGCCATTGGAATAGGGTCTGTGACTTAGAGGTTACCTCTCTCTGCCGTAGTATATAGTTTCTGACCTGGTTATATCTGTATCGGTCTGTTATCTAATGAATCATGGATTGTTTTAAGGGTTTAGATGGAATTATACCTGTCAGGAAAGGAATTGCTTCAAAATTGGAAGTCCACTCTCTCCACTTTGAGAGGTATGATCTATAGCTGCGGAAGAAACCTATCATCCCCAGATATATGGGCATAGAAGAAAAAGAGTGCCCTAAAACCTTTATGTGTTTTTAACTTGTACCACAATTTTAAAATTTGGGCTGTAAAAGGCGTATAGTCCGTATAGGTGGTACCTTAGCTATCGTGGACAATATTACCTTAGTAATAGTGTATAAATCATTAATTGCAAATTCCAAATCCTTCCAAGGTGCCTCATATGTGGTGGATAACCATAGAGATAATATCTTAAAAAGGCTGCTAGTGCATAAAGTTTCAGGTTGGTAAGTTAGCACCACTAAGGAAAGCAGGAGTTGCAGTAGGGACATCCTAATTCTTGGTCTTTGTCCATTCCAAATAAAGTTCAATATAAGTTTGTCCCATTACTGAAAATAAAATTTAGAGGAAAAAGGAATATTTTGAAAGAGATACAGGAATTTGGGCAGGATTATCATGTGAATAGTTTTGATTCTTTGAAGAAATTCATGAGTAACCTGGACCAACAGACTAAATTGGATTGGATCTGGGTTGATAGAGGTTTGTAGTGTAGCAGTTCCAAATTATTTAAATCTCTTGGCTATGAATTCCCAAGTATTTAAATTTTGTTTGGTGCCACTTTATCTAGTATCTATTTTAAGAGTTGTCGGGGAATAAAATAAAGTGGAAGAAGATCTGTTTTAGCTATATTTAACTGGAAACTGGATATAGTAGTAAAATGTTATAGAGTGTCCCATAGTGCAGGAAGAGAGGTCTCTGGAGAAAGGGCTGTCACCAAAATGTCATTGGCGAACAAAACCACGTTATGTTCTCTCTAACCCACTGGGACTCCCTGAATCTGGGTATTCAGCGAATGGCTCGGCCAGAGGTTCAATAGAAAGCACGAATGATAATGGGGATAGGGGACAGCCCTGTTTGTACCTTTGTATATGCATAGGTTAAGATAGGGAGCCATTAACACAAATATAGGCCTTGGGGTGAATGTAAATCTTCTGCAGGCAAGAGAGGAAGGAATCTGGGAAAGAACATTTTGAAAGGGTGGCCCAAAAATTCCCATTGCACCTTATTGAATGCTTTATTGGCTTCTGAACTTATTGTAGTGGAGGGATCTTTCTGGCGTGGATATATTCCAAAGAGAGTAAGACATGGCATAAATTATCCAATGTACTTCTCTGTTTGATAAATCTCAATTGGTCTTTATGTATTAGCTGTAACAGTATGGGTTCCAGCCGCTTGGCCCATCTGGCCATAAATATTTTGTAGTCCACATTCAAAATCAAAATCGGATGATAGGATGATGGAAGAGTAAAGTCTTTTGGAAGCTACGTAAGGAGAGAGAGCAGTGTAGCTCCAGGAGGGTGGAGGTGTCTCCCCTCAGCCACCGCCATACAGGCTGTACAAAACTGGGGAGAAGCTGTGGCATAAAAGTCTGATACCACTCCGGCTAAAACCGTCCGGCTGGGGCACTTCAGGATTTTAAATCCTTTACCTGTTGGAGTATTTCTTCAGGTCTAATTGGTCACTCCAGCATGCTGGTTTGTAGCTCCATCAGCTGAGGTAGGGAAGCTTATCTAAGAATTCAGATATCAACCTAGTTTGAGTCTGTGATGGGTGAGGAGCAGCATATAAGATTCATAGAATTGTGTAAAAACTTGCCTGATTTGTTCTTCCTTGTAAGTGGTTGTGCCTGATGCACTAGATCTTATTTTTAAAATAGTCGAGGCCCGTTTGTTCGCTCTAAGTTTCCGCACCAACACCCTAGCTCCCTAGCACCCCCTTGTAGTTATAATGTCTTAGGTAATTCAAGCTCTGGAGAGTTCTGTAATCTAAAGTTTGCTGTGTTTCTTGTTTTAGACTTCTAATCCCGCACTGGAGGTTACATCACCCTCCCTGTATAAGAGTTGGTATGAGGCTAAATGATCTGTTAGAAAGTGAACATAGAAACATAGACTTTGATGGCAGATAAGGACGCTTGACCCATCTAGTCTGCCCATTCCCTACCTACAGGATAGGCCGCAGATCCTAGTTAACCAACAGCCTATTTCTTCTACCCCCACAAAATTGCCTTATGTCTGTCCCATGTGAAGTCTGGCATTTATCTTCTTTTGTTTTTGGGAAGCGTACTCAGTAATTCACCTCAGAGAACCACTTTTAAAGCATCTCATTGAATTGGGTGGGAAACTTAGGGAGATGAATTATCCTGGATTATCTGTGGGATCGCTTCCCGAAATGATCTAGAAATTCCTGATTCTGTAGGAGGAAGCATTGAAACTCCAGAGCCTGAACTCTTTCGTTTGCCCAGGTCAATTTTGAGGATTATTGGACTACGGTCGGATAATACCCTAGGTTTGATTAATATATCTTGTATTAATGTAAGATGTTCCCCGTTATAAAAAAATTGTCTAGCTGCGAATATGTGTTGTGCCTTCCTGAAACATAAGTATATCCTGGAACTGATGGGAAAAGTCTCCACAAGGCATCCTCAAAACCCAAAAAGGTAAAGTTCCTTTTAAATATTTAGCAGCCTGGAGAGCCTTTTAGGCTTGGGATTAGGAATCAAGGTGTGGATAAAGAAATATTGAAATCCTCTCCCATAATTAGGACCTACTTGAGCCTCTCCACCACCCTTTGTAAGAAGGTCCATATAACAGGGAGCGATGTCTGTGGGGAAGATAGGTGCTAACTAAGGTCACAGTCTGAAGTACAGCGACCCTATCATGATCACATATCTGCCTTGTGGGTCTAGGTAAGTATCTTGAATTTCTAGTGGGGTTGAGGATGGGATCAAAATAGCTATTCCCCTCTTGCGTCCCCTCAGATGAGAGGATGCTATCATTCTGTATTGGCCTCCCCAATACAACTTGGAGTCTTTCGGCAACTGAGAGATGAGACTCCGTAGAAATACAAATCTGCCTTTTGTTTTCCCAAATGCTGCATAATCTTATAACACTTCATGGGAGAGTACAGACCGTTCACATTCTGTGAACATTTTTACTAGTACATTAACCATTATCCCTTGGGGAGATAGTGCAATTATGAGCCAGGAGGATCATTGTAACCCAACAGGGCATAAGAAATAAACAGAATAATGGATAGATAACTGGGTATTACTGGTGGTAATACCATCGAGAAATTCTGGACATATAGGAACCTCGAGAGCGAAGTCGAGAGTTCCTGTGGTTAGAACCTCGAGATGGCATCTCACCAGTAATGCCTAGTTATCATTATTTTTTTTAATGTATGGATCCAACTTTTTTTTTGAATCATTTTGCTGCGATCAGTCGGCTGCTAACTAAAGGAATATCACGCTCGTAGCCGACTGCACAGCCTGTCACACTGTAGCCTGGTCTGCCTGCCTTCCCCGACTTGCACACATGCATAGCAAACATTTCATTTTCTTTTACCTTTTGTTTTTGGGGTGGGTGAGCACAGGTCAGCGAGATACATTTTGTTTGTAGATACACTGAAAAAACTGAAGTTTCATCACTGTGGACTCTGCATAGTGTCTCGCTAGCGAGAATCCGCCGCCATGTTTCTCAAACTGTTTCGGCTGGAAATGCACGTGTCGGAAGGCACGCTTAAAAGGCGTGACAAGATAGACTTGCGCTTGCGCTGTTCATCTTTGGTGATAATACTATCATTCAGGTCCTGAACGATAGTATTAGGCTCCTGAACAATAGTATTATCACTGGGAACAGTGGTATTAGCGCTCCAGGAGCCATGCTATTACCAGGATTTTTATATGCTTTATGATGGTATTAATTTGACAATCCATATAATAAAAGTGAAGATTCTATTGCTTACTTTCTGCCCTGTATCCGTGGTCCTAGCAGACCATGTCCAGCAATTCGGACTGAGTGGTAGTAGCAAATGTATTAGCCATCATGGAACAAGGACTCCAATCCTGAAGGGGTATTATAATTACTCTTGAAAGCTGTGTCACCTTTCTTTTAAGAAATAATAACAGAACAATGATTAACTTCAACCCAAATACCAACAGCCAAAAACTTTGCCTAATAACATGTCTCCTAAAGGAGAAAACTATATACAAGCGTTCTTCCACAACTGGGGAGACATAGCTGTCTCCCACCCAGGTTCCAGCGTATGGAAAATTCCTTAGCCCTAGGAAAGTGAGGCACTACCCACCAACGGTGGATAAAGACCCACCTGAGGAGGAACACCTCTTGAGGAACAGTTCCGCTAATTGGGGAGAACTGCTCCCATAGTGGCAGAGACATGGGTGTCACATCTCAGACAAGCATCTCAGATTGTCGTAAAATTAAGGGGAAAAGCAGGTGCCCTGCTATCATGAGAAAAGGACCAAATCCCTGGAGAGTCGAATAAAATGTATAAAGTCGACTCAGGACCAGTAGACTGGGACATTTCCTTGCCTGGATGTAATCCTAGTGTTAGTGGCCCCTGAGGGAGGGTAAATAAGTGAGTAAATCTCGAGTTTTGAGGTCACCACACCCGTTATAAAGACCCATAGCAACCCAAAAGGATGTCAAGTGTAGCTCCCTTGTCGAGTTAGATGTTAATGAAGAGAGGAAAATGGGCACATTGGAACCGGATAAATTGAGGTGACCCTTATTATAGTAGGCTAAGAGACCATTAGGATTTAGTAAAAGCCCATGAGGTCCAGGTAAACATGCCAGTGGATGGGGGCACAAGTTTTCAAGTAAGTGTAATTAAACCCTTAGCAAAGGAGGGCATCCTAAAGGCTGGGATGGGAGGAGAACCCCCACCCATGACCAGGCTCTCAGTTTTGACTTTTTGATTCTGAATCTCTTAGTACAAGTGAATTTGAGCCCATTGTCTGGAGGGGGCAGCCAATACAGTGAAAGACCACCCATTACCCCAGATCGCCCTCCCCTCCCCCACCCTGCCCCAGTAAAGGGTTGTGATATTTGCCATGTGGCCTCCTCTCCAAGACCTCATAAGTCCCAGTCTCTAAAGTCACTTTTCTTGATCCACCATGTGTTTCCAGCTACCCAGGTTCATCATACAACTGGAGGATCCATTATTTGCAGTCTCTAAGTAGATCAACCTTTAAGGTAGTTAGATAAGCCATTAGGCGACTAGGAAAATCGTTCAACCATCCTCAAAATGGGAAGGAAGAGAATTTACCCCACTGTCAGGGAAAAAAGGAGGGAGCAGCATCAAGCCAGGCCGCATGGGGGAGAGCAAAGGCACCCCAGAGGCCTCATCTGTCAGCCAGATCAGTAGTAGAGGCAGTTAGTTGTGCTTCTATAATAACCATGATGCCTACAATGAAGCAATTATATCGCCCTACCCCGTCACCCCAGCATAGCCAGGCCCCTCCCACACCCTCTCAATCTGAACAGTACCTTAAATGAAAATCCAGCTCCTAGTCAGCCTACAGCATTGGATTCCTCAGTAGGCGCACTCTGTCCAATAACTTCTGGAGGTGGAATCATCCAGTCTCCACATGAGCTTTTTCTTGGGTGCCAGATCTGGAAGGTGCAGGCATGTCCCTCTGCAAGTTTTGGATCATTCTGTGACAGAATCCCTTGGTGGAGCAAGTCAGATTTAGCCTTGGCTGCTGTATTGTATGTGGTAGATCCAGTGGGGAACACGACTACTAGCTTTTCAGGGTAGGAGTGTGAAATTTCAAGTTCTTGGCCCTTAGAAGGGGAACAAGGGAAATACTCGCTCTCATGCGCTTGGGTGGCGTGCATAGTCGTTATTAAAAATTATCTGATGGCTGCCCAACATCAAGTTCTGTTTGTACCAGGCTTTGGTAAGAAGTTGATCCTTCTGGGAAAAGTTGGCAAAGCATTACAAAAGATCCGGGTCTGGCCTCTGGCTTGATGGATGGGGATCCAGTGCCCTGTCGCCCTCTCAATGTCAATTTGGAAGTCAGGCCTAGTTCAAGCACCAAGCACAACAAACAGTCTGTGAATGCCTCCGGATCATTCCCTCCTCCCTCCGGGATCCGTATACCCTTATATTTTCCCTCCTCCCCGATTTTCCATATCCTCCTGTCTCATGGAGGTGTAAGGCTATTCCTTGGCAAAAGCTTGCACAGCCCTTTCTAAAATTATAATTTTGGCTATACTGTATTTTCCGAAATGTGAGCATCAGCCTCTACGCCCGAGTCTGCAAGTCCACCAAATCCATACGAAAGTTCTTGAGGCGTCCCTCATCTAGGAGCAACACTCTGAGAATTGCTGTGAAATTACCTCTGATTGTAACTAACTGGGCATTGCTTTCTTTCTGTCCCTTTTGCCCCTTTGGCTATCGGACAGCGGAGGCGAAGAGAGGAGCAGCAGTGTATGATCTAGCAAGCTGTGGTCCTTGTTGTTTAGTAAGTTGCGCAGGGGCTGGTAGCGATTTCGATCCTGACGTCCCATGTCCCAGTGGTAGTTCTCTACTGCTAATTTCTTCCACGATAAAGAAAGAGGTAAGCCTTTAGTTTAAAAGTGCTGGTTTTTAGTACAGTGGGAAGAAATGCCTTTTTGTTATATGGCAGGGTGAGAGATCTCTTCTCCGTGTGTTCACGGGCCATGTCTCAACACGTAAGTCCACCTCCATTTTGTATTAAATGAATAGAGACCGACTGACCTAGCCCTCCTTACCCATCCTCCTAAGCCAGAACTTGCTCTGGCCTCTTTGCCCCACCAGTGAGGTATCCAGGGACACAGACTGCCATACCAGAAGGAAGGTGCGAGAGAAACTGGAAAGCCAGAGCTAAGATGTAAGGCTGAAGGAAGAAGATAAAAACAAGTCGTTAGCATATGGTACACTGCGCCTGCCAAGGCACATTATTTCTGCTGATATATTCTGGATACAACACTGTACCTAGCGGTAACTACCCACTACAGGGTGCAAGTGTGACTTAGTTCTTGTTCCTGCTAATATTAGTACCATTATGTAATGCTGAGAGAGTATTCTTCAGATATGCCTATATACTTAGGGGTTATTCCATACAAGACATATTCAATGGTCTGCATTCTGCACTGCATAACTGTATACAAGATGCTCTGTTGTAGCATTCATGTTCAGATAAAGCTGTTTGTTTCTGTTTATCCTTTTTAGTAGGGTTGTCAGAACTAGTTACGTCAAGATTCGAACCCTCCTCGAACCCTGGTGTTCGAGTTCTAACAGAACTCGAACACTAAAGGTTCACAAAGGGTTCGAATCTGAGTCCAACTGATGACTTGTGTGTGTGGAGAGGAGGGCGGAGGAGGCACGTCCCAGCAGGCAGCCCAGTGGGTGTGTGTGTGTAGGGGTATGTGGGGGACTGGAGGAGGCATGTCCCAGCAGCAGCAGGCAAGTGGCAACCCGATGTGGTGGTGGGGGGTGCAGCAGCAGCAGCAGCAGCAGCAGTGTTGTTGGGTTGCCATTGTCAGTCTTGCCAGATCCACGCGAGTTGTCTCAGTTTGCGCTTACGTAACATACTTACGTACGTGCGGCTCAAGTGAAGTCATCCTCCTCACCACCTGACCAATACTATGTGGTCAGGTGGTGGTCAATAGCTCTTGTGAGGCTGCAGGATCTGTAGGGGTACTATTTATTTAGGCAGATGCAAGCCGAGACAGAGCGCCATTTGCTGAGGATTTCAGGAGGCAGCAGCAGCAGCCTCTAACTGTAGCATACCGCTACTACGCAGCCAACATTCTTGCCCGATACTACTTACTAGGCCAGGGCCCAGGTCGGTGTAGCATAATCGGACTGCAACACTTGCTAGTTGCTGCAGTGCTATTAATTATTTAAAATTCCATCATCCATTTTCCTGTGAAAAAGGGCTAAGCAGGGCTAAGCAGGCCTGAGAGACCGAGAACAGAGAAAGGCTGAAAAAGGCTCAATAAATTAACGGTTGGGTGTGGGAGTGGGACTGGGGAGGTTCAGGTGGAGGGATTAATCAAGAATTGGGAAGGATTGGGGAATAGGGATCGAGACCGAGATCAATCAATATCAGGACTCAGGAGAGAGAGAATAAAAAATAAAAAGAAGAACCTTTGTGAAATGTGATTGTGATTGAAACTGCAGCACTGCACAGTGGTGCACACTCAGCAACTGCCAACAACAAGCATATAACAAGGGGGCAAAAAAAGGCAAATAAATCTGTACCCTACCCAGTGTGTGTCACAGAGAGAGCCCAGTGACCAGTTGTGTGGTGGCATTAACCTTATATGACAGAAGTGTAGAAATATAATTCTCATTCCCTGGGTTGTGTATGTGACTCCGTCTCCTGTGGTCAGCCCATCACCCTGCTGCTGTGCCCCTTGACTGCACTGTACCCTACCCTAGTACCCAGTATGTGTTACAGAGAGAAGTCCAGTGGCCAGTTGTGTGGTGGCATTAACCTTATGACAGAAACATAGAAATATAATTTTCATTCCCTGAGTTGTGTGTTATGTATGTGACTCTGTCTCCTGTGGTCAGCCCATAACCCTGCTGCTGTGTGCCCTTGACTGCACTGTACCCTACCCAGTGTGTGTTACAGAGAGAAGCCCAGTGGCCAGTTGTGTGGTGGCATTAACCTTACATGACAAAACGTAGAAATATAATTCTCATTCCCTGAGTTGTGTGTTATGTATGTGACTCCGTCTCCTGTGGTCAGCCCATCACCCTGCTGCTGTGTGCCCCTTGACTGCACTGTACCCTACCCAGTGTGTGTGTTACAGAGAGAAGCCCAGTGGCCAGTTGTGTGGTGACATTAACTTACATGACAGAAATGTAGAAATATAATTCTCATTCCCTGGTTGTGTATGTGACTCCGTCTCCTGTGGTCAGCCCATCACCAGCTGCTGTGTGCCCTTGACTGCACTGTACCCTACCCAGTGTGTGTTACAGAGAAGCCCAGTGGCCAGTTGTGTAGTGGCATTAACCTTACATGACAGAAGCGTAGAAATATAATTCTCATTCCCTGAGTTGCGTGATGAGACTCCATCTCCTGTGGTCAGCCCATCACTCTGCTGCTGTGCCTTGACTGCTATGTGTATGCCTACGCCCAGCAGCCCAATCATTCTGTAAGCCTTGAATCTGGGATCCTTTAGTTGCAAACCATCATATTCTTTAATTACTTTCAGTCTACTGCATCACAGTGTCACACAACCAAAATAAAATTTTGAGTTGTAGCCAGCGATCACAGATCACATTGCTTTCTTACACAGGAATTGTTTGGGTGTGGGTGTGTTCACCGCAGTATACTAGTACTGTTATGGCTGGCGCCAACATAGATGAAGCATCTGGTGATGGTGTTGGAGTAGGTGTTAGTGGTAGTGGTAATCCTGGTGCTAGCAGAAATAACCAAAGTGTTTCATGTGATAAAAATTCAAGAAACAGCAAAGAGCAACAGTGAAGTGTGGTAAGGGGACCTTTTAAGAAAACCTGTACAGCTGCTGGGGTCACATGGAGAGCACCATAAGGTATGCCATTCATGCTGTTAAGATCCCTGTGACTAGCAGCAATAATGCAAGTGACAGTGAGTCCCTCTCTGTCTCAGACAGTAGCTCTTTGTCTCAGTCCGACACTGTTGTGTCTCATGACGAATCATTACTTCCTCAACAAAGTGAAATGAGCAAGTCTGCTGACAATGAATCAGGTAGTGCACTTGCAAATACATCCAGCACTGTTGGCAATGAAAAGGACATATCCATTGAATCCACCACTTCTGTTGGCCAGCAATGAAAATCCATTAGAGTCTTCTGTCCACTCTTCTAGCACCAAGGAGCATGTCCCGGTTCTGTTAGGACAGGTGAAAAGACACAAACAGTCTTTAGCTATCTTCCTAGCACTCGAACAAAATCTGTCACATCTGAGGTGTGGAATTATTTCTCTGTCAGTAAAACTGATCCATGCAGAGCAATTTGTTCCCTGTGTAAACAGAGTGTAAGCCGTGGTAAAGTTGTGTCATGCCTTGGCACTACAGCTCTTAAACGCCATCTGAAAAAGCATTCAGTTTTGCTTGATCATCCAAAACCATGTCCTCCATCTTCCAGACCGCATGTGAGAAGGGTCAGAAATCTGAAATGGATACTGAATTGTCTGAACTTGATGCGGCAGAACCACTGCCAGCCCTAGGATCACTGTTACCACCAATGCCAGCACCATAGTACCAGTTGCACATCCAGTGATGGTACTGAATGTATAAGTCCTAGTCCACCATCTCTGCTTCATCTGCCCATCAAAGCATGGTGTATAATAAACCAGCAGGGACATGTTGTAAACAGCTAACACTGTCTCAGGCATTTGAAAGGAAGAATACCTTTACTAGAAATCATCCAAAGACCCTTCATCTTAATCACAGAATTGGTGAACTGTTAGCGGAGCCCTTCTCCCATACTCTTTGGTAGAGCATGAGGATTTTAGGAGCTCATGACATTAGCAGAGCCTCGTTACAATGTTCTTCATCGAAGGTACTTTTCTATGTTGAAATACCAAACATTTATCAGGCTTTAAAAGTGACAGTGATGCTTGCACTTAAAACTGCGGAGGGTGGGGTTATTCACGTCACAACAGATATGTGGACCAGCACTCAAAACATAGATTACATGTCCCTTACCGCTCATTGGATCACGTTTTCTTGTGCTTCTTCAAAACAAAGACACCCCAAAGATGGCTGCTGCATAAAAAGTTTGGGCAAAGTCATACTGCTGCAAACATCTTGCAGGAACTAAATGAACTCCTTGACGAATGGATTTATTCTCATGGTCTAAAATGTGGCTTCATAGTAGTGACAATGGAGCCAACATCTTGAAAGCAGTACAGGATGGAGTTTCTGCATGCTTCTTGCTTTGCCATTGCTTACATTTAATTGTCACAGGATTTCTCAGCAATGAAACACAAGTGGATGGTATGATTGCTGTTTGCAAAAAATTGTGACTCACTTTTCACATTCAACCAAGGCTATCCGGATATCGTCCGAACTGCAAAAAAAACACAAGCTGCCCCAGCAAAGCTGATTCAAAATGTTTCCACTCGTTGGAACTCAAAGCTTTATATGCTGCAGCACCTCTTGAACAAAAGCAAGCTGTACATGAGTATTGCTCCAGTTACATTATTGGAGATGGCATTATGCTGTCTGTGCTGCAGTGGAAATTAATGGAGACAGTGTGCTGCAACCTAGCTCGTTTGAGACAGCTACAAGGGACATGTCTTCTGAAGAGCGCATCTGTGAGTCAGGTTATCCCACTCATAATGCTCATTTCACATCATCTTAGTGTTCTAAATCTACAAATAGAAAAAGACAGATCTGAAGCACAAACAACATGTCGCCTGTATCATGGGAATCTCAGTAAGAGAATGGCGAGCGCTTCAAAACCAATGACAAATTAATTGCAATGATGAAATCAAAACACTACATCCTTGCAACTCTCTTAGATCCAGGTTCAAGGCTATACATCTTCCAAAAACAGATGATGTAGAGCAGTACAAATATCTGTTGCTAGATGAGCTGCAGCACTCACAGGAGTCAAGCATGAACCACTCAGTACCCTCAGGTTGTCATCACCACAACATGCAGGCTCATCTTACAAAGGGATACAGAACTGGAAAAGTCACCAAACATTAACAGTAGTTGTTCCACAACTGCCACTTCTTCAACCTTTAGTAGCAAACTAAATCTGTGGCAAAACCTTTCCCAAATTGCTGCCATACCAGCTCTGCTGTTTCCTTTTCTGAGCAGTCTCTGTCCATCATGGTAGACAGTTACCTGCAAGAACTGCCTATTCCTATTGATGCATGCCCTTTTGAATACTGGAGATCAAAAGTCAATTTGGACAGAGCTGTATGATGAAGCCTGTAAATATCTTGGTTGTCCTGCAACAAGTGTCTCTTCAAACGCATGTTTAGTACAGCTGGCAATATTGTGACAGACACCAGAAATAGGTTGCTGCCAGAAAATGTACACACGTTAACTTTTATTAAAGTTAATAAGTCAAGATTTTCGTATCCCTACAAGAGTATACAAACTGATCCTGAAGTGATTGATGTTGTGGATGTTGATGGTGATGACAACTCAGATGGTGGTGGCTGTAAATACTGTGTGGGACAGAGTCTCTCTGCACCAAAAGAAACTTTACAGACTGTGATGACTTTGGTTGTCTCTCTCCTTTCTCGATCTACTACCTTGGACTATATACCCCCAAAACTTTCACCATTTCATGGCAAACTGCTTTGTAGCTAGGGTCTAAACTAAAATCAACAAGTTTTATATACAGGGCAATTTTAACATCAGTGGAACAGGCCCAAATTTGGCATAAAGGGACACTGTCACATCAATCCTTTCTGTATCATATTATTTATAGTTAAAGTGCAAACATATATTTTGGATTTACCTTCTGTGACTTTGTGGTGCATCAGTATGGGCTGGGACGAGGAGTCTATTTTTCAATTTTAAAAGGACAAAACAATGAGTTCTAATTGGTAGCTGTTTATTATTTTTCAATTACAGAAATGTTAGCCATAAACCAAAAATGGATGCTAGTACATGGGTGAGGGTTGTGGGTTGGTTTTAACATGGGTGTAAGGGTGGTATGGGTGCTACTGCACAGATGAGGGTGGTGGAAGAAAAGTGGAATGGGTGATGGGGTGAAAGGTGGGTGTTGTTTTAGTCCTTTCATTTACAGATTCGTGATCGGCTGGGGATGGTGAGGAAAAAATTATGACAGACCGAACCTATTGTGTACATATAATATATATATATATTTTTTTATTATTAAATACATTGCAACTGCTGCCACCTAGCACAATTGTCCTGTCCCTTTAAAAAAGAATAAAGGAATCAGAAATAAAGAAAATCTGCATCAGCAGTTTTCACAGAATGTGACCTATCATAAAGCGTTTTTGCTTTACAAGTAGTGATAATTTGATACATAATGTGGTTGACAGGCGCTGCCCCTTAAACATCACATGCCAACTGCTGCAGCTACATTAAATGTTCCTTAAGTTAGTATGTGGTGAGAACCACTTTTTTATTTATGTGACTGAAATACAGATTTTATTGAGTATCAGCTGCACAAATGCATCATCTTAGAAAGTTGTATGTATTACTTCAATTTGCCAACAAAAATGTTGGTATATGTATGCATTATCTTAGAAAATTGCATGCATTTTTGCCAACAACAATGACTGGCATATTTTTTTATTCAATGTCTTGACTGACTACGTAATGACATAATATGTTTTGCAACAGTTCCACATGCTACTGCTGTAGTACCTTGGCTTGACTTTGTTATAAAAGCTTTATTTTAAACATAGCAACTTTTGATTTACTCATTTAAAACAGAAAGCAGCAAATAGCTGAGATTAGGTAATATCAGTTATTTTTTCTCATAATTCATGACGATGAGTATATATAACTGAGTACATAAATGGCTAATGTGCCTCTTTCTTTCACTAAGGAACTATGATGCAGCTGCAGCAGGAAAACTTTTAACATATGGGTGGGTGGGTGGGCCTATTACTTATTAAGTTGCTGGCTTTGCAAACAGAAGAAACCATAGATAAACCTAGTTGTATTCTATCAATGTCACACATGATAATTTCTCTCCCTTATATTGAACAGTTTTTCCTTTACATGTATTTTATTACCATCTTTATTACTGGCAGCACATAAAAAATAGGGTTCGAGTTCTAAAAGTTCTAAAAGATTAGAACCCTAGAACTTTTCAAAAGTTCTAGACTAGAACTAGAACCCAGAACTTCAGAGGGTTCTGACAACCCTACTTTTTAGTTCTAACATGGTTATCTAACCTTTAGCAATTATAAAGTTATAATTATTAAATAAACAAATGAGCTACAGTATATACATAAAAGACAAAAAAAAAAACAATTGTGTGGGTCTCATTCTTTATACATCTTAGTGTCTATTTCCTTTCAGAATTGTTTTATTTCCTCCTGCCCCATTTCCTGGCTCTAGAGTGTCCACAACTACCTGCCCCCAGTCTTGTTTAATGCAATGGGCCAGATTTCCAAGTATTCTGCAGCTTGGCTAGTGTATGACAACCATGGTTGCCACGCCTCTATGAATTTTGACTCCGTGAGGCAAAGTCTAGCTCTGAGTTGTTCCATATGGAAGATCAATGACACTTTTGCCTCCTTTCTGCCACCCTGGAATTACTGAGTTAAGCCAATGAAAGGACAAAGTTTTAAGGGCTGCCATGACAATACATTGAAAAACATCCCTTTTTGTTGAATTCCCACAACTCTGGCTCCATCAGATAATGTTGTGAAGTCTCTGGCATCTCCGACTTCCAAGTCTTGGAGTTCCTGCCTAATGTGGACCCAAAACTCAAAATGTTGGGCATGACCCACTCCCAGAAGTAGTTTGTACACCATAGAAATATACTTGGCTCTGTTCTTGAGAACTGTGGACCAGTAGAGAAATCATCCCATGAGGTTTTACGGGTTTTAAATAATTGATTAGCAGTTTTTCTTGGGACAATACTAACTGTACAGAAAGCATTTATATAGGTTTTCTAGAAGTGTTAAGTTTGTTAAACACAGTGAGGCAAGTGCTATGCATTTTCACAGTGTTTCCGAACTTTTATGAGCAAAACGCTAATCAACTTTTGGAGTTAAAAAAACCTGGGTTTCAGCACGTTTTATAAATTGAGTCTGTTATTCTCTAGTAGGTAACTATGTACTTGAAGAAATCCATCAAAATCTGCCCTAGACATGGAGTATTTATCTTTAAGAGACTGGAATGAGAGACAGTGGTCTCCTCCAACAACTGTCAGTCCTTATCTTGTGAGTGCATATCTGTTCCATGTTTTGAATCCCTGGACCGTGAGACTAGGCCCAAAATCTATATACGCCTATGATTAGTGTAAGGGGACCTATTTCATTGGGGTGTGGTAGAGTGTCCTTAGCTTCTGTAGTATAGTCACAGAACTGTAACGCCCACTGGTTGGAAATTTGTTTTCCGGTTCTGTTGTAATTTTGGTGGTAGGCATCGCATAAAGAGGGATAGGGAGCATGCCAGAGTTCTCCATAGAGCACAATTTATACTCCACCCTTTGTTTTGTCCAGGTTATCTGGTGGAGAGTCTGTGCTGCTAAGCTGTATAGCCTGAAATTAGGAGGCCCAAACCCTCCTCTTCCTTGGGAGAGTTAACTTCCTATGGTCAACCTGGGGTTTCTTGCCTGCCCATAAAACTCTGAATCTGTTTTTCAAGGTGTTTCTATAATGAGTTCAGGATCCTGATAGGTAATGCTTGAAAAAAGTAAGAACCTGTGTAGGACATTAGTTTTAATATTCCTACTCTACCCACTAGGGAGAAAGGAACCAGGACCCAGTGTTTTGGATCAGAAGACATTTCTGTCTTTATCCTATCACAACTGAGCTTGAATAGCTCGCCTAGTTTGATGGTGATGCGGATACCCATGTAGTGAATTGTGTTCTTTGCCCAGACAAAGGGAATGAGGCCTTGTTCACTAGGGGTAAGTGCCACTAATGCAGACAGTTTCTGACTTTGCATAATTAATTTTGTAGCCAAAACACTTCCATATCCCTTTAGGACTTCTTGCAAAGCTGGTATTAAGGTTGCAGGATCTCTTAGAAATATGAGGGCATTGTCTGCATAAAGCAACATTTTTGTTTCTCCACCTCTACCTCAGTTTCACTAATATTCTTATTTTCCCTCACCATGACTGCTAGAGGCTCTATGCACAATGTAGAAAGTAGAGGAGACAGGGGACATCCATGTTGCGTTCCTTGAGCTAATGAGAACTGCCCAGAGTTGACCCCATTCAGTTGCAACCCTGCTTCTGGTTCCCTATACCGAAGCGTCTCTGGGGCCTGCAACCCTGGATCAAAGTTAATCACCTGCAGGACCTTCCTCAGGTATTTTCTACTTTACCCTATCAAAAGTTTTTGGGCATCCGTTGAAAGGGTCAACTGCAATTGTTTGAAATTCTTTTTGGAGGAAAAGATGTCAAGAACCTCTGAATATTACTTGTAGTACCCTTCCTTTATAAATCCCGTATGGTCCAGGCCTACCAGGCCATGCACACACCCTGCAGCCTATCTCTGCCTTAATGGAAGTGAAATTTTCATGTCTGGAAGGAAGGAAATAGGTCTGTAGAGACAAACAACTGGGGGTCCTTCCCTGGTTTAGGTAAGATGATGATTCATGCCTGTCTCCGGTATCTGGTGCCTGTTCTCCCTTCAGTGTTTTATTAAAACTCCCTGGACTAGTGGCACCAATGCCTCCTTGAATTTCTTATAAAAGTTGGCTGGGAGACCATCAACCATTGGGGCTTTACTACTTTTAAACTTTTATGTGGTTAATATTTCCCTTTGAGAGACTGGAGTGTCAGACCATCCCTATCCTCCTCTGATAATTGCAGCAACATGATGGACAGCATGAACTCTTGCAGGGCTTCCTCATCTCCCTCCCCATGAGTCTGCATATAGTCTGGTTTAATAGACTGCAAAGGTTTTAGAAATATCCATCAGGTTTATGTAAATTATTTCTTTGTGTTCTTCCTCTCTTGTTTTAGTACGCCCCTGCTGAGGACCTGTTGGCAGAGCTGCCATACCAGAATTTTCTGGCACAGTTCTCAAGTCTCACAATATTATTGTCTGGTATACCTTAGTCCCCCTCTATTTGTTGTTCAAGTAGTCTGGTGAGTTTGTTTCTATATTCTCTAAGTTATTCCTTTACCACTGGATTCAGCTTGATCTTGTGGTCTGCTTCAACATCTAAAATGTTATTTTCTAATTCTACCCTCTGTTATTCCTGTCCCTTTTCCTCTGGGATGCATATTTGATAAAAGTCCCATTAAAAGCTTTGATCCCATCCCAACACATGCTTCAGACATAACCCCTCCTTATTCAATCTGAGGTATTCCTGTACATCTGGATTCAATTTCTGATAAAAGTCAGTATCATTTAAGTGGGATACAGTAAGTCTCTGAAGGGTGTTGTTATGTATCAGCTCTACTAACAATTCAAGGGTTAACTGGGGCATGGTCCGATGCTTTTATCTGCTTGCTGTGGCTCAACAAAAATGTCTATGCAGGAGTACTGCAAGTGTGGGTGAGAAAATAAAAGTATAATTACTTTCCTCTAATAGAGATGTCTTCATATTCCCAGAACCACTCCTCTCCATCCCAGGCTGTGGAGCACATGTAAAATCCCCACCCCCACCCATGATGAACAAAGGTCCCTGATCAGGAGCTGTGTGAAGTAAATGCTATTTAAGAAAAGTGAGTTTCTCCCTGCTGCAATTGGGGCATATGTATTGAGTAACACATGGGGTGTTCCCTATATGTCCCTTGTACCTGCACAAATCTACCCTCCTCATCCTCGGTACTCTGCTCTTTAATGGACTGTTTTTCCTTGCCAAGATTGCAACTTTCTTTCTATATGGATGGGCCAGGTATGCAGGTGAGTAAACTGAGCCCACCCAACTTCTTCTAAGTTTACAGTGTTCAGGTTGGGAGAGGTGGGTCTCTTGCAGGAAAGCTAATGTTGTATTTAGTTTCCCCAACTCATGCAGAGCAGACCCACACTGTCTTAATGGGGAATAGAGACCTTTTATATTTCATGTAACTAACTTAGATCCACCATAAATGTGGATATTTTCCTTCTTTCAGCTTTCAAGTGAGGCACACAATAGCCTAAATTTTGAACCAAACATAAAACACCATAAAACCACAAACTGCATAAAATGTTTGCTGTCAAATCTATGACAGTAGTCCAGATTACAGTGTCAGTGTACCCCAGACCTCCATCACCACATTAATATTTGGACTCTGGAGTACCATTAAATAAACAAGCATAACTTCATGGTACAACATGGGCAAATCATTGAATGGAACAAGGTGCTTAATTCTGGTGATGTTCCTAAGATGATAAAGGAAGATTTGACAACTGCAGACACATGAGCCTGCAGTGTCAGCCCATAGTCAAACACCACCCCCAGATTACGCACCTGTTCAGAGATGGGTAGTTGTACACTGTCAATCCAAAGCCCAGATGGTAACCCTACCACTGACCTCTCTATCCAGTGCCCGGCTCCACCACCAGCTCCTCAGTCTTCCCAGAATTCAATTTCAATCAACTAGACCTCATCCAGTCATGGATTTCCATGAACAGCTATTAAACATCGAGGCGCACTATCCTGGTCAGGTGCAAAGACAGATAGAGCTGTGTATCATCTGCATAGCAGTGAAACCTCAACCCATATCATCTTACAATATCTCGAGGGGCAGCAAACACACTGCGAACAACATGGGGACAGCACGAGCCCTGAGGCACCCGCATGGCAGGAGAATGGCATAGAAAAAAATCCCCAACACCATCTTCTGAAACCTGCCAGCTAGGAAAGAATGGAACCATCTAAGAACTGGACCAGCCAGTCCACAGATGACCCTCAGATGCTTGAGCAGAACCCCATGGTCCACAGTGTTGAATGGTGAAGAGAGATCCAGAAGTACCAAGATGGAGCGGTGCTTCTGGTCTCTTGCCTTCAAGAGATCATTGAGCACCCAAACCAGAGCAGTCTCTGTACTATGTCTGTTCTGAAAACCAGACTGGAAGTATCAAAGACATCGTGGATGGTAAGATGGTTCTCCAGTTGCAGCGCAACTACCTTCTTGATCACCTTCCCAACAAGGGAAGGTTAGAGATAGTCTGCAGTTTGCACAGATGCTTGGTTCTAAAGAAGCTTTCTTCAGAAGTGGTGTCACCACTGCCTCCTTCAGTGAGCTAGGAAACTCTCCCAAATCTAAAGAGCACCAAACTATCTATGCAAGGATCAGGCCAATGATCTCCATACACCCTAATAACAGGTGAGTAGGGCCCAGATCCAAACTACAGCAAGTTGGCCACAATTTCTGGACAATCCACATGATGTTCCATAGTTCTGGTTGGTTGAAAGATATCCAGGATGACCACGGGCGGTGAGCTCCACCGACCACCACTAACTCCTATAGAGGGTGCTGAGCAGATTTCAGCCCTGACGTCAGCCACCTTATCTGCAAAGAAACTAGCAAACTCATCACACTTATCTTGTGAAGCACCCCTCGAACCTGTAGACAGACTGGGTTGCACAGCCTCTCCACGGTTCGAAGAGCTGGACCGGAGATTCTGAGCAGCAGCTATCTCACCGGACAGGAACTCTGCCTTCTTACGTGAGACTGCTGATTGATAGCTTTGATAATGATCAATCAATCTAAGGCAGTCGGCATCAAGGGCCATTCTCCACCAGCAATGCTCTAACCTTCGTCCTACCGTCTCAACTCCTCAAGGTCCCATCAAGCGAAGGGGATCAAGAGGCGAAGAGAGAGGACGAACACAGATGGGCGATGGCATCCTGAGCCCCAGTGATAGCCTTTTGTAGGCCAAAACTAGATTCTCTGGATCCCTGCCTGTCCTCGGAATTCCTGACAGGTCTAATACCACTGAAAGACCCTCTGGGGTAACACCCATAATGGCAGTATCTGACCATCACCACAGCAGCAGGCCTATGAGGGGCCCTGGAGTTTGAATCTTACTGTGTAGTGATCAGACTATATGACTGGCTCCACCACTAAATCAAAGGATTGATCCCTATGAGAAAGACCAGATCAAGTGAGTGACCCTGATTATGAGTAGCAGTATGTGAACCCCAATGAAGACATAAGTTGGAGAAGTCTTGACCAAACTGCGAGGGATTCGTCATTGACTCAGATATTGAAGTCGCCAGGACTATCAGCCTGAAGCTCAACTTCCGCTTCCGAAGAAGAAGTCTGCCACTTCCTGCAGAAACAATTTCTCACTGCCGATTGGACGGTAGATGAGAATGATCCTGCAGCCCACACCTGCTACTACAGTAGACTCAAATGATCTGCCACTTCTACTGGTACACCAGTAAGGCCCAACTCCAATCTAAAACAGATAGCCACCCCCATCCCTGCATTCTGATCTCAAGTGGTATATCACTGAAAACCAGGCTGGGACCGCTGCTTCAAAATGGGGCCTGCGTTGTCATCAAGCCAGGTTTGGTGATGCATGCCAGGTCAGTTATCCCAACAAGATCAGCAATAATAGCCACCTTGTTTCTAATAGACCTGGCATTGCATAACACCACTTGAGTTGGATGGGGTTCTGGGGCTGACTGGATTGTCTGCCTAAAATTACAGGAGCCCTTGGGTATGGTAACTAGACATGGCAAGCCATGATCTAGAGACCATTTTCCCCAGGCATCTCCTGGACCATACAACCCTGATACAACCGCTCTGCTCTCTCCCTCCCGATGTCCACGGGCCCCGTCCACCCCTCTCCCTAGCAATACCCAAAGCCTTACATTGGTTATAAACCTCTGCAGGCAAAGGGGTTCAACCCAGCATGACTTGGCCTGGTATTGATAGCCACAGCCATATTGAATATTAATTATAGGTACTGTGCCACCCTTAAGCCTTTGGATGGTCACCCTTCAACACAGATATGACCATCATATTAGTATCGACAAATCGCCACAGCTTCCTCCTGTTGCTGTGTTCATACTATGTTCTGTGCTCTGAGGAGCCCTCTAAATGAGGAGGTCCTCCCACAGCCCCCTTTAACCAAAAGTGGTATGTTCCCCCTCCCCAAGAGCCTAGAGCCAAACTTCAGGCCTCCCTCTACAGGACTGGACACATCCCACGTATCCACTGCTTCCAGAGTGGAGACCCTCCCATGAGCCCCACCAGACCCATCTGCATTTCACATAACTCCATGTATCTTTCAAGTTGAAACACCCATCAATTTATTAGCCAGATGGTGATTCCAACTCTCATCTACAAATAATGGACCCTTAAGCATTGCTGAAAAGGAGATTGGACATCCCCAGGAACAGCCCCAAGATGCGGTCCTACTGTTTATCACCACTTTGTTCTGCTGCCCATCAAATCCATGTCCTCACCCTGGTGTGTGAGGAGAGATGCAGCAACCAGCATTGTATTAAGCTAGGAGCTGCACCAAGTCCACCCACCATGACTATCAATTTGAGTCTGATTATCAGCCACATTAGACAACTGCTTGTACTTTCTTGCCCCCAATCTGATTTTCCTGCCATTTGTAACTATTGAATCCCACTGCCCATTTAGCCTGGATCCATAATCTAATGGGAGGAAAAAATGCAACGTTATTAACTCATCAACATCTTTCCACCATTAGTGTTGATCCAGTTCCATGGATTCAAATGTCCTGGCAAAGCAGGAAAGTAAAACCGTTTAACAGCACCTGAAAGACTATGTTTTGAAAGTCAGTATCTTTGCTTCAATGCTTTTCTCATCTGCATCTCTTTCTTTGTTGTTTTCCTATATACTTTCTTCTGTTTTTACCACAAAAAGAGAATTCAGATGGAAAATGATAATTCAACAGAGTCTGCAGGCTGGTAAGACTCCTCTGAGATATAGTTACTCTCATCCTGTATTCTGGGAAGAGGAGGAAGGGTTCTCCCAGCTCTGAATGTGGATCTTCTTTCTGTGTTGGCTTCCCAACTCTGAGTTGTCATGCATGAAGTGCTGTCATGCCACCTTTTGGACCTTGCTAACTCTGTTGGATACTCTGCATCTCACTCTTTCTCTCTCTGCCCCATTTTGCCAATTTTCAGTCCCAGTTGTTGGAGGCTGGAAGCTGCTTCCTCCAGGCTTCTAAAAACGTAACTACCCCCATGAAGATCTTCAGCTACACTGGGGCGATTAGCTGTGCCTTTATGTTTTTATGCTTGAGTTCCTGTGTCACTGCCTGAATTTCATGCCATTTATCCATTATTAGAGGCATAAAGTTATGTCTGAGGTAAAGCCTCTCATTCCCAAACACCAAGTCCTTCTTGTTCCAGTCCTCTTGCAGTACCTTCATCGAATAATCCTCAAACCGTGCACAACTGAGCATGGGCAGGCGTTGGAGTCTGTAGGCATGGGAGCCAAAGCGCAGTGCACCCTATCAACTACAGGTTAGTAATTTTGTCCCAGCCTAGCAGTTCCAACAAAAGGAGGATGTAACCCCTAGGTGGCGCTATCCTAAGGGCTACTACCACTACCTGCTTGGCTAGTAGCAGGTTAAGGGCCTGGGTAATGAAGCGGGTGCCCCCACTAGGAGGTCAGGGTTGTTAGTGGTCAAGCTAACCTGGGCACAGCCCTCCAGGACACTGTAACCCCACGCTTTCCCTTCTAGTGGCCTGAAAAATATGCAATAATTACTACAATGACCCTTATTCACCAGGCAATTGCCCACACTGTTTGCTCTTACCACCAGGGCTGGTTCCTCTAGCTTGACCCTGGGGACCCCCGTTAAAACAAGGTTAAGCACAGCAAACAGGAACAATACAATATTTTGGCACAAACTGGAACCACAGTCAGGTTAAATGCAAACATAGTTAAATCTGATTTATTCAGGGACTTGAACAAGGGAGGAGTAATCAGATTGATTTGTTTAAAAGCTATATTAATCAGACAGTTATGCATGCAGTTCAGAGTCCCTACACAGTCACACACTCTGGGTACCCAGGTAGGAAAATGGTGGGCTAGTCAGGAATGTTGCAGCTGGTTGGGGCTCTGTGATGGAAGAAAGCAACATGCACAACACACACTATTTGTAAGCTGGAGGGCTCAGTTCATGAAAGAAAAGGCAACAAGACAATCAGATGACAACACTTTTAGATTTAGCTGCTGTTGCAGGAGCTACCCTGATGTTTACTTATGATTCCCAATACTGGACACAGGCAGGATGACACATCGAGACTGCAGGCTGTTGAGCTGGAGTGCCTGGAGAAGCAGGGCCCACCTGAATCACTGAGGCATCATTCCTGTTCAATGCGTTGAGCAGGGGCTGATCCCCAGGCCGGTTTCGTCGATGACTTTCTCTGCACAGCAGGTATTCTGGCTGGGCCAGTGTAGCAGGGCTCAGGCAAATGGAAATGGATACTTATTCAGTTTGTGGAGCTGGATACAGCCTCCAGCAAGCAAAACACAGTTCAGACACACAGTGGGGAACCAAATCATGACCCACTATAAGCACACAAGCACATTCACATGTAAGGAAATTTCACTGTACCAGGCAAATGGCTCTCTGGTGCAATTACAGAGTCTCTGCACAATCCAGGAGTTCAGAGGTAGCTGGAAGTTCTGACAGGCCGATCGCATTCAGCAAATCTTTGGTCTTCTTCAGGTTAAAGCCTGGTCACAATTCAGTGGCTTAATTCGCTCTCAAATTGGTTCAGTCTGAAAAAGCACAAGTTCCCTGTCAGGAACTGCAGGCAGGCATACAAGCCAAACTCATGCCTTTCCACAGTTCTCCCATGCAAATCCACTATGGATTGCTGCTCGAACTATCTCAAGCTGTTACTTCTTCACTCCCAACTCAGATCTAACTGAAACTGCAAGCAGTGTGGGACTTTCCCCAAGATCCAAAGGTTAGTTTGGCTGATCTGACTGTCAGTCACAACAAGGGCACCCTCCAGGTTATTTTAGGTGCCAAAACCCCAAAACTACAATTCCTACAAGTTTTAGCCTCACCAAGCCCCTGTAGGCAGGCTCCATTTTAGAGTCCCAAATGTACAGATTGGCCCATTCTGCAGTCCAGGACCAATCAATCAATCAATCGATCAAGTCTTTATTTAACCAGGTGTTTATCGTTGAGCAGAAGCTCATTTGCAAGATGGACCTGGGTGGAGCATGAACAAATGTATATACAGGTCTACACAGATATTTACAAGGCAATACAGATAGATACTGTTTACAGAGAGGAGAAAAGAAGCTCATATGTATTGTAGAATTATACAGACATTGTATAGATTACAGGGTATTTACATACATCTAAGTGTCTATAGGAAGATAAAGCAGGATATCTAAGGATGCTGGAGGAAGTAATGGAGGAAAATAGGTGAAAAATACACACCGGTAGAGCGGGTAGGGGGAAGAGAGAGAGGTAGGGAGAAGGCTAGGAGGGACGGTGCACAGAGAGAGTTGGTGGAAGGAAGTGGAGGGGTAGATGGAGGAAGAAGTATGTGAGGGCCCGGCATCAACTGCTATGAAGTACAGGCATAGAGGATGTCACAACCCAGGGGCAGTGAGCTCTTGTCCGAGTTGATGGGAAAGGATTAGGGGATGGACTGGCCTAGTGTTGATGAAACAGGGGTCCACCGCTAAAATTAGGTCTAGGCAGGGCTGTCTACTAGTGCAGACAATGGTACTGGGTCTGAGTGTGGTAAAGCAGTTACATAGTTCTCTGATTGTACAGAAATAAAGCATCTTGAAGGCATTTATACCGATTAGAGTGCTTAATTTGAGTTTTTGTAGATCGTTCCATAAGGTAGGTAGCATGAAGCGTATGGCTGCCCTGCCGAAGCGGGATTTTGCATTGGGTACTTAAGTGTAATAGCTGAGTAACTTCTAGCACATAATTCCCAATTGTACTCAGGGAAAGACAGCAGGAGATATAGTAAGGCAGCTTGTTAGAGATGGCTCTATAGGTCCAAAGAGCGGCGTTTCTGTGGCCCTGAACTTTAGAGATGTCCACCCTGCTGCATATAGGGTGCAGTGATGCGTGTTGAAGGAAGTCCCGTTATAAACCTCAGAGCTCAATGGTAGAGTGTGTCCAGTTTAGCTATGTAAGAGTTGGGGCATTGACTGTAGAGGAAATCAACGTAATCAACCAAGGATAAGAAAATGGATTGGACCAGTTGTTTCTTGGCATCTTTGGTGAGAAATTGGTTGATTCTAAAAACAGGCCAAGCCTTTGCTGGAGTCGTTTAGCAGGTCCTCAATGTGTTCAATGAAGGAGAGCCTTTGGTCTATCAAACTCCCAGTTACTTGAATTTTGTAACAAATTCTAGTTTTTCACCTAGAACTGTGGTAATTTGTGGAACTGTCCCACTGGACACAGGGTTAGCTGTCTACGGATGAAATGGGAGAGATCATCGCTTTAGTTTTTGGCATTAAGGAGCAGCTTTTTGGAGGAGTTGGCATTGCAAAGGTTGAATTCTGACTGTAGATCATTGCAGGCAGCTTCAGGTGTTGGGCGACTCACGTAGAGAGCTGTATCATCTGCAAACAGATGGATGTTGGCTTCTTTTGTACAGTAGTTGATGTTATTGATATAGGTTGCAAAAGTAAGGGCCCTAATATAGAACCTTGGTGCCCCTCTTTGCAGAGTTTTAAGGGACAGGCCTCCTTGGCTTTAACTTGTTGAAGGCGCCTGTAAGATAGTCAGTAAACCAGCGCAGGGAGGATGGGTCCACACCTAAGATTTGAAGGAGGAGAGGAGCAGACTGTGGTCGATGGTGTCGAGCCTTGCTTAGATCCCGGGAAGACAAGCGCAAATAAAGTTTTTGCTCTCAAGGTTGCGCTGACAGTCGTTATTAACTTTGGCGAGGCTGAGATAATGCTATGTTTAGCTCTGAATCCGGACTGCATAGGGTTTAACAATTCCCTAGACTCAAGGTGAGTCCTCAGCTGTGCATTTACAATTTTCTCTAGGAGCTTGGACAGGACCAGAAGGAGAAAATTGGCCTGTAGTTATTGAGATCGCCGGGGTCACCTGATTTGAACAGTGGTATGACATGTGCTGTCTTCCATATAGGTAGTAAGGTGCCCTGAGACAGGGATAAGTTAAAGGAGGTGGGCAGGGTATTGCTAGTACATGGTAGGCAATTTTTAGGAAGTAGGGGTCAAGGTGTCGGCCCCAGCACTTTTCTAGTATCCAACAGAAGCAAGAGGTCCTCTACCTCTTTCAGTGAGGCAGGTTGAAGCGAGAAGGGTGGTGAAGCTATCGGAGTTTCAGGCAGTTGGCTGGCAGTCTGGGAGCAAAGTATGTTTTGCAGGGGAGTTATCAAATGCCATGCCTGCAGTTGCAAAGTGGTTATTGAATCGTCAAGTATATCCATCTTTTCAGTTATAGTCGAATGCGGGTAATCTTGGTCGGGAGTGAATTTCCTTGGGGATGACCTAGCAGATTGTTGATTGTGTTCCAGAGCTTGATTGGGCTCTTTGAGGCAGAGTCAAGTTCAGATTTGAAAAGGTAGCCTTGATTCTCTGATTGTTTTGGTACATAGATTTCATAGTCTCCTGAACTGGTTCCAGTCCTCTGCAGTGTTCAGTCTGAGCACTTTTTCCAGAGCTTATCTCTTTCTAGAAGCAAGGACTTGATCTGAGGGTGAACCATTTACAGGTTTTGGTCCTAGTTCGAACTTTAATCAGGAGCACATTTATTAAGGCCCTCGATAGAATGTCGTGGAAAATATTGTAAGCTGACTTGATCGTTTTGCATATAGAAATCTTGCCACTGAGAGGAGTACTTAAGCTCGTTTAGGTAGGCATGTTCATTGAAGTTGCGCCTGGATCTCTTCATGGAGAACTTACTGACAGGTGCTGGGTTGTTGGTGGATCTTGCTCCCACAATAAAGCAGTGGTCACTAGTGTCAGAAAAAAGACACTGCGTGGGAGAAGAGATGGGGTTTGCTCACCATTAGTACATCCAGAAGTGTACTTTTACTGGGGTTCTTCACGTTTGGTCGTGTTGGTTCAGTAATAAGTTGCGTCAGCCCATATTCATCACAGAAGGATGCAAGGGGGGCAGCTGCGTTGGAGAGCCAGTCAAAGTTGAGGTCTACTAAAATAATAATTTCAGGCAGCCCTGTCCCAACTTGTCACTTAGATATGACACAAGCTGGAGGCCCAGACGGTGGTCTGTAGCATCCTACTACACAAAGTGCAGTAGTCTGTGTAATTTCCACTTTGAGAATTAGGCATTCAATTCACTGGCGACAGATGCAGTGTAAGCAGAAAACAGAGATTTGTCTTTAATGTAGATAGCTACCCCTCCTCCTCTGGTATGCCTATCAGCTCTGAACAGGGCATAGTTGGGGATGTTTACTTCTCTATCAGTGGTGCTGGGTCTAAGCCAAGTTTGGAAATCACAAGTATATCAGGAGAGGTATGATTTACCCAGGTTTGTATTGAGGTTATCTTTTAAGGAGGCTACATACGTTAATATGCAGGAAGCTTATTCCTTTTAGGTTTGCTAGTTCTGCTGGTGAAGCAATAGCTTCTGGGGGCCAGGGTTGAGTTCTACATTGCCTGAACAAAGCAGGAGGATAAGTAGAATTTTCTGAGAGCTCTAATTATAAACATAATTCCTGCCTTTCCTTTCCTAGTAGATCTGATATTTTAGGGACTGGAAGTAGCCACCATAGAAGGGCTGACCTGTTGTAGCAAGAGCTAGTACCCCTACTGCAATAGACAGGGGGAGATAGAGGTCAGCATGGTGGGAGGTGGGCCTTGTGGTGGGGAGTGTTATAAGTACTACTGGTATGTGTGGTCCAGGAGCAGAATTTGAGGTATTGGTACTTGGAATCACAGGCAATGAAAGGATCGGTTGCCACGTGGTATACAACACAAGGTGCCGTTGTGGACCAAACATGCTGGTAGTTCAGGTGTCCAGTGCTGGGTGGCTGGCTGGTATCAGCAGAAGAAGAGCAGTATAAGGAGCCATATAGTGCTCCAACATGGTAGTACTTCAAAAGGAGCCACTCAAGTAGCCCAAAGACCAATGGGGTTGCTGGATTAATGCAGTCTATTAGTAACTTTCCGATTCAGGGTGGCCCAGATTTGATAGCAATAAAAATATTTAGTGGTGAAGGCACAGCCAAGGAGAGCCTATGCGTATTAGTAAGGTGTGACCCTGTAAGTTGGATTCCGTGGGCTGGACAGAGAAGAGGGAATCACGAGCTAAGTCTCTATTGGTGGAGCACTGGGCCAGGAGGCATGGGCTAATATTTTGGCGGGGCTACTGTATTTAATAATCAGTGGAAGTGGGGAGAGGTGTAAAAGTTGCAGTGGTTGCAGTACCTTGCAGGGCTTTAGGTCCGAGTCTGAGGTCTCGGTGTCGGCTGGAGGCGCCGACCTCCTGGTAGCAGGGAATCCAGCAGCTTGGGAGCTGGGAGCCTGGGTGGCAGTTCCTTGGCTAAGGAGAGAAGGAGAGTGAGGATTAATAAGGATTCACACAAGGGTCAGACAGAACAGCAGGAGTCCAAACTTAGCAGGACAAAAGACGTGTATTGCTGACCCTAAAGATGTCTAGGGCCAGTACACGTAAGCAGAGAAAGGGCTGTAACACTAGATTTCTTAAAAACTCAATTCAAGTCCTTTCAAATACAGACAGGGTTAACACATCAGTTTTTAACATTAGACCCAACATTTGTCCCAACATGAACAGTTTTAAGGTTTAAAATCAGATCAAGATGATGGAAACTAACAGAACTGTCCATGCTGCAAAGAAGGCAGGTTAGGACAAACTGCAATAGTATTACTACTCTAACAAATGATCAGCAAACAAGTACATCTTCTAACAGAGCTCCCTCTCAGATTAATTATGACTGCAATTCAGGCAGCTCTTAAAGAGACAGTTCACAGAGGCTATGGAGGCACTCTCTGGCAATACATTTAAACTGCTAAAACACAGAACATCAGCCTGGCAGTGAGCATTTAGACAAGCTCAAGGAAGACTTTTAGGAACCCCCATTTGTAGAGGTTACACCCTTCCCTGCCTGGAGAAAACTTGGCGTCTGCATCAAGTCTGTACCATCATGCATCAGTTAACATAAACTTATTACATATTCACTACACTTTATGATACTACATCCATAAGGACAATACTTATGCATGTTTCATACAGGCAATACTGATTCCACTATGATTAACATACTTGTGACATCACAATACTGATTCATGTTATAACTTCCTGTACATTAAACAATGTAGGAGGGGCCCTTTCCTATCAGCTAACTTGGGGCTGGGAAGGGCAGGGGCACCATTCTGAGAAGGAAGAACAATCAACCTGGAATTGGCCATTAAGCTCAGTTTGGGTAGTGAGCTCTAAGAAATATAAACACCTTTGAACCACATTGAGAGGCAAATCCACTGGCCTCCTGGGAGAATCACAAATGAAGCGCAATACTGGCTTGACAGCTCGCTTCAGTCTTTCTGGAGGGAACAGCCACAGTCTCTGTACTTTTAGCACTAACTTTGGAGCTTTCATCATTCATGAGGGTACCTTTGCATGGATGGAATGTCCAAACTAGGAACGTATCAGCTCCTGCTCTGTAGGCTCTGTTTCCACAACACTTGGCTCATTTAGAGAAGGTTCTGGCACAATTAGGCTTTGTAGCACTGAAGGGAGCTGTCAGCACTCTCATACTGTTCTTCAAGTTCAGGTGTGTCACCAGGAGGCATGAACCATCAGCCCTTCTTCTGGCAATTCACACAGTTCCACAAGACACAAAGAGTCTGCAACCTCAGATGTGATGCTTTGCACCTCACTTTCAGGAGCATTAGCTCTAAAGATGAAACTGGGGTTAGGCAGTCCAGAAGGCCCAGTTTCATCCCACAATTAGTCATAGGGTTACCTCGAAACAGCTGACTCAATTCATAGGAGGGTAATAGGCATTGTCACACTCACTATCGTCGGAGGTAGACTGACAGTCACTATCATTCAGGGCCTGCTACGGAAACTTTAACTCTGTAACTACTAGGGTAGGTTGACTCTATTTTTGCAGCAGCACGAGTCACCAGCCCAGGGAGGCAATGTCTGCTGGCTTCGCTTCAATAATAACTTGGCGATAGGGCAGCAAGTGGTTATGGTGCATGGTCTTGACAGCTTTGGAGTTATTCTCTGGGAGTACCTTGTATACTGGTAGATCATCCAACTTTCCAACAACTACATGAGGAAGATGGTGCCACCTATCAGCAATTTTGTGCTTGCCATGTGGTCCCAAATTGCATAACACACACGGTCTCGGGCCGTAACTCTTGAGCCTTTACTTTCTTGTCATACCTCTCTTTGTTGGAGATATTTCTTTTAGTGACCATTGTCTGGGCAGTTGATATGCATGGTTCAATTGAGCTTTCAGTTTCTGTACATGCTGCAGGTAGTTTTTAGCTTGGACCCCATCTGGAGAGACCCCAAAACAGACATCAACTGGCAGGCGGGCCTCCCTCCCAAACACGAGGTGGTAGGGGAGAACCCAGTAGCATCATTTTGGTGCAACTGTATGCTTGTACAAAGGTGCTAATCTGCTGGCTCCACTTATGCTTGTCTTTTGGGTGGAGGTGCCCAGCATGTCTAGCGCGCCAAAACGTTCTGTTGAGGGTCCTCATGGGTGATAAGGGGTGGTTCTTGACATCCGCACCCCCACAGAAGAGCATTTCTCTGATTAGCCTACTTTCAAAGTCTCTGCCTTGGTCAGAGTGGATCCGCTGGAGGGCACCATAGTGGACTGAAGAATTTTTCCACTAGCACCTTGGCCACGGTAGAGGCTTTTGATCTTTAGTTGGAAAAGCTTATGCATACCATGTGAAATGATCCGTAACCACTAACACATTGCCAATATTCCGTTGATCAGGTTCTAAACACAAAAAATCTATGCAGACCAGTTCCATGGGGTGCTGGTAGTGATATTGACAAGGGGGCAGCCCTCTGAGGCAGGGCTTTTCTTTGGAGAGCAATGACTACAGGTCTTTACATAGTGCTCAACATGGCCCCCATCTTGGGCCAATAGTATCGAGATCATACCAGTTAGAGTCCTGTCAATACCACGCACCATGTGATTGTGGAGGGACCTCAGTACCAAGTGTTTAAGGCCATAGGCAGGACCAATTGTTGCTTGTCTACTTGACCACTCTGATCCACTGTTTCTCTGTATAACAACTGATTGAGTAACTTCAACCTGGGGCCTTTTTAAACAATAGGGCAGTTTGCAAGTCAGAGCAACTAACTTAGACAAATCTTTCCCACATGCAAGGCATCAAGTGCGAGTTGAATCATAGGATCTTGGGATTGAGCCCACTGAATACTGTCATTGTCAAGTTGAGGTAATGCACTAATATCTAGAGCAGAGAAATGGCCATAGGCAGCTGGTATGCAGGTATCAGGAGGGCCCACAACCTACTATACAGTCCACTGTGTCCGCAGACATCTGTTCATCTCTACCAAACTTTGGCACAATGCTCGGATGTCAGGTTCAGACAACCTGACCCAATCACTCATGGAGACTGGCCTCGTGACAGGGCACTAGCATCAATATGGTTTGGTCATGGCCTGTATTCGACAGCATAATCATAGGTTGATAAGCAGAGAGCCACGGTGCCCAGTGGCATCCAACTTAGCTGAAGTCTGTACATACAGTAGGTTAACGGGTTTTGTCAGTCTTTACCAATATCTTTGCCCCACAGAGGTACTCATGAAACTGGTCAACAATGGCCCATTTTAGGGCAAGGAACCTGGCTTGTGCACAGGATAGTTTCGCTCTGACGGGTCAAGCTCCTGCTGGCAAAAGCCACTGGTCTCAAAAATCCTCATGGTCTTGATACAGCACAGCTCCTAGGCCCTGCAGACTAGCGTCCATATGCAGCACATAGGGTTTGGTAGGGTCAGCATAGGCGAGGATGGGGTATGGGTGAGCTGGTATATGACTTCATGGAAGGCTGCTTCACATTCGGTGTCAGCGGGGCCCAAAGGTTCACCTGTTTGAAGTATACTTTCTCTGTTACTTTGACAGCTCCTTTCCTGTATTTACAGTCAGTGGGGGTGGGGGTAACCCTGGTGAGATTCAGGAGCGCAAATCACCTTGAATAGTCTTTTATGTACCTGGGGTAGTAGCCACAGAACCCCAGGAAGCGTTGTAGTTCTTTCAAGTTAGGGTGGAGCCAAGAAGTCATGATTCGACCTTACTGGGATCGGTCTCTATCCTTCTGCAGATAATGTGTGCCCACATACTTCACGGAGATTTGAAAAAACTGGCACTTATCTATGGACAACTTGAGGCAAGTCTTCCAATCAGTCTAGGATTTTAAACAGTCGGGTTTCATGCTCCTCTAATGTGCGTCTGAACACAGTGACATCATCTAGGTACACTAGGCATCCCAGCAGTTCATATCTCCACCACACGTTCCATCAGTGCTAAAAAGTGGCTGGGGCACCCAAAATCCTGTGGCATTCTCAAGAATTCGTAGAACCCCAAAGGACAGATGAAGGTGGTTTTCTCATGGTCCTCCGTGGCCATAAGAATCTGGTACTATCATGCGAAAGATCCAATACTGAGAACCATTTATTCCCATTCAAGCAATCCAGGGCACCCTGTGTATGAGGCATGGTGTATTGATCTGGGACGATCCACCGGTTCAGGGTTGATAATCAACACACATCCTCACCAACTCATTCTTCTTCGCACAACCACAATGGGAGAGGCATATGGGCTCCTTGATTCCTGTATCATGCCAGCAGCGAGCATTTCCTGCAGGTGTCTCCTTGCATCATCTATGTCTGCTGGGGCAAGCGTCGGGATCTCTCGAAATGGCTGGTCATCATGCAGGTGTATATGATGCTCTGTACCTGGACACACCCCACATCCCATTCTTTTAACGAAAACACTTGGTCTCTCTGGGCAAGTTTCTTGCTAATCCTAGCCTTCCATTCAGCTGGCAGCGGGAATCACCAAAGTCAAATGAGTCGGGGTCACTCTCTCCTTTTGGCCAGAGTACTTGTTATTGGTAATACTGCAGTGTCTGCACAATGTACTGTAGCTAGAGTGCACCCTCTGTTCACCCGGACCTCCCGATCTGACACATTTCGAATCTGGACCATCACCGTCATGCATAGGCATGGAAACGGCAGGCAAGATGGTGGGTTTAACCAATAATCCTTCTAGCAACTTTCCATCACCTGGTGCATCCAACATTAGTATTTTGTTCTTTACATTTCTCTTTAGGCAGACTTCTCCATGGATTGTGCACTGGGCGTTGGGGGCCAATACCAAGGAGTCAGGTTCCTTTTTCCACACTATCCCCACTGGCTCATCTGGGTCCTCTTCATTGGGTTTCTGTCGTAAGTCATATGCCCTTTTTACTAAGGCTGGAATTCTTAGAGCCCATCCAGTCAGTTGCCCTTTTTCTCATGGCAGAGTTGTGCTAGTCTCCCAAACATATGTGCTTTTTCAATTAACAAGGGAACCCCATCATACAGTTCGGTGGGGGACACTAGGGCCAGTGTCTCTTCTTGCTCCTCTACACCAGTTACAGTTGCAGGAAAAGACAACCAGAGGCGGACATATCCTAAGTAGGGATAAGACTTGTCGCTCAACCCCACACATGTAGGCCTTCCATGGATTGTAATGGCACATCAGATAAGTGTTTGTCATACCAGTCCAGAAATACAATGGTCACTTAGACCCACTGTCAAGCATAGCCCAAGTAGGAATACCATTCACAGCCACAGTAGTCTTCATTGAAGGCCCACTATTTTGGACCAGTCTGGAGGGACAACAGCAGGGACTTGGACAGACGATTTAGCCACAGAGGGTTTTGAGTTAGGATGGCTGAAGCCTTCACTGTGGTCATTTTGTGCACCCCTTGATCACTGACTCATTTTCCAAAGCTCTCCTTGAAGCCAGTTCACCACTTTCTCTAAGTCCTTCTGAGAGTGGCATTCCCACTTCAGTATGGCCATCCTTGCTGCAATTGTGACAAATGACAGGCTCTCAGGGCATCCTTGGGAAAACATAGCAGGGATGCTGGAGCATTGATGGAGATTGTGATCTGATGTCTGCTGGTAGTGTACCATGTCTCAAAAGTTCCTTTAGGGTGGCAATTCCTTGGGCTCAGCCGAGAAGCCACCCTCAGTAGAGGATGCCTGAGGGTGCACCCCACCCCCATAACAGTCACGTCCTCACAGGGGCCAGGGTCTCTGTCAGCAGGGATACCTCAATGAATGCACCGGTTGTACTTTTCTGACTTCCTTCAGCAACCCCTCCCCACCGTTTAGACTAGTAGTGGTTTCCATTTCGGAAGGGCCTTCCGGTGCCATGATCACTTGGGCTGCACTCACCCCATAATTACAATCTCCGTTTTCACCTTCTACCTCCGGAGTTCTTTTATCAAGTCACAGTGGTCAGGTGGGTTACCTCTCCTATCCTGGAGCCTTAACTGGATGATCTGCAGTTTAGAATGCTTGGCATGTTGCAGCATGTGCCCCAATCTCACACAGTTCAAATCACTGGCAGCTACCCCACCTTTCTGGTAAGCTTTCTGCAGAGCTCTTTCTAGGCGAGTAACATACACAGACTAACTTTCCTCCTTCCATTATTTGGTACTTTGGAATTTCCACATCAAAGTCTCCCTGACTCAGTGCTCCCAAAATTACCTTCAAGTACAGATAGGTACTTCTGAGCAGATGAATCAGGGTTCGTGGACCTCAAAATTGAAGCGGCTTCAAGGGTGGGGCCCCTCAAACTCTATGATTCTTTTCACTTCTCAGTCTCTGCACACTGCCACTCAGGTACCAAGGAGGCAACACAGTTGATCCAGGTTTCCCAGTTATTCTCCTCCTGGGGGGTGGGAGGGTGCCCGGAAGATTCTCAGCCTTCGGTAGGAGTCATGACTAATGGTGGGTACAGATATAGGGGCCAGTATTGGCATGGGCACAGAAAGGGGGGCAGTAACAGATGCTGGAGTGGGAGGGGTGTTGGGAAGGAACACCCCCAGGTGGCAGGAATAGTTTCTTAAAGTCCTCTGTGGTTTCCCTTCCTCCAGCAACAACACAGTTTCTCCTCAAAGTCTCAGATAATGGTGGAGCTCATCCTCCCCAGGGTCTTTACTGTCTTTATCACTCTCCAGACAGTTAGGGCCCTTTCTGAGGCAATAGTCTGTGGCACTTTAGAGCTGTCCACGAGGTCACTACACTCTACCAAGGCTATGAGAAGTTTGGGTGATCAGATCAGCCTGTCAACCCACCACCACAGGGTTTTTAAACATTCAGCTTTGGAGAGTGCTCCTCTACAGTGTCCTTACTGGTACCCAGGGAATATCCAGTATAAGCAGAGCATTTTGGGGATCGATCTTCTGCTCAGTACACCACCCCACCAACTGGTGTACAGCCATTTCTACTGGGTGATTAATCTTTAACAATAATTTGTAATTTTGGCCTCTAGAAGGCACAAAATCCCAGCGGTGAGCCTCCAAGATGTAACCCCTATGTGGCGCTATCCCAAGGGCTACTACCCCATCTGCTTAGCTAGTAGCAGGTTAAGGGCCTGGGTAATGAAATGGGTGCCTCACCCAGAGGTCAGAGTTGTTAGTGGTCAAGCTAACCTGGGACAGCCCTCCGGACACTGTAACCCCCTCTCCCTTCTAGTGGCCTGAACTATATGCAATAATTACTTACAATAACTCTTATTCACCAGGCAATTACCCACACTGTTTGCACTTACCACCAGGGCTGGTTCCTCTAGCTTGACCCTGGGGACCCCCAAACAAGGTTAAGCACAGGAAATAGCAACAATATAATACTTTTTGGCACAAACTGGAACCACAGTCAGGTTAAATGCAAACAAAGTTAAATCTGATTTATTCAGGGATTTGAACAAGGAGGGTGTAATCAGGTTGATTTGCTTAAAATCTATATTAATCAGACAGTTATGCATGCAGTTCAGAGGCTCTACACAGTCACACACTCTGGGTACCCAGGTAGGAAAATGGTGGGCTAGCCAGGAATGTTGCAGCTGGTTTGGGCCCTGTGATGGAAGAAAGCAACATGCACAACACACACTATTTGTAATCCGAGGCGAAGGGCTCAGTTTGTGAAAGAAAAGGCAACAAGACAATCAGATGACAACACTTTTAGATTTAGCTGTTGTTGCAGGGAGCTACCCTGATGGTTACTCATGATTCCAATACTGGACACAGGCAGGACGAATCGAGACTGCTGACCGCTGAGCTGGAGTGCCTGGAGAAGCAGGGCTCACATCTAATCACCGAGGCGTTGTTCCTGTTCAATGCGCGGAGCAGGGGCTGATCCCCAGGCCGATCTCATCGATGACTTTCTCTGCATAGCAGGTATTCTGGCTGGGCCAGTGTAGCAGGGCTCAGGCAAATGGAAATGGATATGGATTCAGTCTGGGAGCTGGATACAGCCTCCAGCAAGCAAAACACAGTTCAGACACACAGTGGGAACCAAATCACGACCCACTATAAGCACACAGCAATTCACATGTAAGGAAATTCCACTGTACCAGGCAAATGGCTCTTTGGTCGAATTACAGAGTCTCTGCACAGTCCGGGAGTTCAGAGGAGCTAGAAGTCCTGACAGGCTGATCGCATTCAGCAAATCTTCGGTCTTCTTCAGGTTAAAGCCTGGTCACAATTCAGTGGCTTAATTCGCCTCCAAATTCGGATTTAATCTGAAAGCACAAGTTCCCTGTCAGGAACAGCAGGCAGGCGTGAGGCCAAACTCATGCTCTTCCCACAGTTCTCCCACACAACCACTATGGATTGCTGCTCGAACTATCTTGAGCTGTTACTTCTTCACATCCCAGCTCAGATCTAACTGAAACTGCAAGCAGCGTGGACTTTCCCAAGATCCAAAAGGTTCGGTTGGCTGATCTGTCTGTCATTCACAGCAAGGGCTCCCTCCAGGTTATGTTAGGCACCAATAACCCAAAACTGCAATTCCTAAAAGTTTTGGCCCCACCAGGCTGCTGTAGGCAGGCTCCATTTTAGAGTCCCAAATGTACTGATTGGCCCATTCTGCAGTCCAGGACCAAGATGATGGAAACAAACAGAACTGTCTATGCTGCAAAAAGGCAGGTTAGAACACACTGCAATAGTATTACTACTTAACAAATGATCAGCAAACAAGTACATCTTCTAACAGAGCTCCTCTCAGATTAATTATGACTGCAATCCAGGCAGCTCTTAAAGAGACAGTACACAGAGGCTATACAGGTACTCTCTGGCAATACGTTAAACTGCTAAAACGCAGAACACCAGCCTGGCAGTGAGCATTTAGGTAAGCTCAAGGAAGACTTTTCAGGAACCGCCATTTGCATGGGGGTTACAAGGAGATGACAGCCTCATCTTCCTCTGCTCATTGCCCTCTGGTACCCCATGGAGCCATAGATCATTTCACTGGATCGCTGCTCTAGATCGCCCATCTTTGCTGAGATTTCATGTTCCTTTTGTAAAATTGTAAAGGGCTGCATTATGATGGTCATCCTGCTCATTGACGCCTGTTAGGCCCTGCTCCAGATCACTTTTGCATCTTCCTAGGTCCCCATCTCCTGACTTGTCTCTGCCAGGTCTGTTTTCAGGTATTTCAGTGTGCAGCCAATTTTCTGAGTTCAGAAATTAGTTTCTTTGAGGTTACTGTGCAACTTGCGAGCTTCCTCTTCAAGATCGCTGAGGCAATCAGGTGTCTCTTGCTCCTGTAATTGCAGGCCTGCCAGTCCTCCTTCTGCTTCCTGAGGATTTCTTTGATGGCGGCTGCCTACCCCAGATACATTAAGCTGCTGTCTAGCTGCCATCTTTATCTGTTGAATCATATCCTTTGTAGGGGTAGAAGCCGCTATTTCGCTGAAGGTTGATTGTGATTAAAAGGAGGAGTGAGCAGAGCAAATCGTGCTAAATGCTCATTCCCCGATGATCTGTATTTATTTTGTTTGGAAAATGTTTCACCAGGAAAGACAACATGAGCTATAAACAGCTCGTTTCAGAAGTGTCCTGGGGCTGGGGTTACAAGAGTTGGGAGAACAAGCAAACACATAGTAATACAAGTACAATTACTAAAACATAAAAGTATAGTACAAGTACAGAGCAGAATGTCCCAGCCCAAATGGCTAGGGTAAACAAAACATATTTGGATAAATAAAACATTGCAACAGCCCAAGAGTGGTGAGCAGGTAGGGTATGGGTTAGAGGATGGCTGACACAGGTGAAGTGCTAAGGAAGTAGGCTGAGCATAAGATGGGTGGTGCTAATGTAGGCCCAAGGGAAGGCAGTTATGAGATGAGATGAGTGGGAGACGGAGGGCTACAGGAAGGGGTGGGTGAAGGAAGAGGAAGAGAAGAGGGACAGCTAAGATCTATTCCTCTCAGGATGCTGAGAATCCTGCAAGGGGACAGGCCCAGGCAGAGAGGAAAGGAGAGAGTGGGGGAGGAGGTAGAGAAGAGGGGTGGGAGAACAGGAGGGAGGAAGGGATGAGGAAGTAGGGAGGTGGTTGCGGGTGAAGGATTAGAAAGTGGGGGAAAGGAAGAGGGAAGAGTAGAGAAAGCCAAACTAAACCCCTTCAGGATGCAAGGAACCCTGCAAGGAGGTCAAGGTTACAGAGTGGGGAGAGAGAAGAGTAGAAGAGAGCGCAATCTAACCCATTCAAGATGCAAGAACCCTGAAAAGTCAGGATTAGAGAGTGGGAGGGGAGGAAGAGGGGTAGAAGAGAGAGGGCTATGAACTGAGCCCTTCAGGATGCAGAGAACCCTGCAAGGGGACAGGAATACAGGTAGAAAAGGATGGGAGAGAAGAGGGCATGGAGGAGGAGTGCTGGACAAGTGGGGCAACAGTGGGGAGTAGGGGCATAACAAGTAGGGAAAAGAGGGCAGCAGAGGGGAGGGAAAGTGGGGGAGTGCAGGAGAGAGTTACAAAGTACAGTAGGATGTGGACGGTAGTAGAGTGTCGAGATGATGCAAAGGTTGTGGTAGGGGTAGGAGGAGGGGTATGGTAGGTGGAACCATGTGAGGTAGAAAACAGAGGAAGGGTACAGATTAGGAGCCTAGGACATAAGTCAGGATAGAGGAGTAGGGAATAGTTCACAAGGGTGGGAGGGTAAAGAAAGGAGGCTAGGAAACAAGTACAGTTAGGAGAAGGGGAGTAAAATAGGGCTAAAGGAATAGTGCACGGGGCAAAACAAGTGCAGTTAGGGAATAGAAATTATGTAGGGATAAAGAGATTGAAGATGGGGATGAAGAGAGTCTAATAGGATGTGGCAGTGAATTCCAAAGCTTTGGGAAAGGTAGGAGAAGGCTTCCTTGCCTAGGAAGTGGTGTGATGAGGAATAGGTAGAGTACAAGCGCCAGTGGCTCTGAGAGGGCAGGAGGTGGGAGGTGGAGCAGAGAGGAGGAGGAGAGGTAGGAGGGAAGAGTTCCAAACCAGAATTTAGAAGTGAACTTCACGCAGTGGAGAGACGCCCACACTAAAGGGAGGGGAGGCAAGAGAATGGTACAAGGTACAGCGATTTGTATGGGAGGGGCGTCAACAGCAAAGCAACAGAAAGCATTGAAGAGAGCATCCAACCTGATAAGGGAAGACTTGTAGCTCTGCAGAGTTGTGAGTAATTTCAGGGCTTGCCCTGCAACAAATGTTCCTTTGTTTCAAGTGTTGTTAAAGTGCTTTGCAGGCCATTAGGACTGGGATTACAAAATACCAGTTTGCCAAAGAGTCAAGCTATTTGTTCTTTAATAATTGGTCACCTTTGCGTGGTTACAGAAATTACTCAGATTGTTTATGCACCAATGCCAGCCAACCAGGTGCAATGCGACAGGCCTGCAACGGTTCTAATCTGGGCACCCAGTGAAGATAACTGGAACCTCCATGTGGACTATTAATTGTTGTTTAAATGCTTTGCCAAACCAAAAGAAACATAATACACAGCTTTTAATTTGCATCCTTTTACCCCATTGTTTATCCTTAATAAATGATGTTTATTGTTAATGTTAATACTGTCTATGAGCATATTATTACTGAGTGCCAGTTTACTGTGTCTAGCTATAAAGTTCATTGTTACTGCTAATAACTATACCTAGCAGGTATATGGAGAGTGTTTCTGTAGTCAGAACCCTATTGGTAAGTGTAATCACTGTGAGCACATTATTAGTGATTGCCAATAATTGTGCTACTGAATGCAAGGTAAAGTGTTATGTGGTAATCCATGTGTGGGACCACTGGTTGGGACAGTGGGTAGGTATAGCATCCCAGGGGGTTGTACTACCTTATCATCAGACCCACTTAAAATGTACTCTGGGTGGAGGCACCGCAAATAGTCTACTACTGTTAATGAGCCCTTTGTCATCAGAACCAGAACCCAGGCCCCCAGCCTGTATTGTGGGCAGCAGGCAGGGGTAGTAGCCCATTGGTACACGGGCAGCCGGTCAAATATATTCAAAAGCACAGACAGAAATATTAGCTGCCTGGACTATAGAGTATGTGCTGAGAAAACAGATAAATTCAGCACTTAGCAGCACTGCAAGATTAAACTAGTTTCCTTTATATCACAGAAAGAAAATAAAAATATGTAGTCTACCACAGAAGACTGGCACAACTAGCCCCCAACCAGGCTTTTTTTCCATAGTAGAGGGTACTGTTAGATCACTAAATATAATCCAACAAAAGCCCCTTAAAAGATTAAATTGTAAAATAAAAAGGTCTTGACTTAGACTGGCTGCCCAGAAAGCACTGCAGACTACAGTCTAGCCTGCAGTACAGCTTTCAAGCCGTTTCTATATGTTTTAAGCATATTTATTCATAAATAGCCAAAAATGATTGTTTTATCCATTCCACTAGTAGGCTAGTATTACAGCAAGCAGGTTGATTTGCTAAAGAACTGAGTGAAAAACACCACTTCCACAAGATTTTCTGTCAGTGACATTTGAAATAACTGTCTCTCAGCTGATCTAACTGAAGTGCGACAGCACTGAGGTTGGCAGCGTGATTAAAGTCGTATATCCTACCCTCTAATCATTCAGATTCAATGACAGATAGTGTCTGATAAGGATTAACCATTCCTGTACAGACATTAGCTGTGAGCTAAAACTGTGAGTCCTCATTGGCCTGCACAACTGACGGTCACATGTTTTTACCTCACCACCACCACCCGCGAGATCAGCAGAGCATGCCCTGACCTGTAACACTCTCTGTGACTAGTGGTCTTTTTTTCCCTCACACCTTCTGCCACAGTATCCCACCCTCCAAGCAGTGCCTTGATTACATGACTCACTCACTCATTTTTTTAACTCCCTGCCCCTTGCCAACACATAGCGTGACATGCACTTTCTCACTGGCCAATGAACCATCTGCTACTCTCGCCCTTCAGCATGGCTATCATGCTGACATGAGCTATCTCACCACTCCACCCAAATCAAACTATCTCCTTCCGCTTGTTGCTTTTCCACCCTGCCTCTCAACATAACTACTTTGTACTAACATGCGCTAACTGTCTGTCCCCCAATTGAGATGACCTCTAGCACTGATATACTCATTCTCCATGCCCCTCACTCCTGCCCCTCACTGTCTCTCCTCCACCTGATCTGTTCCTCTAGTGCTGTTGCACTCATTTCTCCAAGCCCCTGGCATCCAGTCCCAGCCCAGCCAACTGCAGCTAGCACCTCTGAATCTCTGTGACAGAGATCAGCAGGCACCATTTGTGTGTTCGGAGTGCACTTCAGCACCCAGCACCCTTATTTCAGTCTCTGTGTTGGGATGCAGTACTGTTTATGTGCTACAACTAGGTCCCACACAGATTCCTCAATATTACCTCTGTTTTCATGGAGGCACTGTTCTCCATCCATTTCCACTCATACCCCTCATGGCTGATATAAAGTGTTTTAGTTGGAATGTGCATGGGGTCAATTCTCCTTTAAGAGGAAGATAATACTTTCTGACAACATGAATCCAACAGTGATGCAATACAAAACTGCATCATCTCCACGGTGACATGTTGCCTCTGAATTAGAATGATGCTGTGGAATCAGAACTCCATTCAAATGCTGCTGTGTGCTGGTGCTCTTGCTAGTGTTTGAATGTCAGATTAGTTTTCTCCACTGAAGAGAACAGTCGCCTCAGAAGCCTCTCCAAGTCCATCGGCTAAGGCCTTTAATTATTCTATTTTAGAAAAACCTTCTGTCATTTTTCCTATCTATGTAGCCCCTCTCTGGTGCCATCCTGGAGAGGGCCACTGCCCTGCCTTGCTGGCCGTTACAAGGCCCAGGGGCTTGGTTCCCAAGTTAACCTACAGGGGTTATTTCACAAAAGATAAAAATAAAATGGTGGTGCCTCCACCCAGAGTACATATTAGTGGGTCTTACTGTTTGCAGTACAACCCCTGGATGTTTATCAACCCATCTCCCCAACAATTATCCCAGGCATGAACTCACCAAGATTCAAACTGCCCCACATTCAGTTACGATTTACCTTTTCCATCTCAGATAGCATGCTCACCAAAATTAGGCTCTGGATTCATTTCTACTGCAAAACAGTAACATCCGGTTTATTTACAGGGGAAGGCTAGAATGGGGTAAGTGGAACAGAGTTCAATCAAAACAGTTTCCTTTCATTTCAAAGATTTGCATTTCCCAAAATCACATTTCCTTTTTAATTCAATCCCATGTTGAAATCATTGCAGCCACCAGAACTAACTAACTAGCTAACTGCTGCAGGAGTAACTCAAGCCCAGACCCACAGGTCCCAGTCCAATAAAACCCACCAGTCCCATCATTGGGTACCAGATTTTAAGTTGCAGGTCTGAGGTGCAGCTGGTAGCTGGTGTTGAGGCTTACTTGAATTAAATAACTTTTACATTTCTCTCAACCGCTGGCTCTATCTGCAACCCTGGTGTGTATTTTTTGAACTATTTACAGTCCCCAGGTACAGGCAATTCCTGCATTTTACTCATGGTTCTGCAGAATCAGTCCTTGGGTGGCACAGTTCACTGAATTCCTGGGAGTTGATTGCATCACAGGCAGAACCGGGGCTCAATGCTTGAAACTGGGGCGCAGAGGCTGCAGCTTGCTTTCCCTTCCTCTTGCTTTCAGATCTTGCAGCTGTCTCCTTCAGCCCATTACAGGCCCTTTGCAGGGCACATCCAAAGGCCTGCCAACTACAGAGGACCCAGACCCGGGAGTGGCCCCACGGCCTGGCTTCCTCCAATCAGAGCACCCTAGCACTTGGGTACAAGACCTGTGATCCCTTGTAGTGGCAGACCCCACTTGATGGGGTTAGCAAGTTCTCCAACTGACCCTGGGTGTCAGCAGAAACATTCAGCACAGTCTCTTCTGCTCTTTTCTCTTTCTTTATGTTTTCTGCCACAGCGCATAGCCAAACAATCTGTTTCTTTTCCTCACTGTCTCTCAGAAGCAGACAATAGGTACCTGACCTGAAAGGCACCTGTCCATCCTTCTGTTTTCACAGTTCCTTAACTTCAACACAGCCACATTCTCACTCTGGCTCACACATATCTCCTGCACTCAAAGTCCCTATTCTCACCGTGCAGGTACATAACACCTCCACATGAAGAGCTCACTCTTCCTTTCCTTCTCTCAGCACTTTATATTCTCTTGTTCCTCATCATTCCTCTGTATCCCATCTTTTCCCAGGCTTAGATGCAACCTTTGTCCTTTACCAGGCTCAGGACACAACCTCTCTTCTCCTCTTCCCACCGCTCGGGTGCATCTTTGATTCAAAACAAACTCTTGCAGTCTGCAGCTTTCCCTTTCCATTCGAGCTGCCTTTAGCTCACCGCTGTGGTGCAATTTCAGAATAATGCAGAACAGTCAGCAACCTGCAGCTTTCCTTTTCCCTTCAAAGCTGCTCCTTGCTTCTCTCCCTTTTCCTGATGGGGCATTCCTCCCTGCCCTGGAGGACAAATTGCTGGCAGCTCCCAGGCAGGCCCATCCTGCAGTCCCATTTTCCACAGGGCAAGAGCCCCTCCTTTGGAGGGGCTCCCACTGGACTGACTCAAAATCCAACAGTTCTGTTCTCTTGGGAGCTTTCTGGCAGCTCCCCATTGACTGAGCCACAGTCCTTCAGAAAATTAATATGTATAAGGCTCCCGCGATGCCTCATTGGTGCAGAAAAGGTGCCTAAACTTTCCCCGATATTGTTCCCCCAAAAGCCTGTTGACACAGTCCCAGAGTCCTTGGCAAGAATTCTGGCTCGTGGTTGGCTGGTTAGTGCCATGTGGCTGCTAAACATGGTGGCGATGTAAACAGTGGCCACAGTTTACACAGAATCCCAAGATTTTAAGTGCCCTGCAGCCAAACCCTTCACTTTCATTGATTTATTTCCACACAGTGGTAGCCATGCCTGTGCCATGTAAAGCAACTGCACCTTTAACCATTTCAACCTGCCCTCTCTCAGTCACTGCTGCTGTTTCCATTGCCCCTAGGCAGCTGCACACAGTCATCACTTTACAGTTCATTTGTGCTCCCACCTTATGGCCTTAATAAAGCCCCAAGAAAACATTTATTCTACATTTTATTCATCTGCTTGTCTGTCATAAGCACCATTTTACTGTGCCCTAGGTGCTGGACAGAACTTCCGACTCTTCAAAGGATGCCGCTTATTAATATTCTTGTGGCAGCTCACGTTCTCCCGAGCATGATTGGCACCCACAAATCTGGCTCTCTTTTCTCTCCTGCTGCCTCTCTGATTTTCCCAAGGTCTCCGGTCCCTCTCTTGCTCTGTACTGGAACTGGGACCACTGGAGAGACAGCCCAAATGGCTGTGGAATGGCTGAAAGAAAATTTGCTACTGTGCATGTGCGGAGCTCACTGGCACTGGAGTGCCATTTCTAAAATGGGTGGCTCTACAAACTTGCTCCTCCAGCCCTGCTCTCCCTTAAAACAATGCTGAGGCTGGCAGGAAAGGACAGAACACAGGGACAGAAGCCAGGAAAATCAAAAAGAATGGGGTGGAACCAAAACCCGGGAAAACACAGTCTTTTCGGGGATCGTAGTAAGCCCCAAATCTATTTCTTGATATTTGCGCTATTTAGAAAGGTTATTTTATCTAACTTTTGTAATTTTAGTGATATTCACTGGTTCTTGATCGGTTCCTAGAAACAAGAAAATAGTCTAACTTTGTGATTCTTACTTTAATACAATAACATTTTATCTTCGTTAAAAACATAAAAAATGACCATATATTTCGCATTTTTATTTAGGGTTTACAAATTTGTTATACAAGGAATTGGAAAAATTGTGGGGGTTTATATTCAGTTGAAAGGTATTACTGAAAAGCCAAGAAAAGGACAGAGCCTACAGGATTTAAAACTTGAGAATTTTGCCACAAGATCTTGGTAAGACAGACCACCAGAATCTGTGTTTTGATTATTTGGGCCCTGACCATGACTATTTAAACTGTGATTTGTGTAAATTTCTTTGCCCTAAAACACAAAAGGAAAGACAAAATTCAAGAGAGTCACAGTCTGCTGGTGAGTCACTAAACAGCTGTCCTAAAAGAACAAGCATTTGTCAATGTCGAATGTTGATTGCGTTGGTCTGCTGAGCTCGCTCAGTGGCCCTCTGTCATTAGCTCAGTCTGTTTGTCCCAGTGCTGCAGGCTACTCTGTTGTCACAAGGCTGCTGCCTGCATTGGCACCTTGTTCTGCTGGGGAAGAAATCCGCAGCTGTCCTGACAGAGCTCCGTTGAGGGTCGCTCCTCCCCTGTCTCACTCACTCCTTCTGGTTCTCCGGCGCTGCAGGCTGCCCTTTTTGTACTAGGCTTCTGCCTCTGTTGGCGCCTTTTCTGCCCACAAAGAAATCTGAGCACCCCGACAAGCTCCGTTGAGCTCGCTCACCCTTCTCTCACTCACTCATTCCGTTTCTGCTGGCGCTGCAGGCTGCCCTTGTCTACTGGGCTCATGCCTGCGTTGCTGCCTTCTTATGCCCACAAAGAAACTTTGTAGTTACAATACAGGTCCCGCTGAGCTCGCTCACTGCTCATTCTGGTTTTCTGCCAGTGCAGGGTGCCCTTTTGTACTGTGCCCCTGCATTCATTGCTGCCTTTTCTGCCCACAAACAAATCTGCAGCAGTCCAACAGAGCTCCGTTGAGCTCACTGACTCCACCTCCCTCACTCACTCGTTTTGTGTTTCCTGGCGCTGCAGGCTGCCCTTTTGTACTGGGCTCCTGCCTGCATTGGCGGCTTTTCTGGCCAGAAAGAAATCTGAAGGAGTCCCACACAGCTCCACTGAGCTCGCTCACTCCCCTCTGTCACTCACGCATTCCGCTTCTGCCGGCACTGCAAGCTGGCCTTTATACTGGGCCCTTGCCTGCATTGCCACATTTTCTGCCCACAAAGAAATCTGCAGCAGTCACAATAGAGCTCCGTTGAGCTTGCTCACTACCGCCTGTCACCGCTTGTTCCGTTTCTCTTGGCGCGCAGACTGCGCTTTTGTATGGGGCTACCGCCTGCGTTGGCACCTTTGTCCACAAAGAAATCCACAGCTGTCCCGACAGAGCCCATTGAGGTCGCTCAGTCTCCCTCTCTCATGTGCTCATTCTGTTTGTCCTGGCACTGCAAGCTGCCCTTTGTACCGGGCTCCTGCCTGCATTGGCGCCTTTTTCTGCCCACAAAGAAATCCACAGCAGTCCTGATAGAGCTCTGTTGAGCTCACCAAGTCCCCTGTCTCACTCGCTCATACTGTTTCTCCCACAGCTGCAGGCTGGCCTTTGTACTGGGCCCTTGCCTGCACCGACGCCTTTTCTACCCACAAAGAAATCTGCAGCGGTCCTGACAGTGCTTTTGGTGAGTTCGCCACCCCTCCCTCAGTCGCTCTCTTGTTGTGTTTCTCCCAGTGCTGCAGGATGCCTTTTTGTACTGGACTCTTGTGTTGGGGCCCTTGTCTGCCCACAAACAAATCTGCAGCAGTCCCGACAGAGCTCAGTTGAGCTCAGTCACTCGCCTCTCACTCAGTCGATCTTGATCTGTCCCAAACACTGATTTCCCAGAGTGACTTTGCTATTCTCCGTCAGGAGTGCAAAACATATTTTAACCAGGATGTGAAAATGACAGCTGTAGTGTTCATGAGGAGGTGTGAAAAAATGCCACTGTTGAAAATGTGGCATGACAATATTACAAATTTATGAAGTTACAAGGGTGCGTTGAAACAGCTCAACGCACGCTTGTAACACAGTCATGTTATGGAGTTAGTCTCAAATTTTCAACAGAGGGATTTTAAGACCCTGCTCATGAACAGTGCCACTGTCATTTTCTTAATCTGTCCCGAACACTGATTTCGCACAGTGACCACGTTATTCTGCGCTGAATGTGAAAACACATTTAGGTCAGGATGTGAAAATAACAGCTGTACTGCTTGTGAGGAAGTGTGAAAAATGCCACTGTTGAAAATCTGGTGTGACAATACAAATCTGCGAAGTTACAAGGGTGCGTGGAGAGTGCACAACGCACACTTGTAACACTGTCAATTGATGGGCTATCATCACCAACTTTTCAACATAGGCATTTTAGGACCTCTGCTCATGAACAGTATCATTGTCATTTTCTTAATCTGTCCCGAACAGTGATTTCCCACAGCTACTGCTATATTCTCGCCAGAAGTGCGAAAACACATTTCAGCCAGGATGGGAAAAATGACAGCTGTACTGTTCATAAGTGGGTCTGGGAAAATGGCAATGTTGAAAATCTGGAATGAAAATATTATAAATTTACAAAGTTACAGCGTGTGTGCCAACTGCGCAATGCACGCTAAGTAACACAGTCATTTATGGAGTATCATTACCAAATTTTCAACATAGGCATTTTAGGACCTCTACTCATGAACAGTGTCACTTCATTTTCTTAATCTGTCCTGAACACTGATTTCCACAGCGACCGCGTTATTCTGCGCCGGAAGTGCGAAACACATTTTGGCCAGGATATGAAGAATGACAGCTGTACTGCTCACAAGGAGGTGTAAAAATGCCAATGTTGAAAATCTGGTGTGAAAATATTGCAAATTCAGCAGTTACAAGCGTGTAGCAACTGCACAACGCACGCTCATAAAATAGTTGTTTTTGATGTTTTCACCAAATTTGCAACATAGGCTTTTGAGGCCCACCTCATGAACACTGGCACTGTCGTTTCATTAATCAGCCCCAAAGGATGATTCTGCGCAGTGACCCGCAAACCACCTTTCGGGCCGATTAACGCCATGACAGTTCAAGAATTCATGAGGAGGGTCCCAAAACCCATGTTGAAAATTTGTAAACAAAATCCCAAAATGCCCGAGATATGCACTAAAGTTGAAAAACCCTATTTATTACATTATACAGCTTACCGGCATTTCTCAGTTCATGGTCGGCTTTGAAGAGTGCAGGCGTGTCCCTGGTCCACGAAGATCGTCATGCTGGACTCTGGGAGGTAAGTATGTGGTGAGGGGTGTGGGGAGGCAGGGTGCGCAGTGGGTGGGTGTGGGTTGTGGGAGGGGCCTGGGAGAGCTCAGAGGACCGTTTTTTCTTCACAGGGTGAAAAAAAATTAAGACATCGAGGACGGTTTTCCTTTAACAGGTGCTTTGGCATGCTGGGGTGGGCTCCCAGCATGCCACCTGTGTGTGGGTGGGTGTGCGTTAGCTGATTGGGATTGGGCACCCCGTCGGCAAACAAGGAAAGGGGAGGGAGCTGCAGGAGCCGAGGAATTAGGCACCCCTCGGCTATAAACGGAAGGGGGGTATCATTACGTGGCGGGATTGGGCACCCGTGCAGGAACAAAATGAGGGTTATCATTATGCTGGCGGGGATTGGGCACCCGTCGGCAGGAACAACAGATATCATTATGCCGACGGGTTGGGCACCCCGCCGGGCAGGAACAACACCGGGGTTAATAGAATGCTGACGGGAGTGGGCCCCTGTCGGCAAGTAAACATGGTGGGTTATATTGTTTGTGAACATGGCAGCAACCCGCCGCCATTTTCCAAACAATATCAGGGTGTCACATCCCGCCCTGCAGTGACAGGTCGCCCCTCATTGCAGCGGATGGCTGACGCTGCATGACGAGGCAGCCCTGATTGCAGTGGCTGATTTTTAGAACGTTGTGGACGCTGGCTGAACTAGTGTCAGCAGCAGTGTGCCATGGCATTGGTTGAAGTGGGACAGCCTTTGCAGGCTGTGGGGCATTGGGCACAATAGTGCCATGCTCCACAACCTGCTTGTGGAGAAAGCTGATGCAACATTTTTCATGACGCGCAATCAACATAAAAATAGAGGGAAGTGCATCAGATGGTGGAAAGCACATATCTTCAAGTACTTCTCAAAGCAAATCTAAAGTGACAAAAAGCAGCAGTCTCTGATCAGAGAGACAGAGAAAGCTGCAAAGCCATCATCCAGCTCGAAAAGAGCACAGAGGAACCCTGATGCTAAGGACGGCGAAAAAGAAAAAGCTACAGATGCTCTGATACCATCAACACCAGCCAGAAAAACAAAAGAAAAGCATCTGACTGTACCTCCTTCTGAAAGGGACCAGGAGCCAACAGTAGAACAGAGAGCTATGTCCTCAGCAGAGGATATTACAAAAATGTGACAATTCTTCCAGGCTTTTCAGGCCATGGGAAACCTTACTACTATTCCTGCCCTGCCCCAGACTCCTGGCATTGTTTGAATCTGTGCTCAAGGAGGAAGAAGAGCAGGATGAGGGGGACCAACTGAACCTGTGGTATTCCTGAACAGAATATTGGTTCCGTACAAAAGTGAATGAGGATCTTACCTTACATTCCACTTTTGTAAGGCGATAGTTAACACTTTGGATACCCCTCCACAGAGACAGATGAGGCAGAATTTATGAGTATGATGGGACTGACCTCATCTAAAAGGCTCATGATACCCTTTCACAAAGCCATTAAAAAGCCACTAGCAAAATTTTGAAGCATCCAAATTCAGCTCCTAGCATTGACAAAACAGTGGAAAAGAAGTATCAAGTAGTGAAGCATGGGGTCGAATTTTTGTATTCCCACCCTGATCATAAGAGTTATACAAGCAGCTGCATGTGAGAAATCTAAGCATCACTAGCTTCCATGCCTCCAGAAAAGGATTCCAGAAAGCTGGATTATATAGAATGGGCTGTTTACACTTCAGCCACCCTACAGTTAAGGCAGACTGCTTGCATGTCTTACACTGCACAGTACAAGAAAGCCATTTGGAGTACTGTTCAGGACCAACATGAAACGGTACTGTAGATGGTGAAATTGGCAAGGATCTAGCAGAAACTGCAAAGATGCATTGCAAGCTGCCAAATATTAGTCCCAGTGGCTGTGGATGCAAACAACACAGCCTCAAGGATATCAGCACATGCAATAGTTCTGAGGAGGTTGTTTGGCTCAGAGTAACCATCCTGCCAGAAGACACAAAACAAAGGCTATGGATTTCCCATTCAGGGTCCCTCCTCTTTGGGTATAAAGCAGAAGCCTACATGAAAGAGGTTGATGAACAAAGAAAACTACAAAACTTGACTTAAAAAGAAGAATTACTTATTTCAAGTCATATGGAAAGGGTGGTAGGGCAGAGTATGCTATCAAAGGCCCTACTCTTACTAAGACTACTCTCCTCAGAGGGTGCCTCTAGAGGCAGAGGCTGGGAGGTGCAAGACAGAAGCAAACACCAGCTCCTAAACCTCAAGAAAAACAAAATTCCTTAATCTGTGCAGGTCGCCATAGAATCCTCTACTAGTGGGAGGCTGCCTGAGGCTGCCTGACTCATTGCTTCTAGGAGTGGAAAATCATAACCACAGACAAGTGGGTGCTGGAAGTGGTGAGTCAGGGTTTAGCCTTCAGTTTACAGGCTTCTGAAGCTGAAGAGCCCAAAGACTTTGACTTTGAGGGCATATACCTTATTCACCTGAACAAACTGACACAACAGTGAGCTTTGGAGAAATGGCCACAGCCATGTGTTTATTAATAAATCAATTATCCATATATCATTTGCTTCAGCGTGATGTGTGCAGTTTGGTAGCCATGGAAGGAATCTAGCTCACCATGGATCAACTAGATCATTGATGGTCGACCCTACCCCCAGGGAGGGCCGCCTACTATCAACCAGACCCCGTGAGGGCAACAACCTCCGGGCATTAGAGATGGCTATATAACTGGCTGCAGCTAGCTCCTCCCCTGTCAGAGGATCCACCGTGCCACACAACAACAACTTTGGAGAAAATGGCCACAGCCATGTGTTTATTAATAAAGCAATTATCCATATATACATTCGCTTCAGCTTGATGTGTACAGCTAGATAGCCTTGGGACTCCATCCATCAGGTCTGCCCTCCTGTCAGCCTCAGGGAGATCTGGCTGGTCAAGATACATGATCCTCTACCCCTCCCACAGCATTTCAAGACAACCAAGCCGCCATAAGGTGAGTTCTTACCAACTCACCCCTACAAACACCTCACGCTAATATTTTCGCCACTGCCCATTGTATTGCATTCAGAAACAGGTCTATTCCTTCCTCCAATAAATGTACACCATCAATTCCATACAAATCTGACTTTTTACAGGCACTCCCAGGTGCTTTGCTATGGACCCCCACGGAGTCCATAATTGGTCACATGGCCACATTCTGCAGCCGCACACCTTCTGTATTGCCCTAATGTTCCAGGTGTGCCACTACTGCTGCCGCTGCACCATATCGGACCAAATTATATGCACCTGGGGCCACCATTGCTTCACTCTTGCCAGGTCCTGCCTGACCTCTCTTTAAGCTCTCTTGCAGGTATAACCCCTATGTCATTTCCCCAAATGAATTACTAAAACATTAGGCTGTGACCTCTTTTGCACTTTTGCTTGCAGTGTTGCCAGTATCCCAGCGCATCCCACGCCATCCCAACCAATGCACCTCTGCCCTCTCAGGTGCCAGGAACAGGTTCTCTTCTCCGATACTGCCCCGTCCCTGAGGGCCGCCCAATGGATGTACAAGTGGTCACAAATCCAGATCTGCTCTTCTCAGGCCGCAACACCTGTCCAAACAAAACAAGAGAGAGTTATAACATGTGTGGTCTTATATACCTTTCAAAAGCTTCGACTTCCATCTACCCAAAGTCTGCATTGTCCTATCTGATAAGCCCTCTGCCCTGGCATGCGATGTGCGTCAATCCTAAAGGAGTGCGTGTTGTAGTGTTCTGCAGGGATGTCCAGCTGTCGCAAGGTCTTCTGCAACATGTGCCTAAACTGGTACTGTACACTGTTAGGGGCCACCACTCCCATGACGGAAAAGGACCCCATTGCCTGGCACTGTGTTATATAATCCTGTACCCATGCTCCCACATCCCACTATAGACCTGTGGGTGCCACTAGTTGGAACCACCGCCCATGGGCAAGCTGGTCCATCTTGCTCTTTCGTATGTGAACAAAGACTCCAGACGTTGTGACCTCCACATCAGCCTCTGCCAACACTAATGGTCTCCCAGTAGCCTTGCTGGGCTGCATGAGCTCCGACACCCGAATGCTCCTCAAAATGCTACCAAGTACGCTGTCCAGAAGAGCCTTGTCTCATCAGGGATGAGCATACCTTAGCCAACTCGACCCAGATCTGCTTGAATATGGTAGGGCTGATAGGGTGTCTGTAGTCCATACCCACGGAGCTGCCCGCACCCAACCTCTCAGCATCTTCTGGAGAGCAAATGCCCTCATGGAGTCAGGGAAGCCCCTGGCTTTCTGAAACCAGGCAATGCCAGTCATGTGCTGCTTGACTGCTGCTCGTGTCCCCGCATGTTTTGATCAGTATGTACTTGCACAGCTGTGCCACTGGGATTGACCATGTCACTGCACCACCCTTGTGCGTATTGCACTTCTAGAAAACAGTTGACCCCCTCTGCTACGCTATTCACGTCCTAGGTACCAGGACATTCTCAATTAACTCCCAGGCCTCTCGGTTATCAATTCCCATAGGAATGGCGGGACTTCCTGGGCTGTAGGTCTGCCGCTGGTGCCAATTCTCGAACCTCTGCAACTGTAAATGAGAAAGAGCATCAGCGATGCCATTTTCAATACCTGGTATGTGCACTGCCTTAAAGTTGATATTCAACATCAAACACTTCAGGACAAAGACCTGCATGAGGTTGTCCATCGGGCCCTGCCCCCAACTGTTTGTTTATTGCATACACCACTCTGGTGTTGCCAGACCTGAATGTGATTTGCTTGTCCCTCAGCACATCCCCCAGATCACCAATGCCATGACAATGGGAAGAATTCCATCACCATTATCTGCTTCGGGTGATGCCTTGTCTGATCAACTCTGGAGGCCACTGCCCTGCACACCACTTACCTTGCAAGTAAGCCCCAAAGCCCAGGCTCCCAAGGCATCCTTGAAGAGTTCCATTCCTCACTGGACACTGGAACTGGCCACATTGATACCACCGTTGAAGCATTGCAGAAATGTCTGCCAAATACCTAGACCTTCCCGCATTGCCACTGTGCGCAGATTCTATGGTGCGGTTTTGTACAGCCCGCCCACACCCGCCAGGTGCCTCATGAATGTCCTGCCCATGGGCATTACCCGGCAGGTGAAGTTGAGGTGGCCCACCAGTTGCTGGAGCTCCTTAACATGACTTTACGTGCCCTCATTACAGAGTCCAGCCGGTGCGCAAGGGCACCAGCATGTCTTGGGGAGCTGGAACACTTGCTCGCTCGTGTCAATTTCGATCCCCAGGAAGGAAAGCCTTGAGCATGGCCCCTCCGTCTTGCCCTGGGCCAGTGGTGCACCCAGCTCAGCGCACACCTCGTGGAATGCTGCCATGATATGTGCGCATTGCCCCGAGCTGGCCCTCCCACAAACAGAAAGTTGTCCAAATAATGTACCATGTGGTCGACTTTGGCTTTCTGTGCCCTGCCCCAGTGCAGAAATGTACTGAATTGCTCAAAAACACATCGCCACCGCACACCCCATGGGTATGCAGTTGTCAATGTAGTAGTACCCATCAAATTTCACGCCCAGTAGCTCTCATCTGCTGGGTACACTGGCAACAGGCGGAATGCTGATTCTATATCAGCCTTCCCAGCAGTGCCCCTCAGCCCATCTGTCGCACCACCTCCACTGCCCTGTCAAGCGATGTGTAATACGCCGCAGTGTTGACTGGGTCAATGTGAGGCATTGACTGAATCCCTTCTGGGTACAACAGGTGGTTTATCATTCAAAACTCGCCTGGCACCTTTTGGGGACCTAAGCCAATGGGAGACACCCTGAAGCATGGGTAAGGGGGAGGTGAGAGGCCTCTGATCCGCGAACGGCCAACTCTTTCCGTAGCTTACCCGCGCAACCTCCGATGGCTCCTTGGCAGAATGCAGTTGTCCACCTCATATGCCCCTTGGGCCTTGGTAAGGCATATAAGAAACCCTCCCTGAATCCTGCTGCCAAACAGCGAGCGGCCACCCCTGTCTGGGTAGTTGACCAACCACCCCTCAATATTTTCAGCCTTGACCGATGTTGGTAGCCTTGTCCCTCCTTTCCGAAAGGGGTGAAAATTGTTGGCCTTCCTGCCCGCCTCTGTCGCTTTCCCACACTGTTGAAACAAGTGTAGTTTCCCGCACGCCATGCACTCGTGCTTGTATCTACAATGCTGTTTCTTGCACGATCCCTGGTTGTAGCTGAAACAACACCCTTTTCCACCCCTTTTCCCCATTACCTCTTTGATAGCCTTCTTCAGCGACGGGGGCACCTCACCGAAAGCCGCTGTCTGTATGTTGGACCCTCCCCAAGTCTATCATCCACAGCAGTGGAAGGTCCAAGACCATCCAAGACCATGCCGTATCCTTCTGCTTTCTCCTCCAATACTCTTCATCATATTCTAACCACCCCCACCTGGCTTACTAGCATACATGGTCATTATCCTATTAAAGTAGACCCACAGCCTGTCAGCTTTCCCTGGGCTGCCCTGGGTGAGGATCCCTGCATAAATTGTGAAGCCTGCTGCCCAGTTCTACCATGTCCTCCGCACTGTTGCTTTGTGCTTCTGCTCGACCTTGTCATCCCCATCCTTGTCCTTTTATCCTTTTCTGGCTCTTTAGGCTGATTCAATAGGGCAAAGACGTCAACGTATTCTCCATTGATTATTTGCTGCCTCATCTTGTCCGGCAAGTGTGACCCAATGGGTTCTGCCAGGGATAGGAAGCTCACTACCCTTGCTGCCCTGGTATTGGTGGTGGTGGCGATGCCACTCCGCTCCAGCATCCTCGATCCCTGCTGCAGCCAGGGCCGCCTGGACCACTCTTGGCTGAGCCCTGTTCTGGTCCACCAGTAATTCCAGCAGCCAGTCAAGCTTCTGCTCCACCCTTGATTGGCCCAGGTTGCCCACCGGAGGCTGTATGCTAGGCTTCCCAACCCTTGGTGTATCTCCATGGCCATGCCTCCGAGCCCTGCCGCTGGCTGGCTGACCCAACCACCGAGGCTATCTGTTGTGGGACCCATGGCTCGTTACTTCCAGATGGGAATTCACTTGTGGCAGGGACGGGTTGACTATGCCCCAATTGCTCTGGAGTCCATGGCAGCGCTCAGGCAGTGCCGGGCTGGCCCTGTGAAAGGCCCCGGCATGCCCAGGCTTATGGGTGCTGATGCCACTGTTTCTGTCCCTTGCCCTACCAGCACCTTTTCCATGGCATCCCACCTCTGCCCCATTCCTGCTGATGCCCTCTGTTCCTTTGGGGGCCCGCTCTAAGCAGAGCCCTCAGCTCATCAGCTGACAACTGGTCTAACTCAGGCATACCTGCTACTTGGTCCACTGCTGCTGCTCCCTGATCGATCCTCTTCCTTTGTGGCTTTTTCTGAGGAGGAGGAGGAGGAGGAGGTGCACCAACGTCTCATCCGGAATGGGTGTCTGCTTGTCTGGCTCTTGCCCTGACGGGCCAGACCCTCTGCCGAGTCACCAGGTTCACCTGGCAGGGTCAGCAATGTCAGGGTTACTGGCTGCTTCCCCAGGTTGGCCTACTCCAGGTTCTTGGGTTCGGCGGGGCAGCAGCCCTGAAGGACCTGCACCGCCTTTCACCCTGATCCCTGAATAGCGCCCCACCATGATTTACCCTTGCCTCGGACGAGGTAGCCAGCTGCTGTTCCAGGTCGCCACTCATCTTTGCAATATGCTGCTCGTGACTCTGCAACCAAAACAAAATCATGGCCACTGTCCTCTTGCTGGTGCTTGCTTATGCTGCTACATGCACATGGGTTATTGACCATGGAACATTTTAACGCCTTTGTTTTTTTTTGTTTTTTTTTTTTTTTAAGAGCCCGTTATGCCTGTTTACCTGACAACCTATAAGCACAATGAATTTAAGTTACTTGCTCAGGCCCACGAGTATGCAAGAGGGGCTTTGGGATCAAACCAGGTCTCCCAAGTTTGCAGTTTAGTGCTTTAAATCACTGTTCTCTACTGCCCCTACACTTGCTTCAAAGGAAATGACCCACGGTTGCACTCCACAGTGTATCTTGGCTGTATTAACCTCATGCACCGCCAGCATCAGTGTGTCTCTAGCAGAAAACCCAGAAAGTAATTCTTTTCGCTATAAACCTTTACTGGGATACCACTGTAGTTAACTAATATACCACATGAGGCATCCTATTGCCCTTCATTGATACTCCTTAAATATCCCCATTTTATTGGCACCATCAAAGTATTCATTTCCCATCTATATTCTTGTGCCTCGGTTACATCCTCATTTAATTAATTATTTTTTTCCCCTTTGTTTCTTTCACTTAGCGATCGTGCTCCTGTTCCCCTCGGCGCCCCGAGCCATCCTCAATATGGTGGCCACTGCTACATTGCACATGCATGAGGCTGTAATGCCCCACGCATGCTCACCAACAATCTCAGCGTGGCTACAGAGCCCCAGCGCGTGGAGTATGATCGGATGCTGCTGTTCCCTCAAGATCTGCAGCCCTGCCATCAGGCTCTGGGCGCTCGGATTTCTATTTCCCATCTAGGTCTGTGTACCACCCCACACCAGGATCTGTTCCTCCTCGTATGGCGGCCAAGATGCCCAGCCTAAACACCATGCGCCTATCTGGGAAGGTACCCAGCCCCTGGAAAGAGGAGCATCTGAGGCTTGGGAGGAGAAAACCCAGATGGAAGCCGCCTCCCATATAGGGCGCTGTGAAGATTGCCCACAGATCCGGCACAAAACCCTAAACCATGCCTGCTGTGCTGTCTGCACCCACCAGGTGCCTCGTCCCCTGGTAGTCAGTGCCATGAGGAGGCCCAGCCCGAGGCCAATACAGCAAGGAGGAAGAGCCTGATTCCCACTATCTGGGAAAGCCCTCCCAAGTGCCAAGCTGCAGGAATGACGCCCGACTCCACCAGACCTCCTGGCTTTGGACACGCATGCCACTTAGGAGGAGTGAGAGGTGGGTGTGACCCGATCTTTGGGAAGCCTGGCCCACAAGGAGGACCTGCCAAGATGATCCCTGGCTGCCACCTCAAGGATGGACCACTGCCACCCAGGTAAGCCCCCTCTTAGTTGGGGAAGAAGCCCAGCTCCTTGCTGTACACCGCCAAACAAAACTACTGTTTGGTTCTGGGGGCAGGCTCGCAAGATGGGCAAGGCCGCAGTCCCCCTTTTGTTCAAATTCACGAGGCTGCACAGGAGCCCAGAAAGTAATTGACTCGCTCCCCAGCACCCAGCTTGTAGGTGGCAGCTAGGGACTTCCTGTCCGACTGCTCAGCCTTACCGCCATTCCCAGTGGGTAGGTCACTACCTCTTAGCCAGAGGGACCCAACCATCAAGTAAATACATAATCTGGGGCTGGAGGCCAGTTTACGGATGTGACCCAGTAGTACAAGCAAGTTAAGGGGCTGCACAGGGTTGCTTTCCAGTAATGACTGAGGGAATTCAAACCCAGGAAGCCAGGACTGCAGCCCAGGGCCTTAACCACTTCATGGTCTCCTCACAGGGCCATGCGATCCTCAGGCCAGTGCAGCAGGAGAACAAAGAAAAGTTGTTGCTTTTGTGAGCACACCAATTGTGTTCACAGCACATTCCTCTACATACTCATCTAATGCCTAAGGAACCAGTGCCTTAATGCTAAGGAACCAGCTTAGGGCCGGCCTATATAAAACCTGAACCTGGCACACTTCCACCAGGCCTTATAGCCTATGAGCCATGACCCAGGAATTACCTCTGGTGTGCAGCTGTATCCTGGCGATCCTGGCTTCCTTCTGCGACCTGGGACAAGAAGGAATGAGGAGAATTCCTCCTGTGCAACCCCTCTTAAGGGCTTAACTCCTCCCTGTCCCTGGTTGCAAGCTCCTCCCCTGGGAACCCTATCTCTCCCCAGCCCCTTCTGGGCTGTCCTATCTGGATCCCTATTGTTTGTCCAGGTGTCCCAGGCCATGCCCCCAGACAAAGACCCACCTGCTACGATACCTTGCAGGCTCCTCCATTTCCTCCACTCCTACCTCAGGAAAACATCCTGTTAGAACTAGCAGTGAAGAAGCTACTAAAGATAAAGGCCATAGAAAGGTCCCTTCATCACAGTGGGAAGAGGCCTCTTCTGAAGGTACATTCTCACAAGAAAAAAATGGGGACTTGCTGTCCAAACAGGCTTATACAAAAGGAAGCATTCAAAATGTTAACACTGGGAACGATTATACCATCCCTGCAGAAAAGGGAATAGCTGGGATTACTGGATCTGAAAGATGCATACTTCCACATCCCTGTAAGACACTCCCATAGAAAATATCTAAGATTCAGGCTAGGAAAAGAGTAGTATCAGTTTGCCACACTGCCTTTGGCCTAACGTCAGCTCAAGGATGTCCACAAAGTGCCCGCAGCAGTAGCTACATTTCTGAGAAGAAAAGGAACAACAGTGTATCTCTATCGGGACAACTGGCTTGTCACTGAAGAGGCACTGAGCTCCACTGCAGGGGTGAGAAACATCTTGCAAAGTCTGGGCTGTCTGCTGTATATAGAAATGTTCTAGTTGAAACCCTGACAAGTGCTGGTTTTCATAGGAGCGGAGTTAGACACTACTCAGAGAAAAGCATTCTTGCCATAGGCAAGAGTGGATAGACTGTTTTCTATGCAAGATCCTACAAGCCGGGTGAGCCAAGGCCAGAAAGGAATTTCTTTCTTTTTTTTTTTTTTAAATTATAGTGTTTTCCACCTGGAGCCTGGCAGGTGGCTGCGGCCCTCATAGCAGAGGAATTCACTCTTGGGTCCCATCACTCCTGCTCCTGCCAACCCCAGAAATTCCTGACGGCTTGCTCCTGAAGTGGGGCCAATGAGGAGGGTGCTGACTCTCTCCCCCACCCCGGAGACCCAATCCAGAAACTGGGACGCACTGGGACACGGCAGACCATCACGGAGCCTGCCAGGCTGTTTTCCACCATTTTCTCCCTGTCCCACCTACTTACCAAAGCAAGGGCATCGGTATGTGCCTCCCGACCATACTGTCCCCGGCCATTGCCAGAGGGCACTCAGCGGCGAGATGACAAACCCTCCTCCCGAGACAGGAGAGTAGTCCTCCAGATGCTCGATCCTCTCACCCCAGCCGACCCCTGACCACCTGGGCTTGTTCCCGAACCTGGGTCGCCGGTGTGGCATGAGTGTAGCAACCAGTGCCTCAACCTCCAGCGCCACTGGGCTGGCTAGAAAGGGATTTCTTGCAGTTGCTAAGGAAAATGTCAGCAGCAAAAGCTGTGGTGCTATGGGCCCACTTACAGATGAGAGATGTTCAGTACCACTTAAGAAGGCACTGGTATCAAATGTCAAACCCACTGAGCCAGCTAGAACCAGTCACAGTCATCCTGGTCAGGCTGTAAAGTGGTGGAAGGAAACAGACAATCTCAGCGAAGGATCCCTTTCCAAAATCTGTCCACAACAGTCTGACAACAGATGCCTCTCTACCAGGATAAATAGAGGACATCTAGGCAATCACATAGTAAGTGGGGTCTAGATCCCACGAGAACAGCAGGAGCACATAAACCTGCTGGAGCTCAGGGCTGTACTTCTGTCTCTACAATACTTTTAGACCTAGTCCAAGACCAGGCAGTTCAGTTCAGAACAAAGAATACCACCACAATGCACTACATAAACAAACAATGTGGCAGCGGATCAATAAACTATGCAAGAGGCAATGTGGATATGGAATCTGGTCTATTCCTTAAATACAAAATTACTGCTGTACACCTGACAGGAAAGACAGTATTCTAGCAGACTCACTAAGCAAGATATGTCAGAGAAACCACAGTGGTCACTAGACCACCAAGAGGTTCAAACCCTATTCAGGAGATGGGTGTTCCTGAGGTGGACTAGTTTGCCTCAGGGGACAATCACAATTTATTACCACTGTTCTGCTTCAGGCCACCACACAGGAGCTCTGCCCCAGGATGCACTGTCTCAATTGGGAAGGAAAGTTCCTCTATGCATTTCCCATTCCCTCTGATTCCGAGTGCCCTGGAAATTAAGGAAGGAGTCTTCAAAAATAATTCTGGTTGCACTAGATTGGGCAAGACAGCTGTAGTTCTGTCTAATACTGTTCCTGTCGGACAGGAACCCCATCTCTGTCCCCATGAGACATGATTTTATGACTCGGTCTTAGGGAAGGGTGATATTCTCAAACCTCAGAACACAGATGCTGAAGGCTTGGTTCTTGAAGACCTAGAATATTCAAGCATGAAACTGTCAAGCAGAATATTAAATCAATCAGTCAGTCAATCAAAAGCTTTATTTATCCAGGCGAAACATCATTGAGCAGAGCTCATTTACAAGATGGACCTGGGTAGGACAAGGTCATTAACAATTTCAATGGGATACATATTCTACATGCTAATAAGCGTAATCATCTATGAAAAAAATAAACAAGGTAGTACAGCATCATTCATAACATTACTGAAAAAACATGAGAAGAAGAACCCTAGCTCGTTCACAACAATGCTTATACATAAATATATGTGTACTTAGCAGCATAGTGGGATTGTACAGAAGCTCCAGTTGTGAGGAGAAAGGTAGGGGTAGATAAGAATAAGTACTCTTTGTATACTCCTTTCCATCCCATACAAAATTTTCCATAGGGGATGGGAAGGGAATCTAATAATTGTGGGATAATCTGGGGAGGGAGGGAGAGCTGTAAGAAGGGAACTATTTATAAGAAAGGGAGAGTGGGGTAAGGGACAAGGGTGAGATGGTAGCTGCAAGCGAAGAAATGAGGTGGGTGAAGCAAGCATTGCTACTCATAGAGTAGGGAGGTATCCGCATAATTTAAGAGCAGTGATGGGAGCACATAGAAGATTCACACAGAGAAGGGAGACAAGAATAATGGAGGAGAATAGTAGAGTTATACGTTTGGTTGAATGTACTAGTTGGACATCTTCATGGTGCAAAGTATATATGCGATCAATCTAACGATGAGGGAAGCTTTGCAGTGTTCCTTAATAAGACGCGAATAAAGAGATTTAAAGGAAGTAATGGTTATAGGTATGCTCAGTTTCATCGTTTTTGCAGACTGTTCCACAAAGAGGGCAGAGTGAAGCGAATGGCAGCCCTTCCGAAATTAGAGTTAACTTTGGGCACTTTCAACATGATATAGGAGTAGCTTCTTAGGGCATATTTGCTTATTGTGTTTTGCTGGAGACCGTCTGAAACATAATGCGGTAATTGATTGGTTATTGCTGTTAGTGTCCATATGGCAGCATTTCTGTCCCTCCTAAACTGAAGTGAGGTCCATCCTACTGCTGCATATAGGAGCAATGATGTGTAATAAATGGAAGTCCTGTAATAAACCTTATGGCTCTATGATAGGCGTATCTAATTTTGCCAGGTAGGGAGGTGTGACAGTGGCTATACAGAAAGTCCATGTAGTCAATTACAGAAAGAATCGCTGCCTGGACCAACCTTTAGCTTAGCATCGCTTGTAAGAAAGTGGCTGATTCTGAAATAAAGACCAAGCCTTTAACGTAGTTTTTAGCAATGCTCCATATGTTCATTAAAGGAAAGCCTGTTGTCAAGCCAGACTCCCAGGTACTTGAATTTGTCAACAAATTCTAATTTTTCTCCTACAATTGTGGCTATTTGCATAGGATATCCTAGGACAGTTGGGTTTACTACATGCATGCCAGGAGAGAAAAGCATTGCTTTCTTCTTTGCATTTAGCAGGAGCTTTTGTGTAGGAGTTGATGTTTGAGTAAGTTGAATTCCATTTATAGGTCATTACAAGCTGTTTCTGGTGATGGGTGGCTCACATATAGCACTGTGTCATCAGCAAATAGGTGGACTGTAGCCTTGGTAATATTATCATCAATATTGTTAATATAGGTAGCAAAGAGGATAGGCCAAGAATGAATCCTTGGGGTACGCTTTTAACACGGCTTAAGGGTGAGAGTTCACCTTCTGCCTTGACCTGTTGGAGGCGCCAGAGAGGTAGTTGGTAAACCATTGTAGGGAGAGTGAATCCAACCCTATGATTCCAGGGATGAGAGGAGCAGGTCATGCGTAACCGTATCGAATGCCTTACTCAGGTCCAGAAACACAGCACAGATAAAATTCCTTTTGTCTAGTTCTCTCTGCCAGTCATTGGTGACTTTGCTAGAGCCATGATGGTGCTATGCTTGGCTCTGAAGCCAGATTGTGCAGGGTTTAGGAGATTCAGTAGTTCTAGGTAAGATCTCAGTTGGATACTTACACTTTTTCTAGCAGCTTGGATAGAACTGGAAGAATGGAGATGGGCCTATAGTTGTTAAGGTCGTGGGGCTCCCTGATTTAAATAATGGAATGAACTGCGAGTTTTCCAGATCGAGGGATTTCTCCATGAGACAAAGAGATTAAACAAGTGTGTAATAGGCACTGCTAGAACAGGGTAGGCAATCGTCAGGAAGTAGGGGTCAATGGAGTCCGCACCAGCACTTTTTGTGTCCAGATGGCATAGCATTTCTTCAACCTGTTTCAGCTTAGCAGGTTGCAGAGAGAATGATGACTGTCACAGCAGGATCATTATGCAGGATGCCAAGCTGGGAGCGCATCAAGTTAGCAGGAGAGTTATCAAATGCTAGGCCTGCAGTAGTGAAATGATTGTTGAATGATTCTAGGATCTCCAATCTGTCAGTGATGGTCTCATTTCCAGAGGTGATCTTGGTTGGGATCGAGTTCCCTGTGGGTGTCATTGATGGTATGCCAGAATTTAACTGGGTTCTTAGTAGCGGAATCCAATTCAGAATGATAGTATCCTGCTTTTGCGTCCCTAATCTTCCTGGTACATATGTTCCTTGCCCTTCTAAACTGACACCAGTCTGGACGATGTCTTAGTTTTCCGTGCTTTTTCCATAGTTTATCCCTTTCTAACAGGGCAGTTTGAGATCTGGGGTGAACCACTGACATGGTTTATTTCTTACCCGCACTTAGTTAGTGGTGCGTGTCTGTTTAAGGCTCCTGCAATTAATTCATTTAGGATGTCATATGCTGAGTGTACAGATTTTGACTGGTAAAATCTTGCCATCGTGTCGGTACTTCAGATCATCTAGGTAAACAAAGGGTCAAAATTTGCCTTGATCTTCTGATAGAGAACTTTGATGGGGACAGAGGTTTGTTGGTTGATCTTACGCTAGAGGTGAAGCAGTGATCACTAACATCACTGAAGAACACGCCAGCATGTGAAAAAAGGTGAGGTTTGCTCAGAAGAATAACATCCAACAAGGAACTATTGTTTGGGTTCTTTTTATTAGATCTAGTTGGTTCGATGATAAGTTGTGTCAGACCATGTGCATCACAGAAGGATGCGAGAGGCGTAGGTACCTTGGATATTAGTCTAAATTAAGAAATCCTATTATAATGGTTTCCATGGGCCTATCCTATGATGTCGGCTAGATACGTTAATAGTTGGAAACCAGCAGGCGGGGTCTGTAACATCCTATTACATAATGTTGTGGTGTGCTAGACCACTACCTTGAGGGATAGACACTTCGTATTCATTCCTCATAGGTGTTGATTCGAGCAAGTTACTGTGAAGTTGTCATTAACATAGATGGCCACCCTAGATTGTCTATCTGCTCTGAATAGTAGGTAATTAGGTAGGTTAATTTCCCTGTCCATTGTGGCAGGTCTGAGCCAGGTTTCAGAGATCACCAAAATATCTGGTGAGGTATGGTTTACCAGCTTGGATCATAGTGATCTTCTTTAGCAAACTACACATTGACATGAAGAAAGCTCAAACCTTTAAGCCTGGTTAAGTCAGATGGTGAATTGATAGCCTCTGGAGGCCGAGTTGAGCTCTACATTACCAGAACATAGTAACAATAGGAGCAGAAGCTTTTTATTGCCGTAGGGATAACCTATAGGTCCTTGTTTTCACACATCTTCGCAGGTTCTCCGGTTGTGTCTTAGGGTCCCCCTTGATATTTTGACGTCCTAGTATAGCAATAGCTAATACTCTGGCAGAGAGAATTAATGAAGGTTCTGTACTGTGAGACAGAGGCTGTGTATCCTTCTTGTTTAGCTCAGTACTTGTGCACCCATATATATTAGCCAGTGGTAGTGCTGTAGCTGAGGGTAGTTATGGGCTCATGTAGTCTACTGAGTCTATATTAGGCCACAGCAGGGCAGCATTAATATACATTCAGCCCCTGGAGCATCATATTGCTGGTGGTATTGACCACATTGTTCTATGTAGAGGAGGGACAAAAGTAGCAGTCACAGCTTAGTCTCCTGGTAGTTCTTAAGGTGAGAGGTCTGCTCAGGAAAGCACTATAAAGTTTTGAGAGTTGGACAAGGAAATTGGTTATAGTAATATTATCACAATTTATTCTTGAGTAAAGAGTACTAATAGGGGATGCCTCACTGGAATGAAGTCCGATAACATCTACAGATACACGACATAGAGTAGGTGTAGTAAGTATTAAAGGAGGTATCCTAAAAATAAGGTGTATAATAGAGGATAGCCGAACGGGTAGAAAGGGAGAGATAGGAAGAGATTTTGTTAGTGGGGCAAAATAAATGTAATCCCACCTGGTTTACCGTAGTTAAGATTTATTTGATAGCCTAATAAAGAACCAGCTTACATAGAGGTTAATGTAGGATTAGTTGGACAGAAATTCAGATATCAGGATAGTGTACAAATAGGGATAGCATAGGATGGTGAGTGACCAATGAGTGTGGTGTTTAAAAGAAAGGGCGGGTGAAGCTCTATTTAATAAATGGAGGTGGGGAAGGGATGAAAAAATTGCGGCATTGCAGTACCTTGTGGAGCAAGGAGACGGTCTGGAGCTCTCAGGTGGCGGCAGAGGAACACCGACTGCCAGCTGGCGAGTCTTGCCCTGCTCTAGGCAGGGAGCCCTGCTGCAGAGGCCCTCGGCTGGGGACAAAAGGAAAAAAGTCTGATTTAAATGCGGCTTGGGACAATGGGTCTGCAAGCAGCAGGGAGTTGGAGATTAGCAACTGGAAGGCTTGTGTATTGGTTTGGCACCTAAACGTCTGGGGCTGCTTCAGTTACAAAAAAGGCTGAGATCACTTTAGCTAAACAGTTCCCACACTAAACAGCTTTACAAACCCCACAATTTCAGCAACAACACATTTCTGTACATATTTGGGGCCATAGAGAGAACAAATATCTTGAAAGCGGCTAATGTGAAGCTTGTGGCGGAGGGACCAGTCGAAACAGGGCCCAAGAGAGCGCTCATGTTCCGATTGGTTGTGGAGTTTGCTGTAACTTGTGTGGATGCAGGAGTCCGTCTGGAGCTCTCGGGCAGCGGCAGAGGAACCCGACTGCCCGCTGGCCGAGTCTTGTCCTGGCTCTAGGCAGGGAGCCTTGCCGCAGAGGTCCTTGGCTGGGAAAAAGGTCTGATTTAAATGCTGCTCAGGACAATGGGTCTGCAAGCAGCAGGGAGTTGGGGATTAGCAACTGGAAGGCTTGTATATTGGTTTGGTGCCTAAATGTCTGGGACTGCTTCAGTTACAAAAAGGTGAGATCACTTTAACTAAAGAGTTCCAATACTAAACAGCTTTACAAACCCCACAATTTCAGCAACAACACATTTCTGTACATATTTGTGGGCATAGACAGAAGAAATATCTTGAAAGCAGCTAATGTGAAGCTTGTGGTGAGTGGGAAGCATTGAACAGGGCCCAAGAGCGCTCGTGTTCTGATTGGTTGTAGTGTTTGCTATACATTGTGGAGGCGAGGAGTCCGGTCTGGAGCTCTCGGATGGCAGCAGAGGAATGCCGACCGCCTGCTGGCCGTGTCTTGCCCTGGCTCTAGGCAGGGAGCCTTGCTGCAGAGGTCCTCGCCTGGGGAAAAAAGGTCTGATTTAAATGCTGCTCACGACAATGGGTCTGCAAGCAGCAGGAGTCAGGAGATTAGCAACTGGAAGGCTTGGTATTGGTTTTGCGCCTAAGCGTCTGGGGCTGCTTCAGTTACAAAAAAGGCTGAGATCACTTTAGCTAAACAGTTCCCACACTAAATAACTTTACAAACCCACAATTTCAGCAACAACACATTTCTGTACATATTTGTGGGCATAGAGAACAAATATCTTGAAAGTGGCTAATGTGAAGCTTGTGGCAGTGGGGACCAGTCGGGAACAGGGCCCAAGAGAGCTCTCATGTTCTGTTTGGTTGCGGCGTTTGTCGGACTTGTGGAGCGAGGAGTCCGATCCGGAGCTCTCAGGTGGTGGCAGAGGAATGCTGACCGCCCGCTGGTCGAGTCTTGCCCTGGCTCTAGCCTTGCCTAGCTGCTGAGGTCCTTTGCTGGGGAAAAAGGTCGGATTTAAATGCTGCTGGGGACAATGGGTCTGCAAGCAGCAGGAGTCAGGAGATTAGCAACTGGAAGGCTTGTGTATTGGTTTGGTGCCTAAACGTCTGGGGCTGCTTCAGTTACAAAAAGGCTGAGATCCCTTTAGCTAAACAGTTCCCACACTAAACAGCTTTTACAAACCCCACAATTTCAGCAACAACACATTTCTGTACATATTTGTGGGCATAGAGAGAACAAATATCTTGAAAGTGGCTAATGTTAAGCTTGTGGCGAGGGACCAGTCGGAACAGGGCCCAAGAGGCTCTCATGTTCTGTTTGGTTGCGGGCTTGCCGTACCTTGTGGAGCGAGGAGTCCATCCGGAGCTCTCAGGTGGTGGCAGAGAATGCCGACCGCCGCTGGTCGAGTCTTGCCCTGGCTCTAGGCCTTGCCTAGCTGCTGAGGTCCTTTGCTGGGGAAAAAGGTCAGATTTAAATGCTGCTGGGGACAATGGGTCTGCAAGCAGCAGGAGTCAGGAGATTAGCAACTGGAAGGCTTGTGTATTGGTTTGGTGCCTAAACGTCTGGGGCTGCTTCAGTTACAAAAAGGCTGAGATCCCTTTAGCTAAACAGTTCCCACACTAAACAGCTTTACAAACCCCACAATTTCAGCAACAACACATTTCTGTACATATTTGTGGGCATAGAGAACAAATATCTTGAAAGTGGATAATGTGAAGCTTGTGTGGCAGTGGGGACCAATTAGAACCACGGCCCAAGAGAGCACTTGCGTGTTCTGATTGGTTGTGAGTTTGCTATAACTTGTGGGCGAGGAGTCTGGTATGAAGCTCTTGGGTGGCGGAAGAGGGCATGTGACCCTGCTGGCCAAGTCTTGCCCGACCCTAGGCAGGAGCCTTGCTGCAGAGGTTCTCGGCTGGGAAAAAAGGAAAAAAGGTCTGATTTGAATGCTGCTCAGGAGAATGGGTGTGCAAGCAGCAGGGATTCGGAGATCAGCAACTGGAAGGCTTGTGTATTGGTTTGGCGCCTAAATTGTGGAGCAAGGAGTCCAGACTGGAGCCTCGGGCGGTGGCAGAGGAACGTTGACCGCCCGCTGGCCGAGTCTTGCCCTGGTTCTAGGCAGGAGCCTTGCTGCAGAGGTCTCGGCTGGGGAAAAAGGTCTGATTTAAATGTTGCTCAGGACAATGGGTCTGCAAGCAGCAGGGAGTCAGGAGATTAGCAACTGGAAGGCTTCATGTATTGGTTTGGCACCCAAACGTCTGAGGCTGCTTCAGTTACAAAAAAGGCTGAGATCACTTTAGCTAAACAGATCCCACACAAAACAGCTTTTACAAACCCCACAGTTTCAGCAACAACACATTTCTGTACATATTTGTGGGCATAGACAGAAGAAATATCTTGAAAGTGGCTAATGTGAAGCTTGTGGTGAGCGGGAAGCATTTGGAACAGGGCCCAAGAGAGTGCTTGTGTTCTGATTGGTTGCAGCGCTTGCATACATTGTGGAGTGAGGAGTCCGTCTGGAGCTCTCGAGAGTGGCAGCAGAGGAACGCCGACTGCCTGCTGGCCTTGTCTTGCCCTGGCTCTGGGCAGGAGCCTTGCTACAGAGGTCCTCGGCTGGGGAAAAAGGTCTGATTTAAATGCTGCTCACGACAATGGGTCTGCAAGCAGCAGGGAGTCAGAAGATTAGCAACTGGAAGGCTTGTGTATTGGTTTGGCACCTAAACGGTCTGGGGCTGCTTCAGTTACAAAAAGGCTGAGATCACTTTAGCTAAACAGTTCCCACACTAAACAGCTTTTACAAACCCCACAATTTCAGCAACAACAGATTTCTGTACATATTTGTGGGCATAGAGAGAACAAATATCTTGAAAGTGGCTAATGTGAAGCTTGTGGTGAGCGGGGACTAATCAGAACAGGGCCTAAGAGAGTGCTCATGTTCTGATTGGTTGCTGGCTTGCCGATTTTGTGGAGCGAGGAGTCCGTCCGAGCTCTCAGGTGGTGGCAGAGGAATGCCGACCGCCTGCTGGTCGAGTCTTGCCCTGGCTCTAGGCAGGGAGCCTTGCTGCAGAGGTCCTTTGCTGGGGAAAAGGTCGGATTTAATGCTGCTGGGACATTGGGTCTGCAAGCAGCAGGGAGTCAGGAGATTAGCAACTGGAAGGCTTGTGTATTGGTTTGGTGCCTAAACGTCTGGGGCTGCTTCAATTACAAAAAAGGCTGAGATCACTTTAGCTAAACAGTTCCCACACTAAACAGCTTTTACAAACCCCACAGTTTCAGCACAACACATTTCTGTACATATTTGTGGGCATAGAGAACAAATATCTTGAAAGTGGATAATGTGAAGCTTGTGGTGGGGGACCAATCAGAACAGGGCCCAAGAGAGCACTCGTGTTCTGATTGGTTGTGGGATTTGCCGTAACTTGTGGAGCGAGGAGTCTGGTCTGAAGCTCTCAGGTGGTGGAAGAGGAACGCCGACGGCCTGCTGGCCAAGTCTTGCCCCGGCCTTAGGAAGGAGCCTTGCTGCAGAGGTTCTCGGCTGGGGAAAAAGGTCTGATTTGAATGCTGCTCAGGAGAATGGGTGTGCAAGCAGCAGGGATTCGGGAGATCAGCAACTGGAAGGCTTGTGTATTGGTCTGGCACCTAAATGTCTGAGGCTGCTTCAGTTACAGGAAAGGCTGAGATTACTTTAGCTAAACAGTTCCCACACTAAACAGCTTGTACAAACCCCCAATTTCAGCAACAACACATTTCTGTACATATTTGTGGGCATAGAGAACAAATATCTTGAAAGCGACTAATGTGAAGCTTGTGGTGAGTGGGGTCCATTCGGAACAGGACCCAAGACAGCGCTCGTGTTCCGATTGGTTGCGGTGTTTGCTGGACCTTGTGGAGTGAGGAGTCCAGACTGGAGCTCTTGGGCGGTGGCAGAGGAACGTTGACCGCGCTGGCGACAGTCTTGCCCTGGTCCTAGGCAGGGAGCCTTACTACAGAGATCCTCGGCTGGGAAAGAAGGAAAAAGGTCTGATTTAAATGCTGCTCAGGACAATGGGTCTGCAAGCAGCGGAGTCAGAATATTAGCAACTGGAAGGTTTGTGTATTGGTTTGGCGCCTAAATGTCTGGGGCTGCTTCATTTACAAAAAGGCTGAGATCACTTTAGCTAAACAGTTCCCACACTAAATAGCTTTTACAAACCCCACAATTTCAGCAACAACACATTTCAGTACATATTGGTGGGCATAGAGAGAACAAATATCTTGAAAACGGCTAATGTGATGCTTGTGAGAGCAGGGAACCATCGGAACAGGGCCGAAGGCGCTGGTGTTCCGATTGGTTGTGGCGTTTGCTGCACCTTGTGGGCGAGGAGTTCAGTCTGGAGCTCTCGGGCCGCAGGGGAACGCCGACTGCCCGCTGGCCAAGTCTTGTCTCGCTCTAGGCAGGGAGCCTTGCTGCAGAGATCCTTGGCTGGGGAAAAGGTCTGATTTAAATGCTGCTGGGGACAATGGGTCTGCAAGCAGCAGGGAGTTGGAAGATTAGCAACTGGAAGGCTTGTATATTGGTTTGGCGCCTAAGCGTCTGGGGCTGCTTCAGTTACAAAAAGGTTGAGATCACTTTAGCTAAACAGTTCCCACACTAAACAACTTTTACAAACCCACAATTTCAGCAACAACACATTTCTGTACATACTTGTGGGCATCGAGAGAACAAATATCTTGGCGACTAATGTGATGCTTGTGGCGGAGGACCAGTCAGAACAGGGCCCAAGAAGCGCTCGTGTTCCGATTGGTTGCGGTGCTTGCCATACCTTGTGGAGCGAGGAGTCTGTCCGAGCTCTTGGGTGATTTGCAGAGGAACACCGACTCACCCGCTGGCTAAGTCTTGCCCTAGCTCTAGGCAGGGAGCCTTGCTGCAGAGGTCCTCGGCTGGGGAAAAAAGGAAAAAGGTCTGATTTAAATGCTGCTCAGGACAATGGGTCTGCAAGCAGCAGGAGTCAGGAGATTAACAACTGGAAGGCTTGTGTATTGGTTTGGCACCTAAACGTCTGGGGCTGCTTGAGTTACAAAAAAGGCTGAGATCACTTTAGCTAAACAGATCCCACACTAAACAGCTTTTCAAACCCCACAATTTCAGCAACAACAGATTTCTGTACATATGTGTGGGCATAGAGAGAACAAATATCTTGAAAGTGGCTAATGTGGAGGTCACGTGATGCAGCTGCCTGAAAGCTGTGCCTACCGGGGTCCTACCAACCATCCGACATAACCAGTCCTCAAACCAGATTCAGAGCTCTAATTTCACAAATGAAGTGGTTGAAGACTTCTCATCCTCTGCCTATCATTTTGATCTGCTTTTCTTGGCATCGCCATAGCTCTACAGGCGATGGAGGCAGAGATGAGACAGGCCCGCGATCGGCACACCCGCCTAACACGCCTGAGAAGCTCTCCAAGAAAGTGAGAAGCCAGGCGTCCGGAGTCCGATCAAAGAGGATAACTATACTTCCCGATGGTGCCCTTATCGGAAGAAAGATTCCTTCAGGAGTTTTCGCCCTTCCGTGGGCGTTGAATAACGTACCTCCGATCTCAAGGTTATTAAGAGTGACCTTGCTACACTAAGTACCAGAATGAGCGGTCCGGAGGCCAGAATCACCTCCCAAGAAAGATGGCATGAAAAAACTGACCCAGAAATTCTTTCGCTGAAGCAGCAAGTCTGGAAGCTTCAACTCAAAATGGAGGGTTTGGAAGGGCGTAGTAGGAGGAACAACCTCCTGATTATTGGGCTACCCAAATGGGAGAGGCTCGGATGCCATACTATTCTTCAAAAGTTCCTCCTCAAAGTTGTGGCCCTAGCCTTTGAACCCTCAGATAATCGAGAGAGCACACAGATCTCTGAGGCCGCGCCTTCACCAGATTCTCCCCCTGCCCGATCATCATCAAGTTTCTAAGCTATATTGAAAAACAGCATGTCCTCAACAAATCAAAGAGATCTGCAGGCCATTACCTGGGCTCCTCCAAAATACGAATCGCCCAAGACCTCCCACAGGAAACCAGGCGAGGAGAACTGCCTTTCATCCAATCATGCATAAATTAATCACAGCAGGCATCCGATTCAGAATGCTTTACCCTGCCAATCTCAAGATCACAATCGACGGATCTTCAACCACTTACGAGACGCCTGAACAAGCCACCAAGGACTTATCTGTTAAACTCCCCAACCTCTTCAAAGAGGGATGAACTCTGTACAGCTCCAACAAAAGCTATAACTGCTATGTTTCTTCTATTTGTAACCCCCTGCAAATGGGGTTCCCAAAAGACTTCAGGAGCTTGCTTGAATGCTCCAAGCCTGAATGGTGTTTGGCGTTTAAGCCATTTTATCAGTGAGTGTTTTAGAGCCTCTGGTACTGTCTCTTTAAGAGCTGTCTGCTTGCAGACATAATTAGTTTGTATGGGGACTGTGTGCTTCTCTGCTTGAGTACCACTCGAGCTGCTGCCAATTCACTCCAGTTTTGCAGTCACTAGAGTGCAAAGGAACCTATCTGAAAGATGTAACTGTTTGCCTGAAATCATTTAGAGTAATAATGAAAATACAGTTTGTCTAACCTGCTTTTCTTTGCAGTCAGAACTGTGTTTGCCTAGTTCCCATTCTAGTTTTGAACTGCTGAACTGGACCAATCAGTGTGGGTTAAGGTAGCTCTAAAATGGTGCCTTGGACAAATCAGAACTTGGACTCGTAATCTGAGCCAGCCACAAGAGGATTGTAAGGGCAGTGACTCTGGGAGATGTAGTTTGGACTTGCGCCTTTTTGGACCAACAGGGGCAGTCTATTGTGAGTGACAGCCAATCCAGCCAAGAACTGGGAGGAACTCAAAGGAAATGCCTGGTTTTGTCTGCTGGAGTTTCAGTTGAGCTCTGGCAGTGAAGAGGGAAGGAGCCCTGTGCTTTTCGGTGTGCAGTTTTAGTCGGAAACGTGTGTAAGGCCCTGAGTTTCCGGTCTGCAGCTTGTGTAACTGCTTGTTAGGACTAAATCCATCCTGTGAAGAGAATCAAAAGATATCTGAAGAGTAGAAACCAGGCTCGCCCTCTAGAAGACTGGAGAAATTGCTGAATTGCACTCGGTCTGTCAGGAACTGAATCTGCTGTGTGTTCTCGGGTATTGTGCAGTAATTGCGATCGGGATAGAGAAGCAGCCTGCCTGGTATAGTACTTTCTGTTTACCATATAAATGTGTGAGAGCTAGTGTACCTCAAGTGAATCCTGCAGCCATTAAAGGACTTTTGCCTGTTGCTGTTTACCATATAAATGTGTGAAGAGGCTTGTGTAGCTCAAGTGAATCCTGCTGCCATTAAAGGACTTTTGCCTGTTGCAGTTTGCCATATAAATGTGTGAGGAGTCTCGTGGAGCTCAAGAGTAGCCCTGCTGACGTTGAAGGACCCTATCTTGTTTGGAGGTCGTGAGTCTAATTCAGGGTCGCTCCCTGTTGAATTGCCACATTAAATCCAAATGGAATTACTGTACTGCTGACTGTTTAACTAATTTTTCTTTTCTCTGTGTGAAAGGGCCCCTACCAGCTGCCACGGTTTGGACTAGCCACTAGGGCTTGGGTACCCAGGGACAGTAACTGGTAGGGATAGGCCTTGCACAGAGCCATAGGTAGATGAGTAAAGTGATAAGCTAATTAACCTGATTTCCCGTCCTTGTTACATCCCCTAAATAAATCAGAGCTGCTTGTTTCCAGAAGTTATACTGCCTGAGGTATTTGTCTATGTTAAAGTATTGTACTGTGATTGTTGCACTGTATCTTCTTATTTTGCAGGGGTCCCAGTGCATGAACCAGCCTGGGGTAAGTGTATACTGTGAAGGTAATTCTGATATACTGTGTGGGCCACTAGTGGGAAGAAAGGGGTTGCAGTGTCCCAGAGGGCTGTGACCAAGTTAGTTTAACTATTGCAAACCCTGACCTCTGGGTGGAGGCACCCACCACGGATCCAGGCCCTCAACCTGTTAGTGGCAAATCAGGCAGGGGTAGTAGCCCCTGGGATAGCGCCATCTAGGGTTACATATTTTAGTATACTGTTATTTCTGTTAATTACCTCCATGTCTCTGCTGAATATAGTTGGCCCAAGTTCTTTGGGGGTGGCGCCTCCTAGATCCAGAGTTTAAGGGCCAGTTGATACCTGATCTCCCATGGCCGTTAGAGGAACCTTGGTGCTGAGTGATGCTCCGGAGGCTGTTTTTGTATCAGACCGCGTTTTGGTCCTGCAGGAAATATGCCCCCTGAGCGTTCTGGTAATGCAGAGGTGCTTTACTGCCTAACACCACCCGAGATGTCACCCCTGGGTCTGGCCATAATTATAAACGGCATGCAACTTCGGTTCGAACTCATTATATGGTGGTAAGCCCCATTTTCAATGTTACGATGCATATGACTGAATTTCTATGGTCAGGCTGGTTTCTAATCGCTGGCTTTGCCGCTTTATTGGAGGCTCCTCTCGATTGTGTCATGGAGTAGTTCCCAACTACTATACTAAGAGAAGATGGTGGGGGTGGCCCGGGGAGGGAGAGGCTTGTAGGAAGCTGCCTCACGATCTGAGAGAAGGGGGTCTGCATCCGCAGGGGTCCTCTATGGGGTTTGCTATATAATCTTATGGCTGACACAGTTAGTCACTTTACTTCCCCACTTTGTTGCACAAATATAAGAAGGTGTTGGTGCACTGTGCTCCGGATCTGCCAATGGAAAGTTCGTTCCATTTACTTGCTATTGGGTACCTTGTTTTCCATTTACCCATACCTGGAACTACTTTGTACATAGTTTATGGGGTTATTTTTCTTATTTGGGGAGGGTTTATTTTTGGCCTCGGACCACGATGTCTCGATCACAGTTTAAAGGTTCTAGTTTTTCCTTGATAGATCTTACATTTCAGGGGCTAACTGTCACCTTTTATGCGAAGTTTCGTGCTTATTTGGGGCTCAGAGTGTGCTATTGCTTTTTTTAGTTTGGTGGTCTTCATCTTCCTATCTAACTAATTCAATTGCTTACAACTGGTCAAGATGGCGATTAAAGTAGCTTCTTGGAATGTGCATGGGCTCAGAGACAGAACTAAAAGAAACCAAGTTTTTAAACATTGTGACCTACTTGGGATTGAGGTCCTCATGTTTCAGGAACCCCACTTGATTGACAAAGAAGCAACCTGGCTACTCAGATCTGGCTTTTCCCAAGTCTTCTTGGCAAGTGGTTCTGAAGCTAGCAGGGAGTGGCTATCCTAATTAAGAATCATGTCTCTTTTCTGGCTGAAGAGAAAGTAAGCGATCCAGAGGGCAGATATATTCTGGTCAAGGCTGTCTCAACAACTGTAGTATCGTGTTGGGATCTATCTATGGTCCAGTCGGAGGAGTCCGGACTTTCTCATGACTTTGGCGAATAAGATCGGAATTTTTACCCTTGCAGTTAATATTAGGGGGGACTGGAATGTCCCACCATCCCAAACTCTTGATAAAACCTATATGTCAACAAGGCCAGCATCCCCAGCTCAAAAAGCTCTAGTGGACCTCATGCAGCTTCTGGGGTTGTCACGATCCTGGCGACTTGCCAACCCTTTACTCCGCTCTTTCTCTTTTTCCTCAGGTACACAACTCATGGTCTAGACTAGACTATATCCCTGATCAGTAAGTCACTCCTCCCTGGCATCTCCCAATCAGGTATTGAACCGATAGTCCTGTCAGACCATTCTATAGTCTGGATTAGGATCTCACCAAATCCTAACTTTCAGCGAGACACCATTTGGAAGTTAAACACCCAACTTCTTAAAATAATCAGATCATCTCTCACCTTAAATACCTGATCTCAAATTTTATGGTCCTAAACAAAAACTCCTCCGAGGATAGACTCGAAATGGTGTGCCTTGAAATGCTACCTCAGAGAGGAATTAATCAAAATTGCTTCAGCGAGGAAGAAACACAGGCAGGCCCAGGCTGCTTCACTGCTAATCAAAATCAAGGAATTAGAGCAGTCCTTCTCTCTCCCCTCTCAGGCCCATTAGAACCCTATTAAAGCTAAAAAACGAATACACAGACTTATTAAAAGAAAAAGCCGAATAAGCCATGTTAAAACACAATCCAAATACATTGACCACGGCGAAAAAGCCGGTAGATTACTAGCTCTCAAACTGCGTAAGACAGAGAGCTCGAGACTGATCGATGTTGCAAACCCAGGAGGGTGTGGTCAAGACAACTCCCAGAGAGATTGCCCAGATCTTTGAGGAATTCTACAGTAAGCTCTACAGCAGACACACCTCCCAGCGTCTCGGAGGAATTTCCACTTATTTGAGCGATCTCGACCTCCCTCATCTCCTCCCACATCATAAAGCTCCCTCACCTCTCCCATCACTTTACTCAAGTAGAAGAGGCGATTGCCTCCCTAGCTCCTGATAAGGCACGGGCCCAGATGGCTACCCGTCTAATTTTTACAAGACCTTTAATAAGGAATTGGCCCTCTTCTCCTTCAGCTTTATGAATATATATTTGAAGCTGAGGTTGTGGACTCCACATTACTAGAAGCCATAATTGTCTTGATCCTTAAACCAGACAAACCACCTTTTGATCCCGAAGTTACCGCCCATTTTTCTATTAAACTGCGACATTAAGATCCTGTCCAAGATCTTAGCAGAGAGAATTAAAAGATCTGGATCCATCCTGAACAGGTCGGGTTTGTGCTAGGTCATTCCCGGCCGACCACCTTAGGACCCTCTCACACATCTCACACAGCCCAATCATCTCACCTCCATGGCCTTAATCTCACTAGGCGCTGAAAAGCATTTGACAGAGTCAATTGGGACTTTTATGAACAACGCTAGCTAAGATGGAATTCCCAGCTTCCTTCATACGGTGGATTCAGGTTATTTATAAATCCCTCTCGGCTAAGATCTATTGTAATGGCATATTCTCTTCACTTTTTATCTATTTACAGGCACCAGACAAGGCTGCCCACTTTCCCCTTTTGTTTAATCTACACTTAGAATCTCTCCTCCATAATATTAAAGATCCCCTCATATCCAGGGCTGCATGGTTTCACAGCATGAGCTGGTCCTTTCTTTCTCATGAGCGACATCCTCCTTCATGTCGCCCACCCTGAAAAATCACTAGCACATGCCCTTCAAGCTATTATGCAATTTGGCGCCTCTCTTATTACAAACTGAATCTAGCAAAATCAGAAGTGCTCCATTAAATTCCTTCACTCACAAAGATAATCTTGCTGGATTTGGTATGAGGTGGTCTCTAAATTGATTAAATACCTGGGCATCCACTTTACCAATGACCCGCTACTACTTAGGAAACTCAATTTAGATGACCTTGTGACCAACATTCAACTAGACCTTCAGAGATGGTCCAAACTCCCTATCTCTCTCTGGGGCAGAATTAACATCATTAAGATGAGCGTCCTGCCCGGATTTTCTACCCTCTTAACACTGAGCCCTGGTTGCCCTTTCATATTTGCAACGCTACATTCTACTCTCTCTCATTCATCTGGCAAAATAAATCTCCCAGACGGCTCTCCAAGCTCTGTCTCCCCAAGGACAAGGAGGACTTGTCTCCCTAACCTACTCTTTACCACTGGGCTTCCCACCTCTCTAAGATGAGCAGATGGCTGTCAAACAGGGCAGAAGAACTCTCCTGGTTTGGCTCCAAATTGAAAGACAATTACTCGTAGAAGCCAATCTTTGCTCTCCACCATATTTTTCTCCTTCTCAGCACTTCTGCCCTTATTATCAAACCTGACCATTCTCACTTCCCTTAAAACCCTCTCTCAGTACCTGCAGTACCTCAAAATCTCCCCCAAAGGGACCTGGCACAGCCCTTGCCTTCCAACCCCAATATTCGGTTGGGAGCTCAATGATTTCATAGAATGGCTCCCTCAAATCCGAGAAGCCTTGGCGAGGTCCTATACTCTCGGGACTCCCTCCTATCTTCTCCAGATATAATGGTCAAGTTTGATCTCCTCCAGTGCATTTTCAAAGTATATCAACTAAGGCACCTCATCAGTGCCCATTTCGGGAATGAATACCGCCCGATCCTGAGTGGGCCCTTTTCTCTCCAGGTTCAGGATTTAGTCTCTAAACCCCATGGAATTTCCACTATTTACTCCTACCTGATGGGTCTCAAATTTCGGACTCCCTCCCAGGCTCTAGTGTCTGGACTTCTCTTCTGCCTAATCTCATTTCCCAACTGGTCACGAATCTGGAATGACCTACACAGATACCACACTCAGGATAGGTTTAGACTTGTCCAATACCACATTCTAAACAACATGTACTATACCTGGTCAAATTAGCTCATCTAGGGCAATTACCTCCCCCTCTTTGCACAGATGTTCGCATTCAGAGGAAACCTTCTTCACATCTTCTGGCATGTGAGAAAGTGACCCCCTCTGGCGTTCCATTCAGTCCAATTTGGACCCTCTCCTGGGTCTTGATGGTCTTTTCACTGCAGAAATTTGTTTCCTGGTATCTATTCCAAAGTGGAGAACCAGGAACGAGATTTCACATGGCACTTATTTCTATGGTGGTCAAAGACTGGTACTTGAACATTGTCTGGACCAGCTAACCTTAACATATGCAGAATGGCTGAAAGATCTATCAACCTGCTTTAATATGGAGACTCATGACCAGCTCTCATAGTCGCATGGACTTGTTTCATAAAAATGGGATAAGCTATACTCATTGTATTTACATTAGAGTCTATTTGGTTCTGTCTCCGGCTCTTTTCCCTCACCTATTTTATTACCATTCCTATTTGCCCATGGTATTAGGTAAATGGCACAAGATTAACCAAATATGCACACTCGGGGTGGTTTGAGGGTGGGGAGGGAGGGTTGGGGGCAATAGGGGTGTTTTCTTTTCTTTTTCTTTCTCCAACTCCATATTTCATTTCATATTTTGGTCAAAATGTAGTGTTAACTTATCCTATGACAGTCTTAGAAACATAGAAACATAGAATTTGACGGCAGATAAGGACCGCTTGGCCCACCCAGTCTGCCCATTTCCTACCTACTGGATAAGCTGCAGATCCTAGTTAACCAGCAGCCTATTTCTTCCCTACCCACCCCCAGAATTGCCTTATGACTATCCTATGCATGCTTGAATTCCCCCACTGATTTTGACTCCACAACCTCCTCTGGAAGGCCGTTCCATGCATCCACAACCCTCTCTGTGAAAAAATACTTCCTTAAATTACCTCTGAGCCTCCCCGCCATCTTCAAATTGTGCCCTCTTGTTCTTGCACACCTCTTTTTTGAAAGATGCTACCCTCTTGGACTTTGTTGATTCCCTTGAGGTACTTGAAAGTTTCTATCATGTCCCCCTCTCCCTCCTTTCCTCGAGGCTATACATATTAAGCTCCTTAAATCTCTTCCATATGACTTCTGGTGCAGACCCTGCACCATTTAGTTGCTCTCCTCTGGACAGCTTCCATCCTGTCTATGTCTTTGTGGAGATTGGGTCTCCAGAACTGCACACAGTACTCCAGATGGGGTCTCACCAGCTGTCTGTACAGAGGATAATAACTTCTTGTTTTCTACTGGTGATGCCTCTCCTATACAGCCCAGTATCCCCCAACCCTCCTTGCTGCTCTCTCACATTGCTTGCCCATCTTTGGGTCATCTGATATGACTACCCCCAGGTCCCTTTCCATTCTTGTTGTTGTTAGTATCTCACCCCCATTGTGTACTCTTCCCCTGGGTTTTGTTTCCCAGGTGCATTACCTTGCACTTCTTAGCATTGAATCTAAGCTGCCATACATTTGACCATTCCTCTAACCTTGCCAAGTCCTTCTCATCCTTTCCACCCCACCCTGTGCATCAACTCTGTTGCAGATCTTAGTGTCATCTGCAAAGAGACATATTCTTTCCTTCCAGTCCTTCGGCACAAGCTCTATAAAGACATTGAAGAGGACCGGTCCTAATACTGAACCCTGCGGTACCCCACTGGTAGCCTCCTTTCTTCTGAGTGGACTCCATTTACTATAACTCTCTGTGTCCTATTCTCAAGCCAATTCTTTACCCAGGCTGTCATCTTGGGACCCACTCCCAGGCTGGCTAACTTGTATATTAATCTTTTGTGTGGACTGTGTCAAATGCCTTGCTAAAGTCTAGGTAGGCCATGTCCACAGCCCCTCCCCTGATCTACTACTTTGGTCACCCAGTCAAAGAAATCTATCAGATTCATCTGGCATGACCTTTCCGCTGTGAATCCATGCTGCCTAGGGTCCTGTGCCCTCTGGCCTCTAGATACTCGACAATTCTTTCCTTTAGAAGTGATTCCATCATTTTCCCTATCACTAAGGTTAAACTAACAGGTCTATAGTTTTCTGCTTCTGCCTTGCTCCACTTTTGTGAAGGGAATCACATCTGCCCTCCTCCAGTCCTAGGGTACCAACCCATCCTCCCATGATTTGTTAAACAGGGTAGTCAGTGGTGTCACTAGTTCTACCCCTTAGTTCTTTTAGAATTCTGGGATGATCCCATCAGGCCCCCTGCTTTGTCCACCTTCAGTTTTAAGAGTTCTTTCAGAACCCTTTCTTCTGTAAATGGGCGGTATCAACTTCTGTATCAGAGTGTTACTACTGTTTATTTTATGTATCTCCCTCTTCCTTCGTAAATACTGAGCAAAATATTTGTTTAGTATCTCTGCCTTTTCACAGTCTCCTCTGCACCCTCCCTCCCTTTATTAAGCCTCACTATCCCTTCCTTGGTCTTCCTTCGCCTCCCTGATGTACCTATAAAAGGTTTTATCCCTCTTAACTGAGTTGGCTATCTTTTCCTCGGTTTGGGCCTTTGCTGTTCTGACTGCCTTCCCAGCCTCCTTTTGCTTTAACTGATACAGTTCTCTGTCCTGCTCCTTCTCGATTCCTTGTACTTCCTGAATGCTTTTTTCTCTTGAACCTTCACTGCCACTTCCTTTGAGAACCATAGTGGTTTCTTACATCGTCTTGTTTTGTTTATTTGCTTCAGACAAAGGCTTGTTACCTCTGTGATGGCAGTTTTTTTATTCCCATTGTTCTTCCACCCTCCTTCCTGCCCATTTGCTAGTGCATTCCTTAGGCACTCACCATTATGGCAAAGTCAGCCCTCCTAAAGTCCAGTACTTTTGTCTTTGTATGGCTTGACTCTATTACTGTGTTTATTGTAGAAGATACTGTTCGATGGTCGCTAGTTCCCAGATGACTACCCACTTCTACATCTGTGATCCTTCTCCATCTCCATTTGAGATACCAAGTCTAATATTGCTCCCTCTCGAGTTGGCTCCAGTACTAGTTGTCTAAGGCATGCCCCTGTAGGGCATCTAGAATAACTGCACTCTTCGAAGTGGCAGCACCTGCACTCCAGTTAACATCTGGCATATTCAGATCACCCATCAGCAGTATCTCCCCTTTTCTGCCATTCTAAGTATACTTTCTATCATTTCCTTGTCCATTTCCTCCCCTGAGAAGGGGTCTGTATACAACCCTGTGTGGATTGTGGTGCCATTGCCTGTCTCCAAATTTACCCACAGTGCTTCTTCTCCTCCCTGTTTACCCTTGATGTTAACCTGTGTACTGGTAATCTTGTAAACTAATAAAGTTAAATTTCAAAAAAAGCGGTTAATGTGAATGTAACCCCCAGCAAATGGGGTTTCCACAAGTCTTCAGGAGTTTGCTTTGAATGCTCCAAGCCTGGATGGTGTTCGGCATCTAAGCCGCTTTATCTGTGAGTGCTTTAGAGTCTCTGGTACTATCTCTTTAAGAGCTGTCTGCCTGCAGACATAATTAATTGGATGGGGTCTGTGTGTTTCCTTGCTTGAGTCCTACTGGACTGCTGCCAATCGCTCTGTTTCTGTCATTACTAAGGGCAGAGTGAGCACTTTTCAAAGATGTAACTGTTTGCCAGAAATCATTTAGAGTAATAACGAAAATACAGTTTGTCTAACCTGCTTTTCTTTGCAGTCAGAACTGTGTTTGCCTAGTCCCCATTCTGGTTTTGAACTGCTGAACTGGACCAATCAGTGTGGGGGACCTTTGAAATGGAGCCTGCTGCTGGTAAATCAGAACTTGGACTCTCATTGTGGAGCCAGCCACCCTATGTACTGTATGGCCAGTGCTTCTGGGAATTGTAGTTTGGACTTGGCCTTTTTTCCACCAACAGGGGAGTTTACTGTGAGTGACAGCCAAACCAGCCAACTGAACTGGAAGGAACTCAAAGGAAATGCCCGCTCTGTCTACTGGAAAGATCAGATGAGGTGAGACAGTGAAGAGAAAAGGAGCTATAGTATTTCTGCTGTATAGTTTTAGCTTGGTAAGCGGCATGGGGCCCTAAGTTTTGGTCTGCAGCTTGCAAGAGCCTGTTCGGACTGAATACGACCTGTGAAGAGAATCAAGGAGATCTGAAGAGTAGAAACCAGGCTCACCCGTAGAAGACTGGAGAAATTGCTGAATCGCTCGGTCTGTCAGTAACTGAATCTGCTGTGTGTTCTCCTGGGTATTGTGCAGTATTGCGATCGGGATGGAGAAGCAGCCTGCCTGGTATAGCACTTTTCTTTTACATATAAATGTGTAGTGATTGTGGGAATCATGTTTCAAATCCCTGTACAGTGAATTGAGTGCATAAGCTGGAAGTAAACCCCAGCTTAATCCAGACTACATCTATTTGCTTTAAACTGCAGTGGTCCAGTCACAGGACCTTTTCCACAGGTTCTGCTCCTCCTGGCAATCAGAACAATCTGCTTTCCATCCAGTTCCCAGCATTGAGTCTGTGAGTACAAAGCAGGGTAGCTCCTGCCATCTGTTTATCAAATTACAAGTGTGTCATCTATTTGTTGCTGTTTCATTCTTCACGAACTGAGCCATCCGGCCCGGATTACAGTTGGGTATTGTACAAGTGTTTTTCTGCAGTCAATGCCCCATCCAGCTCCACTGATCCTGGCTAGCCTCTCATCCTGGGTACCCAGTGAAAGTGACAATTTGGGACTTTGAACATGTGTCACAGTACTGTGATTATTAAGGTGTCTAAACTAATTAACCTGATTTTCCCTGTCCTTGTTATATTCCCTAAATAAATCAGGTCTGTTGTTTCAGCAAAGTTACACTGTCAGAGGTATTCATTTATGTTAAAGTGTTGCACTGTGGCTTTTGCATTGTATCATCTTGTTTACAGGGGTCCCCAGAGTCAAGCTGATCGAACCAGTCTTGGGGTAAGTGTATACTGTTAAGGTACTTTGATATATTGTGTGGACCACTAGTGGGAAGGAAGGGGTTGCAGTGACCCAGAGGGCTGTGACCAAGTCATACCAGACTGTCTTAACCCGACCTCTGGGTGGAGGCACCGCCATTGGACCTAGGCCCCTTAACCTGTTAGCAGTTGCACAGGCAGGGTAGTAGCCTTGGATAGCGCCACCTGGGTTTACATCTTGGAGGCTCACCGCTGTGATTAGCATCCTCTAGTGGCCACATTTATGAATTACTGTTAAAAATGAATGGGTACCCCAACAAAGTGGATGTACACCAGTTGGTGAAGTGTGTACTGGGAGGAGATCGACCTCCAAAATGCTATACTTATCCTGGATATCCCGCTGGGTACCAGTGCAGGACACTGTAGAGGAGTACTTGCCAGGGCTCATCGTTTACAGACCCTGTTGTAGAGGGCGACAGGCTGATCTACTCGCCAAACTTTCATGGGTCCTAAAAGAGTGTAAGGACCCTGTAGACAGTTCTAAAGTGCCACAGACTGTTACCCCAGGGGAAACCCTCACTGTCTGGAGAGTGATAACCAGGGACAGTAAGACCCTAGGAATCTAGCCTCCCCCATTATCTGAAACTTTGAGAAGAAATTTGCAAATTGTTGTTGGGGAAGGGAAACTGTGGAGGATTTAAAGAAACTATTATTGCCACCTGAGAACGTTCCTCCTCCAACACTCTCTTCCTCCAACACCCATTATTGCCCTCCTTCTGTGCCAGTGCAAGCCCCCATATCTGTACCTGCCAATAGTCACAACTCTTACCGTGAGGTTGAGAATTTTTTCTCGGCATCCTCCCACCTCACAAGGAGGATGATTTGGAGACCTGGATAGACTATGTTGCCCCTTTGGTATCTGAGTGGCAGTGTGCAGAGGCTGAGAAATGGAAAGAATCCTAGAGAGCTTCAGAGGTCCTGCTCTGGAAGCCATTAAGTCTTTGAGGTCCACAAACCCTGAGGCATCTGCCCAAAAGTACCTAACTGCACTTGAATGCAATTTTGGGCGTATTGAGTCAGGAGAGCTTGATGTGGAAGTTTCAAGGTACAAAACAATGGCCAGGGAAAGTTTATCTGCAATGTTACCTGTCTGGAAGGAGCTACAGGGCTCACCGAAGGGAGGGTGGCTTATGACTTAAACCATGTGAGGTTGGGGCATTATATTGCAACATGCAAAGCACTCAAAATTGCAGCTCCTTCAGTTGAGGCTTCAAGACAGGAGAGGTAACCCAATCGGATCATTGTGATTTGATGAAAGAAATCCAGGAAGTTGAGGAGGAGGAGGATTTCAGAGCCCTGCGTAGTTGTATAGCTACAACCTCTGCTCCAAGGGTGGGTCTGCTGCTGACGTCAGGGATCACCAAATCCATGATGAAAGTCAAGGATTAGTGCCTGCCAAACGGGATGGCTGTAAATACCCCACACTGGCAGGAGTTGAGGGAGATTAAGAAAGTCACAGACAGTCTCATCATGAAGGTTGCTCTGCGAGCACGGGCACTGACACTTTGCCCGACTGCTTCAAGTATGGGGGGTGGGGTGCTTCACCCTGGCACCTCATGTTGAAAACAGTTTGAAACTTGATGCATTGACTATGAAGTGAGGGAACTGAAGAGATGTCTTCAAATGTCCAACCCACGCTGGCTGAGGTGGCACAAGGTTTTCTATCGATAGTACCAATGTCGCAGCCCCCACAGTGAAGCCTCGGTCACCCCAACTTCAGCAGACATATTTTGCCATAATTGTTGGAAGGATGGGCACATGAAGAGGGAATGCCGGTTTCAGAAAGACTTAGGAGAGTGATGAGTCACAGCAAGGAGAGCCTTCGAGAACAAGTCAGTGGTTAAGAGGTGGACTAAATGGTCCCAGTGAGGGTCCCAAAATGCTAACTCACGCCCCTCTGTGGCAAGGTCAGCTGCCCAGGCCTCCGCACGCCTCCAGAGTGGTCCAGAATAGTGGGTCCCTCCATGGAGACCACTGTAAAGGTGGAATGGAGTGTCTACAAGAGCTGTATTAGTCAGTGGCTCCCAAGTGACAATTATGATCAAGGATTGGTATCAGAAGCATTTGTCAGACGTACCCTACAACCATTAGAAGGGACTGCATGTATGGGGTTAAGTGAGACAGCTCACCCTACTCTGGTATATCCGATTTGGCTGTCTTTCCCCATCTCTATGGCTGGAGTGGCAGAGCAAGTAGAGACCCTGGCCTTAGTGGGTCCTCCTACTGGACTGTATGATGGGTTCCTCTACTAACTGGGACTAATTCATATGTTTGGATGGCTGGCACAGTTGTGTTATGAAAACAGGGTGAAGGACTAGTAGAGCTTTAAGAATTCTGGCCTTGATCAAGATGGCCTATGAGGCACAGAGAGATGCTGACAAAGTGGAACCAGAGGAACCAGTTGGAGTTGTCTGGAAAAGGATCCTGAGTCTCTGATCCTGGCGCCAAATGCCCAGTGTACCCTACAGGAAAGTCCATATCAGAAAGGATGTCAAGAATAAAATCCTCATGTTGGATGCACAGGCGATGGAAATTGCCGGAAGGACTGCTGGTCAAACCAAGTATTTTGCCTGCCAGAGCCCATGCTTATGCTAGAAGGGTAATGGTTCAAGTTCAAAATGTGTCGGATAGAGATTCAAGTAAATAGAGATTTCACCCTGGCTAATGTACATTGTGCGGATATTGCAGTGCTACCTAGTAGCAAGAGTTCGGGAAGAGTGGCAGAGTAACGCCTGACTTGTTTGATTTCGTGACTCCCCGTTGCCAGCTGAATGGAAAGTGAGGATCAGTGAGAAGCTTGCCCAGAGAGAGACCAGGTGTTTTCTTTAAAGAATGGGACGTAGGATGTGTGCAAGGCACTGAGCACCACATCCGGCTGCATGATGAAAGGCCATTTCGTGAGAGGTCTCGACGCCTGGCCCCTGCTGACATAGATGATGTGAGATGGCATCTGCAAGAGATGCTAGCTGTTGGTGTAATACAAGAATCCAGAAGCCCCTATGCTCCCCATCATGGTAGTGAGAAAAGAATGGGACAGTAAGAGTGTGTGGATTATCGCACCTTGAACCGCAGACTATCCCTGATCAGTATACAATGCCCGCATCCAGGATGCTGGACTGCCTGAGCGGTAGAAGTGGTTCTCTGTGCTGGATCTTCTGCGGGTACTACCAGATCCCGATGGCCCAGAGGACCGTGGAAGACAGCCTTTGTCTGTCCGCTGGCTTCTATGGAATTCATGAGGATGCCTCAAGGGATTTCAGGTGCCCAGCCACTTTTCAATGATTGATGAAGCGTGCAGTGGGGACATGAACTTACTAGAGTGCCTGGTATACCTAGATGATGTTATTGTGTTTGGCAGCTCACTGGAGGAACATGAGAGCAGATTATTCAAGGTATTGGACCGACTGGAAGACTTTGGCCTTAAACTGTCCATTGATAAGTGTCAATTCTTTCAAACATCAGTAAAGTATGTGGGACACATAGTATCCACCGAGGGAATAGAGACCACCCAAGTAAAGCTGAGGCCTTGACCACCTGGCCACAGCCCAAAAATCTAAAAGAACTGCAAAGATTTCTGGGATTCTGTGATTATTATCAGCGTTTCATCAAGGACTATTCAAGAGTGATCTGCCCTTTACTTAACCTTACTCAAGGGTATCCCCAACCCACAAAAATACAAAAGTCAGCGTCCTCGAGACTGAAAGAGTGTATTTTCATCCAAGTGAAGTATTTGGGACCCGCTGGATTCCTGATTGTGAGACTGCTTTTCATGAGATCATATACCAACTTACCCACGCCCAGTGTTGGCCTATGCCGATCCAATAAAACCCTATGTCCTGCACACTGATGCTAACTTGCAAGGGTTGGGGCTGTGTTGTATCAGGAGCATGAGAATGGCCTGAGACCAGTGGCCTTTGCCAGCAGAAGTCTGACCCTTCCAAAAGAAGTATCCTGTACACAAGTTAGAGTTTCTAGCTTGAAGTGGGCCATTGTTGATCAATTCCACGAGTACTTGTATGGGGCTAAGATACTAGTAAAACTGACATAATCCTTTGACCTATGTGCAGACTTCAGCTAAGTTGGATGCCACTGGCCATAGGTGGCTCTCTGCCTTATCTACCTACGACTATGCAGTTGAATACAGAGCAGGCCTGAACCACATAGATGCTGATGCTCTCTCCCAGAGGCCTGTTCCCCAGAATTACTGGTCAGACTGTCAGAACCTCATATTCGAGCACTCTGCCAGAAGTTTGACAGGAGGAACAGATGTCCACGGACGCAGTGGACTGTATGGTGGATTGTTTGGACCCTCTGAGAATTGCATACCTGCTGCTTATTGCCACTTTTCTGCAATAGACATTGGTGCACTGCCTCAGCTGGACAATGACGTATTCGGGCGGCTCAGTCCGAGATCCCATGATCAAATCAGCTTTAGAAGCCCTATATGCAGGGAAAGATGTGTCCAAATTATGTTCCACTGATTTGAGAACTGCACTGTTATACAAAGAAGGTCCTAAGTTGAAACTGATCAATGGACTGTTATACAGAGAAACAGTAGACAGAGGGGACAAGTAGACAAACAACAACTAGTGCTGCCCACTGCTTGTCGAGACTCAGTGCTGAGGTCCTTACACAACCACATGGGGCACCTTGGTATAGACAGAACACTTGACTTGGTGAGATCCAGATTCTATTGGCCTAAGATGAGAGCTGATGTGGAGCAACACATTCGAACTTGTAGTCGGCTTCACAGAGGAAGCTTTGCCCCAGAGGCTGCCCCTTGTTAACATCACCAACAGTGCTCCCATTGAGCTGGTCTGTATTGACTTTCTCTGAGTTTGGAGTCAGATCAAAGAAATATTAGTAATGTGCTGGTGGTCACTGACCATTTTACGAGGATATGCCCTAGCTTTCCATCAAGGACCAGAAGGCATCCACTGTGGCAAAAGTACTTGTAGAAAACTTTTTGTTCACTATGGGGCTCACAAAGAATCCATTCTGATCAAGGGAGAGACTTTGAGAGTCATCTGATCAAAGAGATGCTTTCTCTGTGGGAGTGCGAAGTCTCAGAACCACCTCACCACCCCAGGGGACCCACAGCCTGAACGTTTCAACCGCACCTTGCGTTAGATATGCTAGGCACCTCCACCCAAAGGACAAGCCTAGATGGAGCCAACAAATTAGCACCCTGGTACATGCCTACAATTGCACCAAAAGTGATGCCACTGGGTTCTCCCCACCACCTGATGTTTGGAAGAAGCTCGATTGCGGTAGATGTGTGTTTGGGGTCTCTCCTGATGGGGTTCGAGCTAACAACTATTTACAGTATGTGCAAAGTTAAAGGCCCAGCTAAATCATTGCATACCAACTGGCTCAAACCATGGCTGCCAAAAGAAATCTGGCCAACAAAGAAGGTATGATAAAAGGTGAAAGCACAGAACTCCAGGAGGGAGATTGGGTATTGCTAAGAAATCTGGGACTGCATGGCAGACACAAGATTGCTGACAGATACACCATCTCCTCACATTGTAGTGGGCAAACTAGATGATCTGCCAGTGTACAAAGTAAGGCCTGAGAATAATTCAAAAGATGTTAAAACAATGCATAGAAATCATTTACTGCCCATTGGACAAATCTTGATTGAGTCTGAGCCCCAGAAAATGCCCCTTCTGGACCAGTGACTAGAGCTGCTGCAAAGGAAAAATCAAGAAAGTCTGCACCTACAGAAGCTGAGTTAAGCGTTCCTCCACAAGTCCCAGTTGAGCATGACTGTCAGTCCATATCACAGGAAAGTGAGTGTGACTTTGAATACTACCCTTCTTACGAACTGAGTCAGTTGTTTCGGGCAATCCCTAGTCAATACTGGAGATGAAGCTAGGCCTTCTGGACTGTCTAAGCCCCAGCTTTGTCCTGAGCCAATGCTCCAGAAAGTGAAGTGCAAAGCATCAAGTCAGATGATATGGAATCATTGTGTATGGTTGAATTATTTGAGCTTTCAGGGAGGAAAATGATGGACTGGAACAGTCTGGTGACATACCAGAACAAGAAAAGTGTGTTGAGTGCCCTGATAATTCACTGTCAGTGTGAAAGCTCTCCATGTGAGCCAAGTGTTGTGGACTCAGAGATTGTAACTCCTGGAGCTGAAAGTGCCCCAAGTTCTAGCCTCTCACCCCAATGGAGACTCCCCTGACAAGTAAGGACAATACTGAAAATGAGGATCAGAGTGCAGAGACTGTAACAGTTCCCCTAGAAAGACTGGCTGAGCTGTAAAGCCTGTGGTGCACATCAGTTATGATTCCCCTGGGAGGCCTGTGGACTTGCCTCTCAATGTTGTCCATAAAGGAGTATATGTGTCCCCGAGCTCACTGCCCAAACTGAACATCAGTGCTAACTCCAAGTTACTTGTGTTGCCCTCTTAGGTATGTGGCCCTGCCCCATCCAGCCCCAAGGTAGCTGATAGGAAGGGACCCTCTCTTCAGGTTTCATGTATAAGAGGTAGTAACCTGAGTTATGGTACAATGTGTGTAATACTGTGTAAAGAGGACGACTGCAAAGTTTCAGAAATATTTTCTGGTAAAGTGATATATTGACTGATGATTACATGTATGAGCCTAATGTGATCCTGATGCAAATGTATATGGTTGCAATTGAAACTTATGGGGTATTCTGCTTGATGCAGACACCAAGCTTTTTCCAGGCCGGAAGGTGTAACCTCTGCAAATGGGGGTTCCCAAAGTCTTCCAGGAGCTTGCTTGAATGCTCCAAGCCTGGATGGTGTTCAGCGTCTAAGCCGTTTATCTGTGAGTGCTTTTAGAGCCTCTGGTACTGTCTCTTTAAGAGCTGTCTGCCTTCAGACATAATTAATTTGGATGGGGTCTGTGTGTTTCCCTGCTTGAGTCCCACTCGAGCTGCTGCCAATCGCCTCCGCTTTCTGCCATCACTAAGTGGGCAGAGTGAGCACTTTTCAAAGATGTAACTGTTTGCCAGAAATCATTTAGAGTAATAACGAGAATACAGTTTGTCTAACCTGCTTTTCTTTGCAGTCAGAACTGTGTTTGCCTAGTCCCCATTCTGGTTTTGAACTGCTGAACTGGACCAATCAGTGTGGGGGACCTTTGAAATGGAGCCTGCTGCTGGTAAATCAGAACTTGGACTCTCATTGTGGAGCCAGCCACCTATGTACTATATAGCCAATGCTTCTGGAATTTTAGTTTGGACTTTGGCGCCTTTTCCACCAACAGGGGAGTTTACTGTGAGTGACAGCCAAACCAGCCAACTGAACTGGAAGGAACTCAAAGGAAATGCCCGCTCTGTCTACTGGAAAGATCAGATGAGGTGAGACAGTGAAGAAAAGGAGCTATGTGCTTCTGCTGTGTATAGTTTTAGTATGGTAGCGCTGTAAGGCCCTAAGTTTCGGTCTGCAGCTTGTGCAAGAGCCTCTTCGGACTGAATACGACCTGTGAGAGAGAATCAAGGAGATCTGAAGAGTAGAAACCAGGCTCACCCTGTAGAAGACTGGAGAAATTGCTGAATGGCGCTCGGTCTGTCAGTAACTGAATCTGCTGTGTGTTCTCCGCGTATTGTGCAGTAATTGTGAGCAGGATCGAGAAGCAGCCTGCCAGGTATAGTACTTTCCTTTTACATATAAATGTGTGTAGTGCTTGTAGGAATCGCGTTTCAAACCCCTGTACAGTGAATTGAGTGCATGAAGCTGGAAGTAAACCCCAGCTAATCCAGACTACATCTATTTGCTTTAAACTGCAGTGGGGTCCAGTCACAAGGACCTTTTCCACAGGTTCTGCTCCTCCTGGCAATCCAGGTCAATCAGCTCTCCATCCAGTTCCCAGCACTGAGTCTGTGAGTACAAAGCAGGGTAGCTCCCTGCCATCTGTTTATCAAATTACAAGTGTGTCATCTATTTGTTGCTGTTTCATTTCTTCATGAACTGAGCCATCCGGCTCCGGATTACAACTGGGTGTTGTGCAAGTGTTTTTCCATCACAGGGCCCCATCCAGCTGCACCGATCCTGGCTAGTCCCCCATCCTGGGTACCCAGTGAAAGTGACAATTTGGGACTCTGAACATGCGCACAGTACTGTGATTATTAAGGTGTCTAAACTAATTAACCTGATTTTCCCTGTCCTTGTTATATTCCCTAAATAAATCAGATCTGTTTGTTTCAGCAAAGTTACACTGTTAGAGGTATTCATTTATGTTAAAGTGTAGCACTGTGGCTTTTGCATTGTATCATCTTGTTTTACAGGGGGTCTCAGAGTCAAGCTGATCCAGACCAGTCCTGGGGTTAAGTGTATACTGTGAAGGTACTCCTGATATATTGTGGGCCACTAGTGGGAAGAAAGGGGTTGCAGTGACCCAGACAGCCATACCAGACTGTCTTAACTCCGACCTCTGGGTGGAGGCACCCGCCATTGGACCTAGGCCCTTAACCTGTTAGCAGTTACACAGGCAGGGGAGTAGCCCTTGGGATGGCGCCACCTGGGGGTTACATGAAGCTTGTGGCAGTGGGGACCATTCGGAACAGGGCCCAAGAGAGTGCTCATGTTCTGATTGGTTGCGGCTTGCCATACCTTGTGGAGCGAGGAGTCTGGTCTGAAGCTGTCGGTGGCGGCAGAGGAACGCCGATCGCCCGCTGGCTGAGTCTTGCCCCCGGTTCTAGGATAGGGAGCCTTGCTGCAGAGGTCCTCGGTTGGGGAAAAAGGATAAAAGGTCTGACTTAAATGCTTCTCAGGACAATGAGTCTGCAAGCAGCAGGAGTCAGGAGATTTGCAACTGGAAGGCTTGTGTATTGGTTTGGCGCCTAAACATCTGGGGCTGCTTCAGTTACAAAAACAGGCTGAGATCACTTTAGCTAAACAGTTCCCACACTAAACAGCTTTTACAAACCCCACAATTGCAGCAACAACATATTTCTGTACATATTTGTGGGCATAGAGAGAAGAAATATCTTGAAAGCGGCTAATGTGAAGCTTGTGGTGAGCGGGGACCATTTGGAACAGGGCCCAAGAGAGCACTGGTGTTCTGATTGGTTGCAGTGTTTGCCGTAGCCTCGTGGAGCGAGGAGTCTCATCTGGAGCTCTCGGTGGTGGCAGAGGAACGCCAATGGCCTGCTGGCCAAGTCTTGCCCGGCTCTAGGCAGGGAGCCTTGCTGCAGAGGTTCTCGGCTGGGGAAAAAGGTCTGATTTGAATGCTGCTCAGAGAATGGGTCTGCAAGCAGCAGGGATTTGGGAGATCAGCAACTGGAAGGCTTGTGTGTTGGTTTGGCGCCTAAATGTCTGAGGCTGCTTCAGTTACAGAAAAGGCTGAGATCACTTTAGCTAAACTGTTCCCACACTAAACAGCTTTACAAACCCCACAATTTCAGCAACAACACATTATCTATCGCACCTTCTTACAGCACTCCGAGTCTCAACACATGGGTTATGCTTTCTCAGGCTGATGCATAAAAGGAATCCCAAATTCAAAATCTGATCCTTCTCCTTCCTTGTAGCTCCCAGAATCCCAGTATGAAATATTACAGTTTTTTCTTTGTGCATCTTCCCAGGCTGGTCACGTTTCATCTGGGTCTGTGCCAAGCTTAAGGTAAGATACAGTATTAATTTTAAATCCCAAACAAAAGTATTTTGTGAATGCCTACAAAAGGGCTAGCCTTTAAAGAAATAGTGGCATGTTCTGAGAAAAAGTCTGTGTTTTTTTAAAAGCAATGCTAGAGCAGGATAGTCTCCGTGGTGCAGGGCTCAGCATAGAGAATGCATTTCAAACAATTCAGTAAAGCTGCACTAGTGTTTTACTCCTACCAGCAATTTTGTGCCTCACAGTGCCCATCTGCATAGTCCTCCCCTCAGTTTACCTAGTTCAGCTGAGGAGGGTAGGAAGCCTGTACACCTAACAAAGACTGAGAGCCCCCCTTGTCGGCTTATCTCATTCAGCCGACAAGGGAAGTGGACAACGCTGTACTTTGCAGCTCATGGAAGGTGCACTGGCTACCCTGGGGTCATGTGGTTTACCTTGTTCAACCGTGACCGCTTTTAGGATCCCCTTAGCTACCTTTGCTTGCTCTTTCAGCTGTCCCCTGCCCAAACGAACGTGTCAGCTTCCACTCACCAGGCAGGTCTCTACGAGTCCCCGAACTGCTTCCTCAGTGTTTGGTCACTCCTTGTGCTGCCGACTGCCAGCATCCCGCTATTCGAGCCATAGGGCTCTGCCCTACGCCATCTCCATGGGGTGCCTCCTCTTCCCTTCGCCTCAGACATCGCCATTTTGGCTAGGAATGCTGTGAGATGAGTGCCCAAACCTCATGGGACCTGGTAGCTAGACTTAAGGGAGAGATTCCTTTCCAAGATGACGGCGCCATTCGCTCATTCACTTAGTGGTGCCCGATCCAAGCCATGCTTCTTATATAGACAAGAGCCCCATTGGAGCACCATACCTGAGGGTTTCTTTTAGCCCAGTGACGCCCTGCAGAGTACAAGAGGCAAATATTCAGCAATGATAATCCCGCTTTCTGCTGTATAACAGTGCTTTTATGCCCTTCCTTTGACTTCTTGGGAAATAACAGCCTGCAGCTTTGCTGCTGAACAGTGCCTTTTATTCCCTACTATTTGGCTTCTAGGAATTAACAGTCTGCAGAGGGGCACGTGGTGCTGATTCTTGTTTTGAATTGTCTCCTTTGCCTTTAATTCACTGACATTTCAAGCCCTAGGGTACTCTCGACTGGGGCTACTAACTAGTTTTGTGTATTAAACTAACCTAGTCAATGTGGCACCAGGGCCAGCTAGAACTGTGTATTAAGGTACTTATTTAGGTTTATTGTGCCATTCCTATGGAATTCATACCCCCTCAGTTTACCTCATTCTGCCAAGGAAGGGGAACAGGCGCCTGGATCAGTTGTCCTGATCAGTCTGGAATTCACTACCAGTGTCTTGCTCAACCTCCCAGTTTACCTTGTTCAACCGTGAGATCGTGACCTCTGTACAATGTATGTTCCCGAGTGGAGCATGGCGCTCCCCGATCGCCTCATGGTTTACTGTGTTCAGAGGCGAGCCTGCCATTGGGGATTCAATCTCTCCCTTCCCCTCACGCCTCTTACTTTGGAAGTCTCAGACAGTATAGTGCAGCGGTTTAAGGCTCTGAGTTGTACATCTGAAGACCTGGGTTTGAATCCCAGCCCCTCTTGCATACTGTGTGACCCTAAGCAAGTCACTTAACTTCTCTATAATCCCAGGTTGTACCTGTAGTAAGCTTTCAGCTTACCCACTTTGAACAGGATTCTGGAACCGGGACTGTGAGTCCTACCTCCATCCCTCTCACCGAGAAAGTACACCCTGTGTGCGGGATACCTCACCTGAGGTCCCTAATGTGCCAATACTGGCAGGGACTTCCTAACCCTGCACTACAGCCTCCATACACTGTGGGATGCTTGACATTTGCTTTTTGTGCTGCCATCCTTGGGAGCTATATCACACTTCTCACGATGCTTCTGTCCTCCCAGGCACCTCTCTAGTGTGCTTCACATACTATTCCACCTCTAAGATGGAGGCAGCTAATGAGTACCGACCTAAGATGTCGGACACGAGAGGGTACCCTTAAAGGGGCCATACTCTTCATATGTTTTAAAGGGGAAATGGAGCAGATATAAACCATAAATTAATAGAATGAAATGTTACATTAAAGAGCAACAAGTTATAAGCCTGCCTTTTAAAACAAGAGAAGCTAGATGTATATCCTCCAGGTCTTGACTGTCCTCAGGAGTTTATTGAACACCATTTCACTGTCAGTACCTAGTTCCAAAATCTTGTGGCTTAAGCATTACTCCAATGGCTCAACCGGCAGGCTTAAACACTTTGCGTAGCAGGAATGAATACCAGCTTTTAGTGAGACAGACTGTGTCCTCTATCCCCACAGGCAGTACTGTAATAACAAAGATATGTTGCTCAATATTGGCGCCTGCACAACCCTTTCACACTTCAGTCATGCTCCACTCAGACTGGAAACAGTGTCAGAGCCTAAGCAGCCCCCACTCAACAACTGCATTCAGAGCCCTCACAGAATGCTCATTTGCTCCAAATACTTGGCACGCCATCCAAGTGCTTCAGCAGAACTTATGACACTGGTGGTCTGGACAGGATGGTTCACCAGCTTCAGCCCCACTTCAAGAGGCTACTTTCTATGTTCTTAACCATTTTTCATTACAAGTACAGAGCTAAGTAGCCCCTAGCTGCTGAAGGGGAAAAAAATATATAATGGGTCATCCCAGACATTAGGGGAAAAGTTTGTGCGAACTGCAAGTTCAGAACTATATAGTTAGTACAAAGCTAATAGTCAATCACCAGAATGCACATAATTAAAAAGCAAGACATACAATGGGCTAAGGAAGGGCAAATGCATCACAGGTTGTACATGTGCTACTCAACCAGAGCCATGCCGGGGAGTTAAGCATACAAAGAGCGTTTTTGAAGGGGATAGTGCCCTTAATAAGAAAAAGGCTGGCTATGCAGTGATTCATTGCAAGGGCTATTAATTTTACTCTGCATTCAGTTCTGCTACAGCAGTAAGCCAGTTTATGCCAATACTGAAGCCTGACTGATCTCCTCAGGGCTCCTTTGGATATAAGGATTGTCACAGTGCTATGGCTACCCAGTAAGTCACAATCTGACTCAATCAATGTCCAAGACAGCTTAAATATCTGCAGAAAATAACAATGGCATCTAGAAGCAGGAGGGTTTGCTGTTTTAAAATACACTTGGGGACCATATTTTTCCTTAGCATACTATTCCCCATGGCAAATGGCCATTTTGTCAGGTTTATCCATAAGGCGAGAGCTGCAAAACTTATTCTGACCGAGGGTCCCCTAGAAACAACTTTGATCGAGTTGTGGCAGTTCCACTGCTGACATTGGTTCCTCTGTGAATGCACCATGACTCCAGTGTAATCAATAACTATCTGTCAGCACCATCTCTTTGTCAGCTGGTGGGGTTGTGCCTGGGCTAATTTTATATCTTCCTCCCAATGTGGCTATGTTTGTCCCTGCTCTGTTCACAGGGCATACCCCAAAACATCCGTGGCCATTTTGTTCTAGCCATCTTTCACCTAGGGTGCTACCAACACCACCCCCGTGACTGCCCTAGCAGTTGACATCCCTTACAGACTACAGAAACAAAGGGTGTGGTCCTAAGCTCGCCCTCAGAAAAGGGGGACTCTCAGAAGCAGGAGCCACATTAAAATCACTGATTACTACTAGAGCCACTGAGTTTAGACACAAAGGTTGGCAATCCCAATCCAGGTTGACCACCCCCAATCCACCATCATCCTCCTTGCCTGTATCAGAGGCCTAACAGATATTCAGTGGTAGGCCAAGGAAGAAAAGGAGGCAAGAGGAACAGAACTTAGAAGCCCTATTAAGGGTGACACAACGTCTCCCATATTTACCACTATGGGGTTGCACACGCTTAACAAAAGAAGACTAAAAGGCACACATAGTACATCCCTACACGGCAACTCTTGCCCAATACAACCCTGCCACATGCAGCGATGGACTCAGTTACAATCATCAAATAAGCAGGCCACAGTGCGGAAGCCATAATGGGATGAAAACCCTGAGCATAGCCGTGTTTTTACTTAGGCCAGCTAAAATGCATGACCTAGATACTATTGTTAACAGTACTTTTGCAGCCATCTCAGCTGCACAAACAAACAGTCATGGAAAGTAGATAATTGGTGCGTTTTAATGCAATATAGGTCTCCTAAGGTAGAAGGTATTGAAATTCTATTTCATGGACCCACAGACATTTTCAAGAGGGAAATGTGGGGTGTATTCAACCTCTTTGACTTGCCATATGTGCTGGTAGATAGACTCTACCCAGGCATCCATACATACTGTATTTATAGGTAAAGACACCTACCCATATATAGGTTGATCAATCCTTCTATCTGCCTAGATGTATAGCCAGATTTATGGGAATCAGTCACACCCACCCCTTACACCAGGGTGCAGTGCTGATCTGGAGGGTCATTTAGGGTAAACACAGACCAGGGGCAGTCTAACCAACCGGCTTTGATGTATTGAGTATCGTGTACCATATGACGGCATATACACACACACACACTAGCGACCAAAATACTAGATATGTGCCTTTAATACTTTCAGCAGGGTGTAAAGAAGGATCAATCCACTGGGTAACCCACTGTCAGCCATGGCCAGTGACCTCCTGGAGCCCCACTGCAGCGGGTCCTAGGAGTGACACCCTCCTCCTCCACATCACTTAATTAATCCAGATCATGGAGGAAGGGACAGGGCACCTTCATAACATTAAACCAGGTATGACATGCAGATCAAGTACAGCAGACACTGTTAACACAGTCATATGGCCAGAGGCTACAATTCATTAGTTTATGCATTTCAGTGCTGTTCAGCAAGTTTCTCAGTTCAGCCCCTATTGTAGTGTCTACACTGTTCATATAGAGTCTTCACCAGTGACCACAGTTCAATACTCTTCTGTAGACAACACCGATCAAGACCTCCAGGGGCCAATCGGACACGAGACCCCGACCACTGAAACTGCCAGCATGGACATTCAGAAGGCTGCACTGTTGAACTTAGGGGTATCCAGTAAGGTGATGGACACACTGATCTAAGCCAGTCGGGAGCTCACTAACAAAACTTATAATGACACTGGCGTGTAATACCGGTTGGATGCCGGACTAACAGGAAACTCGGAGTTTGGTTGCAAGATTCTCCAGACAGCTTTGAATTATATTCCTCCTCCCTCCCAAGACAAGTCCAATACTGCTGTATAATCACCCATGTGTTGAGACTCGGAGTGCTGTAAGAAGGTGCGATAGATAATGGTAGTTTACTCACCTGGTAAAGGTGATTATAGGGCACCTTCTTACAGCACTCCTTATCCAACCCATTGAGGAGGAACATAACAAGCAATAAACTGAATAATAGAATAAGGGATTATATATTAAAGAATGTATGTCAATACCGATCAGTAAATGTAGAGTAGCAGATGTTCAGTCCTGCACTGCTAGTAACAGGGGAACATGTTGCATGTTGATTGAATACAATGAAAAGTAAATAATTGCCCTTTGCATAACTTTTAAATTGTGTTGTGTTTCCTTACTCCGCCAGCTTTCTACGGGGCCAGCTGAGGGTCCTGTATGGTTGGATTTTTTATATTATATTTTCAGGAGTAGCATAAGCTCTGAAATATTTCATACTGGGATTCTGGGAGCTACAAGGAGGAGAAGGATCGGATTTCAATTTGGGATTCCTTTGTGCATCAGCCTATGAGAAGAGCGCTTATAACCCATGTGTTGAGACTCAGAGTGCTGTAAGAAGGTGCCTATAATCACCTTTACCAGGTGAATAAACTACTATTTCTGTACATATTTGTTGGCATAGAGAGAACAAATATCTTGAAAGTGACTAATGTGAAGCTTGTGGTGAGTGGGGACCAATCGGAACAGGACCCAAGACAGCGCTGTGTTCTGATTGATTGCGGTGTTTGCTGTACCTTGTGGAGTGAGGAGTCCGGACTGGAGCCTCAGGTGGTGGCAGAGGAATGTCGATCCACGCTGGCCAAGTCTTGCCCTGGTTCTAGGCAGGAGCCTTGCGGCAGAGGTCCCTCGGCTGGGGAAAAAAGGAAAAAAGGTCTGATTTAAAATGCTGCTCAGCACAATGGGTCTGCAAGGCAGGGAGTCAGAATATTAGCAACTGGAAGGCTTGTGTATTGGTTTGGTGCCTAAATGTCTGGGGCTGCTTCAGTTACAAAAAGGCTGAGATCACTTTGGCTTGGTTCCCACACTAAATAGCTTTTACAAACCCCACAATTGCAGCAACAACATATTTCTGTACATATTGGGGCATAGAGAACAAATATCTTGAAAGCGGCTAATGGACGCTTAGTAGTGGGGAACCATCGAACAGGGCCAAAGAGAGCTGGTGTTCTGATTGGTTGCGGCGCTTGCCATACCTTTGTGGAGCGAGGAGTCTGGCTTGAGCTCGGCAGCAGCAGAGGAACGCCGACCGCCCGCTGGCCGAGTCTTGCCCCTGCCTAGGCAGGGAGCCTTGCTGCAGAGGTCCTCAGCTGGGGAAAAAAAGAAAAGGTCTGATTTAAATGTTGCTCACGACAATGGGTCTGCAAGCAGCAGGAGTTGGAAGATTAGCAACTGGAAGGCTTGTGTATTGGTTTGGTGCCTCAACGTCTGGGGCTGCTTCAGCTACAAAAAAAAGGCTGAGATCACTGTAGCTAAACAGTTCCAACACTAAACAGCTTTTACAAACCCCACAATTTCAGCAACAACACATTTCTGTACATATTTGTGGGCATAGAGAGAACAAATATCTTGAAAGCAGCTAATGTGATGCTTGTGACAAGCGGGGACCAATCAGAACAGGACCCAAGAGAGAGCTCGTGTTCCAATTGTTTGTGGTGCTTGCCGTACCTTGTGGAGCGAGGAGTCTGGTCTGAGTTCTTGGTGGCGAGAGGAACATCGACCGCCGCTGGGAGTCTTGCCCCAGCTCTAGGCAGGGAGCCTTGCTGCAGAGGTCCTCGGCTGGGGAAAAAGGAAAAAGTCTGATTTAAATGCTGCTCAGGACAACGGGTCTGCAAGCTCCATACTCCATCTGGAGTACTGCATGCAGTATTGGAGGCCACACCTTCACAAGGACATTAACCAAATTGAGGCAGTCCAGAGAAGGGCAACCAAAATGGTGCAGGGACTGCATCACAAGACATATGAGGACAGATTAACAGAGCTCAATATGTATACCCTTGAGCAAAGGAGGAGAGAGGTGATATGATCGAGGCATTCAAGCACCTTAGGGCATTAACAATGTGAAAGAGTCTAACATGTTTAAGTATAAGAAAAATAGCAGGACAAGAGGACACAGCATGAGATTAGAGGGCGCCGATTAAGGGGAATGTGAGGAAATTCTTTTTCACAGAAAGGGTGGTGGATGCATGGAACGGCCTACCTCAAGAAGTGGTGGCTATGAATACAGTGCAGGGCTTCAAACAGGCATGGATAGGCATATGGGAGTAATACAAATGAGTATGAATAGATAGGCCACTGACAGAGCAAAGGCCTGTGGCACATTTATAAGGTAGAAAAGAAATGGGCACACTGGATGGGCCTTATGGTCCTTATCTGCCATCAACTTCTATGTTTCAAGCAGCAGGAGTCGGGAGATTAGCAACTGGAAGGCTTGTGTATTGGTTTGGCACCTAAACGTCTGGGGCTGCTTGTGTTACAAAAAAGGCTGAGATCACTTTAGCTCAGTGGTTCTCAAATGAGTGAGGCCAGCCTCCTGGGAGGCCCCAACCTGTTCCAGGGGAGGCTCAAGCAAGTCTTGAAAAGTATTGTATTTCAATTTTGAACTTTCTAGATTTTGTGTGAAGGGATAAGGCAAACTGAAAGAGGATAATAGTAGGTGAATTTATGTATTTAGTTACAAGTCTGACATGGGAAGGTACTGTACACCGAGCAATGGCTTATTTCAGATCGGTGCACCCAGGGAAGGGTAGTGAGAGAATACATTTCAAAATGTAACTGCAAAACACTCAAGAAAATACAAAATGAATAAAAGTTCAAACAAGTTAAGAACAATAAACTAACAATGCGAGGAACAACTGATCAATTAGACTGGCAGCAGAACTGTCTAAATACAAGAGTTAACCATACAGGTACTAGGAATTAGAGCAGGAAGGAGCAAAATGATCCCTGAGAAGTTGCTTAAGAGCAGGGTGAGAGGGAGAGAGGCAGAGGTTGGCAGGAAGGTTATTCCAGTTAGAGGGGAAACAGAAAGCAGTCTGACCCATGAAGGTATGGCAGTAAGGGTAACAATGGTTTGAGAGTCAAAATATTGGAGCAAGTAGGTTGTCCTGTTTGGGGCTACAATAAGCTTAATAACATGAGAGCCAGCCATGCAAAGAGGTTTCAATTTATTCCTGATGTACTGTGAAAAGTAGGCTATTTTTCTATGGGGAGGCCCAAAAATATTTCAGTATTTTGGGGAGGCTCAAGATCTTTCCATGGCTTAGGGAGGCTCACTATGACAAAGTTTGAGAACTGCTGCTTTAGCTAAACAGATCCCACACTAAACAGCTTTTTCAAACCCCACAATTTCAGCAACAACAGATTTCTGTACATATTTGTGTGCATAGAGAGAACAAATATCTTGAAAGCGGCTAATGTGAAGCTTGTGGCAGTGGGGACTATTCGAACACTGCCCAAGAGAGTGCTCGTGTTCTGATTGGTTGTGCATTTGCCATACATTGTGGAGTGAGGAGTCCGGCATGGAGCCTCGGTGGTGGCAGAGGAACGCCGACCGCCCACTGGTCGTGTCTTGCCCCAGCTCTCCAGGCAGGAGCCTTGCTGCAGAGGTCCCGGCTGGGAAAAAGGTCTCGATTTAAATGCTGCTCACGATATGGGTCTGCAAGCAGCAGGGAGTTGGGAGATTAGCAACTGGAAGGCTCGTGAATTTGTAACCCCAGGTGGCGCTATCCCAAGGGCTACTACCCCCTACTATGAATCAAGTAACAATGCTAAGGGCCTAGGTCCAGCTATGCACCCACCCAGAGGTCGGGGTTAAGACAGTCTGGTATGACTTGGTCACAGTCCTCTGGGTCACTGCAACCCCCTTCTTCCCACTAGTAGCCCACACAATATATCAGTAGTACCTTTCACAGTATACACTTACCCCCAGGACTGGTCTTATCAGCTTGACTCTGGGGACCCCTGTAAAACAAGAAGATACAATGCAAAGCCACAGTGCAACACTTTAACATAAGTGAATACCTCAGACAGTGTAACTTTACAAACAAACATATCTGATTTATTTAGGGGAATATAACAAGGACAGGGGAAAATCAGGTTAATTAGTTTAGACACCTTAATAATCACAGTACTGTGTGCATGTTCAGAGTCCCAAATTGTCACTTTCACTGGGTACCCAGGATGGGGGCTAGCCAGGATCGGGTGCAGCTGGATGGGGGCCCTGTGATGGAAAAACACTTGCACAATACCCAGTTGTAACCTGAGCCGGATGGCTCAGTTCATGAAGAAATGAAACAGCAACAAATAGATGACACACTTGTAATTTGATAAACAGATGGCGGAAGCTACCCTGCTTTGTACTCACAGACTCAGTGCTGGGAATTGGATGGAAAGCAGATTGTCCTGGATTGCCAGGAGGAGCAGAACATGTGGAAAAGGTCCTTGTGACTGGACCCCACTGCAGTTTAAAGCAAATAGATGTAGTCTGGATTAGCTGGGGTTTACTTCCAGCTTCATGCACTCAATTCACTGTACAGGGATTTGAAACGTGATTCCCCACAAGCACTACACACATTTATATGTAAAAGGAAAGTACTATACCAGGCAGGCTGCTTCGATCCTGACTGCAATTACTGCATGATACCTGGGAGAACACACAGCAGCTTCAGTTCCTGACAGACCGAGCGTGATTCAGAAATTTCTCAGTCTTCAGGGTAAGCCTGGTTTCTACTCTTCAGGTCTCCTTGATCTCTTCACAGGTCAGATTCAGTCCGAACAGGCGCTGTATAGTGCAGACCAAACTTAGGCCTTACATCACATTTCATGCTTTAAAACTACACACCAAGAAACACACAGTTCCCTGTCTCTTCACTGCCCAAACTGATCTGATCTTTCCAGTAGACAGAGCGGGCATTTCCTTTGAGTTCCTTCCAGTTCAGTTGGCTGGTTTGGCTGTCACTCACAGTAAAGTCCCCTGTTGGTGGAAAAAGGCGCAAGTCCAAATTATAATTCCCAGAAGCATTGGCCATATAGTACATAGGTGGCTGGCTCCACAATGAGAGTCCAAGTTCTGATTTGCCAGCAGCAGGCTCCATTTCAAAGGTCCTCCCACACTGATTGGTCCAGTTCAGCAGTTCAAAACCAGAATGGGGACTAGGCAAACACAGTTCTGACTGCAAAGAAAAGCAGGTTAGACAAACTGTATTTTCGTTATTACTCTAAATGCTTTCTGGCAAACAGTTACATCTTTGAAAATGTTCACTCTGCCCTCTTAGTAACGGCAAGAATCGGAGTGATTTGGCAGCAGCTCGAGTGTGACTCAAGCAGGGAAACACACAGACCCCATCCAATTAATTATGTCTGCAGGCAGACAGCTCTTAAAGAGACAGTACCAGAGGCTCTAAAGCACTCACAGATAAACGGCTTAGATGCCGAACACTATCCAGGATTGGAGCATTCAAGCAAGCTCCTGGAAGACTTTTGGGAACCCCATTTGCAAGGGGTTACATATTGGTTTGACGCCTAAATTTCTGGGGCTGCTTCAGTTACAAAAAGGCTGAGATCACTTTAGCTAAACAGTTCCACACTAAACAGCTTTTACAAACCCCACAATTTCAGCAACAACACATTTCTGTACATATTTGTGGGCATAGAGAGAACAAATATCTTGAAAGCAGCTAATGTGAAGCTTGTTATGAAGGGGACCAATCGAACAGGGCCCAAGAGAGCTCTCATGTTCGATTGGTTGCTGCTCTGCTGTAGCTTGTGGAGCGAGGAGTCCCGATCTGGAGCTTTTGGGAGGTGGCAGAGGAATTTAACTGCCCACTGGCCGAACCTTGCCCTGGCTCTAGGCAGAGAGCCTTGCTGCAGAGGTCCCTGGCTGGGGAAAACAGCAAAAGGTCTGATTTAAATGCTGCTCAGGTCAATGGGTAATTAAGCAGCAGGGAGTCAGGAGATTAGCAACTGGAAGGCTTGTGTGTATTGGTTTGGCGCCTAAACGCCTGGGGCTTCTTCAGTTACAAAAAAGGCAGAGATCACTTTATCGAAACAGTTTCACACTAAACAGCTTTTACAACCCCCTATAATTTCAGCAACCCACATTTCTGTACATATTTGTGGGCAGAGAACAAATATCTTGAAAGCGGCTAATGTGAAGCTTGATAGTTAGTAGAGACCAATCGGAACAGGGCCCAAGAGAGCGCTTTTGTGTTCCAATGGTTGCGGGCGCTTGCAGTACGTTGTGAGCGAGGAGTCTGGTCTGCAGCTCTCCGGCGGCGGCAGAGGAATGCTAACTGCCCGCTGGCTGAGTCTTTCCCGGCTCTAGGCAGGGAGCCTTGCTGCAGAGGTTCTCGGTTGGGGAAAAAGGTCTGATTTAAATGCTGCTCAGGACAATGGGTTTGCAAGCAGCAGGGATTCGGGAGATTAGCAACTGGAAGGCTTGTGTATTGGTTTGCGCCTAAATGTCTGAGGCTGCTTCAGTTACAAAAAGGCAGAGATCACTTTAGCTAAACAGTTCCCACACTAAACAGCTTTACAAACCCCACAATTTCAGCAACAACACATTTCTGTACATATTTGTGGCATAGAGAGAACAAATATCTTGAAAGCTGCTAATGTGAAGCTTGTGGTGAGCGGGACCATTCGGAACAAGGTCCAAGACAGCGCCATGTTCTGATTGGTTGCAGCGTTGCTGTACCTTATGGAGTGAGGAGTCCAGACTGGAGCTCTCTGGCGGTGGCAGAGGACGCTGACCGCCCACTGGCCGAGTCTTGCCCTGCACTAGGCTGGGAGCCTTGCTGCAGAGGTCCTCGGCTTGTGGAGCGAGGGAGTCCGGTCTGGAGCTCTCAGGTGGCAGTAGAGGAATGCTGACTGCCCGCTGGCTGAGTCTTGCCCTGGCTCTAGGCAGGGAGCCTTGCTGCAGAGGTCCTCGGCTTGTGGAGCGAGGAGTCTGGTCTGGAGTTCTCGGGTGGTGGCAGAGGAAAGCCGACCACCCGCTGGCGAGTCTTGCCCCAGCTCTAGGCAGGGAACCTTGTTGCAAAGGTCCTCGGCTTGTGGAGCGAGGAATCTGGTCTGAGCCCTGAGTGCTGGCAGAGGAATGCCAGCCATCCGCTGGCCGAGTCTTGCCCGGCTCTAGGCAGGGAGCCTTGCTGCAGAGGTTCTCGGCTGTTATCCTGAAAGTTTCAAGAAAACAATCCACAAGAAAAATCCTATTACTCAAAATGAAAAAAATCAATTTGGTGCTCTGTAAAGGCGTTCCTTCCTTGGAAACTGATTTAATTGTGATTCTGGATTACATCTGCACACAAGGGGTTTAAGGACATCATCATTGAAAATCCACTTGGCAGCTATATCAACCTTCCTGTCTACAAGGAAGTCAAAATCCTAGCCTCACACCCTGTGTTCAAGAGATTCTTCAAAGGCCTTCTTCACCTGCAACCCCAGTTAGGGAACCTGTCCCCACGGGATCCGAATATGTGCTTGGCACAACTAGTGCATGCCCCTTCAAGCCCTAATGACCCCATGGACCTCAGGTTTGTAACATGGAGAATACACTTTCTCATAGCTATGACCTCAGCTAGAAGAGTCAGTGAGCTCCAAGCTCTGTGCATATAGCCTAACTATATCATTATGCACAGCGACAAAGTTGTCCTGAGGACAAACAGGAAATTTTTCCCCAAAGTAGGGTCGGAATTTCATCTTAATCAAACAGTCTACCTGTACTTTTTCCATCACATTTAAGTCCATTCAAACAAAATAACACTGTGTGGATGTCAACAGTACTCAGCCAGTGTCTTGACAGAAAAAGATAGAAGATCTGACAACAAACAGCCAGCTGTTTGTCACCTATGGGGAGGCTGGCAAGGCAAACCTGATGCAAGAAGGACCATTTCAAAATGTTGGTCTCCTGCACAGAATTCTGCTATATACTGTAAAGCAGGTAAGCAGCCCCTTAGGGCTTAGAGCACATTCCACAAGGCACTGCAGCTTCAGTTGCGGCCTCTAGAAGTTCTCCTCTGGCAGGCATCAGCAAAGCAGCTACCTGGAAAACTGTACACATTTTCACAAAGTACTACTGTCTGGACATACTCTCCAGAACACATGTTAGGTTGTGGACAACTGTTTTACAGAGCCTTTTTCCTAAATAGGTTCCAGACTTCCCACCCCCAAGGTACTACTATGTAGTCTGCAGTTTTTATATGACATCATTATTGGACTCATGTTAGAAGAAAATTTTTTCATAACAATGGTGTTTCTTCTAATGGGTCCAATAGAGAGGCAATACAGTCCCATCCCTGCCTCCCTTTCTAGAACCTAATCAGAAAAAGGTTCTTAAACATAATATGGTTTTAAATACTCTTTTTCTGCCTGAGCATTTAAATATGTTTACACACTTTATATTTTAAATATTTATTTAAAATATGTTGGTATGGTTACCTTAAAATGCCTAAATGGGTGGACTGGATGGGGCTGGCAGTATGGTTACTTTAAAATACTTAAATGGGTGGACAGGATGGGCAGTAGAACATTATCTGATCGCTCAGTATTATCAGTTCTAATTTGGTACTTCAAGTGGGGTTACTTATTACATAAAAACTTACTAAAACAGTGTATTCAAAGGTTATATGCCGCCATGAGTAGGGATATCCTGTACTTTAACAAGAGATACAATTAGCAAACCCTTATAGTAAGGGAGTAAACATCCCAATTTATCAGATATCAGTAGAACACTACATAGTTCTAAAGCAATACACCATTTAGCAGCTCCTTCCTCCCCATCCACCACCAAAACTTTAACGCAGCAAACCCAAACTAACAACCTTTCCCATAGAAATATCTGAGCAATACTTCTTTCCACTTTCAGGTTACCTTTAACCAGAACTTGTTACAAATTTAATTCTTGAACTTTTAAACAAGTACATGTAAATGACCAGTTCTTTTAACCTCTCGTGTAAAACGGACAGTGCTAATGCTAATTCTATGACCTAAGCCCTGGACTTAAAATCTCTGTTTTAATTAGGCTTAAATGTAAAAAGAAGAGAATACAGAGCCTTTTTAACATCAAAACAGCATATCGGAACCATTAACAGGGCTCAGCATAACTTAAAGTCCCGGAGATTCAAATTAGAGTAAGCATCTCAGTCGAGTGGCCGACTTACAAATTACTGTCCCTTCCAGTGTCTCCATCTTCGCCGGAATCCGATTCCTGACTTTGGGCCACACAATCCGATTCAGTTTTTCCAAGGTTTCCCCGTCCATCGGTTCAGGAAAAAGTTTTGGTGCCATAGACTACCTTCGGTTTGCGGCATCGGCAATACATGGTGGACCCATAATTGCTACAACTTCGATCAGATCCCATCAAAGGCCTTGTGCCTCTGCCTCGTGGCATAGCTAAGGTCCGGGAAAATGTGGATACTCATTCTCTGCCAGGTTATAGGGCCTTGCTTCCCGATCGATTGGAGAACAAAATCTCGCTCCTTCATGGACCCTAAAACAGTCAGTACAGCGCAAGTCAAGGGTGGAAGAGTCCTGATAGAGTTGAGCTCCTCTTACATTAACCCTGTAGGTGCGCTTGATGGTCATCTGCTTTGTTATGTGGAGCTGTTCAGGGAGCCATCACTCTAGAAATGTGCACAATTCTTCCTCCTCCTCCTCCTCCATCTCTGGTAGTCCGATGAGCCAAATATGGGACGCCCACTCCCCATTTTCCAAATTTTCCAAGCGCTGGTGGAGCAGTGAGTTTTCTTTAATAAGACCCGATAGCCACTCGGCTTTCCCCGTAGATTTATTTGCTTATTGCTCCACTTCGACCATAGACAGCTTGGTTTCTACAGTCACAAGCCTTGAGGTAATGTCATCCATTTTCTTATCTATACTTTGGATGGCTTTAAGCAGAGTCGGGTTTGAGGGCTGATTTGAGGCTAAATCTGTAGGCTCCTTGTCCCTGTCTTGGCCTGATCACGGTTCCTTCATTTTGCCTCCATTGCCTCTAGCTGCCATTTTGGGTGACCCATTGTTTCAGAGGGTTATATTTTAGTATGCCCAGAGTCAGTATCAGTAGCTGAGTCTAAGGAAAGAAGTTCCAAACTAAATGCTTTGGTTTTTTCTGCCAAAAGTTATAAAATAGAAAGTCTGGGTGGGGAGCTGCTGTAGAGTGCTGCTTCAAGCTCAGCTGCTAGCCAGGCCCCCAGCGATCCTTTTCTGCCAACAACTTTATGTTTCTATGTAAATTTTAAGCCTGCTTTTTTTTTTTTATTTTTAGTATTTAGCTTGCTATACACATTGTAGTGTAGCTAGTTTGTACTGTTCCCTTTGCTCTTCAGCACAAATCTGGTGTTAGAACCATAGCGAAGTAACGGCACATGGCAGCATTTGGCTGGAGTTCTGATTCACCAGCATCACTGTACTCTCCGAGGCAAAATCTCAGAGTGAAGATGATGCAGTTTTTGTAATGGCTCACTACTGGGCCCATTAGAAGAGACATCATTACTAAACAGTGAGGACATTTTTTCTTCAGGTCAAAACTCATATCAGGGCTGGCAGTATAGCCTAGAGATTAGAGTAATGAGCTGAAAGTGAGCTTGATACATCCAGTAGACTTGGGTTTGATTCCCAGAACTTTCACTTACATATTGTGCAACTGAGCAAATCATTTACCCTCCCAGTGCTCCCGGGTCACCCCTGAAAATAAGCACTTGTGCCTAGTGGGCCTTACATGGTTACCACAGAAAAAGCACTTTCTTATGAGAGATAAAGTTACTATCACCAGAGGCAGAGAGTCCTAAATGAGAATGGGTAGAGGTGCATAGTGTGGCCACTGTTAAAAAAAGGATCTCCACTCTGTTCCATAGATCTCATCCTGGTCAGTAGTAGAGTCTTGCAGTGAACAGAGGAGAATTAGGACTGATATACGCTTTTTCTTACACATTGTATCCCAACGTGCTTTACAAGCAGTGAGACTGGTAGTGAAGTGACTGTAAATGAGACGGCAGATTGGTACTAGCAGAAGTATCCACTCCAGGGAGGGGGGTCCCCAAACTGGACAGTATTTATGGCACCCATGAGGGCTGGCCTCAACTCTTCCATGCAGTTAATCAGGCAATTACGCAATTTAACTATGATGCCCTTCTGAGTCTGCTGAGGAGGAAGGGTTTCAATATGCCCTGAACCTTCTGCTGGACAGGAGTTTGGGGCATCCGAACTACACACCAGGGCAACTGAGGCCCTCAGAACCCTCATGAAGGAGCATACCCTTCTGACCTCTAGTTCTTATCTCACCCAATAGAAAGGAATTTTACCTGTTACTCAGCAGCCCATGATTTATACAGCCATATCGACTCTAGCTGAAGTCCATCCATGTCTCCCATCAGCATACCTCTCAACCTCTTGCCTCATGAATCAAGGACAAGGCTTAAAAAATCAGGGCAAAGACCTAAAATCAGGGACACATCTTAAAATTGGTACTATTCACTCAGAATGCTGATATAATAAAGGGATATATGTTAAGATGCATTTTCTGAAGAAGAACAAGTCTATAACTTTAATGTTTGACATTATTTTGTGATTTTAGTCTAATGGTTCTGTCACAAAAATGCAAATTTTATGAGGGACAGAGGAAAATTTTGAGGCAAAATCAGGGACGTCCCTGAAAATCAGGGACAGTTGAGAGGTATGCCCATCAGACTGTTGTGGTGAATATAAGGGATTTAAATCTCTGGGCCACTCTATTCTTGCCCATCTCTCCTTTGAGGCCCATTCACACCCAGATCTTCCTCGAGGAATTAGACCTATTGTTCCTCTTGGATCACAAGTATTTGACTTGGGTCAAGGGAGAACCCAAGCATTACTTACACCTCAGTGACACAGGTGAGGTATCCCACAGCTCTTTGTGGGAGGCATTTAAAATGATCCTTCACAGAAAATAATGAGCTACTCAACTCATCGACATAAGACCAGGGAACAGGAGTTCCTGGACTTGTCCCAGCAACTGCAACAAAAGGAAGCTCTTGTAAAACCCCTCCCCGAATGCAACACAGAACAGGAGTGAGATGAGCTCACAGGCATTTGTATCCAACGGTTAACATTTAACAAGGAAGGCTGAGATAACCATCACGTGGTTGCAACAAATGTACTGGGAAGGAAGAAAGGCAGGTCGGGTGCTCTCCTACTGAGTGAGACAGAGGCAGGCTGAAAGGTAGACTGCATCCTCTGGGACAGCTAGGACCTCCTTTGCACAAAATCAAGGGACATCTTTGCTGGTTCTGGAGCATTTCTGTTCAAATTTGAATGCATCCTCTACCCCACTGAAACCTGAGGCCATAGATGCTTTTATCTCTTATCTACCCTTGCCAAAGCTACTGGTCTCTCAGACTGAGTCACTGGAGGTACCACTTAGCAGAGAAAATGAGGTTGCCATCTCATACGGCCACTTACTACTTCATGCAGCTCAGTCAAAACTGGGAATACTTGTTACTGATGACTAACACCAACTGGAATGTTAAGTCCAGCATAGGTCATTTCAGCACAGGTCATAGGGATAAGATGTCCAGCCTATTTCTCACATAAATTGTCACTGAGCACACCAGGACCAATTATAAAATGGGTACCATGACGCTGCTCAACTAGGTACTAGTTACCTAGTTACACACCCTGAAAGGGTTAAAGTTGTCAGAATTCTGCAAGATACCCTAGTGACAACTATGTCTATGGGCAGTTAAACAAACAAGGCCATCCCCATCACCATCAGCTGAGTCTTAAACAAAATGAAGGTGTCAATTCAAATATACTTGGCCCAAATTCATTGGAACTACTTAGTTAATTCCTGATATTGACTCAGCCCTAGAATTATTTTTCTCTAAGTTCACACTTGCCTGTGATAAATTTGCACCCTTTAAAAATGCAAGGTGAGAGGAACACTGTCTAGATGGATCCCCTGAACTCCTTGCCTGCATGAAGGAGAGGGACAACCTGTGGGCACTGGCCAGGAATCAGGGTCACCTGTTCCCTGTAAAGGTACAAGAAAGCCAACAATAAGGGCGCCAGTATGATTAGAACTGCCAGTTCTGACTTGTATAGGGACCCACAGACCCAGAACTGGAGCAATGGGAAAATATTCTGGGACAATGCCTTGGAGCTCCTTGGGAAGAGAGTTAAACCACTCCTCAAATGCTCATAGTGGAGGGTCAAGAGGTTCTTGATCCCACCAAATTGCCAGTTTACTTCAACACAGCCGTTACTGACCTCAGTTCCATCATTCCCACTGAGCCTGAACAGACCCAACACAGGGAACCCGTCATGAAGCCACCCAGTTGATGGGATCTGAGCCAGGGTACTCTAAATTCTACTTTAAAGCTGTTTCAATGAAAGACACCTCAAAATACATCAGTAGGATGCTTGGCAAAACCAGACATGGGAGTGATTTGGCTCATATGAAGTTTATTGCCCTGATGGTAAAGGAACTTTCCCACCCCATCTCTGGAACTTATAAATTTTCCCTGTGCTAATTGCAGTTCCTGGAGAAGTGAAAATCCACACTGGTTACACCAGTTATCAAAAGCAGAGACTGCACTAGTCTTGCAAGTTACAGACCAACGTCTATTCTTGTGCCCCTGTCCAAGGCCCTGGAGAGAATAGTCTGTGACCAACTTGTCTTATACCTCGAAAATACAGTGTCCGGGTGTACTACTGCATGGCTTCCAGAGTTCCACTGCACCAACATGGTGCTGTTGGAGTACACCAACTATGTTTATGAGGCCCTTGACGATGACCTCATTGTAGCTATAGATTATTGAGCTATCTATATATATCTATTTCATCTATAGCTATCTGTCTGTCTGTCTGTCTGTTATCTATCTATCTATCTATCTATCTATCTATCTATCTATCTATCTATCTATCTATCTATCTATTGATTTCTTTACTAAGGCTTTCAGTCTGGTCAGCCATAAGCTCCAATTTAAAGTCCTTGGCCTGGGTTTGTCATAGAACACATGTAGTTTCCAAGTACAGTCAGGCAGGTTCACGGAGGGCCTACAAAAATTATGCTCGGAATCCCTAGGTACATAAGGGGCCAGGCAGTTAGGGATCCCGGGCAGTAATGCAGATAGGGGACCCAGGGGAATAAGTTAATTCACCCAACACACACATATAAACCTGCACACAGCTTCTAGCTGATTTTTTATGTCCCATGTAAAATTATACCTGTGCCATCTGATGTAGTAGCCTTCCTATAACAAGCATTTGTCAATGCCGAATGTTTGCTTGCTGGCATTGGGATTGGTAGGGTAGGAGTTAGACAGCTGCATAATAGGAATGGCAGTGAAGTATTGAACTGAAGCCAACCCGCCCCACCCTGCAGATACGGACAGGCATTGGGGTGTGCCTTTGGGTCATCAGGCATAATGGCCGCCATTTCACCACACCCACCCTGCAGACACTGACAAGTGTCACGGTGTGCCTGGGATCTTTGGCCCTTACACACCCATTCCATTAGGAAGCACGGTGAGATGGGTGCGGTATAGGAGAATGGGGTGAACTTTGGGGCTGAAGAGTCCAAGGCATACCTCGATGCCTCTCAGTGACTGCAGGTGTGGAATGGTATGAGCATCACAGGCAAGAATCCCAAGTCACACCCCTGATGCCTGTCATTCTCTATAGGGTTAGGCGTTATAGTTGAAAAGCCTAATACCTCAGGCATTCGTTGGTATTTTCACTCCAAATTTTCAACATGTTTGTTTTGTGACCCCACCTCATGAACAGGGGAATATCAGTTTGTTAGCCGAAAGCTGCTTATGCACAGTGACTACGGCATTTAGCACCACAGGTGAAAATATTCCGAACAGGATGTAAAAATGACAGCTGTACTCTTTCATGGGGAGGTGTAAAAATGGCTATGTTGCAAATGTGTAGTAAAATATTTAAAAATGGTGAAGTCACGAGTGGACATAGAAACTGTGCAACGACAATCTGTAATATAATTAGGTTGGGGATTTCTACAGCAGATTGTCAACTCAGGCATTTTGGTGCCTCCGATCATGAACAGTGTCACTGTGATTTTCTTTATCTGTGCCGAACAATGATTTCCCACAGCGACCACGCATCTTTGCACTGAAAGTGTGAAAACACACTTCGCCATGTGTGAAAAATGGCAGCTGTACTGCTCATAAGGAAGTGTGGAAAATGCCACTGGTGAAAATCTGACTGAAAATATTACAAAGTCATGAACTAACGAGGGTGCGTGGAAACTGTGCAATGCTCACTCGTAACACAGTCATTTTATGGACTTTTGTCACCAAATTTTCAACATAGCCATTTTAAGACCTCTGCTCATGAACAGTGTAACTGTGATTTTCTTAATCTGTCCTAAACATTGCTTTCGACACCAACAGCACCATTTGTGCTACATGTGCGAAAACACATTTTGGGCAACATATGAAAAATTGCAGCTGTACTGTTCATAAGGAAGTTTAATAAAATGGACATGTTGAAAATCTGGAGGAAAATATTAAATTTGCAAACTTACGTAGTGCACAGGAACTGTGCAATGCACGTCAGTAAAAGTCATTTTTAGGAATTTTTCACCAAATTCTCAACATAGCCATTTTAAGACCTCTGCTCATGAACACAGTGTCACTGTGATTTTCTTAATTTGTCCTGTACATTGATTTCAGACACCAACTCGCCATTGTGCCTACATGGGCGAAACACATTTTGGGTGAGATGTGAAAATGACAGCTGTACTACTCATAAGAAGTGTGGTACAATGGCAATGTTGAAAATCTGGAGTGAAAATATTGAAAATTTGCGTAATTAACGAAAGGTATGAGAACTGTACAACGACTGTCAGAAAACAGTCATTTTTGAAATTTTTTCACCAAATTCTCAACATAGCCATCTTAAGACCTCTGCTCATGAACAGTGTCACTGTGATTTTCTTAATTTGTCCGCAGACATTGACCTCGCACACCAACTGCGCCATTGTGCGCCTACATGGGTGGAAACACATTTTGGGTGAGATGTGAAAATGTCAGCTGTACTACTCATAAGAAGGTGTGGTAAAATGGCAATGTTGAAAATCTGGAGTGAAAATATTGAAAATTCACGCCCTTATGAGCGTATGTAAGAACTGCGAATGCACGCCGTAAAACAGTCATTTTAGGACTTTTTTCACCAAATTTTCAACTTAGCCATTTTAAGACATCTACTCATGAACAGTGTCACTGTGATTTTCTTCATTTGTCCCGTACATTGATTTCGCAGACAATCGACTGCACCATTGTGTGCTACATGGGCGGAAACACATTTTGGGTGAGATGTGAAAATGACAGCTGTACTTCTCATAAGAAGGTGTGGTAAAATGGCAATGTTGAAAATCTGGAGTGAAAATATTGAAAATTCGCAACTTACGAGCCTGTGTAGGAACTGTGCAACACACGCCAGAAACAGTCATTTTGGGAATTTGTTCACCAAATTTTCAACATGGGGTTTTTGAGACCCTTCTCATGATTGATGTCACTGTCATGGCGTTATTCGGGTCCAAAGGGTGATTTCGAGTCACTGCGCCAAATCACCCTTCGGGCCTGAATAACGCCATGACAGTGACATCAATCATAAGAAGGGGTCCCAAAACCCCATGTTGAAAATATGGTGCAAAAATTCAAAAATGCCTGAGATATGCAAAGTTGAAACCCCCTATCTAGCCCATTATACAGCCACGGCATTTCCTCAGTTCACGGTCGCTTTTGAAGAGTGCAGACGTGTTCCCGGTCCACCAAGATCGCCGCGCCGAGGTCCGGAGGTAGTATGGGGTGAGGGGAGGGGAGGCTGGGTGCGCAGGGTGGGTGCGGTTGTGGGAGGGGTGGGGAGACTCACCGTGGGATCGTTTTTCTTCACAGGTAGAAAAAAAAACAGATGACATGGGGCGTTTGCCACGCTGGGGTGGGCTCCTGCAGCGTGGCACAAGGCGATGGGGGTGGCCGTTCAGCCGGCGGAAGTTGGGCACCCCGTCGGCCTCTGGTTGCTTGCCACGCTGGGGTGGGCCCCAGCGGGCACCTACTACTGGGGGCGGGAGGATAGTGCAGCCGACGGGGATTGGGCACCCTGTCGGCTATATGATTAGTTGCCACGCTGGGGTGGGCAACCAGCGGGCATTTTGTAAGCATTTGGGAGGGGTGGAGGAACGTAGCACAGCCGACAGGGATTGGGCACCCGTCAGCTATACCGTGCGTGCGGGCGCGCCGCCTCGGCGTCTGTGGGGGAGCTCGGCGTGAGCAGCCTTATCTTATCGCTGCTCACTCAGCGTAGCTCCCCTTTCAACTGTATGCCACTGCATTTTGGAGCGTGTCAGACAGCTCCAAATGCATTGGCTTACAGGCTGCGCAACAAGCACACTGACTGAATTGGAGGAGGAGTTGACACCTCTGAAATCTCCGATGATGGCACTATGTTTCTTGCACATGCGTGCAAGCAAACATAAAATGTGCAGCTTTGCATTTAGTGTTGTTTTAATGGATTTTTTTTTATCTTAGTGAGTAAATTCTGAGCTGTCCACTGCTTCCGCTCATGCATACCTCAATGTGGTGCCGCGAGTGCCTGTAAACTCATGCTTGTATGACTTTGATTTTCAGAAGATGTACCAGATAAAGTAATATACCATATGTGCAAGTGTCCTAAGCACTAGAAAGTAAGCTAAATGTTAAACCGAGAACTCTGAGAAGAGTATTTCTGTGTTTGAAAAAATAAAGCCATGGTTCTGGGAGTGCACACTACTATTGTCCTGGTTCATCTCTCATAGTTGGTGCTTAATTGCAAAAACAAAGGTTATGCTCTTCCATGGTACCCACAGCAAGCACAAAGCCAAACAATTGGTGATTAAAAACAGTGCAGGTGTTGTCTTTGATCAGATTCAATCTTTTAAATACCTAGGAGTTACTCCGGATAGTACGATCTCCTGCTCCAACCATGTTGAGAATGTTGCCAAGAAGTTAACATTCGCCTAGGCCTTCTACACAGGCATAAACACTGCCGTACTCACTGAAGCCCTCAGATTGGCTATCTAAAGTTCAGTTGTGTCTATTATTAACTATGGTTTGGTCGTTTATGTTTCCGCCACAGATACAACTCTACATCGGCTCACCACAGCTCTGAATAAGGCATGCTGTCTACTAACTGGTGCAGTGTATCATTACTCACACTGTGACCTTTATGAACAAGCAAACTGGCTTCAACTCCAGACTACGCATTGAATATCAAGCCTGCCTTCTGGCTAAGAAGTCGATCTTGGTCTCCTACCACCAGGTTCCTTTCAGCTTTTCAGTCCCTTCTGGGGCACTCGGAGCACAGAGTTCTTGAGCCAAACTTTACTGTCCTAGCTGTCGAACCTCACTCCGACAGCGATCCATTGCAGTTAGAGCTGCTAATTTATTTAATTCTTCCTCCTGAGATTACAATGACTGCAACCTTGGGACCATTTAAAGCGAAGCTGCGTCAATTCCTGGTTTCCAGAGCATCTAGTGACTGCTATACCTAATCTCTGCTGACAGCTAAAGGCACTGGGACCTCCTCTTACCATTTTTTTTAAGTTTTTGTAACTGGTAAGGCCCACTAGGCACAAGTGCCTGTTTTCAGGGTGAGTGCCCCTGTAGCCTATCCTGTTGCTGTGCTATTCCACTCACAGCACTTCCTCCCTTATCCTTTCCCCATTCCTGCCCTCTTTTCATCCTATCGGGGGATTCCTTTACCCCTCCTCCCACTTCTCCCTCTCTCCTCTGTTTCCCTCACCTTGTTCTCTTTTTTTTCACCCCACCCCCGTGGGTCTTTCCTGTTTAAGCTTCATCGTGGAATCTCCTCTTGCTCTTATTTTGCTCCTTCCACCCCCAATTCACCCCTGTACTTCTCTTTGTAATCCCTTCACCCCTCTTCAGACGAGGCTACTGTCAACACTTACCAATATTTATCTTGCCATATTGTTCTTTTGTTTATGTAATTACTTTCCTCATGTTTTACTACTCACTGAAATCATTGTAATTTGCTATTCCTGTGACTTGACGTGGAACCTCTATAAAGAGACCTTGGCTCAAAGGTCTTTCCGATTTGTTAAATAAATAAATAAATATTGCACTACTGTGCATGCCCAGAACCTTCTTAGAGCACTCGCTTTAACATTTCATTTACTTTGTAGTACTCAGGGCACTTGCCATGTGAAGGATTACTTTATCTGATATGCCTTATGGAAATAAAACTTGTACATGAACGTGTTCACAGGTGTTACGCGATGCTAAGGTGTGTACATGAGGGGAGCAGTGGACTGCTTGGGATTTACTCACTAAGATAAATAAAGACAGATATCACCAAAACAATGCTAAATGCCAAGCTGCATATTTTATATGAAGGCTACTGCATCAGATGGCTGCATGCATTACTTTTATTTTTTATTTATTTTTATTTTTAATTTAAGTCTTTGGTAACTGGGTAAGGCCCACGTGCCTGTTTTCAGGGGTGACCTGGGAGCACTGGGCGGTTAAGTGACTTGCCCAGAGTCACACGGTATGCAAGTGGAGGTCGTGAGAATCAAACTCAGGTCTGGTCTGCTGGCTGTATCAAGCTCATTCACACCTTGTTCCTCTAACCCCTAGGCTATACTGCCAGCCCTACACATTTGCATAGGTTATAAAAAAATCAGCTAGAAGCTGACCGTGTCCCTTTAAAAGTTGCCTCCTAGTCATTTTTACATTCGCTATGCCGCATGCCCAAGGAACGTTTTGTCACAGTACGACTTTTGGAGGTGTGTGACCTCCTGTGCAATCCAGTGCTCAGTGTAGCAGGTGCAATCCTACCCCACCAATGGATATGCAAGCTGTCTATGACAGCAGTTCAGCTGCCCTGGTCTTCAGTTCTAAGAAAACGCCCGCTGCAATCAGCGGTGGCAACGTATGCATTTAGCATATTTACGTCTTATTGTATACAGTCTTGAATCGAAAACTGACTGATAGGGACTTTCCCACTTGTGACTACCGCTTTGTTAATGTCGCTTTAACAGCAAATGTTTTAAACCTACCTTTTCATACTATCAGTACATATGTCCCAAGCTGTTTATTTAATTATTACTAAGCTGCCCAGCTAATTAAAAAAGAAGACAAAAGTGCTCTCTCATCATAACCTTTTCAGTCCACAACTATTTATAAACATGTGGATGTTACGACATGAATGATGGTTCTGTTTTAAAATTTAAAATTAAGAACTGAGAAGAGCACAGATGTGCAGAGTTTGAAACCAAAAGTCAGTAGCGGCAGTAAATGAGGTATAAAGTTTAAAAAGACCCCATCCTGTTACTCAATGGCACTCCACATTGCTGCTTTGCTGGCTGTCTAAGAGACCCGACCCTCAATATTGCACAACCTTTACGGTCTCTTTTAAGAAGGCAGTCAATAGTAAACACTTGTCCCATATACATGAACGCTCGAGTCCTTGTTATCGAAATAGATACTTTTAAAAAGTAATAAATTAAGCATTCCTTGTGGACGTTTTCTGTACATGGTTCATCAACACAATGAAGTAGGTAAAACAAAAGAAAGGCAATTAAAACAAAATAAAAGTAAAGAAGCATTGTTCCACTCATTGACAGTCTTATGACAAACCAGATATCAGTGGTCATGCCCATAGGCCTGAGGGGCATGTGCCCCCTAATATTTTGGTGTAATGTGGGAAAAAATAATTCATTTAATTTTATTTAATATGTGGAAGGAGGGCTGAAAAACAATCAATGTTTTCTTTTAAATCTTTGGTGTAGGGATGGGTTGGTGTCAGGCAGGGTTCTGATCGGTATTTTCCTGGGGGTAGCTAGGCATGCAATCCTGATTTACATTATCCGACTGTCACATTGCCTCGTCAGCAAAAATCCCTACACTGTGCACTGTTAACTGTTTAAATGCACTCACCGAACTGCCCTGAGTCTCGTGCTCAGCGCTTGTAACTGCAAAGCGATTGGTAAACGGACAAAAGTAGCTGTCTTCTGAGAATGAAAATAATTGGGCTCAAAATACTTAGGTAAATGAAATGTAAAAATGTTAACTCATGACCCAACTGCCTGAACTGCCCTGAGTGCCGCGCTCTTCCCTGGTAACTATTTCAACAGGCTAAATGGTATGTATTCGAGCACGTAAATAATCAGGTGACAGTTAATTGTAGCTAATATTGCAGCTTTGAAGCTGATGATCTGTTTCATGCCACAGAGGTCAGTCAGTGCTTTATAGGTGATAAGAACTAATTTTTCTACAGTTAAATGCCCTCATGTTTTCCTTCGCATGTCAGCCATGTATTCTGCGATGCTTAGACTGTTTTGGTAAAATTTATATCTTTCTTTGTAGACTTCTTTTCTGAGCACCTGAGTATCTGATCTTGCTCGATGAGAATTTAAACTGTCAGGCATTTTTTTTTCCCTCCTCTCCCCTGCTGTGCCCCTCTCTTCGGGAGACACTCTGCGCCTTTTCAGCCCTCGCCACCTGCCTGGAGACCAGAGCGGTCCATCCCCACGGAGCCTTGGTTTACCCCAGGGGGGTACGGGTGGGGCCCTACACCCGAGATTTACTGAAGTTTGGCCGATGCCGCCTCTGGGCAGGCAGGGGCTTGAGGGTCGGGCCTAGGGCTCCATCTACCGGGCACCGCAAGGTGTTTTTCCGTGTTCTTATTTACCGCTGACAGCCGCGTCCCCCGACGCTAAGAAGCGCTTGAGCGCCGACGCCTGGCACGCCGCCTCTCCTTCTTTCCTGCCATCGGCCTTGCTGCGCCTCAGGTCTCCACCTGGGGACAGTCAAGCGCCGAGCTCTGAATCCCCTCCCCGGAGAGGACAAGCAGTCCCTGGGACGCCAGTCCTCTCGCCGGCCGCTCCAGCTTTCCCGGCTCGCTCTCAACCCGGTCGCTGGCGCCGCAAGCGGAATCTAACCGCTGCGCCGCGGGCCGGCCTGTCAGGCATTTTTGATGTCGGTAAACTGAGAGACAAAAGTAAATTTAGAGTACCTTAATATTTATAATTGTGTTTGGGGCTTTAAATGTTAAAGTTTTTTATGCAGGACACCACTTTCTGATGTCGGAATTTTCTGTGTCAGAAAATCGCTTGGTCATGTATTTCAACTGCTGCTTTTTCTGTGACGGGATTTTTGTTGTCGGAATTTTGTGTGTCCGAATTGCATAAACTTTACATCCATCACTAAGCAATATAGTAAAATGTTATGCGGGGAGGGGCTTCATGGGTGAAGCTCCAATGTCTATAAGAGATTTTGTAAGCACCCCTTCTGGGTTGGGGAACCTGGCCCTTTTGTCTCAGTCTGATGATATAGTTTTTGTTTGTTCATAGCTTTCTGCACAGTTTATTGTTTAATGCTCAATACATGCAAATGTTTACAGTTCTGTTTATTCTGTTAGCTTATACCTGCTTTCATTCTGGTAGGTGTCTGCCAGTTTGCATTTCAGGGCTGCCCTTGCATGGCTAGACATAACATACAAGCACTCTTAGGCTCAGAGCTTAAAAGGGTAGACCTAAATTTGTTAGATGACATTCTGGCACCACTTCAAAGAGTGGGCTGAGCCCCCAGAGACATCAATCAATCAATCAAAATTATATTTTTAAAGGTGCCTTTCCAAATCCGAGGTGCCTGTACATAATATAAAATAAAACATTTACAAATATTTCCAACAGTAAATTACTCTTCAATAATGACTTAAAACCAGGATAGGCTATGCTGAATAAATGTGCCTTAATGCATTTTAATATATGTAACCAGCTGCTGGAGTTGTGGGCTGATCCCACTGAATCACTCCAGGTGAAATGTTCCATGGAATGTGGCCAAGATATCTCCATTCAAGAATGGCAGACTATATGCCAGGGACATCAGGAGCCCCTTCACACAGTTTAAAATCTACATCACTAGTGCAGAACCCCAAAAATTACATAAGTGAGGCCTGTCCAACACTGATAAATACTGGAGATGCCTAACCTCCACAGGCACCATCACATATATATTATGGGAGTGCCAGGCACTGACGATCTACTGGGAAGAGGTCCAGGCAATCTGCTTCTGACTGGTGAACACCGCCACTAAGCTCATTTCATGCCTATTGATGCCAGGCATCTTGGACTGTGAGAATGTCAACTCAGCAATTCCTCTGCTTCCACAAAATGGTTGCTTGGTTCCTTTATAATAGCTAAGAGGGTCCTGCTCAGACACTAGAAGGATCAAAATCCACCTGTAATATCGGAATGGCTCAGGAGTTAGGCAAAATAGCTAGCTTTGAATGAATACATTACATAATGTGTGAGAAGCAGACAGAGTTCATGGATGTCTGAGGATTGTCCCTTTGCCCTGATGTACTGTATGTCAAATGCCACAAGGGTACTACATGCATAACCCATCTATACCCTACCCAACTCCATTACCCAGCTACCCCCGGTACAATGCCCAATGAACTAGCAGTCAATCATTGAGAGGCCTGCAGGATTCAAAGATTGCCCTGATCCCCTACCATTCTCCCATCTCCTCTTCCAGTACTGTGAAAAGGCATGACTTTTAATCCTACTTTCAGATGAAGGTCACCATTTCACTGCCTAAATGCATTTAGCTCTTTTATGCAGATGGCATTCCTTTACCAATACCCTGTTTATTGATAAATATAGAATAAGCTGTAATAAGTTACTGTTTGATAAATGTTTCTGGTATATTTTAGTGTTGTGCTTCCAGGGGTTAACTCTGGAGTCAGGATTTTATTAATGCTTTGTAACACATGTGATGCTTGATGTATACTGTATGACAACAACAACGTTTGAAATTTGTTAATATTGCTGTATGTGAGCAGTTGTGGTGCCACAGAGCTTGCTCAGGCTTCTCATTGTACTGAAAGCAGTTTTGTTTGCACATCTCAGAGACTGAAGCAGAGGCTTCCTGACCAAAATTGCAGTACAGGAAGTTTGTTGGGTACTGTAGTATCAGGAAGCTTCTCTGTACTATAGCTCTACTCTGGGGCTGAATTTTAAAATATTTTAGCTGAATGCGCTTTGTTATTACTAATAAGCTCCTGCTAGGCTTTTAGCACTTTATATCTCTGGGGTAAAAAAGTATATTTTGAAAGTTCCGTGACCTGGGAAAGCCACTTCTGGGTCACGGACTATAAGTGACTTGCCCTAGTGAGTATTGGTTAACTAACTTGCACGGATACTTGTCCGGTATGGGGTGGCTTTCAAAAATGCCCTCTTACATTGCTGGTGCCTGGCACACACAGTGGTTGGGTAGAAGTAGTCGTCATGCTGACAATCAGCATACACTTGCCAATCACTTCATTCCCCCACCGCAAGTATCTGTTGGGTTTTATGTGCAGTCAATCACTGGGAGCTTGAAATATCAATTCATAGTCGCAACCTCCAATCGGAAAGTGAGATGATGATGTCGAAAAGCATACTCGTAAGCAAACTGGTGTGTTTTCCACCAATGAAAATTTAAGTTGAGGTTTGATTTTTCTGACTAACTAAGGTAGAACTTTAGAAGATTGTAGGTAGAACATTATTTCTCCAGTGACCACTGACCTCCATTGCTCAATGCCACATGAAGCAGCACCTCAGTGAGTGGCTGCTGTGCCCTGTGGCAGTGGCTGTTCAGAACATGTAAACAGTGTTTTGGTATACTTGTTGAGGTACAGAAAAGCCTGTGGAGTCTCCAAGTCATTCTATCATTATTCTTGGTACTTAGGACCCCAAAACTATTATAGTGTGTTATGTTAGGTCATGATGGTCATCCAACCTCATGATCTAAAATGTCTGAAAACTTAGAACATATTATAGAAGCAAATGGAACTCTGCCTTTAGAGTACCTTCAGTCTGAAACAGTACCCAGTCTGGGTAAACCATTTCAGACTGAAGGTACTCTAAAAGGCAAAGCTCCATTTGCTTCTATAATAAGTTCTAAGTCATCAGACATTAGCAAATAATTATTCTTAATGAAATGCATGCCTAAATTTAGCCACCATGACTATAGAGGCTCAGGCACCATATACACTTTAACCTCCAACTGCCTTATGGTACAATGTGAAACTTTTAGCCTACTAGCCATCCCTCCTTGCTGTCTTTTATGCATGTCACATTAAGTGCTGTTATGGTCCTGTACTGAGGAGATGATCCTTTCCAGCTACTAGTGCTGTGCATTAACAGAACAGAGTAGCCAACCTGTTGATCTGTGGGAGACTTCTATTTTGTAAATCCCTGACCACGAAAGCACTAAATTGGCTAATGTAAAAGGAAAATCAACTTTCTCATATAGGTATGTTTCACACAAAATGTGCTGGAGCAAGGCAGTAATTCTCAAAAGCAGTAGGATGTCAGGAAAGATACAACCTTTGCTGCAGGCCCATGACAATTACAAAATGTTTAGATGCATTAAATGGACACTGTCAACCTCCTTATGTTTCAAAGTGTCCCTAGTTTAAAAGCACATTTTATGATTGCCAACATTCTGTAAATATTGCTGATGTTGCTGAAAGTTTGATTCTGACTCTTTTTTCTTTAAAAAGTGAAAAACAGACTGCCCACCATATTGGTGTTACCACACAAACACAGGCTTGTTTATGTTCCTTGATCAGTTCCAGCTGCATCTTTTCTGGACTTGGGAACACCCACAACACTGGCTAGCCCCTCATGATGCAGTGGGAGTTTAGGAGGCTACTGCCTCCTGAGTGACTGCACTGTTTGGGTGTGTTTCTAGTGCTCAGAAGTATTCAGTAAGAACAGATCCAGGATTGTAAACAAAACAAGGTTGTTTATAAATATGCATTACCATGCATTTCAGTTCTACTAAACAAGGAGACAGACAAACAAACAGCAATATCAATGAATTTTAGAGAAGGTAAGCAATCATAAAATGTAGGTTTTAGCTAAAATAATATAATAAAAAACAGGTTGACAGTGGCCCTTAACAGCTGTGCAGAAATTAGATTTTGAGGACAGACCAAAACGTTCATGCAGTGTTGCACCTTACTCTATTTTTCAAAGCGGTCACCCTTGTTTAGCATGTCTCTTTCCCAGATGCATTTGCAGTTTCTTGATAGCACTAGCCTAGTAGAGCCTTCAGTGTGATTTTTGGTTCACTGGTTTATAGCTGGATGGTAAAGTGGTGTATAAATTACTGTAATGTCGAATTAATACCTCTTCTCTGTAACAGTTCCCATATTTAAAGCCCGGATCAGTCAGGAACTCTGGGTGTATTGGTGGTGGGTGACCCCATACAGGTGTGAGGCTGGGATGGATGGAGCTCCAGCCCCTACCATATGAAGTGTGAACCCTATGCCAGATAGTTTCAGCAGATGTATAAGGAATGGTTTCTTCACTGTAACCTATATCAGTTTTATTGTATTTAGCTTGTTGGGGAACAGCTTCTGGACTGCTAAAAGTCACCAAAATGCACCATTTGACTTTACTTTTTCAAAATTTTCCCAGGGGGCATGCCCCGATCCCCTAGAGAGGTTGGGATTTTGTGCCCCTCCAGAATTTCTGACTGCATGACGCCTGCCAGATATACTTACTGGGGTTTAAATGATCATATTTCCCTGAACCCATCTGCTATAAAAATATGGGATTTTATTCAACTTGCAAGAACAACTCCTATGGAATATAATAGTGCCTCAATGCCTCAGTTAATACAAGTAAACGAATATTGCCGGCTGCATTCCTGAGATTAGTTCAGTTAAAGTGCCCCCACACACATACACACACACTTTGAAACCCCATGGCTTCTCCTCAGATGATAGAATCGGTGGGGGTGGGGTGGGTGTCGTTGGCATTGTGTTAGCCACGTTCAACATGCTGTCTTTGCAGTTCAATAACATCTCCTCGCCATGTTGTTCACTCCGAATGGGGCAGTTGCTCACCTGCCACTTGCCCGCTGGTAGTCCGCTTGAAGGGCAGCGATGCCCACGCTGACCAGCTGGGAGTGGCTGTTGTTGCTCACACAGAGTGGAGAGTGTCTCCTTCATGAAGCACAGCAGCTCCTGAAAGGCATGCCTGAAGTCCAGGCTCCTGCAGTAAATCAGTGGGTTCAAGGCCGAGCTGATATAGCCCAACCAGTTCAGAGAAGTGTAGACCACTTTGTTCTCCAGCTCGCTGGAGATGAACTGTACGATGCTGAAGATGAAAACGGCAGCCAGCAGAGGATAAAAGTACCCATGATGATGCCAAGGGTCTTTAGCACCTTGTGCTCCTTCAGGCAGAATTTGACGGCCTCCTCTGTCCCGACTTTACATTCTTGCCTTCCAAGTTGGACCTCTGCTGACTGTTGTTTTGGCTGTAGAACCTCCCTTCGACTTGCCAATCTTCTTCAGCTGCTTCTGGCTTCCAGAAAGACCCTCGAGTAGACGGAAGACCATAACCACCAAGGGGATGTAGAAGGAGATGATGGAGGAGGCGGCGGCATAGTCCCAGTTGATGAAGAAGTCGCAACAACATTCGCCTTGGTAGCATTTCATGGCATTGGGCCCTTGGACCGGTACCAGTGCATGGATGGGTAGGAAGGAGATCAAGGCAGCCACAACCCACACCACCAGCACCAGGATCCAGGCTTTGCACTTGGTCATTATGGACTGGTACCTGAGAGGCAAGTAATGGCCACATACCTGTCGATAGCGATCATGCAGAGGGTCTCTATACTTGCAGTCACGCAGCACATCCACAGAAGGCCAGAATTGCACCAGAACTTGCCGATTTCCGACTTGCAGTATGATGGGACTGCCCCAAGGGGCACCACGATGAGCCCCATCACCAGGTCAGCACAAGCCAGTGAAGTGATGAAGGAGTTTGTGATGGTCTGAAGCCGCTGGAACCTGGCGATTGCAGTGATCACCATCATGTTGCCAAACACAATGGCCATGACCAGGAGAGCCATCACCATACCCATGGCCACCATCCATTCTCCCTGGGGCAGGATCCATACTGTTCTTGCAGCTAACGTTTGCTGTCATGGTAGAAAGTTCAGCAGTGCTATTTACAGATCCCATTGTATTTACGGAACCGTCATTGGAAGAATATTAATAAAAAGAAAAGAAAGGGACAAATCAAGGTAAATAAAAGTCCATCTCTTCAATCTTCTGCAATACATAGAGTTATACGATCCTCTATTTTTATCCTTTCTCAGTTGCCACGTGCAACCTTTTCTTGCAAAAGTGGCAGCCACTTGCAACCTTCTTGGATAAGTGACAGTTTTCCTTTTGGTTTTGTTGCCCTCATTCACTTTCCTTTAAATCATGAGTTACTTGTCTGTCTGCAGCTGCTGGCTCTCTGTAGATTTGGAAATTGCAACTCGGAAGTGGCACGCTGTTGAGTTAGTTATAGTAGCCCCAATGTGACGCAACGGAACTCTGCAGCCAACCACTGTAGAGGTGCACTGAGAGATGACTTGCCACCAGGCTGTTCTGCAACACTTTTTGCTAATTATTTTTTAATTCTGCAGTTTAAAAGTCAAATAACTAAGCACGAATCGCACACTGGTTCCATGTCTTAAGCATGGATTCAGAGCATTGATACCTAGCCACTGCATTGATTTCACAAGTGATCCGTGACTGATCTATGCTTTTTCCCCAACATACATACTTAAAGGTCTGGTGACCACACACACACACACACACACACACACACACACACACACACACACATCTCCGTTGTTTGTCCCTGTCTTTTTCGCTTCGCTATGCCAGCATGTGCAAGGAACGCTTTTGTCACAGTATGACTTTTTGGAGTGTGTGACCCTCCTGTCAATCCAGTGCTCAGTGTAGCAGGTGCGATCCTACCCTGCCAATGGATGTGTTATCTGTCTATGACAGCAGTTCAGCTGCCCTGGTCTTCAGTTCTAAGAAAACGCTCACTGCAATCAGCGGTGAACAACGTGGTATGCATTTAGCATATTTAGCCACCTTTCCTCTGCTTGAAATCCCTCCCAGCTTGCAATCACACGAACAGACTTTTGCCCGCTATGCATGAATGCATTTAAAGGTTAATACATACTGCCCTGTTGAGATCGACTGTCGCTACCGAGGGGTGAGAGAAAGTCTGAGTCAGCCCAGCCTAGCCTAGTTCTAGTGTTGTAGTGACTGTCCGTGGTGACGTCGGATCATCAAAGATTGGGATAGGGTGAAAGCAAGTGATGAGATAGCCGCTGCTGCTGCATAAGATCAGAGTGAGAGTCGGTCTAGTGAGAGACTTTGAGCTGAGGCAAGTTTGTAATCTTCAGGAGAGTTGAGAGGTATAAGGCTGGCTGAGCGCTGCCGAGTGTGGTTACAGTGGGTTATTTATTATTACTTATTTATTATTTATTTACTTGGCGGCAGTGTGGCATGGCGTGGCAGGGGCATGCTTCAAACAGAATGGGTCGGACAGCTGTTTTTTCTTCCTGCTTCCATTATGAAAAGCATTTCATGGTGCTTCGCTTTATGCAAATCAGAGCTTTTTTTTTTTTTTTTGTTTAGTTTATTTAATCTTTGGATGGCGCCACCATAAAAAGCATTTTGTCAGTCAGATCACCGATCCGATAGAGCAGCAGAATGGAAGTTCCTTCCTTGTAATCTTCAGGGACAGTTGAGGAATCATTCAAAGTTGATGTTGCACAGATGTATCCTTTTCGAGGGCCACCTTTGGACTTCTGTCCACAGATAGTGGAGTCTTTGCAAATATTGGAAATATTGGGGTCTGTAACAGTTGGCAGCTGACAATCAGCATAGGGGATAATATCGTGATCCCTGAGAAATTAGAAGGGAAGAGACAGACCCATTTTCCTGTATCAAGCATGCATATTGTCTAGTCTGGCTGGCAGGAAGAAACAATTAAAAGCAAAAGGAGTAATAAGAAGCTAGTGTCACATAACTCTTGTGAGCCAGCATAGTTCTAGTAAAGGGGTTAGAGGTCATTTGTTCAGGTGGCATCTGGAGTGAAGCTAAAGTGTTTTATGAATTTGGAGGAGATCCCTTCCATCATTTTTAAAGTTTTCCAGCAAGTGTATATCCTTCTGAAGTCAGTACATGGCAGTACAAACTTGGGCAGAACTATAGTATACGAAAGATTAGGTAGGCTAGCACCCCCAATTTTCAGTAACTGCAGGGTAGTAAACCTAATCTATGGCTTGACCCTCCATATATATAAATAGAAATCAGCTATTCCCATTTTCTAAGGGAGAGAGGGCTGGGGGAATTGAAAGGGTATGTGCGAAATAGAGCATTCTTGGCAACAGAATCATACGGACACTGTCAATACACTGCAGTAAGGAGAGGGATTGGTTTCAGGTCTTTTATAAATTGTATCAGAGGATTATGGTTCATTTGATGTAATCATGCTAGGTCTACTGGTATCATCACTCCCAGATATTTAAGAGCAGGAGATCTGAAGAAAATTTAAATGCTTTCTAGTGTACATGCTGGGGTGTAATGGATCTACAGTACTTCAGTTTTTGATGTGTTGAGATTACAGACTGTGAGGGACCCAAATGTAAGCAGGACCTGCCAAAGACTTGAAAATGAAATCTCTGGGTTCCACAGAGACACCAACAGATTATATGGATGCAGAGCTAAGGTTTGATGTCTATTGCCTAAACAGGGTCCTGTAAATCTGGATGCGACCTGACAGCTTGGGTGAGAGGTTCCAAATATAAAGCAAATAAAGGGCATCCCTGACAGGTGTTGTGGTGTGATGGGAGGAAATTGAAACATGACCATTAACTTTAATATATGCCTTGGGCTCGTGATAAATTACCCCAGAATTTTGATAAAAGAGAAAGGATTGGGTTATACAGCAAGCCAGCTTGTTACAACTTGCTATGTTACAGCCCTTACTTCCTGGTGATAACAGCTTACTGAGGTTAGCAGGCATCACACAGTGTGTCACTGGCAATGCTAGAACCTGTGACCTCAGGCTGTACAGTATGTTCCGTCACTTTATTTAGCAGCCCTGCCCTAGCAAGCTTACATACATGTATTCCTGTCTCTTAAGCCTTCAGATCTTTTGCTATTCCTGTTTGTCACCCAGGCACTTTTTTTTTAAATAATTGTTCATGTACATGGGGGGCACAGAATGCAGACAGGATCGGGTCATGATGCTTGCCACAGTAAAAGGTAGCCAGCAACAGTAAAACCAGAGATTTTTTATGTTCTATATAAATTCTAGCAAGGTACAGGGGTCAAAATGCTGGTAGATTTTCTTTGGGATAGTAAATAATATTTCAGTAAGTACACTACCTGGGCCAGTGGAAATGTCTTTGGGGCTAATGGATTTTCCTTGTCATCAGCCCTGCTGGCTAGTGGCTGCAAACTTAATTTCAACCCCTGGTGTATTACTGCCACATAAAGCTTTGTATATCTTTTCAAAGGCAGGCTGCCATCCCGGCCTGTGAAGCAGGCATCTAAAAAGAAATGTGTATTGTTAAAAGATGCTTACAATGTTCCTTTAGTTGTTTCTGCATCTGGCACACATCTTGCACACGAATGAAATCAGAGCTACAGGGTATATCAAGGCTAAAACCCTTCTAGCAACAATGAGATATGGAGATGAAACAACAAAGTATTTATTTTTAAGGGTGCAAAGATAGGATAAAGCAGTGTAATGTAATCACTGTAAAATTGTTACAATATTTTCTTGAGCTCCATACCTCCTTTGGTAGAAGGGTTTTAGCCCTGCCATACTGTGTAGCTCTTGACTGTCTTACTGTTTACCTCTGATTTCAGTCACTGTTTTTTAGTGGAAAGATGTGTTAGATGCAGAAATGAGGAAAGCAGTACACATTTCTTTTTCGATGCTTACTTTACCAACTGTAAGTAAAACCCAATAGTTTGACAATTGTTGGGGTTGTGGCTAGTGGTGTGGTGGCATGGCTATTGGTGTGGTACCATGGCTAGTGGTGTGAATAGACCTCTGTGGGACTGGCTATCTTGACGTGGTACAGAGGCTTGTCACAATGCAATATTGTAACTAAAAGCCAGTCTGTTAGTTTGACAACTGTTGGTGGTGTGGCAAGTTGTGTGGTAGCATGGCTAGTGATATGTGAATGGATGGCTAACTTGATGCGGTGGAGGCTTATAACTAAAAGCCAGTCTGTTAGTCTGACAATTGCTGGTGGTGTGACTAGTGGTGTAGTGGCATGGCTAGTGGTATGTCAATGGTGTGGCTAGTGGTGTGGTAGCATGGCTAGTAGTGTGTGAATTAACTTCTGTGTGACTAGCTGCCTTGATGTGGTACAGAGGCTTGTCATAATGCTATGTTGTAAATAAAAGCCAGTCTGTTAGTCTGAAAACTGTTGGTGACAGTATGGCTAGTGGTGTGCTGGTATAAACACAGGAAATGATGCTTGCGTCAGGTGAGACAGCACGAAACAGGGCACGGACAGTGCAGGAAGGGGAAGCTGGCCCGAACGGGGGGCAGGGTTGCAGTGAGTCCACTTGGTGTGCAGATCTGAAATTCCTGGCTACACCACTGATACAGGGCCCTTATCAGAGGATTTTTTAACTTCTCAACTGTCACATCGAAAGTAACTAGATGCTGTTTACATTTATAAACAAGCACATAAAACATACAGGGCCCTTACCTGAGGGACATCATTTACATTAGGCTTACTCTCTTTAAATAAATGTTTTTAAAAGAGTTACATTAATTTAAAGGATTTATGGGTAAAGACATGCATTTTAAGGTACATGAAACAGGTATTTAAAGGTAAATAACTCAGAGGGCACTTCCATGCTTGGAAAGTTTTGTTCTCCATCCTCCTCAGAGGTTGTACTTTAATTCCTGCCTGTATGTAAAGTTCCTCGCTTGTCCCATCTCCATCTCTCCCTCCCAGCCAGTTCCCTGAGAACACATCCATCCATCCATCCTGGATTCCTCCCATATCCCATCGGCCCCTACCTGAAGCAGCACGGCAGTGGACACTCTAGTTCTGCAGGCAGGATTCAAGTGAGACAAACACGCTCCGGCTCTGTCTCTCATGCTCAGAGCTGGGCAAAGTGCTTGGTACAGCTCAGTGCTGACACTACGTGGCTAGTACTGTTCACTGCTGGCTGTCTGTAGCTCCTGTCCCTCTGTCTGTATCCGCTTTTGTTCTCAAAACGTCCAACTCAGGTTGCAAATGGGAGCAGTGAGAAACATTTCAATAAATAAATAAGTAAAGGAGAGCAAAGCCTTGACGAGTGAGTGACATAAAGAACCATGCAGCGTGTGCTGTTCTAGCGCAGTTCACCCTTTCTGTTTCATTCCTGCCCTCCATTTAGTTGCAGTGCACCACAGTGTGGTATTCAGTCCTCTGACTGTTAAACAAGCCACCACAGTGTTTTCTGTTTTTTCCTACTTTGACTTAAATACTTCACATTTGTCCACTGGCTGCTTTCTAGTTGGGTCAAGCTGGGAGTGCCTGAGTTCTACTACATCAGGTAACATCTTCAACTATTTTGAAGTTTGACAATGCATTTACTGTTTTATAGCCCAGGCTAAATTACTAACATTTTAACATTACTTTGTTCTCCTGTCTCCTGTGACAGAAATGAATGGAAGATTGAGTCTCCTTTATGGTGGGTCTAATACTGCATTTAAACCTGCATGCCTCCATACCTGCATATTCCATTGCAGTGGACTTAGAGGAACAGGATGCCTCCCCAATTATTGCAGAAATGGAAAAGGGGTTAAACGTAGGGGCAGGGCACCCTACAGGTGAGGCGGGGGTTCAAAGTTTATGCTGCTGTTGGTTGTGTGAGACACTATTTACTATACAGAACAGGAAGCAGTAATGGGGGTGAAGGGCAGGACTGTGATTAGTAGGGCATTCACTGTACACACCTTCAAACCTGCACATAGGGGTAGTCAGAGTGCACAGTGACAAGCAAGCAACTGTGCCTGCTACATTTTCCTGGTGTACCTTTCTTTTCACAATGGCACTGGGGTGCCTAATCCCCTCCATTGTGACCAGGAATCCTTTATATTTTTTTGGCTACACCTCAAAATAAGAAAACCATCCATCATTCTCTGTTGCACCATTATCCCCCCAACCCATCCATTCAGCCCCCAAGCCCTTCACTTGCCCACTGGAAGGTCCAGCACCATAATGCTCACTGACCACAGACATGTTTTCACTTTTCAAAGCTGAATCATGAACTGAAGAAACAGGTTTGTGGCACAGTTATTTCAGTGGGTTTGAATTTAGTGCCAGAAGTGCCAGACACCACTGAAAATACCCTGCAATAACGTCCGCCATTGACAAATGCTTGTTTTTTCTCTCTCTTTGTGTTCCTCCCATTCCCATCCCCTTCCTTCTGCCCAAGGCACACCTAGTCAGGCCAGGCAAAAACCGTTTGGCTACATTCCTCATCCCCTGTGCCTCTGACTACATTCCTGTTCCAGCAGGGGAACAGGAAGTTAGGTGGAGCCTCTCAGCCAATCCCTGGCCCTGTTTAAATTCAGACTTATTTTATTTATTTATTTTATTTATTTATTGAGTAATCAGAATTACAACCTTTCAGCTAAAAGCTCTTTTACAAAGGATCCTTGTCATAAAGGAGGGAGAATACATGAGTAAGGAGTCAGTAGCAGCTAAATAGGCATTGTCAAAAACATCTAGTAGGAAGATAATGTAATCAGTAGCATAGGATAACATAGGCAATAGCAACATATAAACCAAAGCCTGGGTACAAGTACATGGGATACAGTTCACACAGCAGGCCAGACAATTAAAAGTGCACAGGTCAAGATTATGTACTAGCTAGAAATCAGAAGTTGTAGCTATACAGGAGCTTGTGTGGAGGAGCAGGAGATGTAGCTATACACTATTATTGAGTTCTAAATGGTTTGCTGAGGCAACAGCCAGGGAGTAAGCACAGCCGTAGTAGGCAATCAGGGTAGGAGGAAATAAATCAGAATTAAGTAGCAGAAGAGGAATCAGAAGAGGGATAGAGGTGGGCTCAAGGGAGATAGGGAGAGTAGGGTGAAGGTAGGTGGTAGGTAGGTGAGGGCCTCGCCAGGCAATAGGTGAAGGGAGCAGGGGTGCAAGGTAAGTAGGCAGGCAGGGGCAGGTGGAAAGCAGGAGCTCGGGCTATTTTGAGAGTATTAAGATGAACCTGGGCAAGCCCAGGGTACAGGGTGCTGGTACAGCTGAGTTAAGAGTGGTAGCAGCAGGGTACAGGAGGGGAGATAGACTTCCTTTAGCTTAGGCTTGAAAGGACTGAGGTGCAAGGCTTTGGGTTCAATCAATCACTCAATCTTTATTTAACCAGGTGAAACATCTTTGAGCAGAGCTCATTTCCAAGATGGACCTGGGCATAGGTACAAAACATATGAACACACAAGGTAACAACAACATGATACATATAATATTTGTCATAGTTAATATAGAAGTTCATACAGCAATGTAATAGAATAGAATAAGTATTATTTATTCAAAGACCAATGACATATGGTAGGTGCTGGAATATGAGGAAAAGAGGAGAGATGGAGTCAGGAAGGTGATAATAGATGAGAAAGGGAACAAGAAGAGAGCAGAAACATAGGAATGTAAATAGTACCTTGTGGTCGTATAGTTACAGTCTTCTGGCATGGCCTGGGTAAGCAAAGTTTGAAGGAGGCCAGTTTTAGTGGAACCACTATTTTAAGTGTTTTCTGTAATTTATTCCACAGAGAGGGAGGAGTGGCTTATATTGATTTTCCAAAGTGAGTTCCACTTGGGAATAACTAGAGATATGTAAGATAAGCTTCTTAGTGCATAGCTTCCGGGGAACATGTAAGCAGGCGGTCAGAGATATATTGGGGTGGTTTCTTTATAATGGCGATGGTCAAGTGGCTGCATTTCTGTGACGTCTGTAGCTGAGGGAGGTCTAACCAACTAGGCGATATAAGGAGCAGTGATGAGTAGTGTAGGGTGCTCCTGTGATGAATGGTAGGGCTTGTGGTATAGGATGTCAAGCTTTTTAATGCTGCACAAGTACCTTATCCATAGAGGATATCTGCGTAATCCAGTAAAGGGAGGAAGGTTGACTGCATGAGTCTGATTTTGCTTCAACTGTTAGTAAGTGCTTTATATGGAAAAATACACTGAAAAAAGCTTTTAGTTAGTTTTTCTATGTGTTCTGAGAAGGACATTTGTGGTCAATTCACACACCCAAATATTTAAATCAGGTCACAAATTCGAGAGGTTCACCAAGGAAGGTGGCGATCTACGGTAAAACTCCCTAGGGTGAGGTGAGGTGAGTTTTGGTGCTGGGTGAGAAAGCATTGCTTTTGTTTTTAGCATTTAGCAGTAACTTTAGTTACAAGTTTTTCTGAAGATGGTTGAACTCGAGTTGGAGGCTGGAGCAGGTTTTTCAATGGAGGGCCTGAAATATACAACATGGTATCGTCCGATTAAGAGGTGGATACTGGCTAAATGAATTCCATCATGGATATTATTAATATACAATGCAATAGTAGTGGCCCAGGATTGAACCCTGGGGTATGCCTCTCGGCAAGGTTTTCGGCTGGGAGAAGTCTCCTTCTGCTTTGATATGATGACAGCAGCCAACAAGGTAACAGCCAAACCATTTAAGAGTCATGTTATTAAGTCTGGTATTCTGAGGATGTCTAGGAGAAGGGCGTGGTCAACTGTGTTAAATGCCTTGCTTAGATCCAAGAACAAGGCACACATGTAAAGTTTGTTGTCCAAGGCATTAAGACAGTCATTAGAGACTTTAGCAAGCACGGAGACCATGCTGTGGTGTGGTCTGAAGCCTGACTGAACTGGTGTGAGCAGATTATGGGAATCTAGGTGGTTCCTAATCTGTTAGTTAACTAGTTTTTCTAGCAGTTTAGAAAGGGTAGGAAGGAGGGAATGGGCCTGTAGTTATTAAGATCACTAGGATCACCCAATTTGAAAAGAGGGATAACATGGGCGGTTTTCCATATTTTGGGAAGGGTACCCAAGTAAGGGAAAGATTAAAAGTTGGGTAATTGGTACAGCCAGAATGTGATAGCTTATTTTAAGAAGTATGGGTCAATAGAATCTGCTCCTGCACTCTTACAAGTGTCTAGTTTAAGAAGCAAGTTTTCACCTGTTTTAAAATGATCTGGCTAAAGGAGAAGGAGGGTACAGCCGATTTGGTGGGGGTGGAGGTGGCAGAGACCTTGTCCTGCCCACATAGCTGATCTCGTGGGTTGTTGGCTGGTGAGGAATCAAATGCCAAGCCTTCCATGGCAAAATGGTTATTTAACAAATTTGGGATTTCATATTTGCCTGCATATGTGGAATTTCCTGCTGTGATTTTTATGGAAGGGAGTTAGAGGACCTATGCCCTCGACTTCCTTGAGGGTGCTCCAGAATTTGGAGGAACAATTGGTAGATGCATCTAGTTTGTTATTACAGTAACTAATCTTGGTAGCTCTGATGACTTTTGTGCACTGATTTCTGGCTGCTCTGAAGACAGTCCAATCAAAGGAAAGTTTAGTTTTGCAGGCCTTTTTCCACAAGGCATCCCTGTGGAGAAGAGCTGACTTAAGGCTAGTAGAAAATCATGGGCAAGACATTTTTTGTCTGTATTTTTACAAGAGGAGCATGTCAGTTGATTGCATACATAAGGATCTTATGGAAGATGTCATAGGCTTCATTGACGGTGGGCGCAAGGTAGAAGTCTTGCCAATGAGAGTATTGTAAATCAGATAGGAAGGCGTAAGTGTCGAAGTTGTGATGATTCCTTTTGAATATGTATCTGAAGTTGAGATAGGCTTGGGTAGAGATCTAACACAAGCAATGGTACAATGATCGCTGAGATCATTGAAAAAACACCCAAATGGGTGAACAGGTGAGGTTTGTTTACTAGAATGATATCAAGTAATGTACTGTTGGCTGGATTTTTTGCGCTTGGTCGGGTAAGTTCCAAGGTAAGTTGAGAGAGCCCAAAAGCGCTGCAGAGAGTTCCTTAAGGGGTTTGGAGCAAGAAGAAAGCCAGTCGAGGTTAAGGTTGCCAGTGACTATGACTTCTGATCATGATGTATTGAGCAAGGTGCTCATATGAGTTTAGTACCTTCAGCCCAGCTGAAGGGGGTCTGTAGCCGCCTATGGCAAGGAGAGACTGAGAAGGAGATAGTTGAATCCTGATAGTAAGACTCTCAGTCAGGTTAAGAGTGGCAGTAGCAGGACAGGAGGGGAGATAGCTTCCTTAGCTCAGACTTGGAGCCATCTCTGTATTTGTTAGAAAGCATGCTCCAGGTGTAACTGCACCTGTTCACATTTTTGAGTTCTTTTAATCTACAGAACATGAGTTAGCTACATGTGATTGTTTATAACATTTTGGGTCTTTTTTCATTCACATGTTCCTCTGTTCATGGCATCCACTGCCTGTTTGGGCATCAGAGTATCTGGACACATTTTAGCCTCTTTGTAGTTTTAGTGAGCTAGCCATGAACTCTTTGGCTGCAGTTCTACAGCCTTGCTTTGTATGTATTTTACGTTAATTTTAAACTGGTTGTCTTTCTCTTAATGGAATAAGCAAGGGACACTACTACTCTGTATAATATTAGACTGTTGTTCTATTTGATTTGTATCACAACAGCTGTTCCTTGTATGCAAGGCTTGTATTTTACATTTTATTATAAAATGAATAAAATATGTATTTTAAAAACACTTGGAGCCTTTTGTTTTTCATTTTAGGTAATGACCAGCCTCAGGAGACTGACTCCTGGACAAAGGGAAAGTAGCCGTACCACCTCAGTTTAGGAAAGGCTGCACAGGCAGCCTGCAGAGAGTGGTCGGTGAGGGTGGAGGACGAGGGCAAGGGTGGATGTCAGATTACCTGTAGAAGGTTGAAGTGGGTCCCTTGGCTTCATCAGTGTAACTCCTCTCCAGAATATCTCCAGCAGCAACCTCTGTTGGTTTCCAGCAGTAGTCCACTGTCTAGTTGGGTTCTCCAGTCGTGAGTAAGTCCTTGTGGCCAGGTGATAGCCTCAGTGAACCTCAGTGCAGAGGTTTCTAGCAGAAGATGTCTGCTCTTTCCTCTGTGGTTTGGCAGTCACCATTGTGCAGGGATCCTGGGCGAGCTCCAGCAACAGTTCAGGGGAGTGTAGGCTTGGTGCTTAACATTATTTTTATAATTAACCAGTCCTGCTCCAGTAAGGGTGAATTGTTTTGCAGCTAGTCTTTCAGGCAGGGGGAAGTTATTTGCTCTATCCAGTTTTGTTGGGTGAGAGAGGATGGAATTTGATAAAGTAGAAGCTAAGGGTGAAACCCAATAATTTTGAAAGAAAACAAAGGTGCGTATGAATTTTTTTTATGTATGCACTGAACTGCATTGCTTACAAACTGAACAGTGCTATCGGACTGTGTCATTTGTGTACTATGGGACCTATACTTCAGTGATGTGCAACCAAAGGCAATAACTACACCGGTGGGGTAATTATTTATTGCTCAGCCTTGACCCTTGCAATGTGTTCCTGTGGCATTCCTTCTGTTACTCTTCCCTGAGTAATGTGAAACACCAAAACGCCTGGTGTTGGTTGTAGAGGTAGTTAGCCATTAGTGAGGGCCACTGAGTTAGTCAGCTGAGAAGCCACCCTGGCTCAAGGATTAGGCCTTCGGTCACCAGTGGGCTAGGATTCTTCTTTCAGGCTTTACTATTTGGATGTCAAGCTTCACCTCAGTTGCCAGGACCAGTTCCTTCACCACTCAACTCCGACCTGGAAGGCCCTGGCCATTCTTCCATCTTCAGCATACCTGCCTACAGCACCCTCAACCCACATCAGATCTCCACCATGGTGTGAGCATCAGTCCCACAGTGGTAAGATGTGAGAGCCGCTTGTTAGGTATCAAAAGTGAGTCAGCTTAGAAGCCCCGGCTGAAGAGTGAGGGACCACAGTTGACCTTGTGTCTGACTGTTTTCTTATTCTGATGCCCATCCACAAGTCTTACTTATACCAGTGCCACTCCGCAGAGGCTGCATCAAGGATCACATCACCAGTAGTCTTCCATTGGGAGGTGGCCTAGGTGCCAGGAACCTACTAGTGGTCATTGCTGTGAATCATCCAGTTAGCCATCTGCTTGACCAGGAGACTTTGGCTTATCTTCACTCAGGACCTCCAGCTTCTCACCAGGAGTCACAGAGGGTCACCAAGTTCTTCATCATCCAGACAGCAGCATTTTTCCTAATTTTCTTTTATCCATGGGGATGCCCCAGTATGGCCTGTTTATAAAATGTACTTTGTGGAGTTAGTCCCCAATTGCTGATTAGCCAGTGCATCACAAAGCCCAAGCTTGGTTCATCAATTGTCTCATTAGATCTCCATGTCCAAGCTGTCTCAGCAAAGTGCACTCAGGACCTGGACTGAAGGGGCTAAAGGAGAACTGCACTGAACCTGGATGTCATTTTCCCTGTAAAAGATGATTTTAAATATTGGATTTAATTCTGTTACTGCTCCATCTCTATGGGCTGTTTAGTGATCAGACTTGGTGTTTTTGGATTTAAGCACAAGTAGCAAGTACTATAGAAACATAGAATTTGATGGCAGATAAGAACACGCTTGGCCCACCTAGTCTGCCCATTTTCCTACTTAACGGATAAGCTGCAGATCTTAGTTAACTACAGCCTACTTCCTCCTACCCCTACTAGGACTGCCTTATGTCTTTCCCATGCATTCCTGAATTTCACTGTTCTTGACTCCATGACCTCCTCAGGTAGGCTGTTCTATGCATCCACAACCATCTCCGTGAAAAATACTTCCTCACATTACCTCTGAGCCGTCCCTCTATATTTAAATTGTGCCCTTGTTCTTGCATCTCTTTTCTGAAAGATACTACCTCTTGGACTTTGTTGCTTCCTTGAGGTACTTGAAAGTTTCTATCATGTCCCCCTCTCCTTCTTTCCTCAAGGGTATACATATTAAGCTCCTTTAGTCTCCTCATATGTCTTCTGGTGCAGGCCCTGCACCATTTGGTTGCCCTCCTCTGGACAGCCTCCACTCTGTCTATGTCTTTGCGGAGATGAGTCTCCAGAACTGCACATAGTACTCAGATGGGGTCTCACCAACTGTCTGTACAGAGGGATAATAACTTCCTGTGTTCTACTGTTGATGCCTCTTCTATGCATCCCAGTATCCCCAGCCTTCCTTACTGCCTTCTCACATTGCTTGCCCACCTTTAGGTCATCTGATATAATTACCCTCAGATCCCTTTCCATTTTTATTGTCAGTATCTCACCCCATTGTGTACTCTTCCCTGGTTTTGTTTCCCAGGTGCATTACCTTGCACTTCTTTGCATTGAATCTAAGCTGCCATACATTTGGCCATTCCTCCAACCTTGCCAAGTCCCTTCTCATCCTTTCCACTCCATCTTGTGTATCAACCCTGTTGTAGATCTTTGTGCCATCTGTAAAGAGTCATACTTTTCCTTTCAGTTCCTCTGCAATGTCACTTATAAAGACATTAAAAGGACTGGTCCCAGTACTGAACCCTGCGGTACCCCGCTAGTAACCCTCCTTTCTTCACTGTGGACTCCGTTTACTACTACCCTTTGCGTCCTGTTGTCTGCCAATTTTTTATCCAGGCTATCACCTTGGGACCCACTCCAAGGCTGGCTAACTTGTTTATTAATCTTTGTGTGGACTGTATCAAATGCCTTGCTAAAATCTAGGTAGGCCATGTCCACAGCCCTCCTGGTCTACTACTTTGGTCATCCAGTCAAACAAATTTACTAGATTCGTCTGACACAACCTTCCCACTGTGAATCCATGCAGTCTTGGGTCCTGTGCCCACTGGCCTCTAGGTACTCAACAATTCTTTCCTTCAGAAGTGATTCCATCATTTTCTACCACTGAGGTCAAACTAACTGGTCTGTAGTTTCCTTCCTCTGCCCTGCTCCCACTTTTGTGAAGAGAATCACATCCGCCCTCCTCCAGTCCTCAGGTACCACCCCATCCTCCCATGATTTGTTAAAGAGAGTAGTCAGTGGTGTTGCTAGTTCTAACATATTAAAATGCCAGCAGAATAGGCCTAATGGTCTTTCGTGTCTGCTGCTTGGTCAGCCCCACCCTGGGTGCTGACCTTGCTATCCCTCGCCTTCTCTGGCTTCTCCTTCCCAGTTCGGATATTCTGCTGCATTGATTTGCTTCCAGAACCCTTCCTGTACCTGTCCCACCCCTCTTGAACCCTCCACTGTCTCTGCCTCCACCAGCCCCCTAGTTAGTGCATTCCATGGCTCCACCACCCTCTCAGTGAAGTAGCACCTCCTCCTTTCTCCCTGAATCTTCCCCCCTCAGCTTCCACCCATGCCCTCTAGTGGCCCTTCCTCCTTCCTTCGAAGCACCCTGACTGTTCCTCCCCATTTACCCTCTTCATGTACCTGAAGACCTCTATCATGTCCCCCGGTCCTTCTCTCTTCCATTGTGTACATATTTAGCTCTTGAGCCTCTCCTCATAGGTCCTGTCCCCAAGCCCCAAATCATTTTGGTTGCCCTCCTCTGGATCCTCTCCAGGAGGTTAATGTCCCTCTTTAAGTGTGGCCTCCAAAACTGCATGCAGTACTCCAGGTGCGGCCTCACCAAGCAGTTATACAGAGGAGTATCACTTCCCTCCTTCTGAGGTGATCCCCTAAGCGATGCATCCCAGCATCCTGTTGGCCTTGGCTGCTGCCTCCTACAAGTCTCAGAGTTGTTCATCTTGACATCCACCACCACCCCAGGTCCTCTCCAGCCATTGAGACTTGAGTATTTCCCCAGGGTGTACACTTGGCCTGGGTTTCTGGCCTCAGGTGGAGTACCTTGCATTTCCATGCATTGAACCTCAGCTTCCACTTCTAGACCATCTTTCCAGAGCCTCCAGGTCCTGCAGGGCCACCTCCTCCTCCCTATAGCGCCGAACGCAGTCCCCACTACCACAAATTATGCAGTTGAGTATCCGCATTTGGGGGACATCGAGGTCAACAAATCCAAGTGCAATGGATAAGCCCTCACTTGGGAAACCACCCGCGTGATCGTGGTATCATCTCCCCGCCATCTACCTTTAGTTCTTTTAGAATTCTTGGTGAATCCTTCAGGCCCCATTGCTTTGTCCTCCTTCAATTTTACTAGTTCTTTCAGAACCCTTTCTTCTGTAAATGGACTGTATCGACCCCCATCTCCAGAGTGTTTCTCTTGTTTGATTTAGGTACCTCCTTCTCCTCTTCCCTTTGTGAATACCGAGCAGAAATATTCGTTCAGAATCCCTTCTTTTCACTGTCACCCTCTGCCCACATTCCTCCCCATTATTAAGCCTCAGTATCCCTCCCTGGTCTTTCTTCACTCTCTAATGTACCTATAAAAGGTCTTATCCCCTTCTTACCACAGTTGGCTATCCTTTCCTCTGTTTGGGCCTTTGCTATTCTGACTGCCTTCCCTGCCTCTTTCTGCTTTAACTGATAAAGTTCTCTGTCCTGCTCCTTCTGTGTTTCCTTATATTTCCTGAATGCTATCCTTTTCTTCTTAACCTTCCCTGCCACCTCTTGTGAGAACCATAGCGTTTTTTCCTTTGTTGTGTTTTGTTGATTTGCTTTACACAAAAGCTTGTTGCCTCTGTGATGGCTGTTTGATTACTCCCCATTGTTCCTTCACCCTCCTTCTTGCCTGTTTGCTAGTGCTTTTCTTATACCATTTTAGAACTCTGTGATGTACTTTATGTCCTTGTTCATTTATAGACTTGCTGACCTGAACTAACACTTCCCATAAAACTTCTCAACTTATCTTCCCATCCAGCACTGTGCCTGATCTCTGGAAAACATCAACAGTTGTTCCACTTCACAAGAAGGGTAAAAGACATCTCTAGAAAATTACCATCCTATCTCAGTTCTCTCAACTCTAGCCAAATTGCAAGAAGAGAAAATCATGCATGTCCAGCTAGTCGAAACCTGCAGCAGCAAATCTAATCTGTGCTGAACAGCACGGCTTCTGCATTCTGCAAAGGACAGAGCACTAACACTATCCTGGTCATGTTTTATTTATTTATTTTTTTATTTAAAAGTTTTACCAGGAAAAGCATGCCAAGCAGTGTTGCTAGTTTCCAGATGCATCCGGGGGGACGGAGCTGGGGTGGTGGGACAGAGCAAGAATAACATGGTATCAATCAACAGTATACATCAATCAACAATACACTGTACATGGTAATGAAATACAAGGTACAAATGATAGTAACAATCCAAGAAATCCAAACAAGCAGAAAACAGTAAACAAGGGTACAAGTGCGATGCGTGAGGAATTTAGTGTATGTCTGGAGGGAGAGTGGGAGCTAGAGGAGTGGAAACAGCTGCAGAAGGGGCAGGTAATGCTATAAAGGAGAGAGTAGTGAGGGTATGGTAGGATGGCACCAAGTCACAACAGCGAAAACAGCAACAGCACTGTCAAGAACAGCACAGCATAAACTGCACTGTCAAACACAGCAGCAGGTGTTTTGTAAATGAGTCCCTGACTCAAAGGTTGTAAATCCGACTTTCAAAAATAAATAAATAAATAAGGACAAAATGTCGTGACAGGAAACAGTGCCAGTGGCAGTGGTCAGAAACCACACAGATGACCGCTACCATTCCTAAATAACATACTACAGTATACACTTTATTTTTCCAGGGGCTATCACACAGAACCCCCGACTCGGGAGGCTATTTCCCACCACCTGTTATTAATGTAACCAACTCTGAGGGGTGTGGATCTCCGAGGGAGTAGAAAACCTGGGGGTCCATTTGTTTTCCATGCTTACAAAAGTTGGGGTGGGGAAAGATGAAAACACATGATCCAGGAGACCAGGAACAGAACCCTGGTCTCCTAATCTGTGCTGCTTGAGCTGCTTCTGCTTTAGCCCTTTCCACCATGGAAGCAGCTCAGCCAGCTTCTGCATTTTTTCATCCTTATCCAATTTCACCATTGTCTTGATAGCTAAAGAGGTAGTGGTAGTTAACATTCACTATTCTACCCTGTTGCTATTCAGGCATACACAGTTATTGCAGCGTGGTTTAGATGATGCTATAGGGGAAGTGCTATTTTAACCAGTTACCCAGTAGGATGTGGCATATTGGATGGGAGGAAGGGAGTTCCAGATTTTGGGAAGTGATGGGAAAAGACAGCTTGACCAAAGGAGGTTGACTCTAGAGGGATGACCAGAATACAGGGTCAAGATTACGAAGGAGTAGGTGGGGGTGGGGGAGAGGAAGAAGAGCAATAGGGAGGGAGAGAACCGAGCCAGTATTCAGCTATAAGACTGGCACAATGGGAGAGGCATCAGTCATCTAGAAAAGGGAAAGACAAAGACTGGTAGAGGTAGCAATGGTGAGTGCGGGGGAATGGTCAAGAGCAAGGCAGCAGAAAGCATGGAGGAGGTGTACAGTCTGGCTAGGGAGTTTTTGGAGCAGCACTGTAGACTACATCACTGTAGTCAAATATTGAGAGGGCATTTTTGGACACATGCCTGGCAGGCCAGCAAGAGGATACATCCACAGTTCCTGTACAGGGCACCAAGTTTAGGGTGCATTTTTTGTGATATCATCCATGTGTCCAGAAAAGTCAAAGTGTTGGTCCAGCCAAACCCCGAGATACCTAAAGGAGCTAACATCCTCAATTATATTCCTGTTGGGGTATGGAATGAGGGAGGAAGGAGCCAGAGTCTCTGCATCATCCAAGGTCATGGAGACTGTCTTCTTAGCATTCAGGAACAGCTGATTTGAGTAGAATCAGTGTGTTCACAGATGCAATCTGTCTCACAATGGATAAGGGCCTAGCAACTGGAACTGTGTTTGTGGGCCTGATCAAGGTCTTGACCTGGTCAACCACAAAGTATTAATCCATGGGTTGCGAACTAGGACTCTGACCCGTGCTCTTGCATGGTTCGAGGGATTACCTGTGCCATAACAGGCCTTAAAATTTGCGGCTTTATCCAATGTAAATAGTATCAGCAGTGAGTTCCCCAAGGCTCCATCTTAGGGCCACTTCTCAATCAATCAGTTAATCAATCAATATTTTATTTATCAAGCGCCTTTCAAAATCAAGTTGCTGCACAATCATATTTTATTTATTTTATTTATTTATTAAATTCTCGGATTACAAATACCTTTGAGCAGAAACTGCTCGTTTACAAAGGTTCCACGTCAAAGGATGAGGGTCAACATACATACAGAGGTAGTAAAAGAATGCACAATAAACAACCAAAACAACTAAAAGAAAAAATAAAGATACTCAGTTATAACATACTTTGAGATAATATTCATATATGAGCAGCCAGGTAGGCAGCTGGCTGTGGTAACAATAAAGAGATGGAGGCACCATAGGCAGTTAGTATTGCAGGCATGCGACGGAGAGGAAGTTAGCAGGCTAATGGGCCACTGTCCGATGGTGGTGGAAAATGTCTTGTACCAGTAAAGATGGTATATAAAAAGATATAAAAACATCAACAATATAAATATTTAAAATCAGTCTGAATGAGCCTTAGAAAATAAATAAGTTTTAGCATAGTCTGTTCTCCATCTTCATAAACAGCCTGCCTACAGTCTGCAAACTGGTACACACTCTCCTCTGTGCAGGCGTTACTGTCATATACACCCACAATATCGATACTGGCAATATCAACAAAACACTAGCAACAACTACATAAGCTGCAATACTGGAGTGGTTTGGAAGGAAAACAGTAAATACTGTTCTAAACCTCCGAAACCCAAATGATGTTGTTTGGGACCAGGTACAACCAAATGAACTATCCCAAAACTCTACATCAAAGCAGAAAATGGTACCTGCCTGGAAAAGGCCAGTTCCTTTAAATATCTGGAAGTACACCTAGACCCACCATTTCTTTCAAAGTTCACATCCAGCACACCACCATCCTGCTTCACCACAAGTTGGGCTCATTGTACAGAATCTGCCAGTACTTATTACTTGACAGCAGGCCTAACAGAATAGCCCAGGCAAACCTGCTCCCTTCACTAGATTATGGTTCGCTGATGGTCGATGCTGCTGGTAAATCTGTACTACGAAAAAGCACACCCTATACTATAAAATTGCCAGATTCGATATCTAATAGCAATTGCAAAATGCATCATTGCCTTGCACTAAAATACATACATTAAACTAGCTACCCCTTACCTCAAAGCCAACCTAACACTTGCCAGGTTCTTTAGAAAAATCTTGCAAACAGGCACCCTGCTTATCTAGTCAAACAGATCTCATTCGTAGATTCATCCACCTCACTCAGCCACAAACAATAACTTCTCAGCCCTGCTGTTCCATACCCACATGGGACAATGCTCTTTTGCTATCGCTAGCACCTCAATTTGGAACTCTGTATCGCTCTGTCAAAAAACCTCTACACCCTCTGCCTTTACAAAGCTGCTGAAAGACCACTATTCCTCACTCAGTGTCTGCAACTGCTTCTCTAATCCCCTCTGTCCCCTCCCTCTTCCCTTACCTGCTCATACTTGTTTGTGCACCCACATTGCTTGCTTATAACTATTCTGTTGTCATCTACTACCCTTTACAAGTATATACTCCCACGTGTTTATGTGCCATCCATTGAAACTTTCTTTTTCCCCAATTGTTTAATCAGGTGAGACACACTAAGTTGAAAGCTTGTTTACAGGTGCAGCCTGGGAGCACAGGGAAGTTAAGTGACTTGATCAGGGTCACACAGTTTGCAAGTGGGGCTGTGGGATTCAAACCTAGGTCTCAGATATGCAGCTCAGAGCCTTAAACCACAGCGCTATACTGCCTCCCTAAAGCTGTACTGCTCATGTTTACTGCAAGTGAATGTTTGCATTCTGTAAGTATGTATATAACCCTTTCTGTAAACTATTGTGCATATAGTATATGGTTAGGGTTTATTGTGGATGGAAAGCGATGGTTTCCAAATCCTGTTATAAGCCAGTTCAAAGGTAAAAAGTTGTTGTACTATTGTTCTGACTTCACAACGATAGTACAACAACTATATTCTTCAACTGTTTCCCAATTGGCTAAACATTGGCTTTCAAAAAATACTGTTCAACATGGCGGCTGATAGCGAGCAGTTGAGCATGAGCTTTTCAGATAGTTTGGACACAGACTGCCATAGTCGGCATCCTGTTTCCAAACTATCAGTTTTAAATAAATCAGTGGACCCTCCATTACAAAGCTAAGCGGTCAATGAGTGAGCAGTGGTACCTTGGAATTACGACGATTAGGCGGAACTGCGAGAGGACCGGGAGAAAACGGCAGTGTCTGGACAAGGTACAGAAACTAACAAATCCTTGTCAATTAATGTGGCACAGTTTGCAGGGAACCATATACTATACAAAATGACAGATAGGGAACTGTACATTAAAGGCGTGTTTCTATCTGGTGTTTGATGACATCATAGGGACCTGTCTATGATGTCATCAAACCCTCGATGGGAACACAGCCTTGTTGTGCACAGTTCCTATCCATTATTCTATATATTGTAAATTGCATAGTTTGTGAAATGTTGTATCATATCCCTGTCTGTGCAATCACACCTGTGTAGTGCCTGAAAAACACTTGTTGCCATATGAGCCAGGTTTGTAACATTTATGGTGGGGGCCCAGGGGTCAGTGGTCAAAGTCCCCAGCAGAGATCCATGGGAGCAGAGCCCCTATACTTGGTGGTCAGGGGAGTTAAGTGGACCACCATCAGATCCCTACTATTAGCATAGTACTCAAGTTATGCTACTTGCCCACTTATGGCTTGCTCTGTATCACGTTGGCCTGTTGGTTATTTTGTATTAGTTTATTTGAGTTGAGAGGGTCTTTGCCCCATACCTCCATGTTAAAAAACAAGGTGTGTGGAAGAAGAGCCCCCCAACACAAATAAACTGACAAACCTCAAGCTACGGTACGCTGTGCCACGGCCAGCCTGTCGGTTATTTTATTAGTTTATTTGAGCTGGGGGCATTGCCTCACACCCCCCATGTTAAAAAACAAAGGTTTGAGTGGACAGAACCCCAACTCAAATAAACTGGCAAAACCTAAATCAACAGGCAGCATGCAACAAAAGTAGCCTTACACAGCTACAGTACAGCACAGCAAGCATGCGATGAAACTCTATGCTGTATTTTGTATAACTTTCGCTATGCTAATATCAGTAGTCTGATAATCTACACAACCCCCATAACTTGCACTATGGAGAAAAGCTTCCTTCATGCCTCCGAACACCTCAGAATTAAAATGTGCAGCACTAGTGACCCTTAAAATATGGAGCAAATGGCCAGAAATCTGCAATAAACTGGAATGACTTACCAGGGTCCTTACAACTGGCCTAGGACATGAAACCTAGGACATGAAACTTTACAGTTCATCTTAAGAAATATTACCTTAGCCAGCTGAAATGTGAATGTTTTTAATAAAATTGACACTGTCATTGTTATGTTTGCTTGCGCATGTGCAAGAAACATTATGTGGCAACTTAGGAGAGAAGCGGGTTGTGGAGGCGCGGCACTGTAGCAGCCAACAGAGGCACTATGTTTGGGGCTTGGCACTGGTGGATGAATGGAGGCACAGTGTGCTGATGACACTGGTCTCTAAAAGTGCCACCAAGTTGAAATGTTTTCACCACAGCAGTCAGGGTCTGCCTCATCATTGCAGCATTAGCCATTCCGCTGCAATGAGGGGAGCGACTTGTCATTGCTGGGCGGAACGTTGCTCTAGTGTAATATTTGTGCAGAAAACGGTCCTCATCGAGTCCGGTGGCCCTCCCACAACACGCATCAACCCTCTGTGCACCCCACCTCTCCACACCCTCTCACCCCATACTTACCTCCAGAGCCCGGTGTGACAATCTTCAGTGAACGGGAACATGTCTGCACTCTTCAAAGCTGACCGCGAACTGAGGAAATTTGGTAAGCTGTATAATGGCATAAATAGGTTTTTTCAACTTTGGTGCATATCTTGGGCATTTTTAGGAATTTTGGCACCAAATTTTAACATGGGGTTATTAGCCCCTCCTCATGAATTCACCCACTGTCATGGTGTACGGTCCTGAAAGGTGATTTTCGCGAATTCTACGGTCACTATGCAGAATCACCTTTTGGGCCTGATTAACGAAAGCGACAGTGCCAGTGTTCATGGGGTGGGCTCTCAAAAAGTCTATGTTGCAAATTTGGTGGGAAAAATCCCAAAATTACTGTTTCACGAATGTGCATTGCGCCGTTGCTTCGCACACTCGTAACTTCACCAATTTGCAATATTTTTACTCCAGATTTTCAACATTGCCATTTTTCCACACCTCCTTATGAACAGTACAGCTGTCATTTTTCACATCCTGGCCGAAATGTGTTTTTGCATTCGTGCAGAGATAGTGCAGTCGCTGTGGGAAATCAGTGTTCAGGACAATTAAGAAAATCACAGTGACACTGTTCATGAGCAGAGGTCCTAAAATGCCTATGTTGAAAATGTTGTGATGAAAATCCATAAAATGAGTGTGTTACGGAGCGTGCATTGCGCAGGTTCCACACGTCATAACTCGCAATTTGCAATATTTTCACTCCAGATTTTCAACATTGCCATTTTACACACTCCTTATGAACAGTGCAGCTACTATTTTTGCACCCTTGCTGAAATGTGTTTTCACACTTCTGGCGCAGAATAGCGCAGTCGCTGTGGGAAATAGTGTCCGGGACACATTAAGAAATCACAGTGACACTGTTCATGAGCAGAGGTCCTAAAATGCCTATGTTGAAATTTTTTGTGACGAAAGTCCATAAAATGAGTGTGTTAAGAAGGTGCATTGCGCAGTTCCCACGCACGCTTGTAACTTCACAAATTTGTTATATTTTCATCCAGCTTTTCAACATTGGCATTTTCCACACCTCCTTATGAACAGTACAGCTGTCATTTTCACATCCTGGCCGAAATGTGTTTTTTTACTCACTGCACAATAGCATGCTCGCTGTGGGAAATCAGGGTTCAGGATACATTAAGAAAATCACAGCAACACTGTTCATGAGCAGAGGTCCTAAAATGCCTATGTTGAAAATGTGGTGATGAAAGTGCATAAATGACTGTATTATTGCATGCATTGCGCAGTTTCCACGTGATGCTCAGAAGTGCAAGCATTTTACTAATCCCACTACAGATTTTCAACATTGCCATCTCTTCACACCTCCCTATGAATGGTACAACTGTCATTCTTCATATCCTGCCTGATCATGCTATATACATGTGGCGACAATGGCATGGTCGCTGTTGGAAGTCATAGTTCGGGACACATTGATAAAAATCATGCTACCACTCTTCAGAAGAAGTCCCAAATGCTTTCATGAGGTGGGGTCACAAAAGGCCATGCTGAAAATTTGTGGTGCAAATACTAACAAACGCCTGGGGTGTTAGGGTTTCTAACCATAACATCCCACCCTGTACAGACTGACAGGCACTGGGTGTGCTTTGGATTGCCGATCTGTACTGCTTCAGCATTGACAAATGCTTGTATGTAATAATGTTACTGTATTTTGTTATGGTTTGTTATTGTTTTATGTAACAGCTTGGCTGTTATCTACGGTCCCAGGTCATGCATGAAAAGGGCCATGGCTCATTGCGCTTACTGGTTAACAAAAGTTTTGTCCTGAATATAAGGCGTGTAGTGCTGGACTGGATCAATTCAGTCCAGTGTCTGCTCTTAATTCTGAAGATTTTGCAGGATTGCAATGATGCCATACAGACATGAAGCATGGACAAAATAAGGAAGACTCCAAATAAGGAGACTTTGAAACAGTATGGTCACTACTGGATTGAACCTCAGCCCCTAGGTCACAAATCAAGGACAAATCTTGACCACACACCTGTCACCTATCCATACCACAGGTGATCCCTTGGTGCCCATTCAGGCAGTACATCAGAGCATTGCTGGTCCACACAAATTGGTGACACACTCAGACCGCGTGCAGTACCTCCAAGTGGTTCCCGAGTCCCACAAGGATAGCACTGTACATACCATGTGTTTTACCTCACAGGGCAGGATTACATGGTGGTGTTATACTGAGTTTTGACCAATTTTTCTACAAAGCTCCTATCCCAGTTGAGTCATAAATAATGAATATCCCTATAACTTGGTCCTAAATACTGAATATTTGGCCTAATATTCAGAAAAGAGTATTTTGACAACCCTGGTTCAAAGATTTGAATTAGCTCAGTGGTGCTTGTGGTTGTTGGGGGTGATGTCATAGTTTTCCTGCATGGGTTTGTCCATGTCTGCTTCTCAAGATTTCATCGATAGCAATGAAAAAGTGAATCGATGAGAACAAAGATTTATGAAACTGTGGTTTGTAATCTCAAATCTATCACTAACTATCATCACCTGCAACAGAATAGCTGGACACAAAAAGGGTCCTGGTGTTCAAAACAAACCAGGTAATTTCAATGAGCGAACAGTCCGATTTGCATGCCAACCCTACCCAGCTAGGTATGAATGTGCACATACTGTATATGGAAATAGATGCACATGAGTCTGAGAAAGGAAGATCAGCATGTTCCCTCATTTGCCTTTCCAGGCAGTTTAAAATATGGATCTGACAGGGGACTTTGCATGGAGAAATGGAAGTTGACTAACACATGACCCACCCATAGACACACTATAGCACCAGGACAAAGTTGGTTTTCTATTACTATTTAGTTTCGTGCTAAAATGAATAATGCAAGGAGAGGAGAAATTGGTAGACTCAGTAGTGATAACATACAACTAACATGGATAAAAGTAAACTTGGTTGTAGTTGTATATAAAATTAATTTAGGTAGCTCCTTATTCTGGTTTTAGAAAGTCCTAACTAAAAAAATGGTTTTAATTATAAAGAAAGAACATCTGAAAAAAAGTGTTATTTTGGCTCCATTAATTTAATGGGGCTGAAAACAGGCATTTAAATTAGCTATGAAATGCACAAACAAATTGCTGTGAGTTATAAACACATTCTGCATTAAATGATGTGAATAAGTGCACAAAAACATACATTGTTGGCTTTTGAAAAGTGGTCTTCACATATTTCTGTATTTCCAGTCATTGCCACAAATGATAAAAGTTTTAAATATCAGGCCCAGTGTAGTCGGTAACTATTACGATCACAGTATGCAACTGAAATAAATCCAGTTTTATTACCTATCAGTACTTAAAAACAAATTGGCAGACATTTAATTTTCTTTAAGTGCAGCACTTCCTCATTCCTGGTCACGTATAATACTATTAATTCCCAAACTCCTCACCTCCGCTTTACTGTCTATGATGTATTTTCTATGTACTGTACACACAGCACTCACTGCCTAATAGTAGCCAAATCATTCCATAGTTTATTTTAATCACACTGGAGTACATTTCTTTTGCCATCTACATTCTCCTTGTGTTGTGCTCCCTCAGTAATGATGCTTGCACTCCTTTCCACATGCGCATACTCATTGTTTCTAATCAGACTTCCTCTAATAAAAATCACTAAAAAGGGAATCATGGAGTCCTTCCTGAGTCCTCTCTACTACCCTGAAAATAATTTTCAGTGGCTCATCCAACTTTGCACTGCACATATATCCCTGTAAGGTCTGCTCATAGGAGAACACCATCAGCTGGGGATCAAACATTGATGCAGACACTGTTGGCATGAAGTATCTAAGCTGAACTGTGGGTTGTATCGCAAAGCACCAGCTAAGACTGTGCTTTGTAGAGTCAATTCCAGTCTGCTGCTGCTGCAATTATACAAATAGTATGGAAGTCAGTAAAATCTTGCAGGTTATATGTGCCCCCAAAAAAAAAGAACACTAAGTAAATCATAGCTTATTTATGACTTGAGCCGATATTTTAACACCACTGTCCCAAATTTAATCATTCTGTATTCTGCTACAATGCAGGCTCCAGATGAAAAGGGTAGGGTTTATTCTGGAGATCCACACAACTTGTGAGTTAGAGAGCAACAGGGAAGTTGTGCTGAGGCCTGAAGGTCACTTCATCTCAGTTTTCTTTTGACCTAGCTTTACTTAAAAACAAAAACAAACACACACACACACAACATGAGCAGCAGGCACCTGATGACCTCTGACTGGAAACTTTCAGCCTGCAATTGCATTATTTGCACCTGCTAGACAAATTATTGGCTGGGCTCCATTCAAAGCAGAAAGATGAAAATGCCTCATTCACCTCTTGCTCTCTCTCCCTTTTCTTAACCAATGATCATTGATGTGATGTGAACTCGCTTGCTAAGCTGGAGGGAAGGGGGGCCCTGTTGTTGCACAGCCCAGAGTCTCACAGCTGTACTCTGTCCGCAACCGCAGCTCAAACTCCAATCCCGACCTCATCGTTGCACAGCCCAGAGCCCACAGCTGCCAGCTCAAGCTCCTGAATCCTGACATCAGCCATCAGCTTGCTCTGACCAACCGCTTCTCCACTGTCACCACCTCGACACCTGCCATGCCATGCTTATTACTCCAGACGCTGTCGCTGCCGTCAGTGGGATTGGCCCTCTGTTTTGCACATGTGCATTGCACACTAATTTGATTGCTGAGAAAAAAGGTACCTATCTCAAAAATGTCACCCAGAAGGTGAGGGCAGGGGATAACCCAATGCCTATGCTTGTTGCCAATGCACTTACCTGGTTATTAAAGTTAAAATTATAGAAATGTGTGGCTGAGGATCACGTGATGTCTGCCTGGCTGAGCACTTCTCCTTCCTACCTCCTCCTCCCTATCACCAGTTTAATTGCAGTTTATTTCATTATTACAGTGTTTGTTTTGTTTTCTGGCTTTTCCTACCATCACCAGCTCACTGCTTCCCTCAGGACTTTGCTGATTTGGTTTTGGAGCTGCACAATGGATGCCGAGATGAAAACTCGGCTCCATGTGATACCTCTGCCTACTCCTGAGAGGGACAAGAATGCAAGGCGATAAAGCAGCAGGCTGCAAAATCATCCTTGCCCTCCACTACAGGGATTATGCTGACCGAGGAAAGGTTTCTGGGGAAATGAAACCCCTCCACTCTACTCTGGTGACTATTACAGAGGAGCTACAAAGATTATGGACCTCAGTCAATTCTCTTACCACTCGGGTAACTGATTCTAAGATCTGTATTTCATCCTTGGATGATTGGAGGCTCACTTGGACCCTGAAGTTGTAGCACTGTGGCAGAAGCTCCGTGAGACTTGAGGATAAGATGGAGGACCTCAAGAGATGGAGCCATTGCAATAATTTAGTGTTGTTTGGGCTCCTTGAAAAGAAGAAGGCAGTAACCCTACTGTCTTTATTCAAAACTTTTTGACAAAGTGGCTGGCCCTTCACCTAATGGGCCACAGTATGTTGTTGAACATGCGCACTGTTCCTTGTGCCACCACTCCATCAGGCTCCTCTCGTGACCCTTAATTTTTCGATTGTTGAACTATCTGGAGCTCAAGGAAATTCTGTGGAAGGACATCAGATGCAGATTGCCCAGGATCTCCCTCAAACGGTTTGGGCTAGAAGATCTGCATTGCACCCATTCATCTCAAAACTGATTGCTGCAGGAAGCCATTCCATGTTCGATACCCAGCAGTTCTGCATGTCCAGCATGAGGGTCATTGGCAGTGCTGGAAACTCCGAACAAGCTGCGACCAAGCTAAAACATATGTTTCCTGACTTATTTGAATAGTCCCTCTTGTAGCTTGCCCAGATTTCTAGTACTTTAACACTGGGTCTGCTGCTTGTGACGAAAATATCTGTATAGTGCACAAGTGATTGTCGACTGAAGTTTAAAGGGTGTTTCATGGAGGAGAGTTAGTTCAACATTGCCCACCCTTTTGGAAGTTGGCTTTCATCTTCCTTCCAGCATTCGACTACTCTATTTCTTGGCTTTGGATTTGGTGAGATTTTCCATCCAGGATTAGGAGACCTCCATGACAATTTCTGTATCTTTTGTAATTTTGTTCTGTTCTGTTTTGATACAATTCAAATGGAGTAGGTTTTAGTTACTGATATTTACTGCCCATATGTTTTCCATATGATATCCTAGTATTTTGCATTATTAAGGCAATTCTTTTTTTATCTGACTCTTACTTCATTAGTAATTGCTTGAGGTCAGGTTTTCACATCTGGCACCTACGTAACTGGAACATTCAATCCAATTGTCGCTTTCTGGTCAAATTGTTATTGTTTATATAAATATTTTGGGTTTTCATTCTAATCTATGGTGCAAGGTGCTTCATATAGAAAACCTTGATGTTTTACTGTTCAGACTTTTATTTGTGGTTTGAGTTTTTCACCCGTGTATTTGTTAGTCTTGAAATTGGCCTGGAACTGGTGTGTGTGTGTGTGTGTGTGTGTGTGTGTATGTGTGTGTGCTCTATGGGCAGTGTGGTATTTAACCATCATGGATATGATAGGTTTGGGAGATCGGCCACTAGGATCGGGGTAGTTTTGATTTTTGTTGTCTAGTTAGAGGTTTTGCACATTTGATCCCATAGATGCCATATGGCGTCGGAACCATCCAGTGCTAGATCCAACCCCAAATGGCCACGGGAGCAAATAAGTTAAATTTCCATTTTGGATTTCTGGATAAAATACTTGTGGGGGATTTTGGTCTGGGATAGTTGGTTGTGGGGGATGGGTGGTTTCTCTGGATTTGTGCATGGAGGGACTCAGGGGAGGGTTGGGAGGTATTCATCTGCATCCCACTCTATTATGGTTTGGCTGGTATGGGTATGGTCCTTCTTTCATCCTGGCTTTGGTATTTGGGACAGTTTAAGCTATGAGTGGACTGCGTTGTTTTATTAGCTGAAATGTCAAGGAGCTCAGGATAGGCACAAACATTTGATGATTTTTGTACCACCTAAAACAGTTGCAGATGGCAGTGGCCTGTCTGCAGGAATTTCACCTTCACCGGGAGGATGCTACCTTTTTCAGACGGGAGTGGGTTGGTCAGGCTTATGGGTCTGGGGTCCCCTTCAAACGTGGGGGGTTGTAATTTTGATTGCAAAGTCAATACTGTTCCAACTCAATCAGAATATTGGGACCCTCATGGGCGATATGTTATTGTTTGAGGACCATTGGCCTTCATCCCATAGTGATCAGCTCGGTATACTGCCCAAACTCAGATTAGCCCCACTTTTCACTCAGTTTATTCCCCTGTTGGTTTCTGATTCCCCTTCACCTATATTGCTGGGGGTGATTGAATATGGTGTTCCAGTCGGATATGGACCACTCAGATGCTAAGACTGTCGGCCTCTCCTGCCCAACAGGCACTATGTGACCTGATGGAAAGGGTCGGCCTTGTGGATGTCTGGCAAGTGTTCAACCCAATGGCACAACAGTATTCCTTTTATTCACCAGCTCTACAAGACCTTTTCAGGACTGATTATGAAAGCAATAAAACATGACAGGGTGTGCATTATGGTGAAATAATCGAACATATCAGGTGCATTGTTAGGCACAAGGTGCAGCTGAGGGCCGATAAATGCACCTGAGAAGTGCGATTATTTCACCATAATTGCACACCCTGGAGTGTCTTATTCCTCTTATAAAATGGCAATTAAATATATGACTTAAAATGAATGAAAATAAGAAGAAAGTATTTAAAAAATGGACCTTACATTGAAATATGCTTCCATTTTAACTCTGATTACCAAAATAGTCCCTTTTCTGGTAACTGTGGGGTTAACTAAAAACATAAAGCATAATGAAAACTGTGAGCCACACATTTTATAAGAACAAAATGCTACCTTGCATTTGAGGTCAGTGTAAGCACTGTTTCTTAATGGAAATGTGTTCAAAACTTTAAACCTACTAGATTGCTGTTTTGGTGTATGTATATATGTGTGTGTGTGTGGGGGGGTGATAGATTTTACCTGAAAATACCACATATGATTCAAATGTATGTGCTTTTATAAACTTTAGTAATGTATTTCAGCAGTTGGGATCTGCCTATGTAACTGTGTTTTCCCACCTTTTCTCTTTGTTCATGAAGTATTCTTGCCTACTTTATTGATTCAGTTTTTCTCTGTTTCCCACATTCAAGATATGGAATGCTTACCACGGAATGCAGGAATTCAAATTCTGCTCAGTTCCACTGGCAGAATGTTTCTCTCTAACATACTGTTCACTCACACAACAAAGGCCTCTTGTAGAGCCACACACTCAATTATTTTACTTGTCAGAGGAAACAGAAGAGATTTCCTGATGAGCAGTTAAAGACAGAAGGAGGATTTTCACTGTCAGCAAAGAAACAATTGTAATGAATACTATAAACAACATTTAATGTTTCTAATTTGTTTATGTTTTCAAGTAGTGTGTAATGATCAGGGAAACAACATTTAATTTGTTTTATTGTTAATTTAAGATAGTTTTATTTTTAGGGCCCAGTTCAAGTTTTTTACTGTGTAAAGGCAGCAGCCATGTTTGTGATGGAAGATCAATTCTGGTTGTAAGGGAACTGATGGAAGATAAGCTCTGGTTGTAGGAGGACTGCTTTGTTCATTGTGTGATGTGGTTTAGGACCAGGATGACTATGCAATATGCTCTAATATTGAATGGTCACCTCACTGAGTTTAACCAATTAAAGTTCTTTGATTTTTGACCCATTTTATAATTCCTGGTTAGTGCTTCATGTTTACTGGGCATGCTTTATTTTTATTTTATTTAGTTTTGTTTACAGGTGAGTGCACTAGTCAAATGAATGACTGTTTTCAGGCATGACCGGGAGGTTACAAAGTACAGAAATAGCAATTCAAATAACAGGATTTTGACACATGAGGTACAGAGATTAATAATAAATGGAAACAATGCCATGAAACAATATTTCTCAGAATAGTTCAATTTCATATACAGAGTGACAAATAACAAGGTCAGAGCAAAGTAATAATACAAATAACAATGATTTAGACACATATGCCTGGATATTCAGACTGTGCCTGGCAATGGCTTAGAGTGTGGGCGCTAGCGCATCCGGGATCGCCAGGGCCAGGACCAGGACCAGGTGATATTCAAGGTGATGCGCCATGGCACAGCACTGTTGAATATGGCATGGACTGTGCACTGTGCAGTGGCACCATGCCGGTGCAAGCCACAGATAGGGAGCACAGGGATACGCCAGCACAAACACAGTTGTGCTGGGTGCAGCATCTGTGATATTCAGAAGAGACATGCAAATGGGGCCGTAAAATATGCAAGGTGCAAATGGGGCCATTTGTATGTCATTATGGACCCATTTGCTTGCCTTGCGCAGGGCAGCCCGGCGTGCACCTGGTGCCCTGCAGACTGACGTGTGGAGTGAGGGTGTCCGGGGCATCCCGCCTTGTAGCCACAATGACAGGTATCAATTATTACAACACAAGCCCTGGCGATCTAAGTAGCACCCCACTCCTCCTGTAGCCATGATTGCGGTAAAATGTAATAACTACAATCCCTAGTAGTCCAGTGCTCCCCCGCCCCTAGCTCCAATCGCCAGTGAAATGTCATAATTACATTCCCTGGTGGTCTAGTGGTACCCCATGCGAGCCACGATCGCCAGTAAAATAACATTAATACAGTCCTTGGTGGTCCAGTGGCACCCCACCCTCCCACCGACACAGGACCCCATGCCCAGCTCCCCCATCATCAGTGGGTGGCTGCAGCCAACCTGCAGCCCCAGCCACCCGCGAATGACAGTTTACAGTATGGGCTTGCAGGGCATACTGCTAGACAAAAATCAAAATATGTGATAAGTCTTCACATATTTTGTGCATCAAACTATGCCCTGCTCAGTGTGGGCAATGAGCACAAGCCCATACTGTAAGCTGTCATTTGGCAGGTGGCTGGGTAGTATGTGGGTGGGGTTCGGCTGCCGCTGATGATGTGAGGGGGGGTGGGCAATGGGTTCTGTGTAGGTGGGAGGGGGGGGGGGTGCCACTGGACCACCAGGGACTGTATTAATGTCATTTTACCGATGATCGGGCTAGGGGTGGGTGCACCACTAGACTACCAGGGAAATGTACTTATGACATTTCACCAGTGATCGGGCTAGGGGCAGTGGGGAAAGGAACCACTGGACTACCAGGGATTGTAATTATTACATTTTTCCATTGATCATAGCTACGGGAGGAGGGGTACCACTAGACTACCAGGGACGATATGGGTGCTTGTAGACGGTGTTCTGGGTGGGCGTGGCCACCTGACGGCTGGCGGCTGCTGTGTTGCACCCTGCAATACAGCAGCCTGCCTATGGGTGGCGGCAGTTGTTCCTGGTTTTCCTGGCACTTTGCACCCAGGTTTGAGTGCATCTGGGGGTTGTGCCAGCATATGTAATGTAAACATCCTGGGCTGAATATCGGGATCGCCGAGGAATATGCATGGGCGTCCCCTTCAGACCGCGCATACAATTGCAGTGCACCTAGTGCATCAAGTTTACACTGCGCAAATGTCCCTGTTGAATATCATGCTGGGTGCATTAGGTTGCACCTGGTGCAACCAAGTTGCGCCAGGTGCATCCTTTGAATATCTGGGCCATAAGGTACAGAGACTAATAATGGATGGAAACAATGCCATAGAGCAATATTTCTCAGAACAATAGTTCAGTTCATATGCTGTGTGACTGATTAGTAAAGTCAGAGCAAACAGTGCTAGATAGAGACTATAAAAATTGGAAACAGTGAATAAGTGCAAAACACAAAGGATACTAGGAATGACAAGACAGGAGGCAAATTGATCAGAGCATTTAGGGATGTGATAAACACATCAAACATAACATGGAAAGAACAGGAATAAGTGCAGAAACAAGTTAATGACAGAAGTGAAGGACTATAATGAGGTAGACTTGGAGACATTCACCTATGGTTATCTCTGACCATTCCCTGTGGGGTCCAGTATTTACTGGGTGAAGGCTTCTGACAAGACTCCTCTGGCATCTCAGCGCCAATTGCTGCCAACCTCTGACACCTTGTCCCATGTCCAGAGTTTATATCCACTTTCCTGGATCTCAACAGGGGCTCAGTTCAGCATGTGGGCATTCTTTGGGCAGCCCGCAATGTCGCGGCTCAGGGGGGTTCTCTGATACTCCTCAATTAGAGAGCCTGGGCTGGCAGGGTTAAACTCGAGCAATTTCTTAGTGATATTCATCATTTAGAATGCTTTCATCTCGTGCCTTGCCCGATGCGGATTGAGCTAGACTGCACTCCCATCGTTCGCAGTATATGGAAATACTAGCTCAAAAACTGAGCTAGCACTCCACCGCACTGGTAAGACGAAGTATCTGAACACTGATTGAAGGCTGGAAGCTTTGCCCTGAGGCTGCTTCAGGCTGAAATTGCTAAATTTATCCGAGAATATGGCCTCACTCTGAAGCCCAGGTTGTCACTAATACCAAGGTTATAGCTGCTGTTTTTGTAACTATTACACAGGTTTGTATGCAGTTGATACAGCCTGAGCGCCTCCAGAAACCATTACGGCCTTTCTGGACACTGTCCTTTCCCAACTCCATCCCCCTGACAGTGTCCTCACTAGGTGTTCCTGTTACTGTGGCAGAGGTGGGGGAGTCATTTGACAACTGCCACAGGATAAGGCACCCAGACCTGATGGGCTAATTAACAATTTTATACAGTCTGTGGTTTCTGAGGTTGCCTTTGCTTGCAGAGGTCTTTAATTTCTTGTTTGAGAGTGGGACGGGTGACTGGGATTTCTTGGAAGCCCTTGGTTGCAACTTATACCAAAGACTGGCAAAGACCCTTTGCTGGTGGAAGTTATCATCACTTCCCTCTTGAATTCAGACATTAAGATCCTCTCAAAATTTTGGCTACCAGCTTGCTCCTGTCATGAACCCTGTCATTGGACATGAGCAGGTAGGTTTTATGGCCGGCGGTTTTATGGCGATCATCTCAGAAAACTCTTACACCTGCTTTCCATGTCCAGAGGCGTGCCTAATGGTCTTGATTTCTCTGGATGCAGAAAAAGGCCTTTGATCGGGTCACTTGAAACTACCTGTTGCCACCTCCATAGACTGAGTCCTTTGGATTTTATTAAGTGGGTTTGCAACTTTTATGCAGCTGCGCCATCCGCCCATATCTGGTATAATGGTCACCTTTCCGCTCCCATTCCCTTATAACATGGCACTCGGCAAGGGTGCCCCGTCCCCTTCTATTCAGTTTTTATTTGGAACCGCTTATTCAGCACTTATGCAACTTGAATGATATCAAAGGTTCAAGTAGTGGACTTGCACTATGTCACGTCTGCAAGCGCGATGACCTGCTCCTACACATGGAGGACCCTTGGTATCTATCCTGGCCCTGCTTCATGAGATTTTCACTTTCTCCAGGGTTTCCTTCTACAAACTGAATGTTTCTAAGACAAAAGTTTTCCCCTCAATAGTCTGGTCATTAAGCAGCATATCCTGAACAAGGTCTCTCATGGGAGCCATGTGTGTTAACTTATCTGTTGGTCAAGATTTCCTGTTCGGTATCAACCATGGTTAAGGAGAACTTTTCTAGGCTTATTGATGTGATTAAGTCTGACTTAGGCAGATGGTCCACCCTCCCTTTGTCCTTATGGGGAGAGTTAACATCCTCAAGATGAATGTCCTGCCCGTTTGGTATACCCCCGAGGATGCTTGGATTTCATCTCCAAGTACTGGTTTCCCATCTGCAGTGGTTATTCAATTTATTTCTCTGGTGATCCTCAGCTATTCATAGAGCTTATATAAAGCTGGTTGCTCCCAAGATGAACGGAGGCTTATCTCTCACTTCAGTATTTTTGTACTATGGTGCCTTGCATGCCGTAAATTCTTTAGGTGGGGTACAGGGTGCACTCACTCTGGTCCCTCTGCATATAGTCTTCTCTGGCTGGACATTGAGAGGGCTCTTGCTGATAGGCCAGTTGCTCTGTCAACAGTCTGCTGTACCTTAGGTCCTCCCAGCTTCCCAGTCCCCTGTGTGCCACCCTCATTGAGTGGTCCCTTAAAGCCTGGGTGCAATTTATTTATTTTAACATCAGTTTAAAATCTTTGAGCCAGAAGCTCATTTACAAAAGTACCTCGTGTAAGGAAGACAGAACAACATACAATTGCAATCTTATTTGTCTCTGTCATGAACTAGGCAACCTCCAGCCCATGTTTAATAATCCTTACTTTAAAAATAGATGGTCATTCCATTTCATCTTCTTTTTGTCCCCAATTGAGTACTTGCATGCTGGCTGACATCTCTCATGCAGATGGGTTAGTTCCCTTCCAGGTCCTGTAGGTTCAGTTTAAATTGAGGGGTATGGAGTTGTTTAAGTTCCTCCAGATTAGAGGAAAAAAAATGTTGTAGGTGCCATATTGGTCCTTTTAAAACAGATCCAGAAACAAATGATTTGATACCTTTATTGGACCAACATGGATGTTACAGAAAAAACAAAGTGCTTTAGCTTTCGAACCAACCAGGTTCTTCTTCAGAAGCTTTGTGGCAGTTTTTCAAATATCATACTATTAACATCAGATTATATGAAAAAGCAGAAATAATTCTCATTGGTTTAACATATACATTTAAAACATAATAGAAGATTCGTCAGAGAAGCTAATTAACACCAGTATGCCTTTAACTGAGGAGCCTCAGAAGGGCAAAGGTTATCAAAATTCTCTACAGCCAGAGGTTCTTGTCACATAAATTTTTAAATGTCTCAGTATGCCAAGAAAGCATTCTAGTGATAAAAAAAAACAAAAACCTTGGAGTAGCATTCTCTCTAATACATGTAAGATGAGCTCACAACTTACATTCCAATTGTCCTGGTATATTAAAGGACAGATAATGAAAGACAAAATCCTGAAATTGGTATAACTGCAAGTTGAAAGCAAGCCTCAAATTAACCTACACATATAAACATGATGCATGAAAGTATCATTTGTAAGTGTAATGCAAAATAAATAAATAAATAAAAATACTTGTCAAGGACCCAAGAAAACGAGACCATGAGCACTGATAAATGCAGATTTCAACACAGAGTCTGTGTATAACAAAAATGCACAGAATCAGTCTAAGCAATCTAAATAGAAACCAAAGGAATTACACACTTTAATGAACCCCAAGTAAATGAGATATGCATCTTAATATGAGCAGTTAAAAATGTGACAGTGTGAAATCCACCCACTGACAACTAACAGAAGGAAATAAATGCACACTATATGTGAAAACAAAGTATTCTAGCCACATAACAACTGCCCCATGCCACGCTCCACCCACACATATGTGTGTACATACACACACCACACCCCACACACACACACACACACACACACACCTGCACACCCACACAACCACAACACACAACAAATATAGCAAACACATTTCCACACACACCACACCCACACCACATTAACAAACAAAACACACATACACACCATACCCACAACACACAAAAACACAACACACACAAACACACACATACATACATACATACATCAGTATACACACACACACACTCAAACGCACTCACCACAGTGTTAAGGTGAAAAGTCAACAATGTAGATAACCATAAACTTACAAAATCAAAGGCCAGCTGAAGAACTAAACTGTTTATGTCCATCTTTTTAAAGTAAGGTCTGTGTAAGTTTAAGTGGAATAATGTGTCATGTACCCAACATCAATATTCAATCCATCCACACCATATTGAGAAGTAAAATAAGTCTAATTTCAGAAGCCCGTCTCTGTTGTGTACTATTGAAATGTCCTTTTAAGACCATCTCAGACATATCTGAGGTTGAGTGGTCATCCTGGGAGAAGTGCTGGGCTACTGGTTTCTCAATCATCTTGTGATTACTAGAATGTCTGTGTGAATTCATTCTAGTGCGGAGTTGTTGGCTTGTCTCCCCACATAACCTGTGCGAGGACATTTCTTGCATTGGATAAAATAGACCACATTACTTGATGTACATGTATAATTCCCTGTATCCTGAATAGTCTGTTTTGTGATGTAACCACACAGTCTGAAGTGGAAATGAGGTTACTTGTCTTACATGTGCGTTGATGACGGGGTCGTGTACCATATGATGTCATGGTATTCTGTTCTGGTTCAAGTTGACTCCTAATAATCAGGTTGGCTAAATTAGGTGGTTGTTTAAAGATAGTAGTGGTAGTTCTTGAAAAATACCGTTAAGGGTTTCATCCTCACTAATTATTGGATGGAGATCCTTAGTAATCTTCATTAGGAGTTCAAGGTCAGGATGGTATGACTACTAATCTGACAATCCAGATTAGAGGTGCAGTGACTGCCTTCTTGGGTCCTAAACCTTGGCACCTGACTCAGTTAGATGGGGTAGATTCCATTTTGTCCCTTGCTGTACAGCCCCACTTGGTGTCCATGTTCTACAAGCATTTTCAGTCTGTAGATCCCCATCTCTCTACCGGGTTTGTTATTATTGGGTTCACATGTTCCAACTGTCAGATGATAAGGATTATTGGAGGGCTCCATGAAGAAATTTATATAGATTTATAAAGCAGGATCAGCTCCAATTAGTGCAATTTAACATCATGCACAATTTGTACTTTACCCACTAAAGCTGTACAGGATGGATAAATTACCTTCACCTTTGTGCACCGGTGCTGAGAGGTCCCTGGTTCCCTTTTTCATAAGTTATGGGTGTGTCAAGATTTGGTCTTTTGGCATTCTATCCAGCAAGCCCTGGACCCCTCTTGGGTTTGGATGACCTTTTATCCTTGAGAGTTGTTTATTGGCTATTTTTCCTGCCAGCACCCTAATGTTAGGAAAGCCCATTTTATCTCTTGTGGCTGCCACAGCTAAGCTCGTTATGTTCGATGCTGGAAGGTTGATGCTCACCCACCCTTCTTAGAGTGGCACCGTGAGATCCTGTTGGCTCTTCAATTAGAGAAACACATAGCATCAATGCAAGAGACCTCATCTTTTTCCACACCTGGGAATCACTCTATACTTCATTGTCCCTTTGGAGCTCCCAGGGCTCCCCGACCTCACCCTGGCCCTTGGCCTTTTGTCCTTGTGACCTTGGAAGGCACCTATCCTGCTTTGTGGCTTAGTAGAGTCACAGATGAAGGAGGAGGTAGTAGTGGGTGGGAGGGATGGTTGTTGTCATTTTTATGTTGTTTTGCATGCGCAACCAACATCTTGCGGTAGTAATAGCACAGTGAGAGCTGTGTCAGTGTTGGCAAATGCAGGACATGCTTTAGTAAGTGCATCCCTCATTCCTCAATTAGCCAACATGCTAGCACTGATGCAAGGATTATGTAAAAGTCCACCAACTTGAAAATATGCCGCAATCAGAGACAAGCTCGTCATGCAGTGACAGAGATGACCGCTACTCCCCTCGTGCCTTTCCTGGTGAAATGTTTAATAAACATGGCGGCAACACTGCTACACAATCCTCAAACAAAGCCAGCATCCAGGGTGCAATCCCCTGTCGGCATGTGCCCCACCCCTCCATATTGTGCAGCACACTGGAGCCCACCCCAGTGTGCCGCCACTCACACAAAGCTGACTGTGTTGTCATGCCCCCCACCTCATTGTGTGGCACACCAACAAATTGTCCCGCGATGTCTGTTATGTTTTTTTCTTTTACCTGAAAAAGAAAACGGTCCCTCATTGTCCGTGGTGCCCCTCCCCCATCCCACACCTCCCTCTGTGCACCCCACCTCCCACACCCCTCCTCACCCCATACTTACCTCCGGAGGTCCAGTGCTGCGATCTTCAGTGAGCAGGAACATCTGGACTCTTCAAAGTCGCACTGAAAATGAAGAAATGCCAGTAAGCTGTATAATAGCATCAATGGGGGTCAACTTAGGTGGATATCTCTGCCATTTTTTATATTTTGGCTCCAAATTTTCAACATGGGTTCTTGGGACCCCACTTCATGAACACATGCACTTCATCTCGTTATTTGGTCCTGAAGGTGATTTCACGATCACTGTGCAGAATCACCTTTCAGACCGACATCAAACGGTTGTTACCACCAGAGGCGGGGTCCCAAAGCCTATGTTGCAAATTTGATGAAAAAAATTCCAAAAATGACTGTTATGAACGTGCATTGCACAGTTTACACGCACTTATAACTTCGACAATTTCAAATATTTTACTCCAGATTTTTAACATTGCCATTTTTCACACCTCCTTATGAACAGTATAGCTGTCATTTTCACATCCTGCCGAAATGTGTTTTAGCACATCTGGGTACAATGGCGCGGTCACTGTAGAAATCAACACTTTGGGACAGGTAACAATCCACAGTGCCACTGTTCATGAGCAGAGGTCCCAGAATGCCTGTGTTGAAAATCTGGTTAAAAAATCCCAAATAATTGTGTTATGGGCATGCATTGCACAGTTTCTATGCTTGCTCGCAGGACTTCACCAATTTTCATATTTTCAGTCCAGATTTTCAACATTGCCATTTTTACACCTCCTCATGAACAGTATAGCTGTCATTTTCCATCCTGCCCAAAATGTGTTTTGCACCTGTGGAGCCAAATGGTGCTTCACAGTGCAAAATCACCTTTTGGCTAATGAACTGATAGTGGAGCCAAATGGCGCATTCACAGTGCAAAATCACCTTTGGCTAATGAACTGATAGTGCCACTGTTCATGAGATGGGGTCACAAAAGCCCATATTGAAAATTTGGAGTGAAAGTACCAACAAACAGCCAGGGCACTAGGGTTGCCCTACCCTGTAGAGATTGACAGATGTCAGGGGTGTGACTTGGAATGTTGGCTGTAATGCTCACACCATTCCATCCCACTCTTGACCAGTGACAGGCATCGAGGTGTGCCTTGGACTCCCGGCCCCAAAGTTCACCCATTCTCTATACTACCACCCATCTCAGCGTATTTCCTTATGGAATGGGGTGGCGTAAGGCCAGGCCCAAAGGCACAGCGACACTTGTCGGTGTCTGCAAGGTAGGGTGAGGTGGAAATGGCATGAGCATTATGGCCGAAGACACAAAGGCCAATGCAATGCCTGTCAGTCTCTGCAGGGTGGGGTGGATTGGCGTCAGTTCAGTACTTCACTGCCATTCCTATTATGCTGCTCTCTAACTCCTGCACTACCAATGCCAGCAAGACAATATTGTGGATTTATTTATTTATTGAAAGAATTGGAATTACAACCTTTGAGTCATAGACTCCTTTGCAAAGGCTCCACATCAGTAAAAAGAAAATATACAAGCATCACTTAAATATACACATCAAAATATTCAGCACAGTTAACATTGCACAGTTACATCAGCAGTGATCTTAAGAGAAGGTCTAGGTTAATAATATGTTCATATGACAGTGTAAGTTTTGGAGGGTCGTAATAACTAGGCCTAGAGTCATAAAATATTTACAATGAGTTTGATGAGCCCTAGCATGGGAGAAGAAATAAGAAATTCCTGTGCTGAGGGCTATCCCATTGCACTGGAGGAGGAACCTGGGGAGGGGAGTTAAGTAATTTGTACATTATGTACATTCACAGATTGCAGAGTTAAGGAGAAAGGATTTGAGATCAGCTTTAAATGGGCCCAGACTGGATGCAAGGGAGATACTGAATGCTAGGTGGTTTAGCCACGAGGGGGCACGATATTGGAAGGACCGCTGGCCAAGGGAAGTTCTACAGTGAGGTACTTGGAAGGGGTGTTTGCAGAGTGCCTTGGTGCCCTCCTGTGTGTAACTGTTTGGATGAGGGGTGGAGGTCAATAGGTGCCTTTTGTGTAGTATCTTTTTGCAAGGAGGCAGGTGTGATATTTTAGCCTATCTTGGAAGTTTAGCCAACCAGTAGATTTGTAAAGTTCACAGGTGTGGGTTAGCCTGTCACAATTTGATACCAGATGGCAGGCTTTATTTAGGGTGAGGTTGATGCTACAGAAGGGCAGTAAGGTCAGCAGACCCATAGATTACTATGCCATAGTCCACCAAGGGTAGTATGGAGGCAGACACTGCTAGGTGCATTGCCTGGGAGAATGCAGTGTCTATGTCTATACAGGATCCGAGCCTTGAGTTAACAGAGGAGGAGACTTGTTGTATGTGCGTGTGGTTGGTGAGGAGGTGTCCAACATGACTCCCAGGTATTTTAAGCAGTGCACCTGCTCTAGAACCGTGCACAGGAGTTTGCACTGTTAGTGGTATGTTACTGATGGGATTTTGGTGATGGGCAAAGATCATAGATTTGGTCTTCTCATAGGTTAGTATAAGGCGGTGTTCAGAGAACCAGGTTTCCAAGTTCTCTAAGGAAACCCTGGAAGGTGGAATGGAGCACATTGGGATGAGGATGTTTCAAAAAACTTCAGCATCATCTGCATAAAGCATTTGCTTCCCACTGCAGGATTGGGGAGGGAGTTCAGGAAGAGGGTGAAAAGTAATGGACCAAGAATGGACCCTTGTGGCACACCTGTTAGGACTGGCCTACTGGAGGATGGTGTTTTATTAATTCTTACCTGCTGGGTCCGGCCAGAAAGGTAGTCTTTGAGCCAGGAGGTGACCTCTGGGGAGATGTTCAGGGATGGTAGGGTGTGGAAAAGCGCATGACTAACTGTATCAAATGCTTTGGTCAGATCCACATATAGAGCCCCTACCACTGAGCCTTGTTCAAGGGCCTCGTGTATGTGTGAAGTAAATTGACGAGTGTGGTGGAGGTGCTGCGACCCCTCTGGTCAAAGGGTCTATGACTCAAAGGTTGTAGTTATGATTCTTTCAATAAATAAATAAATCCCGAACGTTGTCTTGATGGATTCAACAAATGCTTGTTAGTTTTGCCTCATTCCATCCATTTTATGTATACATTGGACTATGTTTTGTATTGGGTGTTTGATTTTGTCTTCTTGTTCTCTCTGTTGTTGAGAAATTTTAATAAAGTTTACTAAATAAAAAAAAATGTGTGGCTGAAAGAGACATAAAGTACATCATATAGTTCCAAATGGTACTTAATGTCAGACCATAAATCAGAAACACCCACTGCATTTACTAAAAGTGCCATACAGAGAACAATCACAGAATTGAAACCAGTACTTTAAAACAGATGCTACTGGGAAAATGGCTCCTAGGTTCAGCATAGTTCTTCTGTAACCCACTGCTGTTGGTTAGGCCAGTTGTTGGTCTTGATTGTGTTGTTTTTGCTTGCTTGTTCAATTGTGTTGTAGCCTTATAGAAAATAATATCCTGTTGTCCCTTATGTTCCTTGAAAATAAACCCTTTGCATCTTGGTCCTGAATTTTATTTATTTAGTTTTAATTTACTGGGTAAGTGCATTAGACAAAACTTTGCCTATTTTCTGGCATGACCTGGGAGAGTTACATACGTGGAAGTGGCAAATTCAGGAGACAATCCATAACATGTTATTGTGCAAGGGTAGAAACTTGGGTAACTATAACAGTCATTTCTGCTATGCACTGGGAGAACAATTACAAATGCCAGTTAGCTTCCTGTCTCTCCTTACAGATTCATCTGGCCTATCCTAAACTTTCAGGAGCTATGAACCTCATTCCACTGGAGCTTGCCCCTACACACAACTGACTGGTTCATGGCAGTAGTGTACATGGAGTGTGTGAGAGACATGGGGGGCTATGGGCTGAAGTCCCCACTTAGGAAATTGCTTCATACAGGTTAGCCTTCATTTAAATATTGCAGATGCAGCTGCCTTCCACTTCATTCCAGACTTATATGACTCTGAATCCTCCCTACACTACCTGATCTGATGGAGTAGCAATAATTAGCAGATGGCAAAGAAACTACTATGGTATTTACTGTTAGTTTTATAGAGCTGGCCATTTGCTGTGAGGGCAACAAGAGGAGCTGGTGATAAACTGACTTGGTGATGAGTTCTGGTATGGTTGTTGCATGAATCTTGATCACATGTAGATACATAGATACACCAGACAGTGTCGGCAGATGAGGCCTATGGCCCACCAGTCTGCCATTTGAACTATGAAGTTCAGTTTGTTTTCCTAGAAGTCTGTTGCCCCTTACTGTTGGCAACCAACCCACAGAAATAGGCATTGGCAAGCAGTCAGATCTCACTCCTCGCTTGTAATGGCACATACACGCATCATCTGGCATGGTGGTACCCTTCCACATGGTGTACCTAATGTTTTTCTTTACCAGCACCCATGTAGTACAGTGCTATTTAGCCAGCGTGCCTGCTGCCTGTGTGCAGTCATTATTTGGAGCCAAACTGATAGGCAACACCTTGTTGACTGTCCTAGTGAACTGAGTGAGATTTCACCTTTTGTGTCGGCAACAACTTAAAAGTTAAATATCTCACCCTGGACCCCAACCTGGAGAGATGAGGGCTTGTTCAAATCTGACAGCCTGCATCCATCCTGAGGGGAATCAAGCACTCAATGAAAAGTTTAATCTCCATGGGCAAGCACTTAAACTAGCCAAGGCGGTGGCAGTTCAGCAAGGAGGGTACCAATTGCCCACCCCCATAGGTAGCAGTGGAACCAGAGAACAGGAGGAGGAGGATATCACTGCAGAGCAGTGTGCAAAATATAGAGATAGGCACCCAAGGGTAGATAGGCAGAAAAGGACAAAATACAAAGGAAGGGCAGACAGCAGGGAGAACTAGGGATAAGGACGACCAGGGAGGGACTGGTGTGGAACAGCAAAACAGGCAGGAGGTCACATCATGGAGAGCCATTGTGCCAATGCCAGGAGCTTTAGCAACAAGATGGAGGATCTGGAGGCTATCATGGTGCAGTTGGACCTGGACATTGTGGCCATCACAGAGACCTGGTGTAATGATAACCATGACTGGGAGATGGCCATACCGGCTACAACATATTCAGAAGAGACAGAGCAGGTGGGAAGTGAGGAGGTGGCACTTTATGAAAGATGACATAAAAGCCACAGAGATCCAGGAGGAATAAAATGGGGATACTGTGGGTTAAGCTTGTAAGGAAAATGGGGTCAGCCATCTGCACAGGGGTGGTCTACAGACCACCTGCCCAGGAAGAAGAGACAGATAGAGAGTTAATGCTAGCCATCCAAAGGATGGCGGTCAAGGAGAGGTGGTGCTGGTTGGAGATGTCAATATTCCAGATGTGGACTGGAGCCTCCCAGCAGCAGCATCAACTAGGAGCTGATTTATCCTGGACTTCCTTCAGGGTGCCTTCCTTAAGCAACTGGTCATGGAACCAACTCGGCAGAAGGCAATACTGGACTACGTGCTCACAAATGGGGACAGTGTGATAGGGTAACAGTAAGGAGCACCTGAGAACAGTGACTGTGGTTTGAAATCACAGAAGAGCAGAACCAAATCGCACAAAAACATGTATCCTGGATTTTAGGAGGGCAGATTTTGGGAAAATGGGGACATGCTTGAAAGAGGCACTAATAGGAATGAGGAGGAATGGGGGTGGAGGAACAGTGGGCAATATTTAAAATAGGCATTTCAAGAGCAACACAATTAGCATTAAGCAGGTTAGCAAGGGAAAAGGAAGGAGAGGCCATTATGGTTTCCAAGGAGGTAGCAGAGAAAGTGAAAGCCAAAAGATATCATTCAGGCAATACAAAAGACACAGGCAAGAGGATAGGAGAAGTACCAGGAGAAGCAAAGGGAGGTGGGGAGGTCAGTAGAGGAAGCAAAAGCTCAAACAGAAGAGCACATCGCAAAATCAGTGGTTGGAGGGACAAAATCTTTTACAGGTACAATGTGAAAAAAGAAGGGCAAGGGAGGAGAGTGAGGCTGAGGGGAAGGACGGGGGGGCAGCGTGGAGGATGACAACAGTAAAGCTGACATATTGAACAGCTATTTCTGTTCAGTCTTTTCTGAGGAAGGGAGGATAACAGGCCTAAAGAGAGTACAAAGGGTGGGAAGGACACATAAATGGACACAAGTCCCTTTACAGGGGAAAGGTCCTAAAGGAATTGGAAGGAATCAGAGTCGATAAAGCAATGAGGCCAGATGGGGTGCACCTCAGTGTCCTAAAGGAACTAAGAGGTGGTGGCTGAACCTCTGGCGATCCTGTTTGGCCAGTCACTGGAAACAGGAGGTATCCAAAGACTGGAGGACAGCAGATGTAGTCCCCTTATACAAGCGGGAAAAAAGAAAGCGGGGAACTACAGACCAGTCAGCCTGACCTTGGTAGTGGGAAGATCATGGAAGCACTGCTGAAGAGAGGTTGGTGAAACATCTGGTTGCCAATGCACTACAGGACCCAAGGCAACATGGTTTCACTGGGGAGAAGTCATGCCAGACCAACCTCATTGAATTTTTCGACTGTGTGACAAGGGAGGTTATTCAGGGAGGGCAGTGGGCCGTAGCCTATTTGGACTTCAGCAGAGGCCTTTGACACTGTTCATGAAGCTGTTAAACAAACTGGGGAATATGGGAGTGGGCAGGGCATTAGTGCGGTGGGTGGGTAGTGGCGGGGTGGCAGGACACAGAGGTGGTGGTAAATGGTTGTCAGTCTACAGAGGAAGAGTGACCAGTGGGGTGCCTCAGGGATCAGTGCTGGGACAGGTCCTATTCAACGTCTTCATTGGTGACATTGTGCAGGACCTAGATGACAGAATTTCCCTGTTAGCTGATGACATGAAGCTCTTTAACAGAGTGGACATGTCAGAGGGTGTAGACAGAATGAGGAGGACCTGCAGAAGCTTGAAGAATGGTCAAAGGTTTGGCAGTTGAAATTTAATGCAAAAAGTGCAAAATAATGTATATGGAGCACAAAAACCCTGGAACAACATATCAGTTGGGGTGAGGATATAACATGCACCAAACAGGAAAGGGACCTTAGGATTATTATCTCTGATGACCTCAAGGTAGGGAAACTGCGTGACAAGGCAGAAGGTAAAGCAAATAGGATGCTGGGATGCATAGGCAAGGGCATCAACAGCAGGAAAAGGGAGGTCATAATTCTACTATACAAAACACTAGTGAGGCCCCACCTGGAGTACAGTCTACAGTTCTGGAGACCTTACCCATTTAAGGACATAGACAGAGTAGAGAAGGTTCAGAGTAGGGCAACAAAAGATGGTACAGGATTGCATCACAAGTCCTATGTGGACAGGCTGAAGGACTTGAATATGTACACCCTGGAGGAGAGGAGGGAGAGGGGATATGATAGAGACATACAAGTATTTTACAGAGAGGAAAATGGTACAGGAATACACTATTTTTCAGCGAAAAGATGTTCCATAACTAGAGGGCATGGGATGAAGTTGGTGGGAGGGTGATTCAGAGGAATGTGAGGAGGAATTTCTTCACAAAAGGGTGGTGGACAAGTGGAACACCCAGCCTGAGAAGTGGTGGGTCTGAAACAATCCCAGAATTTAAGAATGTATGGGATAGACATAAGGAATCCTGGAGATCAGGGGTAAGGGACAGCAGACTTCTAGAAAAACTTAAAGTGCTCATATACAAGCTCAAATGGGCAGACTGGGCGGGCAGAGCTCTTATTTATTTATTTATTTAGCGTTTTACCAGGAAGGCATATTGGCGGTGCAGCATTCCGATTCAGATGCGTCCTGAGGAGGGGATTTAGGATAGACAGTATACAGAGCAACATACATTACAAGCCGCATACGCAAATGCAAGGTCGAGGAGAATCGCTGTAGGCCAAGACACACCTGTCTCTGGCAGGGAAGATAAATTGCGCAGCTAGAGCACACACTGAGGCTTAAGTGCAGCAGTAATCGCATTGTTAACATGTTATATCTAATATACACACACACGCAGTCAGGCATTCAGCAGTCGGATACCATGTGGGGCTAGCTGCGAGCAGGTGGTGGTGAAATGCTGTTTGAGGAGGAGGTTGAGCTGCAGAGAGAGAGGAGGAGTGTCTAATCTCAGCTGGGAGGGCATTCCACAGGTTAGGCATTCGATGCTTGAATGCATGCTGACCATTGGTGGAGGACATGTGTTATCTGCAGACAGTATCTATGTATCCTTTCACTTTCATTGACTTTTATTTTAAAATCCAGGTTCCCCACAGTGGTTTAGTGTGACGAACCCCCAGCAGTCCAGGTGCAGCAGAGCTTTCTGGTTCTAGCAAATTCCCTTCATCCTAAGTCTCTGGCAGCAGTAAGGGTGACTTCTACTAGTAGAAGGGAGTATTTCTTTTAGTTTTATGTATGTCTTCTCCTCAGTGTGGCGGTGGGAGTTGGGCTACTAGTGTGGGTGGGTGCTCAGCAGGCTGCAGCCCTAGAATTTTTCTTTTTGTGTATGTGTTCTCCTTGTCTGCACTGTAGTATGGGAACACGCCTCCTGGATTGCGTTCTGACCCCAGCCTTCCTCCTCCCTCACAGTACACCTGGAAGCTGAGTAGGGGCATGATTCCCGGGCCATCTGTTCCTTACCTTCCAACAGCCACAGTCCGGGCTGTGGAGTGAGTGGCCCATGCACCCATTACTTTTAAAACTTGCACCACAGGCACACTGGGTGGGAAGAAGAAGCGTGCCAAGTGCCCAACCTCTAAGTGAAAAAAAAAAGAGCTCTCTCTGCCACTAGGCACAAGGCAAAGGGAAGGAGTTGGCAGTTACATTTGAAGCGAGTGACTATAACACATTAATGGCATGGATCGCACAAGAGTAAGGGAGTTGAGTGGGCTTAAAGACCCTTGTTTTAAAATGTCATGCCACTCATCATCAGGGGTAGGCCCAGTAAAGGAAGCCCTAATAGATAGTAATTGAGGGGCAGGCCAGCTCTCCTTTATCTGAGGACTGTCTGAAAGGTGAGTTACTGGGCGAAGAGCCCACAAAGTCAATTAAAACAAGCATTTGTCAGTGCCGAATGTTGTCTCACTGGCATTGGCAGTGGCGGAGCTAGAGAAGTATAAGAGGAATGGCAGTGAAGTATTGAGTAGCGTAAACTCACCCCACCCTGTAGAGGCGACAGGCATTGGGGTGTGCCTTTGGAGTCGTCAGCTATAATAATGCTCATGCCATTGTACCTCACCCTACCCTGGAGACACTGACAAGTGTGTGGTGTGCTTTGGGGTCTGTGGGCATTATACTTACCCCATTCCAAAAGGAAATAGCTGACGGGTAAGCATAGGAGCGTGGGGTGAAGTTTGTGGCCGAACAGTGCAAGACACACCACAATGCCTGTCAGTGGCTGCAGGGTGGGTGTGGGGGTGGAATAGCTGAGCATTACATCCGATGATCCCAAGTCACAGCCTGACACCTGTCAGTCCTTACCGGGTGGGGTGCTACAGTTGGAAACCCTAACACCGTAGGTGTGTAGTGATGATTTACTCCACATTTTCAACATGGGCTGCTTGTCAGGCCACCTCATGAAATGCGCACAATCACTTTGTTAGCTGAAACGTGGTTTTGCACAGCGCTGTGCCATTGCGACAGAGGGGCGAAAACACAGTTTTGGGCAGGATGTGGAGAATGACAATTGTATTGTTCATGAGGAGGTGTAAAAAATGGCAGCGCTGAAAATCTGGAGTGGCAATGAAATATTGGTGAAGCAATGAACATGTATACAAACTACTTAACAGCGTCCATAACCCAATTATTTGTAGGAGTTTTTAGGCACATTTTCAACATAGGTATTTTGGGACCTCCCTCATGAACAGTGGCGCTGTGATTTTGTTAATGTGTCCCAAGGTGATTTCCACAGCTAGCATGCCATTGTGTGCCACAGTTGTGGAAATGCATTTTGGGCAGGCTGTGAAAATGGCAGCTGTACTGTTTATAAGGAGGTGTGCACAAATGCCAGTGGTGAAAATCTGGCATGAAAATATTGCAAATTCTGAGTTACAAGGCTCGCGATGGAAACTGGCATAGCGCATGCTTGCAGCACAGTCATTTATGGACTTTCAGCACCAAATTTTCAACATAGGCATTTTAGGACCTCTGCTCAGGCAGTGTCATCAGTCATTTCCTCAAACTCCCGAAAACTGATTTCGCTGGCGACCATGCAATTCTCGCCGGACATGCGAAACACATTTCAGCCAGGATATGTTAAATGACAGCTGTACTGTTCATAAGGAGGTGTGGAAAATATGCCAATTTTAATTTACCTGGAGTGAAAATATTACAAATGCAAAGTCACAGTGTGCGTGCAAAGTCTTAACGCATGCTCGTAAAACACTAATTTATGGACTTTTGGGCCAAAAGTTTCAACACAGGCATTTTAGGGCCTCTGCTAATGAACAGTGGTACTGTCATTTTCTTCATTGTCTCGAACACGGACTTTCCACAGAGACCGCGCTATTCTGCTCGGAACTGTGAAAACACATTTTGGTCAGGATGTGAAAAATGACAGCTGTGCTGTTCATAAGGAGGTGCAGAACAATGGCAATGTTGAAAATGTGGAGTGAAAATATTATAAATTTGCAAACTTACGGCGTGCATGCAAACTGCGCAACACATGCTCATAACACAGTCATGTTATGGAGTATACGTCACCAAATTTTCAGCATAGGCATTTTAGAACTTCTGCTCATGAACAGTGTAACTGTCATTTTCATAATTTGTCCCAAACACTAATTTCCCACATCGACCACGCTTTATTCTGCGCCAGAAGTGCGAAAACACGTTCGGGCAGGATGTGAAAAATGACAGCTATATGATTCACAAGAAGGTGTGGAAAAATGCCAATGCTGAATATGTGCATGAAAATATTACAAATTAAGCTAAGTTACAGCGTCAGCAACTGCACAATGCTGCTAAATAAAGCAGATCATTTTTTGAATTTTCCTGGAATTTGCAACATAGGCTTTTTGAGGCCCCTCACTGAACACTGGCACTGTCATTGCGTTCCTCACTAAAGGTGATTCCATGCAGTGACTGCGAAATCACCTTCGGGACCAAATAATGCCATGACAGTACAAGAATTCATGAGGAGGGTCCCAAAAACCCTATGTTGAAAATTTGATGCAAAATCAAAAAATGCCTGAGATATGCATCAAACTTGAGAAACCCCTATTTATTCCATTATACAGCTTACGGCATTTCCTCAGTTCGCGAGTCGGCTTTGAAGAGTGCAGACGTGTTCCCGGTCCACTGAAGATCGTCGCGCCGGACCCGCAAAGTAAGTATGGGGTGGGGGTGGGGAGGCAGAGTGCGCGCAGAGGGTGGAGTGCAGGTTGTGGGAGGGAGACTACGGGACCGTTTTGTGTTACAGGGTTAAAAAAAAAAATTGTAGGACTTTTTTTTTCATAGGGATTTAGCTTGCGCTGGGGTGGGCTCCCAGTGTGCCACCCTAACTGTTGGGGGCTGCAGCCCGGCCAGGGATTAGAGCACCCTTGTCAGCACACAACAAAGGGGTTAATTTATGCTGACAAAGTTGGGCTTTCCCTGTCGGCACACAAGAAAAGCCAGGGGAGCAAGAGCCGAGGGATTGGGCACCCACTCGGCATGTAACAAATGGGGGGTGCTTTATGGTGGCGAGGGAGTGGGCTCCCCGTCGCACACATACATTAGGGCCATGGTATGCGGCAGGGGATTGGGCACCCCGAAGTTGGCAGTTAGGCGGCCTCCATGTTTGCAATGTAGCCGAGCACATCGGAAATCCGCTGCGTCTGACGAGGCTTTGCTTGGATTGCAGCGGACCTTTCCATAGATGTGCTCCACATTATGTATGCATGGTGTGGCGTCGGCATGCAGACTGATTGGGGTATGAGGGACGCACCTACTGATGCATGCCCTGTATTCGCCCAACAGTGATCTTGCCTCCAAATCTGCACTACCACAAGATGTTGGCTGCGTAAGCGCCAACATAAAAAGGGGAAGAACCCAAAGGACCCTTGCACTGGTTGGCACCATTGAGCTTGGGATAGCACCCATTGTTAAGGTTTGTGCCATGGGGCTGAGGGCAGAACCAAGGGCAGAGGCCCCTATAGTTCTTCATTAGGAAGGTGAGGCACAGCCCTCATACATATTAATTAGAGGGTGGAACTAAGGGCATAGGCACAAACACAAAGGGCAAGGCTACGACCCTAGTAGTTATTAATAATGAAGGCGGGGCTAAGGGTAATAGGCCCTATTTGAGTTCAACAAAGGGGCATCCACGTCTGAGAAAAGATATTTAAAGGCACAGCACATTTTGAGGCGGGTCCTTCTGGGCTGTTCTGATGTGGCTAGTGTGCCTGCTTGAGTGCTTACCCAAAAACTGAACTGCGTTGGTATATTGCCTATTAACCTGAACCTTGCTTTAGTGTACCTAGCACCCTAGGTACTGAACTGTTTCTCCCTTGGATGGACTTGATCCCCATGTGAACTGCAGTGAAGTTCCTTGAACTGAACTACGTTGCTAACACTTGACACCCCTTGCAAGATTGAACTATATGCTGGTACACCTAGCACCCCCTAGGAACTGAATTATTTGCCTATAGGAATTGAACTGCTGGCCCTGCACCAAGCGGTGTTTGCTTATACAAGTTTTCCCCTGTGAACTGAATTGCTTCGCCTAAGAATGGAACTGTTTGCCTATAAGACCCAGTCTAGTGTGTAAGTCTCTATAGCCACCTGGGCTGGTTCGACATGAAGTGGTCTGTGTTCAGCCACCTGAACAGAACTTGCGTCCTGTTTTCCAGCTTCTTCCTTCCAGTATCTTACAGAGCCAGCACACCTGACATTTCATCTCCTAGCTTCAGCTTCATCATCAGTGTCGGTGAAGATGTCTTCTCCTGCTTCCCACCCAGCCAGCTGATGCCCATCAGATTTCTGCCCATCAAGCACCTGAGTCATGAAGCCTTCCCTAAGAACACAGCAGAAGAGTAATCCTTGTTAGTACAGTGGTGAGTATCCAGCACTGAAACAGCCTAGTTAGGCTCACCAGCGACATCATTAAAGCCAATGAAAAGGCCATTACACAGGCTCTGCCTTTATCGACCTTACCAAGGCGTTCGACCTCGTGGACCATGTCCTCCTCCTACTCACCCTTAAAGGGCTGCATCTCTCAGATAATGCCATTAAATGGATTGGTAGCTACCTTTCCGGAGAACCCACAAGACCGTAATTGAAGGCTATTTCTCCTCAGAATGTTCAGTTCAATATGGGGTCCCCAAGGATCAATCCTCAGCCCTGTTCTCTTCTCACTCTTTATAAACAACCTCCTTCCATATGCCACTCCACCCAACTTGTCCTCTATGTCAATGATGCAGCTCTGTTCTGCAGTGACAAAAACCAACTAAAATGTTCCCAAATCTCAGTCCGATTTCTTGAAGCTGCACTCCTGGTTTGCTGGATATGGTTTGGTCCTCAATTCCAAGAAGATCAAGCTCATGATTTTCTCAGGGCCCAGAAAGCCCGGCACCTGTTTTCAACTACTAGACAATTCAGGGAACCTAACTGAACAAGTGACGAATTCAAGTACCTAGGTCTCCACCTTGACCCTCACCTCTCCTTCAATCTCCACATTAGTTACCTAATTATGAAGGTCCATGTCAGGCTTGGTCTTCTCTACAGGATCAGAAAGTTTCTCATCCCTGCTTCCAGACTTCACCTTGCTAGCTGTCTACTTCTGCCTCTTATCGACTATGGATCCATAGTCTTCTCTCCCTCTTCCTCCTCCTCTTTCTTCTCAAAACCCAGAACCACATACAACAGCATAGCTCATTTTGTCACTGGTCTCCCATGGAAAACACACCACTGCTCACTCTATCCTCCCTCAGCTGGCCCACCCTTGATGGGAGATTCCAGCATAAGGTTATCTGATTCCTATACAAGGTACACCTCAATATTCTTCCCCTAGCGTTAAATCATTGTTCACACTTGCAGCTCCCGGGTGACCAACCAGGGCACCTCCAGTCTGGTTTTTGACACTCCTTTTTGCAGGACAAACCAGGCCCAGAACTATATTACCTTCACGGGTACAAAGCTCTATAACAAATTACCACCTGAAATTCAGACTTGTGGGTTTTGCGCTCCTTCAACACTGCTGTCAAGGATCTCTGCTCCTGTCATCCAATTGCTGTGCCCTAATAGCCACCTTCCCAGCCACCAGCTAATAGCTAATTCCCCGGCCACAGCACTTGCTCCCCATTACCCGCACTTCTCTCCCAACTTTTCTCACTTAAATAATCACCCGAACCTGGTACTGCAGTCTGCCTCTTATCCCATAATTGGTCTCCTGTCACCCAGGCCCCTCACTTAGCTTGCCAATTGTCTGCCCCATCCCCATAATTGGTCTCCTGTCACCCAGGCCCCTCATAGCTTTCCAACTGTCTGCCCAGCTAATATCTTTTTGCAACGATGCCATGCAAAAAGCACCTTACTCTAATTTGCATCTCTGACTCTTTACTTTGCCCACTCCCTCTAAATTTGGTATTTATAGTTTGTACTAGCAGACTCATTGCACCCTTAACTCTGTAAATGTATTGTACTGTACTAGCTGATGCAATGCCCCTTAACTCTGTAAATGTATTGTAGTTAATGTTTTTGACTATTTTAAGTATTCAAATTTTGTCTGTAATGGTCTTTTGGTGTCTCAAAACACTGGATGTTTGTGAAAACGGGCATTTTTGCTCACATACTTTCCAGTATACAAATAAAATTAAACTGAATTGAATTTAAATTGAATATCCATGACTTTCATGTGGGAGACTGGGACTCAATTCCCTGCCAGGGAGTTGTGCTTTTAGGTGCCTACCTGTTGCCATAGCCTGACAGGATGGAAAGCAAATTCTGAGGATCGCTAGGACTGCAGGATGGTAGGGACAGCTAGATGTCATTGTCCACCTGGGGCTTTTAACCTGAGTAGGGATAGGGCTGGGATAGTGCGGGGAGTTTAGGAAGTTGGGGAGGGGTCTTAGGTAGCTTGCTCCAGTGGCTTCCACTGAAGTGCTGCCCGTCTATGACAAGGGACAGGAGAGGAACTCCGCATCAGGAGCTTCAACTCATGGCTGAAGGAATGGTGCACAGAAGAAGGGTTTGGCTACACTGGGGACCCACCTGGAGGATAAGAGCCTATACATAGGTGATGGCATGCATTCATCCAGGAGGAGAACCACAGTCCTCAGTGGATAGTTTAAATGTTACTTTGATGAACCATTAAACTAGCCATGGGGGTGGCAGAAGGAATCAGGAGTCAGAAACTGCCTCCCCACAGGCTGAAGTAGAGAGTAAGAAAAGCACGAGGAGAGAAATTTCTCAGGGTGCAAATTAATAAAGGGAGCAGGCTGGCAGAGATAAAAGGGAAGAATGGAGGCAGTATGGCACAGTGGTTTAAAGCTCTGAGCTGCAAATCTGGAGACCTGGGTTTGAATCCCACAGCCCCCACTTGCATACTGTGTGACCCTGAGCAAGTCACTTAACTACACCTTGTGCTCCCAGGTTGCACCTGTAAACAAGCTTTCAGTTTAGTGTGTGTCTCACCTGGTTAAATAATTGGAAAAAAAAGCATTAAAAAGAGGTGGGAAGCACGGAGGACAAAAAGGAAAACAGGGGCAACAAGGGGAGTGGAAACAAAATCTGAAAGTCATGTGTGTGAATGCTAGAAGTCTAATAATATTCTGTATGTAGAGGCCATTGTGGTGAGGCTGACCTGATATTGTGGCTTATTACTGAGTCATGGTGCACACTGAAAACCATGACTGGGACATGGCCATAGAGGGCTATACTCTGTTCAGGAAGAACCATGTAGGAAGAAAAGGAGGAGGTGTGGTGCTTTATGTGAGTGAAAGCATAAACGCCATGGAGATACAGGAAATACAGGGGAGGCAGAGGTATTGTGGGTCACCCTGAGATGGGAATGGAGCCACTGTTTGCACTGGAGTGATCTATAGACCTCCAGCACTGAGGGAGGAATTAGATAAGGTACTGTGGAAGCCACTGTCAAGATAGCAGAAAGGGGAGGTGCTGCTGGTGGGGGACTTCAATCTGCCAGATGTGGATTAGAGCTCTCCCAGCAGCAGCTTCAGCTAGAAGCAGGGACATTCTGGACTGTCTGCAGGGGCATTCCTCAGGAAGCAAGTCAGTGAACCAGCTCGTGATGGGGCAATACTGAACATGGTACTCACTTTAGGGACAGTGTTGCAGATGTCAAGGTGGAAGGCCATTTGGGGACCAGTGATCACCATATGGTGTGGTTAAGTATAAGGATGGCTGTGGAGTCAACCACAAAGGGTGAGGATCCTGGACTTCAGGAGGGTAGATTTTAAAACAATGGGTGAATGCCTCAGGATGACTTAGCAGTGGTGGGTGACCTGGGTGGGGTGGAGGAACAGTGGGCGAAGATAAAGGGAGCATAGTAAAGGCAATGCACCTCTGTGTCAAACAAGTGAGCAAAAGCAAGAGAAAAATAGACTGCTATGGTTCTCGAAAGAGGTGGCTGAAAAAGCAAAAAGCTAAAAGGGCAGCATTCAGAAGGTATAAGGAGATGCAGAGGGAGGAGGAGGCGGTGTATTTGGGGAAACCGAGGGAAACAGCAAAATAAGTAAGGAGTGCAAAGGCGCAAACTGAAGAGAAAATAGCTCAGGAAGCAATGAAAGGGACAAGGCATTTTTAGATATGTAAGTAAAAAGAGGAAGATGAGGGGTGGGATTGTAAGGAAAAAGGAAGGAGGGGACTGTGCATAGGGGACCAGGAAAAAGTAGACATCTTGAACAAATACTTTTGTTCAGTAGTCCCCCATTATAATAAATAAAGTATCCTTGGTGATCTAGCAGACTGCCTAGCCCAACCCCTGTTATAATAATAAAAACTCCCTGTTGGTCTAGTGCCCCCCAGCAAGCAGTGCTCTCCACCCTTGTCCCCCAATCCTGAAACTGAGCCAACAACTGGCACAGCCCACTGCTCACCACCATGGCCTGCCGACAAACTGAGCTCTGAACGAGCATGTATTGTAAATGCATACTAAATACAGCATGCACTCATTCAGAACTCAGTTGGTGGCTGGCCGCTGTGGTGAGCAGAGGGCTGTGCCAGTCACTGACTTGGTTTTGGGATGGGGAGCGGGCAGTAGGGCACTGCTTGCTGGGTAGGTGATCCACTAGACCACTAGGGATATTTTATTTATTATAATCGGGGATCTGTGCTGGCACGGTCCACTAGGACCACCAGGGAGTATTTTGTTTATTATAATAATTATAATAATAATAACAACAACAATAATAATAATAATAAACTTTATTTATTTAGCACAATTCATACATATCAAAGTGCTTTATAAATCGGTATCACAATATAAAACCATAAATATTTAAAATCAGCAGTAATGACTGAATAATGGGGAATCAGGGCTGGAGTGGTCCACTAGACCACCAGGGATATTTTGTTTATTATAATGGGGGATCGAGGGCTGGAGTGGTCCACTAGACCACCAGGGATATTTTATTTATTATAACTGGGGATCAGGGCTGGGGTGGTCCGCTGGACCCACCAGGATATTACTTTATTATAACAGGGATCGGGCTAGATCACCAGAGACATATTTTAATACAAGGGATCAAACTAGGGAGGGGGACCACGGCACATTGCTGCAATTGTTCAACTCTCCCAGAGGGTGAATTTCTAAGTATCCTACGGTGCTTAGACATTTGTCTTCTGGGTGAGTGTTGAGAATCCTGATTGAGGAGCTTTGGCAGCCTACGTCTGCTGCAAGCCCTTGTGCCATGTCACAGCCATTTTGTGGCAAACAGACAGCGCAAGCCCGTTTGGTGCTGGCTGCCTTTGAAAACACTCCCAGTAGAGCCAGGGTTCTTCTGAGAACCGAACCAGAGCTATTCAATTTTGCCCTATGTGAAATGAACTAGAACCCTAAAAATAAAAACAGACACCCGAACCGAACCTGAACCCAGACCATGTGAGATGAAGAGAACCCACATGGAAGCAGTAGTCTATCCATGTTATTCTACACTTCTCCAGCTATGTGAAGTATTGCCTACAGATTGTGAAATGATTTCTTCATTGAAGTCTGTAATGACTGTCAATATCAAAGCAAAATCCAGTGATGATGAGCCACCAGCAAAAAGGCCAAAAACTGATGTCAAGGACATGCTATCCAGTCTAGGTGGTCCTTCTTCAACAGCAACCAGATCATTGTCATCCAGTGAACTGAAAATGCATTTAGAACATGACAGCCATACTGACAACTGCCTTGAATTCTAGAATAAGACAGGAAGACACCTGTTCCCAAAACTATCAAAGCTTGTACAGAAGTACCTATGCTTGCCAGCTAGCAGCAGTAGCAGTAGCAGTGAGAGAGTGTTCTTATTCTGCAAGCAAGTTCTAGATGACCAAAGATCTCACCTATCAGTTAACACACTTACTTGTTCTGTATTTGTTAAATTCTTTTTTTTAAATTACTGTTTCTCCTCCTTCCCAGCCTGCTATCTCTGACCCATCAGGAGATCCTAAGCAGACATCCCTCTGCCTCTCGCCCTACCCGAATGGCCTCCGGATCCCCATGGAGCTGTGGCTTACCCCTGAATGGGATATGTGGGGGCCCAAAGCACCCCATAACTTACATTTTGCAGTCTGGGGCCATTGCTGGTGAAGGCACATTAAGGGCACATCTCCGAACTCCATCTCCCTGGCGATGTCAGGCTATTTTCCTCTGTTTTACTCCCAACATGTGGTGTGAACCCTTGACATCATGACGCTATGTGCTGACATCCACCACATGTTGCAGCCTGTCCCTCCTACAACTGCAGAACTTGTCATGCGAGCCTCCACTCTGGGTCAGGCAAGCTAGCGGGCTCTAGTCCCCTCCGTCCGCCTGGAGAGACGAGCAGTCATGGGATGCTCCATCCTTCTCCCGGCCCACCCTCCAGCGACCAGTCACTCCTGAACCTGGGTCACCTATGGCCAAGCGGAAATTCAAACGCTGTGCCAATGGGATGGCCATTTGTTAAATTCTTGAACACTTATACTTTACAATTGAACTTGTACTTGCCTGCTTTTTAGTTTCTTTTCCTCAAAGTAATGTTGATTTGAATAAAGTTAGCAATGGGAAACCAATTGTCTTGTCTCCATGTTTTATATTATACAGTATATATATATATATATGTATGTGTGTATATATATATATATATATATATATATAAAATTTGGCAATATAAAGTGAATTTAGTAACACTTAACTTGATCCAGAACCAGAACCGTACCAGAACTAGAAAATAAACCAAAAGCCTAGAACCGAACTGAACCAGAACACAAAAATGTAATTTTTAAGCAGAACTGAATGAAACCAGAACCCCACACTGTAGAACCAGAAGCAAACTAGAACCCCAAAATCTGGAGAACCCTGGCTCTAGCTCACAGCACATATTTTGGCTTAGGGCACATTGCGCCATTCTTATGCGGTAGCTTTGAGAATCAAGCCCCACATCTCTGGAGGGACATTGACAGAGTGGAGGACATCCAGAGGAAGGCAAATAAAATGGTGCAGAGGCTGCATAAAAACCCTTATGAGGAGAGACTAAAGTACTGCAATATGTACACCCTGGAATAGAGGAGGGAGATATGATAGAGACCTTTAAATGCTTCACGGAGGCTGGCTCCATGGCGTTGAAATAAGGGGATCATTCGGTATGCTGGTGACCTGGGTTTGCACCCTGAACCAGGACATCAGGAGGCGGAGACCAGCAGAGTGTGAGTAGAGCATCCTCTGGATGCTTCCCTCCTGGGGGGTGGGCAGTGCTGGATCGCTTTACTAAGCGGCTCCTGGTGCTGGCTAGTGAAGGTGTTCTAGGCAGCATGGACCACTACATGTTGCTGAATGTCCCCGCCTTGAGGACTACACTGCGGCCGCATAAGGTGGGTGGTGGGAGGACCAAGAAAAGTGGAAATCACCACCCAGCTGCCTGATAATGGCAGCCCTGTTCCCCTTGCACCACGAACCTCTTGCAGTGCCTCTCTGGTCCTCCCTAGCCCCACACTCCCCAGCCAATGTAGTGGAACTATCTCCCCATCTCTGTGGGTTATGCCAGGTCTATCGGGATGCAGGATCAAGCGGGAATGGAGCAGATGGAGACAGGGATGGCCTGGTGGGTGGGGGTTAAAGCACTGTTGGCCCAAAGGAGTGACTGTCGGAAGGGCAGGAGGGACAGAAAAAGATGAAACAAAAAAGACCTCACAGTGGTAAATAAGGTACAGGAGGGATATTTTTCAGAAGAAAAGGTGCTCAAAAGCAAGGGGACATACTATGAAGCTGGATTGGGTTAGATTCTGGAGAGATGTGAGGAGGTACTTCTTCACAGAAAGAGGGGTGGATTCTTGGAACAGCCTTCCAGTGGAGATGGTGGGGCAAAAATGGTGGTGGGGTTCAAAAGGCATGGGATAAGCACAAATGAATCATAGTGGAGAGGAAGGAGGTGGGAGAAAGAGCTGTAGGTTGGGCATGGTCTGATGCAATAGTGTAGGTAGAGAGAAATGGGCAGACTGGATGGGCCAAGTGGTCCTTATCTGCCATCAAATTTTATGTTTTTATGTTTTGTTAGAAGACACCAAAGTTATAAACATAGAAACAAAGAATTTGGCAGCAGATGAGGATTGCATACCCATCCTCTTCATGAGCCAGAAGTAGAAGCAATAGCCTGTACATTCCTATGCAGTTAGCTTAGAGCCAACCTGGCTAAGTGGTAGTGAGGTTCCTCCCACAGTACGGTGAGTAGGGAATTACCACAATGTTATTTTGCTTTCTCAGTTCAGGATAGCACATGCTTACTGGTGCAGGATCAGGGTGTTGCCAACAAGGAAGAACCCTCCTGAAACAGGTAAACCCAAAAGCAAAACCAAACTGCATTGCCATCAATTTTATCTGTAGAAATGTATTCAACAATGCAGGTAAGGAGACAAGCGCATAACCACAAAGACACAGAACCGTTACTAAGCATGATGTGCCCGGCACTTTGCTCAGGTGGAGCTTTGTTTGGGGAAGGTACCTGCTGTAAAACAACCCTTAAAATAGTCCCATTAATTAAGGACCACCAAATAAAATACAGAGAGATTTGAAGATACCAAAGCTTTTGAAAGAAAGGGTGCTGTGGTGGCCCATATAGGGAAGTCCATATTACATATGTACCAAACAAAACATGTAACAGCAAACATAAATTAGATGTTATTATTACAAAAATGAAGTCATGTAGCATAAAACACAAGGAATAACTGAATAAGCATTGAATGAATACAGAATACTACTAAGCTGTAATCAAATTTCTGTCTTGTTCAAGTACATAGTCACAACTTAAACAGCAGTACTAAGACCACATTAATTGCAGGTGCACTAGAGAAAATATTTTTCAAGTTCACTTGAGAAAATAAAGCCAATCTCATAAACAGAAATCCCTGGAGCTTGGACTTTATGAAACAGATTGAAGAGCAATGTATTTGTATCCCTTACTCAGAGCTCAAAAACTTTAAGTTCTGGGCTAACATACACAACCATAGTTGGCTCTCAGGATGAATACAGAACACATCATTGTGACAAAGAAAAGATAGAGATTCCTCAAGTGACCAGAAAGAAAATGAAGCAGAGAATATTAAATTGCACAATATAAAATGGGCAGGAAATCCCTGTGATCTGCTTGGCTGAGACTTTGTTCTAGCCATGGCAGTAAGAGAGCACCACCAATGGCTAACAATCCTGCCAACCAGGGCAACTCACAGAATTCATAAGCTACTTACTTCTAATTTCCATCACAAACATGGCTGCAGCCTTCACTCAGATATAGAAAACTTCAACTAGGTCCTAAAATAAAAGTCCATTAAATTAAATTAAAGTAAGTAAATCATTTAATGTTATTTTCACTCAAGAGCCTCTTCTTACACATGTACACAAACTTAAACAAGCATTTGTCAATGCCGAACGCTTCGCTTGCAGGTATTTGCAGTGGTGTTTGGCATGTATGGTGCTTTACCCTAATGCCCCTGTGCGATGTGCTGGTATTTGCACAATAAATTGTCAGCATGACCTGTTGTTACCCCCATTAGCGCTACATATACGGAAACACGCTTTGGGCAGGATGTGAAAATGACAGCTGTACTGCTCATAAGGAAGTGTGGTAAAATGGCAATGTTGAAAATCTGGAGTGGAAATATTGAAAATTTGCAAAATGTACAAGCGTGCGTGGGAACTGTGCAACGACGTCAGTAAACAGTCATTTGTAGATTTTTTCACAAATTTTCAACATTGCCATTTTAAAACCTCTGCTAGTGAACAGTGTCACAGTGATTTTCTTACTGTGTCCCATACATTGATTTATACCGACTACGCCATTGTGCCATGGGCGAGGAAAGACATTTTGGGCAGGATGTGAAAATGACAGCTGTACTTCTCATAAGGAGTTGTGGTAAAATGGCAATGTTGAAAATCTGGAGTGAAAATATTGAAAATTTGCAAACTTACGGCGTCGTAGGAACTGCACAACGCAGAGTCATAAAACAGTCATTTTAGAATTTTTCACCAAATTTCAGCACAGCCATTTAAGACCTCTGCTCATGATCAGTGTCACTGTGATTGTCTTAATGTGTCCCCTACATTGAGTTCGGACACCGACTGCGCCATTGTGCGCTGCATGGGAGGAAACACATTTTGGGCAGGATGTGAAAAATGACAGCTGTACTGCTCATGAGGAGGTGTGGTAAAATGGCAATGTTGAAAATCTGGAGTGAAAATATTGAAAATTTGCAAACTTACAAGCGTGCGTAGGAACTGCAAAAGCATGAGTCATAAAATAGTCATTTTAGGAATTTTGCACCAAATTTTCAACATGGGGTTTTGGGACCCTTCTCATGAATGATGTCACTGTCATGGTGTTATTCAAGGCTGAAGGTGATTTCACACAGTGACTGCGCAGTGCCTGCGAAATCACCCTTCGGGCCCGAATAACGCCATGAAAGTGACATCATTCAGAGAAGGGGTCCCAAAACCCATGTTGAAAATTTGGTGCAAAAATTCCAAAAATGACTGAGATATAATAAAGTTGAAACCCCGTATGTAACCCATTATACAGCTTACCGGCATTTCCTCAGTTCATGGTCGGCTTTGAAGAGTGCAGGCGTGTTCCCGGTCCAGCGAAGATCATCGCGCGAGTCGAGGTAAGTATGGGGTGAGGGGTATGTGGGAGGCTCGGTGTGCAGTGGGTGGGTGGGTGCGGGTTGTTAGGGGGCTGGGAGGCAGCGCCCAGCAGAACCGTTTTGTTTTCAGGTAAAAAAAAAAAAACTGACGTGGGACCTTTGCCACACTGGGGTGGGCTCCCAGCATGGCAGAAGATGGCTGGGGCCGAGGAGCCGATGGGAGATTGGGCACCCCGTCGGCAAACTACACTGGGGGCGAGAGCCAGCGAGGGATAGGCACCCTGTCGGCAAAATGGCGACAGTTTGCCACGCTGGGGTGGGCTCCCAGCGTGGCAGCAGGAGCGACAGGGGCCGTGGAGTCGGCCCTGCAACATTTGCCACGCTGGGGTGGGCTCCCAGCGTGGCACCCAAACTTTGGGCGGGCGGCGTGCGCGGCGGGGGAAGGTAGGCGTGACGCAGAGGCGGCGCTCAGTATGGCAGCGGTGCTTTCCTTTGAAGCAGAGGAACACCGCTGTCATACTGAGCGCTCCTGCACCCATTGGTACTGAGGACCCCCACGCCTGCTCAAGGGAGCAGTGCATTAGGTGGGAGAGAGGCACACCTCAAGTGGCTACTCTCCCAAAACGTTCCTTGCACATCTGGCAAATGAACGTAAAAACAAGTACTATTTAGAGTTTCCATTGCTGTTATTCCTTTGATGACCATGAAAAATCCCCTTTATCCCTACCAGTTTGCCAGAGAACTCCCTGTTTCTTACCTGGCAACAGATAAATGAGGTTCTGGCTCCACTTGTGGCCTGTGTGTGTGTGTGTGTGTGTGTGTGTGTCTGTGTGTGTATGCCAGTGGAACTCTGAAGAATTTTGAATTCATGTATTCCATGTTTCTATTCAGTGTCGGGGTGGGTGGGGTGGGGGAGCATTCTACCACTGGAATAATGCAGAGCTTTGAATTCTATTCCATAGAAAACAATCACACAATGTATTGAATGTGAAGAAAGATAGATGACTTACAGGTGAAAAACATCTGTGGAGGGAGTATTTTACTTTATTTAGCAACATTTAATGATATTTTTGTGGCTTTGAAAACCTCTAGAGTGTTTGTTTTTAAAAAGTTGACTATGGGCCCATTTATATAAGCAATAAGGCACTCCAGGGACATTGGTGGTACTAGACACCCCAGGTCAGGGCTGAAGGCACGCTGCTTCACCTCATGTCTCACTACTCCTGACCATGGGTAAACCTGGTGCCACCAACACCCCATCATGCCTTATTGCTTAAATAATACATTCTGCCATTCAGCTAATGAGTTGGCCTAAGGCAAGGTAGTGGGGTTGTGAGAATGGCGGGAGGATTCCATTTGAAAATAGGAGGGAGTAGGGTAAAGTTTTTGAAACCTAATACAGAAAGGAAGTCCCATGAAGTGTTCAGTCCTTTTGGTTTCAGACTACCACAGGTAAAAATCCAAAAACTCTTTGAAGGAGTTTTGCAGTCTATCTCCTGCCTTCCTAGGATATTTCATCATTTTAATCTCCATGAAACTCGTCATCACTTGTGTATTGTAATTATGAAGTTCAGAAAAATGTTCCCCAAATGGACTATCCAAGTTTCCATTTCTGATATCTCTGGTATGCTCTCAATACGTTGCCTCTGAGGGCATGTTGGCTGACCAATGTATAGTTTTGGACAGCTACACCACAAGGCATAAACTACAAAACTTGTACAAGAGATGAATTCTTGAATTTCAGCCCTGTTGGTGTAACTGTTCAAGTGCAAGAAATTGGATTGCTTACAAAACTGACAGATATTGCAATGGTCACACCAAAACATGCCTCTTGGTCTCCTGGGCAATCATGTATTAGCTAGGGAGATGTTTGTGTCCTTTTGAACTGCCCATGAACCAATTTATCAGCTAGGTTAGGCTCTCTGCTGAAAGTGATACGAGGTGCCTCCCTAAGTCAGATTCCAGTAAGGGTCACCCATCAAAATTGGCCAGTATTGTCTCACAATGCTGCCAATGCATCCTGCGACTGAATTCAATTCTGTAACAAATGTTACAGGTCCCTTCGACTTAGGTTTCAAAAGACTTTCTCTATTGATAGATCTGGCTGATGCAAGTGCCTTGTCCACTACCCCTGTAGTGTATCCCCTCTGGAGAAACAATTCTTTTAATGCCAATGCCTCATTTTCAATATCCTCTATTCTAGAGCAATTTCCTCTGAACTGTATGAATTGCCCATATGGAATAGATTCTTTCAGTTTTGCAGGTGGGCACTGTCAGTTCTGAGCAAATTATTAGCAGCTGTTACTTTTCTAAACCCAGTCAAACTTATGGTTTGGCCTGCAACCCCTGAAAGGGAAATATCCAAAAATTCAAGATACTGTCAGCACTCATTTATCCTGCTCTGGTTTATCCGTTTCTTGCATGTATCCGTCTTTGTCCACATGATTTATTTATTTCCCATTGTGGTTAACACCTGCTTATCCATTCCTCATATTATCCATTTCCGTCGCTCATCCTGCCTGTTGTCTCCTATGCAGCTCTCAGTGTGCACTCTCAGATAACTGGCTGTTTGCATCTCCAGTCTGAGACTTTGCTGCGGTAACATCACAATTTTTCTGCATGTCTTCTTGGTGCTCCTGTGGACCAATCAGAGAAAGCAGGACATTGAGGAGGATCTGGCCATGTCAGGAGAGCATTCTAAGTGTGCCACCACAAATACCATCCTGAGGAACAGAGAAATAGAGTACAAATGGAGTAAAATGGAGTAAAACAATAAAAAGAACAGTACTGTACAGTAATTCAATGTATAGTATCTCAGCCTGTACTTTAGAAAGCCACAGATCGAAGCAGACAAAGCAGCCACAAACTAAGCAATCACAGCAGCCACAGAACAAACTGCAGACTGAGGCATCCAGTTTCAGTTAAGTGTTGAGCACCAGTTTTTGTTTAATGTGGGGACAGAGAACAAAGAGCAGAGGAGGGAGGGGTGGCCAGCGGTACAGTAAAGAAGTGCAGTACAGAACAGCAACTGTTTTTTTTTTTTGGAAGGCTGTAGCCTGTAGTTCTATTGGGGGGAATAGCTCCACTCCCGTCCTCCTCATAAGCATCCTGCTCCACCCCTCTGCTCAGAGCGAGTCACTCGCTTGTTGTGTTGCTACATGGTCCTCGGCTGCTCCTTCTGTTTCCTCCCCATTTCTGTTGTCTCCTGTGCCCTTCTTTTCTTACCTTGCCCCCTTGCCTGTGTCATTGTCCTTTGCTGTTCATTTTGCCTCCCCTCTCTTTTGTTCCCTCTCTGCCCATTTGTTCCTCCTTTCTCTCCCTTATATCTCTGTCTCCTACTCTGCTCCTTTTTAGTTTTTTCTTTTCAAAGAGCCGCTGGCTCCATGCCGCGCATGCTCTCCTCTGGATTCCTCCTCTGCTCAAGCGCCTCCCAGGATTGCTCAGTGCTGCTCCAGCTGAATTTACAGCAGTCGCTCACTTCATGCCGCTGCATGCTGCCCGCTGGATTCCTCCTCTGCTTTGAACTCCCAGGATTGCTGTGGCACTGCTCTGGATGAATTTACAGCCGCCTACATCATCTACCCAGGACTGCTTCCTTAAGCGCTCCATGCTTATCCTTCCTGGTCAGTACTCCTTCCACATTGCTGGTGCTTCTGGTGTGACATCACCCTCTGTGCCTTGTTCCTCTTCACCATTGCCTGGCTTCTGGTGGGCTGCTAGGATTCCTACTTCCTTCTATAGCTGTAGCCCACTTCTCGACAGCTCCACAGCATTCTCTGATCTTCTGCGATCCACCTCTGTTTAATTACAAGCTTCAGCTAAGTGTACTCAAATTATGTTCTTATTGCACCTAACATGCCTACCTCTTCCACTACCTCTACAAGCAGTAGAGACATTGGCTACCTCTTAAACTGGGACCAGTTGCCATGTTACAATCATTTGTTTCCATATCTATGCTCACCGCTGCCTTCCTACTCTGGAACAGTACCGTTCATACCAGCCCAGTAAGCCTGCATAGTGGCTTAGCTCAGCTGCTCTGCTTATGCTTCTTCCTCAGGCTAAAAATGAGGTCACTGCCCATATTTCACTAGTACTATTCCAATGGAATGGCAGACTTGAGAAGAAGGGTCCATCATCTCCTTTCACTATATCTGCGAGGGGACATTGCTCAGTGCCCTGAGCATCTTTCAAAACAACCCCATGTGGGGTCCCTCTATCCCTAACTAATATGCCCTTAACGGGCAGTTCTCCATCCTCAAACATATTCCATCTTCATCAAGGCAGGCCGTGGGGCCTCACCTTCCTATAGCCTGTTTGCCTGGATCCTAAACTGCAATTTGATCATCTATACTCAGATTGTAAAACTTACACTCCAGTCAGCTGCATGCAGGTCTAGCCTGTGACTCGTCATCTTCGCTTCCTCTCCTGCATTCAGACATCTTCTTGTTCAGTTCCAGCTCAGATTACGTATTCAGGTCAGCTCTATTGAGCACATTACATTTCTCAGATGTCCTGGAACATTTCTACCCCTTCTAGGGACTTGGTCAGCATTAATACATCTTTATTTATTTAATACATCTTTATTTATTTATTTGATATTCAGAAAGACCTTTGAGTCAGAGACTCGTTTACAAAGGTTCCACGTCATACATAAATTGTACAGAAGGGGACATTAGCATACAGAAAAAGAACAGCACATTACATAATAACATGAAATAACATGAAATATAAGATACACAGGTACATTGTTACATAGTAGGCTAACAGAGAATTTTAGGTAATTTAGCACAGCCAGGTGAGAAGAAGGAAAGTGTCAGAGAGATTCAGAAAGTGGCTGATTGTCATGTTTCATAAATGCATTTGAGGTACATTTGCTGCTTATAGCTTGATAGTAAGGAGGCAAGGCAGGTCAGGTGTCAAGGGCAGTCACATCTATTTGAAACTGCAGGTATTCCTTAGCATTGATTTAAATGGGCCCAGCCTTTTTCCTCAGTTATATGGTTTGGGAGGAGTTTGTCCAGGAAGGGGCCCTGAAGTTGAAAGTGCGTTGGTATTGGGAGGTCCGACCATGGGGTACCCATAGAACCGCTTGCTTGAGCTTAGGGTTGTTTTGCTTAGTGGGGCTGGGAGTATAATTTGGAGTAGGGAGGGTGGAGTGAGGCCTAGTAGCACCTTTTTGGTCATAAGGCAGGTGTGGTACTTGATTCTGTTATCCAGATTTAGCCAATTTGTGCTGCTGTATAGGGAGCATGCGTGGTGAGGCGATCACATCCTAGGACTAGGCGGCAGGCTCTGTGAGCACTAGCGAGTCTGCTTAGGGTTGTGGAGGGCGGCGCTGTAGAATTAGTATACCGTAGTCTAGCAGGGAGAGGATCGAGGAGTTTACGGTGAGTTGTAGTGCCTTAGGGGTGAGGCAGTGTTTTATACTGGTAAATACGCCTAGCCTGAAGTTAAGAGCGGTTGTTAGGTGTAGAATATGTTGATTAAAGCTGAGTGCGGGTCTAGAGTGATCCCTAAGTATTTAAAGTTGTATACTTGTTCTAAGGGGTCCGGTTTGCCGTGAGGAAGTGTGGGCACAGGGTTTTGTGTGGGTTTTGAGGATGGGCGAATATCATGACTTTAGTCTTATTATAGTTGATAATAAGACGGTGGAAGGTGAACCAGTCTTCAATTCATGGAAAGAATGCTGGAGAGTTTGGTGGAGTATTAGGGAGCCGGGCTGGAGGTGAACAAGACAGCATCATCTCCATAAAGGAGCAGATTTCCGAGCAAGAGGATGGGAGGAGTTGAGGTAAAGGCTGAAAGTAGGGGGCCAAGTATGGAGCCCTGTGGAACACGGATCGGATTGGGAGGCAGGGTGATAGGACATGGCCTACCTTGACTCTCTGGGTTCTGTCTGAGAGATAACTGGCGAACCATTTTATGGAGTCATTGGAGAGACCGTGTGGGCCAGGGTATTTAGTAATAGGGCATGGTTGACTGTGTCAAATGCTTTAGATAGGTCCACGAAGATGGCACCCGTGAGGTGGCCTTGGTCCAGGGCAGAGTGGACATGGGAGGAAGTAGAATTGAAGGAGGCGGTAGTGGTGCTGTGGCCTTTTCAAAACCATGTTGCTGTTTGGTTAGAAGGTTATATTTATTCAGGTGTTCAGTGAGTTGGTCGGCGACTATGCGTTCTAGTGCCTTGATGGGGGTAGGATTGAGATGGGATGGTAGTTGTTTGTGGACGTTCGGTCACCACATTATGGATAGATGTGATATAGGCTGACTTCCAGTGGGTGGGAATTTCCCTTGGCAGAGGGAGTGATTTAGAATGTGGGTGAGAGGGTCCAGGACTTCCTGGAGGGTGAAAGCAGAAGTCTAAGGTCTAGGGAGTCGTGACTGTAGTGGCTTTTACTTAAGGCTTTAGTCAGGTAGGGTTTAAGTCGTATCCGGATTAAGGATACGTGGTAGAAAAAGCGCGTAGGTGGGGATGGAGATGATACAGTCCGGCAGGGGTTGAGAAGAAGTTAGGAGGCAATATATGGGAGAGATCAGAAAGCAGTATTTAGGGCAGCGGCTATGTTGGCAGGGTCAGCGGAGAGGTTACCATCAATGAGTATTTGGTCAGGTGGTAGATTTGGGTTTTTGCCACAGAGTTCCTTTATATTCTCCCAGAACTTGCGCCCATTTCCCAGGTGGAGGTTAAGGTGGCTTTGTAATGGTTTGCTTTGGGATGCGTATGGCCCATGTGCATTTGTTTGGGCCTCCCGATGGCGTTGCCTGTCCTGAGGCTGCTGGATCTCATTGGCCAGATGCAATAGAGTATCACGCTGGCACAGTAGGCCTTGGAGGTGATCCGAGAACTATGGGGCATGATTCCTTTTGGTCTGAGTTTTGGCAAAGGGCGAACTTGTCACAGGCTGAGTTGAAGATGTTGACAAACAGTTCGAGGGCGTGGTCAGGGTCAAATGTATTAGTGAGGGTGTCAGTCCCAATGTCTGAGGTGGGCCTTGAAAGGGTAATTTGCCAGGCCGAGTTTACGTTATGAAATAATTTTAGGCACAGTTTTGGGGAGGGTACCAGACCAGTTGCAGAGTACTGGCGAGTGGTTGCTTAGGGTGTCAGGGAGGACTTGGGTGCTTGTTATTTTGTGGGGCGATTTGTGAAAACTAGGTCTAGTAGGTTGATGTCCCCATATGGGCATGAAGCTGGGTGGGTGTATTGACAACCTGGGTGGATGGCGGGCAGCAGCCTCATTGATGAAAAGCGCTGCTGTTTGGCCAGCCAATTAATGTTGAAATCCTACTAGTATTTTTTCTTGTTTCGGGGTAGGGTGGCAAGATGGGACATGATGGCTTGGAGGGCTAGCTTCTGGTGGCTGGGAGGGACATAGGCCGTGGTGAGGAGGAGAGGGATGTAGACCTGCCTAGGGTAATTTTAAGGTGAGGGCCTGGGCCCTAGAAGTAAATGTGGAATCGGGAGAGGGTGGCCGGTGAGGGAGTCTTTGAGGTAGGTTGTGCAGCCACCCCTCGCTTTCCCATATGGTCGGCTTGATAGAGGCAGTAACCAGGCAGTATAATGGCAGAGTCAGGGACAGAGGGAGAGCCAGGTTTCAGTCAGGGCAATGAGGTCATACCCTATGTTCCACAGAACTCATGACAGTGGGGTCCTGCCTGTCCAGCTAGCTTACGTGAAGTCTAGCTCAACTCACTCATTCTACTCCTTCCTCCATGCAGACCTACATGGAGGTCCTGCCAGTCCAGCTCACCTATGTGGAGGCACAGCTTGACTCATTCAATTCTACTTTCCTCGTGCAGACCCAGAGTGGAGGTTCTGCCAGTCCAGCTAGCCTATGTGGAAGCCCAGCTTGACTTACTACGCTCTACTTCTTCCTTGGGCAGACCTATGTGGGGTCCCTGCCAGTCCAGTTGCCTATGTGGAGGCCTAGCTCGATCTACTCGCTTCTCTTCTCCCCTCAAGACAGACTTATGTGGAGGTCCTGCCAGTTCAGCTCACCTATGTGGAGCACAGCTTGACTTACTCATGTTTCTTCTTTCTTGGGCAGACCCTCGTGGAGGTCTGCCAGTCCAACTCGCCTATGTGGGCCTAGCTCAACCCACTCACTTCTGTTGCTATCAAGGCAGACCTCCATGAGAGTCCTGCCATTCCAGCTGAGCCCACAGGAGGCCTAGCCCGCCCGCTTCGATTGCATTACATGTTATCCTCTAGCGGACCTCCATGGGTCTGCTGGTGTATGCCTGGCCTGGGAACTCTTAATGGCAAGATAGTGCAACCATCTAATATTGTAATCCCACAGCTTGATGGACGACCGCATATGTCCCTATTCAATCCCTCTTGACAGTCCATTCTACCAGTCTGTCCTCCTGCACAGTTCTTCAGTTCAGCTTGGCAGCCACGGAACCTCAGAATGCTCATTTGTCCACACCTCGTACCACGATGGTGGACCTGCTAATCCACCATCCCAACCAATCATGCCCATGGAGGGCATCTACTCATCACTCATTACTTACTTCCATACTACAGGTGGCCTCACCTGGGACTTCTCCTTCTTACAATGGACTATGAGCTACTACTGCAATAATGGACTGCAGGAGTCCATGCATTCTTAACTCAGCCAGCACGCATGCTATAGCAATAGCGACCACTTGGAGTCCAGCCACTATCCTGCTTTGCCCTTCAACAAGGGACCTGACTGCTTGCTCCAATTGTTCTCCATTTTTCACCTTGGCCGACCCGTGGGGTCCACTTTTGACTCTAATGACCAAGATTCACATGAATTGATTCGCACTTCATTCAGCACTGCTTGATCTTCACTCTCTCATACACTGGATGTATGTCAGGCTGATAGGATACAGCTAACTACAAACAAGAAAAACTTGGGATTCTGGACACTTTAGTTTCTTCTACCAATTTATAGCCTCCTTTTCCAATTCCTGCTCAGGTTTATGGCTATTATGATTGAAGTTCACCTCAATTCTAGGGCACCTTCGGACACTCCTTTCCAGTTAAAGCTTGGGCTCTCTCTCTCATCCATGTCATTAGCATCTACAGTGTCGCTCCTCCAGATATGACTCTTCAACAACCACCAGCTGAGCTACCTCATATGTACTTTCCTTGCTTTCTTCTTCTATATAGTGGTTATGGACTTGGAGTAACTTACTTCTTCTTCCATCGTCTTCCAGATGGACTCTTCTTTTAACAAATACCTTGTCTTCTAGGATTATGTCTGCCCGCCATCAGACTACGGATGTACCTGTTTGATCTACACCTTGGATCTAGTTCTATAATTACCAGTCAGTACTTAGCGAACTTAAAGTTGCTTCCCAGAGGTTCAGTATCTGCTTGTTTCATTCATCGGTCTACACAGATATCAGAATGGTGTTCCTGCCATGACTGTCTAACCCTCTAACCTGGATATGTCTTGCTATGCTTAAGCATTCCTGCTTAGCCTCACCGAGAGCTGACTCATCTCTTCACCCCGCAAAGAGCCTGGCTGCTAGCAATGCATTCCTGCTTCACCCCACACAAAGGGGGCCTGGTTGCGCTCAAAGCATTCTAACCACCTCGCTAACCCCTCATTGGGGGTCTCGCCTCTTATGCTTGGACACTACATACTGGAGACTATGCAGGGTCCCTAGCCTCATGCTCGCCCTGCTTGAGGCAGCTTCTTGCACAATGCTCACACCGCTCACAGCTGACATGTAGGGGAGTTTCCCCAGTGTCCTGGCCAAATTTCCTCATTCACTAAAAACAAAACCACCAACAGCTTAATCTGGTTCAAGGTCAGTTGGCATTCATCTGTATCCTCCTCCCGAGTCGTGCCTGAAAATAGGCAGGATTTGTCTAGTGCACTTACCGGTCAACAAAAACTAAATAAATAAATAAATATCGTGACACACCAACCTCATGGCATGACTATGACCCTCTAGACTCACTGCTGATTGATCCACTTTAGCACCATATTTATCTCAACCTGGCTCACCTTCATGGGGTCTCACCTTCTCTACTGAATTGTACACAATGGTAGTCCACGTCAGGTCCACCATTATCCCTGCTTCGCCCTGTACGTGACTGGCTGCTTACCTAATCGCATTTCATCATCACCTTGGCCAACCCATGGGGTCTAGCCTTCTGTGCTGGAACCTGTGCTACTCACCTTCTTCTCCTATGGATACTATGGATTTTGATTAACCAACCTCTTATGCAACATCTCTCTGTGTCAGATTCTTCATCTTCCAGTACCTTGTTCTCCAGGATTACTCTGCTTGCCATCGAATCAGGATATACCTCTACTACCAACATCTGGATTGTATTCAGATAGCCAAGTCAATACTTTAGCCTAACTAGGATTACTCTCCTTTTAGTATGCCCAAAGGATGGGCAGGTCAGTAGCCATGGGTCCTCGGAAGTTTTGCCCAAGGGGTTTTTCTCTCCTGCGTGCTACTGGGACACTCTCTGGAGTTGGAGGAGGTAATCACAGTGATAATTAATTTATTTTGAGCCGTCTAACCTACACTTACCTAGCATCCTGCCAAAGGGGGATATAGAGAAGGCCAGAAATCAAGACTCTGTCATCAGCTATGTTTCAACCAGCTCAAACATATCTAGCACCAACCATGTCATCCAGTTCCTATGTGCTACAAACACTGACCTATGTACCTATCCAGTTCAAACGTATCTAAGCACCAACCATATCATCCAGTTCCTATGTGCTACAAACACTGACCTATGTACCTATCCAGTTCAAACGTATCTAAGCACCAACCATGTCATCCAGTTCCTATGTGCTACAAACACTGACCTATGTACCTATCCAGTTCAAATGTATCTAAGCACCAACCATGTCATCCAGTTCCTATGTGCTACAAACACTGACCTATGTACCTATTCCAGTTCAAAGCGTATCTAAGCACCAACCATATCTCATTCCAAGCTCTTATATATATCACAAGCACTGAGCTATGTACCACACATAGAATTGGAATGCTGTAGTCTGTAGTTCTATGGGAGGGTATTAGCTCCTCCCCATCCTCTGCATAAGCGCCTTGCTCACACCCCTCTGCTTGGAGCTTAGCCCACTTGCCCTCCATTCTCCCCTGCCTCCTCCTCTTTCTCCGGCACTCATATTTCACCTAGTGCTGGGCCTTCTATCCTATACTTTCTCTATATCCGGGATATAGAGAAAGGCCAAAGATAAGACTCTTTCATCAACTATATTTCATCCTGCTCAAACATATCTAATCACCAACCACATCATCCAGTGCCTCGTGCTACAAACACTGACCTATGTACCTATCTATTTCAAGCGTATCTAAGCACCAACCATATCCCATTTAGCTCTTACGTATCACAAGCACTGAGCTATGTACCATATATAGAATATATCAGATCAGTTAAAGTGATTACTGTAAAATGAAGTCTGCAAACAAAGGGTCAGGACAGCCATTGCTGCAAATGTGAAGTGCAGCATTTGTTTATTTCATGCACAAAATCAGAAATCCTCAAGGGCTGACCAGCTGCCTATGTTTAAAGGAGCATAAACTGTCGCTTGGAAAATCAACAGTTTCAGACATTTAAAACTAAAAGACCAGTGGTTAGCCTGTTCTTTTTATTATCCCTCCACTAAAGAAAGAAAACCACAGCATAAGCAACTAGAGGATGCCCTATTTTATGGTTCACAGATGCCAGGATGCAAAATTATCTGTAAGTGATGAAGTCCTGTTAACCAGAGCAAAATCACTTGCACAATGTTCGGTGTGGCAAAATCATTTTCCTATTCAGTGGGGTGTCTGCAGAGATTTAAACAACAGCATCACATTAAGCATTACAGATTACATGGTGAGGCTGCAAGTGTGGATGCAGGAGTCGTGTTAAGATGGGCATCTGCAGTTGCAGCAAGTTTTGAAAGATTATGACCTTAATGACATTTACAACATGGATGAATCTGGTCTGTTCTTTTGGATGGAACCCCATGCTACACTTGCAACAGGCCCAGTGTCTGGAAAAAGAAAACAAAGATAGATCGACAGTGGCATTATGTGTCATTTGATGTGGCACAGACAAATGTAAGCCAGTGGTCATCTGGAAATGTAGCCATCCTCGGTGCTTTGGAAAGGACTTTGACTCCAACAGTTTCTGCTACTGGTACTGTAACAACAAATTCTGGATGACAGCTGCAATTTTAAAGACTTGCTAAAGGGTTTGACCAGTCTATGTGTCTACAGAGTCATGGTGTGACTTTGCTGCTTGACAATGCTTCCTCACACTCCAACATAGTGTGTCGCCTACATAATGTCACCTTGTATTTCCTCCTTCAAACACTACCTCTAAAATCCAGCCCTTGAATGCTGGCATAATCCAGAACTTTAAGGCTCTGTTCTAAAGACAGCAACTGCAGCAATATAGCAACTGTCTGGATGATGGCAAACCACCAGATGGTAATATCAAGGAAGCTCTGTATTTCATACAGGACTGCTGGCATGATGTGAGCACAACATCAATCGTCAGTTGCTGGTGACATACTGAAATTCTGAACCCTGCTGCTCTGTCTTCTGCTGTCAACAGTGCCACCCAAGTACAACCTAGCAACTCCACTGGATCTGTGGTGCGATCCATCTCCTCCATTATTGACAAGCTCCTGATGCTACAAATGTAGATGCATAGACATCCTGCAGGCTGATGAGAACATTGAAATCTGTGCAGCACTAGATGATGAGGAAATTGTTCAGATTGTGCAACCATCAATGCAGTAGAAAATTCAGATGAAGGCACTGAAAGCATCAGTGACACAGAACCACATGTCATACGGACAGCACTGGATGCCTGTCGTGGACTGGAAGTTTCCTTGGGATATGCAGAACAGAATATGGATTTCTTTGACTTAAAGGGCATTTACTGCATCCCTGCCTTGATTGCAAAGACTTTTGTGGTGGGTCAGAAAAGTCACATCAGACTGTGATTGAGCATTTCTTTAAAAAGGATCAGGAAGGCAGTGAATTGTGAGAGATGCTTCAAACTGTGAGTCAGTGCATTTCATTTTCATTGTGATGTTATGGCACAGTTGGTAAGTCCAAGGACTGGATTTCAAAGGTGGTGTTTGCCATGCTTTCGTATGGGGATGTGGAGGAATGTTTTACTTGAAACTGAAAACATGCCATGGTTTCTTGTGGGAATGTTTTCCTTCAAACTGAAATAATGCCATGCTTTCTGGGGAGAGGGGACGCCATGCTTTTATGATGATGTGGGGAATGTTTTCCTTTAAACTGAAAACAATTTCCATGGTTTCTTGTGAGGATGTGGGGAATGTTTTCCTTTAAACTTAATACCATGCTTTCCTTGAGCGGGTGGGTGGGGGAGAGTGCCATGCATTTGTGGTGGTGTGGGGAACGTTTTCCTGAAAATGAAAAAAAATGCATCGCTTTATTCTGGGCATATGGGGAATGTTTTCCTTGCAACCAGCAAAATATTTTGCCATGCCATGCCATGTTTCATGGTGATGTGTGGGAATGATTTCCTGAAACTGAAAAAATACACCTGGCAAGATTCACAAAGGTATGCAGCAACATCCGAGATCGTCAGGACATCCCCAACTTTGCGCACAGTCGCGGTTCAGTAACTGGGCACCAATGTGCTGCACACCACCCATAGTGTTATGCAGTGCATCAGGAGGGTTATGCAGGGGCGTCCCATGCACATAGTGCACAGCCACATTCACACCCACCTTGGAGGTGCATCTCTGGAGCAAGTCTGGAAATGCACCTCAAAAGATAAGTCTACAACAAGTAGACATAAGTGAGTCCACCCACAGGCAGGCTGCCATACTACAGCTATCAGCATGGCAGCCTGCCTACCCAGGCAGTCCAGTGGTCTCCCGCCTCCTGCCCATATCCCCATAGGTACAGAACTCTCACCAGGCATCCCTGGTAGTCTAGTGGACCTTCCCAGACCCGATCACATACTGTGTTCCATACCACACAGTATTCCTGGTGGTCTGTGTCCCTCTTCGTGAATCTATGAAAGAACGTAATCTGGTAATATCAGGTAGTCCATAGAATTTCTCCTCCTCCCTGGCTATATCCTCAGTAACATGGAAAGAACTGTAGGCAATCTCTTGGTAGTAGAACCCCTCCCTGCCTCATCTTTGATTGTAACACCGGTGCAATCTCGATTATTTCTCTGGTCCAGTACTTCCTTTCACCTTTTTCACCGCTTACCCTCTCTTCCTTTTGTCTCAAGATGTTCCACCTATCGATGGGTACCACCGCGATATACCACGGCTGCTCGGCCAATATTAGTTGAGATTAGAATGACATTAGTATCGATGATTGACTGGCTTATAATGTGTACTGTAAGCCGTCATTCACAACTTTGTGAATGACATAGCCACTGTTAATGTTGAATGACAGCTTACAGCATTGCATGTGCCCATTGGTCAACACGGTCTACCAATGGGCTTTCAGTAGTACAGTAGCTGTCATTCACAGATGGCTCTGTCAGCAGGCAGCCGTAGCAGTGTGCGGTGGATTGAGCTACCTGCCAATGGGTGGAACATGCTGGGATGGAGGGAGCAGGATGGGGTGCCTGAGTGGTAGCGGGTGGGGGTCCACTGGACCACCAGGAGACTTCAGGATTTCCATCAGTGTTGTGGATCAGGTTGGGGTAGGGAAGGGGTTCTACTACACTACTCAGGGATTAAGCTGCAGTTCTTTCCATGTTAATGGTGATGCAGCCAGGAGGGGTGCCCTGGACCACCTCGGGATGTTACTGCTACGTTCTTTCATGGATTCAGGTGGGGGGACATGACGACCAGCAGCATACTGTGTGATATGGAACACAGTATGTCATTGGGAAGGGAGGGGACCACTAGACTCATGGGACTATGTGTGCGCGGTTCACAGCCCTTGCAGGGCAACCAGCATTATTCTGCTGGTGCATCCCTGCAAGACTCATGCAAATGGAGCTATACGACACACAAATGGCCCCATTGTGCCTTGCATGCCTAATGGCCCCATTTGAGTGTTTGTGGCTGCGAATGGCATCATTGGGCGCAGTGCATCTGGAGATGTGCTGCCCCATTAGTTTCCCAGCTTGCCAGAGGTTGCACCGGCACATCTCGGGTTAGGCGATTGTGATATTCACAGAGGGATGCGCCAGAGCATTCCTGGTGCATCTTCTGTGAATACCACGTTTGGGCATCGGTGCATCTCATCTGCGCTTAGGGCAGCTGAGATGTGCCATGCGCAATGCTTTGTGAATCCTACCCACCATGTTTTCTAGTGGTGGTGTGGTGAATGTTTTCTGAAACTGAAAAATGCCATGCTTTCTTGTGGGGCGGGGTGGTTAAAAATGCCCTGCTTTTGTGGTGGTGTGGTGGAGTGGGGAATGTTGTTCATTGAAACTGAAAAATGCCATGCTTTCTTGGGAGGATTCCATGCTTTTATGGTGGTGTGGTGGCGTGGTGAATGTTTTTCCTCAAACCAAATAAAATGCTACGCTTTATTCAGGGCAAGTGGGGGAATGTTTTCATTGCAACTGGCAAAATATTTTGCCATGCCGTGTCTTGTTTCATGGTGGTGTCAGGAATGTTTTCCTTGAAACTGAAAAAATACACCATGTTTTCTTGTGGTGGTGTGGTGGAATGTTTACACTGAAACTGAAAAAATGCCATAATTTCCTGTGTGGGTGGGGGTGGGGGCAGTTAGTGGTAATGTTTGCCTTGACACTGTGCCATGCTACATTATTTTGTGGTGGTATGGTGGAATGTTTTTCTGAAACTGAAAAAATGCCATGCTTTCTTGTGTGTGGAGTTATTCTTTAAAATGCTAATTGTGGCAAATTGTGGCTTGCTCTATTATCTTTTGGTACCTGTCACATTACTGTACAGTGCTGTACTATGTATGGATTCCATGACAAAGCCTCAGAACTGGAAGGTGTATATGTGCATGTGTGTGTGTGTGTGTGTGTGTGTGTGTGTGTGTGTGTGTGTAACTGAAGTGCTTGTTGAGGATGCAATACTGTTTTGTATTGCCTCTACAGAGAAGGTGGCATTACATATTTTGTGTGTTGCTATGTGTTCTTGTTCTGTGGCTGGTTTGATTAAAAACATGATTTTGATTAAAAAGTGGAAAATGTAAAAATACTGTACTATAAACATTGCTACAAAATGACAAAGACCATTTCCATTTTATAGTTTATTAGTATTTGGAGTCATTAAATTCTTTCCCGTCAACAAAAACTAACTAAATAAATTGCAATATCACCAGTAAGTCTTTACCTGCATTTCTAAATGGTTTAAATTGTTTCTGACCATCAGACAATGAAATGATGCACTTAACTGTCTCTCTTCAGATATCCGTCCACCTGACCTGGGAAAGGAAGGCGACGGATATCTGAGTTTGACTGTACTGGCACTCACAGTCCCAGTAAATCTTAAATTCAGATTATTGGTGTTAAGCCAAGACAGGAAAATATTTCTGCCTGTTTCTTGGGGCCCTTCCACATGCAATAAAGTGGTACCGGCATATGATATGGTCTGTGTTAAGGTTAACTAAGTTATTCAACACAATTTCTTGTTCCCATAGCCCCAGAAAAAGATTGGCAAAGATGATGCCATGGCTGCCCCATGGCAGTTCCTGTTAACTGGAGGTAAAATCCCCATCAAATTCAAAAGTTATGGGTCAAAACAAATCACAGAGCATCAATCAGAAATGATATGGAATAACACTAGCCAGTATGTCCTGACTTAAACAATAATGGCATGCGCTATACCAACCTCATGTAAGACTGATCTGAACAAAGACTCAACAGCTCTGCCAATCCAGACAAAGTCATCCTCCCATATGCAATTCAGAATTTTTTAGGACGTGCATCAAATCTGTGAGGAGGGATCCCAGGTCAACACTTCTCTGAAGAAAAACATCTATGAATCTGCATAAATAGGGATCCCACCCCAGACACAACAGGACACCCTGGTGGATCTGACAAGTCCCTGCACACCTTGGAGAGTATGCAAAGGTGGGTGTTACAGGAATTCATTCCATAGATATCCACATTCTGACTCTAATGTGAAACCTGTTTCTTGCTTCCTGTAAGAGTTCAACAGTTCTTTACAAAGATCTTTCTAGGGTCACTAAGCAACTTCCTATAATTGACTGCTGAAAAGTTCTAATACTTTTTGTTTTTATAAAACTGCCCAAACATTACTACAGGATTGCCTCCTTTATTGGCAGGCTTGATCTCAATTTATTTATTTTTTATTTAAAATTCAGATTAATACCTTTGCGCCAAAGGCTCTTTTACAAAGGTTCCAAGTGGATTAAGCAAGTAATACAGGACAAGTGGTACAAACATGATAAACACAAACAGAGTTGCAAGGTACACAGGTTTACATAAACATAGATAGTTGCAGAAGTGCATACCTTAACAATAACATCATCATGTAAAGCTGTACAGTGGTCATGAGCAATGAGAGCTCTTCGGTTACTGAAGTGCCATACGATAGGTAGGCAGCAGCCTGAGCAGGCTTTGTCATGATACAAGGAGAGGGGTGGGGATCGGAGTATAGAGAGATAAAAGGAGAGGAGTAGGGATTTATTTATTTTATTTAGTTTTTGTTTACGGATAGGTACACTAGCTATGGAAACGACTGTTTTAGGCATGATCCGGGAGTGTACAGTACAAAAAACAGCAAACAATACAATAAGATGTCAGCAATGGTGATACAAAGAATAACATCCAGGAACAAAACAATTTGTTACATTGACAGTGGTATGGCAAAATTGTCCGCAGAGAAAACGTTCAGGTGTGGGTACAAGAGTATAGTTGAGAAACAAGTGACTAACAGGTAGGCTAATGTAGAACAAAACCAAGCAACAAAACAAGGATAGGAGTATAGAGAGGATGGTGGAGGGTATGTCGACCGTGGATTGGTCACAGGGAAACACGTGGTCAGGAAGGGCAATCACAATGATTTGCTTGTGCTAGGAGGAGGAGGTCCCTTTTGAAGAGGCCAATCATTCCACAATCTAACAGGGAGACTGGGAGGTCATTTTCAGACCTCTGTTTCAACTCATCCAGTGAACAAAGTTCATCAGGTTTAAAATTTTGTTCTTTAAATTAGTAACCCCTTCTAATACCTTGTCGAACTCTCTCAATTTCAATTTTTTCAATATTTATTGGTTAGGAAGATACCTTTGAGCCCAAGCTCTTTTACAAAGGTTCCACATCAGTAACAAGACAGGTACAAAGAGGTAATCAAGAGAGGAGCATACAGAAAACATCACCCTATTAAACATGAGCACAGAAAACATTGTGAGGTACAAGATAAAGTGATGGGAGCATGTGTACAGTTCTGGAGGCAGAGAATGGTGCAGCCCCTAGGAGCTTTGTCAACAACTATGAGGAAGGGAATGGTCAGGGAGGTAGGAAAGCAAAGGTTGTTGTTAAGGGTAGGCTGTGTGGGGAGTGTAAGACAAGGGGGACAAGTGCTGCATCAGACATGGTATGGCAGAGGATTGAAGATACCCAAGATTAGTTGCAGGAGCATTTAGAGATTGCTCTCAAAACATTTTTATATGTACTAATGAAAGAATTAGTACAAGGTGGACAAAACAAAGATTTAGATTTAAATGGTTATTGCCTTTCTGCACATAATTCCTGGTATTCAGAATTAACAATCATTGTATCAAGATTTACAAGTTCTTCTGAATCACATGTTTGTGCAACTACAGTATTCTCATTCATTAGTTCAGTGAGAGCCACAAAATATCCCCATCCTGTGTGCTCCAGTAATTGGAAGTAAATATAATGAATGAGAGAGTACTTTGATCATGGTGCACCAAAAGTTACTTGATGCACTGTCCAATACAAACTGTCTCAGTTCATAAGTGAGATGAATGCTGTCCAAAACGATAGCATTTGCTGAGAGGTCATGACTTCCCTCCATATTCTCACTGGTTTATGATTTCTAATAAAATAATCTCTTAGATGTAATTTGCAGAAAAACTTGAAGAGATCTACATGTACTTGAAATCTGTCTGGTAGAGTGCAGGGAATGAAGGAGAGACTCATAGATAGGAGTCTTAACTGTGCGCCAGTGAGTTGTATGTCGGTTAAACTGATTACCAATTTTTGTTCCTCCTCTAGAGTTCTGTTGAGTTTTGACTCTTCATCTCCCTCTCCTGCCTCTACAGGTTTTCCATTTCTGTCCCATTTTGCCTTTATTTTTTCTGTTTCAGGTTTTTCACTTTGCCCTTCTTGTCAAAAAAACTTTGGGCTAGTTTGGCCATAGAGGTGGTAGCAACTTCTGTACTATCCTCAGTACACACATTGGGTCCTATGCACAATGCCAATGCACCATGTAAACCGAGTGTGTTGGCATTGATATGCCCAATGCCACAGAGTGGGGTCCCACGGACTCCATGTGGCATTCATGAATGGGTGCAAGGCAGGTATGTGGCCACCCCTGGCCATGTGGACTGTAATGCACAGGGGCTTTTAGAGCATGTCAGCACTACACGGTATGCACTAAACCATGTAGTGCTGGTCACATGGGTGCAGGGATGGGCATAGGTTATGGCAGCCAGAATCCTACCGTAACCCACTTGAGTGCCCCACAGACTCCACCCACCGGATGTGATGGGACCATGATGCGACGCTGTGCTGCTCCAGCTCATTAGGCAGCCAGGAGGGATGGGGCAGCTGACCGGGCAAGTGCTCACACATCTTAGCACATGTGGACCCCTGTCCTGGAATTCACACCTTGGCGGTGTGCCCGTTCCCATTCCCTGAACATGCCAAATGCCAACCCCACCCCCAACACATGGGCCCCTCCGCGGGACATGGCATCATGGCACCCCCACTGGAGCCCCATCCCCAGTCAGCAGGTTCATCACCCCCTGGCACTGACATCCCCTCTCCCCATACCTGTCCGATGATGCTGCGGTGCTAGACAGCCTGTGGCACAGCCCTCATTACACTGCCTCAACCATCAAACAATTGCTTGGAATGTGCTGCCTATTTATACTGCACTCCCAGCAGCAGTAAGATGGTCAGCAGCTGAGGAGGTGTGGTGAGGGCTGTGCGCTGGCCATCCATTCCTGTTGCACCTCCTGGTAGGTATGCTGTCATGGGGGGTCAGTGCTGCAGGTGGGTGGGTGGGGGACAACTGGAAATGCAGATTTGGCAGGGTACTGGGTGGGGAGTCTTGTTTGCTATCTGGGTTGCCTGTATGTGCAGGGGCACTCCAACAGCTGGCTGGCCACTGGGGCATGAACGCGTGGGTCCGGGTGCTTGCAGTGGACATTCACTATCCTGGACATGTGCCATGCTGTGCGAGGGATCCACTTTGGGGACTGGCATGGGCATCCCATTGGAGCCTGCCTGGGATGGCAACTCTGCTCCCAGCTGCCCTGCAGAGTCCTGCATGCCAGAGAAGGGTGGGGCTGCACCTGTCCAAAGGCTGGAGCTGTACAGGTGAGTTACGTGTTTGTGTGTACCCTATGCCCAATGGTACATAGGGCCCAATATCCTTGTCATTGACTGTTTATGAAGAAAATTTTAGTCTTTTGAGAGTTCGCTCTGGATTTTGAGTGGCTACAGGTCTGGCATCTATCACATCGTCTGCAGTGATAGATTCACACAACCCCACCCCAGCCAAATCTTAGCAGCTTAAATCCGATAGGGAAGGAAGTTCTAAAACAGGCGATTGTGGATTTTATTCAGGCTATATGGGGTTTAAACTTGTAAAGGTGGGAGGGGGAAGGGGGCTGACCTGATCATACATTTCATGGGTAGTCTTGGCTTTCAGCCTGGGGTGGGGTGGGACGATAGCCTAGGTGAGGAAGGTTCCATAGGGGAGGATGGTGGGGGAAGTATAAAAGGTCCAGGGTGGGCATGGTAAAGGGGTAGGGACAAGGGATGGGGGGTAGTGTTGACAAATACCAGGAGCCTGGGGACAAGATGTCAGAGTTCCAGGCCATGCTGGTTGAAGGAGGGGTGGATTTGTAGTGGACACTGAAACTTGGGCCACCCCTAGCCATGACTGGGAACTGAATCTGAACCTGAATGGGTACACAGTGCTTAGGAAGGATGGAAAGGTGGGCAGAGGGGAGGAGTAACTATGTTCATTAGGGATAACTATAGAGATTATTAGGAGGAGGAAGCAGAGGCAATGTAGAGACCTTATGGGTCCTTGTGAACCCTCGCGAGGGAAGATCAAGATGAGGGTATAAAGGCCCCAAGGACTAGTGGAGGACCGGGAGGTATCTGCTGGCTAACATAAAGGGCGTGTAGCCCAGAAGGGAAGGAGTGGTGTTGAAGGGGACCTAATATGCCAGCTACTGACTGGGGAACTATGACGTCCACGTGATCAAGGAACAGAGGCTGCTGGATGGCTCCCAGGACACGCCTCACTCAGCAGTGTTGGAGCCGAGGGAGGGTCATGTTCTGGCTGGGAGCCACCATGATATGGTTTGGTTTCTGCTAAATTTGAGGGGGGAATAGTTCCAGGACAATGACTGTGGATTTAGGGAGCAGACTTTAGGGAATGGGAGAGATTCTCAACGAGCATTTCAGGAGATAACACCTAGGATGGATGTAGAAGGTAGCTGGGAGATCATAAAATGGGGACTACAGGAGGTCATTAGGTTCGCGCAAGGGTAAAGTGCAAGGGTGAGGTCTCATAAACCATGTTGGTGGTCCAAGGAGGTTCAGGAGGCAGTAAGGGAGTAGAGGGCTGCCTACAGTAGATACAAAAAACGAGAGTGGGAGGGATAGGGAAAACTACCATCTTGCAGCCAGGTAAATCACCAGGATGGTGAGAAGGGCAAAAGGCAAGAAAGGAGCAGAGGTTTGCCCAGAGTATACGGGTGGAGAAAAGGGTTCTTTAGGTATATTGGGGAGTGGAGGAAGATCAAGGGCCAGCTCAGCAGGTTGAGGACAAAGGGGGTGGAAGGTGCTAGGGAACAGGCGGAGGTTTTGAATGATTACTTTGCCTTGGTGTTCACTAGAGAGGGGCTGGGATACTTGCAAAACAGAGGCTGAAGGATTTAGAAGGGCAGCAAGCAGGATTGCTGGAGCACCTGCTTGAACAAGATGTGGGGAGGGATATTCTGGGCATCGTGTCAGGATGGATCTGCTGTAAGGGGGTAGGGACCGACATTGCTATCCCTATCGGCCGGATGGGAAGCCCTAAAGTCCCTAAAAGGACAAATTTCTGGGGCCAGATGACATACATTCCAGAGTTCTGTGGGAGTTAGCAGAAGTTCTGGCTGCATCTCTGGTGGATTTCTTTAACATGTCGCTAGAGACCAGGTGGGTGCCTAGGGATTGGAGGCTGGCACATGTGGTGTCCATCCATAAAGGGGGATGTAGGGAGGTGCTGGGAAACTATAGACCCGTCAATTTGATGTCGGTGGTGGGGAAGATGATGGAGAGCATACTAAAGGAAAGATTGGGGGTTCTTGGAAGAAAGGGATACCTGGATAGTCGCCAGCATGGGTTTGTGCCAGGTAGATCGTGTCAAACTAACTTTGTGGAGTTCTATGAATGGGTGACATCAGAACTTGACAGAGGGAGACCAGTGGATGTACTGTTCCTGGTCTTCAACAAAGCATTTGACTTGGTCCCTCACAGTGGCCTACTGAAGAAGCTGAGGGGCTTGGGGCAGGCCATTGATGGTCAGATGGATCAGAAACTGGCTTGCTGGATGCACTCAGAGGGTAGTGGTTGGTGGAGAGGTGTACGTCTCTAGGGTTTCATTAGTGGGGTCCCACAGGGCTCAGTTCTGGGGCGCCTTTTTAATGCTTTACATCTCCGATATCAGGGAAGATATCGGTGCAAATGAGTCTTTGCAGATGACTCTAAGCTGGGTGCACTGGTAGAGGGGGAGGAGGGGAGGCTGGCCCTACAAGGGGACCTGGATACTCTGGATAGGTGGGCCTGCACCTGGAAATTGAATTTAACTCCTCCAAGTGCAAGGTGCTACACATTGGGTGGGGTAACCCAAACATGGTACACCCTGGGAGGGATGTGTTGCAGGCCACGGCAGGAAGAAAGACCTGGGAGTCCTGGTGGATGTCAACATGAATAATTCAGAGCAGTACAGGAGGGCTGCAGTCAAGGCAAACAGGATGCTGGGCTGTATCACAAGGGGATTACCTCAAGGAACAGGGAAGTGATTCTGCCACTGTGCAATGGCCAGGTTAGACCACACCTTGAGTACTGTGTGCAGTACTGGAGGCCGACTTAGGAGAGACATCCAACTCCTGGAAAGGGTTCAGAGGAGAGCAACAAAATGATCCTGGGCCTGGGGTAGGTGACATATGAGGAGAGACTAGAGGAGCTTGGCCTGTTCTTGCTGGAGGAGAGGAGGGACCAGGGCACATGATTGAGGTCTTCAAGTACCTCAAAGGAATCAATAGGGTACTCAAGATAGGATTTTAGTCTGAAGGAGGGTGGAATCACCAGAGGACATAGCTGGAAGCTCAAGGGTAAAAGGATGGGGGGAGGAGGTATTTCACTGACAGAATGGTGGAACCATGGAATGTGCTGCCAGAGAGCTGGTACAGGCTTCTATGGTGGAAGGGTTCAAGACAGGGTGGGATAGGGATAGGCAAGGGATGAAATGGAGGTTGGCTTGCCCAGGGGTGGCTGGGATTGAGGGAGGGAGAAACAGGGAAAGGAGGCAGGGTGATGGCTTTGATACCACCCAGGGTTCTGAAGCGTGAGCAGACTTGATAGACTGTGAGGCCTACTCTGCTGGCGCCTAGTATGTTAATGACAGAATGTATTACTGTGTAAATTAATATTTCTCTGCTTCTTTCTCTTTCAGATCACTTGAGAAATCTCTATTGTTTTTCTTTGTCACAGTGATATGTTCTGTATTCATCCTTGAGAGCCAACTCTGGTCACGCATATTAGCCCAGATCTAAAAGTTTTGAGCTCTGAGTAATAGATACAAATACATTGCTCATCTATCTTTTCATAAAGTCCAAGCTCCAAGGATTTCCTGTTTAGGAAATTGACTTTATTTTCTCTCCCCAGGTGACCTTAATTACTTCTTCATCAGCTGGGCAGTAATCTTTCAGTGACTTTCTCTGGAGACATTTTCAGCGGGGAAAAATCTTCAAGGCCATCCTTCTGCCTTCTCAATCACCTGCATTGTTGAAAGTTTCCCAACATCTTCAGCCTTCCACAGTTCCTTCTTCATCCCTCCTGCTTCTTCAGCACATGTATCTTCAGAAGTCTCCCAGATCCTCAACATTCTACAATGACCACTGTTTATCTTCTTCATTCCTTCTCTTCTTTAGTCACCTCACCTCTGCCGTTTTCTTCCATCTCACCATGGAGTCATCCAGCTTCTTCTGCCGGCTAACAAGACCAATCGGTCAGACAGGTACCTTAGTACACACTAGCTTCAAGTTCAATTAGACTTATCTTGAACTGGTATATTGCTAGTTGCTTCCAGCCAGGTTGGTCAGTTTATAGTACAGTATTGTGCTTGTGGTACAGTATTAGTAACTTTGATATCTGCTGACGAGGGCTATAAGTGATCTTTATAGAGTATAAGTATTTTGTAACTGTTGGAGGAACTGGTTTTTGTTTCCTGGCATGACACAAGTGGCTGTGCTAATAAATTTTATTGCAGCTGGAAAGTCTTGCCTGCCATCCTTGAAGGAAGGAATGAACCTCACCATCTTCTGCTCCCCACACTTGGGAGAAAAATGGTTTTCTTTCCTTGTTGCTCATCTTTTACAACCCCGTATACTGTAGGTAGCCTTATTCATACCTAGACAGTAACAGTGGTAGACCCTATACATATGTACTTGCACATTTAACACTATATACTCTCTGTACATTGTGGTTACTGCTATAATGCATGCATTGTGTTGTGGCTCTGGTGATTGCTTTGTGTATTTGCATGTCTGGTCTCTGTTGTGGAAACTTCAATAAAAGATAAAACAAAATGATTACTGAATATCTGTCATTTTCACAGAATTCCAGAAAGTATTTATATGTAATCCATGAAGTATTGTTCTAGGGTTTGTGGAATGAAACAGTGGTTTATATAAACCACTAAACACTGTTCCATAGTTTATTTAAACCATTGATTAATAATCCTCAATTTTTTAAATTCTTTCAGAATATTAGAATTCTATTCTGATAAAATTCTGCAGAATTAGGCAGAATTTTCAAAAGTTTGTATAATTCCAGTAGAAATGTGATTTTAAAATACCATGCAGCTCTTCTTTTTCTCAGTTTTTCAGTCTGTGGCACACTATTAAAGAACTTTTTGTTTGTTTCATGCCTCAAGAGCTAGTAGTGGTTTCTTCATTTGGTCTATGAGTGCCGATTTTATTACATAGAAAAAAGGCAAAGGTTCAAACGTTCACCATGACATGCACTGCTTAAAGGAATTTCTAGTTACATGCTTGTAAAATCCATTATAAAGCAAGGAGCACTTTCAACCAATCAGAGTGCTCCTGTCCCTGCACATGTTGCACCCTGATTCTGTATGCAGCATCTCAAATACAGGCGGTCTGGTAAATGAGTATATTCAGTGGAGGTTATTTCATGTTTAATATATTCTTGATCTACCCTGATTAATAATGTGCTAATATGGCTGTGGAGGCCACTATTATGGTTGCATTCTTAAGTAATAACGACTAAACAGCCAGTCTCATTTGGCAAGATTGTGATTCAATCCTTTTGCAGATCTTTTAAGATTTAGATTTGTCTGCATGCTGCTGGTACTAGAGATGCAGCAAAATTAAATTCCGGTGATGAAGTGAACGCTAAGTGGCCACTTTGTGTTGTCACTCTGCTATGTGGAGGGCCAATAGGAAAGGCTCACTTTGCCTTGTAATTATTACTTCACTGTCTCATTCCACCTTAATGTGAAGTAAGGTGGAGTGGCAACAATACTGGCAGCCCCTCAGTGCCTCCACACACACACACAGTCACCAGAATTAATGTGCATCCCCAAAATGAAACTGTCTTGTGTCCAGAAAACCCCAGTGCTGACGGAGTGAAATGAGAGCGTAGCAAAAATTGAAGTCTCAAAGAATTATTGGCACACTAAGTCACGACGTAGTGGTCACACACAGTCACCAGAATTAATTTGCATCCCAAAATGCTACTGTCTTGTGTCCAGAAGATTCCCCAGTGCTGGTGAAGTGAAATGAGAGGGTAACAAAAATGCAGTCTCCCAGAATTAATGGTGCACTCTGTCATGTGAGCAGTGGCCACTACAGTCACCAAAATGAATTTGCATCCCCAAAATGCTACTGTCTTGTGTCCAGAAAATTCCCCAGTGCTGATGAAGTGAAATGAGCGTAACAAGAAATGTGAAGTCTCCTAGAATTAATGGCACACTCAGTCATGTGCGCAATGCTCACACAGTCACCAGAATTAATTTGCATCCCAAAATGCTAATGTCTTGTGTCCAGAAAATTCCCAGTGCTGATGAAGTGAAATGATAGGGTAACAAAGAATGCAAAGTCTCCCAGAATTAATGGCGTACTGCAAATGCACAGACAAATTAAGATTGTGCTAGGCACTCGAGAGATGCAGAGTCAGACGCAAAGGCACAACACCCAACCAGTGCCCACAAGTCATAAATCCAAATCTGAAAAGAATACCTTTTGCTGGTTGGGGGTGTAGTGCACGGCAATAACAGTCCACTACCAGTAAAGACACCACAAAGCAGTATAAAAATTCATGCAGGTGCGATGGAAAGCAGGTTCACACTGCTGCAATTACTCTGACACAATAAAAGTTGTCTGATTTAATGGTATGCATTGCACACACACTCACACACACTACAAGTATTGCGTAGCAAATTGAAAACCTTAGCAATATAACCAAATGTTTTAAACAAACTGAAACTATACATTGCTGCACCACTACAATCAGCAAAAAGTCAAGAATTGCTGAAAATATTAGTGTATGACATCAAAACAGTTACACAAGAAAAATATAACCAAAACAGAAAGACTGCCTTTTCTCCCAGTTAATCTACCTACACCACAGATATGCCCCTCCACCAAAGCATACTTCACAGTACACAGACTGACTGTTCTAAATTAACATTCAAAATCTACACACAAACAATAAACACTTGACGATATGAGCACATGATGGTTTTCTACAATTGATGCACTAAATTCTGAGCAATAAAAAATGGCTCAAAAAGGCTTTTGAACAGCTTTTAGAGGATTTGAATAGCAGAGCTCTGAGTGGAAACTGTCTCCATCTTCCACTACACACACTACACAGAACTGAGGCTGTGCAGAACAATCTAGAGCCCATGTGACCTGCAATCCCATGAAGCACCAGAATTCGCTTTGGAGCTCAATAACAAGGCAAAGTGATGCAAAGTACATTGATTTCAATGTACTTAGCCTTTAAATCGGTGGAGAAGTGGTTTGGGAAGGCAGAATAACACACAGTCATTGTTTTCAATTGGATTTTGTGCTCCCATTATAATTGCTCTCCGCTTTGCGTTATGGAGCGCTTTCGCAGATTCTGCTACTCATGTAATCACTCCGCTGGAGCTTAATTTCAGACACTTCACCCACCTCTAGCTGGTACTATGGTTTTGAGAACTTTGCTGGTTATTTCCAGGGATTAACCAGCAGAATGGCAGCCAATCAGAGAATGCGTCTTTGTCTCAGGAATAATTTGATTTATAATTACAGATTAATCACTCTATGTAGAATGAGGTTTAGGATGCTGGCAAGTACCAAATGTAGAGATTAAAAATCCCTGTTTATTTATTTGATCACTTAGCTAAACAAATGCCTGATTTCAAGCATGACCCAGATACATTAACACATGGCATACAGTTGGCCTTGGATATCGGAGGTGATTAAAGAACACATGCCATACTCTCCTTCATGATGCAGGTCCTTGCTGTTGAGGTGAAGCTGCAGCAGCTATATGAAGTGCAGAGATTTACTTTTAAGTGAGGCATGACGTTAGAAATTGTTTCACAGTTTGTTAGATCAAGGGCTAGAGCGTTTCTAAATTTCTGTGCTTTATGGAAACATAGATAGTGTCAGAAAAGAACCTAGAGGTCCATCCAGTCTGCTCACTTCCTCCCTAGCTCCATGCTCAGCCTAACGTTAGGCTGGATTTAGAGAAGCTGATAGTCTTAGTGGCTTGTCACCCCTTTCCCCAACTATATCCCTGCCCTCTTCTGTCTGTGAGTCCCACTTCTCCTTGTATCTGTCCCATTCATATTTAAACCCTGTCATAGTGTTAACCTCAGCTACCTCTCTCAGCAGTGTATTTTGTTTTTCACCACCTGCTCCTTGAAGAATGTACATAAAAGCGTAGAATCTGTCAGCAGATAAGGACCTCTTGGCCCAACCAGTCTGCCCATATTTCATTGCCAACGGTATCACCATAGACTCCACTTGATCTCTGGCTCTTTCTCCTCCCTTTCCTTCAATTAAGATTTCCTTATGCCTGTCTCATGCATTCTTGAACCTCACCATTGTTTTTCCCCACCACCTCCGGGGTAGGCTGTTCCAGGAATCCACATCTCTTTGAAGAGTTTACTCGGGCCGTTCAGGCAGGGGAGGAGAGGGTAAGCTGGGCTGCTTGACCCCGGGCTTATCAATGTAACTTTGAACTTGTTTTCGTCAATGACAGTATCCTTGTATCACTAACCAGCAAGCTCTTCTACCTCAGGGTTGAGGCACCGGCAAACAAGCAGCTTACTGGGCGGACCTCACCGTGACCTGGACCCTGAATTACTTTTCCTTCACCAACTGCTCGACTGCTCTGCTTGGGTTGTGGACTGGGGCTGTGATTCTCCGATGGGGACCTATGCGACCTGAGACATCCAAACTTTTCACCGCACTGTGCCTCCGCTGGGTCCTATTGAGGCGCCAATATTTGAAAAGGCATCCTGCCTATTGGTGGCCCAAGCCAGTGACTCTCAAGCAGCCTGGACAAGGCCAGAGCTTCAGTGCTGGGCTTACTCAGGCCATTCAGAAGCAGGGGGAGGAGAGGGTGGCTGGGGTTGCTTGACTCTCCCCACGGACTTATCAACATAACTTTGAACTTGTTTTTCGTCAACATCAGTATACTTGTATCACTTACCGGCAAGCTCTTCTACCTCAGGGTCGAGGCACCAGCAAGCAAGCAAGCGGCTTACCGGGCGGACCTCCCCCGATGACCTGGACCCTGAATTACTTTTCCTTCACCAACTGCTTGACTGCTCTGCTGGGGTTGTGGACTGCGGCTGTGATTCTCCGATGGGGACCTATGCGACCTGAGACATCCAAACTTTTTCACCAGCGCTGTGCTTTTCTGGGTCCTGTTGGAGGCACCAGTATTTGAAAAAGAGCATCCTGTCTATTGGTGGCCAAGCTGGTGATGCTCAAGCAGCCTGGACAAAGGCTGCGCCCTCAGCGCCTCGGCTTACTTGGCCGCGTTCAGAAGCAGGGGAGGAGGGTGGCTGGGGCTGTTTGATTCTCCCCACGGACTTATCAACGTAACTTTGAACTTGTTTTTCGTCAATGCCAGTATCCTTGTATCACTTACCGTCAAGCTCTTCTACTCGGGGTCGAGGCACCGGTAAGCAAGCGGCTTTCGGTCAGACCTCCCTGTCAACCTGGACCCTGAATTACTTTTCCTTCACCAACTGCTCGACTGCTCTGCTGGGGTTGTGGACTGGGGCTGTGATTTTAGGCCCCCCATCCCTCCATTCCCTCCTCCTATTAAATGCCCCCATGCCACTCCCACTTCTTGTAGGGAGCAAATCAGGAGCTGGGTCAGCTCATCCAGGGAAAGCGCCCCCTCTCTCTGCCTTGCTGAATAACACAGCTTATCAGGGATATAATAACCACTTAGCACTGCCCAGACTGGCCATAATTGCTCTCTCCTAGCTCTCTGCATCCCAACTACAGGGTCTATCTAATACTCTGTACTAATTGCACTGCCTGAATGATTGTCTATTCTCCGCCTGAATATTGTGCTAGAGATATTTATAGGGGCGAAAGCAGTTAGCTGTTGCTGAACCTGCATCATCTAAGAGATTGTTAAGCGCTATTGTAATCCAGTTATGTCTTGCAAAATCTGCCTGATATTCTATTTTTCCCATGAGATGTATAAATGTGTTTCAACTTTACTTAAGGGGCAAGGATTTCAATATGCTTAATTGCACCTGTAACTGCTAGATTACCTAGTTAACACTGCATCTCCAGCTAGTTTGCCTCCTCCTATTGCTTGATACGAGTCTGCCTGACTTCGGTTCATAGATAGTTTCTGCACTCAACCCACCTGCTGACCTAAAGGGTAGCGGCGCTCAAACTCATCCTCAGGAGGACCCCTTAGTAACAAGTGCTCCTAAGACCACCTGCCCTCCAATATTCTGATGCATCTTTCCCAGGGTAAGACATCTGTTACTCAGTGGCCCTATAAGATTGGGTACTGCTGACTAGTGGTGCACTGAAGGAAATCTTGGCCACATCCCTGATCAGACCCACCAGGGACTCGGTGCCCTCACAAGACTGGTTATTACTCATAAGTTGCACCCCCTAGCTCAGGGGAACATTTTCCCAGGGCTCAACCATCCCCTCCGCCCATCCATCCCTCCTCTCACCCAGCCTCCTTACCAGAATGATGCTCCCCATGCTTGGACCCCCTCTCTCGGCAGCCAAAATGAGGGCTCCTCCTGGCCGTCCTGTACCTCCTCTTCCTATACTGGGTGGATATGACTATTAGCTCAGGAGAACAGGACTCGAGAAGTCCCCACACGGACATTCCCCCTCGACATTCCTGGCACTACTACACCCCTCATAATAACATGGAGGCACTTCTGACTGCCCATGTATTCTGCAGGAGGGGCATCTTGTACTCAACACTACTCATCGCCAAGCGGAGACTCTGGACTAAGTTCTTACCCCTCAGTAGGCTCCCTTCTCTTTGCCTCCTTGCTACTCCGGGGACATTCAACTTAATCCTGGTCCCTCCCACGATCTCCTGGTCTCCTCCCCGCTGGACCCACACTGGGTGACCAACAAGGGCCTGAGGATTGCTATACATGAATATATGTAGCCTGAGACCAAAGATGCAGGAACTTCAAGCCTTGCTGGACCAGTACAACCGGACATCCTGGCCGTGTGGAAACCTGGCTCAAGCCTCACATTCTCTCCCATGGGGTTGCAGCCCTTGGTTACCTCTCCCATAGACAAGATAGACTGAGGAAAAGGGGTGGAGGTGTCCTGTCTACACAAAGACACCCTTAACTCAGTGCAGGTCAACCTGCAACAGCCCACTTGTCTCGGAAGGTGAATCGCTCTTCATCGCATCACTCTTGGCCCATGTAAGCATCTCAATATTGGATGCGTATACAACCCTCCAACTAATGTGCTCATCTCTGGAGGCAGTCCTAAAGGACATCTCCAAAGAGGTCACCTCTGAGCTAATCATCCTGGGGGACTTCAATCTTAACTGGACCCCTCAAGACAACCACTCCCTAATAGGGCTGGTTCAGGAAGCTAACTGTACAGGTCATCACAGGGCTCACCTGAATGAACTACAAAGCGGGAAACCATTCCACACTTGATTGGGTGCTTACTAGCAAACCCTCCAATATAAAACAGGCGGGCACTAGCGGATGCCCTGAGTGATCACTCCCCAATCTTCTGCACCTGGAAAACAGGGTCCCCAGAGTCTTCCTGCGAATCCTGGCGACAAGGGACTATTCAAACTTTCAACCTGAACACTTGATTGGCTTGCCTAAATGGGATTGATTGGAGTCCAATCAACATTCTCCCCACACTGGATGAGGCTGCTGCCTTCTTCCAGGAGCATTCACTATGGTGGCCAACTGCTTGGCCCCTATGAAGAAATTCCCAAGACCAGGAGCTGCTGCAAGTGGATCACCCTCATGTGAAATCACTTATGAAAACTAGGGACACTGCTTGGAAAAATACAAGCTCTCCTCCCTATCGGCTGACCTAACCCGCTATAAGGCGGCTTAGAAATAAGTGCAAACTGGCCATTAAAGTGGCCAAATGAGACTACCTCACAGACCTACAGAAAAATAACCTAGGCAACCCTAGGCTCTTTTGGGCACACATAAATGGGCTAATATAGAGGGCCGGGAAGACTGCTCACTGCCCCATAGAGGTCAACAGTCAGTTAACTAACAATGACTCTAGCATCGCCATGGTTCTTAACCGCCAGTTCACAAACCTGGACCTGCTCAAGCGGACCTGCCACCCTTCCTCCCAGTCTCGAATGACCCCCTCCCCATAGCCTGGACGCCCAACCTTCCATATCTGGCTAGTAAAACCAAACAAAGTCCTCCTTTACTAAAGTCCCTCAAAATATCGGAGCTATGGGATATGATGGCATCCCCCGTATACTAAGGAAGGGGCCCGCACTCACCAGGCCCTTACCTGGCTCCTCAATCTATCCTTTATCGCAGGTGCCATCCCTGAACAATGGAAATTGGCCCATGTAGTCCTTGTCCACAAGGGAGGTTCAAGGAGATTACCAACAATTACAGGCCTATCTCCTTACTTTGTAGCCTTGATAAGATACAAGAGAGATTAATTTATGGACAACTCCATGAATACCTAGAGCTCCATCAATTACTTGCCCCTCCCAGCACGGTTTCAGAACCAATCATGGGACTGACACCGTGCTTATCAGATTCTCCACAGATGTTCTCAGAGAACTGGACAAGGGTCCTCCACTGGGGCAGTCTTCATTGATCTTTCCAAGGCATTTGACCTTGTAAACCACAACCTACTCCTTTCGAAATTGAGCCAGGTTGGGTTAGGCAGCCACTACCTATCTTGGTTCAACAGCTACCTCACAGGGAGGACACAGAGGGTAAAATGGAAAGACTCCTGTTGGAGCCTCTCCTCTAATGGATGAGGTGCCCCAAGGGTCTATCCTTGGCCTCTTCTCTTCTCTCTTTTCACCAACGATCTCAGAAAACACTGTGGGGTAGCTCAGTGGTACAGTATGCGGATGACGAGTCATATACCGCCTCCTCTAATCTGGGAGATCTCTGCTCCGGGCTACAGGATGACTTGGGTTCCCTAGAAAATGGCTTGTAACCAACAGAATGATCATTAACCCTAACAAGACCAAGGCCATGCTGTTTGGCCCAAGAACCCTCGGCTGGGACAGAAGCCTACATCTCAGGCTGATGACCAAGTCAGGCAAAGACTTGAGGGTGGTTGAATCTATAAAATACCTTGGCCTCACCCTGGATCAGTGCTTCTCCCTCAAGGATCATGTTGACCAGGTAACCAAAAATATTCACACAACCTCAGACCTTGTACAGGAAAGACCAGCTGATACCTGCAGCTAGGGCCTCTATCGCCACAAGTGTCCTGCTCCCGACCCTCTCCTATGCGGTCCCGTGATACAGGAGCTGCCAAACAAGAGAGAGGAACAGATTACAAGTTCTTTCATCACAAGGTGGCTCACTACACCCCATCCGTCCCTGGACTCACCACTGTGACACTCTGTCCCAACTAAATTGGCCCCCTGGCAGGCCCGGCCCAATACCCCTACTCTGCCATACCATAAATTCCTCAGCCCATCCCTCCTCCCAGCCTCACTAGACTCATTGCCCAAAGAGAAATCCTAAGCTCCATCCGGACAATGAACAGAACCCTCCTCATAGTACCCAGGGTTAGAACCAAAGTGGGGGTAAGTTGTTTGCCATTACAGTGCCCACCCTATGGAACTCCCTGCTCCTGGTGCTGGATGCTACCTCTACCAACACCTTCGCATGAGGCTGAAGGCTCATATGATGGTCACCTCCAAATGCAACTGCTAAAGTTAGGAGGCTTCTAAGTGTAAGCCCACCCTCCTCCCTTGGGAAATACCTACTATCACTACACCCCATCTGTATAGCCTACCCAGGAAATGTTACCTGTTGAAAGCTGCTATATTTTACCTAGGAAATGTAACCTGTTGAAAAACTACTATGTATTATGTTCCTCTCTGTTTTATGTAATGTACTTGTGCAAGATGCAATCCCATGTATTATTCCATGTAATCCCCATGTCGCCCCTGAAAGGGACCTTGAGCCCAGCGTGGCTTACCAGTTATCAAAATTTAATAAATAAATAAATAAATAAATAATCTACCCTCTCCAGCTTCACAGCATGTCTCCTTGTTGCTGAGCACCCTTTTTCTGAAAAATACTTTGCTCGTGTACACTTATTTACTCCTGTGAGGTAGTTGTTGATCATACCCCCCTCTGTTCTGTCTTCCAAGGTACACATATTGAGTTCCATTAGTCTCTCTTCATACAGATTTTAATGCAGACCCTGCACCATTTTAGTTGCCCTCATTGGACCACCTTAACTCTGTTTGTGTCCTTCTGGAGATGTGATGTACAGAGCTGGACACAGTATTCTAGGTGGGGTCTTACCAGTGATCTATATATAGGCAACACCACCTCCCTCTTGCTGCTGGTGATACCCTTCCATGTGCCCTCAACATCCCTCTAGCCCTCCCAAGTGCCTTATCACATTGCATGGTCACCTTTAGGTCATCAGACATGATTACCCCTTGTTTGTCTCCTGCTTGGTGGTCATCAGTAAAACTCCAACCATTTTGTACTGTGCTCCTGGATTTCTTTGTCCTAATTGCATTATTTTGCAGTTTAGCACATTGAAACTCAGCTGCCATATCCTTGACCACTCCTCTAGTTTTCTCAGGTCTTTGCTAATCCTTTCCACCCCTCACTGAGTGTGCACCCTATTGCAGATTTTGGTGTCTTCCACAAAGAGGCTGACCATCTCCTCCAATTCCTCTGCAATGTCACTGTAAAGGCGGCTAAAGAGGACCAGTCTCAGCACTGATCCTTGTGGCACCCTGCTGGTCAACCTCCCTTCTTGGAGTGAACTCTGTTTATCATTGCCCTCTGTTCTCTCTATCTCTAACTAGCTTCTTACCCAGTTTACCACCTCTGGATCTACTCCTAAGCTACCCAGCTTGCTTACTAGTCTCCCACATGCTGGAATGGTGTTGGAAGCCTTCCTGAAATCTAGGTAGATAATGCATATCACTCCACCTTATCTAATTCCTTGATCACCATAGTCATATCTATCATATTCATTTGACATACCCCCCCCAGTGAATTCATGCTGCTTTGGTCATTGTAACCCACAGGATTCAAGATATTCCATTATCCGTTCCTTTAGCAGTGAGTCCATTAACTTTCAAACCACCAGTGTCAGACTGGCAGGCCTGTAATTGAAAGCCTTCTCCCTGCTACCACTGTTTGAAGTGGAACTACGTCTGCTGTCTGCAGTTCTCCAGAACCATGCCTGTTCCCAATGACTGTCAGAGGTGCAGCCAGTTGCCAGCACCTCCCTGAGGCTCGCTCAGCACCCTTGGATGCACCCGTCTGGTCCCATTGTGTTGTCTACTTTCAGATGAGTGGAGTCCCTTTAGGAATATCTTCTACAAAAGAACTAGTGTCCACCCTCTCCGTTACTTTTTGTGGCGCTCCCTTTTCTTTCCTCAGAACACTGAACAAAGTATTTTTCAGGATGTCTGCATTCTCCTGGTCCCCCTCTGCACAGTCTCCCTTCCCTTTTTAACCTTGCAACCCTCCCCAGGTCTTCTCGTTTCACTTACATACCTAAAAATGTCTTGTCACTGTTTGTTACTCGTGAACTATTCTCTCTTCAGTTTGCGCCCTCACGCTCCATACTGCTTTTCTGCTACTCTGTTTCCTCGATACACCTCTCAATCCTCCATCTCTGCATCTCCTTATACATTCTGAATGTTACCCTTTTAGCCTTTATCTTTTCAGCCACCTCTTTTGAGAACAAAATGGTTGCTTTTTCCTCTTGCTTTTGCTCACCTGCTTGATATAGAGGTTTGTTGCCTTCACTGTGCCCCTTTTAGCTTTGTCCACTGTTCCTCCACCTAGGTCATCCCCTCTGACAAGTCATCCCTGCAGAATTCACCCTTCTTTATAAATTCCACCCTCTTAAATCCCAGGACTCTCACCCTTGTGTGGTTTGATTCCACAGCTGTCCTTATATTGAACCACAATGTCTCGGTGATCACTTGTCCCCAGGTGGCCTCCCACTTGAAGTCTACAACACTGTCCCTGTTAGTGGTGCCGTGTCCAGTATTGCCCTATGATGAGTGAGTTTGCTAACTAGTTGCCTGAGAACACTCCTGCAGGGAGTTCAGGTTGTCCCTGCTTCTATTTGAAGCCACAACTGGCAGGTTCCAATCTACGTCCTGGCAGATTGAAGTCCTCCACCAGCAGGACCTCCCTCTTTTCTGCCATCTTGCCAGTGGCTTCAGCAAGTACCTTATCTAACTCCTGCCACAGTGCTGGAGGTCTGTAGATCACACCAGTGCAAACAGAAGTTCCATTCCCTCTCTCAGGGTGACACACAGTACATAGATGCATGAGACAGTGTCGGCAGATGAGGGCTCTGCCCCCCCAGTCTGCCATTTGAGCTTGTAAGTTTACTTTATGTTTTCCTAGAAGTCTGTTGCCCTTACCCTGACTTCCAGAATTCCTTTATGTCTATCCAATGCATTCTTAAATCCTGTGATTGTTTCAGCCCCACAACTTCCTCTGGCAGGGTGTTCCACTTGTCCACCACCTGTTCTTGAAGAAATTCTTCCTCACGCTTCCTCTGAATCGTCCTCCTCCAACTTCATCCCATGCCCTTTAGTCCTGGAATGTCTTTTCTCTTAAAATAGTGTATTCTTGCACCCTGTTTCTCCTGTAAGATACTTGTATGTTTACCCTTCCCCATATTCCTCTATCTCTGTCTGTCACTTTAAGTCCCTCTCTCACATAAATTACCACACACCTCCTTTCCTTCCCACCCTGCCCTTCCTGAATGGAGTATAGCCTGGTATGGAACTGTTCTATCTATGAGTGTCAGTGCACAATGACTCTCTAATGGCCACTTTATCCAGGTTGGCCTCTGCTATGATGGCTTCTAGGTCTGGAATCTCATTTCCTAGACTTCTAGCATTTCACATGGTCTTCCAGATTTTGCTGCAACTCTATTTGTTACCCCTTTTTTTCCTTTGGTCCCTCCTTCTCCTCCCCCTTCTAATGCTCCCATTCCTGTGCCTCTTCATTTCTACCACCCTGCTTCCTTCATTGATTTGCACCCAGGGTGGTCCCTCACCTCGGGTTCTCCTACTTTCTTCTTTCAGCTTGTAGGGTGTGAGTTTCTGCCTTCCCAGTTTCTTCCATCCCACATTGGCAACTTTAAATGTTTATTTAAGTAACATTTAAACTCTCCACTGAGGACTGCGGTTCTCCTTACGAATGGATGCAGGCCATCACCCCTGTATAGAGCCTTTATCTGCCCAGGTTAGTCTCCAGTCCACAATGTATCGAACCCTTCCTCTGTACCACTCCTTCAGCCATGGGTTGAAGTTCCTGGTGTGAGGATCTCTCTTCCCTCTGTTGTAGGCAGGCAGCACCTCAGCAAAAGCCACTGAATGTGTTATCTGACCTCTCCCCAGCTCCCAGAAATCCCCCTGCACTATCCCAGTCCCATCCCTAGCCAGGTGATTGGTCCCTAGGTGGACTTCCTCGCACCTCCTCTGAACTCCCTCCCCACCACTGTTATCCACCTGTGTCCTCTGGTCACTGCCTTTGTTCTTCATGAGCAGGTTCTTATAATCCATGTTGTTGAACTGGATCATCTTCATCGCCCTCCATTGTATAGTCTCTATGCCGTCCCTGATTTTCTTGAGGTCTGGACTCCATATCTACCTGGTTAGTTTGTTTCCCTCCCCAGGTCATGCACCTTTTTATTAGCCTTCAGCGTGGAATGGAATCGAAGACCTTGCTAAAGTTGAAGTACTTCCAGTAGCTTTGTATGAAGTCCGTACTATCCACTGCTAACCTGACACAAAATGGCCACAGGAGGTAATGAGTTAACCACTGTCCACCAGCTTCATGACCCAGTCAAAGAAGTCTATCAGGTTAGTTGGCAAGATCTCCTGCTACAGACCCATGCTGCCTGCTGTCTTGCAAGCTGTTTGTCACCAAGAATTCCACTGTCTTCCTTAATGATGGTTTTCAGCAGCTTGCCCACAGTTGAGGTTAGTCTGGCTGGTTTGTGATTTCCCAGGCTAGCCCTGTCAATGCTTTTATGACATGGCAAAAATTAGTTGCTTTTCAGTGTGCAGGTGCCACCCGTCTCCAGGGAACAGTTACACAGATTTGTACTGCCAATGACTGCCCCACCTCCTTCAGCACTCTAGTGTGCAAGCAACCCCTCAGAACCAGAAGTTTTGTCTACCTTCAGGGTTTTGAGGCTTCTGTGCACCATTTGGATCGAGGACTGGTCCTGAAGTCCAGTCCTCTCAACTGTCTGTCTGGCCTGTACTTAGCAATCCAGCGGTTGGCGAAAATTGGAACCGCCCACAAGCCAAATGCTGGTGGATTTTGTATCAGGCTGGAAAATTTTCCTTTAACAAGCCCTGCAGGTTTGCACTAGAGAAGGTAACATTTCAATAGGTATACCAACTGGGCCAGAGGAGGAGTCTGTGAAGCTAGTGGATTTTCCCAGTCAGTACCCTGTTGGCTAGTGGCTGCAAAACCTAATTTTGACCCCTGTCCAGTAGTGCCTCCCCAAGTTAAATGTTGAACAGAAGTAATTTAATATTCCAACCTTTATCTCAGCCTCTTTCACCTGTATTCCTTCCATTTTCTATGAGGATATCTCTTTGCAGCAGGTAATTTAATATTTCAACCTTTATCCTAGCCTCCTTCACCCAGCGTTCTTTCCTTTTTACCTGGATAATACCCCTTAGTTTTCTTTTTTCCCTAATGTATCTTTTTTTTAATTCTTTTACATCCATTACTTCTTAGGTGCCTTACATCCATATATGTCCCATAGGTTCATTACCAACTGCCTTATGACAAACATGTATTCCAGGAATGTGGATATGTTGTTCTATCCACACAACTTGGCACAGTCCTTTCCCCTTTAAGAAGTGCCAGAAAGTCTTCAATTGGCTCTTCCCAACCACTTGGGTGGTATATCCCTCAGCTCCACCCCATGACATAGATCTTCCTTTCCGCTGGAAGAAGCAGGTTCTCCTTCGCACTCCACATTGTAGGCCCAGTGCTTTTGATCCATTTGTATTACTTTCAAAACTTTACTACTATTTGGTGTTTGTCTTTGAGCTTCAGACCACAATGGATGACAAGTCCATACCCGAATATTGTCTGTGCTCGTGTGGGCAGAAGATGTCGCGTACCCGACCCCTACCATGTGAGTTTACTGCCTGGGCCATGAACACAATACCCAGGCCTGCAATATGTGTCGGTCTTTCATGTGACAGTCCTTGAGGACCGCCTCCACTCGCCTTTAAGTTGGGCTGCCCAAAAGCACATCCACGGTCAAATCTAAAGGTGCCCATTGGGTGGTCTCTGTGGCTGTGGAGTCCGCTGAGCAGCTGGAACTTAGTGCCTATGAGGAGGAGGCAGCTCGGGCCACTGCTCAATCCTCTTCAGCTTCTGCCTTCGTGCCACTCCAATTGGGTTCCACTTTTTCGGCTCCTTCAGGAGCTGTGCCAGTCACTCCCAACTAAGGGTCAGGGTCCTTCTGGATCTTGCAGCTCTCACTCTCTAAAGGAAAGAAGGAGTCAAAGAAGAAGACTCATCATCGAGGTTCCTGGGACTGGAAACGTCTCGGTCTCAGGACTCTCAGGTTTTGACCATCAAAGCCTTGGCCGCTGGCTTCATGGAGACCCCATCGGGCCAGTCGGTCGAGATGCCAGCTTATGATGCGGCCTAGATTTTTCTCAACCCAATCGACTGGTTGTCATCTGAAGAGGCTGATAACACTCTCTTCAGGAATCGGTCCTGCCTGTGACCTTAGGAGGGGCTGCTCAGTCCGCTAATCAGAACCTCCGGTCACCAATCCAGACCAGGAGGAGCCATTGCATTCCCGCTCCCTCTGAGATCCTCTATTGGCATCCCGGTGGCAGAGGTCAAGGTCCTCCTCTAGTAGGTTGAGCAGCTCTTGCCATCATCAGTGTTCCTGATCTTGGTGCCACAGGAAGTTGCACCGCCGCTATTCCTTGTGTTCGTACTTCTTGGGTGAGAAGATGCTCCATCAGTTGTGTCAGCTACAAAGACCATATGTGGCAACAGTTGGTGCTGGCTGGTATGAAGCCAACCCGGTTTCCATACTGGCCATCACATGGCTGTCACCTGAGAGGCTGACATCGACTCCCCTGTAGGGTCGGTCGAGACCATCTTTCCCCAGTGAAGCCGGTCAAGACCATCTTGGTTTGCTGGCTGACCTCTATGCCAATTGTGGTGAAGGCACTGCCCAAGCAGCCATTGACCAGTGCTCCAACTAAGGAGTCTTGGCGGTCATGGGGCTTCCCCATCGGATGTCGGTCACCGTCACCTGATCACCCGCCAGAGAGTTGAAGGCGATTTGGGCATCTGGCGCTTTATGCAGACTTCTCTGAGTCTGAGGATTCCTCTCTGCACTCCTGTCTGGTCAACAAGGAGTCTGTGGGGACCTCTTGGTGGAGGAAGGGCCCACTTCCTTCCTGGGCATCCTCCGCCTCATCTCCGAGTCCACGGGGATGAAAATAGATCCCATTCAGAACTGGGCTCATTATCCCTTTACAGAGATTCTGGATGCAGGGGACTCTCTGATGGAGGCTTTCCCAGTGGCTGAGGCCATTGTTGACCCAGCCCTGGAGCTTTGGCAGTGCCTCATGTCCTGCACCCTCTGCCCAGATGTCCCACAAGTACTGTGTGGTGCCCATCGGTACCCTCTCGGTTTCACGGAACATCCCTTGGCCGAGGGGCTGGTGGATGACTCCTTGTTTGGTGCTTGGGCAATACCAGGGACGTCCGACAAGCTGCCGGACAAGGAATCCAAGAAATTGGACCATATGGCTAAAAAGTCTATGCTGCCTCCTCAATCGGCCTCAGTCAGTTGAGCTCGGCTGACTTGATGGCACACTTCTCCCACGCCTCTTGGGTTCTTTGGATGAGGTGATTCCTCACTTGCCTGTGGACCTCAAGACCACAGTCAAGCAGGTCTGAGATCAGGGCAGGGTTGTGGCTAGCAGCAACTGCAAGCGGCTCTGGATCGGGGATTCCTGTGCCTGCCGGTGGTGCAGAAGTCATGCAATCGTAGGGCTTGGCTGCAGATCTTAACTTTCATGGCAGACACTCAGCACAAGCTAGCAGATGTTCCTTTCTTAGGCACCGACCTGTTTGGGCCTGGTATGGAGGGTCACCTCCAGCACATCGAGAAGTCCAATGCCACCGTGGACTCTGTAACATCTTCACTGAAGGATCCCAAGGGCTCCAGACAACAGAAGTGAAAGCCATTTGGGTCCTCACTCCTGCGGCAAAACCAGTCTGGCATCAGACTGGGCAGCAGGCTCAGTCCTGGTGACCCAGGCCCAAATCTGTGACCTCGTGGTCCATAAGTCCAGAGGAAGGGATCCGGTGACTTCTCAGCTAGAACCTCCTCCTCCTCCTCCTCCTCCAAGCCTGTTCAGTGATGGGATGGGGCTGCCACCCTCATACCCATCACGCCTTCCCTGGGTCCCCTTGGGGCCAATTCCACCACCTCTTTCTGCCTGGTTCGCTGTCACCACAGACAGGTAGGTTCTAGAAGTGGTCAATCAGGGTCTGCCTCTGGAATTCAAGCAGTACCATCCAAGCCAAGCCCATGCCCCACAGGAGGACTTGGCATCCACAGACACTCAGTTGGCTCTTCAAGATGACATAGCCCAGCTCCTCTGCAAAGAGGTCATGGTCAGAGTAGCAGATCCTCTGGAATACCCAGGGTTTGTCTCCAGGTACTTCCTGGTGCAAGCGGATGGGGGTCTGGCACTCATTTCCTAGATCTGCACAACCTGAACAAGTTCTTCAGGCTCTCGACCTTCGGGATGGTATCTCTGTTCTTCTGTCTTTTTGCTTCCTGGATCTTCAGGACATGTTCTTTCATGTCCAAATCCATCCGTCCCACTGAAAGTTCCTCTGCTTTTGAGCCACGGGAACCCACTATGAGTTCTGGGCCATGCCTTTCAGCTCTCCTCGGCCCCCAGGGTCTTCACCAAATGCATTGCAGTGGTGTCAGCTACCTGGGGTGCCAAGGCATCCAGGTGTATCCCTACCTGGATGACTGGCTGATTGCAAGTTCCTCCAGGCAGGAGGGTGGAATGGTCCAGGACCTGCCCCTCTGACCTGCATCTCCCTTGGCCTCCTGGTCAATGAGGCCAAGTCGGAACTCATGCTTTCACAGGTGATCAGCTTTATTGGGGCAGAGCTCCACTCTTGCTGAGCCAGAGCCCAGCTCTCAGTAGACAGGGCAGAGGTTATCTCCTCCTTTGCTTGATCATTTCAGTTTGGACAGTTGCACCCTGCCCAGGACTTCCTGCACCTTCTGGGTAACATGGCGGCCTGCACCAGCATGGTTAGATTGGCCTGTTGGAATATCCACTCCCTGCAATGGGAGCTGGCCAGCCGGTGGTCTCAGTGCAAAGATCACTTCTACCAGCTGGTCATTGTGACTCAGAAGATGTGAGATGCCCTCCAGTGGTGGTTAGTCCCAGAGCATCTGCAGGAAGAGATCCTGTTTGTCTGCCCTGAACCAATGGTCATCCTGACGACCAACACCTCTCTCATGGGCTGGGGTGCCCATCTGGGGAACACAGAGTCCATGGGCTCTGCACCCCGAGGAGTCCCTATGGCATATCAACCTGCTGGAGCTCTGAGCAGTTCGGCTGGTGCTGACTGCATTCACCTGTATATTCGGGGTCAAATGGTCCAAGTCCAGATGGACAACACCACGACCATGTACTACCTCAACAAGCAGGGTGGGATCCACCGTGGGACCCACCCCTGCCTCAATGCAAGGAAGTCTCTGCATTTGGACCCTCGTGTGCAGCCTGGAGGCAGATCTCCTAGCAATCCATGTGGCAGGAGCCTCCAGTCAGCTGGGCGGATGCACTCTGCCGGGTAGGTGAGGCATCTCACAAGTGGTCTTTCCATCTAGAGGTAGTTCGCTGCCTGTTCTTCCAGTGGGGCACCCCTCAGGTGGACCTGTTTGTCTTCAGGAGAATACAAAGCTGAGGCTTTTCTTGCTTACCCCTCAGCAGGTCTCACTGCAGGGGATACCTTCTCAAGGCCTTGGACTCCAGGCCTCTTCTTTGCCTTCTCTCCACTTCCTTGATCCACAAGGTGCTGCTCAAATCAAGGTCAGGAGGGACAAGGCATGGGTGATCCTGGTGGCTCCCGGACTGGCCCTTCAGTTTTGGTACCCTGATCTCCTCAGCCTCAGCAACAGGCTCCTGAGGTGTCTTCCACTCCTCAGACCTGCTCTCCATCAATCAGGGAAGGTACTCACTTGGACTTTTAATCCCTGCACCTGACAGCCTGGTTCCTGAGCAGCTAGAGTTCCAGGCTTTTGGGTCTCTCCAAGATGTTCTCACCGTGGTGGAGGTATCTAGAAAGGAATCAACCAGAAAATGCTATGCATTCAAATGGAAGAGATTCTCCATTCGTGTTAGGGCAAGGGTTGGACCTTTGACCTGTCCGTGGCCAGCATTTTGGACTACCTGTGGTCTCTCTCTAAAAGGGGACTTCGGCTCTATTGCAACCCTTAGAGGTGCATCTGGCAGCCATCTCTGCTTACCAGGTGTGGGCTATCAGCACTGGGTGATAGGAGAAGGTGGTCTGGTGCTTTTTCAAAGGCTTAGCTTACAGTTCTCCTCCAGTGCATGAACCATCACCACCGTGGGACTTGTTAGTTTTGAAAGCTCATGGGCAAGCCATTGAACTGATGGACAGGTGTGAGATATCTCACCTGTCGTGGAAGACCCCTTCTTGGTGGCTATCATGTCAGCCAGAAGGATCAGTGAGCTCAGGTGATTTCGTGGAGTCTTCTTACCTGGTCTTCCACAGGGACAAGGTTGTCCTGTGCCCCACACTGAAGTTCCTCACGTAGGTTGTGTCAGAGTTTCACCTGAATTAGGTGATGACTCTTCTGGTGTTCTTCCTGAATCACACCTCAGAGGCCAAACACAGGCTCCACACTCTATACCTGAGGTGAGCTCTTGCTTATTACAAAAAGCTCATGGCTATAGTTTGAGAGAGGTTTGCCAGCTGTTTGTCACTACATTGAAGCTGCAGCTGGAAGACCTGCAGCCAAGTGGACTAAGGTCTTATTTCACCCATCATACCGCTGCGTCGGTGGCTGCTTCTAGGGATGTTCCTATCCAGGAAATCTGCAGGGCTGCTATCTGGAAGTCAGCACGCACCTTCTTTTCCCATTACCACTTTGACCTTGAGACATGCTGAGATGCTGGTTTGGGGGCCTCTGTTCTCCAATCTCTGTTCCCTAAACAGGGGTGTGCACCTGCCTCCCTCCTCCCAGAGAACTGCTAGGAGTCTGCCAAATGGTGTGGATAGAACAACATATCCATGTCCCTAGAAACACAGGTTACTCACCTGTAACAGTAGTTCTAGGAGTGGTGTGTATTGTTCATCCACAGACCCTGACCTCCCCGGCTCAGGCGCACAACCTCTGCTTCCAGCGGGCAAGATCTGGTGTCATGGGGTGGAGCTGAGGGATATACCACCCAGGTGGGTGGGAGAAGCCAGCTTGAAGACTTTCCAGTACTTCTTAAAGCTAAAGGACGCTGCCAAGACATGTGGATGAACAACATATACCACTCCTACAACTACTGTTACAGGTGAGTAACCTGTGTTTTTGTATGTCTTCCTTTTATACATAAGTTACAGTCTGCTCACTCCTGTTTTAGGTTAGCTTAACAAAAACATTTCAAGTATGATCTTTATTTAACAGTTTAACATCTGGCTATAGAGATTCTGATGTCTTTTCATTTACTCCTCCCACGGAGAGTTTGTCCTATCTGTCATGTTTGCATGGCTTCTTCTGTTACTTTAAATTCTTCCTTTATTTATGTGTGCTCGATTCTCCTTTCTTGTCTGTTCACATTTCAGATTATTGTAACCCCCTACAAATGGTGGTTCCTAAAAGCCTTCCAGAGCCTGCCTAGATGCTCCATGCCTGATTGGTGTTCGCGTAAGGCCGCTAAATGTGGGATTTGTGAGTGCTTTTAAAGCCTCCCTGTACTGTCACTTTAAGAGCTATCTGCTTGCAGGCAAATCATTGTTTATGAGGGGACTGTGTGTTTCCTTGCTCGAGTCCCCGCCGAGCTGTACTGTAATTGCCCTTCTTAGTGGTCACTGAAAAGCTCAGGGTGCTCCTCGACAGGTGTAACTATTTGCGGAAATTATCTGAGAATGATGGTGAAAATGCAGTTTGTTTAACCTGTTTTGTTGCAGATGGGACTTGTGTGCTGTGCCCTCCATTGTGGACCAAGACATTCTGAAGGGTCCAATAAGGTGCCGGGCAGTCAATGTGAAGGATTAAGCAACCAACCAGGACTGGGACTCTAGATGGAGCCGGCTGACCAATGGGGACCTAGCCAGTAATCCTGGGAAGTGAAGTCTGAACAAGGGTGCCTTTTGCACCAATCGAGACAGGTCTCATAGCCTGGTGTCTGCAGCCCACCTATGGGATCGGGTGGCGCACAACTGAAGGTGGGTCCAACTGCCTGAAAGGCAGATGCGCTGTGACTGTGGAAGAGAGTGGAGCTCTGAGCTTCAGCGCCATTAAGTGTTTGGCAGGAACTCGTGAAAGGCCTGAGGTGGCTGCTTTTTCTTTGCAGCGCTTCGAATACAATCCCGGCGTATGTCAGAGGAGGCTGTGTATAAACACAGCTACCTACCAGGCTTCACCTGAAAAGGACTGGAAAATCTGCTGAATTGTGCTCGGTTTGTCAGGATGTTTGAAGCTGCAGTTAATGCCCGTAATTGCTATGAGTTTGTTCGGTCCCTGAAGCAGCTGCCTGGTATGATACCCTCTGTTGTTTTCCATATAAATGTGTGAGAAGGCGTTTGAAACTCAGGCTCAACCCTGCAAGTGGTGAAAGAGTGGTTCTCTGTTGGAGTTGTGAGTACTGAATCAGGGTAGCTCTCTGTTAAATGTTACCAACAAGGGTAAAGTCGTTTTGTTGTATTGCAGACTGTACTAATTGATCTTTCTGGCTCCATCTAACCTGAAGCAGAGATATTACCAGAAATGATTCCTATATTCAATCTTAGTAACCAACAGTTAAGTGTCATTGAGATTGAAGTATTAAGTAAAGGATTATCTTTTGCCCCTACTGCAACTGTTAATCTTTTGAACTAGAATGTGATCTACAGCTATTTTTAGGTCCCTCGCCTCAGGGCACAATTTATGCAGTTATCCAGTATTGGATGAATACAAACAACAGATAAAAGGAATTTTAAATGTTAGGTCACATATAATCCCCTACATGACTTTTTCCAGCTATTGAAACATATGCTGGTATAACCAGAAAGGAGATTTTGGATCTTTTAGGTCTGAGAATGATCTAAAACCAGATAAAGATAACCTTACACTAATGGAGAGGAATGTGTTGAATAATCTGAAGAATGATCAAAACATAATCATTAAACCAGCAGATAAGGGGAGGGATAGCGGTTCTGGATTATGAACACTACAAGAATATTTGTGTTAGATTGTTGGATAATGAGACCAATTATCATAAGATAAGTAAGGATCCAACAGATCATCTAAAGAGAGAATGTTCAGTTCTGATAGAAGAGTTGGTCCTGTCAAATTTATTGAAAGACTGGGGGAATTATTAATAAAAAATTTCTGAAACTGCCTGTATTTTATGCCTTATCAAAATACATAAGAACATGATGGATCCTCCTGGTCAGTCAATAGTTTCGGGACTACAAAGTCTATTTGAACCATTGTCTAATTATATTAACTATCATTTACAACCATTAGTTGAAAATATGGCTACCTATGTAGAAACACAAATCATTTTATAGACATTATAAAAGACATAGTGTTAACTGATGAAGAACAGAATTCAATCATCTTAGTAACTCTTGTTGTCTCTGATCTTTATACTTCTATACCATACAAAGAGGAGTAATAACAATGAGACGTCTTTTGGACCATAGGAATCTGGAAAGCATCCCAAAACTAAAACTTTACAAATGTTGGCAGAATTTATTTTGACGAATAGTTATTTCAGGTTTGAAAAACTTTCTTTCAGCAGACCAGAGGAACAGCAATGGGGTCCACCATGGCACCTGGGTATGCTAATGCATACATATCAAGTTTTGAGGATGAATATATTATAAATGAAGGAAATAATCCTTTTTCAGTCACATTAAGCTGTACAAAAGATACATAGATGATCTTTTATGATATGGAGGTACAGTAGAAGATCTCAAGCCTTTAAACGGTACATAAATATGTGTGATCTGAATTTAAGGTTTACAATGGATTATAGTCATGAATTTATTCCATATTTAGATGTTTCAGTGAGTATAGAAAGAGGAAACTAATGACAAGTTATATAGGAAAGAAACAGCATGCAATACTATTCTACATGGGAACAGCTTTCACGTGAACGTTTGGTAGAAAGTATCCCTATTCTCAATTTCTACGAATTCAAGAAATTGTGGACGAGAGGATGACTTTGAGACAGAAATTGATACAGCAATATCCAGATTTCGAGAAAGAGGATATAAAAAGGACTTTAAATCAGGCAACAGCATCGAAGGAAAATTTCTCAGGATGATGCTCTAAGGGACATTCAAAACAATCACAAGAGCGATCTGTGATTTTAAGCATTAGACACAACCATAAAATAAAAAAAATCAGAAACATTATATTAAAACATTGGTCGATACTGAGAGATTTTCCTATGCAAAATAATGCTTTAATACAGTGCCTATGATAGCAGAAAGGAAAGTGATGACTCTAAAGGACAAGTTTGTTCATACAGATCATAAACAAGGACACCAGGATGACAACAAACAATTATTACTAGGGCCCTTAAATCTGGGTATGGTACTTGTGGTAGATGTTAGGTCTGTGGCCATACTAGTAAGAAATCTAAATATAAACATCCTTTCACAAACAAAGAGTATACATACGACAACCTATCACATGTGATACATCAGGGGTAATATATCTCTTACAATGCCCCCAGTATAAGATTTACATTGGTAAAACTATTAGACCTTTGAAACCTTTGAAACAGCGTATCCAGGAGCATAAATCCAATATTCGAATAGAAAATCCACCCCAGTATCAGACCATTTCTTAGAGGTGGGACATACTGGAGCATCACTCAGATTTTGGGGTTGAGCTGTTAAGCCACCATTAAGGAGAAGAAATTTCAATAAAATAGTGGAACAGGTTGAGGCTCAGTGGATTTTCGAGATAGGTGCTTTACAATCTCGAATAGGTCTGAATAAGAAATAAATTGGAACTGTTGCAGGAAGAAATGATGTCTAAATATCTTGCATGCCCTTTTAGTAAATTCTAATGGTTATAAGGGTCTGATTTCTTGTGAAGTGATATATTTGGATGTCTAAACATTAAAATAAATCTGTGCCTTTAGGGTCAATGAGATTGGGACTCCTTAGCAACTAACATGCACTAGTGTCATGTTGGTTACTGGATTTTTGACCTGTCAGGAAGAAAGGTATATTTCCCCATGTTTATATAGGAACTTGATTAATGAGATATCGAAATTTTGAGCAATGTGGATGTTTAAATATTAAAACAAATCTTTGCCTTCATGGTCAATAATACTAGGACTCCTAGTAATTAAGATGGGTCAGTGTTACATCAGGTATCAAGCTCTTTGACCTGCTAGGAAAAGTGGTACATCTCCCACGTGTAGATGCTATCTTGACCAATGAGATACTGATACTCTGAATATTATAGAGGCCAATTGTGAATTTTGACTTTGAGCGAGTAATAATAGAACTGTGTAGTAGTTTAGATGAGTTAAATATATATTTTTTCTTTAAAGATCTTTCTTGCATGCTGACCCGTTGGAGGTTTCGTTTTTAGAAATTTGAGTCAAGATACCCTTTCTGGCTAGGAGTCCTGGAGGGTTTGGATAGAGGATATAAGAGCGGACTGCTGTTTTCTTTTTCTTTCTTTTTCTGTATCATTTCATCTTTGGAGATGTTCTGTTTCCCTTTAACAAGTTTTGCACAGTTAGACTCCAAAAGATGTGTATGGCTTTAAATTATAAAGCATGACGCTGACTTTTCGTGTCCCAAGACTTGATAAATCCAGTGCGACCAATGAAAAGACACGAGGAGCACTGGTTACGCCTCCTGCATCATTCTTCTTTGAGAATTAGGTGAGTGGAACTTGGCTCTCTGAGTGTGACAATCTTCGAATAAGCAGTGAATTTGGGAATAGACCTGAATGTGGCATGGTAGTTAATGAGATACGTTAAGCTAAATTACTCCTTGTCGCTTATATTTTAAGGAAATCCCAGATACACACGAGGGTGGCAACCGCGGCATCTGACGTCATCTTGATGTTTCTTGAAAATATAAATTAACTTGTAGTCGAGTTTTGTATGTGAAACGCTTCTACTATAGATTACTGAGTGGAAATATCTGGCGTTTAATTTACCTTTTGGATTTATAAAATTGGCCATTTGAAAATTGATTAATGAACGTGATGTTACTAGCAGAATGATTAAGTTCATGAAATCTAGGTCTAGAAAAGCAGCATTTTGGCTTTATGACATTTCCAAAAATATTAACCCCTGATTGAATATGAACTAGCTAGTATACTTGTCTAATAATTTGAAGGTTTGGGATTTAATTGTCACTGAATAAACGTTTGGAGACTCCGACAACAATTTCCAGTAACGGAATGCAGCGTTTAAAGTGATTACTGACATAAACAGCTATGAGAAAACATTTTAGTGTTTTTCCTATTGATTAAGATATAGCAATGTTATAGAAGTACAGACTGGCTGGAAGGTTGGGCATATGGTGCACTTTCTTCAAGCAGATTAAAACTGGGGAGCAGCATGCCTTTAGAATTATCTAAATGAGAATATTAGTAAACTATCAAATGTTTGTGAATGAACATTGGACCGTTAATAGAACATATTCATGATTACTGCACTTCTTGAAGCGGTGCCCCCCTCTTAGTTATTCCATTTTGTATAATAGTCCGGTCTTAAATGACTTTTTGGAATGTGCGATTGAAACATTTAAATTTCAATACAAATATTAATTTCAGGGCTTAGGTATAGGAGGACCACTTAGCAACTAAGACGGAATAATGGTGACTCCTTTTATGCTACGGAATGTGAAAAGCTTATTTTGGGCTTTAGATTTAATGATTACAACGAAATGTGATATTTTAAATGATGGTTTTGTGTGTTTTGGGGATTTGATTTTAACATCACGTATGTAAATTTGATGCACCATTATAAATTAACAGATAAGAGAAAGTATCTTGCGATTCTGTTTAGTAACATAAACGAACGAGGTGCTGGGCTTCCAAGTTTATAAACCATTAGCATCACATGTGCTTATTAAATTCATGAATCTTATTGGTTTGTTAACTATCTAGTTAGTGTAAAAACGTTGGAATTTACTTAGGATGAAGTTTTGTGACCTTATGAATTGGACGTTGGGGTTTGTATGCCCATTCAGAGATCTCATATGAGAATTTACAATGTTTTGGTCTTTTGGATATTTAAAAAGTAGAAATGATCGGATTACAGTTTTGCCTAGGCTATGTACATGTTGGAAACAAGATGTTATTACAAAATTCTTCACTCATTTGTTCTTTTCAGAAAAATGTATTTATGAAACAGTGTCTTATGATTGTGTCTAAAATTTAGAAGAATATTAGGATTTTGAAACAAGTATCTTATGGAATGGAAGAATTGGTGAGCATGAATGAATACCTTTATGATACATATTGATATTGTATTTTGTTATCAAAAAACTTTTTTGTACTAAATGCATAATTTAAAATATGCATTTTATAGGTTAACTTGGAACTTACACTGATCTTTAGAGAACTATCAAGCAATGAAAAAGAATATGTTTGAAATATTACCCTGTGAGTAACACCATTGGGCAACAATACATTTATTGACTAGATTAAAATGATCAAATGTCATTTGGAATTTTAAGCACACAGTTTTTATATTTTTCTTTTGTATTTTTGTATTTTCCAGAAATGGCAACTCTTGATAAAGCCTATAATTAGTTGAAACGTTGGGTACTATGCCATGTTTTAAAATTATCAATAAAAGAAAGAAATTCTGAAAATTGAGTCATCTTGTCTGCATCAACATTTCTTCAGTGCCTCACAATCCTTCTTGCTCTGATACAGAGACATCAATCCATCTAACCTGCTCAGGAATCAAATGCTCATTTGTGTTAGGGGCCCCAACCAGCTACATCTAGGGACTAGCCATTAGGGCTTGGGTACCCATAGACAGTATTTGTAGGGTCAGCTTGTGCACAGAGCCCTAGGTAGTCATATATATATATATATATATATATATATATATATATATGCTAGTGGTAAGCCAATCATCCTGATTTCCCGGTCCTTGTTATCTCCCTTAAATAAATTGGATTGTTTGTTTTGCAAAAGTACCCTGGCTGGGTTGTGTTTTACTGGTGATACACTGCACAGTGAATATTGATAACTGTACCTTACTTTCCAGGGGTCCCCAGAGTGAGCTGAGTGGATCGAGTCGGGGGTAAGTGTTCAGGGTGAGAACATTGTAGTTGAACTGTGTGACCCACTAGTGGGAAGAAGGGGGTTGCAGCAACCCAGAGGGCTGTGACCGAGTTGACCTTGACTGTTTTAACCCCAACCTCTGGTGGAGGCACCCATCAATGGATCTGGGCCTCACCTGCCCCAGCTGAGGCAGGTAGTAGTAGCCCTCAGGGATAGCACCTCCTGGGGGTTACATTATGATGTTAAGATTCATAATTATGCCTCGCCTGGTGGGAAGGAGTTCATTACAGTTCCTCATACTCTCTCAAATAAATCCCCCTCTCCTTCAATTCATATGTTACACTTTCCAGGGGTAGAGTCTGTGCCACCAGTTCTAACCACATATTAGTAGTGGGTTTCATGCACGATACCCATGTGTTCTGAATACATTTCTTTGCTAGCGTCAGTAATACCCTTATCGTTCTAGAGCCGAGGGTCCCATTTTCCTCCCCATGGTCCATCCCCATCAGCATGGATATCGGTGTATCAGGTATCTGTATTCCTGTCCTCTGTTCTAATTGTTGCCTGACCTCTATTCAAAACATTCTCAGAACTGGGCATTTCCAAAAGTAATGCAGATATGCCCCTCGCTTCCTGCTACCCCACACATAGGTGAGATTCCTGGTGAGAATTTATGAACCATCGCTGGTCTCAGGTACAATCTATGTATAAATTTATACTGGGCCTCTTTATATTTATTACACCATAGTAACCCCATGTGGGATTTGCAGATGGTTGTCCAGTTTTCTTCTGGGATCTCTTTCTCCATGTCTCTTTCCACTGCTGCCTAACCCCCCAAACTGGCTAGGCATAGACTCTCTCAAGTGGGTGTATATTTTCATCACATTAGTCCTTTAGGGTTTTCTTGTGCATTACCTTCCTTTCCAGTCCATATAACCTGGAGATGCCGGTAGTGTTCTGTGCATTGTTCCTATGTGCGACCATACTTGTATATACCTAAGCGTGTGTTGCCTCTATGGTATAGAGTATTTGTTAAGTCTTCCTGACTTCTTATTCCCTGTCCTAGCGCACTCCAAAACAATGTACCCCTTCTGTCACCATAGGGTGAAGCCCTTATCTCTAATTTTGGGTATGAATTCTGGGTTATAGCTTACTGTTGCCAGTATGGTCTTATCCTCCTCTGCTGTAGAATTTTGGCTGCCATCCTTCATGTGAAAAGTGTACAACACCATTGGGTTCAGGTTTCCCCTACCATACTTTTTAATTCTCCCTATCTAATTGTAACTCCCCTACAAATGGGGGTTCCCAAAAGTCTTCCTTGAGCTTGCCTAAATGCTCACTGCCAGGCTGGTGTCCCTGCGTTTAGCACTTTAAATGTGATTACTTCATGATTACCTCTATGGGGCAAAAATATTGCTGAGGACTGACAATAACCTCTTGACCTATGCAGAATTCAGCTAAGTTAGGCGCTTACGAGCACCAGTGGCTTTCTGCATTGTCAACATATGATTATGTTCGAGTACAGACCGGGCCTGAATCATATTGATGCTGATGCCCTATCCCGGAGGCCCATTTCCAAGAGCAACTGGGTCAGGCTGTCTGAACCTGACATCCGAGCATTGTGCCAAAAGTTTGATAGAAATGAACAGATGTCTAGGGACACAGCGGACTGCTTAGCAGATTATTTGGGCCCTCTGACACCTGCATACGGGCTGTGTATTGCCACTTTTCTGCTCTAGATATTAGTGCACTACCTCAGTTTGACAATGACAGCATTCAATGGGCTCAATCCTAGATCCTATGATTCAGCTAGCACTTGATGCCCTTCGTGCAGGAAAAGATGTGTCCAAGTTGTATTCTCTGATCAGCTAACCACTTTATTGTTTAAAGAAGGCCCCAGGTTGAAGCTGCTTAATCAGTTGTTGTATAGAGAGACAGTAGATTGGGGTGGCCAAATAGACAAGCAACAATTGGTCCTGCCTACAGCCTTCAAAGATTTGTTACTGAGGTCCCTCCACAATCATATGGGCACACCTCATTATCGACCAGACCCTTGACCTAGTATGATCTCGAATCTACTGACCCAAAATGGGGCCGATGTTGAGCACCATGTAAGGACTTGTAGTCGCTGCCTGCAGAGAAAAGCCCTGCCTCAAAGGGCTGCCCCTTGTCAACATTACTACCAGCACCCCAATGGAACTAGTCTGCATAGACTTCTTGAGTTTAGAGCCTGATCAGCGAAACACTGGCAATGTGTTAGTGGTTACAGACCATTTCACACGGTATGCACAAGCTTTTCCACCAAAGATCAAAAAGCATCTACGTGGCCAAGGTGCTAGTGGAAAATGTAATACCACTATGGGGCCCCAGCGAATCTTCACTCTGATCAGGGCCGGACTTTGAGAGTTGGCTAATCAAAGAAATGCTCTCTATGGGGGAGGGGTGAAAGTCAAGAACCACTCCTTATCACCTGCAGGGGATCCTCAACCAGAACGCTTTAACTTCACCCTGCTAACATGCTAGGCACCCTCCACCCAAAAAATAAGCATAAATGGAGCTAGCAGATTAGCACCTTGGTACATGCATACAATTGCACGAAGAATGATGTTGGGCTCTCCTACCCCTCATGTTCGAGAGAGGCCCGTTGCCTGTTGATGTCTGTTTTGGGATATGTACAAAAACTGAAAGCTCAGTTGAACCATACTTATAAACTGGCCCAGACAATGGGCGCCAAAATAAATCTAGCTAACAAAGAGAGACGTGATAGAAAAGTAAAGGCTCAAGAGCTAAGGCCTGGAGACTGTGTGTTGTTGTGAAATTTAGGATTGCATGGTAACACAAAATTGCTGATCGATGGCTTCATCTTCCCATGTCATAGTTGGAAAGTTGGATGACTTGCCAGTGTACAAAGTGCTTCCAGAGAATAACTCCAAAGCTGTCAAGACCATGCACGTAACCACTTGCTACCTATTGGTCAAGTTATAATTGAGGCTGAACCCACAGAGATTGATTCTCCTGGACCAGTGATTGTGCTGCTGCAAGAAAGAAACAGAGTCAACCTGCCCTTGGTTGCCGATTTAAGACTTCCCGCAGCAGGCCCAGAATGATAATGACTGCCAGTCTAACTAGGATGACAGTGAGTGTGATAATGCCTATTACCCCTCATGAACTGAGTCATTTGTTTCGTGGGCAATCCTATGTTGAATTATGGGGATGAAGCTGGGCCTTCTGACTGCCTAATGCCCCGGCATCATCCTTGGAGCCAATGCTCCCTGAAGGTGAAGTGCAAAGTATCACATCTGAGGATGCTGAGTCTTTATGTATTGTGGAACTGTATGATTTGCCTGAAGGAGAGGCTGATGGTATGAGTCTTTCTGGTAACATGCCAGAACTTGAGGAACACTATGAGAGTGCTGACAACCCCCTTCTGTGCCAGAGTGTCTTCAAATGAGCCAAGTGCAGTAGAAACAGAGACTACAGAGCAAGGGGCTGACAGTGCTCCCAGCTTGGACACTCCCTTCATGCAGAGGCACCCTCACAAGTGATGAATGCTCCAAGACCATTGCTGAAAGTACAGAGACTGTGGTAGTTCACCCCAGAAAGACTGGCTGTGCTGTGAAGCCAGAGGTGTGCTTCAGTTACGATCCCCCAGGAGGCCAGTGGTTGCTCTCTCAATGAAGACCACAAAGGTATTTGTGTCTCTCAGAGCTCACTGCCCAAATTGAGCTTGATGGCTCATTCCAGGTTACTTGTTCTGCCTTCTCACCACGGTACACCTGCCCCATCCAGCCCTGAGTTAGCTGATAGGAAGGGCCCTCTCATGCTTGTTTAGAGTACAAGAAGTTATTACATGATTCTGTATAGTAATGTTCAGTTTACCTGAGTGAAATATGCATAATGTATTGTCAGAATGGAAATGATATAGTGGAGTACATTGAAATGTATAGTAAAGTGACAGGTTATGCCAATTGATGAATCAGATAGTGCTTGTATAGCATGCTAATGGTATAAATATCTTGTATATGTTGCATTTTCAATGTTATGATGATACAGACGTGATGCGGATGCCAAGTTTTCCCAGGCAGGAAGGTATAACCCCCTACAAATGGGGTTCCCAAAAGTCTCCTTGAGCTTGCCTAAATGCTCAGTGCCAGGCTGGTGTCCTGCATTTTAGCAGTTTAATGTGATTACCAGAGCCTGTATAGCCTCTGTGTACTGTCTCTTTAAGAGCTCGTGATTGCAGCTTAAGTAATCTGAGAAGGAGCTCTGTTGAAAGATGTAACTATTTACTGAAAATCATTTAGAGTGATAATGATAATGTAGTTTGTCTAACCTGCTTTCTTTGTAGCAAGGACTGTTTTGTTTGTCTCCACTATATTGGTCCTGGACTGCAAATTGGACCAATCAGTACTGGTGGGACCTAAAATGTAACCGGACTACAGGAAATGTCTGAATTCAAAATCTGTAGGACTGTAGTTTGAACTTTTGTGCCTTTTTGCAACTGAAGGGGAGCTCTTGCTTTGACTGACAGCCAAATCAGCCAACCAAATCTTTGGATCTTGGGAAGTCCCAGGCTGCTTGCAGTTTTCAGTTAGATCTAACCTGGAAGCTGAACAAGAAGAAGCTGAAGTGATTCTTAGCAGCAATCCTGAGTGGACTTGCATGGGAGAACTCTGAAATGGCTAAGTTTTTGGCCTGCATGTCGGTGTGCTGCTCCTGAGAGGGAGAGAAGAATTATTTTGGACTAAATCCAAGTTTGTGTGGCTAAAGTAAGCTTCTGAAGTGGGCCAGGCTCAGCCTGAAGAAGACCAAAGATTTTGCTGAATGCGATCGGCCTGTCAGGAGTTCCAGCTACCCTAAGCTCCAAGTGTGTGCAGAGACTTTGCAATTGTGACTGGGAGCACTTTGCCTGGTACAGTAGAATTCTCACATGTAAATGTGCTATGAACTGCTAGTGGGTTGTGAGTTAGTCCCCACTGTTTGAACTGTGTTCTGCTTGGTGGAAGCTGAACCCGTCCCAAAATGGACTGCATCCGAATTTGTCTGCATGTTGTCTGGCTTGCCAGACTGGCCAGCCAGACTAGCCACTGCACAGAGAAGCCATCAATGAGAGACCCGCCTGGGATCAGCCCCTGCTCCACACTTGAACAGGAACAATGTCTTTGTGACTCATGTGGGCCCTGCTTCTCCTGGCATTCCAGATCAACCACCTGTAGTCTCGATTTTCATCCAGCCTGTGTCCAATCTTGGGTATCGTGAGTAAATACCAGGTAGCTCCTGCAACAACAGCTTAATCTGTGTGTGCCATCTGATTGTCTTGTTGTTTCATTTCCTTTATGAACTGAGCCCTCTGGCTCTGGATTACAAATATTGTGTACTGTGCATGTTGTGTTTTCCATCACAGGGCCCCAACCAGCTGCAACCCCGGCATCGGGTCCTGGCTAGCCCATCTCTTCTCCACCTGGGTACCCAGAGGTGGACTGTGTGGGGACTCAAAGTGCATGCATGACTGCTTGATTGATATAACCTTTAAGCTAATTAATCTGATTTTGCCCTCCCTTGTTCAAGTCCCTGAATAAATCAGATCTAACTTTTTCTGCATAATCTGACTTTGGTTCCAGTTTGTGCTCAAAGTACTGTACTGTTGCTATTTGCTGTGCGAAGCTTGTTTTACAGGGGTCCCAGGGTTGAGCCAGAAGAACCAGCCCTGGTGGTAGGGTGCAAACAGTGTGGGTACTTGTGTGGTGTACCAGGGGTATTGTGAAAGTGATTATTGTACAGTGTTCAGGCCACTAGAGGGGAAGGGGGTTACAGTGTCCCGAGTGCTGTGCTCAGGTTAGCTTGACCACTACCAACCTTGACCTCAGGGTGGAGGCACCTGCTTCAGAACTCAGGCCCCTTAACCTGCTACTAGCCAAGCAGACAGGGGTAGTAGCCCTTGGGATAGTGCCACATAGGGGTTACATAATGTATCTTAAGAGTTTCTTTTCCTCCCATTGATCCTATCAGCTATTCTGTTAATGTGAGAGAGTGTTGTGAGAGTGCTCTGAGCTTCTTTGGTGTTTCTCTTTGGGATCATAAATTCTGTTTTGTTTGAGCCTCTAATACAGTACTTATTCAGATTGATTGTAAACATGCAGAGTATTAATGACGTTGCAGAATGATTTTGTGTATATGTGTGTGGGGGGACAGGGTGTGAAATTCCACTGTAAGTGATCCATCCTGTGCCTCAAGACCCTTCACACACCACTTGGGAACTATTGAGATGTTTGGAGGCCCAAACTATTTTAAAGTGGTAGGTGTTCAGTGTCCAGGTTGCTTAGATTTTGGCTCCATTCCTACTATAATTGAGGGAGTGGCGCATGCAGTAAATATGGAAGCAGACCCACCACTTGTAATTCCTGCTCAGCTGGCTCTGGAGCAGATGTTCCAGGCTTAAAACTGAGCTGTAAGGTGTGTGTGCAAATAGGGGATAGTCCGCCCCAGTAGCTCTCTCTCCTGTCGAACTTTGCGACACCCTGTTGGCTACCTTAAACAGATCTGTAGGCAGGTAGTGTTGTTTAAGTTGTGACTGGGATTCAGAGGACTGCCATGCTCTGCTTGCCTCGATCCCGCCTGCTTCCATGCATGGGTGCACTCGCATTAGTACTGGGAGGGCGGGAAATGCTGCAACCTCTTTTTAAGCATAGTTCTAGGGGTAGAAGCAAGGAGGAGTAAAAAGTGCAACATATGCACTTATGTTCAAGTTGTTTGTGCCTGAGAATCTGGTCCCCAGTGTCTTGGAATGTTGCCTCTGAAAAGGCTCTGTAAAATTGCATTGAAATAGAGCAGCTGAGTTTTTCAAATAGGGATTGTAGGTAAAACAGTTTCTACTTTGCTTTTGTTTTGTGATTTTCTTAATCTGAGACCTAACCCTCTGGGCATAAACAGACCTTTTCAGGCAAAACAGGAATTCTAATCCCATTTAAAAACTCTCTCCCTCATCTCTGTCTATGGATATGCAGTGGTCTGACTCGAATATACCATTTATCTTCACATGTGAGGGGAAGAACAGTGACTCACGAGCAGCAGACCTGTGTGTGCATGAGGTCGACAGAGGCTGTGCACATGTTGGTGGAACAGGAAGGTTTGGAACAAAATTGGGGTGGGGAACCTCCATGCTGGTGGGATGACATCCAGTGGCTGTCTGGCCATATACACACACACATGATTTAATCTCTTCTGGTTTTGTTAAAGACTGAATAAAATCTTCATCTGGCTTTCCGTCTTATTTCTGTAAGAACAGTTTTCCAGGGCACGCCAGGTTTGGCAGTCAGCCAGTAGGTGTGATTGTGAACTGAAGCAATCTCTCAAACTGTTCAGTCTTGCCTGGACTATATCCCTCCCCTCACTGGTGCAAAGTTCAGCCATTTGAAAAATGTACCCACCTTTCAACACACTTGTTCTATAAACAAGTTAGAATTTTTGCAGCAGAACTCCTGTGACTTTGTAGCATGCAGTGGTTAAAATCTTACGTTGTGGAAATAAAACTAGTTATTGAATTTTTTATTTGAACCTTACTGTGCTAAAGACAAAATACCATTAAATTCTAATCTCAAACACAAGCCTACAAGGGATAGTTTCCTCAAGTAGGCTTGTATTTTCATGGCTAGAATTTAATAGTATGTTGCCCTGCTTTTGCATGCCAGTTTTAAGGCAGAATATCTTCATCATGCTGATATTCCAAGTGGAATGCCACAGCTCCATGCCTCCATGGTGCAGTTTAATCTGTAACATGCCCTTTGCACTGGCAGAATACCACATTTTGATACTGAATACCAAATCTGTGTTTTTGGTATTCCATCTCCCACATAAGATTGTTTTCTTAACCTTTACTTCTGATTGGTAATGGTGTTTTTTGGTATCCAGGTTTGGTTAGTGTATTATGAATTTTCTTCAGGGAAGAGAAGCTTTAGTATTTTCTGAGTTGAAATGAAGTACCGTAACTAACACAATGAGCTGAATTTGTGCCACCAAAATCCACTTTAGTTTTGGTAAGAACAAATGTAGCCTTTTTATTCTTTGGTAACCTGGTAGGCCCACTAGGCACAAGTGCCTGATTTCAATGGTGACCTGGGAGCACTGGGAAGTTAAGTGATTTGCTCAAAGTCACACAGTATGCAAGTGTCGGTTGTGGAAATCAAACTCAGGTCTGCTGGACGTGCCAAGCTCATTTACAGTTAATTACTCTAACCTAACCTCCAAGGTGTACTGCCAGCCCCAACTCATTTTGGCTCACTTATATGTTATAAAATAGGTTGAAAATTTCGTGCTAAATATTGGTTAACTTAAGTGGATTCTGAGACCCATATGTTAATTCTTCAGAAATGCACTGGTTGGAAAAGTATAGGCAGTAGGACTTGGGATTTGAAAAAGTCGCATACAGAATTCATGACCAACTTCTCTGTCAGTGATTGCCATTGCAAACATGGTTGCCACCTTTACTTACTGAAAACCTTCAACAAGGCCCTAAAGGTAAAACACCCTACATTTTTAAGTCATTTATACATGCTTCTTTAATGATACCATCCTTACACACATACATTAGGAAAAATGAACTACTATTCTGTTTTAATACTTGATATTTTTATAGTGGATACAGCAAACCTTTTCAGCCTTTTCAATTTGTGTACCAGCTACTACCTGAGTTGCAACATTTTTGTAGTTGCTATTTCCATAGTGTCCGTGAGGAACTTCCTCCCTATTCTCACTGGGGCAATCTCTATTGCTTGTCCTGCTACACATAAAATTGAGACCTTGGCTCTATAAATGGCCTTTTGTTGTGTGTGAGTGGGTGAGCATGCTGCCAGAGCAATTCTGCATAAGTGGAAATTCCTGTAATCCATAAATAACACATATTTCCATTTATTGAACATAGAAACATAGAATTTGATGGCAGATAAGGACCGCTTGGCCCACCCAGTCTGCCCATTTCCCTACCTACTGGATAAGCTGCAGATCCTAGTTAACCAGCAGCCTACTTCTTCCTACCCCACCCCAAATTGCCTTATGACTATCCCATGCATGCTTGAATTCCACCACTGATTTTGACTCCACAACCTCCTCCGGAAGGCCGTTCCATGCATCCATAACCCTCTCTGTGAAAAATACTTCCCTAAATTACCTCTGAGCCGCCCCTCTATCTTCTAAATTGTGCCCTCTTGTTCTTGCACACCTCTTTTGAAAGATGCTACCTCTTGGACTTTGTTGATTCCCTTGAGGTGCTTGAAAGTTTCTATCATGTCCCCGCTCCCTCCTTTCCTCGAGGCTATACATATTAAGCTCCTTAAGTCTCTCTTCTATATGTCTTCGGTGCAGACCCTGCACCATTTAGTGCCCTCCTCTGGACAGCTTCCGTCCTGTCTATGTCTTTGCGAGATTGGGTCTCCAGAACTGCACACAGTACTCAGATGGGGTCTCACCAGCTGTCTGTACAGAGGGATAATAACTTCCTGTTTTCTATTGGTGATGCCTCTCCCTATGCATCCCAGTATCCCCCAGCCCTCCTTGCTGCCTCTCACATTGCTTGCCCACCTTTAGGTCATCTGATATGACTACCCCCAGGTCCCTTTCCATTTTTGATGTTGTTAGTATCTCACCCCTCATTGTGTACTCTTCCCCTGGGTTTTGTTTCCCAAGTGCATTACCTTGCACTTCTTAGCATTGAATCTAAGCTGCCATACATTTGACCATTCCTCTAACCTTGCCAAGTCCCTTCTCATCCTTTCCACCCCACCCTGTGCATCAACTCTGTTGCAGATCTTAGTGTCATCTGCAAAGAGACATACTTTTCCTTCCAGTCCTTCTGCAATGTCGCTATAAAGACATTGAAGAGGACCAGTCCTAATACTGAACCCTGAGGTACCCACTAGTAACCCTCCTTTCTTCTGAGTGGACTCCATTTACTATTACTCCCCGTGTCCTATTCTCCAGCCAATTCTTTACCCAGGCTGTCATCTTGGGACCCACTCCCAGGCTGGCTAACTTGTATATTAATCTTTGTGTGGGACTGTGTCAAATGCCTTGCTAAAGTCTAGGTAGGCCATGTCCACAGCCCTCCCTGATCTACTACTTTGGTCACCCGGTCAAAGAAATCTATCAGATTCGGTCTGGCATGACCTTCCGCTGTGAATCCATGCTGCCTAGGGTCCTGTGCCCTCTGGCCTCTAGATACCTGACAATTCTTTCCTTCAGAAGTGATTCCATCATTTTCCCTATCACTGAGGTTAAACTAACAGGTCTGTAGTTTCCTGCTTCTGCCTTGCTCCCACTTTTGTGAAGGGAATCACATCTGCCCTCCTCCAGTCCTAGGGTACCACCCCATCCTCCCATGATTTGTTAAAATGGTAGTCAGTGGTGTCACTAGTTCTACCCTTAGCTCTTTTAGAATTCTGGGATGAATCTCATCAGGCCCCATTGCTTTGTCCACCTTCAGTTTTAAGAGTTCTTTCAGAACCCTTTCTTCTGTAAATGGGCTGGTATCAACTTCTGTATCCAGAGTTTTACTACTGTTTGTTTTATGTACCCCCCTCTTCATTTGTAAATACTGAGCAAAATATTTGTTTAGTATCTCTGCCTTTTCACAGTCTCCCTCTGCCCACCCTCCCTCCCTTTATTAAGCCTCACTATCCCTCCCTTGGTCTTCCTTTGCTCCCTGATGTACCTATAAAAGGTTTATCCCCTTCTTAACTGAGTTGGCTATCTTTCCTCGGTTTGGGCCTTTGCTGTTCTGACTGCCTTCCCATCCTCCTTTTGCTTTAACTGATACAGTTCTCTGTCCTGCTCCTTCTACGATTCCTTGTACTTCCTGAATGCTTTCTTTTCTCTTGAACCTTCCTGCCACTTCCTTTGAGAACCATAGTGGTTTCTTACATCGTCTTGTTTTGTTTATTTGCTTCACACAAAGGCTCGTTACCTCTGTGATGGCAGTTTTATTATTCCCATTGTTCTTCCACCCCTCCTTCCTGCCCATTTGCTAGTGCATTCCTTAGGCTCTCACCCATTTTGGCAAAGTCAGCCTCCTAAGTCCAGTACTTTTGTCTTTGTATGGCTTGACTCTATTGCTGTGTTTATTGTGAACCATACTGTTCGATGGTCGCTAGTTCCTCAGATGGCTACTCACTTCTACATCTGTGATCCTCTCTCCATCTCCATTTGAGAGAATCAAGTCTAATATTGCTCCCTCTCGGAGTGGGCTCCAGTACTAGTTGTCGAAGGCATGCCCCTGTAGGGCATCTAGAATAACTGCACTCTTGAGTGGCAGCTGCAACTGCGCTCCAGTTAACATCTGGCATATTCAGATCACCCATCAGCAATATCTCCCTTTTTCTGCCATTCTAAGTATACTTTCTATCATTTCCTTGTCCATTTCCTCCCCTGAGAAGGGGTTCGTATACAACCCTGTGCGATTGTGGTGCCATTGCTGTCTCCAAATTTACCCACAGTGCTTTTCTCCTCCTGTTTACCCTTTTGTTCTGTTGCTTTTATTCCTTCCCTTATGTAAAGAACTACTCCTCCTCCTCTTTACCCTCCCTGTCCCTCCTGTAGATAGTGTATCCTGGTATGTTTATGTCCCAGTCATGGTTTTGTGTGTACCATATTTCTGTGACTGCCACGATATCCAGATGTTCCTCCTCCATCAAGACCACTAATTCAGGAAGCTTGTTACCTAGACTACGGGCACTGGTACTCATTGCTCTCCATTTTTTGATGGCTTTACCTTCTGTTGCAGCATCCCCACTGACTGTTCTACCTCGGTCTTTTTCTCATTTAGTACCCTGTTTTGTAGGAGAGGCTGGGATTTTCCTGCTGCTTGTCAGTACCTCCCCTTTGACTAGTTTAAAAGCTTGCCAATGAAGCATTTAAACCGATTGCTCAAAAGACTTGTTCCCTTCCTGGACAGATGCAGACCATCCTGCCAGTATAGGCTGGTGTCCTCCAGGTGGAACCCCAGTCTAATGAAGCCAAACCCTTGTGCTCCACACCATTATTTCAACCATTCATTAAACTGCATGGTGCCAATTACCCTCGCCTCCCCATGCCTTTGACAGGCAGCACCTCTGAGAAAGGATACTGTGTGTGCTACTTGTCTTAGGCCCCTCCCCAACTCTGCAATGTCCTCCTGCACTGCTCTAATCTCATGATGAGCAAAGTCATTTGTCCCTAGGTGGACAATTACGTCCAGCTCAGAATCCCTTGCAGCTGTTCTCGTGATCCTGAGGATGCGCCTCCTGTTCCTCCAAGCCATGGCACCAGGCAGGCACCTACTTCAGTTTCTCCCAGCTCCCCAGTTCTATACCCCCAATAATTGAGTCCCCCACCAGGAGCGGCTTCCTTTCCCTGTGGTGTCCTCTGCCTCCTTCCTGTGGGCCTCCCTTGTGACAGTTGTCATCAGTCTTCTCTCTTGGTGCATCCATAGGGGAGCTATGCTCCCCAGAAATGTATATATGGATTGTGGAGTGGAACAATTGACTGGGTGTGCCTGTTCCACCATCCTCACCCTCCCTGAGCCCATTGTGGTCCAACTGCTGTGCTTTCTTGCAACCTCTGAGGTAGTGGTGGTGGCGCTAGTGCTCCCTGGATGGGAGGTTCCTTCCTACTGTCCAGTGTGGCCTGGGGAAGGTTTCCTTACTACTGTCAGCGGCCTGAAGACAGGCAACTTCCTCCCTCAGGGCAGATAGTTGTCTGCAAATAGGGCAGCATCTCAGCCTCAGAAAGACTCCCGGAAGACTGCTGCCCACAGCCATTACAAAATGTGTAGAAAGACAGATGATTGACAGGTGGGGAGGGATTAGTTTGCTTTTAATTAGAAAATAAATCAAATGGCAATTTTGTTTTAGTTTTGATACTGTTTCTCACTATACTCATTTTATAAGCGTAAAAGACATTTCAGGTTGTAGGTTGCTAGAGTTAACGCACTTGCAGGTGCTAAAGACATTGGAGCAAGTGCATTAATCATCCTCATTAATAACTATACCTTCAGCTGAGACCACTCCTGCTGCCGTAATAGTGGACTTCATGGCTATATTAACATTTAATCAAGGGAAACTAAACAAAATGTCTAATTTTGTTTTGATTTCCCTGGTACTGTGTCACAACACACAGGTCAGAAGATGGTGTGGTCTGCTGGTCTGAGCAGTGATTTATCAACCTGGAGATCCCATATTTGAACCACACATCAGTGAGGTAGCCACAAACTCACCCTGTGATCCTGAGCAATGCACTTCACCCCCTGTGCTTCAGTTCTCAAAGCTGTCAAACTATGAGGAAGCAGGACCCTACTGAAAATGAGGCTGTGTAACTCAGGTTATCATGGAAAATAAATTGTAACAAAAAAGACAAATCTGTGATGTAAACCTAGCATTCATATAGAATCATTTGCAGAACACCTGGGCCAGAGTCCAGCTATATCAGATTTATCATTTACTAAAGTCCCTTCCCAGGCTGGTAATATTAGGCCCATGTCCTTATCTACTGCACCTAGTGCATTTATGATCTCGTACAAACACTGACCCTTGTAATTATTGCTATACTAAAACTGCCTTCCCAGCCTGGTAATACTTTTACTGTCCTTCAGACTGAGTGACTGACACCAGGTATTGCCAAAAAGTACTAGCATCTGTAGGAGGGGAAGGTGATGGGTGCAGGATCTTGAGCCTGAATCTGTCTTTAGTTCTGTGTTATTCAGCATTGTTGTCATTCAGTATTTTACTTGGACTCAGTACTATATCTGTTTGCTGTTGCCTCTAGGACAACTTTGGAAAACATAACATTCAGGTACAATTCAGCCTTTTTCATGTATCTTTTATAGAGTTCTCCTCTCCTTATTACTGAGAAAATTTGTAGAAAGCGTGATCTTTATCCAATGAGTTCCCTTGCCTCTGTAGCTTATTCTTCTCTTGAAGTTATAATCCTCTGCTGTGATAGCACTCTCTATTGCCATGCAAATAACTGTGATGTCACTACCAGAGTATTATGACATCGGGTGGGAAATAAGCATTAGGAGCTGATGAAATCTCAAGAAACAAATATCATTTTTCATGCCAGTGGAATGCAGAGCTCATGTAAAATATCATGTTTTTATAGCTCTCCTGAAACCATTGGCTACTCTTTAAAGTACTCCCAATGTCATCACATTTGGGAAACCATTCATATTCTTTGCTTTTGGTTATCCCTTTTCCTTATAACTAGGTCATTAATATGAAAATAGGATCACTGTCCCCTAATGTCAGCTGAGCTAAAGACTGTAATGAGGTGGAACACAATAGCATCAGCTGAGCTGAAGACTGCAATGAAGCTTTCCAAGTATGGCTTCCGCTCAACTGATGTCACTGGGTTCTTGAACTGGTCAGTATTTTAAAATTAATGCTGGGTGGTAAAAGGCTGCATTAATGTGGGGCCATAAATATGGAAGAAATAAGACTATTTCAAAGCAAACACTCAAAACAATACAATTGAGTTATAAAACGGACTTCACACTTGCCCAAATTTACAACTATATTAAACAGTAAACAACAAAGTTTATGGTTCATTTAATAATTACTCTGTCTCATTAGAAATTACTAATGTAACCCCCCACCCCAAGGTTGGTGAGCTTACCAGCACTGTTTGCCTGCCTCCTCCCACTCTCCTCCGCCTTGTTCTGGGTCCATTGCTATTCCCTTGCCTTCTACTGGATTACCGCCGTGGCGCCTTAGAGGGACCAGAGGGCGCATATCTAAAAGAAATCAGATTGCCCTTTTGGAAAAAGGCAAAGCGCTGCCACCACGCCGCTTCAAGATTGTGAATGTGAGCTGGTGGCTTGCATGCACAGAGCAGCACTGCAGCCCAGTGGCTCATGCTGTATCCCCTTTGTGTGCTCTGGTCCCAGGAATGTAAAAATAGTAATGGTGACCAGAGGCACGCTAGAAGAGGAGGAGAAAATGAAACTTTTGAAGCGCTCTTATGCTATATCTGTAATGAGGCGCCTGTTCCTTTCAATGTAAACTGCTGCCCTGTATCAGAAAGCTCTGCCTGTCACCTAGGGGGTCAGCACTATGACTCTAGCAATAGTCAGTGGAAGCCCTTGGAAGTCCCACTCTGTCACCAGATACAAGGGCACAGGGGCTGCTATTGTACTTTGGGGATATCTATGATAAAAGCTTTGCATAATTTAATAAAATAACTGCAGTGTGGAGACTGTATGTGGACTGTGTTTACAGACAGCCATCTTTGTTGCCTTTGACTCTGCAATAACCAATCAGCATTCTAGGAGACCTGAAGGACTGCAGCTAAAACTCTTGGGTAGGAGGTATGAACAATATATTGGTACCCAAACTGCCCACCAGTCAGGAGTCAAAAGGACCTGATGAATATTAATGTCAAGGACAGACAATAGCAGTCAACCAATCAGGAGTGGCTTTTCTTTCTTGAGACCCCAGGGACAGTTGCAGCTCAAAGCAGATCTCCTAAGGCTCTCCATAAGTGAGGAGGGTGTATAGCCAGTGACCAGAGCTTGGGTTTTCACAGCCAAGCCAAAGACTGAGAGACTTGCCAAACTCTCCAACATCTGGAAGCCCCAGAGTGACAGTGACCAGATTGTTTTGGGTATAACTCCTCAGCATCCTGAGAAAGCCCGCAGCATGTCAGAGGGACCATGCTGTTAATTGCCAGGAAACTCTTCTGGAGCTTGCAGAAAGTGTGTTAGAGGGGCTCTGCTGTTTTCAAGACTTCTGAGTTGATACAAGTGGAGACATGAAACGATCCTGTTCTGCCCACCATGGAGCCAGGAAATGGGTCAGATAGCCCTTATCAAATGGGGTGGATCAGGGAACAGGGAGCCATGGGCACGCGGCAAAGTGCTGAGGTTCTCTTGACCCATTTGGGGTAGTTGGACCATGGGTTGCTCCTAGGTCTGGGCTCCTTGTGAACGGGAAGCTGCATCACAATACTCCTGTATCCTGGGTGTGATTCAGACAAGCTGCCAGACACTTCAGTCAAGACAGAAGGTAACAAGCTACTAGACTCTTTGGTCAAGACAGAAGGTGACAAGCTGCCAGATCCTCCTGCCAGTCATCTACCCTGCTATCAAAGGCCCCAGCTCCTTGACTGCTAGCAGTCATAATTGCAGCCACAGTTATGTTTTCAGAACCATGAGTAAGTCCAGGGCCTGCTCTAGCGTTTTATTTTCATACAAGTTAAATCAGAGAGTTCTTTCTTCATTCCCAAGGGCCCCAACACTGGCCAATCTGTGGCAATGTTTCAGGCTTGCACCTTTACCTGGGTACCAAGACAATTAGGGACACTGGTACCAGAGGGAAGGTGGGCCTATGTGTGCTGGGTTGTGCACTGTTATTAATGATGTTCTTGGTTCTACAATTCATCCAGTATTCAAATTTCTGTTCATTTTCTGCATTTCCATCACCCTCTTCCTTGTTAATAAACTTTTGACTGTTGTTGCTTTTTAAAACTGGCTGTGAGCATGTTATTAACAATAGCTATTAACTGCATGCAACACTGAGTATTGCTGGCTTATGGTATTTCAAGTGTGGGGTAACTGGAAGGGAGGTGGATAGGCACAGCATCCCAGGGGGTGTGCCCCTAGAAATATATGCCCACTATATTTACTCTGGGTGGTGGCGCTGTGCTATTATCTATTTCTGTTTGGTTGTTATTGTAAAGTTTTTGTTCAGACTAGATCTATTACTTTAGTATCAGTATATGGCCCAAATCAAAATGACCACTCTTTTTACCAACCTGTTTTGGAACTCTCAGTTTGGTGCAGCTATGGTAGTTGGAGTGATTTTCATTTAACATTTATAATAATTGATAGGAACCTCCATCAATGGAAAGGAAAAACAGTCTGTGAATATGGTAAAAAATGACATGATCTAAATTTGAAAGACCCCTTTAGGCATTTATACCCGTGTCTGAAAAGTGTTCTCTATTCTAAATCCTGTAAGACCTTCTCCAGATTAGACTGTTTCTTTATCTCCCAGGAACTTTGTAAAAGGTTAAACATATTTCCTATGAATCAATAATGATATTTGACCACGCACCGGTGGTTTTGGTGGTGGACCTTGAGGCATCCGGGGCCAAACATCTTGGTAAGACCTCATGGAGGTTTGATAACTCTTTGTGTTTTTTCCTGGCTTTAGGAACAGCTTCAAGAAGAAATCCATTGGTATTGGATACATAACTCTGGACAGAATATAAAAATGACATATTCTGGTATGCAATGAAAGCATATTTGAGAGGCTGGATAATGTCACAACTGGGGATAAGGAAAAGAAATATGATAGTCAATTAGAAAATTTAGAAAAGAAACTTGCTTCAGCTGAGGCGATCACATGGTCACCTGGACAGAACAAACAGAAGTAAAGTTAATGTTAGCAAGGGACAAGGTAGACAAATTATTCAGGAAAAGCTGAAAAGGAAATGTATATGGCCAGGGCTAAGTATTATTTTTATGGTGATTCACCCAGTAAATTGTTGGCCTACCAGATTCAGTGTGAAAAAAATAGAAACGTAATTCAAGCTATATGTAGGAAGATGGGGTAGTATCCTCAGTAGAAGAGGATATTATTTCAACCTTTCAAACATTTTATAAAAATTGTATACCCAAGAGAGAAATGTGGTCAGAGCCTTAATTACAGCTTATGTTGATAGTCTGGATTTACCTAAAGTTTTAGGCCAAAATATAATCAGATTAAATAAGGAAATAACAGTAGAAGAGGTAACAACTGTAGTTCTCTCACTGCCAAATGGCAAAAGCCCCAGTCCAGACAGGTTGCCATTTGAGATTTATAAGAACCTCTCTGAGGATTGGATACTCCTACTGCTTGACCTGTATAACAAATTCCTGGAGGAAAGGAATATGCCCCATTCCTTTAATGAGGCCAACATTATTTTACTACCTAAAAAGATAACCCTTAGGAAACTGTGGATCATACAGGTCCATTTTCTCTTAAATAGTAAATATAAAATATTCACAAAAGTTTAACCTAAAGACTTGTTAAAATCATCCTGGACTTGGTCCATCAGGATCAAGTGCAGTTTATAGAAGGTAGAAGTCTTCAACATAATATAAGAAAGGCCTTTAATGTTATACAGTCTTTCTGGGGACAGACACTGCACTCCTCTCATTGGACATGGAAAAGGCTTTGACAGGTGCAGTGGCCATTCCTTTTGAGGTTCTGAGGGGTTATGAGATCGAGGAATTTTTTAGAATGGATCAGCTGATATATTATACATCTTTAACCAGAGTAAAACTAATGAAAGTTACTCCCATTCTTCCAGTTAGCAAGGGGACTAGACAGGGTGTCATCTGTCCCTCCTACTATTCACACTGTTTTTGGAACCTTTAGCTATCAAGCTTAGATATCAGGCCTATGATCTGGGGTGACTTTGAGTTCCTGTTCAGTTTTGACCGTGCTATACACAAATGATATATTACTGGCCTTGAAAAACCCTAACCTATCTTATCCTATTGTATGTAATATTTTGGAAGAATTCAGTTCTTTCTCAGGTTACAAGGTTAACTGAGGGAAGAGTGAACGATGCATTTAGGGGATTCTTTAAATATAAGAGATCCCTTATATAATAGGTATAAGTAAAGATAAAATTAAATATTTGGGGTTACTTTGGCCATGGATATAAAAGGGTCTATCAATTTAATTATGACCTTCTAATGCATAAGATCAAGGAGACTTAATAAAATAGCAACACTTTCCCATAGTTCTATTAGGTAGAATTCATATTTTAAATATGAATATTCTGCCCAGATCGTTGTTTGTTTGAATCAGTTTCTATAATCATTTCAAAACAGTTTTTCGTAGATCTGGATAAAGTAGTGAGAAGATTTCTTTGGCAGGGGGTCAATCTAGGATTGCTTTACACAAGCTCAGTCAGCGTGGGGGAGGGTTGTCCAAATGTTCAGTTATGCTGCTTAGCTGCCAACGAGATAGTATATTATTGGTTTCAAGGACGCAGTGGGTGACGAGTGCATTGGACCTGGTAGACCAGTGGACATCCTCTTTCTAGACTTCAGCAAGGCATTTGACTATGTTCCCTCATGTGGGCCTGTTGGATAAGCTGGGAGAAATGGGGTGGGGAACCAGATGATCAGATGGATAGACAATTGGCTCCAGGACGGACCCAGAGGGTTGTAGTTGAGCGGGATAGTCTCATCCCAAGGAGGATCATTAGGTGGGTCCCACAGGGGTCAGTCCTTGGGCCCTCCTGTTCAATGCCTACGTCTCTGATATAAGGACAGGAATCAGGAGGAGATGTCTCTTATGGATGGCTCAAAACTGGGGCGGTGGTGGATGGGAGGAGGGGAGGGTGGCCTACAGGGGACCTGGAGGCTCTGGAAAGATGGTCTAGAAAGTGGAAGCTGAGGTTCAATGCAGGGAAATGCAAGGTACTCCACCTGGGGGCCAGAAACCCAGGCCAAGTGTACATCCTGGGGGAAATGCTACAAGTCTCGATGGCTGAGAGGGACCTGGGGTGGTGGTGGATGTCAAGATGAACAACTCTGAGACTTGTAGGAGGGCAGCAGCCAGCCAACAGGATGCTGGGATGCATCGCTAGGGGATCACCTCCAGAAGGAGGAAAGTGATACCCTCTCTGCAACTGCTTGGTGAGGCCGCACCTTGAGTACTGTGTGCAGTTTTGAGGCCACACTTAAAGAGGTCATTAAACTCCTGAGAGGGTCCAGAGGAGGGCAACCAAAATGATTTGGGGCTTGGGGGACAGGACCTATGAGGAGAGGCTCAAGAGCTAAATATGTACACATTGGAAGAGAGAAGGACTGGGGGACATGATAGAGGTCTTCAGGTACATGAAGAGGGTAAATAGGGAGGAACAGTCAGGGTGCTTCAAGGAAGGAGGAGGGGCCACTAGAAGGCATGGGTGGAAGCTGGAGGGGAAGATTCAGGGTGAAAGGAGGAGGTGCTACTTCACTGAGAGGGTGGTGGAGCCATGGAATGCGCTGCCTAGGGGCTGGTGGAGGCAGAGACGGTGGAGGGGTTCAAGAGGGGTGGGACAGGTACAGGGAAGGGTTCTGGAAGCAAAATCCAATGCAGCAAGAATATCCAGAACTGGGAAGGGAGAAGCCAGAGAAGGAGGAGGGAGCAGGTCAGCACCCAGGGTGGGGGCTGACCAAACGAGCAGACACGAAAGACCGTTAGGCCTATTCTGCTGGCATTTTAGTATGTTAGTATGATCCCAGAACAATACAATAGCAGGTATATGTACAGAAGTAGAAAACTTAAGAGAATGGTACTTTCCAACTCCCTGATGCTTTATAAATGTAGCAATAAGAAAGTAGGTTTAGAGATCCTGGACACCACAAATTCTATTATATATGCTCTGAAGCGGAGCCAGGTTTGGGATCATTTGGGAGCCAGGAGGCCATTCAGTCAATGACAGGCTCCACAATGGGCACTAAACAGTGAATAAAGATGGTGGCAGGCGCCACTACTCACACTGGGGCAGCCAGGAGGACGACCACACCCCAGCCCCTCCTGGCTCTGCCACTGTATATGCTTGGGCCCAAGCCTCTAAGGTGCTTAAGGCCCCAGTTGGTCTATCTAAATTAACTCTTATCTACAATAATAATTACATTATACCATCATTAGAAGATACATTTAAAAGTGGTACTTTCATAAACACAGACAGCCTATTGGAGGTTTTATGAAGAGGATCATTTTATGCAATTTAAGCAATTCCAGGCTAGGTATGGCATTCCAACCACACAAAGGAGGCAGTATATGCAGGTCAAAAACTATGTGTTTAAAAAGAATAGAAGCTCTTTCTTCTTCTACAATCATATGGAAGTACTTTTTGGGGAACTGAGACTAACAAACATCTGATCTCCAGATTGTAAAATATTCTGCTGCAACAAGTTTCTTCCCATTGGCTATGGCCAAGCCTGCCTGGGAAAGGGATCTTTTTTTTTTTTTTGCAATTAACTATTTTATTTTAACATAAACATACCCAACACTTGTCATGAAAAGATAATACTGGTGATTATACAACAAGAGCAATATTACATAAAATTCCAAAACAAGATGGGATAAGCTTAAAAACAACACAAAACCCACCTCCCCCACCCAAGTGGCAGCAGGCACCTTAGTATTCCCTACTAGGGATAACAACCGAACAGAGGCCCCAATGGCTCTGTACTAGACTCAAAGGCTTATATGAGGATAACAAGATCAGGGCAGTGGCACAACACTTATCCCTTTGACTGAAAAGAAAAGCTGAACCATGGAAAGGGAGGAAGGAGGCTCTGTTAGAAGAAATATTGCCAAGGAGTAATGAACTTACCGGATTGGGGGAATAGGAAATGGGGACAATGAAGGGAGTATAACAGGATCCCTATCCTGCCTTGGGAAATAAATATTAACAATTAAAAAGAACTTTGCCCTAAGTGTCTCCTATAGGGACCGAATGAAGAAGGGAAAAGAAAAAAAAGGAGAGAATGGTTGAACTTAGCCCTAGTACCCAAATTTGTTTCTTAGATATAGCAGAAAGTCACCCCAACAATTCTGAAACTTCTCACTGGTGTGAAAATCCAGGCTACACATCTCTCCGCATTTAGAGCATTGAGAAGTTCAGCCCACTTTCTTTAAATGAAGGTTCCCAGTCTTCTTTCCAGTGTTGAAGTATTAGCAGTTTAGTAACCATAGCAACCAACGCTACTTGTACCTTTTGAAAAAAGTAGGTATCAGTGAGTACATACCTAAGAGGCATGTATCCTCATTAAAAAGCTGCAATATTGAAGTATGGTGTCACCAATTGTTTAACGGAGCTCCATAGTTTTACAATTTTGGACATGCCCATAATTTGTGATGTAAGGTAGCAAATTCAAACCCACAATCCCTACATGCAGCTGAGGATAGTTTTTGGATCCGAAATAGCTTGTGGTATGATAGTATAGATTATGCAAAATATTGAACTGGATATTCCTTAAATGGTCTTGTTTAATTAGGACATAAATGTCTGTCCAAATCTTTTCCCAGCTTTTAACCGGGAAGGCTTTGTTGTAGTTATTTTCCCAGTAATAAGCTATGGGGTAAACCTGGACATGATATGGGTCAAAATAGATTTATATAAATTAGCTATTGCTTTCCTGCTCCTGGATACTGCCCACAAACTACTTAGCATGGTTCCAGCCCCTCTTACCATGGTGGTTTCCCCGAGGTGACTGAATACATTGATACAATTGATACAATTTGATACAATTGAAAACAGCCCGCATGGGCCACTCCAAATTTGATTGCAGTTCTGGAATAGATAAGAGGGACTTGCCGAGACAAAGCTTTCTAAATGTAACTTAATAGAATAGTTACCTGGAAAAGTTCGAATTGGGTTTTGCCTATCTGTAAATTTGGATTATTTAGTAATGGTGGCCTTAGATCCCTTAAGTTAGATTTCTGAAGCAGAGAACAGAGTTGTTGCACAGCCCTCATATCCCAACCCATTTTCAATGGACCATTGGACCAAGGGGTATATAAAGGGCCTCTAGGTCTGTCCTGCAAGAATTTGCTTGCAACCAGTCTAAAACAACCAAGGAGGAGTGCTTGCTAAGGAGATTGTAGTAGATAGCCAATGCAAAAATCTATTAGCATGGATAGCTAAAATAATATCGAAAAGTCAGGTAATTGGAGCCCACCCAACCTTTTAGAGCGGTAAGTTTGGCATAAGCCCTACGTGGAGTTTTACCTTTCCAAAGAAAGTCAGAGCAGATCCTACAAAGGGACTCAAAGAAGGACTTTGGCAGGTAGATATTTAGGTTACATAGAGGGTAAAAATCTGGGCAAAATGGACATTTTGAGAATGTTAGCCCAGCCCCAAAAGACAGTGGTAGCTTGTTCCACCTTGCTAAATCTTCCTTAGTAGTTTTCAATAATGGATCTAGATTAAGGTCTTTGAGGTTAGTGAAGTCACTAGATATCCTAATACCAAGATAGGTTAGATATTTGCTTTCCCACTGTAGCCCCATAGATAGGCTCCAATCTTTGGATAGGCGGAGACAGCGGATAAACTATAGTTTTATTTCTGTTGAGCTTATAGCCTGAAAAGGAGCTAAAGTGGGAAATAATTTATAACACACGAGGGAGAGATTGCCTACTTCTATATATGAACTAGCAAATCATCAGCAAAAGGGATAATTTACATTCCAGGTGCTCCAAATGTATTCCCTTATTACATCATCTAAGTTTAAGACTCTAGCTAAGGGCTCTATGTACAGATTAAATAGATAAGGAGAGAGAGGCAACCCTGACGCTGCACCTTGGCATAAAGGGAATGTGTCGAAATAAGGTTATTGCACTGAATTCTAGCTGATGGCAGGAATACAGAATGCAAATTTGATTAATAAAGGATTGTGGATACCAAATTTTGCAATGTCGTGAACATATAGTACCACTCCACTCTGTCAAAGCTTTTCTGCATCCAGGGATACCAAAGCCACTTCCAGCTCGGAGCCCTGGACGCAGAAATTAAATGAAATATCTTTCTAAGGTGTACTGCTGAGGTGTGTCCTTCAACAAACCCTGCCTGCTCAGGACTCAACAAACTTTTCCACACACTCGCTAGTCTATTAGCCAAAATTTTGGCATATATTTTATATCGATATTTAAGAGTGAAATGGGCCTATAGTTGCTAATCATTGATGGATCCTCCTGCTTAGGTAACAAAATTATTCTCGCCTCCTGATTGCTCAAAATTAGAGTGGGAGCTCCAAAATTGTACAGTTGCAATAATAAGGGATTAGATGTCCCTTAAAAGTTCTATAAAATAAGCCTGTAAATCCGTCTGGACCTGGTGCCTTGTCTGGTTTTAAAGAATCAATAACTGCTGAGATTCTCTCTGGTAATTGGGGCAGTTAAATAATTTCTACTATCCTCGGACAGGGATGGTAGATTTGCCCTCTCAAAAAGCCCTCATCTTACCCTCATGGTCCTTCGACCATGGGTCCAAAGTGTATAATGTCTTATAATAATCCCAAAACAGGATTATTATCTCCGTAGGGTCGGTCACCATAGCTTCCGTCTGGGGGTGTCTGAGAGCTGTAACCCATTTGGATGTGGATTGCTGTTTTAATTGCCAAGCAAGTAACTTGCCCGCTTTACTCCTTGACCAATGTAATGAAACCTTTAATAAGGAAGCAGATCTCTACCTTCTCTAATAGTACACTTGCATAAGTGGCTCTTAAAGTAGATAGTTCCTGCTCTTCTATGGTTGAAAGCTTATTGGTCCCTCTGCTTTCAAATTTTTAATTTTTACTAAACAGCTATTCAAGAGACTATTTTCTTTCTTTTGAATTGTAGCAATACAGATTAGCTCCCCTTGAGTTGCCTTCAAGGCTGCTCATACCTGGTCTACATAGGAATAGAGCCCCAATTAAACTCGATAGTACTATGTATAAAGTTTTGAAATTTTTCAATAATTCAGCTGTCTTTTAACAATCTATTATTCAGAGACCATGAGTGGGATCGGACCGAATATTAAATAAAGCACACTGCATTAAGATTAGGGAATGGTCTGAAATTACTCGAGCCAAGATTTTAGCATCAGCTATGTTGGACAATAACTGATGATTAGTTAAAAATAATCAATTCAAGAATAACTTTTGTGTTTTGGGAAAAGAAAGTAAAATCTTTACTTAACGGTTGAGCACTCTCCATGGATCCAAACGGCCCAGGGACTATATAAATTTCTTTAAGGCTCTTTTTCGTAGGCGAGGAACTTGCCCCTGGAAAGGGTATGGTCTAGATCATTAGATTGCACCAGATTCCAATCACCTCCTATTATAAAGGGGTAATGCAGAAAAGGAGCTAGAACCATAGCTAAGTGAACAAAAAGGTCGGAGATTCAATATTAGGGCCATAAACTGAACCCAAGACAATATCCAGGTTGCTAATTTGCCTATGACAAAAATGAATCTCTCCTCTGAATCTGGGATAGATTCCACTGGTGAAAGGAATTTTTTTGCTAGGAGCACAGCCACCCCCCATTTATTCAAGCTAAATCCGGGCCAAAAACTTGGCCAACCCAACTCTTTTAAGATGGTGCAATTGCTCGAGGGGCAAATGAGTTTCTTGCAAAAACACTATTGAAGGGTCATATTTAGCAAGATGGTTTAAGTAAGCAATAAGACACTCCAGAGTGTGTTAGACACTTTAACACACAGCTAGGAGGCGTAGGTGAGGCACGGGCCACTGGCCGAGTGCGCCCAGCCTCCTAGCTGTGTGTTAAAGTGTCTAACACACAGACCCTAGAGTGACTTATTGTGCTTATGAAATGGCTACCTAACATATAGATTGATGTGATCACCAAAATATATAGCATTTAACAGTGGAAAACTTAAAAGTCTGTGTTAATTTTAATAAAATAGTTCCTCCGCCTACTGTTTTTTTTTGAGTTGAGGACTTTTGAGCTGTTTAGGCTTCGTATTGTATTTCTTTCCCCAATCATGGAGTTGTCACGGCACCACTATTACATCCCCCCACACACACACACTGCCAGCACTGCTAGGTTTGAAATATGCTTATTTTATTTCTGAGTTTTCAGTTGTGTTGTTTAGCTGTGCAGGTGAGGAGAAGCTGCCGATGTGTGTAGTGATACTGGGGATGTGGAAGTATGGAAGGTGCAGTCTCTGCACTGCTATTCAATGAATGACTAAGAGAATTGGAGTGCAGTATGAACATAAAATAGAGTTAGTGATTGTTGTTGAAGCAGTGAATAGGTGGGAGTGAGGGAGCACCCGGCTGGTAACGATGAGACAGCGGGGAACAAGCAGATGAGCAGCGGCCAGGCTGGCTAGTGGCTGACATGAAGTAAGAATGAGGAGAGCGAGGAAGGCGACAGCATTACAGATCGTGGCTGTTTTTGATTTTACTTTTTCTGTTTACTACTTAACAGCACAGCCTAATGGAGAGAAGTATGGAGCACCTGTCTAGCTGGCAGCCGATTAGGAAAGCGAGCAAGATTTAGGTTGGCAACACAAGATGGCTGCTTTAGCTTTTATGAACATTCTGACTGGGCAGCTTTACGATATCAGTGCCCACTGGGCATTGCCTGGTCTTATTCCTGTGTTGTTAGAAACTTTAACACACACCTGGCATCCAATCAGATGTCTTGAAATTGACAAGCCATTTCATAAAATCACATATTTCTTCTTATCTCTCCTCCCTTTATATTCCAAGAAAGAATATTTAAACAATTAGTCATACCAATATCTGCAAATGTGGTATTTGCCAACAGTTAAATGAAGGCCTACGGTGCTGCCGCTCCCTCCTACCCTAAACAAAGACAGAAAAGCAATCCCAATATCCCTAACCCACCCTCATGCTCAAATATAAACCCCACCAATTTTAACTTATTTACAGAACTATGTACCCAGGCCCATAGTCTACGCCACCACAAATGGTCCATGGTGCTCTTAAAAGAGCAGCTTCCTTCTCTGCCTCCCCAAAACTGAGAGACTAAACAAATAAGAATTGAGGGACAACCCCTGCTTGTCTCGACAAAGGCCTCTCCCCAAAACATCCATTTTGCTATAAGTAATATTCACATGGTCTAATACCCCAAATATCGTTGACCCATGGAACCCAATAAGAGAAAAGGGATACAACGAGAAGATCAAATGTAATCTGAACTCGGATCTAGATTGCCCCACTCGCTCAAACTGTAGTCTAGTATTGTATGCATGGAACTATGGTCGTGTCCATGGATGTAAACACAACAGCTGAGAGCTACAGGGGCATGACAAAATCCAAGCCACCCTGCCCTCAAACTGTACCCTTTCCAACTTAGATAGGAACTCTATAGACATTTCCCACACTCGTGGACCAATTAAACTTCAATTACAAATTGAGATTCATCAGGTGTTCTCACCAGAACTCTTTAGTTACAATAGCCAGAAAATTGGAGCATAACACCTGAAAAGGATCCCTCCAGGAAGACGATCTATAAAAACGATCTTACGTCATGACTCCTGAGAGATTAACCAGATTTCAAGTGAAACACCTGATGAGCTACTAGAATACCATTAACCTGAATTGCATTCTAACAAGATTTAACCAGAAAAAGCTCTTATGAAGGAGCAAAAATCGTGAGAAGCGAATTACACTAACTCTGCAGCCAACAGGAAAAAGGCTGCACGAATAAACTGAGTTAGCTTGCTTTGATATATACACAGTAGAATAGCACCATCTAGTGGTCAAAAACGAATATCGCTACCCTCGCCTATGGTGCCTATCTGCTGGAATGAGAAAGGGAAAGTAAAAACCAAGTAATTAAACCAGAATACTGTTGACCCAAGCAAACTCCACTTTGAGGCGAAAAAGGAAAAACATTTTCATTACAACCAGTCAATTCAAGAAGGGACAGTCCAATAAACAGAGTGCTCCTACATAGAAGGTCCTTCTAGAAGATTCTCAATGCAGGTTTCAGATTCATTATAATTAGGCTGGTAACCACTCATTTGGAAAATAAATCTGGAAAACATTTCTTCAAAGCCTTCACTGCCTCTTCCATGGTGTCAAGCACTTTGATCCTTCCTTTAAGGCCACTCTCTAATAGAGCTGGGTACAGCATACAATGTTTTATACCTGCTGCCCACAGTTTGGAAGTGACAGGCCGATAAGCAGCTCTGAGCTGGCAGGTTTTTAAAGTCAAATCAGGGACAAGCCTCAATTTTTACCTTCTCATAAAATATCTTGTAGTTTCCTGGCTTCTCAGGTAAACTCTCAATCTAGATAGTTCAACAGTTTAAATATTATAGGTCTTGGTGGGTCAGATGGAGCTGGCTTAGCTCTCAGGGACATATGAGCTCTTTCTATAATAAACTCCGGACCATTTGGGGAGGTCCCACCATTTTCTTCAGGAATTTCTGTAGAAACTGGATGGTATTCGTCCTTCTTCTGCTTCAGGCAACCCTAATAAGACCAGGTTGTTCCTCCTGTTCCTCCCTCAAGGTCCTCAAGACGATCTTCCATTTTTGTCAGAGATTTTTAACATCCACTAACTCTGGTTCCATTTTGTCTTGTTTTCTCTCAACTGAAGCTATTCTTGCTTCGATTGTCTGTGACCCTCCGGGCAAGCTAGGTAAGTGCTGGCTTAAAATCGCCATGTCTTCAATTAGTTTCAACAAGGCTTCTTTAATCGAAGTTAGCTTGGAGTAGACATAAGAGGGTGACAGCTCATCTGGTGTACTTTGGGAGAGGGGAGCTACGACGAGCTTTGGCTCGGACTCTCAAGGCTCTTCTGATCTGATAAATTAGACATATTGATACTACTTTTAGCCCGCGATTTGTACCACTTCCAATTCTCACTCTAATTAGCAATCAAAATAACTCTGAAAACAAAGCGTAGTAGGGGATTATCCGCAATTATGGGGCAGAAAATCGAGTCCGACAGATGCGTCTTACCCTCTGCACAGCATCACGTGACCCCTTGGGAAAGGGATCTAATGTTCGAATGAGGAGGACTGAGCCAGTATTACGAATCTACAGAAGATTAGGGTACCAAATAATAGACAACTACAGATTTATTTTCATATTCTACACAAAGCCTACCTTACACCCACAAGGCTTCACAAATTTGATGTCTCATACCCAAGTTATGTCAAAGATGTAATAGGGAAAGGGTACATTGTCCCACATGTTAGTGGGATGTGAAAAGCTTAGGAATTTCTGGTCACTTATCAGGTCCACATTATGTAAGATTTTAGGGTACAACTTACCATTTGATCCAAGAATTGCAATTTGTGGATTCTCAGTGGACCTATTGAATCTTCTGAGTTGCAAAAGATTCTCTGGAACACTGGTATTTTAGTGGCCAGTAAGATCATTTGCAACATTGGAAAGATATAGAGGCCTGACATATTCTGAATGGATAGAGAAATGTTGGATCATGGAAGAATTAACAAAGTAATTTACCTCTTAGAAGAGAACTATAATAAATACAAGTCTATCTGGTCTCCATTATTGTCCAATTTGGGTAATCAGGCTTCCTAAGAATTTGACTTATAGATGACATGGCAATGATATAATAAAATTCTTCATGAGTGGTTGCAATGACTGAAGCACCCATGCTCTGAGCCATTTCAGCAAAAAGAAAAAAAACAAATAAATAAAACAAATCAACAAAAATCTTTTTCTATCGGGAAAGAATCCCCAGTTGTGATCATAACAGAGCCCAGGCCCCTCAACCTGTTTGTGGTCATCATGCAGGAGTAGCAGCCCAACGGTACATGGTGCCGGGTTACACCAAATTACCTATTCCACCAGTGAGTGTTTACTCCATGTTAGTGTCTCTAGAATTTTCAAAATTTCCCCATGATGTTGGGGACTCTTTACTGCTTTACTTGAAAAATGATTTTTTTGCTGTGAGCCAGGCTAGGATGTTAATCCTGTTAATGATGCATATATCTCTGTTCTGCACAGCATCACTTCAGTCATTGTTGGCTCTACATGGAGAATGTTATGCTGAATGGATGGTATCAAATCTAGGGCTAGGCAAAACTGGCTTGTGCATTTTCCAAGTTTTCTTCCACACACTTGGCAAAACAAATCCCACAGTTTTCATGCAAAAAAGCAACATGTATTATGCAAGAATGCTATTTTTCTCTTGAAAATTGGCCAAGCTGAGCTTACAAAAACTGGCTTTTGCCTGTTGGTTCTGTTAGTCACTTGGCATGAAAATGAGCTCTATCCAGCATTCTGTTCAACATTCATTGCAGAGAAAAGGAGCAGTGAGAGAGTGAGGATTTCTGCTCTCTGTCTCTAAGTCTAAACAAGCAAGAAAACATATTTTAAAGAAAGTTTGACAGCTCAGCAGTGGGGTATATTTTGTAGGCAACCAGAATGGATACTTTACCTACTAGTCATGGTCAGATTGGTGTAGTATATTCTGATGGTATGGAGTGATTTGGGGCTTCTCTGAAGGTGATATGAATGATTTTATATCATGCAGTTAGACAACTTTGAAACACATTGCTGTAGCAAAATGCATGCCATTGTTATTTGTTTGCTTCTTTATGAATTCAAAATCTGAAAATGTTTATAAAATGTCTTAAGAGCATGCCCTGTAGCACTGAGTGATGGGCATCTCTCTGGCATGCTGCTGCCGGGCTGGCTCCTAGCCCAGAACTGAAGGAGGATAGCCTGGAGGGAGGGACTCAGAGCATCCTCGGGATGGTTCACTTCCAGAGGGTGGATGGCAATGATCTGCTTTAATAGCACCTCCTGGTATTGGTCCTGCAGAGATGCTCAGGCGAAGTGGATGATCACCTAGAACTGAGCATCCACGCCCCAGGTTGCTGCAGTGGTAGCATGCCCTAGGGTGGTGAGTGGAGCCCTGTATATGGAAAAGGGTTGCGTACAGTGCCCTAAATGATGGCTTCTCCTGCAGCCCCTCTCACACCACCACACCCTTGAAGTGGGTGAGCACTTCCACCTCTGACCTCAGAAGGCCGAACTAAGGTGCTTCCTTCCTGGTGGCAAAGAAGGCCCCTGACAAAGATAATTCAGACTTGTCTGATTACTGAGGTACTGGAGGCCTAGGTGAAGGGACCTTCTGAGTAGGTTGACTCTGGTGGGCAGTCGGGTAACCCTTGTGGATGCTTGAAGAAGTGGATGCTCAAGGCGGAAGAAGGAAAAAAATGTGTCTTGATAGCCAGCCTGTTTGCTCAGTGGTAGGGCTACTGTGCACGATCCCGATGACCCTGATCCAGAACAAGAGTAGGTTGTCTGAGGATGTCCAGGGGCATTTCAGTGGCTGCTGCCCTCCTCAGGGAGAGCTGGCAGTGTGCTTTGCTGTATTACCACCACCTGCATGAACACAGGTGGCAATGCAAGCTGGACCATGCTGCCGAGGAGGTATGTCACAATGTTAGGCACGCGACACGTCAAGTATGGCCTCACCAGCAGTGTCCCCATGGGGTGAGTAACAGAAAAAATGGAAAAATCTAGAAACACAGGGTGAAGCTGGCTCTCTCCACAAGCTCCACACTGCTGACCTCAACTCCACCTCTGTTGCACACTGAAGTCCAGAGGGTTAAGAGTGAGCCCCAATAAACGACCACTCTGGAGTAAGTGATGAGACTCTGAGGCAGAATTAACTTCTTGAGGAAGGTGGGTAGTGAGGCAGAGAAGAACTGGCAGAATGGGCAGGCCAAGGACATATGGGGGTATAAAGAGAAATAAAATTGTTTAAAAAATTTCACTGTCTATATAGTGTAAGTGTAATACTAGTATACTGATATAAGTGTATTTACACTATATCAATAAACCAAAACTATGGGCTCAATTTTAGAAGCTGTACACAAGGCTTGTGTCAAGCTTTCCATCTGATGCAAAGGGGTCACAGATGCGCCAAAGCCCCTCGGACACAGAGCGGTCTGATTTTCAAAGGGTGCTTTGTTGCTACTTTTTCCCCATTAATGGCTGCTTGCGCCAAGGCTAGAGCACAAAGCGCCATGATCCCGGATGCAAAGTTAGACCAGGGAGAAGGTGGCCTAACTCCCTGCATTGCACATTCTGGTCTTGCAGTGGGCATTTTGTGGCACACTATTTTGAAAATGCGTGCTTGCCACAAGGTATGGCGCAGAGTCACAACTTGCGCCACACACCCTGCTACAAGTCCCCGCGGCACCACAAAACTTTATAAATTGGGCCCTGTGTCTTTCTGTCAGTATAGCAGAAATGCATTAATAGTATATCAATGCAGAACAAGCATTTGTCAATGCCGAATGTTGTCTTGCTGGCATTGGCATTGGTAGTGCCGGAGTTAGAGAAGCATAATAGGAATGGCAGTGAAGTATTAAAATGACGCTAACGCCACCCCCACCCCCACCCTGTAGAGACCGACAGTCATTAGGGTGTGCCTTTGGGTCATGAGCTATAAGTCATGCGATTTTACCTCACCCTACCCTGTAGACACTGACAAGTGTTGTGGTGAGCTTGTGCTCTTTGGTGTTATATTACCCCATTCCATAAGGAAATACGCTGAGGTGGGTGCAGTATAAGAGAATGAGGTGAACTTTGTGGCCGAACAGTGCAAGGCACACCACGATGCCTGTCACTGGCTGCAGGGTGGGGTGGGGTGGAATGGCGTGAGCATTACAGCTGATGATCCCAAGTCACACCCCGATGCCTGTCAGTCTCTACAGGGTGGGTGCTACAGTTGGAAACCCTAACACCATAGGGCGTGTGTTGGTATTTTCACTCCAATTTTCAACATGGGCTTTTGTGAGCCCACCTCATGAAAAGCAGCACTATCAGTTTGTTTGCTGAAAGGTGGTTTGCACAGCTACTATGCCACTTGGCAACACAGGGACAAAACACATTTTGGGCAGGATGTGAAAATGACAACCGTATTGTTCATGAGGAGATGTAAAAAATGGCAACGTTGAAAATCTGGAGTGAAAATATGAAAAATTGGTGAAGGTATGAACATGCATAGAACTGAAAACACACGCCAGTAAACCAATTATTTTTGGGATTTTTTTAACTATATCTTTAACATAGGCATTTTGGGATCTTTCCTCATGAACAGTGCCAGTGTGATTCTGTTAATGTGTCTGAAAGCGTTGATTTACATAAAGTGACCACACCGTCACAATACAGATGCGAAAACACATATAGGGCAGGATGTGAAAAATGACAGGTGTACTGTTCACAAGGAGGTGTAAAACAATGCTAGTGTTGAAAGTCTGGCATGAAAATAGTGCAAATTTACAAGTTACAAGGGTGTGTGTGGAAACTGCGCAGTGCACACTTGTAACACAGTCATTTTATGGAATTTTGTCACCAAATTTTCAACATAGGCATTTTAGGACTTGTGCTCACGAACAGTGTCACCATCATTTCCTGAAACTGTCCCAAAACTGATTTTGTGCAGTGACCGCTATTCTGCGCAGACGGCAAAACATATTTCAGCCAGGATATGTAAAATGACAGCTGTACTGTTCATAAGGAGGTGTGGAAAATGCCAATTTTGAAAATCTGGAGTGAAAATATTACAAATTCATGAAGTTTCGACGTACGTGGAACTGTGCAACGCGACGTCAGAAACAATCATTTTTGATTTTTTCCACCAATTTGTAACATAGGCTTTTTGAGAGCCCACTATGAGCACTGGCACTGATATTCTGTTAATCGGTCCCAAAAGGTGATTCCACGCAGTGACCGCTTAAATCACCTTTCAGGCTGATTAACGCCATGACAGTGCCAGAATTCACGAGGAGGGGTCCCAAAACCCCAAGTTGAAAAATTTGGTGCCAAAATTCCAAAAATGCCTGAGATATGCAGCAAAGTTGAAAAACTTAATTATTTCATTATACAGCTTCTGGCATTTCCTCAGTTCGCGGTCAGCTTTGAAGACTGCAGATGTGTTCCGATCCACGAAGATCATTGCACCGGACTCCAGAGGTAAGTATGGGAGAGGGGGTGTGGAGGCAGGGCACTGAGTTGGTAGCGGGTTGTGGGAGGGTGGCAGGGAGACCTTGAGGACTGTTTTCTTTTTACAGGGTAAAAAAAAAAACACATTGCTGGAAACGTTTTCTTTTTAAACAGGGGCATGCGGCACGCTGGGGTGGGCTCCCAGTGTGCAAACTGACTTTTAGGGTGGCGCAGCTGTAGCCTATGGGGATTGGGCACCTGTCAGTACACGACAAAAGCGGGGGTGTTACATAATGCCAGCGGGAGTGGGCTCCTCTGTCGGCAACATCACTTGGGCACTGAAGCCGATGGATTGTGGGGGGGCCCCACAGGCAAAGAAAAACTGTTGGGGCACGATGATGCCAAGGGGATTGATCACCCTTGGCATTCATTGTAAATGGGAGGGTGTATTATGCCAATGGGGAGGGCCTCCATCGAACTCTGACAAGAGGCGGCGGCAGTGTTTGCACATCCAGAGGCGTGTTGTGGTCACGCCAGCATGAGATCTCTGCTCCGCTGCAGAGGACTCTTGTTAGATTTGCGGCCACATTCCACTTTGCTGATGTGGCGCCTGCATGCTGCCTGATTGGGAAATGAGGATGCACCTACTGATGCATGCCCTGCATTCGCCAACAGTGACCGTGCCTTCCAAATCTGCTGTTATTGCAATATGTTGGCTTATGCATGTAGCCAACATAAAAAGTGAATTTCCAGTATATAAATTTATTGAACGTATATAGATAGATGTGACCATGTCTTCCTGACTCCAAGCTTTCATTAACAAATAGTTGCTAGCCCAAGTGGTTCCACAGTTAGCCCTGTTAAATATCTAATTTGGTAACTATAGGGGCTAGAATTTATTATTATATATTAAATGAAAGCCTAGAGTCTGGTTGACATGGTTATATTATATCAATAGAATTTCTTCTTTTTTTTCACTTACTGTGATTTTATCTGGCTTCTGGAGGCTGTTCCTGGTGCCCGGAATCCACCGTCACAGTGCCCCTTGGATTATGCCACAGGGTGGAGCCCCAGAGCCACCCCACCTTGACACCAGAGGGTGCCCTATAATGGCTGCAGCAGGGATCCAGGCTGCCATGGAATGGGGGCTTCATTCAGCTTCACCGGAGGTCTCTTTTTCTGAATGTGTAGATGGAGGGTGTGTGTCCAATTGATGATGCGATGCTTCTGTCAAACAATGTACACGCCTCCCAAGCAACACTGGTTGGTACTCCAGTGATGGTGAGTCCGTGATCACCTGGGACCACCCGTGACTGAATCACTCTAACCCTTCCCCTCAGGGGTGGACAGCGTGCCACGGCTGCTCAATTCACTCATGCCCCAGCCAGCCCTCGAGCATCCTGGGTCTGTTCCCGAACCAAGGTTGCCTGCATAACGGTGGTAAATCTACCCACTGTGCCAGCGGACCAGCATCAATACAATTTCATTGTATCAATACACACGGAAATGGACTTCCACTACATTTATAGAAAGTAGTTCCACTATATGAATATACAGTAATGTCAATATGCTCATAAAATGAGTAGTTATTAAATGAATATATTCTGATTAGCTAGTGAAGTTCCAAAGTCATGCCTATAGAGGACACCAGCTACTGGTATAGATCTCATTTTCCTCATCAGGAGAGCATCTGCCAAGATTCTTGAAGCAGTATGCAGAATTTAAAAAAGTAGCTAGCCATTTTTTTCTTGAGTAAAAGATTTCTTGAAAATATCTGATGTGCCAGTTAAACTCTCTTGACTGGGAGGCCCGCACTCCAAGTACCTGATACAAAATCCTCCATCCGCACTTTCAATAGGAAAGCTTGTGCATTCACTTGTTAGAGGTTCTTCCAAACAATTAATAAATTTCATCCTCGAAATGGGGCACATACACAGGCCAGAAAGATGACACAATTAATTTTCTTTACTAAAGTGTTCAGATGTGATATTTCACTTACATTCTCCAAACAGCATTATGCAAGAGGGACAGTTCATATGAAAGCAGTAACAGTAGCTGGACTGCCACCTAATACCACTCAGTATGTTAGCAACTCGGTTTGGGAATTGACTCGTGTTACTCAGATGCTAGCCGGGAGAGGGAGGGAGGATCGCACATGCCAGTGACAGAATTCCTCCCTTGGAGAAGGAGACACAGCATTTCACTGTTTGTTTGCCACCTGGGGGGAGGAACAGGAGGCAGCACAGCATGACTGCAGCAAGGAAAAGGGCAGCGGCCAGACACCAATGCGCACGCATGCACGTTGCTGCATATACATGCACATTGTTGCACACCAGCACGCTTTAGGAGACAATCAAGAGCTGGAGGAAAAAGCCCTGGTTAGTTACAGCTAGCACCCCCTCAGAGGCCAACATATGGCCAACATGGAATGCTTGGGCAACTGGTGAATAACTGGAAGTCCATGAGAAGGTCCGTGATGGAGTTGGTTGGGAGGTGCTGTTGGATGGTTTATTTTATTTATTAAAAGAGATTTACCAGGAAAGACATACTGAGCCATGAGCTCATTTCCAGATGCATCTTGGCAGGGTGTAGCCAGGGATTTCAGATCTGCACACCAGTGGACTCACTGCTACCCCACCCCCTTGTTAGGGTGAGCTACCCTCCCCGGTTTAGCCAGACAATACACACATGTACACCAGGACCGTGTTTGTTGCCTCATTTGGCACAATAAATACAACTTTTATATCTCTTGACAGTGGTTGTTGCCATGCATGGGTAAATATAAAGGCCATGCATTGTTCCTAAGACACCCACATTTTATTTATTTTACTAATTTAGCTTTTGTTTACCGGGTAAGTACACTAGACAAGCAGTATGCCTATTTTCAGGAACGACCGAGAGCACAAACGTACAGTATACATACATGGCAACATTGGAGAAACAGCATGATACAGTAAAAACAGCTATAACAACACTTGTATAAGGGCAGAGATACTGCCACACATAGTACAAATTGTTACAGGACATAGATAATACCAGCCCAGAGCCTGTAAAGTTGATTTGTCCTTGGAATAGTGACCAGTCCTTCTAGTTTCGACTCCTATGCATAAAAGAAAGGTTCAGTATTTTTTTGTTAGTTTTCATGGAAAAAGGAAGCAGTTCAGAGCCTATTTGTTACCCCTTAAATAAAATTGCACACCATAGAGTGCTTGGAGTATGTTCGCTACGCCCATGCATCTTGGAGGAGGGGTAAAGGATGAGTACAAAATAATAAGTAAAAGCAGAGTAATACAATAATACACAACATGTTCAATAAAATACATTATCAAATAGGCAAGTAATAATAATGCAGGTTAAAACATCGGAAGTGTGAAGTACCAGGCACTCACAAGACTGCAACATCAGGAACAAGCATTTGTCAATGCCGAATATTTGTTTGCTGGTATTAGCACTGGAAATGCAGGAGTTAGAGAGATGCAGAATAGGAATGTCATTGAAGTATTGAACTTCATGCCAACCCCACCTCCACCTGCAGAGACAGACAGGCATTGGGGTATGCGTTTGGGTAATCGGCCATAATGTTCATGCCATTTCACTTCACCTATCCTGCAGACACCAACACGTGTTGAGGTGTGCCTTGGGGTGTTCATCTTTACAGTCACCCCATTCCATAAGGACATATGCTGAAATAGTTGCAGTATAGGAGAATGGGGTGATCTCTGGGGCAAGCGCCAAAGGCACACCTCGATGCCTGTCACTGACTGTCGGGTGGTGGGATGGGGGTGGAATGGCATGAGCATTACAGTCAGCAATCCAAAGGCACACCCTGATGCCTGTTAGTCAGTACAGGGTGGGATGTTATGGTTAGAAACTCTAACACCCTGGGTGTTTGTTGGTATTTGCACTACAAATTTGCAACATGGTCTTTTTGACCCCGCCTCATGAAAGCATTTAGGACCTCTTCTCATGAACAGTGGCACTGTGATTTTGTTAATGTGTCCTGAACTTTGAGTTCCACAGCTACCGTGCTGTTTCCAAGATGTACAAAAACACAGATTGGGCAGGATGTGAAGAATGATAGCTGTACCATTCATAGGAGGTGTGAAGAGATGGCAATGTTGAAAATCTGTAGTGAAAATATTAAAAATACTCAAACTTGGCTTACGTGGAAACTGCGAATGCATGCGCATAACACAGTCATTTAGTGGAATTTTTACCAAATTGTCCACATAGACATTTTGTGACCTCTGCTCATGAACAGTGACACTATGATTTTCCTACTCTGTCCTGAACATTGATTTCTCACAACGATCCGCTTATTCTGTGCCAGATGCGCAAATGCATATTTTGGGCAGGCTATGAAAAATGACTGCTGTATGGTTCGTAAGGAGGTATGGAAAAATGGCAATGTTGAAAATCTGGAGTGAAAATATTACAAATTCGCAGTTATGAGCTTGTGGAAACTGCACAACACAAGCTCGTAATACAGTCATTTTGTGGACTTTCATCACCAAATTTTCAACATAGAATTTTAGGACCCTGCTCAAGAACAGTGTCACTGTGATTTTATTAATGTGTCCTGAACACTGATTTCCCACAGCGACCACACTATTCTGCCGAAGTGCGAAGACACATTTCGGTCAGGATGTGAAAAATGACAGCAGTACTGTTCATAAGGAGGTGTGGAAAGATGCTAATGTTGAAAATCTGGAGTGAAAAATATTACAAATTCGCGAACCTCATGAACACTATGGCACTGTCGTTTTTGTACTTGGTCGAAAGGTGATTCCGGCGGTGACCATAAAATCACCTTTGGGACCGAATAATGCCATGACAGTGGCTGAATTCATGAGGAGGGTCCCAATAACCCTTATTGAAAATTTGGTGGCAAAATTCCCCAAAATGCCTGAGAGATTGTCATGCCAGGCTCCGGAGGTAAGTATAGGGTGAGGGGGTGGGGAGATAGGGTGCACAGTGGGTGGTGCGGGTTGGGAGGGGATGGCGACGGTGTGGGACCATTTCCTTTCTTTCAGGGTGAAAAAAAAAGACATCCCGATTGCGGGAAGGGTTTTTTCCAGGCTTTTTTCAGCACACTGGGATGGGCTCCCAGTGTGCCACCTGCCTTTTGGGGTTCGGGGACTTAAGCCGATAGGGATAGGGCCCCCGTCAGCAAAGAATGACTGTTTGGGGGTGATGGCGAGTGGGATTGGGCACTCCATCGGCACACAACAAATAGTGGAGGGGTTACATTATGCCTCGGTGGGCTCCCCGTCGGCAAATTAACTGGGTCGGGGCATGCCAATGGGATTGGCTACCTGGTTTTCATGGGGCTGTGAGAAAGTGGTAGCTGCCACCATGTTTACAAAAAATGTTACAATAGGCAGGAACCGCCCTGCAATGACAGGACACTCCCTCATTGCAGCGGAATGTATGACGTTGCAATGACGAGGCGGCCCTCATTGCAGCAGTGAAATAATTTCAACTTGGTGGGACTCTTTGGAAACCAATGTCATCAGCACAGTGTGCCTGCATTGGTCCACCAGTGCCAAGCCCGAAATGCAGTGCCGCACCTCCACAAGCCATTTGTCTCCTAGTTGCTGCATAATGTTTCTTGTGCATGTGCACAAGAAAACATAATAAATGATAGTGTAGGAGAGTGTACAAGTAGAATGGAGGGGGGTGAAAGGGGTGAAGTTGGAGCTGGAGAAGTAGAGAGAATGAGTGAGATAGATTAGGGTTGCAGAGCAAGTGGGGGTGCGGGAGGGAATAGAGAGTAGAGGATAGGATTATGGGATTGGAGGGTAGAAAGGGTAAAAGACACCCTGCCTGTTCGCTTGGTGTCCCACAGGATCCATACTGGGCCCTCCTTTAGCCTCTTCTAACTCCCTCCCTTACCACTTCCTCCCTTGACACTGCTCTGAGCAGATCATACTATATGCCAAAGATGCAGTTGTATTCTCCACTCACAAATGCTGTTGTATTCTCCACTCACAAAGATCCTGAGCTCTTCAACACAGCCTTCAACTTGGTTTCAGTTCTGTAGAGACATGGTTTCTTAATCATAAACTTGTCCTCAATGACAAGAAAACCAAATCTATGCTCTTCTGCAGCTCTCAAAACCCATACAAGCTACCACCACTTGGCTATCTTCACCACCCAGGGGAACACTCTAGATCGGGTGGGGTCCTTCAAATACTTAAGGATACAACTTGACCCTAATCTCCTATGGACTTCATGTAGATAATGTAGCTAGAGCTACTAATATACGCTTGGTCTCCTCTACAAACACAGACCATACCCCTCACGAGAAGCTTTGAAGGTTGCAGTCCTGAGCTCTGTGATCTCTGTAATAGACCATGGTCTCATCATTTATGGCTCGCCACAACCACAACCCTTAGATGCCTCTCAACTGCCTTAAATAAAGCATGTCGGCTCATCACTGGTGCTCACCGTCTCACCCACACATGTGACCTGTACACTCAGACCGGCTGGCTTCAACTATCAAACCGTATAAAGTTTCTCACCTGCTCCATGGCAAAAAAATCTACCTTGGCCTTGCACCTTCTGGGGTCTCAACTCTTGCTACAACACTGAATTAACAACTGGTGCCTTAGGAGATCCACGCTACAGCTACTGAAAGTCCCCCACTGTCACACTTCACAGGACAATGCTCTTTGCTTATCGAAGCACTCTGGTTCAATGGCCTCAGCCCCACCATCTCCCTCTGCCCCAACAATTGGTATGTTTAAAACTAGGCCTGGACTATCTTACTACCAACAGCTCCTGTGACTGCCCAACTTAACCTTGTTTTCTACCTCCTTCCTGCTCTAGTGGTCCCCCCACTCACTGGATTCTACCTCACATCTTGGTATACCCAGTGCTGCACTTTTCACCTTATCCTCACCCTTCCTACATTCCTTTCCTCCCCTTCCCTCTCTATGACTCTGGCACTTCTTATCTGTTGTCTATTTTCTCTGACAAATGCTGCTGGCTGCCTTGTTACAATGCTACCCTTGAATTGTATTAATCTGTACTCTGTTTGCAATGTCCACATTGTTGTAATGTCTGTCTTGATGTTCCCCATAATTTGCATTTTTCTGACGTGGAACTTTGTAAATGAGCCAAGGCTCAAAGGTATTTGTAATCCTAGACTTAATAAATAAAATAAAAAATAAAAAAGAGGTAGGAGTGAGTGAGAAAGAAGGGTGGGAGCGAGGTTGAGGGAGTAGTGAGAGGGTAAGGGTAAGGGGAGGTAAGGGTAGAAATGAGTGGTGAAAAGAGCAGAGGTTGGAATAGTTGGGGGTAGGTGGAGGCATTATGCTAGGGGCATTTACAGGAGGGGCAGTGTGGCCTGGAGTAGAGGAAGAGAGTGCGTTTGAGGTGGCAGAGTGAATTGTTAGTGGAAGGAGGGATGAGTCATGGAAGAGAAACAGCTTAGGAAAAAATTAAAAACCATCTTCTAAGAATCAGCCAAACTGGTTCTCTGGTATTCAACAGAGTCCATGGGAATTATTATCTCTGAGGGATGATGCTAACAATTTGTAAGGAAGCTGGTTTGTCTTTAGAATACAGATCATTTTCCTCACTGTGCTGCTATACAGTTGGTGCCCCTATGCAGGATAAGAAGCCCATGAAATCACATCTGTAACTGGACATTATTCAGGGCCTAGACTAAGAAGCTATTGCTCAGTGACAGCTTCTAACAGACAAAAATGTAGTGACATATTCTCAAAAAAAAAAATAGACTACAGAAGAGATAGCAGCCTGAAGCAAGCTGTTCCATATGTGAACCTGTGGTGCCACCTCAGCATCAGCTCTGAAGTTGTCAGGAATGCCTTTCAATCGAGTAAATTGTATTTTTCTTGAACAAGAATAGTTCATTTAATTGCAGAAAATAATTATTTTCATTTTCATCACACCTCCTTATGCAACGTGTGATTTTCTTTTTGTTTGCCCATCCCCATTCAGGAATGATTTTTGTGTGCCTATGTGCACATTTTTTTCATTGACGTTCGAATTACAAAACCTTTGAGCTCCATGTCATATCAGGAAGTAACAAAGGGACAAACAAGAGTGTCAGTTAAGATTGTACAAGTTTGAAGGAGTGAAGGAGTTTACAGAGAACATACAAATACATCAGTACGTAATAATTGTTACAAGAGTAAAATAGGTTAAAAGTTACAGGCACATTACAGATAAGATAATAGCAACTAGAATGTAAACTTGTCATAGCTGCCAAAGGCTGTGGCATTGTGTGTGTGTGTTGGGGGGGGGGATAAAATAGTGAGGCTCAAACAGGGAGGACAGATTATAGGCAGCCAGAGGTGGGCTTTGTCCAGAGGGTGGTACAGGAGAGCCCTGGGCCAGGGCAAGAGAAAGGAGATAGGAAGGGGTGTCAGGGAGTAGTGCACCTCTCAGTGAGGGTGGGAGGCAGGGAGCAATGGGACACAGATCAGTGAAGGGCAGGGAGGAGAGGCAGTGTGAAGTGGGTGAGCGATAGGGTGAAGTGTGCAGGGGAAGGGAAGGTGGTGGGTATGCTGAAGGAAGGATGTTATAGGAGAAAGAGGATGGGTTGGGCGAGGGGTGAGGGTGAAAGTGCAGTGTAGACTAGTTGGAGAAGTCACAGCTCATTCACTAATTAATCTCATTTAAGTTAAAACCTAAAGAAATATATATATATATATATATATATATATATATTTCTGTCTAATTATTTCTATTGAGGAACCCATATATTAAGAGCAACAAGACACTCCAGTGTGTGGATTGTCATGTAATAACTTCACTTCCCATGCTGGTGACACTTGGCCTAAACGGCTTCATGCCTCACTATGCAGCTGGGCCTGTGGTTCTCACATGACATCCTACACCCTTTGTGTCTTATTGCTAACTTTTAATCACTGTTTTAGGAATACACATACACTATATTGACAGAAAAATGTTTAAACTACTGTGCTTTCTTTTGCCATTATAGTGGACATACATTATTAGTATGGTTATGGTACAATCATCAAAGTGCATTTCCAGAATATCAATAGGCAAGGCCATTTTATTTATATGGCACCAATCTCAGGAGCTCTAGACCACTCACACATGTACACAACAAGATCAATAAAATTAAATAAAATTAATAAAATAACACAGATTATTGAATAGCAAAGAAAGTGTATCACTATTATAGGATGTATCTACGTTTCACCGACTCCCAAGTTTTGACTTGAAAACAATTAGGATTCTAGCCTTAATGGTTCTAAATTGTCCTTTTATGTTGTCTCGCATGCACAGCACAGACAACATATCGTGGTTGCTTGAATGGAGAAGCAGGTTGTGGAGGTGCGGTCCTGCTGCAGCCAATGGTGCCACTGCTTTTTCTGGCCGGGCCCGTGGCACCAATGGCCTCAGCATGCTGTCTATGACACCAGTTGAGAAGCCTGCCACCAACTTGAAAGAATTCACTGCTGCAATCAGGGAGCACCCTGGGCGTCCCTGATTGCAACAGCGAATTACTGCTTGCCTTGTCTGGTGTCCCCTCTGGCATAATGCCCCCCATTCTTGTGTGCCGAGGGGGTGCCCAATCCCTGTCAGCTAAAGACCCCGTCAAACACTCAGGTGGCATGCTGGAAGCCCACCCCAGCATACAAAAGTTCTTGCAAAAAAGAAAACCTTCCTGTGCTGTTTTTATTTTCTGTTTTACCTGTAAAATTAAAAAGATCCCTTGTTGAGTTCAGAGCCCCTTTCCCCCAACTCCACGCCCACCCCTCTGCGCACCTACCCCTTAACACCCCTCTCTCTCACCCCATACTTACTTCTGAGCCCAGCGATGATCTTCGGAGGACCAGGAACACGCCTGCACTCTTCAAACCGACCGCAAACTGAAGAAATGCCGCTTAGCGGTATAATGGCATAAATGGAGGGGGTTCAACTTATGTGCATATCTCAGCCATTTTTTTGATTCTTGGCACCAAATTTTCAACATGGGGTTCTTGGGACCTTCCTCATGAATTCAGTCACCTTCATGGCATTATTCGTCCCGAAAGGTGATTTTGTGGTCACTGAGTGGAATCACCTTTGGGACCAAGTAACATAATGACAGTGTCACTGTTCGGAGATGGCCTCCCAAAAGCCTATGTTGAAAATTTGCAAAAATTACAAAAATGACTGTTTAACAAGTGTGCATTAAGTTTCCACTCACTACACGTAGCTTTGCAAATTTGTAATATTTTCACTCCAGATTTTCAACATTGCCATTTTTCACACCTCCTTATAAACAGTACAGCTGTCAATTTTTACATCCTGGCTGAAATGTATTTTCACACTACTGGTGCAGAATAGCGCGGTCACTGTGGGAAATCAGTATTTGTGGCAGATTAAGAAAATCACAGTGACTGTGTTCATGAGCAGAGTTTCTAAAATGCCTATGTTGAAAATTTGGTGACAAAAGTCCACAAAATGACTATGTTACTAGCGCATTGTCGCAGTTTCCACCAGACATGTAACTCGAGATTTTGTAATATTTTCACTCAGCATTTTCAACATTGTCAATTTTGCACACCTCCTATGAACAGTATAGCTGTCACTTTCTCACATCCTGCCCAAGTGTGTTTTGCACAACTGGCACACAATGGCATGGTTGCTGTGGAAATCAACGCTTTGGGACAGATGAAGAAATCATAGTGACAGTATTCATGAGCAGAGGTCCCTAAATGCCTATGTTGAAAAGTTGGTGAAATAATTCCACTAAATGACCGTGTCACGCGTGTGCATTGAGCAGTTTCCATGTACACTTTAAATTTGAGCATTTTTAATATTTTCAATCAATATTTTTACACTGCCATCTCTTCCACACTTACCTATGAATGGTACAGCTGTCATTTTCAAATCCTGCCCGAACTGTGTTTTCCCACATCTGGCACAGAATGGCATGGTCGCTGTGAGAAACCAAAGTTGGGGACAGATTAACAAAATCACAGTGCCACTGTTCATGAGCAGAGGTCCCAAACACTTTCATGAGGTGGGGATCACAAAAGGCAGTGTTGCAGATTTGTAGTGCAAATACCGCCCAAGGCGTGGGGTTTCTAACCATAGCATCCCACCCTGTACAGACTGACAGGTATCAGGGTGTGCCTTTGCATTGCCAGCTATCATGCCCATGCCATATCACCCCCCACCCTCAAGCCACTGACAGGCATTGAGGTGTGCCTTGAACTCTTCAGCCCCAGAGATCACCCCATTCTCCTATGCTGCACCCATTTCAGCATATGTCCTTATGAAATGGGGTGACTATACTTAACACCCAGGCACACCTCAGCACTTCTTGGTGTCTGCAGGATGGGGTGAGGTGAAATGCCATGAGCGTTATGGCTGAATGGGGTGAGTATAAGACCTGAGCACCCAAGGCAAAACATGATACTTGTAGCATTATGCAGGGTAGGTGAGCTGAAATGACATGAATGTTATGGTCGTTGCTTAAAAGCACACCTCAGTGCCTGTCAACTCTATAGGGTGGTGTGGGGTTGATGTCACTACCATACTTCACTGCCATTCCTATTATGCATCTGTCTCAACTCCTGCACTTCCGATGCCAATGTCAGCAAGACAACATTCGGCATCGACAAATGCTTTTAAATTTGCTTGCCAGTGACATTGCTGAAACATTGCTGGAATAGGTGAAAACCTGAAATAATGCAGAACGTGAATGTGCTGGGACCAGAACAGTTCAATTTTCCTTTTGACACCTGCCCCAAATGCTCACATATTTGCCAAAATAGCTGGATCAGCTGTACCAACTCGCTGATATGGCCACCACAACCCACCAGAACAGTTGCCATAACCCCTAGGAATACCCACTATGGCAGAATGCCTGCCTCGCCTAACTGCCCAGCTCAGCCCTCCAGAATGCCCACCAAAACTTCCCAGAAAGTCAACTCAACCCACGTGAATACCAGCCTGACCTGGTAAAATGCCCAACTGACCCTGCAGGCATTCTGATGAGGTGGGCATCCCAGAGGGTCAGTGGCCATTGCATTGGATCATGACAACCATTCCAACAGATTGGGTGGGCATTCCAGCAAATGAAGTGGACATTCTTGTATACTTCAGGTGGTTATACCAACGAGTGCTAATAGGAAAACTGGAATCATTCCAGTTCCAGGTGCATTCCAGACTGATTTTGATTTTCACCAAATCCAACACATTGCTATCAGTAGGTTGGACTTTTGTAGAGGTAGGGTGTGCCAGTTCCAAAACTGAAGTAGACTTGGGTGGAAAAGGACATAGAAAATGCTGACAGAAGAAGGCCTTATGGTCTGTCGACACGGCCAGATATGGAGGTTGTTTGTACTTTATTGGTCCAAGTCTCTTCTCCCTGTCCCATTATCTTCCCTTATAAATATTGTCTGTCTCTTGAAGCCATGTATGGTTTTAGTATTCACCACTACCCATGGCACCATGTTTCAACCCTCCACCACCCTTTATAAGAGCTAGTACTACCTGGCCACCTTCCTAGCATACCCTTCACCAATTTGCTGCCATTTCCCTGGTACAGGTAATCTTGCTGGGTCAAAACAGTTCTCTAGAATCCACCTTATCCTTCATGTACTTAGGTTTCTATTATATCCTCCCACTCTCCTTGTCTCAAGTGAGTACTGTACATGTTCAGGTTATCCAAACACTGCTCATATGAGTTACCCTTCTGCCCCAGATCATTTTACTGGCTCCCTCTACACTGCTTCCAGTTTGTTTACATCCTTCCTCCAATGAGGACTCCAGAATTGGAGACTGTATTCAAGATGTGGTTGCACCAGGAATCTGTATTAGAGCAGAATTACCTCTTTGCCCTTGCTACTGATCTCCTGTGTTTGCATCCCAGCAACCTGTTTGTTTTTCCACCAGCTTGCTACATTGTGCAGTTGACTTACAGCTGCTCATGATTGCTACTCCTTAGTCCTTTTCCTCATTGGGAAAGCTACAGACAGACAAGACAATAGGGCCAGATGGGATTTACCCAGGGTGCTCAAAGAGTTAAAACAGAATTGGCAACTCACTATGGGGCTATTCAACCTGTCACTGCGCAAGGGAAGGGTTCCTGGGACTGGAAAAAGGCTGAGGTAGTACCACTACATAAGGGAGGAGCCAGAAACTACTGCCTCGTCAGCCTGACCTGAGTGGTCGTAAGCTAATGGAGGCACTAATTAAGGAAAGGCTGATTAAATAGCTAGAGGGGAGGGCCTAAATGACAATCAGCATAGATTCACGTGTTGCAGGTCTTGTCAGACCAACCTGATAGAATTCTTCGACAGAGTGACGGAGGTATGGAACCAGGGTGGGGTGGTGGTGGGCCTACCTGGACTTCAGGAAGGCATTTAATACCATCCCCACAGGAGACTGGTGGGCAAGGTGGACAGTTTGGGGGTGGGAGACAAGCTCACGAGGATGGTGACATTGGTTGGAGGAAGACCCGGAGGGTCATAGTAAATGGGGTGCACTTGAAGGAACAAAGGATGATGAGTGGGGTTCTCCAGGGTTCTGTGTTGGGACCTATACTTTTCAACATATACATTGGGGACGCCACAGAGGGCCTATGGGTAGGTGTGTCTGTTTGCAGACAACATGAAAATTTGTATAACAGGGTTGATATGGCAGTGGGGGGGTAAGGAGGAGGATTTGGCCAGGCTGGAGGAGGGCAGAAAGGTGGCAATTATGGTTCAATACAAAAAGTGCAGAATTATGCACTTAGGGTGAAACAACCCAGACAAAAATACAAACTTGGGAGGAGCTGGAGGAGACAGAGCAGGAAAAGACGTGGGATAACCATCTCAGACAATCTGAAAGTTCGGAGTCAACGCAAGGAGCAGCAGGAAAGGCACTAGGAATGTTGACATGCATAGGAATGGGGTTCACAAGTAGGAGAGGGAGGATCTTGCCGCTGTACAAAACCATGGTCAGACCACACCTGGAATATGGGGTCCAGTTCTTGAGGCCATACCTGCAAGAGGATAAGGACAGGCTAAATAGGGTCAGAGAAGAGCAACCAAAATGGTGTGGGGGCTGCAGGGAGGTCATATGAGGAGAGGCTGGGGGAGCTCGCCTGTACTCACTGGAAAGAGAGAAGGAGAAGTCAGACATGGTAGAGACATTCAAGTATTTGAAGGGCATAACAGGATGAGAGTTGACAGCATAGTCAAACTGAGTAAGAACAATTCCACTAGGGGACATACCTCAAGCTGGAGGGGCAGATTCAGAGGGACACCAGGGGAGGTTCTTTATCAAGAGGGTGGTACAGCCATGGAAAAGGCTGCCGGAATGAGTGGTGGGGTGGATACAGTGGAGAGTTGTAAGAGGGCATGGGACAAGCATGTGGGGCTGGTGAGCAGAGGGCAGGCTGGAAAGGGATGGGTGGATTTTCCTAGGGGAGAGGGGTTAGGGCAGACTAGATGGGCCAAGGGGTCCTTTTCTACTGACAGATTTTTATGATTCTGTGAATCATTGGCATGGTAGGTTCCTTCATCTGACACCTTTGTGGTCACCTCCAACCTTTACCTGACACTCATATTTTCCTTCCAATGTACATAACCTTAAACAATTTGGCATTTATGTATTTATTTATTTGTAAATTTTTACCAGAAAAGGCACACTAAGCAGTGAAGGCTTGTTTCAGAGGCGTCCTGGAGGGTGGATTAACATGGACCTGTTTTATTAATGGGGAATGTTGGCCATGACAGGGGAAAACTTCACTACTCTTCATTGATAATTGCCATGGATCTTTTCTTCCACCTGAACAGTGACCAGAGATGAGCAAAGGGACCTCGGTTAATGTCTCATCCAAATCATGTCACCTCAGGACAGTATCCCCTTGTACTGCACTACAGTGTCAGTTCTGGGAATTACCGCAAGTGCCTGGTGTGAGGCTAGAGACCATAAACTCTAATCTTACAGTCTCAAGGTGAGCATGCTACTTACTGAGCCACTACCAATGCCACTGGTATTGAAGCCCAGGTGTCAGATTCCAGACCATCTCTCCAGTTTCTCTGTCTTCCCTCAAGTCCCTGACCCATTCCTCACTATCAACCCTGACACAGAGCTAGGTTTTGTCTGAAAAAGTAACGTTTGCCCTTGATGTCTTCACTGAAGTCCCTAATTAACGTTGAACAGCACCAGCCCAAGCATCAACCCTTCACGGCACCTCACATTTGACATCCATTAGCGCTAATGTTCCCATTTAGTAGGAGACCTTAACCATGGTCATAGCCAACATTCCCACAAATTGTCCACATTTGCCCTATGTAGCCCAAAGGGAATTCATCACTGCCATGTACAGTATACGAAGAATTGACTTGGGACCCTTTGTACTTGAGAAAAGTCAAAAACATTTATGGTTTTAAAATATTAAAGGTCTAATTTCAGAGGTGACATTTGCATGTCAGAAAATATCTTACAAAGGTACCAAATGAAGGATATTGTAAACAGGGGTTGGTGATACCTAAAATACAAACTAAGTATGGTTCACTTTCTCTTAATTACTTGATTACCAAATCTTGAAACCAAGTAACTCCTGAAGCTGGAGATCGACTTAACTGAATGTTTTTAAAAAGATGATTGATGAAATCTTGCATCGTAACTGCAGCAGTTGAACATCCATGATTTGTATGCGAACTTGTTTTGTAAGACTGTTCAATATTTGTTAATTATATTACTATGTGTGTCAATTACTGTTTGTGTCAATGTCCATTTTAACTGATTAAATAACCCTATAGAACAACATTGCAAACAGGGACCACAGGTCCTAAACATTTCATTCTGTCTAAAAATAATGTTATTTACAATGACTACTACTACATCACCTCCTCTGTATCCCCCACCCCAGAAATTGCTCACCAGGTAGCCATTTTCTTTCCCATTCTAAGTTCTCTCAGCTTCTTTACGAGTCTCCTAAGGGAAGGGGGCAGAGTTGAGCAACTTGCTAAACCCAAGCATTGTAGGTAGCTAGATACATTTTGTTTGACCTACGTTTCTGTTATTATAATAAACATACAAAAAGGAATGACAAAAAAAAAACATAAGGTACTGTACATACTGAAAAATAAAACCCTATACAAGAAACCTAACAATGAATTGTCTGTTGCATATTCCCAGGGTTATGTAGCATAATAAGGCATATAACATTCCAGAATGAATTATTTGAGAGGATTAGAAGGAGGAACCTTTAAAAATTCCAGCCTCTGTATGTAAACAGGATCACTCCAATCTCCAAACTGCTGTACATGGACCTTGATCCCTCCCTCCTGGGTAGTCTGTAAACTGGAGCGTCTCGCATACCCTACCTGGGTACACCTTACCTCATCGCCCTCTATGCTACCATTCCGAGCTTTACTCTGATATACAACTATTGGTGTGCACCACTTTCCACACCATATAAGCACCTGTGCCCTAATCCACCTTAACCCCTCACTGCCTTTCTATTTACCTCTTTTCCCTCCTCCTCCTTACCTTTCCTTATTCCATCCCTTGTGACCCCTGTTGTTGTAATCATCCTCTGCACCCCTCTTGGTATTCTTGGATTGTGGTCCATAGGAATATCTTTCTTCCTCCCAACCTTCCCTCCATCTCATCCCACCCATTTCCAACCATCTCTCCACCCTGACTACCTGCCCTCTCCATCTACTTGCACTGATTTCTCTGCTGTTCTCAACAAGGATAGCTGGGCTGACTCACCCCTCCAGCTGTCTATTACAATACCCACACATGGAATGCTTCTGTGATGTTTCCTTGTATCACCTGAAATTACAATCTGTGATGTACCATACTGTTTCTGTGTACTTTTCCAACTTGTTATGTTTTTCTGTGTTGACCTTAGTAACCAGCAGTTGCTTCCTAGCTATTGAATGACCTCATATTTTTTGCTTTGAAGCTCTTATTTGTGTCCTTGGTTGTTTCACTGTATGTATTGTGTAATTTGACACAGAACCTTTGTAAATGAGCCTTTGGCTCAAAGGTGTTTTCCTAGTTTGGAAATAAATAAATAAAAAAATCTCTCCTATGATCTCTAAAAGGAAAATTATCATACTACTGGACTATTTAGCCCCAAAAGACTTAATGCATTTGTTCCCTCCTTTTAGGAACAAAGAAAGGATCTTAGCTCATTCTCAGGTATTTGAATGTAAATGGGAAAAAACACTCTTCCATGTCAGTACTTGTTTGAATTACTGTAGTCCAATTTGTGCAGTGCGATTTATACTACCATAGTGCCTAAAAGCTGTTTTTTAAAGGGCAAAATAATAGCAAAAGGTTTGTTCCTTAATCTTCCTGTATTTTAAAAGTACATCCATCCTAAGCATTATTCTTCTTCAGATCCAAAAGGTACCCGACTTAATATTTCACCAGCTTGAAGATCTTTTTAATAGAGCTCTGAAAGTCTAACGTTCCTGATCATTTTATATTCAGAAGCATTAATTTGTCTTATTTCAAGAAGGGGGATTTAAGCAGGCTGGGGACACCATGCTATAGAAAATATATCCGTTTGTTTTTGAGATTCTGGGCAAATGAGCATATGGAGAGGATTTTCCTTATGTTCTGTGTATACGCCTTGTGTTTAATCAATTACATCTTCTTTGCCGAAAGTTTTTAGTAGCTTACTTTCATAAATCTTAGAAAAAATTATGTGTGTAAACAATTTTCTGTCATAAGGTGAAGTTAGTAGAGTCACATAAGGTTCAAAATTTAGACTCGATTTGTTTCTGGACAACCATTTATACACCCGCCCCTTTTTTTATGTTGTTATGTTGGCTTGTGCATGCACAAGCAACATCTTGCAGTAGTAACACTTTCAGAGGTGTGTCAGTGTTGTGGCCAATGCAGGGGACACTTTAGTGGGGGTATCCTCAACTGCCAATCAGTGAGCATGCCGTGATGATAGTAATTTCAAAGAGAGCCACAGAGTTGAAAGAATCTGTCATTCCAGTGAGGTGCAGTTTCCTCACTGGAGCATCAGATGACAAGGCTCTGTTACATGCCTTTCCTGGTGAAACATTCCAATAAATATGGCGGCTCCTGCTGCCTCCGCACATTCCCAATAAAGCCGACACTGGGATGCCCAATCCCCATCTCAGCATGTCCCCCAGTTCAGATTGTGTGCTAACGGGGTGCCCAATCCCCATCGGCACCATGCCTCCCCCCCACACACACACTTTCTTTACCAACAGGGCGCCCAATCCCTATCAGCATCATTCCCCCAAACTCATGGCACACTGGGAGCCCACCCTAGTGTGCCCCAAAATTTTTTACCTGTAAATAAAGAAAGCTTCCCTCAAGTCCATTTTTTGCCTGTAAAAAAAGGTCCTCGTCATCCCGCCATGCCCCTCCCATCCCACACCCACCATCTCGCGATCCCACCTCCTGCACCCCTAACCCTATACTTCACCTCCAGAGGGCCAGTGCTTTGATCTTCTGTGGAGTAGGAACACGTCAGAACTCTTCAAAAGCCAACAGAACAAAATGCGTGTAAGCTTTATAATGGCTGGCAATGGCAGGTGGGGAGTCAACCTAGGTGGATATCTCAGCCATTTTGGGAATTTTGGAGCCAGATTTTTGACATGGGGTTCTTGGGACCCCACCTCAAGAACTACATGCACTGTCATTCTTGTTACTTGGTCCCAAAAGGTGATTTGGTGGTCACTGCATGGAATCACCTTTTGGGACCAGTCTTCAAAAATAACAGTGTCACTGTTTATGAGCTGGGCTCCCAAAAACTCCATGTTGCAAATCTGGTGAAAAAATGCCCATAAATGACTGCGTTATGAGCGTGCATTGTACAGTTTCATGCACGCTCGTAACTTCACCAATTTTTATATTTTCACTCCAGATTTTAAACATTGCTATTTTTTCACACTCTTATGAACAGTACAGCTGTCATTTTTCACATCCTGTCCAAATGTGTTTTCACACCTGTGGCGCATAATGGCGCGTCGCTCTGGGAAATCAACTTTCAGGACAGAATAACAAAATCACAGTGCCACTGTTCATGAGGGAGGTCCCAAATTCTATGTTGAAAATGTGATTAAAAATCCCAAACATAATTGCATTATGGGCGGCATTGCACTGTTTCTACACACGTGACTTCACCAATGTATTCATATTTTCACTCCAGATTTTCAACATTGCCATTATTTTACACCTCCTCATGAACAGTACAGTTGTAATTTTTCACATCCTGCCCAAATGTATTTTCCACCTGTGGTGCAAAATGCCAGCTGCTGTGCAAAATCACCTTTGGCTAACAAACTGATAGTGCCACTGTTTATGAGGTGGGGTCACAAAAGCCCATGTTGAAAGTTTGGAGGAAAATACCAACCAATGCCTGGGGCATTAGAGTTTCCAATTGTAACACCTCACTCTGTAGAGACTGACAGGCATCAGGGGTGTAACTTGGGATCGTTGCTGTAATGCTTATGCCATTCCACCTCCCCCTCCCTGCAGCCAGTGATAGGCATTGAGGGTGTCTTGAAGTCTCTGGATGGGGGGTCGATCACAGTCCTTTCACAGAAAAAAGGGTTCTGAAATAACTCCTAAAACTGAAGGTGGACAAAGCAATGGGACCTGATGGAATTCACCCCAGAATTCTAAAAGAATTAAGGGAGAACTAGTGACACCACTGACTACCCTTTTAACAAATCATGGGAGGATGGTGTGATACCTGAGGACTGGAGGAAGGTGGATGTGATTCCTCTTCACAAAGTGAGAGCAAGACAGAGGCAGGAAACTACAGACCTGTCAGTTTGACCTCTGTGGTAAGGAAAGTGCTGGAATCACTTCTGAAGAAAGGAATTGTTGAATACCTAGAGGCCAGTGGGGCACAGGACCCAAGGCAGCATGGGTTCACAGTGGGAAGGTCATGTCAGACGAATCTAATTGATCTCTTTGACTGGATGGCCAAAGTAGTAGACCAGGGAGGGGCTGTGGGCATGGCCTACCTAGACTTCAGTAAGGCATTTGACACAGTCCCACACAAAGATTAATAATCAAATTAACCAGCCTGGGAGTGGATCCCAGGGTGGTAGCCTAGGTAAAACATTGGCTGGACAACAGGACACAGAAGGTAATTGTAAATAGAGCCACGCTGAAGAAAGAGGGGTTACTAGTGGCGTGCCGCAGGGTTCAGTACTGGGTCCAGTCCTTTTAATGTCTTTATAAGTGACATTGCAGAGGGGCTGGAAGGAAAAGTATGCCTCTTGCAGATGACACAAAGATCTGCAACAGGGTTGATACACAAGTAGGTGTGGAAAGGATGAGAAGGGACTGGCAAGTTGTGGAGGAATGGTCAGAAGTATGGCAGCTTGATTCAATGCAAAGAAGTGCAAAATAATGCACCTGGGAAACAAAAACCAGGGAAGATTACACAATGGGGCAGTAGTAACAACAACCAAAATGGAAAGGGACCTGGGGTAATCATATCAGATGACCTTAAGGTTAGCAAGCAATGTGAGAAGGCAGTAGGGAGGCTAGGGGATGCTTTGGATGTATAGGGAAAGGCATCACCAGCAGAAAACAGGAAGTTGTTATCCCTCTGTACAGACAGTTGGTGAGACCCATCTGGAGTACTGCATCCAGTTCTGGAGACCTCATCTCACGAAGGACATAGACAGGACAGAGGCAGTCCAGAGGAGGGCAACTAAATGGTGTAGGGTCTTCAAGAGAAATATGATGAGAGAATAAAGGAGCTAATATATACCCTTGAGGAAAGGAGAAAAGGGTGCATGATAGAAACTTTTAAGTACCTCAGTGGAATCAACAAAGTCCAAGAGGGTAGCATCTTTCAGAAAAGAGATGTGCAAGAACAAGGGACACAGTATGAAGATGGGGGGCAGTTCAGGGGCAATGGAGAAAGAATTATTTCATAGAGAGGTGGTGGACACATTGAACAGCCTTCCTGAGGAGGTCGTGGGGTCTAAAACTGTGGAGAAATCAAGACTGCATGGGACAGACATAAGGCAATTCTTGTGGGGTAGGAAGAAATAGGCTGCTGGTTAACTAGGATCTGCTGCTTATCCTGTAGGGAAATGGGCAGACTAGGTGGGCCAAGTGGTCCTTATCTGCCATCAAAGTCTATGTTTCTATGTTTCAGTCCCAAAGTTCATCCCATTCTCCTATACTGAACTCATCTCAGTATTTCCTTATGGAATGGGGTGAGCGTAAGGTCCGAAGACCCTAAGGCACAGCACAACACTTGTCAGTGTCTGCAGGGTAGGGTGAGGGAAATGGCATGAGTGTTCTGGCCGATGACCCAAAGGCACACTCCAATGCCTGTCAGTCTCTGCAGGGTGGGGTGGGGTTGGCGCCAGTTCAGTACTTCACTGCCATTCCTATTATACATCTCTCTGACTCCTGCACTACCAATGCCAATGCCAGGAAGACAACATTCAGCACTGATAAATGTTTGTTAAAGATAGTTTCTTTGAAAAGGCTGAAGTTGGAATGATAACAGCTAAGAACCTATTTTTTAATGAAAACTTGGAATCAGGTTAATGTAGTTTTATCCTAATGATACAGTTTCCTTGCTTTTATACATATCAGTACATCTCAGAATAATTTCACTAGTTCAGCAGGCAACTAAGTATGTGTAAGGGCTTCTGCAAAAAGGTAGGATGCTTGGTATGTAGATTAGAATATGTATGTAATGTAGATTTGACCATTACTCTCTTTGTCCCAGGATGTGGACTATCAACCTTTGAGGAACCACAGATCTTGGCCTTGTGATCAAAGGAACCCTGTACATATGTGCCCTTATATAGCAGGGCTCGTGCTGTTCAAAATTAATCTTCCCTGGCAGAATTCAGAATTACTCTTCTGTGAAATCTCAAAACTGAGTTTGAAGTATTCTACGAAAATTTCAGCTCAACAGCTGAATGAGTGAATGTACTGTGAATCAATAGATTAAACTACAATTTATTTTGCAGAACTCACTGCTCTGTTATCTGGAAATGATTGTATGTATTGCGTTTTATATATTAAACTGCAAATTTGAATGCTGCTGAACTGACACTGCTCTGATGGCTGGAAATGATTTTTTGTATTGTGAATATCTTTATGAAGTTGTAATTATGAATAGTTCTCAGGAACACTTGGGCAGACTAGATGGACCCTTGGTCTCCTTCTGCCATCATTATTTCCGTTTCTAATTTTTATTTTAACAGTACTGACTGGTCTGTGTTTAGCTTATCTGTAAGAACAGTACAAATGGCAGAAGCTGGTCAGTCAGCACAGCAATAATGCTGCAACACTCAACACAAGTGACCCTGGTGCAGGTGTGAACCTTGGTTGTGGTGGGGTTCAGCTGGGTGGAAGGAAGAATGAGCATGACAGAGGACTTTCTCTCATCTGTGGAGGAAGGGTCACTGCTGCTGCTACACGACCACCGTGGGGGACCTTAGGTGGTGGAGGTGTGGGTGGGATCCACTAAGGCGGAGGCTCCCAGGTGGAAGATGAGAACATGCTTGCGCAGACGCTCATGCCATCACTCGCCTCAGATCATTGGGGACTGGGAATGGAACAAGGAAAACCATCTGGCTGCTGCAGGATAATGCCAATAGCTCTTTGCAGGCCCCACATCACCTACTGGGCACTGGCCTGCCTGACCAAGTGTAGCATTTGTATGGGACTTGGGGTACTTCTGATGGCCTGTGCTAAAGGGGTCAAACTGTGGAGGATCCAGGAGACCTCAGAAGAACCCAGAGATGGATGGTGGTAGGGTTCTGAAGGCCATCAACAGATGTAGCAAGCCAGGTAGATGGAGCAATTTAAAATAAGTAAAAAAAGGACACAGAATGTGCATACTGTATTACATACTAACATGCAAAACTCCCAGCAGATATAGGCCATATGGTCTATCAAGTCTGCTCGAATGTGCAGCTAGCAATCCATTAAAATGCAGCTGCCCCTAACAGTGACTCTCCCCTCACTTTGTCCCATCCCTTTAAAGCTGCCCACAGACTTTCAGGATACCACCTCCTCGGGCAGCGTTGCTCCAGATAGACACCACCCTTTCCATGAAAAAGTGCTCCTCATTTCACTCCTGAATCTTCCACCCTCCAATCTCAGACCATACCCCTCATGTCCCTCCCTCCCTTAGCTTAAAAATCCACTCTGTACCAGTCTTATTTATACCCTTCATATATTTAAAGGTCTCAACCATATCCCCCATCCCTCCTCTGGGGAATACATGTTAATTTCCCTCAACCTTTCCTCATAGGGTTTGTCTTCCAATCCCAGGATCATCCTTGTCACTCTGCGCTGGACCCCATCCAGTAATCTAACATCTTTCTTTAAGTATGGGCACCAGTATTGCACACAGTACTCCAGGTGAGGCCTCACCAATGACCTGTACAGAGGTAGGATCTCCTTCCCTCCTGGAGGTGATTCATCTAGCAATACACCCAGCATCTTATTGACTTTAGCTGTTGCTTTCCTGCACCATGCTGTTTGGTTCATTTGCCCTGTTATTATCACCCCATAATCTTTCTCCTCTTCTATAGTGGCTGACTGTACCCTCCCAACTGATAACACCTCCTTGGGTTCCTTGCTCCCAAGTGCATGGCTTTGTACTTTAGCATTGAACCCCAGCTGCCATGTGTCTGACCAATCCCGAGTTTAGCCAGATCATCCTGCAGCTCCTGCCACCCTACTGTGTCAACCACCGCTGCACCAATCTTCGTGTCATCCAAAAAGACTAATCTTGTTCTTAATGCCATGTGAGATGTTTGTGATGAAAATGCCAAACAACACCAGGCCCAGTACTGAGCCCTGCAGTACCCCACTCATTACAGCCCTTGGAGATGAGAATTCCTCACACCACTACACTCTGTTGCCTCCCTTGCAGCCAGTTCTTTATCCAAATCGTCATCTTTGTCCCTGCTCCCTGGTATCCCAACTTGCTAATCAGCCTCTCATGTGGCACCGAATCAAATGCCTTGCTGAAATACAGATACAGGACATCTACCGCAAGGCCCATGTCAGGTGCCCTAGTCACCCAGTCATAATAGTCAATCAGGTTGCTCTTGCAGGATCTGCCAGAGACAAACCTTGTTGCTTTCTGATCTGGAGATCATTACCTTCTAGAAAGGCTACCAACCACCCCTTAAGGATTGTCTCCATTAACTTCATCGCAATGAATGTTGGGCTGACTGGTCTGATCATTGGGTCTGCTGTTGTGGGAGGCACCATTGAGCATCCTCCAGTCCTGGGGTATGCACCCTGTTTCCAGAGAGGTACTGAACAAGTCTGTCAATGACTCTGCCAGGACCACTGTCAATTCCTTCAGTACCTGGTGTTGCACGCCATCTGGGCCTGGTGCCTTATCCTCCTGCTCTGCCCTTAAACCTTCTAGTATCCTGTCTGCTGTGATTTCCACATCCGTCACCCCCCATGCCTATGTGCCTGTCCTCCTAACTCCTAAGGCAGTGACCTATCCTTCTTCTTAGTAAATACAGAACAGAAGTATTCATTTAGCACTTCTGCCTGCTCTGCCCCATCTCTGCCCACCTCCATCCTTCCTGATCCTTACTATTTGATCCTTGCAGATCCTTCTCTTCCTTATGTACCTGAAGAAGTCATTTTCCCCATCCTTGATGCCCTGTGCCAGCCTAAGCTCTCTGGAAGCCTGCTCTGGTCACTTGTCTTGATTTCTTCAGGTACTCCTCTCTGTCCCTCCCCGTATGGATCTCTTGAATCTTCTGAAGGCTGCCCTGTTTGCCCTCACCTTTTCCAGCACCTCCCGCTTAACCGACTTGTTTTTGGATCTAGTCTTTTGCTTTGTGCCTTGGTACAGGAGCTAGTGGCCTCCACAAGCCCTAGCTTGATAACTTCTTATTTCTGGTTAGCATCCATGTGTGGATGGATCCTGGCTAAGTGCCCGACCACAATTTCCCCATCCTACCAAAGTCAGCTTGCCTGAAGTCCAACACTCTGGTTCCTGTTTCAGCCTCCTTGCCATGTTGAGTGAGAACCTCACTGTGTGGTGGTCACTCCCTGCCAGCAGATCCTCCACCCCCAATTCCTCTGACAAACTTCCCATTAGACAGCATGAGGTCCAGAGTGTTGCCTAACCTGGTTGACTTGTTTACCATCTCTCTGAAGAAGCTGTCCTGGAGAGCATCAAGGAGGACCAGCTCCTTTGTGCTTGACGTGGCTGGGTGCTCCAGTCTATCCCTAGCAGATTGAAGTCCCTCATGATCGTGGTATTACCTTTTCCGCTGACCTTCCTTATCTGCTCCACTAGTTCTTTGTCCAAGTCCTCCACCTGAGACTTGTATTGTGTAAGTGCTGTATTCTGTAAAAGGACCCAATCCCCACAAGGCCTTTGGATTGTGGAGTGCTTTATGTGCAAGTGGGGTGCCTTTCTACATAAAAGGGACACTGTGTGGCATTCACAGGTAGCACATACGCCTTGCATAGCTGATCCAGTCTTGGTTGTGCATTTTCTCAGAGTGCAATTGCATTGGGTAGGCAAGATGCATGTTGTGTGCAACTGTTAATGTGTTCTCAATGTTGCATAGTGAACCTGGAGGGTGTGATTACTATACCAGGAAGGACCCTAATGTAGTGCACACACACACACACCTTCTACCCAGCTGCCCTAACTGTTCTGGTCCCTGATCAGCTCAGTCTTACCTTACTCCCAGCCCTGCAACACTGCATTAAGGTCTTGGCTTACTTCTAGCTTGCATATACCTTATAATGTCAGTGTCCCACATGGGGAGAAAACCTATGAGGAAGAACACTGAGTGGTGCATATTAGGGTCTGAATCTTTGCAGACCCTTCAGTGGTAGAATAGTTCACCTCAAACAGCTGGATCCTGTTCCTGCATATGGGAATTGCCAACCTCACTCCACCTTTTGGGGTGAGGGGCAATGGGGAAAGACATAGAGATAGGGATGTCCATTAAATCCATGGGAAGCTGGGTGTTAGTTCCAGATGGGGTCATACTGGATGGGATGCCTGATTGGTGAGGCTAAAATAGAACCAATAAAAACAGTGTTTGTTTTCATTGTCTAATTTTGATCTCGTCCAGGTGGTTACAGTTGTATAAATTGATGAATGTTAACAATAAATTGATACATAGATACATAGATACATAGACAGTGTCGGCAGATAAGGGCCTATGGCCCACCTAGTCTGCCATTTGAGCTTGTAAGTTCAGTTTGTTTTCCTAGAAGTCTGTTTCCCCTTACCCCTGCCCTCTAGAATTCCTTTATGTCTATCCCATGCATTCTTAAATCCGTGATTGTTTCAGCCCCACCACTTCCTCTTGCAGGGTGTTCCACTTGTCCACCATCTGTTCTGTGAAGAAATTCTTCTCATGTTTCCTCTGAATCGTCCTCCTCCAACTTCATCCCATGCCCTCTAGTCCTGAAACATCTTTTTCGCTTAAAAATAGTGTTTTCCTGCCTGTTCCTCCCTGTAAGATACTTGTATGTCTCTATCATATCCCTCTCTCCCTCCTCTCCTCCAGGGAGTACATGTTCAGTTACTTCAACCTGTCTTCATAGGACTTGTGATGCAACCCATGCACCATCTTTGTTGCCCTCCTCTGAACCTTCTCTACCCTGTCTATGTCCTTACGTAGGTATGGTCTCCAGAACTGTACACTGTACTCAGGTGGGGCCTCACTAGTGTCTTGTATAGTGGAACTATGACCTCCTTTTCCTGCTGGTGATGCCCCTGCCTATACATCCCAGCATCCTATTTGCTTTACCTGCTGCCTTGTCACAATTGTTTCTACCTTGAGGTCATCAGAGATGACAACCCCAAGATCCCTTTCCTGCTTGTGCATGCTATATCCTCACCCCCAACTGATATATTGTGCCAGGGTTTTTGTGCCCCATATGCATTATCTTGCACTTCTTTGCATTGAATTTCAACTGCCAAACCCTTGACCATTCTTCAAGTTTCTGCAGGTCCCTTCTCATTCTGTCTACACCCTCTTGTGTGTCTACTGTGTTACAGAGCTTTGTGTCATCAGCGAACAGTGAAATTCTGCCTTCTAGATCCTGTGCAATGTCACTGATGAAGATGTTGAATAGGACCGGTCCCAGCACTGATCCCTATGGTACCCCACTGGTTACTCTTCCCTCTGTGGAGTGACAGCCATTTACCACCACCCTCTGTGTCCTGCCACCCAGCCAGTTACCTACCCACCACACTACTGTCCTGCCCACACCCGTATTCCCCAGTTTGTGTAATAGTCTTCTATGTGGCACAGTGTCAAAGGCCTTGCTGAAGTCCAGATAGGCCATGTCCACTGCCCTCCTGATCCACCTCCCTAGTCACCCAGTCAAAAATTCAATGAGGTTGGTCTGACATGACCTCCCCTGGTGAAACCATGCTGCCTTGGGTCCTGTAGTCCATTGACAACCAGATGTTCCACCAATCTCTCCTTCAGTAGTGCTTCCATGATCTTTCCCACTGCAGTGAGGCTGACTGGTCTGTAGTTCCCTGCTTCCTCTTTGTTTCCCACTTTTGTATAAGGGGACTACATCTGCTGTCCTCCAGTCTTTAGGTACCTCCCTGTTTCCAGTGATTGGCTGAACAGGATAGCCAGAGGTTCAGCCACCACCTCTCTTAGTTCTTTAAGGATCCTGGGTGCACCCCATCTGGCCCCATTGCTTTATCAGCTCTTATTACTTCAAGTTCCTTCAGGACCCTTTCTCATGTAAAGGGACTTGTGTCCATTTCTGCACCATTCTCACCCCTTGTACTCCCTTCAGACCCATTACCCCCCTCTTCCTTAGTAAAGACTGAGCAGAAATACCTGTTCAATATGTCAGCTTTATTGTTGTCATCCTCCATCGGCTCCCATCCTCCCCTTCAGTCTCACTATCCCTCCCTTTGTCTTTCTTTTTTCACTTATGTACCTGTAAAGGTTTTGTCCCTTTACCCACTGATTTTTGCAATGTGTTCTTCTGTCTGAGCTTTGGCTTCCCTTACTGACTTCCTGCCTCCTTTGTTTCTCCTGGTACTTCTCCCTATCCCCTCTGCCTGTGTCTTTTTGTATTGCCTGAATGCAATCTTTTTGGCTTTCACTTTCTTTGATACCTCTTTGGAAAACCATAATGGTCTCCTCTTCCTTTTCCTCTTGCTAACCTGCTTAATGCATAATTCTGTTGTTCTTATAATCCCCATTTTAAATACTGCCCACTGTTCCTCAACCCTGATTCCTGTCCCATTCCCCTAATGCCTCTTTCAAGTATCTCCCCGTTTTCCCAAAGTCTGCCCCCCTAAAATCCAGGATCGTGTTTTGTGTGGTTTGGTTCTGCTCTTTCTGTGATTTCAAACCACAATGACTGGTGGTCACTGTTACCCAGGTGCTCCCCACTGTTACCCCCAACACACTGTCCCTGTTTGTGAGCACAAGGTCCAGTATTGCCTTCTGCCCAGTTGGTTCCATGACCAGTTGCTTGAGGAAGGCACCCTGAAGGAGTCCAGGATAAATCTCGTTCTAGTTAATGCTGCTGGGATGCTCCAGTCCATGTCTGGTATATTGAAGTCTCCAACCAGTACTACCTCACCCTTGTCTGCCATCCTTTGGATGGCTAGCATCAACTCCTATCTGTTTCTTCCTCCTGGGCTGGTGGTCTATAGACCACACCTGTGCGGATGGCTGGCCCATTTTCCTTTCCAGCTTAACCCACAGTATCTCTCCCCATTTTGTTCCTCCTGGATCTGTGTGGCCCTTATGTCATTTTTCACATACAGTGCCACCTCCTCCCTTCCTGCCTGCTCTGTCTCTTCTGAATATGTTGTAGCCAGGTGTGGCCATCTCCCAGTCATGGTTATCATTACACCAGGTTTCAGTGATGGCCCAATGTCCAGGTCTGACTGTACCATGACAGCCTCCAGATCTTCCATCTTGTTGCTAAGGCTCCTGGCATTTGCACACATGGCTTTCCATGATTTGACCTCCCTAGACTGCTTCACTGTTCTACTCAGACCCTTCCTTGGTTGTCATTTATCCCTGGTTCTCCTTGCTGTTTGCCCTTCTGCTGAATTTTGCCTTTTCTGCTTATCCACCTTTTGGACACTAATCTCCATCTTTTGCACACTGCTTTGCAGAGATAGCCACTCCTCTGGTTCACTGGTTCCACTACTAGCTGTGGGGGTGAGCAAGTAGGTGCCGTCCTTGCTGGCCTGCACACCCCTTTGCTAGTTTAAATGCTTGTCAATGTAGCATTTAAACTTATCATTGAGTGCTTGGATTCCCTCCAGGATGGATGCAGGCCGTCAGGCCTGAACAAACCTCCATCCTCCAGGTGGGTCCCCAGTCACCAATGAATCCAAACCCTTCCTCACAGCACCAGTTCTTCAACCATGAGTTAAAGTTCCTGGTGCATGCACTCCTATGCTTTCCCTTGCCTCTCACAGGTAGTACTTGAGAAAGTGACAGAAGTAGCTACTTGCTTGAGACCCCTCCCCAGTTTCCTAAACTCTTCCTGAACTTCCTTTGGCTCCCCATTTGCCAAGTCATTAGTACCTAGGTGGATAATGACATCCAGCTCACCCTCCTGTCTTGCCTTCCCAGTGATCCCCAGTATCTTCCTTCCATCCCTCCATGCCGTGGCACCTGGTAGGCACCTCACCTCCCTGTCCTCCCCTCCTGTGTTCCTAGCTGGATCCCTCTTACGATGGAGTCCCCACCAGGATTCTCTTCCTCCTCCTCTGGGGTCCACTGCTTTCCCCACTGAGGTCACCTCCTTGTCTAACCTCCACATCCTTTCCTTCCACTTCCCTGGGTACCTCTATTTGGTTGTCCTCATTTGCCAGTGTGGCATGTGAGTTCTTGAGAGGAATAGGATCTGGGATGTGCCTCTGCCTGACTGCTCTAACCTCTCCTGAGCCCACTGTCATCCAAGTGCTCCGCTCTCGGCATCCTTTGAGGCAGCTGCATTGGACTGGGTGGTCCCTGGATAGGGGTAATGGTACCCTGACCCAGTTTACTTCCACTCTGAGTCTGGCTACCTCATCCCACAGTCCAGAGAGATGCATGCAGATAGGGCAGCACCTCAGTGTCCAGAAGGTCTGCCTGAATATGGCTGCCCCACTGCCACTGCATTGCACCACTCCCCACATTATACTGCAATTCCACTACTTCTGCTACTGAAGCTCTCTTAGTTCTCTTTTTATTTATTTACAGTACTAAAATCCTGTAACTGATTGTCAGATATATATATATATTTTAAGGAAAAAGAAACCAATAAATAAATAAATGAGTCAAAACACTTGTCGTGCTGAGGGTGGTCTTCTTCCCCTTATGCCCTCCTACTTCACACCTCTTACTATACCCTGTGTTTAGCTCCTGTCAATCAGATTTATCAGGGCATATAATTAAGAGTTGGGGGAAGGGGTGGGGTGAAAATTTGCAGCAATTAAAGACAGCACAGAATTACACCACCACTATGTTTTAAATTTTCAACAGCCCAAAACAATTATAAGTAAAGACAACACAGAAAGAAAGTATAGTGTCACTACAAGCCTACAATCTAAGTTTAAAAGAAAATACCAATTACCAGTTACTCTAAAGCACTGAATTGAATATGTTTCCTTCCTTCACCTTCTGGCTTCTTCTGAGAAGATGAACCTCTGTTTGCTGCTTTAACTGTGACTAAGCCCCACCTCCAGTTATCACGTAGCTGGAGGTCAGAGGCTAGACAATTAACACCTTCACCCAGCTACAGGACAGTCAGACAAGCCAAGATAAAATTTGCAGCAATTAAAGACAGCACAGAATTACACCACCACTATGTTTTAAATTTTCAACAGCCCAAAAACAATTATAAGTAAAGACAACACAGAAAGAAAGTATAGTGTCACTACAAGCCTACAAACTAAGTTTAAAAGAAAAATACCAATTACCAGTTACTCTAAAGCACTGAATTGAATATGTTTCCTTCCTTCACCTTCTGGTCTTCTGAGAAGATGAACCTTGTTTGCTGCTTTAACTGTGACTAAGCCCCACCTCCAGTTACCACGTAGCTGAGGTCAGAGGCCAGACAATTAACACCCTTCACCCAGCTACAGGACAGTCAGACAAGCCAAGATAAAATTTGCAGCAATTAAAGACAGCACAGAATTACACCACCACTATGTTTTAAATTTTCAACAGCCCAAAAACAATTATAAGTAAAGACAACACAGAAAGAAAGTATAGTGTCACTACAAGCCTAAAATCTAAGTTTAAAAGAAAAATACCAATTACCAGTTACTCTAAAGCACTGAATTGAATATATTTCCTTCCTTCACCTTCTGGCTTCTTCTGATCTTTATCTTCTTCTTTGCATCTTTATATTTCACAAAAATGTATTGCAAATTATTGTCAGATTTAATTGTATCAGAATATCATTTTGCAGTTTACAAGCAGTACTTCACGTAAATTTCAAAATGCATGGAAACCACAATCACGTAATTCACCATTTTGGAATGATGCTTTATGAAATCACTGCTGCTGTAATATAATTTCATCATTTGTAAACAGGAGTCCATTGTGAACTGCAGAACAATCAATGAACTGTGAAACATTGTGTTGCCATTCCCCACCTGGAATTTGCAGTCTGAAATGAGGTTGTGTTGAGAGATAAGAAGTGAGAAGATAAGAGTGACAGCAACAGGACCATATAGCCTAGTGTGTTTTGGAGACTTTAAAAGATGTCTGCATCAAGGTCTGGAAGGTCAGATGAGCAGCAGTGTGACAGAGTTGAATAGGGCCCTGTCCTTCCCAGTTGTTCTGGAGAAAGAGTTTAAATGCAAGGATCTGTTCTATTCTCTCCTTTTCTGTCTCTTGTCTGTCTGGTTGCACAAACAAATTTTCTTGTGAGACCTAGGAGAGAAGAGATCCTCAGGGGCAATGGTGGCTGGATGCCTTGCAGGCTATCAAAGGCAGAGGATCGGGCACAGATCCAGATGAGCAACAGGACACAGGCAACATGAAATACATTAAACTTACAAAGTTGTGTCCCTCTGATGATATCGAAGCATACCTGACAACTTTTGAAAGGGTTGCTGCAGCCTGCCAGTGGCCAAAGCAGCAATGGGTAATCAGACTGGTACCTTACCTGACAGGAAAACCCAACTTGCTTCCAGCAATGTGGACACTGCACAGTCAGACTATGACCTGGTGAAAAGCAAACTCCTGAAAAGGTATGACATCTCAGGAGAGACCTACAGGCAGAGATTTTGATCTCTGAAGTACAACTCCATCGACAATCCTCAAGAAGCCTTCACCTGACTCAGAGAACTCCTGATAACATGGATTCAACCAGAGAGCAAAGCAGTCCCATAGATCATCGACACATTTGCAATGGAGCACCATCAACATCCTGCCTACAAATGTGCAGCTTTGAGTAAAGGAACACTGGCAGAAAGTGGGGAAAAGGCTGTTTCTTTGGCCAAAGACTACCAAATTGCCAGACAAACACCATAGCAGCGCAGTAACAGCCAATCACTGGTGAGATACTCTTTTTCCATTTAGTCTTATAAGAACTCTGGTGGGGGTAACAAATCTGTGCCCAAAGATATTTACTATAACTGTAATAAGCCAGATCATATTGCAAGAAATTATCATAAGAAGAGTGACACTGGAGCAGATTTGTCCTTAGCAAATTGGGGCAAGTACTTAACAAATGTGAAGGTGGGAGATAAGACTGTGAAAGGACTTATAGATTCAGGAAGCAAACAGACCCTAGTAAATACTGAAGTGCTGGGAAAACAGTGTCCAAAAGGACCAGGTACTGGTGTCATCTGCATCCATGGGGACACTCGATACTACCCCACCAGCCAAGTGACTTTCACTATTAATGGGGTGTCACACCAAATGAAAGTGGGGTAGTACCTAAGTTACCTATACCTGTGATTATTGGAAATGACATTCCAGGATTTACTGAGTTAGTCAAAGAGGGAGTAAATCCTGATATTTCAGGAGCTATGGTGACAAGAGCTCAGGTGGGGACTCTTTTCCTTTTGCTGATTTTGATTTGGACTTCTGTGAACACAGCTCCATGATCTGAAACCAAGAAAGAAAGATGACACCTAAAGAAACAGTGGCAACAAAAGACTGATGGACATAATGCTGAAACTAAACTGATCACTGATTGTGATTTTCTTTCAGATCAAGCTAACAATGTTTCTCCAGGGTTATTTTAAGCAGCTGGGGTGAAATCAAACAAGGTGAAGCTACAGTATGTTTAAAAATGTAATGGGTTACTTTACAAAGTTTGGGTTAAACCTCAGACACAGAACCAGATAGAACAATTGGTTATACCACAAAAGTATAGATCTGAGATGTTACAGATAGCACATGATAGTCCTATGGCTGGTCACTGGCCTGGAATTCATGAAGATGTTGCTACCTATTGCAGTTCTTGCGCTGAGTGTCAGAAAGTAGCCCAGTCACTAAAAAGACAAGGTACCCTGGTGCCCCTACTCTTGATAGATGTGCCTTTTGAGAGAGTTGCAATGGATGTGGTTGGCCCTTAGTCAAAAGTAAAAAGGGTAATCAATTAATTTTGGTATGTGACTATGCTACCAATACACAGAATCAGTTCCAATGCGCACTGTCACAGCCCTAAAAGTGGCAGCAGAGCCTGCCAAAACTTTCAGCAGAGTGGCATCCCTAAAGAAATCATTACTGATCAGGGTAGTAATTTTGCTGCTTCATTACTTAAGGAGCTATACAGACTACTAGTATCACTGCCATAAGAACCTCCCTTATCACACTCAGACAGATGGTCTTGTTGAGTGTTTTAATCAAACCCTAAAACACATGTTAAAAGGTTTGTAAAGGGAAGGAAATATTGGGACCAATACTTACCTACTTTTTGCTTACAGAGAAGTGCCACAGGCATCAACAGGTTTTTCACCATTTGAAATGCTGTATGGTAGACAACATAGAGGGTCACTAGATGCAATAAAAGAAACATGAGAAGATAACCCCATCAAAACAATCTATTACATTTTATATGTGTACCCTGAGAAAGAAGCTTGCAAAATAAGTTGAAATCACCTATAGTAATCAGGAAGAGGCCCCAAACCAGCAGAAGGTGTATTATGATCATGGGGTGAATGCAAAAGTTTTGAACCAGGTGAAAAGGTCTTGCTACTGTTACCACTACAGAAAATAAATTGGTATTGAAGTGGCAAGAGCCTTATAAAGTGCTTAGATGTACTGGCAGTTAACTATGAGATTGAGGGCCCCGATAGGAAAAATCCTATTAAGATATACCATACTAACCTCCTCAAGAAATGGGTTGAAAAAACACCAAAAGCTGCTTTACTAGTTTTACCAGAAACTGATAAAGAAGATATTGATGTAGCTTATGATAGACTGGAACAAACTGTAACTGCTGGTGCTGTCATGGTGAATGTTTCCTTAACCTCCAACAAACCGCAGAAATTGTGAACTTACTAAAGACATTTAACAGTACTTTTATGACAGTGCCAGACCGAGCTAAAGGTGTCGAGCACATAATAGTGACAAAGAATGTTTGCCCTATTAGACAAAAGGCATACAGATTACCAGAGCGGTTAAGAGCTGACGTGGTTAAGGAAATACAAAAATGAAAGAATTGGGTATCATAGAAGAGTTGAGAAGTGCTTGATCATTGCCAATGGTGATTGTAAACAAAAAGAAGTGAGTGTAAGAATCTGCCTTGATCTTAGGAAACTTAATCAAGTGTCAGAATTTGATGGTTATCCTATGCCCAGAATAGATGATTTGGTGGACAGACTGGGGAGTGAGTATCATCAGTACCCTTTGATTTCACCAAGGGTTACTGGCAAACTCTAGCTAAAGAATCCAGAGACAAAACTGCATTTGCCACTCCTATAGGAATCTGTCAGTTCACCACCATGCTGTTTGGGTTGCATGACACACCGCTAGATTCCAGCGGTACGTGGATGTAATTTTATCCTCACACTGGTTATTGTGCTGCGTACCTGGGCGATGTCGTGGTGTACAGTCCAGACTGGATAAGTCACCTGGAACACCTAAGAGCAGTTATCCAGTCGATCAAAAAGGCAGATCTGACAATTAATCTTACTAAGGTGCATTGGGCATGCAAGAAAGCAGATATTTGGGCTATGTTTTGGGAAATGGAAAAGTCAAGCCAAAGGTTTCCAAGATAGAAGCTGTAGCTAACAGCCCTGTTCCTAAAACCAAGAAACATGTCAGGTCATGTTTAGGGCTGACTGGTTACTATCTGAGATTTGTTCCAAGTTTTGCAGAGTTAGCAAGTCCCTCACAAAACTCATGAAAATATGGTACCCAAATAATGTGAAATGGATCCCAGAGTGTGACGAAGCTTTTCAGGCCATTAAGGCTGCATTATGTTCAGCCCCTATTTTAAGAAGTCCATATATTGAGAAACCATTTTGTTAACAAACAGATGCATCAGAGGCAGGCCTAGGTGCAGTCTTGAGTCAAAATATAGATGGGACAGAGCATCCTATTATATACATAAGTAGGAAATTGCACGACAGAGAAAAAGGTACTCCACCATTGAAAAGGAATGTCTTGCAGCAAAGTGGGCAATGGGGTCCTTAAGTTTTACCTATTAGTAGCTGACTTTGTACTTGCAACATATCACAATCCTCTTTGTTGACTTAACCAAATGAGAGATAAAATTCTAGAATCACATGTTGGTACCTGGCACTACAGCCATTTAAATTAAAAGCAATGCACACATCTTGGAAAGAGAATGTCAATGATGATTTTCTGTCTAGATATGGATCAGGAACTGAGAATTCCAAAGGTTGAAAAGAAATGTGTGAGTTGAAACTTCTCTGTTGAATATGCTGCATATGCACTGAACTATAAAGATGATAAGCTACTGTTATGTTAAAGGAGAATTTAAAGACAATTTTGGAAACCTGTTTTTGTAAAATAGGTTCCCTCTTAAAGAGGGGGTATGTGACAGGGTTGACTAGGGTCCTGTCCCAGTTGTTCTGGAGAATGAGTTTAAACTCAAGGATCTGTTCTATTCTCTCCTTTTCTGTCTCTTGTCTATCTGGTTGTGCAACCAAATTTTCTTGTGAGACCTAGGACTTAATCACCCTGATGGCCTTGCAATTCTCTGCCTCTTGCTATCTCTCTACCTTCTCTTGCTGTTATGTCTCCCCATCGTGCATTTCTGCTGGTATAAAAATATATGTGAATCATTAATGTGGAAATGTAACTGATACTGGGATTCCTTTGTTTAAAAATGTACATATTTTACTGTTGAAATATATATAGTTATACTGTTGAAATGATTGCAAAAGCTGTTTGGAACTCAAGGGATAACCTGAGAAGCTAGTTTACAAGCTCTCTGAGAAGCTGTAAGCAAGAGGTCAGTTCTGGGTCACAATGTTCTTTCTGCTGCACTTGTTGAAACTTACAAGACCACTGTGTGAGAAGCATGCTGTTTTCTTCACTAGCGGGGTTGCAAAGACATGAAAACAGAGCTGCAATTTCTTGTAAGAGAGAAACACAGAGACTGAGACAGACTGAGATTGGAAATTGAGAAGAAACTCAGATGGACTTTCTCTGTTTATACTGCCATTGTAAATAGCTATACTGAACAATTTTTTATTTTTATTTTACTGTTGTTAATAATAAAACACTTGTTGTGAATTTTACAACTGCTCCTGGTTTTCCATGCTTCCGGACCTGTGCCTCGATGACAAGCAGGGCAGCAGAGCAGATCAAGGTGGAGGCCAGCAGCTCCAGGAAATTGGCACCCTTTCCAGGAGTAAAGATACAGTATCATTCTTATAGTAAAAGTGGTGACTGCAATATGGACTCCCTTTTGATGCCAGCAGATTCCCTTGTCATCAAAGAAAGGAATTCGGGGCATTAAGGCAAAGCTTGATGCCCTGAAAAGCAGTATCTCCTGGAGTATCAGACAGATTAAGCATAAATGGGACAACCTCCAGTGGAGGGAGCTGGACATGGTGGAAGTGCTGGGAGGACAGTAACAATGCCTGAAGGTGGCCCCAAGAAAACGTGGAGGAAGAATGCCACAGATGGCAGGCACCAGTGAGTGTAATCATCTCATATTATAAAAATGTTCTCAGAAATGCTGCAATCTAGATAACTGTTATCATTCTGGGGGCCTTACATTAATGACTATTAGAAACTGTGATGTAAGAGCCGACCCACCAGTACAGGGGTAGCATTACTGCATTGCGATGCTGATGACCGGGTTCTGGAGTGAACTCGTGCCAATGGAGGGTTGATCTGGAGGAGGAAGCTTGAGCATCCTTGGGACTGCTCCCATCCCTGGAAGGGTGGGTTGCAAAGCCCAGCATACCCCTGACCCTAGCAGAGGCTAGAGGAAAGGGTAGTTTGAGACCGTTAGAGTACAGAGAGGACCTGCAGCTGTCGGCGTGTGTCAGGTGGGAGCATGTGGGAGTGTTACGATGGCATTGCATGTCCATGCCACTCAAAGGGAGAAAAGAGGAAACTCCTGGCCAGTGTGACACTAGTCACCCACAGGCCCCGCACCTAACTACCTGGGCCAGCCATGCAACTGGATGATGTTTGAGGATGGGGTTGGGGAGCACTGCCAAACAAGTCATTATCATCATCACTATTTGAGTTGTGAAAGGTTCATAAATTATCATCTTCTGGTGCAGCCTGTAAACTGAGGAAGACTTGGTACTCTGGGGTGAGCTGAAGTGTTTGCAACTTAATTAAGGTCATAAGGCGAATGCAAATTAAGTTGAAAACTACACATTTACTAATTAAGAAATATGTATCTTCCCCACTAACCAAGGTCATGGCTATAAAATATATTCCACAATCAAGGATGCCCAGCCATTGATTCTGGAGGCAGTGATGTAAAATGGGAATGGGATCTGGGCGAACCCATTCCGTAAACAGTGGGAATCATGTATTACCATGGCCCACCATGTCTATAGACACCAGAAGTAGGCTTAACTAAGCCAAGCCACTTCATAGATGGTATAGAATGCCCAAGGCCCTGCAGACAGTAGGCACACTGCCCCATTCCTCCTGCTTGAGCTGACTGACAGTGGAGGCCAACTTGCTCCAGCTAATTTGCTCTATGTTCTCTGGAACTGCCCAAAATGATCCTTGGACTCTCTAGTTACCATTCACCAGAATTGGTGCTGCTGGGCAGCACAACACAGGTTTGGTTTCTTGTGAAACACCTTCAGAGCTAGCTCCTCGCAGCACCAATGGAAAATAAGCAACTAATTCTGATGCAATGGAGGCATGTGGTTACACCCTCTGTGATTAACTGCCATTCCTTCCTCTCCAAGTTGGCTCTTTTGAACAGTTCTCTTTGCTAGGAGGGTAGGATGTGGATTTTCATTAAGAAATGGGCCCTTTCTTTATATCTCACATGTGCTTTATAGTGTAATTTATATATTTATTTGTAATTTTGACCAGAAAAGACACACTAAGCTAATATAGCTTGTTTCCAGGTGTGTCCTGGGAGATGGGTTGCATGAACCTGTTTTATTGACAGTGCGAATGTTGGCCATGACACTAGGAAACTTCCTGTTCTTCAATATATGGGGTGGGATCTTTTACTATCAACTGGACAGTGACCACAGATGGGCAATAAGGACCTCAGTTTAACATCTCATCCAAAGGTTGGCACCTCACCAATGCAGCACCCTTCGTGCTGCACTACAGTGTCAATTATGGTTATTACCTCAAATACTTGGTGTGGGGCTAGAACCCATGATCATCTGATCTTCTGGCCCCAGAGGTGAGTGTGATATCGACTGACCTACCACTGACACTGATAGGTAACATTCCTGTTACTGCCTGGAAACAGTTTGGCTAGTTAAGACTCATAAAGTTTTTTACTAAAAAGTAAGAGTCCTGGCCTGGTGGCACTGAGGGTTGAGGCGCTGGACGCCACACCTCTCACCATGTCGGTGACCTGGGTTCAGGAACGGACTCAGGGTCATTGGGGGTCAGAAAGGAGGAGGATTGAGCATCCCAATGGATGCTCTCCTCTTCCAGGGTGATTCTGGGGTGTCTTACACACCTGACCGAACCTGTGCCAGTGGAAGTACAGGCATCGGTGCACTGGTGGCTCTTCGAGAGTCAGGAAGGGAAGGACATTGTGGACATTTGTCTGCACACACTGTATGACTGGACGTCAGTCCTATGTGCCAGTGCCATCAGGGGAAGACGGTCCAAGGGGAGAAATGGCCCCCAGGCCAAGATGACAATCGATCCATCGGATCGCCTACCCACAGGACAGACCCCATTGGGCAGGCACTTCAAGGAGAAGGAGTAAGGCAGGAGGGATAAAGGAGTAAGTCTGGCACTCTAGGGGTGGATCCTGTGGGAGGGATCTGCAGGGATGCATAGAGGTCTGAAGGAGTGGAACGAGGGGTAGTAAGGTGGGATAAAAGGAAAGTAAAAAAGAGTTCTAAAACATTGAATTGAAATAAATTTTATCAAAAGGAACAGCTTTATATCTGCTTTTTATTTTAAACCATTTAGTTATAACACAGAACCATTATATAACCCCTGTCTTCGATGGCCTGCAGTCCTTCCTTGGACATTAAATCCAGGCACTGATTTGTTTTGGCGATGACAGAGTCTGATTGTTTGTCTGTCTCATTCATTGTTGTACTAGTGGGAAGAGTGACAAAGGTTCCAATGTAACTACTTAGGCAAGGGTCAGTCATGGTTGGTGCTTCCCAATTAGTGGCTGTACTATAGCCTGTAGTTCTGTATGTTCAGTGTTGTAATAATTATTACACTCATAATCTTAAAAAAAGGAAAAACTGTAAGAAATCTGGCTTAATCATTAACAGTGATATAGAAACTGGTGAGCATTTTTCTATGGCTCATCCAGTTATTTGCCATAATAACAGGCTGGCTATTATGACAGACATGCGGGTGCATTTGAAATTCTAAGCGTGAGCCCGTTCTCACAGCCATGTAGCTGCTGGCAACCATTTGCACTGCTGTTGTGAGTACTTTTGCTCTCTTGGTGTCTCACCAAACCTAAAAACGAACATTCTGAGAAAACAGTGCCCTTTTAACCTCAGACTTTGTAAACAATGTTTACCTTTACCTGAACATTCTTTAATTCTCTATTCTGTCACAGCAGTTCAGTTTTACCATTCGGCTTCAGGCTACGCATTTACTCTGTTTTGTCTACTCTGGTACTCTGGAATTATGTACACTGGTGGGAAATAATTGCTGCACCAGAAATTATAAATGCATTTGTCAATGCCGAATGCTCATTGCAGGTATTTGCAGTGGTGTTTGGCATGTATGGTGCTTTACCCTAATGCCCTGTGTGATTGCTGGTATTTGCACAACAAATTGTCAGCATGACCTTTGTTACCCCCATTGCGCGCCATAGGCGGGAAACACGCTTTGGGCAGGATGAAAATGACAGCTGTACTGCTCATAAGGAGAGGTGGTAAATGGCAATGTTGAAAATCTGGAGCGAAAATATTGAAAATTCGCAAACTTACGATACGCATGGGAACTGCACAACGATCAGAAACAGTTATTTTTAGGACAATTCACCAACTTTCAACATAGCCATTTTAAGATCTCTGCTCATGAACAGTGACACTGTGATTTTCTTAATGTGTCCGATACACTGAGTTCACACAGCGATTGTGCCATTGTGCGCTACATGGGCGCAAACACGCTTTGGGTGAGATGTGAAAATGACAGCTGTACTACTCATAAGAAGGTGTGATAAAATGGCAATGTTGAAAATCTGGAGTAGAAATATTGAAAATTCGCAAACCTATGAGTGTGCGTAGGAACTGCACAACGACGCCAGAACAGTCGTTTGAATTTTGCACCACCAATATGGACCCCTTCTCATGAATGATGTCACTGTCATGGTGTTATTCAGGTTAAAGCGGCGATTTCGCGCAGTGACTGCGAAATCACCCTTCGGGCCCGAATAACGCCATGAAATGACATGATTCATGAGAAGAGGTCCCAAAACCCCATGTTGAAAATTTTGCGCAAAAATTCCAAAAAATGCCTGAGATATGCAATAAGTTGAAACCCCTATCTAGCCCATTATACAGCTTACCGGCATTTCCTCAGTTCGCGGTCGCCTTTGAAGAGTGCAGACGTGTTCCCGGTCCACGAAGAACATCGCGCCGGAGTCCGGAGGTAAGTATGGGGTGAGGGGGTGTGGGAGGCTGGGTGCGCAGTGGGTGGTGCGGGTTGTGGGGGCTGGAGACGCGCATGGGACTGTTTTTATTTTACAGGTTTAAAAAAAAAGATGACATGGGACGTTGCCATGCTGGGGTGGCTCCCAGTGTGGCAGAAGATGGCTGGGGGCAGAGAAGCTCGACGGGGATTGGGCACCCCATTGGCAAATTTACGCTGGGGCCGAGGGCCGACGGGGATTGGGGCACTGGCCGGCAAAAACGCGAACGCTTGCCACGCTTTGGGGTGGGCTCCAGCGTGGCAGCAGGATGGTTTGGGGGCCATGGAGCCGATGGGGGATTGGCACTGCATCGGGTAAACAATGTTTGCCATGCTGGGGTGGGCTCTCAGCGTGGCACCAAAGCTTTGGGGGCGGCGTGATACGCGCTGGGGAACACGGACGCGAGGGGGGACAGCGACTGGTGCTCGTATGGCAGCGTGTGTTTGCTTTGAAGCAGAGGAACACTGCTGTCATAAGAGAGCTCCTGCACCCATTGGCAGGACCATCACGCCTGCTCAACAGAGCACTGATTGAAAGGGAGAGGCACACTCCAAAGTGTGCTACTTTCCAAAACGCCTTTGCACATGCTAAAGCTAACATAAAACTAATGCATGGGGTGCAGCGTAAGTTTAATTTAATACACACACCTGTGTATTTTGCTTAAACTTCTCAAGCCTCGCTTTTGGGGTTTATGTTGCATCACACACCTCAGCAGTGCATTCAATTCTAAATGGGTAGAGAGATTTCCAGCCTCTGATAAGTTGAACCCTTGCAAAGGTGTACATTTATGTGCAGATAAAGACCAGGAAAAACAAGACCCATGCCAGCTGCCTCTTTACCTGCCAAAATTCAAGTGCCAGGCTGTAAAACTAAATTTGAAAATACTGACTGGCCACCGCTTTTTTTCCTCAGTTACTAGCAAGCCTTCAGTTGATGGCCAGTCTCCTCCTGTCCTCTTGCACAAACTACTTTTTCCTTGTAATTACCATCACATATTTAAATTACATTTTAAAACAGTACCTTACATTAAGTGTCCCTCATCCCTGCCATGCTGTTTGCATCAGCATGCCTCACACATCTCGACCTGCCTGAACACGGACACCATACCATTTCCAATGTCAGCTCCCAAGAACTCATTAAATAAATAAAAATCCTCAAAACCTCAGATCCAGTCCACCACAACATGGCAGAGGGTGAATTGTACAATGTTTCTCCCAGCCATGCTAAACAGCACCACTCTCCTGACTTTGCTATTGTGTTCTTGGCCAGCCAGCCACAGCTCCACTTCTTATATTGTCCCAAGGGGCAAGACATCTCCATCTGTGGGATGGCAGTTCACAAAAGTCCTGCTCCTTTTATCCCTGACCACGCTGAAAAGCTGCACAGCAAAATGGGAGATGAACAAGAAGAAAAATTTACTCACCACAGTAACACTGTTTCTTCAAAAGGATCCCTCACTATGCTTAACAAATGCAGTCACTCCTTGGAATGAGCAGCCCCTGAGCCCAAGAACTCCCATGTTAACCATGGAATTCAGAATAAAACCCAAACTCTGCTGTGCAATCATGCCCACCCCTGTTCTCCAGTGCCAGATCTCTAAAGCTAAGGTGAGCAGTTATTACTAAAAAGTAACTAAATGACTAACAAAACATACTAAAATAATTCCCCAAATTAGAAAAATAGTTAAATAAGGCAGAACAACTTAATTATTATGAAAAGCTAGATAACGAGATTACTGAGCAACAATTGTAAAGGCACTGTAACAAGTAATAAGCAAATATAACTGATTCTTGTTTTAACGTTTTACCAGGTTGTGAAAGGGATGTAGGGATTAGGGGTTGTAAAGCACAGTGAGGGATACCTTTGGAAGAATGGTATTTACTCATCTGGTAAAGGTGATTATACCTGCCACCTTTCTAGTGCTCAGAGACCATAACCACTGGGTATACTCATCCATCCCATTGACCGATTCACAATCATAAATCTTTTGGCTGCTAGAGGTCAATCCCCAGACTCCAACCAAAAACTCCAGTCTGACACTTCCTTGCAAAAAGAAGAACAAAGACAAACCCCCCAAACCCAGACACGCCATGCCAAGGACAGAAGTGTCCACAAGTAATAACAACACCAAACAGGATAATACAACAATACATGTGAAAGCATAACAATGCAGCTGGGTATCTACAAGCCCAATCCCAACTCCTAGGTGTAAGGTACAAAAGAAGGTATGCACGAAGACCCATCATTCTCCATTAATAAAACTGCAATCGCTAAAATACATGCCAGTGGTTCTAAACCTAACAGACCGTATCAGTATAAAAAGATTCCCCCGGCGGGCTGATGATATACAGATTCTGGCTGCTCTAAGACAAACCAAAGGTCATCTCCAGGAGGAACTTGAGCACTATAAAGGTGGCAGGTATAATCACCTTTACCAGGTGAGTAAATACCATTATCCTCTGCCACCTTTCTAGTGCTCATAGACCATAACCACTGGGTTATTTGTAGCAATACTCAGGAAAAAACTCTTGGGCGGGATAAATAAAGATGAACCTTTTAGGAATTACATCTTACAGCAACCTGAAGCACTGCCCTGCCAAACCATGCTCTATTAGCCGGAGTGACATCCAGCCGGTAATGACAGACAAAGGTATGAACAGAAGACCAAGTGGCTGCAGCACAGATGTCTTGTACTGAAGCACCACTCTCTCAGCCCAAGAGGTCGAAAGAGCTCTAGTGGAATGTGCTCTAATTCCACTAGGAATGTCCTCACCGCAGTTTGGTAAGTGGCCTCTATAGCCCTCCTAATCCACCTGGGATCATAGCTTTGGAAGATGACTGGCCCTTCTTAGTACCTGAACAGAGCACAAACAGATGGTCTGATCTCCTGAAATCCTCAGTCATCTCCAAATACCCTTCAGCAAAGAGATCATGTCCAGGTGATGGGGCATCCCCTCTAAGTCCCTCCCCTTGGCATGATTGGCAAATGAATGGCCTGCTCCAAATGAGCTGGTGAAACAACCTTTGATGTGAATGAAGGGACTGGTACCAGGGATACCATGTCATTATAAAGTTGAGAAGGGATTCTCGACAGGAAAGGGCTTGCAGTTCCCCCATCCTCTTGGCTGAACACATAGCTGTGAGGAACACCATTTTGACTGTCATCCAATAAAGGGACATGGGAACAAAAGGAGGCTTGTCTAGTCCTTCCAACACCCCAGTTAAGTTACTATGGGGAGCAGGTAGGCGAACCCTGGGAGCCAAAATCTGCACAGCTCACAGAAGACAGACCACATCAGGATGGGAACCCACCTGCTCCACCTTCATCAGGGGACCCTCAGCAGAAATAGCTGAAGCCTGCACTCTGAGGGAGGAATAGGCTAGACCCTTCTCAGCCCCATCGTAGAGGATGTCCAGTATTTGGGGAAGACCTGCCACCAAAGGGATAAACCCTTCATGGTACACTATTTACAGAAAATCTGCCAGTGTCTCTGATAAGTCTTATTTGTGGAAGATCTCCTGGATCTCAGCAGATGATCTACCACTCTAGCAGAATAGCCTGTCTCTAACAGTCTTGTCCTTTCCGCATCCAAGCCATCAGCAAGAGGTTTTGTGGGCTGTGGTGTAATATCGGGCTCTGTCATAACAGGTCCGGTTGAAGAGGTAGGTGCCAGGGTGTGTCTATTGGCATCACCTGAAGTAGTGAGTACCATGATCTCCTCAGACAGTCCGTGCTACCAACAGCACTGTGGCTCTCGTGTCCTGGATCTTGAGTAATACTTTTGCAATCATCGAATTGGTGGAAAGATGTAAGTTTTTTCAAAGCACTAAGTTGCTGTTATTGTGTCGACCTCTTCAGCCCAACTGTCTGGGAAGTGAGTGGAAATGGGGCAGCTGAGTGTTGAGCCTCAGCTCAAGGTCCACCTGAAATGGTCCCCACCTCCTCTTGATTGTCCGAAACACCTGAGGGTGCAGCTGCCACTCTGCCTGGTCCAGAGTCATCCAACTGAGCCAGTCTGCCTGCAGATTATGTTTCCTGCCAGATATGTGGCTGAGATGTCCTGCAGATGGTTCTTTGCCCAGTGCAGGGTTTGAAGAGCCTCCCAGAGCATGTCTCTGCTGCAGTCCGCCTTGCTTGTTGATGTATACCATGGTGACCTTATTGTCCATTATGATCAGGACCAACTGACCCTGAATCTGAGGGGCAAAGAACTGGAGGGCCCTGTACACTGCCCTCATCTCTAGCACATTGATAGGTAGACAGGATTTTGTCTGGAACACCTGCCCTGTGTCCCATGGCAGTCCAACATTGCTCCACAGCCAAACAGACTTGTGTCTGTTGTAATGGTCAATGACTTGGGTGATGCCAGTGGCGCCCTCATCAGATTCTGCCAGTTCACCCACCAGTTGAAGCTCTGGAGGATGTCTGGATTTGGGTGGTGCATAACTGAAAATCCTGTGTGGACTGGTCTAATGTGTCCAGGACATACTTTTGCAGGGGAGCATATGTAATCGCACCCACTGCACCATGGCTATCACTGCTGCCATAAGGCCCAACAACAGCAGATATGTGCGAACTGGCCTGCAAGGTTTGTTCTGTATGGAACCTGGGAGTCCAGATATGTTCTCCGCCATGTCCTCTGTTGGGTATACCTGGCCCACGTCGCGGTTTATGTGGCGCCAAGTGTGTAAGGATCTGCATGGGCTGTAACTGATTTTCTCCCAGTTTATGACCCAACCATGGCTTTGCAAGCACTGGAGCACCATTTCCATATCCCTTCTGGCCTTGTCCGGTGCCTGGCCTGAATCAGCCAGTCATCCATACATGGGATGACATGGATGCCCTCTTTCCTGAGAGCTGCGGCCAACACCATGAGTGTCTTTGTAAAGTCCCTTAGCACTGACGCCAGACTGAATGGGAGGCAAGTGTACTGGAAATGATGTCCGTAAATCTGGAATCGGAGAAAACAATGGCACTTGAGGGCGGATCAGAATGTGGAGGTAGGCATCGTTGAGGTCAATTGAGGCCAGAATATCGCCCAGCTGATTGGCTGCTAGGGTCGATTGGAGGGTCTCCATTTGAACCTCTTGTAAGCGATGAACTGTTGAGGAATTTGAGGTTGAGCACAGGGCGGAGGCCTCTGGTCTTCTTGAGACCATAAAAATGTAGAGTACACCCGGTGTCCCTCTTGTGAGCCAGGACTGGGGCTATTGCCCTGCTCATGGTGAGGATGGTCAGTGTCCTCTAAATTGCCTCCACCCTGGCAGGGTTCATTGGTGCTGGGAAATATTTTGTCTGTGTGGAATTGTTCTTTGTGAAAACTCTATGGTGTATCCGTATGACACAAATGTCTGGACCCAGTGGTCCATTGTGATATGGGCCCATTGATCGGTGAACAACCTTACTCGGCCCCCACACGGGGACAGTCTGCTGGGGTCCCTTTCCATCATTGATTGTTGGCAGTGGCACCCCTCCGAACTTGTTGTCCTTATTCCCTTCTCTTGCCGAAGCTTCCTCAATTTGAATTGGTTGTTTCAGGACTGAAACTGGGACCTCACAGCCTGCCTTGCTGGGACTGGGCCATTGTCACTTTTGAGCTGTTCCGGCTCCTCTGAATCTAGAGCGAAAGGCCAACTGGAGGGAGGAAGAGGTCCTTTTCTCTGCCATATGCTTAGTTCCTGCTCTGTCCTTAAGAAATGGGGTGAGACCCTCCCATATAGGTGGCCCCCTTGCAGGGAAGTTTCATCACAGTTGTCTTCAATACGGTGTCCGCCTGACATAACTTAAGCCATAAGGCCCATCTGGCCCGGTTGGTCAGGACAGCAGCTCTGGTGCTGAATTTGATGGAGTCTGAGGAGGCAACCATGAGGTAGCGGGCTGCCTGAACCATGCAGTCAGCCTGCTCTGCCAGTGGGAAGTCCTCCGGGAGGCCACCAGCGATGGTTTCCACCCAGCACAGGAGTGCCCTGCTGGTGTACCACATTACCATATCTGCAGATAAGGCCTTCCCTGTTATCTCATGAACTTGTTTGAGTGACTGCTCCACCTTCTTGTCTATTGGGTCCTTTAGAACCATGGTACTCTTTACTGGTATCACCATATGCCTGGCCAGCATGGACACTAAGGTCCCTCATCGGGGCCGAGTCCAGCCCGTCTGATAGGCCTCAGCTAGGGGTAACACTTCTGCATCACCCTCTTCAGGGACTCTGGCCGGCTCCAGGAATTCCAGTTCCTTGGACAAAATGGCATCAATGGCTGGGCAGGCAGGAAGCAATGCTGCACCAACTTGGACTGAGACCAGAGAAGGGGCCGAGGAGATGTGGCGCTCTTCCTTCTCTGCCAGGATCTGGAGGACTTCCCAGACAAGTCAAACCAGTTCTGCCATGTCCTCTTGTGGACACAGCATGCCTGATGCTTGGGTCTGATCTTGATCCATCTCCTCATTTTCCAAAGCACCTGACTGGTCTTCTGCCTGCCTGCATTCTTTCTCTGCAGCTGTGGGCTTGGTGCTGTGCTAGTGTGCTTTTTCATCACTGCTTGGGGCTCACCAGCTGGCTGTTAGGCTTGTAGGGTCTCCAGCCATTAAAACAGCAGGCCCACCTGCACAGCGTTCAAGGTGGCGGTGCCGTTACTGGCATCAGTTTATTCTGAGTTGCCACCACTTCCTTGGGATTGTGTGGAGTATCGGACTCTGAGACAGTGCATACAGTGCACAAAGCCTCCCTACATGTGATTCTGAGAGCTTGGTCCTGCATTCGATGCAGGCAGGCATGGTGGTGAGGTATGGTGGAGCAGCCAATCTGTGAGGGCAAACAAGAAAAACTGAGTTAGGAAAGTGTCTATGCCTTCCTCTTATCACAAACAACAGCAGTAGCCAGTATGCCTAACCTAGGTGAGCGAGTGGTCAAGCCAGTGTCTGTGCCTTTAAGGAGAGTGAGAGCCCTGCACAAAATGGCTGTCCACATGGTGGGGCTGGGGTGGTGGTTCCTCTGTTTCGGATACCTCTCTCAAGATGGCAGCTGAGCCCTCTGTCAGCATCGCCGATCTCATGCGCTTCGCAAAGTCCCTCGGAAGAGCCGCGAGACTTACAAGTAGTCTCGCACTATTACCTTAGTTCTTGCAGTCATGGATCAGCTGAAGCACTGGGACCGACATCAGGAAGTGGCCCATTAAACGGGATGCCACTATTGAGCTCCCTCATGTGTTGGTAGAACTCCTCAGGCTTCTGCTTCCCCTGCCATAGTTGTTCTCGTCCCATGGTCTCACGGAAGCCACCATGCAGCTCATTGAGACTTGGGTAGCCCAGGAACAATGACATCTGGAATGCGGGGATGCGGAGAGAGATAACCTGTCTCTGGCTGGCGCGAGCTGAAGCATGGCACTAAGAGGCTGCCTGGTCCCCCCACTTCCTGCCATGGCGCAGCCGGCAGTTCCCTCTCTGGACTGGGGCAGGAGTGAAGGTCCAGCATTGAGACAGCAGCAGGATGACATCCTGAGATCTAGAGCAGTGGTTAGAGCTTCCTCGAACTGCATATACTCTGTTGCAATTGGGGGACGCGCTCAGCAGGTATCCCAGCATCACCTTCCTCATTGGGGATGCTTTTGTGGGTCCCAAACCTGGGCAGGAGAGTCAGACAGACGCTACATAAGGGTCTGCCTCCCTGAGTCCTGCCCCATGGTGATTATTCAAGTGAGGTAAACTTGTGCTTCCAGGCTGACATTGCCAGTCCCAGGATAATTGTGCTTGTCAGCTTTAAAACCCCATCATGAGGCCTTGATAATATATTCATTTCTGTACTTTATATCAATGTTTTATTTATTTTTTGAAAACTGCATACAACAGAGAAGAAAAACAAAGGAATTAGCCTGCCTCAGATGCAGTGTGCTTGCAGATGTGTTTGGCTAGATAGAAAGGGTAGAACACAAATACAAGGTTAATGCCAGTAACTCCTGTGGGAATGAGGATGATTGTGACCATCTTTCAGAGATCCATGAGTTAGACTGTTTTTTTACTGGAATCAGGGGATTGGCCTCTGGCAGCCAAAAGATTTAAAAAGAAGTTATCTTTCCCTCCACTACAATTTGCTACTATTTACTTCCTAACTTTCTTCTTTCTCTCAGACCTGCTTCTGGTCGTCGAAAGATTACTTTCTCCATTCCAACCTCTCTAATCTACCCAGTTATTTTCTACTTAAAGTGACACTGCATTTTTTGTAATTTATTTCCTCCTTATGTTAGTATAAGCCCTAATTTTTCATGCAGTTGTCTGTAGTGTTCACAGTCACCTGTGACACTGTGCTACCTATGTTGCTACCTGCTTGTATGTACCCATTATTTGCCTGTTTCTAAGAATGTACTGTTACTGTTGGTTTCAGAAGTTTGTTTTGTATTCTCCGGGTCGCCTGAAAATAGTCATTGTTATGGCTAGCGCACCTACCTGGTAAACAAAAACTAAATAAAAATAAATAAATATCCAAACTGTGGAGCTTCTGGTCTCCTGAGCTGGATTTTGCTGTAAAGAAAACTGGAAATGTAACTGATTGATTCAGATGAAATTCAGACACCCCTTTGGGGAGGAATTTTCTGTTAGTTCTTAGGAATGCCTTGTCCCTGTGAAAGGTTATGTAATTAGGATCTGTGTGGGCTTGGAGCTTGTTCACCCTTCCTGCAGATGTTACTGCCAACAGGAAACTGCTTGACAGGTGACATGATTCAGTGCAGTAATTGCCACAGGCTCAAAAGCATGGGTGTAGGCAGGCATATTCCAAGCACTCCATGGTGTGCAATTTTATTTAAGGAGGTAGGAAATAGGCTCTGAACTGCTTCCTTTTTCCATGAAAACTAACAAAGAAAATACTGAACCTTTCTGTAATTTTATTCTTAGGAGTCGAAACTAGAAGGACTGGTCACTAATACTCTCTTTGCATCCCAAGGACCATACAACTTTACAGGCTTTGGGCTGGTATGTGGGTGTCTTAGGGAGCAATGCATAGCATTGTATTTACCCATGCATGGCAACAACCACTGTCATGAGATACAAAAGTTGTATTTATGACGCCAAATGAGGCAACAAACACGGTCCTGGTGCACATTTGTGTAGTGTCTGACTACACCCGGGTGAAGGGGGAGCTCACCCTAACAAGGGGGTGGGGTAGCAGTGAGTCCACCTGGTGTGCAGATCTGAAATCCCTGGCTACACCCCTGCTCAAGAGGAGCCTCCATCAGCTGAGCAATGCACATATTCAGGTCTCAGAGATGGAAAGGGTCCCTTTCTGGAGGACACAGGTCATTAAGGCCTTTGAGAAATCTTTTGAAAATGGGTTGTGAGGCTGCTGATCTGTCTTTGCCAAATGATGCATAAGCTGACACTGTGGCCAAATGAACATTCAGAGTTGAGGGCCTGAGGCCTGGGGACTGACCTGCCTGGAGATGGTTGAGCTGTCTAGGATAATACAAAAGGAAAAATCTTTTCCATTTTGAAGCATAAGTTTACCTTGTTGCTGGTTTTTGGAGATCTTCAGCATTTATCCATTGCTTTCTGAAAGACAAATCAGTGTTCTGTCCTTTGTACTCATCTTGCACCTGAACAACCCTCCACTGGGTATATGAACATGCCTGACCTGAGGTAACAACTCGAGGTGGCAGGCACCACAGGATAAGGGTAGGAGGGAAGACAGTATTACAACATTGTGTTAACTCAGGGTTATTTTACTGTTCCTTTTAGTATGAGCTCTGACTCCTCAGGTTGGCTCTGTAACAGAGCTGCGTTAATCCTCAAGAAAAGTGTATTTTAAAGTTGCTTTTAACTTTTCTTAAGTTGTTCTCTGAGGTTCACTGCTTGATTAGTATAGCTACCTCTTATTCAAGATCATGTTTCCTCCCTCTCTCTTTGTTTACTGCTTGTATTGAACATCTACTAACCAAGACACAACATATACAGTAATGTAGGTATACGCCTTTATGTATCTGAACTGACTACAAGTTTTATTGCTTGTTGTATGAAATTGAAATCTTCAATACAATTTTTCATGGTAAAAATAATGAGCAAGAATACCAAAATTCAGAAAAGTTGAAGCTATTTTTGTATTAAAATCATTTTTAAACCATCTTGTAATGTTATGTCTCAATAGAAAAATAGTATCGATACAGTCTCTCATTACAAAAAAAATTGTATTGACATTGTAGTTGTCATTTTTGGGCTGTGTCACAAACAAAAACACGTATTCATAATTACTGAAAAAGCAGGTTCAATATTATTGATACATATAGAATAGAACAGAAACAGTACTGTCAGAGTTAATTTAACGACTCTCTCCAGGCTTTCATTTGAAAATAAGTTAAGTTTCTAGTCTCAACAGTTCCAAAGTTAAACCTTTGAAAAGATAATTGCTTTAAAATGTGATAACTTTGGAACCATTAAGACTAGAACCTTAATTATTGTTTTAAATAAAAGCTTGGAGTCAGCTAAGTAGGTATATCGATAAGATCCTAGTACAGTAACTATATATATATATATATATATATATATATATATACACTATATATATATATATATATATATACATACATACATAGAAAAATATTTCATATCAATATATAAAAAAATGGTTCAATACATTTTAAAGTCATGTAATTTTAACAACATATTGCATGGCATCCAATCCATCTCACTCCTGTCCTAAGGACTGGATTTACAATGTTGTTACTACTGGTCAGGTGATACTGACTCATGCAAAGCTATGGCATATTCAGCTTCCTAATTTGGGGCCATGCCTTCATTTGTTTGTATTCATTGCCAGACCATCTTCATAATCAAGTTATAGATACACTTATAATTAATGACCCAGGTGGACATGGCTTGGTCATTGCTGAACTGGTATATTTCAGCTGCTTTGCCTTACTGTGACCTAACTTGTCATACTGTGACCTAACCTTTCTTATGGTCAGATCTATGAGGATACTCAGGATGTTGTTTGCAGTTAATTACATATAGGATAGGTCTTTGATTAATAACCACGCTGTAAACACTTCAAGAGGTTGCCATGACATCATTGTAAACCTCAAAAGTGTAGTGTATGGCTACCAAGATTGTGTAATCACAGATTGAATGAGAAATGTTTACAGCATGATTATTCATATTTATTATCAACTGAGTGATGTCATAACAATAGCATAACAAGGCTGTAATCTGCTTGATTTCAGTTAGTAATAAGGGATCCCCGTATACTATACCTTAATTACACCTTCTGTTCCCTATGATGCAATGTGTCACATTAATAATATTGAATTGTTTGGTAATGGTTCTAAGTTTGGAATATCTTACTGATTTTAAACAGCTGCAAAATGCATGAGGCTGTAACAGAGAGGGAGGAGGCTGAGAGTGCCACCAGTAGCAATGTGCGATTGACAGAGGGCCCAACAGTAGCATCAACACTGTAGTACAGGGCAGTGACATGGGCAGTACTGATATTCTATTAATTGTTTAGCACAGAAACATAAAATCTGATAGCAGAAGGAAACTGATGTCCCATTAAGTCTGCTCATAGTTGGTACTACCTTAGCCACCAGCCTAGTGTTGCAGTGGGTTATTCACACCCCTTCCACTTCTTACCCTTCCTGGTTCTTGAAGTAAGGATTATGAGTCCCTGGCCCTGTACCACCCATATTTGGATCTACTAATGGAACTTGCCCCACAAACTCTGCCAGTAGTCTCTTCCAAGGCTTCATCACCCCTGTCTGAGCAGTAACACTTCATCACATCCTTTTGAAGTTATCTCCCACTAATTTCCAGTTGTGCCCTCATGACTGCATCTCTGTTTCTAACAAAGAAGTCCTCGCAATTTACCCACTTTAAACCCCTTGGAACTTTTAAGTCTCTATCATGTCCCCTCTCCTGCCTCACTTACAGGGAGTACGTGCTTATGGCCTTCAGACGTCCTTGTATGATCTGCCCTGCTGGACCTAAACCATTTTTTGTGTCCTTCACTGCAGTGACTCAAGCCTATTAATGTCTTATAATAACTGGTCAGGAATTTCTGTCAGTGTACTGACCAGGTTGATATTTTCCATAACAACCGGCTGGTTGTTATGACATTCATGAGCCATGCCAGTCAAACTATGCTGCTGCCTCATTGGCCAACATTCTGTATGTGGGCGGGCCAAACAGTCTCACAAACTGCTGGAGAAAAATTGCTGGCCTGTTATTATAAAAATAAAAGATGGGAGGGTTTATATGAGAATATGACACTGCTGTGGATGCTGATAAACCCTCGGCTTCGCCTCTGTGGGTTTATGTAGCATCCCACAACCGGTGTGCATAAAATTCTCATATCAAACCCTTCCCCATCCATTATTCTCTATTTCTCAAGTGAGGACCCAAACTGGCACAATACTGGTGAGGCCTCACCAGCGTTTATGTAGGTGCAGTATACAGCTGATAATCTGACATTGATATTCTGTATTGGAACAGGTAATGCTTATTACTCCAAAGTGCTAGGAATACCGCCCTGCCTACCCAGTTTGATTTTCCTACTGGGGGCATCAGTGGTGGAACATGGTATGTGTGATGGTTGGCCAGCTGGTTATGATTGTTCTATGCTATTTGTAATATAAAAATATAGCCTGTGCTTATGGGTGCCCCAGGTCAGAGAAGCTACAGGATATATTAACCTGAAACCAGGAGGTAGTTAAATGAGCAGAGAGACTTAATTAGAATTGACCCAGCTACCAGGATACAGGGCTCAGAACTTTTATGATGTCTTATAATAAATAATAATGATACATTTTATTTACACAGCATCTTATCCAAGACCAAGGCATCTAACAATTTAAAATAAAATCAAGCAGTAATACATATCAACAAAACAACAGAGGAAAACATATTATGCCACCATGGTGCTAAAAGTAATAAAATCCTTTGATGTGCCCTGGGAATAGGAACTGCCCGAGATCAAAGAGGAGATGTTAATTAAGGAGTCATATTGGGAAATGAGTTTTGCTGATGTTACCTTATTTGAAATACCTCCTGACAGGACACCCTGTTTGTGTATTTTGTATATTCTAAAAGGAGGAGCTAGATGACATCATAGAAGGGTGTGGAAACACAGAGGTTTAAACTGTATACTGTATTTGAACTGGACATCTTTTGGGCTCTTAAGAAACAAGATCTAGCTATAAGCACTATAGAGGTAATATATTAGACAGAAAGGCCCAGATATTCAAACTGCACCAGGCTGTGGTGCAAGCTTGGGCACAGCTCAACTTGGCTGCGCGAGGGTGAGGAAAGGGCGATATTCAACGGAGCTGCACCATGGCTCAGCAGCATTGAATATTGCACCCTGGCACACCCGCAGTGTGCATGGCGCAGTGGCACTGCACCAGCAAGTGGCCAGAGGGAGTATGAGGATGCACCAGCGTAAGTTCCATTGCGCCATGCACAGCAACTGCGATATTCAAAAGTTAACATGCAATGGGGCCATAATGTATGCAAGGCGCACATGGGCCCATTTGCATGTCATTATGGACCCATTTGCATGCAGGTGCCCTGATTCCCGATGACTTGCGCCTGGCGCCCTGCCAGGCAGCAGCCGTGGGACCGACACCACCTGCAGCCGGCAATTGCTCCACAGCACAATCGGGCATCTGTATAAATAAAGAATATGTCCAATATCCCTGTGGTCCTGTGGACGCTATCTGCCTGATCTGGCATCTGTCTGCACAGAAAACAGTCCCATATCCCCGGTGGTCTAGGGTACCCCCTCCCCACCTGCCCACTGAGTCCCACCACCCGCTCCCCGGTCAGCCGGGCGGGTGGCAACACCGCCTGCCGCCCCACCGCCAGCTGACTGACACCCGGTAGGGCTATCGCCTATAAGCCGGATACCATTCCAGATATGTGAATGATTCATTCACATATCTGGAATGTGGGTATGGTATGGGCTGCACGCCATTGGCTCAAGCGCTGTGAACCAATGGTCGTGACAGCCCCACTTGACGGTGTCAGTCGACGGTCGGCAGGGTGGCAGGAGGGTGGGATGCTGCTGCCCACCGCTGACCGGGGAGCGGGCGGTGAGGCTCAGTGGGCGGTTGGGGAAGGGGTACCCAGACCACCAGGGATATAGGACTGTTTTCTATTTTTAGACAGATGCCTGCGACAGCAGATAGCGTCCACTGGACCACCAGGATATAGGACTGTTTTCTATTTTTAGACAGATGCCCATGATTGGGCAGATAGCGTCCACTGGACCACCAGGGATATTTGATGGAATTTTATTTTTTTAAAATGCCCATGATTGGGCATGGGAGGGGCGCCACCAGATGCATCTGAGTTTAGGCCACCCACAGGTTGCAGCTGCCGTGTTGCACCCCGTAATGTGGCAGCTCACCTGTGGGTGGCCATCTGAGTTCTTTTTTGGGATCAATTTTGTGCTGGCGCAAGTAGGGTTGCACATGCATGGCTCTGCACATCCCGGCTGAATATCGGACTGTGCAGGGTATGCATGGGCATGCCCCTCCCACCTGCACCTGCATACATTACTGATGTGTTCGGCACATCGGGATTTGTGCCACGACTTTCCCTTTTGAATATCCGCTGGGCACTTCAGTGGGTTGGGCATGACAAGAACACTGTTGCACCATGTGCAACTCTTTTGAATATCTGGGCCAAAAGCCTAAATGTATGTTGCTAGGAGTTTGTCTGTAGTTTTCTTTGCTTTTCTTTTAAGTGATTGTATGCCCTTTGATACAGTGTTCTGTGTTTACATTTTACATATTTTTATCCATTTTAGTAAATATATTATTTTGAAAGACTGCCTGGGTGTGTCTTCAAAGTTATTTTGCATGTGACATATATAGGGTTAAGACTGACAAAACTGTTCAAAGCTTGATGGTGTTACTAAACTGGGAACAGGTAAGAATATACCTAAGGTCTTTATAGAGTTTTAAGGGTTCGTTTTGGAAACCTGGTTAGGTGTCCTTAGGAGAAAGATATATTGCATCCTCCAAGAGAATTTTATCTAAGCCTGTACATTTGGGTATGCTAGCATAAGGTTCACAGTTTGAATCCCCCAGAACTTGAGACCAAAGGTGATTCATACTCCACAAGCAGACAGGAGGGTTGCCCTGTCTGTTACCTGTTCACATTACTGTGCTCGGAGGTTGGCACTGTGGAAGCAGGGACCTGACCTGTTGAGTGTGTTTGTGACAGATTGGTTGTCAGTGGTGCGGATAAAAGTGGTAACACAAGCTTTAATTGTTCAGTGTGTCAGCTTGATACTGTACAGCTCACTTGCAAAAAAGGCAGTGATTTATTTTTAAAAAGGAAAGAGAACTATATCATTTTGCTTACAGTCAAGTTCCTACCTGTTTTATTTTTTTTCTAAAGTGCAAGTTAGAGTAGCCATAGTTAGAGAAGAAGATGGCTTCCAGCTACAGCGGGCATACTGCAGACTATTTGAGACAGTTGTGCCAGGTAGAGGAGTCCTGTATGAGGGGAGAGCCACCATGCAGAACCTCATGGATGCCCTGATAGCAGCAGATGCCCAGAGCATCGAGTCACTGACTGTGACTGTAAGAGACAAAACCTGAGCGTGGAGGGCCAACGGCCTGTGCAGTTTCCAGATCTGGTGAGGATGACAGCAGGCCAGTGCCAGCAAAGGCCACAGCAGCAGGAGAAGGTCACCAGCATTCTGGAGCTAGAAGCACACAGGCTGCAGAGTGAGTTGTCAGAATGGAGCTGGAGTTCTAGAGGAGGCTGAGCAAGAATGGCGAGAAGTAGAGCGAGAACGCCGAGAAGCAGAGCAAGAACAGAGAGAAGCAGAGTGAGAGAAGTGAGCCACAGAGGAGAAGAGGGAGGAGAACAGTGAGAAGTGGACTGTGAACAGTGAGAGGCAGACTGTGAGGAGAGTGAGGCCAGAGGCGACATGAACTGGATAAGTTATGACTCCAACCACCAGCAACAAAGCAGGTGAGTGGCTTGGATTTAACTGGAACTAAAGGACTGGGTTACAAATTGAATTCAAAATTGATAGCTGAATTTAAAGAGGGAGTGGATATGGATAGCTTTTAAATTCCTTTGAAAAAGTTTGTATTCAGGCTAAATTTTCTAGAGGGTCCTAGAGCTTCCCGCTATCCCCGCTACTTACCGAAAGCTCAGGATGCATTGATCCAATGGACACTGAAGACAGTAATGATTACAGTAAACTTAAAGCTGCACTGTTAAAAGGTTTGATTTAATTGCAGAAGCATACAGAACTAAATACCAAAAGCTCAGGAGAAGCCCTGATATGAGCTACGAGGAGCTAGCCATGAAACAATGTCAGTGTTTAAAACGCTGGTGGGAAGGAATTGAAGCAAACTCTATAGATAAAATTGAAAATGCTATTTTGTTGGAATAGGTTTGGGCATGCCAGCAGAACTGAAAACCTGGCTGGAGAACCGGATCCTAAAACAGTGCAAGAGGCTGATGAACTCTCGGACAGCTATGCTAAGAACAGACCTGCTCTGAGAGCAAGAGGGGTGGGTGGCAGCACAGAAAGGGAAAAGCACACCTTCAGGGCAGCTAAAACCCTCACTGCATCCACCAAAACCAGTTAGCCCCAGGTTTCAAAGAAAAGATCTCTGAAAAAAGAAATGAACGTTGGGTCTGTAAGAAACTGGGCATATTGCCAGACAGTGTCCCAAAAGGGTGAGCAATATGCAGGATGGGGCTAGGAAAGAAGTGGGTTGTTTGTGTGTCCCTGGAAGCATGCCTGTGAATATGAGGGAACTCATGCACCCAGTCACGGTGAATGGTGTACAGGTCACAGGTGTGTGTTAGGTGGGTAGTACTCATTAGAAGCCTGCAGGCTTTGTTGAGCGATACTGAGATCCTGTGTAGGGCAGTTGTAGAGGCAGACCCATAGATGGCAAGACCGTAGTCAATGACGGAAGTGACAAAGCTGTAGGTAGCCAATCTAAGGGCATCTGTAGTCATACAGTGCTAGTGCTTGTGACGCATACCAATTTTTATGTTGGCAGCCTTTGCTACATTGTCTATGTGCTGAGCATAGGAGAGGGTACTGTCCAGAATGATACCAGGGTACTTGAACTCAGAGACATGTTCGAGTGAAGTCCCCGAGTGGTCCTTGATGGAAAGGGCAGAAATTTGAACTTGCTCCGTGCATGAGAGAATGTCATGACTTCAGTTTTGCTGTGGTTCAGATGAATTTATGTGCTCAGCCAATCTTCAACATTCTTAAGATCTAGCTGCTGCTGGTTCCAGGAGCTTGGCATCATAGTGGCTTGTGAACAGGACTGCATAATCCACATAGAGTAGTATTTTTGGTGGCAGATGCTAGGGAGGCTGTTCAGAAAAGGGAAAAGAGTAGCAATGCAGAAGACAGGAGAGACCCAGCAACAGGTGCAGAGGAGTGTAGTTGGGGAGGATTTATACTGCCTGACTATTGAGCTAGTTTGTCAAATTTGGTGTTTGCTCAGATTTACTTTCAGATACGTAGTCTGATTCAGATGCAGAATTGAACGACAAATCCTGCCTTGAATGTATTAGCCGCATCATAATGGAATCAGATCTAAATTGGAAGTTCTGATATCAAGCATATCCGACATATCCACATTGATTATTGAGGCTGAACTGAATCCATGAGGTGCAGCTCAAAGTCACATCAAATTTAGCAGTGGCACACCCCCACCCCGATTTCTGTGCAGTAACTCAGCAGATAAACTCTTTAGGCTTTTGCCAGAAAATATTACTTATTACCCCATTTGAGGCATAAGGTTTAATGGTGACTCATACACTAGAGAGGCTGGCTTAACTTAGGGGACAGGAGCACCCCAGCCTTGATCAGGCACCAAGGCTTGTGGTTAGGGCCATGACTATAATGGTGTGGCGGAGACTAAGATTAAGATGGAGTCGATGGGAGGATAAACTGCAAGTTACAGGGTAGGATCTGTACTAGCCTCTTTCTTCAGCTGCTGCTGGTGCCATGGGGACTTAGCTGGCCAGTGGTGGGTGAGGTTGGGGCAGATCCAGAAATGCAATATGATTTACTAGTCAATTCTGGGGTTTGGATCACATGAGCCTTCATAACTTATCAGCAACTCAGAGGGCACAGTAAGAATACTCCTGTGTGGAGAACAACAGAAGGGGAACTGCTGTATAACTTCAACAAAGCTTTATAAACAGATATAAAATCATATTATTGCTTAAAATTTTATGCAGGGGTGCCATGTAATTAGAAGGCATGTGGACTTTGAACATTCACTTGGTGGAGAGGAAAGATAGAGTTCTCAATGCTTATACTTCCCGCCTCTTTCTAAATCTTAAAAGATCTCACCTTTGGGGTCCTCTCTGTTGCCTTTTTTATTTTATTTATCATCAGCAACTAGAGGAACTACAGGCAATGTTTGTGTCACGATAGCTCTCTTTTGAGAAGTGATCAATTAATTAACTGCTGGAAATCAAAGAGGAGGGTGTGTTAATTGGCAACCACAAGCTCAAACTCATGAAAACATTTACCTTGACATTCGGTTCATGTGGTGACATCAGAGAAATATGGTAACCATGTTAGTCTAGTTAATGATGCTGAAAGAAACAAAAAACAATTGGATAAAAAACCTGATTTTTAGACTAGCTTGCAAGTATTTCATGGCTATTCTGATTGCGATGGTGCAGGAAGCCTGCTCCATCAGTGTGAAATGATCATTTAAACTACAGGATGGATTTTGCTGTGCTTTAAGAGGAACAATGTGTTAACTGTGCTCATCATAGGCTTAAAGCACAAGCATTGCTCTTTAAACAAGGCACTGGGCTCACCAGTAGCTAGAAGCAGTCAAGAGATGTAACTGGCTAAGTCTACCATACATTTTGATACTAAATTCCCACCATATTATGAAACCTAGGATATCACTGAGGAACAATCTGTGCTTAGTTACATGTATTCAAGCACAGCTTGTTCCTCAGTGACATCGTAATGTTCCATAACATGGTAGCAATGTTTGTTGTATCTATATTAAACAGACTCAGTCATCACTATCTCTGACTACTGCCAGCTACAGGTGAGCTCAGTATTCTTTAAAGAACATTTGATGGGCTTTCAAACTATGATGGCCACTGTATGTGAGTGTTCCCTTAAGGGCCCATCAGTTCATACCTCTCAAATGTACCACATTATGAGGAATGTTCCTCATTTTACTTCTCAAAAGATCTCTGTTTCACATTGTGAGGACTTGTTCCACATTCAAAGTCAATATTTTAAAGCAAAAATCCGTAGTAAATGATGCAAAAATACATTATTCAATTCATAACAGACTTTGTTAGCATAAATGCAACATGTTAACAGTGTTTTAAGCTTCTTAGGTAAAGATTTGATTAAGTGTTCCACATTTTGCCCATTTGTTCCACATTTTGACAGGTAATGTTCCACATTTGGGGACAAAATGTTGAGAGGTATGCATCAGTTCATAATAAAATTTCTTTCCTGTGTTATGTTAAACTGATTTTACCTCATAAATAGGTGTGGAAGTACTATGTTGGCCACATGGGGGTAGTGTTGCACTTCATCAGACTCTGTTAGTGATGCTAACCTCATAATACTGAGACAATAAATACATGATCAAAGAAATCAGATCTGCCTTTGAAGACACTATGATTATATAAATTTACCTTAATTGTACTAAAATGGCATTAGAGGCAGAAGTTGCTTCGTTCATACATTTTAGATATTGTGAATAAAGTACTCATTTCTCTGCACAGTGTTAACCTTTGCACTGTCCTATTTTCCTAATAACAAAACATCTACGACACACATAGTCTTGATTGCTTTTAGACAGAATTCATTAGTAGAAACCGTTTTAAATACATAGACCAGGTCATGGTCCAGTACTTAAATCTTAATTTATTTACCAGTTGTTCAGTAATCTTATCTACCCTTGAACCAATCACTCTGATCCTCATATTATTCATATTTGCCACATGACGTGGAAGCTATTATTACCTCAAATGCACTGTTACATTAAGCAAAAGCTTTGAATTAACTACAGCATACCATGGGGAGAGAAGACTAAGGTTCTATTCCTATACAGCAACAGTCAAAATGAGTCATCTTTGTGTAGGGTAAAACATATCATACGTTCTGGTACAAGTAACACTGCATGTTGTGGTGAAAATGTTGATCTGTACTTTGTATACTATTTACTGTCCCTTGACATGTATGACACCATTCTTTCCCATTTTGGGTCAGTTTTGCACTTTTTTTACATTTGAAATAACTAAAGGAATGATCCTTTCAATAATATTTATTTATTTATTGAATTTTGTTGACCAGATAATCCCACTGGGCCTACAGGAGTTCCTTTTCAGGGATGACCTGGATAATATGGCTAGGACCAAGTTTTCATAGAAACACTGAAAATGACAGCAGATACAAAGGCCTAGCGCCCATCCTGTCTGCCCAAGCCTGTCTAATTTGGGAACTGTGCCTTTGTCAGTCCTTCTTGTCTTCCTCAGTCTGCTCCTTATGCACCATTCCCATGTGACAGTCCCATCCACTTTTGAACCCTCCCATTGTTTTAGCCCCAGTGACTTCTCCATAAGTTTCTTTCAGTCGGTCATCACTCTTCCTGTAAAAGAACTTCCTGACACCCTTCCTGAACCTCCTCTCCCCACCAGTTTCAGGGAGTCACCGCTGGCACTGGTGACCATGTTACCACTCATTATGAACAGCTGCGCTGCTGTCCACCTTGTTTGTTTTGGAAGCCAGCCTTTGTTGTCGCAACCCATATTTCACCGCCTTAGATCACCACGCAGCTTGTGCACACAACACTTCAACCAGCCTCGGCCCTATGATCACTGCTGATGGGCCGTTGCATCACGACGTAGCTACTAATGCAGAATGAAAAGTCGCCTGCATTAGTAGCTACGCCACTATTGAAGCAGAACCTTTTACAGTGTATGGTTTCTCATACACAACCACACTCGACATACACTATAAGCTGCTTATAATGGATTACCTCTGAGGTACCTTGTCCATTATAAGCAACTGTTCCTACTAAGCAAAACACCAAATATCCATTCTATCTTTGAATCTGCAGTAATTTTTTCAGCCTTGTGGCTCTGTGATAACCCAGAAAAGCTATGGCAGAGAAGGGTTGTCCATTTTTCTTTAGACCTTCATTTTTTGCTGCAGACCCAACATGTTCTATGACCCCATCTCTCCCCACTCTTCCTTTCCCCTATGATTCCCTTGTGCCTGTCTCAGGCACCTTTGAACCCCACAACTGCTTTTGATTCCACCACCTCCACTGGAAGGCTGTTCCAGGCATCCACCACCCTTTCTGTGAAGAAGTACTTCTCCTCATGTGTCCAGAATTTACCCCCAGTTTCATAAGCATAACCCACATCAATCTCTTTTATTGTGCCAACAACCAGCACTGTACTCCTGTACAAATACACATTAATGTACTGTAATATTATAAATTATTCTCTTTCTGTTTCTGTTTCCACCCACCTTCATTCAGACAACATTTAATTATTCAAGGAAATAACCAGCACTGGCACATGAACCTACTGTTATTGGGTAACTGGTGCAGTAGTGGTGATCTCTGCTCATTACCCAGTAACACTAGTTACATGTAACAGCAATAGTAAGATCCCAGCACCTACTTACCTGGGACAGATGCTCGGATAACATTGGAGATATCTGTATCTCCAGGAATGTATACGTCCGCTAAGCATTACCCTGGCTTCATAGTGCTAGTAATGACATCTTGATGCTGACATTGGGGAGTGGTCTCAGTTCCTCCCTTTTCTAATGCAGCTGCTGCCATAGAATTAATTATTACTTATTTTACAGAGCTTAAATTACTTAGTAAAAGAGATTTTAGCTGTACTAGTCCTCTGAAAACTGGAGATTCTGGATAGTTTGATACCTTTTATTGGACCGACATATGTCTTGTGCAAAGATGGCATAGGCCACAAGCTTTGAGGTCCTCCCGAGGTCCTTATTTGGGTGTTATAACCTGCTTATAACACCCAAAGAAGGGATCTGTGATGCCTTGAATGCTAGTGTACTATGCCATCTTTGTATAAGACACGTGTTGGTCCAATAAAAGGTATCAAACTATCCAGTGACTGCAGACCTCAAATAAGAAATAGTAGAATGACATGTGTCATTGTGAGAGGAGCACAGGTTGAAGACATAGGAGCAGAGGTTGGAGCATTGTTGGCGGAGGTCCTGGTCAGGGAGAACAAACTGGCACTCGGGCTTATAATGATGAGCACCATTAAGCAATCACTCTGAAAGAAAAATCAGCATTCCTGACACCAGTGATTGCTGCTGGAGAGAACCAACCTGCTCAGCTCTTCATTAATGTGGGCAGGTTATTAAGTCCAACCTGTATGCAGTCCTGTAGAGCCTATTCCACTGCTAACTGTGATGAGTTTATTTGGTTCTTTCTTGACAAGGTGTCTATTCATGCCAGGATATCCTCAATCAGCCTGTTATTTGCTGGCAGTGTCTAGTCTTTGATAGGCAGTGGCATTCTGTCCTTGTGGGTGGAGTTTGAGCCGTGTTGTCAGATGATGTCTTCTGGTTGTTTCTGGACTGATTCCCACCTCACTGTAAACTGATCCCAGGCGGACCAGACTTCTTTTAGAGGAGCTGGGGAATGCTTGGTCTGATTTTTGTGGAGATTGTCTGATGTTCTCTTATGAAGAAGATGTTTCATTCCGCTCTGTAAAGGGCAGTGGTGAAGCCCCTACTTAACAACTTAACAAAAAATAATAATTTGACCCTGATAATTTGTCAGATTACATGCCTGTCTCAACCTTCCCTTTTATCTAAGTTGATTGAGAAAGTGGTGGCAGTGCAGCTGGAATAACACCTGGAGACATATAACATCTATGAGCCTTCCAGTTCAGTTTCTGTCCCTTCATAATACAGGGATGGCGCTAATCAAGGGCACAATGATCTCCTTCTAGCAAGGGATACTGAGCGTTGGTCCATCCCTGTCTTCCATGACCTTTCTTTGGCTTCTGCCATGGTGAACCACAGAGTGCTTTGGCTCATCTGAGGCAATATGTAGAACTCGTAGATATGGTGCTGTGGTGGTTTGAGTCCTACTTATTCAACAGGATGCAGCAGGTGGCACTTTATTCTTTCATCTCTTTTTTTTTGTTAACTTTCTTTACTCTGGTTGCCGGTCTTCCAGGGCCCTTCAGGTGAGTCTCACATGGCTAGTACTACCACCCTGCCTGAATCCCACCTGGTGAGGAATCGGGACAGAATCCTCCCACCCACCCTGAGAGAGGGAGGACCCAGAGAGTCAACCAGGTAGGGACCGTGGTGGACATGTGCACTGTCTCCTGAGGATCACCGCCTACCTCCTGGAGTCCAAGGTTTTCCACCATGGTTTCCCGAGGCAGCGGATGTGCAATGACGTTGGCATGTAGCTGGAATATGCCTACCCTCCTGCAGACGCCCACTGCCGCCTCCTCCTATCCTGTCCCCACCTAGGTAGAGTACTCCGGTTTCCACCGGGAGCCGCTACATGGTGGGGAAACCCAAGATCCCACCACAGGAGAGGAGAGGAGAGATTCCTCAGATGCTTGATACTCTCCTCTCCTGCCGACTCTCGATGACCCTAGTCCACTTCCGAAACCCGGTTGCCATCATGGCATGAGGTGTGACATCCAGTGCCTGAACCCTCAGCACCATGGGCCAGCAGCTCTTTCTTCTTGAATGGTGCTCTGCTGTGTTGTGGTGTGCCCAGGGTCAATGTTATCTTCCATGTCATCCGCCATGTACATATTGCCATTGGGGCAGATCACTGTATGCTATAGTTTGGGTTTTCACTGTTATGCTGATGACACCCAGCTGTATGTGTCTTGTCCTCTGATGATGATCTGGCTATCTTGGAACTGATGGAGTGCCTTAGGGAAATTCAGGACTGGATGGTATTCAGCTAGCTTAGACTTAACCCATTGAAGACAGAGGTGCTTTTGGTGGAGCGGGTCAGTTTGGTTTGTCAGAAATAAGTGGTTTACTCAGTGGTTTAAGACACAAGAAGGCATTTGCCCATCGTGTCTCCCACTCCTAGTGGATTTTAGTTAGTGTTTATCCCATTCCAGTTAAGATATTTATCTAGTTTGTTCTTAAAGTCTGTGAAATTTGTAGGGTGGACAACCACCTGTGGTAATGAATGCAGTGGCGATTTCCTTCCTTCCTTGGATGGCTAACACTCAGAGATGTAGATAGGGTGAGGAATCTGGGGGCACCGTGACTCCAAGCAGATTTTAGAATATTAGGTATTAGCTGTTGTTCACAGTGCTTTTACCCTCTCTGCAACATCTCCTGATCAAACCCTTTGTGGAAGTGTCTGATCTGGTGACCCTGGTGCACACCGTAGTTACATCTAGACTGGATTACGGTAATGCCTGTACTTTAGGGTATCCACAAAGTTGTTGCTTCACATGCTGCTGGTCCAGAATGCAGCATCCCGGCAGGTTGCTTGAACTTCCTGGTTCAAGCATATCATGACAGTTCTCCATGTTCTGCTCTGGTTTTCAGTGCTGTGGCACAGCAGCATCAAGGTGTGCTTGTTAACTTACAAGACCCTGCACTGCACAGTTTGGGTCTGGGCTACCCAAAGACCTCCTGACTCTTCATACTCCCTGTCATCCCTCCAGTCAGTGGAGGCAAACTTTCTTTCTTTTTTTTTTCTTTTTCTATCATTAAACATTTTACTCCTCCTTCATTGTGGAGCAGGCCCCACGACGACCGCCGCCGCACCTGAGGCCCCAGATCAGGTCTGGCATACGCTATGGTGCCTGACACACAGAGGTCCCGATGAAATTAATGGGACAGCTACGGGCCGTGACTGGAACCAGGTGGCTGACGCCTCATGTCCGTGGCTCGGCACGGCTGATGAGCCACCGCGTCACCCCAGCGTTTTTCCGCTGTTACTTGCCCCTAGGGAGCCGGACATGCAATGACATCTGATGCACCTTGTGTGCAGAAGTCCACCACGCTCTCCTCGAATGCATGTCACTTGACAGTGCACCCAGCCTCTGCTAGGCACCACTGCAGTGCGCCACATACCCTGTACCCACCCCAGAGGAAGGAAAGCGGTCTTGGGACACTCAATCCTTCCTCTTCCTGCCAGCCTCAGTGCCCCGAGTCCGCTCTTGAACCGGTTGCCAGCATGACATGAGGTGTGGTGTCCAGCACCCCAACCCTCAGCACCACTGGGCCGGCCCTATACTTCTTTTCTTACCCAGATCTCATCTTAAGTCCTCAGGAGGCAGGGGATTCTGTATGGGAAAGGGAAAGGGAACATTGTTTAACCAGGAGTAGCACACTAGCAGAAAGCTTGTTTCAAGATGCGACCTGGGAGCACAAGGAAGTGAAGTGACTTGCTCAGGATCACACAGTATGCACCTAGGTGGCTGGGATTCAAACCTAGGTCTCCAGATCTGCAGCTCAGAGCCTTAAACCACTGCGCTATATGGCTGCCCCAATTTATGGAATGCCCCTCCCTTGGAGGTGAGAGATGCTTCTTTCTGGCCTTGTTTAAATTTTGCTTAAAAACATTTATTTATATTGAGGTTTGGGCCTGACCCCACTGTGTAACTCCTGTTTGGCAGTATAGCCTAGAGGTTAAAGTAACAAGTTGTGAATGAGCTTGGTACATTCAGCAGACCTGGGTTTCGCATCATCTTCATCATTTTTATTTATAAAAGGCGCCTTCCAGAGCTCAGGGTGCCCGAACAATATCAATCAATCAATCAATCAATCTTTATTTAACCAGGCGTTCATCGTTGAACAGAAGCTCATTTGCAAGATGGACCTGGGTGTCCATCACATAATACAACGGTTTAATAACATTACAGACCAAACACGTTAATGCTGTTTCAAAACAAAAATTACTCAAATACCGTTAAAAGCTTGAAGAATGACATGTGTTTTCAGGTCAGCTTTGAACCTCTTGATGGTCAGGGTATCTTGTATCCGGATTTGATTCCTGAAATCTCCACTTTCATACTGTGTGACTCTGAACAAGTCGCTTAACTTCCCCAGTGTTGCTGGGTCACCCTGAAAACAGGCACTTGTGCCTAGTGGCCCTAACTTGTTTACCAAACAGTTTAAAATAAATTTGTATAATGTAGTTTACTGAATTCATTCTGTTGTACTATAAGGCACCCAGAGCCCTTGGGATTAGGCGCCATATAAATAAATTGCCTTGCAATACCTAAAGCGGTTACCGCCATATTGTGTTTGTCAAAACCTGGAAGCTGCCCCTTGACATCCACATGGTTTTAGATGGAACACTAAGTTAAACCGGAAATACTAAACGTTTGCCATTTATAAAGCATTTCTCCTACTGGTTTGTCATTTTCTTGCATGGCTTTGTTACATAACAGGAAATCTTTGAGTATGCAGTGAAATGACTGCAGGTAAATACTGAACATCCTTCAGCCCTGGGGAGTAAACTGCACGCTTTCAGCCCCAGGAGGGATATACTGTGCTGGGGAGGTATACTGCACCCTTCTACAGAGCAAAAAGGTTCAAGAGATCCCGACAGTGCAATAAATGCACTATGTTGCTTCACTGTGAATATACTACAATATTTCTCACACATAAATGAATATGAAAGGATTTGAAGAAGAATGGAGATGACAAGGCAAGGCAAGGCAAATTGAATTTATGAGGCTCTGGGGCTTTGCATTAAAAGGGTAGGGTCAATACAAATGCAACGCACAGTAAAAGTTTGAAAACAATAAATGCATAAAATCTCAGCCTAGCTAAAAACTTCATAAAATTTATAAAAGTCAATCATGTTTGTCAGGGAAGACCAAGCAGAAAAGGTTAACTTTTAGTCCCTTTCTAAACAGCTCGACTATTGGGGCCTCCCTGATGACAGCTGGCAAAGTTTTCCCCAGGGTTGGCCTGGCAACACTAAAAGTACGGTCACCAGATGTTTTAGCCTGACCCTGGGAACATCAAGGAGACCCTGGGTCAAGGAGCTAATGGAACGGACTGAGGAGGCAGGTGTTAGGAGATCAGCCAGATAACCAGGGCCCAGCCCATATAGGGCCTTGTAGGTGAGCGCAGACATGAGATGCACTGTTCTCTTGTATGACATCTCAAAGAGCCCCTGCCTCCTTTAGGTACTCTTGACTTTCTGTAACAGGGAGGTGTACTGGCTTTCCTATCTCAGTGGCTGTGTTGTATTTCATATGTGCAACTTGGATGAAACCTCCACCTCTGTTGTTAAAGATGATCAGCCCTCAGATGTGTCATCCTGTCCACACCAGCAGCCCCCCTTGCTGCCTGCCTCTACCCTTCTCCCAGCTTTCTGCAGTGGTACAGAAGTTGACTAGAATCAGTGCCTTTAGTACCAGATGGTCTGGGGAAGGAGGGTATCCAGGGGACTAGGGGCAGGAAGGAAGCGCCTGGTGGTTCTGGAGGGAGGAAGTTCCCAGTGGTCTAGGAAGGGAGGGAGCCAAGGGAGGCAGGTGAATGGAGGTGGGTGGTGGTCATAGAGGAACTGAGACTGGTGGTAATGGGGACTGTAGCGGTAGCTAGGGTGTTGGAGGAGACTGTGGATGGAGCATGGGTATGGGAGGATTGTGGATGAAGCAAGAGGGGCATGGACAATGGGGTAGCGTTGGTGCCATGGATGGAGAGGGTAGTGTCAGGGGTATAGAGAGGTACTGTAAAGGGAATATGGAGGGTGGGGGTACTGCTGGGGGCCGTGAAGGAAGTGGGTACTGTCCTGGGCCATAGAGGTGGGGGGCTAGTGTAAGGGGACTGTGAAAAGAGGTGGGTTAGTGTCGGGGGACCATGGAAGGAGGTGGGCTAAATCTGGGGCTATGGAAGGAGGAGAAGCTAATATCAGGAGCCATGAAGGTAGGGAGCTAGTTTGTGGGGCTGTGGAGAAAGGGCAGCATCAAAGCCTGTAGAGGACAGTATCTGGAGTTGTATAGGTGTGTGTGTGTGTGTGTGTGTGTGTGTATGTGTGTGTGTGCTGTATGTCATGTGTCTAAGTGGTAGTGTCAAATGACCATAGAAGGAGTGGTGTCATGGAGGTAGGCAGATGAAAAGGTGGCTGGGAGGAAGGTGTGTCAGTGGTCTGGAGGATGGGTAAGGGCTATGGAGTTGGGGGCTGTGGAGGGCAGAGAATTCTGGGTGTCCCTCCATACATAGAGCTTTCATCTCCTACCCATGCAGTGGCTTGCAACCCCTCCTCAAGCAGAAGCCTGCAACCTCCTCCCATGCACTACAGGATTTTGCTTACCCACACCATAAAGGGGCACCCCTTCCATGGAGGGCTCCTTACACTACCTCTCCACTACCCAGTAAAATGAAATCTTACAGGGGTTGTGGAGAACAGAAGGTCAAATGTGATAATAACAGTGACACTCATGCTGAGTACACTTTTGACCACTAAACCCACGAGCCTGCATCCTCCCCGGACGACCATCCTCCCTGCAGTAGGACATGCCTGATTATCCTTCCTGTACACTGACCAGCCACCAACCTCCCACCAGTCACTCTCCTGCATCTGTGATACTCCTGCACCCCACTATCCATAGACACAGGGCACATTAAGATGTTTAGAACCTCTCTGTGCCCACGTGGTTAGAACAGAGGCCCCATAGAACAATGTTGTGAGGAAAATAATCTTAATTTGGGCACTCTGCCCACTTCAGGACTGCCTTGCAGCATGGTCAGCAGTAAATCCTTTCCCTGCAGTACAGATACCCCAACAGTCTGTTCCCAATGGTAGCAACCCTGCACCTGTCCCTAGCATGTCCCCGCATAGCCCCTGCACCAATATCCTGTGCTACAACCTCTCCTGCAGAGGAAGATCAACCTCATAACTTTTTCACTTAATCTTTTATTGAAGTTTATAATAACAAGAAAGAAGATAATGATCCAGACATAAGATTGCATCTCCACGAGAAAATGCATTAGTCACATTGAATACAGTAATAGCTAACAGGTTTATAAATTGGGTGCATAGTCTAAAGAGTTCTGGAATATTTAACAATATCTATATAAGCACGAAGTTAAAATAATGTGCTACTAATAACAATTTAGTATATCATTATAATAGAGGAGAAATGTAATGAGGAAGGTTGTGTTAAAAGGAAAGTAAAACATTAAGAATAAGCAGTAAGGTAATAGGAAAGGAAAAAGAAAAAGAAGAGAAAAACGAGAGACATCAGAGAGGGTGAACAAATATAACTGATGTATATAAAGGATTAGTATAAATGTCCGGATAGCATTATATTAAGGTCTAAGAACTACATAAGTGTTGATAAATCTGTGATAATCCTACCAACAACTATTATACATAAAAAGTCGGTCAGAAATGACATAAGATAATTGGTCCAGTGAAGCATAGTGAGAGAGATTTTGGAAAATGTCTGAAAGAGTTGGGATAATAGCAGATTTCCAGTTCATAAGGATGAGACGCTTGACCGAAAGGAAAAGTATATTCGCCATCTAAAATGGGTGTGAGATAGAGTAACATAGTTAAAGGGGAGATACCTAACAAAACAAGTTTAGGATCAAAAGGATTTGTTGTAGAATAACTTGTGAGGCAAATTGAAGGACTTTGTGCCAAAGCTTATTAATAGGCCTGCACGCATAAAATATGAAATAAATTGCCATTAGGGGAGCCAGAGCAACAGTTGTTGTTGTTTAACAAGGCCATGCTATGGAGAACGAGGGAGTCCTACACCATAAATATAATATTTTGGTTTGAATTAAGGAACTATGGGAATCTTTGAATGTGTAGCTAGACATACGCCAACATTTACACCATTGTGCATCAGTAATATTGTAACTGAGGAGAACGCCCACTTATTTTTAGCTATTATGGACTGATCTGGTAAACTACCTATAATAACTTTGTAAATAGTACTGCCCCACTTTGCAGAGAGTTTTGTCCAGTGTGAGATATATTGGTCATGTAGAGTATGTTTGTACACATGACTTAGAATTGAATTATAAGCAGTCCTAAGTTGTAGATATTTCCAGAGGTCCTGCTTGGGGAGGTCCCATAATTGCTGCAATTCTGAAAAGGATTTTAAGTTTAAGGAGTTATGATCAAGAACATCTCAGACAAAAATATTCCTTTATTTTTCCAGGTACGGCAAAATATGGGATGATTTTGTAAGGATAAGAGTGGGTCACCACAATGTGTGTGCATAGGAAAGGGAATGGGTTGGATTTTAAGAATTTATGAAGCAGTTTCCAATAGTAAGTCAAGATGAAATAGTAGCATGAGATCTAATTCTGGGAGAGAGAGGATTACAGATGAAGAATGTGGATACTCCACCTGGACATAATGAGGATTCCATTGTGACCCATAGTGGTGTTTGAGTGAGGGTTTGACAAACCATTTAATCATTTGTGCTGCTCGAAAGGCCCGAAAATAAGCTTTAAACCATGGTAGACCAAAACCTCCAGCTTTCCAATGCGAATGCAATTTAGTAAGACTGAATCTTGGTATTTTGCCATCCCATGAAAAATCACCAATTACTTTATCAAGTTTAACTAGGAAGCTAGTAGGTAGTCTCAAAGGGATGTTTGAGAATAAATAAAGTATTTTGGCCGAAATAGTCATTTTAATAGCAGCTACTTTCGCTGTAAATGAAAGATTGAGAAGCTTCCATCTATCTAGGTGGTCTTGATGTTAGTTAGAAGAGGGCTGAGGTTTAAGCTCCACATTTTCCCAAATCATGGGAGATCTTAATACTCGAGATATTTAATTTCTAGTGGCTCCCAACGAAATCCGAGAGTAGAGTTCATAGGAATTATACAGTGATCATTGAGGGGTAAAGTTTTGGACTTCCTGAAATTCAAGCCAAGCCTGAGATCTCAGTGAATTTTTGGAGTAATCTAACTAAGGAGATCCAGCTTCTTTTAGGTTTTCAAGTAAGATCAGAAGATCATCTGCATAGAGAGAGATATGTATCTAGAGTTACCAATAAGAATTCCTTTTATATCCATAGCTTGCCGTGGCTAGCTGCTAATGGTTCTACAGCCAAGATAAACAGAGAGGGTGATAACGGGCATCCTTGTCTTGTCCCCTTTCAAGTTGGAAACAAGGTGATAGAGTTGAGTTAGTAAGAATTATGGCCATGGGTGAGGTATACAGTAGCTTAATCCAGGAGCAGAATTTTGAGGAAAACCAGAATGAAAATAAAACTTGGTATGAATGAGTCCAATTTAAGGAATCAAAGGCTTTTTCAAGTCTATAACTATGGCAGCAGGGGATTTAAGATATTGACTTTGTATATTAAATTAAATAACGATCATAGATGATCTGACCCTGACCTATTTTTAATAAAATCAGCCTGTGAAGGATGAATTAGTTTCATAATAAGCAGTTCTAAATGGGCTGATAGGAGTTTATCAAATATTTTCCCGTCCGGTGTTAAGGAGTGAGATCGCCTATAACTAGCCGGTAGGAAGGGTCCTTGTCATTTTGGGGATTAAAGTAATGATTGCCTCAATGCAAGACATTGGTAAATTACTCTTATTCAAGGCCCTTGAAAACATTAAAGAGAAGAGGGCATAAAGTGTCAGAAAGTAATTTATTAAAATCTACTGGAAAGCAGTCCCCACCAGGAGACTTACTAGATCTTAAAGACGCTAGCGCAGTTTTGATTTCATGAAGAGTAAAGGGTTCATCTAGGATGCTCTTTTCGAAAGTGGAGAGATGTGGTACTCAAACTATTTAGAAAATGTTGAGCATGTGATATAGGAGAGGGGTTTGATTGGAGTATAATTTTGATAGTAAGCTTCATGATGAGATTAATGGAAGAGTTATCGGTATAAGTTTTACCAGTCATATCTGTAAGACATGAGGTATGTATTTCGCTTGTTGTAATCTGAGTTGATAAGAGATGAGCTTCCCATTTTTATCTCCATGATCCCAATATTTATGTTTAAACCTAAACATGGCTAGTTCGGTTTTACGGGAAATAAGCTCATTTATTTTGGTCCTCAAATGTATAATGTCAAAGTGGAGGGACAGTCAGAGTTAGAATTGGTTGAATTAAAATATAAGTTTTCTTTTGTTTTAAGTAATTTCTAGGTCAGCTAGCTGTTGTTCTCATACCTTTTCCAGTGATTTGCATAACTGATTATTTTCCCTCTGATTGTAGCTTTTAAAGCTTCCCTACACTACTCATAGAGGTGTCATTGGGGTTATTATAAAGAAGAATTTCTGAATTTGAGATTTCACCCAGGTAAGAAATTGGGGTCTTTATGAGAAGAGGGTCAAGGCTAGGGTAAAGAATTGGCTAGAGAATAGGACACAGAGAGTAATAATAAATGGAGTCCACTCAGAAGAAAGGAGGGTTACTAATGGGGTACTGCAGGGTTCAGTATTAGGATCGGTCCTCTTCAATGTCTTTATAAGCGTACATTGCAGAAGGACTAGAAGAAAAGTATGTCTCTTTGCAGATGACACAAGATCTGCAACAGAGTTGATGCACAGGGTGGGGTGGAAAGGATGAGAAGGACTTGGCAAGGTTAGAGGAATGGTCAAATGTATGGCAGCTTAGATTCAATGCTAAGAAGTGCAGGTAATGCACCTGGGAAACAAAACCCAGGGAAGAGTACACAATGGGGGTGAGATACTAACAACAACAAAATGGAAAGGGACCTGGGGTAGTCATATCAGATGACCTAAAGGTGGGCAAGCAATGTGAGAGCAGCAAGGAGGGCTGGGGGATACTGGGATGCATAGGGAGAGGCATCACCAATAGAAAACAGGAAGTTATTATCCCTTTGTACAGACAGCTGGTGAGACCCCATCTGGAGTACTGTGTGCAGTTCTGGAGACCCAGTCTCCACAAAGACATAGACAGGATGGAAGCTGTTCAGAAGAGGGCACTAAATGGTGCAGGGTCTGCACTGGAAGACATATGAAGAGAGACGAAAGGAGCTTAATATGTATAGCCTTGAGGAAAGGAGGAGAGAGGGGGACATGATAGAAACATTAAGGTACTTCAAGTGAATCAACAAAGTCCAAGAGGGTAGCATCTTTCAAAAAGAGGTGTGCAAGAACAAGAGGGCACAATTTGAAGATGGGCGGCTCAGAGGTAATTTAAGGAAGTATTTTTCACAGAGAGGGTTGTGGATGCATGGAACGGCCTTCCAGAGGAGGTTGTAGAGTCAAAATAGTGGTGGAATTCAAGCATGCATAGGACAGTCATAAGGCAATTCTAGGGGGTGGGGTAGGAAGAAGTAGGCTACTGGTTAACTAGGATCTGCAGCTTATCCAGTAGGTAGGAAATGGGCAGACTGGGTGGGCCAAGCAGTCCTTATCTGCCGTCAAATTCTATGTTTTATGTTTCTAAGTCGCCAGTAGAGACTTAGAAGAGGGTGGTCCCACAACAATTGTAACTTGATGGGAGAGTGATCAGAGATAAGAATAGGGAAAATGGAAGATTCAATAGTTTTGTCTATAATAGGTGCAGAGGTGAACCAATAATCAATACGGCTGTAAGTTTTATGTAAGGCAGAGTAAATGTAAAGTCCTTTTCACAGGGGTGAAGTAGTGCAAAATCTACTAATCCAAAATCTTTCATTAATAGTGAAAGAGCGTTAATACTTCTAGGATGGGCATCAGTAGAAATATTACTATGATCTATGATAGCATCAATAGCTGTTGAAATCACTCCCGAGATTTATGGAGAATTGTTAACATTATTTAAAAAGTATTTGCTGGGCTAGGTTATGGAAGAATTCAGGAGAGTCAGAGTTAGGAGCATATATGTTAATAAGCATAAGAGAACCAGAAGGGGTATTGTAGGTGACTATAATCCATTTATCCTCAGTATCAGTAACAGATTTTATAACAGACCAAGTGAGTTTTTATGAAGTAGTATGGCTACCCCTCTTTTTTGAGGAAGAAGATGATTCAGAATTTGACCGACCCAATCTTTTTGAGTCTGATAATAACATCTGCTAATAATTTTGTTTCTTGTAGGAAGGCAATGTGAGCTTTTTTTTCTTTATGATATGTACAAATTTGCTTCCTTTACAGGAGTTAAGTCCCTTCACATTCCAGGTATATAAAAGGAGATCCATCATCAAATCAGAATAAGTGATGTATGATATTTACCAGAATAGTGAGGGACATAAGAGTACAGCAGAGGATAAAACAGAGCCAAAAATAAAAAAAGGAAAATTGTGTATACAGAAGTTGAGGATCCTTTTGTATCGGTAGTAAAAATATAAGAACAGTAGGACACATATATCTCTATAGGAGTACAGAGTAGAAGAACATAAGAAATACATTAATGATTATAGCCATTACTAACAATAGAGAAAAATACTTGTGTATGTGGAGAGAAAAGAGTCAACAGACAATGTTAAGACTCTCTCACCACACCACTAGGCGTACATAATGGAAGACTATAAAGACCTAAAACAAAGGTGAACGGTCTTAGTCTAACCCTTATAAGTAATATTACAAACAATTTTAGAAGTAGAACTTGAACCACAGAGTAATGCAGTCATATAAATTGTAGGAATCAAACTAATACAACCTCGTGATATTTAAATTACATATATGGATAAAGAGAAAAATGCTTAAAAAATAGAAATCTGACCAGACCTTATATTATAACTGATAGGCAAGTAATATACAATTGACCTATCTGTTTCAATTCTTAAATCTGTATTATATATGTTGAAGAATCAGCAAGCCTTCTGTTAAATAAAGGATATATCTATGGAAGCAGGTATTGTCCAGAGAAAAATGATTGCATACATACATATACACATATATATATATATATATATATATATATACACACACACATACTTACACACATACAAAAGGGGAAATAATAGGCACTGCAGTACCAAAACATTAATGTGATAATGGTAATGTAACTGATTCAGAAATAAGATGCACCAGATAGCATAATAGGTAGAATGCATTTTATTAGATTAGTTATGGCATCACGGCAAGTAGTCCTGAAAGTGAATGCCAAAGATAGGTATGGAAAATGCCAGCTTCGTGCATAGACTAGAATAGTGGAAAGCTTCTATAAAGAAATAAACGCCCCATACTCAAAATTACCTTTATGATTTATAATGAGGTGACTGAGTCTATATAGTAGGCTCAGTGAGACACCATTATATAGTTGTAGAGCAATGGTAGGCAACTCTATGAATGTACAGGCTTCGGGTAATAGGGAGAGGTTTATTAAGTGAAACTTTATAGTCAGTTGTACCAGTGTGTCGAAAATAACTAGCGGCCCATATGTAATTGTAAAATAAAGTTTATATAACAAGTGATGCATAAGTAATAAGAAAGAAGCAGCCAATTCAATTAGTACTTAGGTAGAGAATAAACTAGTATTGACTTAATATGGGAGAGAGCAATTTCTAAATACTAAAACTGCAGAGTTAGTTATAAAGGAATCTATAAGTTCAAACTGCAGCATAGCAATAATGTTTTAAAAAGATTACCAAAAAAAATGTTTTGTAAATGTAGCCATTATATGTCATGGTGTGCAAATATACCCAAAGTAACTGGATTGGACCTGGAATTCCACAGGAATATCAAAAGAAAAGATTTAAGTAGTTATTATAAAGTAATGTTATTGTAAGTACCAATCGCGATGTGAGCCTTCATTAGAAACAACCTGCTGGAAAGTGATTTACAACAAACAGGATTGCTGAACATCATGATGGGAAGGCAGTAAGCTGTCTGTTTCAACCTCACACAGGACCTGGACTAAATTGAATGCCAGGAAGATAACTAGATGCATAAACTACCAACAGAACTCAAGTCACCATCTGTTTAAGAAGTTTATTATTAGAGACAATGCTCTTGCTTTTTGACTTAGCTTATGCCTCTTCTTGTGAGGTTCAAGAGATTTTGAAGGAGAACTCGCCACCGCTTTCTGCCCAGGAAATATCTGCAGTTGTATTATTTTGTAGTGCAGCACAAGTTTCAGCTTTGTCTTCGTTATCATGTGTCTGCAGGTCTTTGTGAGAAGAATGTAGGTCATCTGCTAAAGGGCAAACTTGTTGCTAACAAGGATGGCAGGGATCATATTAGATTGGACTTTCTTTGTTGAAATTTTTAGGTGCTCTTCGGAGGTACAGCAGGAGTGAATTGCACTTTGGAGCCAGATGCGAGTTTCTCACTAATTCTGGTGGATTGCCTGACAGGTGGAACTGTAGAAGCATCTGTACTGGGGATCGAGAGCTCTGGTGTAGTTCCTCCATGAACCCATTCTACATTATCAACCATCCGTGTGGACTCCCTCTCGACATTCAAGCGATCGCCTCTGATCATGGGCCTCCAAGGTAGGATCTGTGTATGGGGTGTTACGAAAAGCTGCCAGGGCCTCAGTGGTAGAAAATCTTGAATGATGACCCCAGAAATAGGTGCATGATAAAGGGTACTGCAAAGCAAAATGTATATTTTCTTGTGAAGGATTGGCTTTAGAGAATTATATGCTTTTGCGATAGGTCTTTAGAGTAGTCTCTATAGATATGGATCCTGAAGTTCTGCCAGGTTAGAGTTATGATCTCTTGCTCACTTTAAAATTAGCTCTATGTGAGCATAATTCAAACATTTTGCCACGATGGGCCTAGGCCTTTGTTCTTGTGGAGGCTCTGGGACCTAGAGAGATGAGAGCGCTCTATGATCAAATGTTGTTCGGGGTAGTTTTAACATGGCAGTAAGAACATGTAAGAGTAACTCGGTTGTATCTCCTAACTCGAGCCCTCAGGAAAGCCAAAGAAATGTAGATTATTTCATGATTGCAGTTTTCAATGTCATCAAGTTTTGATTGAAGATTTTTAATAGTTTTGTCTTGATGTCTAATGGTAGCTTGCATTTCTTGAATATCTGTAGTGTTGGTCGAAGTTTGAGTCTCAGTATAGGAGATGCGCTGGTTAAATGATTCTAAGAAAGCTGCATTATGTTGGGTGGCAATTTTAAGTCATTAATATCTGATACTATCTGAGTAAACATAGCGCCCACTCTGGCAAGACAGCTGAGTTCTGCCATGATGTATGGAGTGTAGGCCAGGTATAAGCAGCAAGAAAAATAGATGTCAAGACGTTGAATAAACAGGTAATAAACTTACTGCCACTATGCAAGGAGGTTGATGTATCTAGTACTCCACAAATGGCACTGAGAAACAGTCTGGAAAAGGATGGATGAGGTTTGATTATTTGATTCCTGGAGAGATCAATCTATGCTGCCATTTCCTGCTTGAAGCCACGCCCCAAACTAAAGAACTTTGAACACATTTCTTTTCTTTGTGGAGCTGCCTGCCCTTCTCCAACAATCCCCGGCAGGTACGCTGGCAGCTGACCCACACGTGGGACTGCTATCCATAGCCCAATGCATGGCAAATTTGAAATAGAAAAGATCTAGGCAGCTGCACTGCTCATTTGATTTTTACTCACTGATAAATGGGCAGTGTCACCACTGCACTAGCATGTACTGTCCATGGACTCAGTCATGTAAGTGTAGCAGGACTTTCTCATTTCAGCTGTGTAGTTCTTTTCCTACCTGCTGAAGGCCCCATTGCTTTCCTGTAACCAGACCTCTACCTGCTGAAGGCCCCATTGTTCTCCTGTAACCAGACCTCTACCTTCTGAAGGCCCCAATGTGCACCTGAAACCTAACTACTTTCTGCCGAAGGTTCCAGTGTTCATCTCTACCTGCTAAAGGTTCCAGTGTTCCTTGTAACTAGAGGAGTGCAAGAAGCAAATAGTATTTTCCAAATAATAAATAATGTACTATTCATTATTCGGATCCAACGGGGAGATTACACAATTGGGGGGTAGTAACAACAACAAAAAGGAAAGGGACTGGGGGTAATCATATCAGATGACCTTAAGGTTAGCAAGCAATGTGAGAAGGCAGTAGGGAGGGCTGGGGTATACTGGGATGCATTGGGAGAGGTATCACTAGCAGAAAACAGGAAGTTGTTATCCCTCTGTACAGACAGTTGGTGAGACCCCATCTGGAGTACTGTCCAGTTCTGGAGACCCCATCTCTGCAAGGACATAGACAGGATAGAGGCAGTCCAGAGGAGGGCAACCAAAATGGTGCAGGGTCTGCAAGAGAAGCTAAGGAGGAGAGACTAAAGGAGCTTAATATGTATACCCTGAGGAAAGAAGGGAGAGGGGGACATGATAGAAACTTTAAGTACCCCAGTGAAATCAACAAAGTCCAAGAGGGTAGCATCTTTCAGAAAAGAGACGTGGCAAGAACAAGGGACACAATTTAAAGATGGGGGGGCGGTTCCGGGCAATGTGAGGAAGTATTTTTTCACAGAGAGGGTAGTGGATGCATGGAACAGCTCCTGAGGAGGTTGTGGGGTCTAAAACTGTAGGAGAATCTAATAATGCATGGGACAGACATAAGGCAATTCTTGTGGTGGGTAGAAAGAAATAGGCTGTTGGTTAACTAGGATCTGCGGCCTATCCTGTAGTAGGGAAATGGGCAGACTAGGTGGGCCAAGCGGTCCTTATCTGCCATCAAAGTCTATGTTTCTATGTTTCTATGTGTCGCTATTCACCCCTATTGTATTTGGGTTATATAAGAACAAAATAAGACAAGCATTTGTCAATGCCAAGTGTTGCTTGCTGTCATTAACAGTGGAAGTGCAGAAGTTAGACAGATGCAATAGGAATGGCAGTGAAGTATTGAACTGACGCCAACTCCACCCCCACCCTGCAGAGCTGGACAGGCATTGGGTGTGCTCTTTAGGTAGTCGCCCGTAACGGTCACGACATTTAACCTCACCCTACCCTGCAGACACTTACAAGTGTCGAGGTGTGCTTTGAAGTGCTCAGGTTTTTACACTCACCTCATTCCATAAAGAAATACACTGAAATGGGTGCAGTATAGGAGAATGGGGTGAACTCTGGGCCAAAGGGTCCAAGGCACACCTTGATGCCTGCCACTGGCTGCAGGGTGGGGTGGAATGGCAAGAGCATTACTGTCAACAATCCCAAATCATACCCTGACGCCTGTCAGTCCTTACAGGGTAGGGCGTTATGGTCAAAACCCTAACACCCTTGGCGCTTTGTTATATTTATTCCAGGTTTTCAACATGGGCTTTTTTGATCCTACCGCATGAACAGTGACACTATCAGCTCGTTAGTAGGAAAGATGATTTTGCATAGCGACTGTGTCATTTGGCGCCACAGGTGCAAAAACACATTTTGAACAGGATGTGAAAATGGCAGCTGTACTGTTCATGAGGAGGTGTAAAAATGGCAATGTTGAAAATCTGGAGTGAAAATATTTTAAAAACTGGTGAAGTCACGAGTGTGCATCGAACTCGCAACGCACACCCGTAATGTAATTAATTTTGGATTTTTACAACGGATTTTCAATATAGGCATTTTGGGACCTCCGCCCATGAACAGTGTCACAGTGATTTTCTTAATCTATCCCGAACACTGATTTCCCACAGCGACCATGCTATTCTGCTTCGAAGTGCAAAAATACATTTCAGCCGGGTGTGAAAAATGACAGCTGTGCTGTTCATAAGGAGGTGTGGAAAAATGCCAATGCTGAAAATCTGGACTGAAAAAATCGAATTTGTGAATTTACTAGGTGCGTGGAATTGCACAATGCACGCTCAACACAGTCATTTTATGGATTTTTGTCACCAAATTTTCAACATAGCAGTTTAAGACCTCTGCTCATGAACAGTGTCTCTGTGATTTTCTTAATTTGTCCTCAACATTGATTTTGCACACTGACCATGCCACTGTGCTGCTACATGTGTGAAAACACATTTCGGTGAGATGTGAAAATGACAGTTATACTGTTCATAAGGAGATGTGGTAAATGGAAATGCTGAAAATCTGGAATGAAAATATTAAAATGCTTGAAGTTACTGAACGTGCATAGGTACTCATGAACGACGCTAGTAAAACAGTAATTTTAGGTAATTTTTCACTAAATTTTCAACATAGGGTTTTGGGGGCCTACCTCATGACCAGTGTCACTGTGATATTCTTAATCTGTCCTGAACATTGATTTTGCACATCGACCGTGCCATTGTATGCTATATGTGCGAAAACACACTTCAGGCGAGATGCAAAAATTACAGCTGTACTATTCATAAGAAGGTGGATAAATTGCCAATGTTGAAAATCTGGAGTGAAAATATTAAAAATGCTTGACGTTATGAGTGCGTAGGAACTGCTAATGCATGTTAGTAAAACAGTTATTTTTGGAATTTTTCACCAAATTTTCAACATAGGGTTTTTGGGCTCACCACTTGAACTGTAACACTGTTGTTTTTGTTAATCTGTCCCAAAAGGTAGTTCAGTGCAGTGCCTTCAAAATCACCTTTTGGGACCGAATAACACAGTGACAGTGACTGAGTTCATGAGGTGGGGTTCCAAGAACCCCATGTTGAAAGTTTGTGAAAAATGCCCAAAATGGCCAAGATATGCACCAAAGTTGAAAAAAAATTTGTGCCATTATACAGCTTACTGGCATTTCTTCAGTTCGTGGTCGGCTTTGAAGAGTGCAGACATGTTACCAGTCCATCGAAGATCATCGCACTTGTCTCTGGAGGTAAGTATGGGGTGAGGGGAGTGTGGGAAGGTGGGTGCACAGTGGGTAGATGCAGGTTGGGGAGGGCATGAAGACTGCGAGGGACTGTTTTCTGTTTTACAGGTTTTACAAATAAATAGACAACGTGGGATGCTTTTGCTTGCTGGGGTGGGCTCTCAGCATGCCGGCACACCTGGGTGCTTCTTTTTGGGGGTTCTGGAGCCAACAGGGATTGGGCACCCGTCAGTACATACACTGTGCTTGTGCTTGGGGGTGTGCATTAGCTGAGGATTGGGCACCCCCTCGACACAACAAATGGAGGGCATCAAGCCTGCAGGGATTGGGCTACCCGTCGGCGAACTGGGTAGGGTGCATGCTGACAGGGATTGGGCACTCCCGGTCGGCTTTCTGTTTATTTATTGAAATGTTGCACTGGGAAGGCACACTGAGCGGCGAGGCGATGGCATTCCGTCAATTCCCTGGAGACTGTGAGAGGCCGACGGAGAAGCCCGTTGCCATGGAACACCACTTAATCAGCTGTTTTGGTAGCTTGTACACACAAACAGCTGATTGCGTGGTGTCGTGGCTGGAATTTCCTGACGCATTTAGGCATTCTCCCAAACTGTTGAAGTAATGTGTTTTCTTGCACAGCAAGCAACACAAAAAGAAAGAGCTCCCTACCCTATCACTGTACCACACGCACTGCTGTCACTGCACCATGGCCAGTTCTAGGATGTACTGGGCCCTGGTGCAAGAGTTTGTAGTGGGACCCCCATTCACAGGCCCCACCCAAGTACCCCCCACCCTGGCCTCCATGCCACCAAAAATATTGCTGCTGTTATTCCATTTTGTGAACTTAAAGGTGTACACGGCAGGCTTTTGCTACAGCAAATGTTTCAATCACATCAGAAAAGTTTACTTGTTTTGCAAGTCTATTTTCAATCGAAGTATACCCAATGCAGACAATCTCTCCTTTGACATTTTGGAGCACAGGTAATTCTTTTTCAAGGACAGTTTACTGAAAGAACACTTGGCACTGGCAACTGTAATTGGAATTGTAAGCAGTACTTGCAGTCCAATTTGGGTGTTTGGAAATCCTCTGCTTAGGTCTTTCTGTACCAGGTACTGTAACACTTCAAATGGAGATTTCATATCATCAGGTAACAGACAAGCACAAGGTAATTTCTCTGGACATGTCTGAACCATCTATGTCCCCAAGAAATCAAGCCAACTCACTGCATGCTACTTGTAGGTTTTCGCACGTCCAGATGTTTTTATGTTGAGCCGAAAACAAAAACTGACTGAAAGTCACTGAGAAATTGGAATCGCTCATCAATTTCCATCAACACTTTATCAATAGACAATTGAAAAATCAACTTCAAAGCTTTCTTGTCCAGTTAAGGGTTTATCTGCGGCAAGCTCTCCTGGCATGCATTTTCACCGTCTGGCGTATTTTTCTGGAAGTCGGTTCGATGTCCATGGTTTGGGCTAGCAGCTTTGCTTCCTCTAACACTCTGCTGAATCCTTGTCTTCGATAATCAGACAGTTGCTCCTTGATTGCTGAAGCCATCTATGGCATTTGAAAATTTAAAGCAAGTGACTGTAAAATCACTGTCACCCGATTAATGGCACTAAGTACTTCATTCCACACAAGTAAACATATAATAAATGGAAATGATTCCAGTGTTTTCACAAGGCCTGTAATGTAGGACAGTGTTTCGCTGTCACAGTTTCCAGTTTCTGATACTTCCAGCAACAAATCCAACAATTCAGGCAGTTGTTCATAGACTGCCTTTGCAGCATCAGCACAGGCACTCCATCAGGTCTCTGAAAGTGGCTTGAGGGTATATCGCTTCATGTGCTTGACGAGGATATCCCAATGTTTGGTGGACCCAGAGAAGATTCTGTAAAGCTGCTGTAGTACTCCAAAGAAATTCTTTGCTTCCAAGGATGATTCAGCTGCATGTTCTAACACAAGGTTCCAATTATGAGGACAGCAAGGCATGTACAGTGCACGCTCGTTCACCTGCCGTATTCTCACTTGAACTCCTCAATGGATACCTCTCATGTTAGCCCCATTATCATAACACTGGTCCTGCAGTCTTCAATTTTTTAGACTTCTTTATTAGAGTTTTATGTTTTCAACAATAAGATATACATACGTATATCCCAGGATAAATACCCGGCCACATCCCCAAACTGGATAGGGATACTATATACATCCCTAAACTATTTACATACACAGTTATATTGTATTATAGCCAAAATTTAAGTCCATTTTTATTAATGTAACACTTGATTCTAGTCCTTCAAAGTTAACACTTACCTGACCTATCTTCAAATCAAATTTCCCTCTATATTATTCTCTTTAACTTTGAAGTAATTATAACTTCTCAGGGCGGGACTTTAATAAGTGTCCCTGGGAGAGAGAGAGAGAACCCACCCTAGCCTTTTAAATATAAAAACCTTCTAAGTCAGCTAAAAACAATCTCAAGAGAGTATTATGCCTCACTGGGTAAAAAAAAAAACTACACTAAAAAGAACTTATATCTCCATGAAATCATAATCCCTTTTCACATTCTCTTAAGAGAACCTTACAGGCTAATCCTCAGACAGACAGATCTGGGTCTGAGCACTCTTCAGTTGTATTGAGTACTCTGTCACTAATGCCTCCATCTTTTATCATATATTTTCTTTTCTTCTATTATCATTTTTTTTGAGTCTATCCAGGACCTGTAGCAGGTCACTGACCCATTGATCATAATTGTAATTACAATCATTTTTCCATTGTCTTAGGACGAATGCCTTAACCAGAGCGGATATCAGAGACACACAACCGCTTGCATGTCCCCAAAACACAGATCTCTAGTTTAATATGCTCCGAGTAGTTTAATAATGGATCCATGTTTTGACCAATTTGAACCCATAATGAATGTATTTTGGGACAGCTCCACATCACATGTAACAAGTCCCTGGTTTCATTCCACATCTAAAGCACAGGTCTGTCTGTCTGAGTTTTTAGAACATAGGTTAATAGGGGTGTAGTAGATGTCTGAACAAATAAAAAATTGCATAGTCTTATATTTTGGTATAGGCAGAAGTTTAACATTTTCCATATTTCTTTCAGTCAGGCCTCAGGGGTTAGAGTTTTTCCCAATACAATATCTGAGCCTTAGATTCTAAGCTCACAGAATATAACAGCACCCTATAAACTTTTGAGATGGGGTGTTGTAGTAATCAATCTCCTTCAGATGGTCCAGGTAAATTAACTTTGACCCATTTCTTTAGTATCTCACATAAATTTCTGAACCAGATTTGAAATTCGGATCTTTTAGAAAAAATCCATTCCTTAGTCTGCACTGGTAAATTCACCCTATCTTCGAATATAAAATCTGTCAAGTTCAGGTAAGATAGTTGTGATGCCCATGGTTGGTTGATTATTAGTCCCCCCAACCTAAAGTTAGGATTTCTAATATAGGTTGATCCCTAGCTCCCCTTTGTGCCCTTCTCTGTGTCGGGTTTAATAAATCCCACCACCTTCATTGATTTAAAATTGGTGACTGCTTTCCTATCAGGTAAAGCCCCATGATCTATAAACAATAACACAGCAGGGAGAGTTTCAGATCCTTTCAAGTGTTGTTCAATTTGGAGACCAAGTTGGGATATATCCCCTTTCCACGACTCCTAGACCACTGCCCTATCAGACCAAGCTGTCCTGCTACATAATACAAAACTAGGTCCGAAGCTTAATACCTCCCCTAAGGTGAGAAAGGAGTAAGGCAACATGTTTCCTCCTTGGAGGCTTAGAATTCCACAAGAATTCTGAAATTACCATTTGGATATTAATAAACCATCCCTTAGGAATGTTATAGGTAGTAGATAAATCAGGTATAACAATCTAGGTAGGAGATTCATTTTAATCAATCCCAGTCTGGCAGTGAAATTCAGTGGAGTTTATTCCACCTAGAAATGTCATTTTAATTATGGCCAATAGATTACCCACATTTTCTTCCACCCCATATTCTGTTTTAGCCATAATCCAAATTCCCAAATATTTAATTTTTTGGGCCCAGTTAAGTTGCAGGTGTTCAAAATCTGCTCTATAAGTATATGCGTAAGTGGAAGAACTTGAGTTTTACTTAAATTTAATTTATAGTTGGAAACCTCCGAGAATTTCAGGGCTTTTGGAAACTAACGGCTGGATTATATAAATGCAACAAAATATCATCTGCAAAACCGAGAACTTAAGCTCCATCCCTTGAACCTCAGTTCCCTGAACAATGGGCTCCATATTCTCGGCGTCAAGTGCAATCAGTGCCATAGCTGCAGTCTTCAATTTTAATGCCATTTTCAGCAAGTCGATTAGCAATAATTCATCCAAGGCCTCTTCTGTTGTATTTTCAATTTGGAGAAACTCCAGAAAGCTTTCCATAATTCAACTTGATCACCATTGATTTCAACATAACGAATCATTAGTGATAACTGCTCCTTGTGAGAAATATCTGAGTAGAACTCCATCAGCACATTGTAGTAGTGAACATTGTGTATCTTGTCCCTAATCTTACTAGTCACAGCCTCAGCTAACATCTGCACAAATTCATTCTGGCTATGTTTGCTTAAATAATGAACATTTGTTCCTCACTGAACACGTTGCAAGTGATCAGCCATAATAGGGTCATACTTGGACAACAGTTCCAACAATTTCAAAAATTACCATTGTTGGCCACATACAGATGGTCTACTGAACCTTAAAGGCTAAGTTTTGGCCTGCTAAATATAAAACCGTCCATAATTCTACAAAGCACAGCATGTCATCATTCCGCTTCCTTATCCAGCTTTTCTTGCAAACCTCTGTCAATTGTAGCCCATTTCTGAAACCCTAATTCTAAATGTTTCCACTTGTAGAAATTCTCCATGTGTGATGGGTATGCTTTCTGCTGAGTCAGCCTTTGTGATAACGTTTGCCAGATGGAGAAACCTTGTGTAAACACGCCTATCCTCACCAAAAGCTTGCAGCAGAAACAAAATACAGCATCAGCAGACCTGGAGTAAATTAACCAAGGCCTGTGAATCTTTGAGGATCCCACTTTATGCTCATAGTTTGCTGAAGTAAATCGGTGACCAGCTGTTTTAGGGAACTCAATGTCAGTTTTTTCAGCTGCAGGGGTTTATGCTGCACAATTTCAACCCTGAGGCACTCTGACTTTGTAGTAAAACTTTCAGGCCAGGTAGTTGGGTCGTAAAATTATACATGAAAGGTGGTTGACTGGGTTCAGGGTTTACAAGACCTTGGTCTACTTGAGAATTGGTTTCGCTAATAAATTAGTTCTAAATAGTAAAAGACCAAAGTCATGCTATTTGGTCCTAAAAGCCTAGGCCCAACGCATTTACATTTACTGTCCCCAGCTCTTTCCAATAGCTCGAAAATTGAAGTGATTGATTGTATCAAATACCTAGGTGTATACTTAGGCCAAGACTGCTCCTTTAAAAGCCACATCGACCATCTGACCAAGAAACTCAACAAAAGTTAGGTCTATTATATTGCCTCAGTCCTTTCCTCACTCATGAATCCAAACTCAAAGCTTCCATTGATATACTACTTCCAACTTTGTTATATGGGACCCTTACCACAATCTGTAAGAAGTTTTGAAATGCAAAGGCTAAAATACTGTATCACAGGATAGGGCGCTCTGCAGGGTGTCACCATGGGAGCATCACTGCAAGGTAGTATTATCTCTTAGGTGGCCTTCTAGACAGCAGATTATCATATCCATCACTCTGTCTTGCATTTAAGCTCCAGCAAATGGCACCTCTCCTAGCTTAATTAACACATTAGCTCACAAAAAGAATGAGAGAACACTAAGATCCTCTGGCGTCAGCTTCTCCATGTCACTAGTGTTAGGACTTCCCTAGGACTCTGGTCCTATGCTGCCTTCATCCTCCTATCTGGAATGGTCTCCTAGTAGTCTCCAGGAATGTACCTCCCTTGGGGGCTTCAAGAAGGGTCTTAAAGCCCACCTGTTGGATCTGAGCTCTGCAACTGCTACCGCTGAGTCTACCAGACTCCCTGCTGCCGATCTAACCTTACTGGGACATCAGTCTGATTGTGATTGTCTTGTGTATAACAGTACTTCTACTCATGTTGATATTGATTGTAATTAACCTGTTATTGTATCCTTGACTGGGTCAGTATGTCTATATTGACTGTTAATTGTGAAATGACATGTATGTATTTTGTTATGTTTATAGATGTATGTAATTAATTTTGGGTCGCCCTGAAAAAGGGACTGTTTCTGTCTCAGTGGGTCTACCTGGTCATCAAAACTTAAATAAATAAATAATACATCGCAACTTGATTCCAGTTCAATACATTGTTGTATTTCTTCTTGATGTACATTTCTTTCATGTATTTCTTCTAGCTGTACATTTCTTTCTGAGTCAGAATCCAATTCATGGTTCCCCGACTCCCCAGTCGTCTACCCCCACTACTGCCTCTACAGCTGTTTCATGTGATAAGGTTGATGGTTCTTGCTCACTTATTGTGCTTTCACCAGATGTGGACCCTGTTATCACAGTTGACTTAACCATTTACAAAATATTTTGTTAGCGTTTTCTGCTTCTTTCTGAGTAAACTCTAGCTGTCTTTTTGTTCTTTATGTTTTGTAGAACCAGACTTGTACTTTGGTAGTGCTACTGGATTTGACATCTTGTCAAATTTTATGTTTGCTTGCACGCATGTGCAAGAAACATAGTGTCATCATCCGAGTTTTTGTAGGTGTGCAATTCAGTGTGTTTGCAGGCATGGCCACAGTTCACCAATGAATGCTGCAGCTGTCTATGACAGCAGTTGAAAATGCAGTGCGTACAGTTGAAAGGTGAGGACCGCTTCAGTGAGCAGTGATAAGATAGTTTTGATTAGCATATTGTCGGGCAATCCTGCTAGTATACATCTCTGCTTTCTCTTCTTGGAACATAAATTCAGTTTGATGTAAACTTTTCCTAGGACTGTCTTTCCAGGAGGAGGCAAGTGACTAAAATGACATCCTTGGAATGTTTCCAAAAAGATCTAATTGCCATCCTTGGAATGATGAGTCAGAGCTCAGGGTAGGGCGGCATTGATAAAAGCAGGAAAACAGAACCCCAAAGAGACTGAAAAAGTAGACGCAGTTGTTGTCTGTTGGAGCACCTGATCAGTATTGTAATAATATTCCCAACCCTCTGAGTGTCTCTGGATGCCTTCCAGGACAGCTTCCCTGCTGCAAATGGTCAGTGAACTAACCAGGTTAGGGAATACCCTACCTTGTACTGGCAAATGGGGACTTTGTGAGAGAACTTACAGTGGAGGAACCGCTGTCAGGAGTGACTACCACTCAGTATGGCTCACATTGGATATGGGTAAGGAAGGAGTGGAATCTGGCACAAGAGTGCTGGACTTTAGGAGGGCTGACTTTGGGAGGATGGGGGAAGTGGTAAAAGGGTACCTGGCCAGAATTCAATCTAGTATGGATACTAACCAGAGGTGGGAGCTCATAAAGCTGGGGATAGTAGAGGCAACAAAACCTGCTGCAAAGCCCAGAGCAAGAAGGCTAGGGCTAAGAAACCGAGCTGGTTGAGCAAGGAGGTCATGGAAAAGGTATGGAGGAAAAGAGCTGCCTTTAGGAAGTACAAGAAAACAGGGAGGGGGAGGACAGGGAGGAGTACTTGACAGAATCGAAGGAGGTGACAAGGGCATAAGGGGAGCCAAAGCATCTACGGAACTCAGGCTGGCACAAGGCATTAAGAAGGGGAGAAGGACTTTTAATACATCAGGGAGAAAAGGAGCTAAGGACCACATAGTAAGGATTAGGAAGGAGGGGGTTGGGTGGAAGCAGGGTGCGATAAGGCGGAAGCAACTAAATGAGTACTCTGCTCAGTATTTACTAAAGAGAAGAGGGGTGACACCCAAGGTAGGAGAAATGGCAGAAGGGGGGAGTGGTGACAGATGGGGAATCATGGAGAGCAGAGTTTGAGAGGGTTTGAAGGCACTGAGGGTGGACAAGGCGACAGGCCCAGATGGCATCCACCCCAGGGTACTGAAGGAGCTGGCAGAGAGTCCTTGCAGGACCTTTCAACGAACCTATTTAATGCCTCACTACATTCGGTGTGTACCTAAGACTGAGGATGGCTCATGTGGTGCCCCTCCACAAGGGTGGCCCCAAGGATGAACTGGGAAACTACAGACCAGTGAGCCTCACATCCATCATGGGTAAGCTAATGGAGACTATCCTGAAGGAGAGGCTGGTGGCCCTCCTAGAGGCCAAAGGACTACAGGACAGCAGACAGCATGGCTTCATATATGGCAGATCCTGCCAAACCAACCTGGTTGGAGTTCTATGACTGGGTAACTAGGCAACTGGACAGGGCTATGCAGTGATGTCCTGTATCTGGACTTCAGTAAGGCATTCGACTCGTGCCACATGGAAGGCTGGAAGGAAGCCAGTAGGCACAGGGTGGTGCAAAGCTGGTGAGATGGGTAGGAAACTGGCTGCAGGGAAGGCAACAGAGGGTGGTGGTGGGTGGGAGCTCTCACACCCAAGGGCAGTGACAAGCGGTGTCCCACAGGGCTCGGTGTTGGGACCAGTGTTGTTTGGGATATTCATTGCAGACATATCATGGGACATCAAGAGCAAGATCAGTCTGTTTGCTGATGATACCAAGGTTGGCGGGTGGTGGATGACCTAGGGGATGGCAGGGGTTGCAGGATGATCTGGCAAAGCTTGAAACCTGGTCAGACACCTTGCAACTGGGGTTTAATGCCAAAAGTGCAAGGTGCTGCATTTTGGGATGAAGAACCCAAGGAGGAGTTACCAGCTAGGGAGAGTGCAGCTAGCCCAGACAGAGGAGGAGAAGGATCTGGGTGTGCTCATTACAGGGTCAATGAACAACTCGGCACAATGTAGGCAGCTGCAAAGGCCAACAAAATGCTGGGTTGTATTGCAAGGGGTATATCCTCGAGGAGGGAGGAGGTGATTCTGCCACTGTATAGGTCATTAGTTAGACCACACCTGGAGTACTGCGTGCAGTACTGGCGTCCGTATCCGAAGAGGAACATTGGGTTACTGGGGGGTGCAGCGAGGGTGACAAAGATGATCAAGGGGCTGGGGGACTTATCATACAAGAGGAGGTTGAAGGAGTTGAACATGTACTCACTGGAGGAGAGGAGAGACGGGTGACATGATTGAAACCTTTAAATACATGAAAGGAATAAACAAGACGGGTACAGAGGGGCTGTTCAAAGTAAGGGAGGGAGGGCCACCAGGGTCCATGATATGAGACTGGAGCAAGGAAGGTTCAGGAGGGGGATGAGGAGAACTTTACAGAGAAGGTGGTGGCTGGGTGGAATGTGTTACCTGCAGAAGTGGTATGCAGTAGAACAGTGGACTGCTTCAAATGAGGATGGGACAGGACAAGGGGAGGTTAATGAAGGGGAAGGGTGGAAGGGAGGGCAGCTGCAGAATAAGGGAAGCTAGCTGCACATTTGAGCAGACTTGATAGACTCTAGGCCTTTATTTGCTGGCAAATTTTGTATGTTCGTATGTTGGTAATAGCGCTTCGCCACTTCACAGTGTGGCTGATGGGGTGCCCAATCCCGTCAGTTCACTGGCCCCCAAAGAAATCTTCAGCTGCCATGCTGGGAGCCCACCCCAGCATGGCACACATCTGATGGCCGATGGGGGTGCCCAACTCCCATCGGCTCCACTGACCCCCAAAGAAATCTTCCAGCTGCCACTCTGGGAGCACAACCCACCATGGCACAGGTCCGCATCGTCTTCCTAAAAAGAAAAATCACCTGAAAAGAAAAAAAAGGTCCCTCGATTGTCTTGCCCCACAACCTGCATCCACCCTCTGGCATCCATCGCCCTACATGCCCATCTCACCCTATACTTACCTCCGGAGGCTGGCAAGATGATCTTCGTGGACCGGGAACACATCTGCACTCTTTAAAGCCAACCGCGAACTGAAGAAATGCCAGTAAGCTGTATAATGGGTTAAATGGTTTTTTCACTTTTGATGCATATCTCAGGCGCTGTTTGGATTTTGGCACCAAATTTTCAACATGGGGTTTTAGGAACCCTCCTCATGAATCCTGGCACTGTCATGGCATTAGTCAGTCCCCGAAGGTGATTTGTGGTCACTACACAGAACCACCTTTCAGGACTGATTTATGAAATGACAGTGTCACAGTTCATGAGGTAGGCCTCAAAACCCTATGTTGAAAATTTGGTGAAAAATTCCAGAAATGACTGATTACGAAAGTGTGTGTTGCGCAGTTCCTATGTATGCTCGTAAGTTCAAAATTTTTAATATTTTCACTCCTGATTTTCAACATTGCTATTTTACCACACCTCCTTATGAGCAGTACAGCTGTCATTTTCACATGTCACTAAAACTAAGCCCGCTTCCCCACGTGAGCGACAATGGCACAGTCGGTGTGCTAAATCAATGTTTGGGACAGATTAAGAAAATCACAGTGACACTGTTCATGAGCAGAGGTCTTAAAAAGGCTATGTTAAAAATTTGGTGACAAAAGTCCTTAAAATGACTGTGTTATGAGCCAGCATTGCGCAGTTTCCACGCACGTAAGTTCTTGAATTTGTAATATTTTCAGTCCAGATTTTCACCACTGGCATTTTTCCACACTTACTCATGAACAGTACAGCTGTCATTTTTCATACCATGGCTAAATGTGTTTTCGCACTTCCAGCGAGAAATGTGTGGTTGCTGTGGAAATCACTGTTCGGGACAGATTAAGAAAATCACAGTGACAATGTTCATGAACGGAGGTCCCAAATGCCTGTGTTGACAATCTGCTGTAAAATCCCCAAACTAATTACATTACGGGTGTGCGCTGCACATGTGTTCGCACGCTGGTGACTTCACCAGTTTTTTGATATTTTCACTGCAGATTTTCAACATTGCCATTTTTACACCTCCCATGAACAGTACATCTGTAATTTTTCATCCTGTTTGAAATGTGTTTTGGCACCTGTGATGCCAAATGGCATAGTTGTTGTGCAAAATCAGCTTTCGGCTAACGAACTGATATTGCCACTGTTCATGAGTTGGGGATCACAAAAAAACATGTTAAAATTTGGAGTGAAATGCCAACAAACGCCTCAGGCATTAGGGTTTCTCACCATAACGCCCACCCTGTAGAGACTGACAGGCATCAGGGTGTGACTTGGGATTGTTGTCTGTAATGCTCATACCATTCCACCCCCCATCCTGCAGCCAGTGAGAGGCATCGAGGTGTGCCTTGGACTCTTCAGTCCCAAAGTTCACCCCATTCTCCTATACAGCACCCATCTCACCATATGCCCTCATAGAATGGGGTGAACATAAGGGCCAAAGACCCCAAACACACTGTGACACTTGTCAGTGTCTGCAGGGTAGGGTGTGGTGAAATGACGTGGCCATTATGCCTGATGACCCAAAGGCACACCCCAATGCCTGTCTGTATCTGCAGGGTGGTGGGGTTGGTTCAGTTCAATACTCACTGGGTCACATTGGAGACAGGGAATGGCATCACAATCCGCACAGGGGTTGTATACAGACCCCCATCTCAAGGAGGAAATGAACAAGAAAATGATAGAGGGCATTCTCAAAATGGCTGAAAAAGGGAGATACTGTTGATGGGGGACCTGAATATGCCAGATGTTAACTGGGCAACATGGACTGCAGCCACATCCAAGAGCAGGGTCATTCTCGATGCCTCCCAGGAGCATGCCTTAGACAGCTAGTGGTGGAACGCACTCGGGAGGAGCAATATTAGACCTGGTACTCTCAAATGGAGAGAGATCACAAACTTAGAAGTCAGTAGACACCTGGGAACAAGCGACCACTGCACAGTGTGCTTCACAATAAACACAACCATGGAGACAAGCCATACACATACAAGGATACTGGACTTTAGAAGGGCTGACTTTGCATAATGGGTGAATACCTGAGAAATGCATTAGCAAATGGCCAGAAAGGAGGGTGGAAGAACAATGGAGAAAATCAAAACTGCCATCATGGAGGCAACAAGCCTTTGTGTGAAACAAATAAAGAAAACAAAGCGGAATAAAAACCACTATGGCTCTCAAAAGAAGTGTGAGGGAAGGTTAAGGAGAAAAGGCTGCATTCAAAAGTATAAGGAATCACAGACGGAGCACGAGAGGAACTGTATCAATTAAAGCAGAAAGAAGTGGGGAAGGCAGTCAGAAAAGCAAAGGCCCAAACCGAGGAAAGGATAGCCAACTCAGTTAAGAAGGGGATAGAACCTTTATAGGTACATTAGGAACATAGAAAGGTTAAGGGAGGGATAGGAAGATTAATAAAGGAGAGGGAGGTGGGCAGAGGAGACAGTGACAACGCAGAGATAATGAATGAATACTTTGCTCAGTATTCACAAAAGAAGAAGAGGAGGAGTTACCTAAACCAAACAGTAGAAGCACTCTGGATAGTGGGGTTGATACCAGTCCATTTAAAGAAGAAAGAGTACTGAAAGAACTTCTAAATCTCAAGGTGGACAAAGAATGGGCCTGATGGATTCCACCCTAGAATCCTAAAAGAGCTAAGGAGGACCTAGTGACACCACTAACCACACTTTTAACAAATCATGGGAAGATGGGGTGGTACCTGAGGACTGGAGGAGGGCAGATGTGATTCCTCTTCACAAAGTGGGAGCAAGGCAGAAGCAGGAAACTACAGACCTGTTAGTTTGACCTCAGTGGTGAGGAAAATGATGGAATCACTTCTGAAAGAAAGAATTGTTGAGTACCTAGAGGCCAGCGGGGCACTGGACCCAAAGCAGCATGGATTCACAGCAGAAAGGTCATGTCAGACAAATCTAATGATTTCTTTGACTGGGTGACCAAAGTAATAGACCAGGGAGGGGCTGTGGATATGGCCTACCTAGACTTTAGCAAGGCATTTGACACAGTCTCGCACAAAAGATCAATAATCAAGTTAGCCAGCCTGGGAATGGGTCCCAGGGTGGTAGCCTGGGTAGAAACTGGCTGCACAACAGGACACAGAAGGTAATAGTGAATGGAACACATTCTGAAGAAAGGGGTTACTAGTGGAGTACCTCAGGGCTCAGTACTGGGTCCAGTCCTCTTTAACGTCTTTATAGGTGACATTGCAGAGGGTCTGGAAGGAAAGGTATGTCTCTTTGTGGATGACGCAAGATCTGTAACAGAGTTGATACACAAGGGGGTAGAAAGGATGAGAAGGGACTTGGCAAGGTTGGAGGAATGGTCAGACATATGGCAACTTAGATTCAATGCAAAGAAGTGCAAAGTAATGCACCTGGGAAATAAAAATCCAGGAGAAGAGTACACAATAGCAGGGGAGGTACTAACAACAACAATAATGGAAAGGGATCTGGGTGTAGTCATATCAGATGACCTAAAGGTGGGTATGCAATGTGAGAAGTCAGTAGGGAAAGCCAGGGGATACTGGGATGCATAGGGAGGGCATCACAAGTAGAAAAAGGGAAGTGGTTATCCTCTATACAGACAGTTGGTGAGACCTCATCTGAGTACTGCATGCAGTTTTGGAGACCCCATCTACGCAAGGACATAGACAGGATGGAAGCAGTCCAGAGGAGGGCATCTAAAATGGTGCAGGGTCTACATCAGAAACCATATGAAGAGAGACTGAGAGAGCTTAATATGTATACCCTTGATGAAAGGAGGGACAGGGGGACATGATAGAAACTTTTAAGTACCTCAAGGAATCAACAAAGTCCAGGAGGGTAGCATCTTTCAGAAAAGAGATGTGTAAGAACAAGGGGGCACAATTTAAAGTTAGAGGGGACGGCTCAGGGGTAATGTGGAGGAAATTCTTTTCACGGAGAGAGTGGTGGACGATGGAACCGCCTTCCTGGAGAGGTTGTAGGGTCTAAAACAGTGGAGGAATTCAAACATGCATGGGACAGACATAAGGCAATTATAGTGGGGGTTGCAGGAAATAGGCTGTTGGTTAACTAGAATCTGCAGCTTATCCAGTAGGGAAATAGGGCAGACTGGGTGGGCCAAGTGGTCCCATATCTGTCACAAAGTCTATGTTTCATGTTTCTAAGCTTCTATTATGCAGCTCTATAACTCCTACACTACCAATGCCAGCAAGCAAACATTCGCATTGACAAATGCTTGTTTTTCTTTCCTTTTGTTTCTGCTATGTATGGTTTGCCTTGCTTACTAAGCTATGTTTATGTTTTTTTTGTGAATGCAAAATTTACTTTGACTACTTAAAGTTTAATAATATCTATGAGCTGCAGGTGGCTCACTTAGTACTAGCAGACAGGTACCAGGGCAGGCTCAGTTGTGTAGAAAATGTATAGATGGGCTGCTCCTGAGTCCTATACTTGCAGTCGCTGCCTACGCTTGAAGCAGCGAGCAAGAAAATAGAGCCAGTCGAGAATGTATTGTTATTCTTTACTAATTCTGCAAAATAAAGTATTTTTGCAATAATAATTAGGATGTATCTTTCTTTTGTCAGAAATTAAAGGTTAAAGTAGACTATTTCTCTCTGAGAAAAAAAACATTATTTCCAGTACAAGTCAAGCTCACACACAGTGCAGAGACAGAAAGAAGGCTGTTGTTGAATGAATATGATATCTGTAATAATGCCAAAAACAGTGACTCCTTCAGAAGTAGGCTGGCTACAATGCTTGCTGCTGCCTGGCTTACTTTGAAGAAGACTAGGCAGGCTAGCCTGCAGCAGCAGAGTCAGAGAATATCTTGTTATTTTAATGCCAAACTGTGACTCCTACAGTACTAGGCTGGCTACAGTCCTTGCTGCTGGCTTACTTTAAAGAAGACTAGGGCAGGCCGCAGCAGCAGAGCCAGAGAGAATAACTTATTTTAATGCCAAACAGTGACTCCTACAGTACTAGGCTACTATGCTCTTCTTACTAAGAAGACACTAGGTAGGCCGCTGTAGGTATTATGCTTGCTGGTCAAGGCCAGAGCTTGGGCTGCTTACTTATGATGCAGTCGCAGCAGAGCCTGATGTTAGAGAATTGAGAGAATAATATGTTTTATGTTGCTTGCATGCATGTGCAAGAAACATAATGCCATCATCCGAAGCTTTGAGGTGTGGCACCCTGTCTTCCAATTCGGCCAGTGTGTTTGCAGACACAGCCGCAGTTCTCCAATGATTGCTGCAGCTGTCTATGACAGCAGTCGAAAATGCAGTGGCATACAGTTGAAAGGAAGAGCTCCACTTCAGTGAGCAGAGCCCCCCACACACCGCAAGCACGCATATTGCGTGCTGATGCGCCTCCTCCCCACACTCACTGCATGGCTGGACGGGGTGCCCAATCCCATCAGTTCCAAGCCCCCCACAAAAGCTTATCTAGATGCCACGCTGGGAGCCCACCCCAGCATGGCAAAACATGTTATAGCGAACGGGGTGCCCAATCCCTGTTGGCTCCACGGCTGCAGGCTCCCCCAAAGCTTTCCAGGTGCCACGCTGGGAGCCCACCCCAGTGTGGCAAATCATGTTATAGCCAATGGGGTGCCCAATCCCCGTCAGCTCCAGCTCCCCACAAACAGTCTTTCCAGCTGCCACGTTGGAGCCCACCCAGCGTGGCAAACGCTCCGTCTTCATTAAAAAAAAACTGTAAATAGAAAACGGTCCCTCGCAGTCTTCCTGCCCCCACCTGCACCCACCCATTGCGCACCCTGCCTCCCACACACTCCTCACCTCATACTTACCTCTGAGCTTACGCGCGATGATCATCGGTAGACCGGAACACGTCTGCACTTTTCAAAGCCGACCGCGAACTGAGGAAAATGCCGGTAAGCTGTATAATGGAATAAATAGGGTTTTTCAACTTTGCTGCATATCTCAGGCATTTTTGGGAATTTTGGCCCAAATTTTCAACATGGGGTTTTTGGGACATCTCCTCATGAATTCTTGCACTATCATGACGTTAATCAGGCCGAAGGAGTGATTTTGCGGTCACTGCACGAAATCTCATTTCAGGACCGAGTAACAAAATGACCCTGCCAGTGTTCATAAGGTGGGCTTTCAAAAGCCTATGTTGAAAATTTGTGAAACAATTCCTAAAATGACTCTTTTATGAAGCGCAGCATTAGCAGTTCCTGCACACGCTGGTATGTTTCATAATTTTCAATATTTTCACAACAGATTTCCAACATTACTATTTTACCACACCTCCTTATGAATAATACAGCTGTCATTTTCACATCTTGCCCAAAATGTGTTTCCGCCCAGTAGTGCACAATGGCTTGTCGGTGTCTGAAATCCATCTATGGGACACATTAAGAAAATCACAGTGACACTGTTCATGAGCAGAGGTCTTAAAATGGCTATGTTGAAATTTGGTGAAAAATTCCTAAAATGACTGTTTTATGAGCTGGCGCTGTGCAGTTCCCACGCACGCCTGTAAGTTCAAGAAATTTTCAATATTTGCACTCCAATGACTTCCAAATACCAAACAGCACATACAAGCAAGCAACATTTGGCATTGACAAATGCTTGTTTTTTCTGATTTCTTTATACAGCCTCAGGATGGGACAGAGCAAAGCAGCAGGAGTGGAGAGAGAGAGAGAGAGAGATCACACAATGAATTGAATTAACACAAGGATTTTTATTTTTTGTGTACTCTTCTCACTCAGGAAACTAGTCAGTCAAACTAACTAAGACTACCTGTGATAACTGGAGGTGGGGCTTAGTCAGAGTTGAGGTAGCAAGTGAGTTTTATTTTCTCAGAAGAAGCCAGAAGGGAAGGAAACATATTAATTTCAGTGCTTTACAGTAACTGGTAATTGCTATTTTCTTTTAAACTTAGATTGTGGGCTTTTAGTGACACTACGCTAACTTTTTTTTTTTTCTTTTAGGTATTTCCTGAAGAAGACCAAAGGTCGAAACGAGATTTTAACTCTATTTTCTATTTTCAGCGTGCATTTAATATAACCATTTTATTTTGCTTTTAGTGACACTGTACTTTCTTTATTGTCTTTACTTAGAATTGTTTTTGGGCTGTTGGAAATTTAAAACGTAGTGGTGGTGTATTTCTTTGCTGTCTTTAATTGCTACTTGCCCCTCCTCCCCTTCCCCCAACTCTTAATTATATGCCCTGTTAAATCTGATTGACAGGAGCTAAACATAGGAATAGTAGGGGTGTGGAGTAGGGAGGGACATGGGTGAAGAAGCCCACCCTCAGCACGACAAGTGTTTTGATTCATTTATTTATTTCTTGGTTTCTTTTCTTTTTTAAAAGAAAAGTATCTGAGGATCAGTGGTAGGATTTTAGGACAGTAAATTAATAAAAAGGGAACTAGGGGCTTCAGTAACAGACAAGTAGTGGAATTGCAGTATAATGTGGGGAGTGGTGCAAAGCAGTGGCTGTGGGGCAGCCATATTCAGGCAGACCTTCTGGACACTGAGGTGCTGCCCTATCTGCATGCACCTCTCTGGACTGCGGATGAGGTAGCCAGACTCAGAGCGAAGTAAACTTGGTCAGGAGTACCATCACCCCTATCCAGAGACCACCCAGTCCAATGCAACTGCCTCAAAGGATACCAAGAACGAGGAGCACTTGGATGACAGTGGGCTCAGGAGGGTTAGAGCGGTCAGGCAGAGGCACATCCCAGATCCTATTCCACTCAAGAACTCATATGCTACACTGGCAAATGGGGACAACCAAATAGAGGTACCCAGAGAAGTGGAAGGAAAGGATACGGAGGTTAGCCAAGGAGGTGACCTCAGCGGGAAAGCTATGGACCCCAGAGGAGGAGAAAGCGAATCCTGGTGGGGACTCCATCATAAGAGGAATCTAGCTAGGAACACAGGAGGGGAGGACAGGGAGGTGAGGTGCTCACCAGGTGCCACGGCATGGAGGGATGGAAGGAAGATCCTGCGGATCACTGGGAAGGCAAGATGGGAGGGTGAGCTGGATGTCATTATTCACCTAGGTACTAATGACCTGGCAAATGGGGTGCCAAAGGAAGTTCAGGAAGAGTTTAGGAAATTGGGAGGGTCTTAAGCAAGTAGCTACTTCTGTCACTTTCTCAGAAGTACTACCTCACGAGAGGCAAGGGAGAGCAAAGGGGTGCATGCACCAGGAACTTTAACTCATGGTTGAAGAACTGATGCTGTGAGGAAGGGTTTGGATTCATTGGTGAGTGGTGACCCACCTAGAGGGATGGAGCTTTGTCTGCCTGACGGCCTGCATCCATCCTGGAGGGAATTCAAGCACTCAATGATAAGTTTAAATGCTACATTGACAAGCATTTAAACTACCAAAGGGGTGGCAGGCCAGCAAGGAGGTACCTACTTCCTCACCCCCACAGCTAGCAGTGGAACCAGTGAACCAGAGGAGTGGCTATCTCACAAAGCAGTGTGCAAAAGATGGAGATTAATGCCCAAGAGGTGGCTAGGCAGAAAAGGGGCAAAATTCAGCAGAAGGGCAGACAGCAAGGAGAGCCAGGGATAAAGGACAACCAAGGAAGGGTCTGGAGTAGAACAGCAAAACAGTCTAGGGAGGTCAAATCATGGAAAGCCATGTGTCAAATGCCAGGACCCTTAGCAACAAGATGGAAGATCTGAGCTGTCATGGTGCAGTCAGACCTGTACATTGTGGCCATCACTGAAACCTGGTGTAATGATAACCACAACTGGGAGATGGCCATACCTGGCTTCAACATATTCAGAAGAGACAGGGCAGGCAGGAAGGGATGAGGAGTGGCACTGTATGTGAAAAATGACATAAAGACCACAGAGATCCAGGAGGAACAAAATGGGGAGAGATACTGTGGTTAAGTTGGAAAGGAAAATGGGACCAGCTATTAGCACAGCTGTGGTCTATAGACCACCAGCCCAGGAGGAAGAAACAGATAGGAGCTGATGCTTGCCATCCAAAGGGTGGCAGACAAGGGTGAGGTAGTCATACCTCTCAACTGTCCCGGATTTTGTGGGAAATCTCGATTATCAGCCATTTTCCGCCATCCCGATCCAGCTAGCCATTTGCACGATTTCCTAGCCAGTGAGCCCTGCTCTCCGAATGCCATGCGGTCTTCTCTCACGCCACCATCACCACACTGTCTGTCTCCATCCAAAATCCCCACGGCACGCCCCTATGTTTCAGTTGCACACAGTGGCGTGACTGGCCTTACATATGCTCCATCGACCAATGGTGTGATTCAGTTGCTGTCCATTGTCTTTTAGCACCCCACCCACATGCGGACCTGATTTTTGTGTCCCCATCAGGTCGAGGCAGTAAGCATAAAATAGGACCTCCAGCTCTGGAATCACTGACACAACCGAAGATAGTTCCAGAGCGCTGGTGAAGAATTAGCCTGCCTTGCCTAGCTACTGCAAGTCAAGTCGAGTCGAGAAGCCTGCCTGCTGCAGCTTGGAGAGACTTGGATGGACGGGAGAGTTGAGAACGAGCATTCAGACTAGGAGGAGGAGAACGAGCGCATGCAACGCTAAAGCCGCCCATTGTTTGAATTATTGCCCCACGTGCCTGTGCCCTCAGCCCAGCAGACCTTTTTGCACCACTCTGCCTGCCTGCACGTTAGCTGCTGCCTGCTGCTACAGATGTATAAATCATTTATTTCAATAAAAAGAATGAAACAGCAGCAGACAGTTCCGCAGCTGGCATACCAAGCGAGCGACCGGAGAGTACAGAGAAACAAAGAGTGAGCAGACTCGGAGCAGCACAGATCAGAAAGACCTGAGCCGCAGACCCTCGCACCCAGTGCCACTGTCGCCAGCACAGAGATTGCCACCACACCAGTGCCTTATCATTTATGAGTGTTGAATATCAGTTATGTAAAATTAAACATGCCAGGAACAGTGGAGAATATGTTTTGTTAACTAACAACTTGTTTATTCTGCTAATGTTTGGTAAATCAAATTTGGGGGTCATGGAGTAAGTGGTAGGATTTATAAAGTGGCATCAATTTCTAGTTTCTTAAAGTGGACAAGACTGTTCCCAAACTTCCATGTTGGGTGCTGCTAACCTGTTACAGAAGGCTTGTAAGGTAGCAGTGAGTGACTGTCATGTCCAACCAAGTAACCCCTACCAATAGTTGGTGCTTGTGGTGTTTTCTTTCTTTTGGGATGCGGGGAAGGGGGGTGGGTACTACAACTGGCAGACTTTGACATGTGTTTGAACTTTGAAGTAAAGGCTTATTTTGTTTTACTTTACTGCATGGGTGAGAGCCGTGTTGAAAAAGCCTTACATGAGTTGCATTGACAGTGTCTGTCTGTCAGAGTCAGACTGTCAGTAATATATCAGTCACTGTTTAATAAAGTTTTAAAAGTAAACCTATCATACTATTCTTAATGTAGTATTTAATAACTTTTAATTTCTCACGCATTTGAAAGATGTGAACACTGCGACGCAGCACTTTACGCCAGCGTGAAAATGGTGTCCCTGAATTTGAGCATTTGTCCCTGATTTTAAAGGGTAGTGTCCCTGATTTGCAGCCTTGGAGGTTGAGAGGTATGGAGGTAGTACTGGTTGAGACTTTAATATTCCAGGACGGGACTGGAGCATCCCAGCAGCAGCATCAACTAGAGCAGATTCATCCTGGGCTCCTTCAGGGTGCCTTCCTCAACAACTGGTCATGGAACCAACTCGGCAGAAGGCAATACTGGACCTTGTGCTCACAAACAGGGACAGTGTGATGGGGTAACAGTGGAGGAGCACCTGGGAACAGTGATCACCAGTCATTGTGGTTTGAAATCACAGAAAGAGCAGAACCAAACCACACAAAAACACATATCCTGGATTTTAGGGGTAGACTTTGGGAAAATAGGGAGATACTTGAAAGAGGCATTAAGGGAATGGGGCAGGAATCAGGGGTTGAGGAACAATGGGCAGTATTTAAAATGGGGATTACAAGAGCAACAGAATTATGCATTAAGCAGGTTAGCAAGAGGAAAAGGAAGAGGAGACCATTAGGTTTTTCAAAGAGGTAGCAAAGAAATAGAAAGCCAAAAGACTGCATTCAGGCAGTACAAAAAGACACAGGCAGAAGGAGATAGGGAGAAGTACCAGGAGAAGCAAAGAGAGGCAGGAGGTCCGTAAGGGAAGCCAAAGCTCAGACAGAAGAACAAATTGCAAAATCAGTGGGTAGAGGGGACAAAACTTTTACAGGTACATAAGTGAAAAAGAAAGGCAAAGGGAGGGATAGTGAAACTGAGGGGGAGGATGGAACATGGAGGATGACAACAGTAAAGCTGACATATTGAACAGGTATTTGCTCAGTCTTTACTGAGGAAGAGGAGGCAATGGGTCTGAAGGGAGTACAAGGGTGAGAATGGTGCAGAAATGGACACAAGTCCCTTTACACAAGAAAGGGTCCTAAAGGAACTGGAAGTAATAAGAGTTGATAAAGCAATGGGGCCAGATGGGGTACACCTCAGGGTCCTTAAAGAACTAGGCGAGGTGGTGGTTGAACCTCTGGCTATCTTGTTTAGCCGATCACTGGAAACAGGGGAGGTACCCAAAGACTGGAGGATAGCAGATGTAGTCCCCTCACACAAAAGTGGGAACAAAGAGGAAGGGAACTACAGACCAGTCAGCCTCACCTCGGCTGTGGGGAAGATCATGGAAGCACTACTGAAGGAGAGATTGGTGGAACATCTTGTTGTCAATGGACTACAGTACCCAAGGCAGCATGGTTTTACCAGGGGAGGTCATGTCAGACCAACCTTGTTGAATTTTGACTGGGTGACTAGGGAGGTGGATCAGAGGAGGGCAGTGGACATTGCCTATCTGGACTTCAGCAAGGCCTTTGACACTGTGCCACATAGAAGACTATTACACAAACTGGGGAATATGGGTGTGGGCAGGACAGTAGTGTGGTGGGTAGGTAACTGGCTGGGTGGCAGGACACAGAGGGTGGTGGTAAATGGCTGTCACTCCACAGAGGGAAGAGTGACCAGTGGGGCACCCCAGGATCAGTGCTGGGACCGGTCCCATTCAACATCTTCATCAGTGACATTGAGCAGGACCTAGAAGGCAGAATTTCACTGTTCGCTGATGACACAAAGCTCTGTAACAGAGTAGACACACCAGAGGGTGTAGACAGAATGAGAAGGGACCTGCAGAAACTTGAAGAATGGTCAGGGGTTTGGCAGTTGAATTCAGTGCAAAGAAGTGCAAGATTATGCATATGGGGCCAAAAACCCTGGCACAGTATATCAGTTGGGGGGTGAGGATATAGCACGCACCAAACAGGAAAGGATTTTGGGGTTATCATCTCTGATGACCTCAAGGTAGGGAAACAGTGTGACAAGGCAGCAGGTAAAGCAAATAGGTTGCTGGGATGCATAGGCAGGGGCATCACCAGCAGGAAAAGGAGGTCATAATTCCACTATACAAGACACTAGTGAGGCCCCCACCTGGAGTACAGCGCATAGTTCTGGAGACCTTACCTAAGTAAGGACATAGACAGGGTTGAGAAGGTTCAGAGGAGGGCAACAAAGATGGTGCATGGATTGCATCACAAGTCCTATGAGGACAGGTTGAAAGAACTGAACATGTACTCCCTGGAGAAGAGGAGGGAGAGGGGATATGATAGAGACATACAAGTATCTTACAGGGAGGAACAGGGTGCAGGAATACAGTATTTTTAAGCGAAAAAGATGTTCCAGGACTAGAGGGCATTGGATGAAGTTGGAGGGAGGAAGATTCAGAGGAAACGTGAGGAAGAATTTCTTCACAGAATGGGTGGTGGACAAGTGGAACACCCTGCCAGAGGAAGTGGTGGGGGCTGAAACAATCATGGGATTTAAGAATGCATGGGATAGGCATAAAGGAATTCTGGAGGTCAGGGGTGAGGGCAACAGACTTCTAGGAAAACATAAACTGAACTTACAAGCTCAAATGGGCAGACTGGTGGGCCATAGGCCCTTATCTGCCGACACTGTCTATGTATCTATGTATTTGTCTTGGGTTAGTTAATTCTTTGAATTCTTCTTTCTGCTGCTAACTACAGTTATTTAGTCTCACTCAAACAGTCAGGATCATCTCAGTCTGTCTCTCTACTCTAGTCTGGTTTGTGGTTTCACTTGCATCACAGTTCACTGATAATCATCTATCACCAGTTTTGTTTTGATTTTGGATGATCCCAAAATATAAAAAACTGCAAGTCTACTGCTGTATACTCAGCATTTTCCATGCAGACACTCGAGAGAGAACTTTATTTAAATCACCATCATGAGTTGAGCTGCAGTGCAGCAGCTGCAGCTAAACAAGAAGAAATTGTTCATTCCCTAAGTTCTCTCTCACACCTGAGTAAAGTTAGTTTCCCCTGCTACCTGCCCACTGTGCCCAGCCTATTCCTAGGACCTAAACTGTAAGCTAGTAGCAGGAGGTAGCCACCGCTGGGCCCAATACCGACCCGGTATCTCTTGAGTTCTCCCCACGCCAGCCACCAGGGCCTAGCTCTGCTCCTCCTTCTCAATTCCTCCCCATCCCAAGTTTGCCACTTGCCAACAGCTGAACTGCTCGCCAAACCCGCTCGCCAACTCAGCAGCCAGTCAGCACTTTTAGTACACTACTAGTGAGGGTGTGTTTAAGCAATAAGCCATAGGGTGTGGGTTATCAGGGATTTACCACAGCTGGGGTGGTTTGCCCACGAGGCACAGCTGAGTGGGTAAATCCGCCCAGCCGTGGTAAATCCCCAATTAACCCAGATCCTCCGAGTGGCCTATTGCATTATACTAAGTACTGCTTTTTTCATTATTTAAAAAAGCAGTACTTGGTATGATGCTTAATAAACTAGTCACTATTACAGCACTGTTTTTATTTTGTTTGGTTTTCTTGATGTACAGAGCTGCTCTTTACGGTCTCCGCTTAGCGGGAAACAAGATGGCGGTCGAGTTTCATGGTTTCACTCGGATTATTATTTTTAAACATGTGGCTGGCTGGCATGTTTTGCGATGAGTATCAGTAAATAATCAACGGAGGTAAGGTGCCAGCCTGCCTATCTTATTGGTCAGTATCCGAGGTTCATGGTATAATTATTTTTTTTGATTGGTTTAACTTTCAAAGTTTCACAGCACAACACAGGCTGCTGCCGCCATGCAGTTTAAGGCTGAGCTGAAGAGAAACCGCCATTGCATCTGACTGCTACCTCCACTCGCTCAGTCTGCACTGACTCTCGCGAGATTGTGTGAAACAGGATGGAGTTGCATAAGTGCGTTTGGCTCCTGCTGCTCACCAGGCAGCCTATCTGAGTGAGCCGAGCAGCCTGGCTGTGGATCATCAGCCTGCTTCCCCAGGCCCCCAAGCAACAATTGGGAGCAACATAGTGTGGTGATTAGTGCTGGCAGCAGTGAGCAGCCACCCACTGTGTCAGCCAGGGAAGAGAGAGCACCGGAGAAGGGAGGAGGAGCAGCGAGGTCTGTTTGCATGCAGGGGAGGAGGAGGGGATGGAAATGGAGCTGTGGAGCATCATGCCAAAGAGCCAGCCAGCCAGCACAGAGGAGGAGGAGCTGCCTGATGCCAAGGCGGAGCAAGCACAACAGCAGCGCCAGTCCAGCAGGAGGAGGAGGATGGAAGAGGAGTTGAAAAGGAGCCGAGCCAAGGTAGGAGGAGGAACAGGCTAGCAGCAAGCAGCTGCAAAGGGAGTGGTTGAGCCAGACTTGAGCGGCAGGCGCTTGTTTTAAATGGCTGGGGGATTTAAATGGCTCACAGTGGCAGGCTTGCTTGACCAAGCAGCCGCAGGGAGGGTAATGATCTGATGATGGCACAGGGCGGACGGTTGCCGGGCCAGGCGTATTGCATTTTACCGACCTGGGGCACTGCGCCACTAAATAAAAAAAAAAAATGCAATTTTGACTTTGGGGGCCATGGTCCCTCTGCAGTCTGGGCACTGGTGCAGTGGCATCCCTTGCACCCCTCTAGCGCTGGCTCTGACTCTGCTATGCTGCAGGTACTGCCATCACTGCGCTGTGCCATGTATACTGCTGCCATTGCACTGTGCCATGTGTACTGCTGTCACTGCGCTATATGCCGTGTATTGCCATCAGTGTGCTGTGCCACAAGTACTGCTATTATTGCACTGTGCCATGCCATGTATGCTTTTGTCACTGTGCCAGTGTACTGGCATCACTGCATTGTGCCAATTGTGGGTGTGTGTGTGTGTGTGTGTGTGTGTGTGTGTGTGTGTGTGTGTGATGTGCTTGTGTGTCTGTGTGGTGTGTATTCAGTGTTTTGTGCTGTGTTGTGGCCTTAGTGTGTGTTTGGACCAAAGCCTGATAGCATGAGGTGTGTGCACATAGCACAGTGGTGGAGCTGCTCAAGGCAAAGCTAATTGTCAGCAATGCACATGGCACAGCATGATGTAAGTGTAGTGCCCCAGAGTTGGGGGCACCACAGAAAAATAAAGCAATAGAATAGTGCTCAGCTGTAAGTGCCTTAGTACAGTAAAAGGTGCCCAAGAAGTGCCCAGGTGTCCAGTTTAAAATGCCAACCTCAAACCCTGTTGCAAAGCCCGCCAAAAGTATCGTAAATAGCTAAGAAATAATGCACAAATTAAGGCTTTATGCCATGCTGCAGCTGATGGAATGTTAGACTGAGCTGATGGAATGCTCAATGTGCACCTGCCATGCTTCCAGAACCAGAATACAGAGTGCTGAAGTTTAAAAATAATTTACTGTTAGGGAGAATCGTGGTGACTGTGGAGTAGTGAGGACACAGAAAGTGAGAAGGGACAAGAAGGGCTTGCCAGAAGGGCTGAAGCTGTCCCTGAGGGCTGTGTGCCTGCCCGCCTGCCTCTAGTCACTGAAGAAGAAGTACCTGTAAGCTTGTTCGGGTCCAAGTGCTGGTTTTGAGCCACCAGTAAAGTGGCGGCCAGAGGCTCCCAATTTAAATAATTACAGCCAATGTGACCTAGCGACACCCACAGGGAGAGGTCAGCCACAGAAAAGTCCTAAGAAGGGCAAGAAGGTCATAAATATTTATGAGAGAGGTGTGGTTGGGCCAGTGAGTGGCAGTTTAGCCTAAGCCAGCTTGGAGACATTTAAAAGAGGCCCAGAATTTAAAGAGAAAGCCAGCCCAGTGATTTAAAGGGGCTTGTTCAGAAGGAGCCCAGAGTGTTCAAGGTACAGCACAAGGAAGACCAGGGATTAAATAGGAGCCCAACACAGAGGCTCAGTTATTTAAAGGGGCTCAATACATGTTTACTTAAAGGCTAATCCAGAAAAGCAGGCCCAGCAATCTTAAAGAGGCCAGGGTTACAGGGTGGCCTAGTGATCTTAAAGGGGCACATCAGGCAAAGGCCCAGTGATCAGGAAGTGGGCTCAGACAAGCCAGGCCCAGTTCTTAAAAGGGCAATACAGGCCCAAATGTTTATTTAAAGAGGCAGGGGAAGCCTAGGACCCACGGGGCAAGTTAGGCCCACTGCTAATTCAAGGGGTGTTAGGCCCACTGCTCTCTTAAAGAGGCAAGTTAGGCCCACTGCTAATTCAAAGGGTAAGTTAGGTCCACCACTGTCTTAAAGGGGCAAGTTAGGACCACTGCTTAATCAAGGGGCAGTTAGGCCCACCATTGTCTTAAAGGGGCAAGTTAGGCCCACTGCCACGCTGTGCACTGCTATTTGCAAAGGGCAAGTTAGCCCATTGCTAGACATTTAGATTCCCCAGGTGTTATAGGGGCCCAGCAGCATTAGTGACCTTGGATGTTATGGAGTCTAGCTTGCTATACAGAACCGCAGTAACAGAAAGAACCTGATCTAGTCAGTGGGACCCCTGTTAGATAGGTCCACCAGTGCTAGGGTTCACCCAGAAAAGTGTATTGCCTGTATATTTACTGTGGTCTTGACATTGAGACTCAATAATTGACCACTGCAACAAGAACTGATACTTTATTTGCATTGCTATTATTGCTACAAACAGTGAATGTGCCAGAAAGTATTGCTTTGTTGCCAGCACTTCAAGTTACAAGGTGTTCAAATCAGTCGTCAGAAGTTTTCCAGAACTTTTCACTATTGGTATCCAGATCAATTTTCCAAGGTACCCCAGAAGTCATCTTCAGTGCACCTTCTACAGCCAGCAGCAGATCTTCAAAGAACCATGCCGCAGTCATTTGCAACATTCTGTTATTTGTTTTCCGCTCTCCAAGTTTCCCAAAAGTACGGCCTGGCCTGGTACAAAGGTATCATCCGTTTTCTTGTTTTATCATTCGTATCAAAGTGTTATTCAGATACTCTGCCGCAGTATCTTGCATCATCGTCCTGTTTCTTATTTTACGTAGTCCTTGGTTCATCTGGCCTTGGTTCCCAGAACTTCATTGTTGCTCATGATTCACAGACTTCCTTTCTTCAGAATCTTCTTCTTGTTCCGCAGTCGAGAAGGGACTTTGGGCCAGTTGGTCAACATTTTCTTCTTCTTCTTCTTCTTAGTGTCCGGCAGTCCAGAAGAGGACTTTGGGCGGTTGGTCAGCATCTTTTCTTCTTCGTGTCCCGGCAGTCTAGAAGCAGGATGTGACCAGGTTTGTGGTGCTTCAATTCCAGTGGCACTCAGTGGGTTCTGAGCCAAAGAATCTGTGCTTTGTTTCTAAAGTCCAGCAACCCTAGAGAGGTGGAGTGTGATCAAGAGACTCATGGCCTGTACAGAATCCTCTCTGCAGTCCCTTAGTTGTTAGTCCAGTCAGCCAAGTGTTCCCTTGTGTTTTATTCTGCAACCCAGTTTCTTCTTGATGACAGAGAAAGTTCATCCGTTACGAACTGCCTTTCATGACTAATATAGAGTGTTACAGTAATACATTTTAGAGTGCCTTAGAGTAGAGTACTCCAGGTAATAGACCCTAGATAGAGGTGCACCTCAGGGTAGTATTGGAAAGATTGTATAGTGATTTGCTGGTTATGGAGTATAGACCACTCATAAAGTGGAGCTGTTACAGTTGTTGCATTTAGAGTTCTCCTCATAGGAGAGTAGGGATAGTAAGTGTTCCTGTGACCGTGTCCTCCCTGGTTTGGTATAAATAAATATCCTGAGAAGTATTTAGAATCTATTTCTGACTCTCACCTCTCTTTATTTGGTGCCACCATCCACCCATTTGGAACCTGTGTCAGTAATTTGTGTGCAAGTTACTGTGTCATCGACACAATTGTTTTATTACTCCCCTTTTATGTTGGTACGCTATGCAGCCAACATTTTGGCGGTAGTGCAGATTTGGAGGCGTGGTCACTGTTGGCGAATGCAGGGCATGCATCAGTAGGTGCATCCCTCATTTTCCAATCAGCCTGCATGCTGGCGCCACACCACCCAGTGAGCACATCTAAGGAAAGGTCCACTGCAATGTGAGAAAAGCTCATCACACGCAACCGACCTCCCGATGTGCTTACCCAGAAAAAGCATGGCGGCACACTGCCCCTAGACTGCCAACTTCAGGGGTGCCAATCCCTGTTGGCTCTCCCTGCCCAATGTATGTGCCCGGTGGGGGCCCACCCCATCAGCATAAGAACCCCCATTTGTTATATGCCAAGGGTGCCCAATCCCCTCAGCTCTTGCCTCCCACTTTCCTTGTGTGTCGACAGGTGCCCAATCCCCATCGGCATAAAGTAACCCCCTCTTTGTTGTGTACAACGGGGGTGCCAAATCCCCATTGGCTACAGCTGCCCCTGCAAAAACAAGGCTCCTTTGGCATACTGGGGAGCACACCCCAGCATGCCACATGCTCCTGTAAACAGAAAAATGGTCCCATAATGTTTTTTTTTTCGTACCTGTGGAAAAAGGAAGCGGTCCTCGGCAGTCTCCCTGCCCCCACAACCCATGCCAGCCCACTTCACACCCTGCCTCCCCACATACTTACCTTCGGAGTCTGGTGCGGTGATCTTTGGTGGACCGGAACACGCTCTGTACTCTTCAAAGCCGACCGTGAACTGAGGAAATGCCGGTAAGCTTTATAATGGAATAAATAGGGTTTTGCAACTTTGATGCATATCTCAGGCATTTGTTGGAATTTGGCACCAAATTTTCAACATGGGGTTTTTGGACTCCAACTCATGAATTCTGGCACTGTCATGGCGTTATTCTGTCCCAGAGGTGATTTTATGGTCACTACCTAGAGGCCATCATGGCAGAGGCTGACCTGGACATTGTCACCATTACCAAGTCATGGGACAATGAGAACCATGACTGGGATATAGCCATAGTAGCCTCACTCTTTCAGAAAGGACAGGGTGGAGAAAAAGGGGGGACTTTTATGTGAGGGATAGCTAAAGGCTACTAAGAAACAAGGAAATCGGGAAGGGTGGAGGTACTGTGGGTCACCCTAGAAACAGGGAAGGAGTCACTATTCACACTGGCATGATCTACAGACCTCCAACAAGGAGCGGGGATTGGGTATGATTCTAGTGGAAGCAATCCAAAAGATGGCAAACAGGAGAGGTGCTGCTGATGGGGACTTCAATCTGTCAGATGTAGATTGGAGTCTTCCAACTGCAGCATCAGCTAGGAGAAGGGACATCCTGGACTCCTGCAAGGGGCATTCCTCAGGCAACTAGTAAAAAGCCCACTCGTGAGGGGGCAGGACTTGTACTCACCAACAGGAATAGTGTTGCAGATGTCACAGTGAGTGGACACCTGAGGACCAGTGATCACTATACAGTGTGGTGTAATGCAAGTACTGGGGTAGGATCAAACCACATAAAGGCGAGGTCCTGGACTTCAGGAGAGCTGATTTTAAGAAGATGGGGAATGCCTCAGTGATGCCCTGGCAGGAGTGAGGTCATGGGAGGAGTGGAGGAACAGTGGGCAACTCTAAAAGGAGGGATTAAGAAAGCAACACACCTCTGCATCAGACAAGTAAGAAAGAGCAGGAAGAAACAGAGGGAGACAGGGAAAGCAATTAGAAGCACAAAGGCCCAGATGGAGGAGAAAATAGCCCAGGTAGTGCAGAAAGGGACAAGGTATTTTCAGGTATCGGAGGGAAGAAATTGGCCACCCTGGTACTGGTGAATGTGGTGGCAACAATGATTAGGCAGCAAGAAAGCCTTACACTACTTAGCTGACATCATATTATAAGGACCAAGCCCATTTGTTGTTGATGTTGTTAAATGTATTAAATATCCAGGTTAACCTAGATATTTAATAGATTTTGGCTTTTAACTCCAACAGAATGGAGTTGGCTCGTCCTTATAATATAAGGTTTGGTGATAAGTGTGAGGCTTGTTTCTTGCTGCCTAGACATTTTTCAGGCATGTAAGGAAAAGAGAAAGACCAGGGGAGGAATAGTAATGCTTGGAAGGAAGGAGAGAAGGGTATTGGGGGGGCAGGAAAAGCAGACATCTTGAATAAGGCACTTCTGCTCAGTGTTCATAAAGGAAGGGAAGGTGAAGGACCACAGATAAGGGCCAGGAGCATCAAAGGAAGGAAGGTAGACACTAGTTCATTTACAGAGGATAGGGTCCTAGGGAACTGGCAAATCTGAAAGTGGACAAGGCTATGGGGCCAGATGGGGTACATCCCTAGATATTGAGGGAGCTCAGGGGGTGCTGGCTGCACCTCTGACAGCCCTGTTCAAGTCACTCAATGGAGATGGGAGTGGTTCTGGAGGACTGGAGGAGGACAGTTGCAGTCCCACTTCATGGAAGTGGAAGCAAAGAGGAGGCTGACAACTATAGACCAGTCAGCCTGACTTCGTAGTGGGAAAGTAATAGAATCACTACTGAAGGAGAGGGTTGTGGGCTATCCTGAAGCCAGTGACTTTCAAGATCCAATGCAGCATACATTTACTGGGGAAGTCATGTCAAACAAATATGATAGATTTTTTGACTGGGTAGCCAGGTAATTGGATCAGGGTGGAGCGGCGAATGTGACCTACCTAGATTTTCGTAAGGTGGTTGACACTGTTCCACACAGAGACTCATAAACAAGTTGGGAAGCCTAGGAGTGGATCCTAAGGTGGTAAACTGGATAAGAACTTGGTTGGTGGAAAGGGGACAGAGGGCGGTGGTAAATGGAGTTCACTCCAAGGAAGGAGGGTAAAAGCAGAATGCCACAGGAATAGGTACTGTGACCGGTCCTCTTTAATATCTTTATTAGTGACACTGCAGAGGTATGCCTTTGCAGATGACACTAGAGTCTGTAATAGGGTAGACACTTCATGGTGGGGTGGAAAATGTATAGTGAGCAAGGAAAGTTGGAATAGTGATCAAGGTGTAGCAGTTGGCTTCAGTACTAAGAAGTGCAAAATCATGCACTTGGGGCACAGAAACCCAGGGTGGAGTACAACATGGGAGTGGGGTGGGGTTGGGGTTAGTATTAACCATCACCAAACAGGAGAAAGAGCTGGAGTAATCATATCTGATGACCTAAAGATGGCCAGACAGTGTAACAAGGCAGTGCAGAGCACTAGTGGGAGGCTAGGCTGCATAGGGAGGGATATCACCAGTAGAGAGAAGAGAGTGGTGTTGCCACTGTATAGATTGCTGGTGAGACCTCACCTGGAGTACTGTGTCCAGTTCTGGAGACCACAGGTTGGATCCACAAAGCTTCCCAAATGCAGCAAGGGGCTTGCCCCACAGGAATGGCACAAGGTGTGGCTTACGCCAAAGATGTGCCACAAGCCGTGGATCGGTTGGGTGGCAGCTGTACCCAGGACAGTGACTGTTGTTTAGTGGTCACCTCCCGATCTCCAATATCCCCCATAAATATTTATACATGTCCCTTGGTGGTCTAGTAGACCTTCTTCTATCCCGGTGTGCCCCTATGTAAATAAACCTCACTGACCCTGGTGGTCTAGCGGACCACCTCCTATCCCGATGTGCCCATATTTAAAAAATTCTACTGTTCCTGGTGATCTAGCAGCCCCCCATCCCCAATGTGCCCATATTTAAATAAATCCCAGTGTTCCTGGTGGTCTAGCGGACTCTCCTGCCAGCCCCAGCAGGCAGTGTCCCACCACTTGCTCCTTGTCCCATCACTGAGCCAGTGACTGGCACAGCCTTTGCAGAAAGGTCATTGGCTGGGATCCATGGATATAAAGGCACCTGTTTTCATATCCCAGTCAGACAGTCTGACAGAGAATACCTCAAATTCAAGCTGGCTAACTGTCAATACCAGTTCATGGCTCCCATTTGGTATCACCTCAGCTCCAAGGGTTTTCACAAAGTGCCTGGCTGTGGTAGAAACATAGAGGTTGATGGCAGATAAGGACCGCAAGGCCCATCCAGTCTGCCCATTTCTTTGATGGCAGCACATCTGAGAAAACAAGGCATGATGGTTTTCCCTACCTGGATGACTGGCTAGTGTCAGGAAAACAGAACAAGAGGAAATGTGTTCAGTTCAGTTAGTAAAAGCACCTTGAGAACTTTGGATTCTTGATAAATCCTGCAGAAGTTCCAGCTAGATCCTGTTTAAGTACTGGACTCATAGGAGCAGAGCTAAACATCCTGCAGGGTAAAACTTTCCTTCCACAGGCCAGATTACAGCTTTGCTAGCTATAGCAGAGTCTTCACAGCAGGTGAGCCAAGATCTGCAAGAGACTTCATCAGTTACTAGGGCATGGCTGTGTCCACAGCTGTATTTCAACGGCCAGGTTCCAAATGAGAGATACACAGTACCACTTAAGGACAATTGGTCCCAAATATGGCATCCTTTTCAAAACTAGTGCCAATGACAAAAGCACTATTGGAATCATTACAGTGGTGGAAGGAAGAAAGCAGTCTCAGAGACAGCATTCCATTCCTTCAGCAATCATCAAGTGTTCTTACTATGGGTGCCTCACTCCTGGGTGGGGCACCCACTTGCAGGACCTCACAGTGAGTGGCACATGGAGCCCACGGGTGTCGCTATAACATATAAACCTTCTGGAGTCACAGCAGTACTGCTAGCAATGCAATCTTTCTTCTAGCTACAGGGCTAGTGTGGCCAAATCAGGACAGACAACATCACAATAGTGTACCACATAAGAAGCAGGGAAGATCAAGATCTTCAAAACTGTGTACAGATGCTGTGAGAACCTGGGTCCTGGCATATTCCCTAGAAGCAAACATATTTATTTATTTATATATTTGTTTATTGAAATGTTTCACCAGGAAGGCACACTGAACAACAAGTTGCTTGTCTCCTGGTGCAACCTGGTGGGGGGAAGAGACATACAGTTTACATTAACATAACTGGGAAACTAGATAAATACATTTGTGACATGAGCGTACAGTTAAATAAAAAGATAACTGTGGAATGTGTATACAATTACAATTGATATACCTGAGGAACATAGTGCAGTGATTTAACACAGTCATGTTGCCAGCTCCTTTGCAGGACAGGATCACAGCTAAAAGACAGATGATTTAGGAATTTTTGAAATGAAAAGGTGCTATGAGGGTCAGGCAAAGACAATATCCTGACAGATACTCTAAGCAGAATCAGCCAGGAAATCGTAATGGGCCTTAAACCAGCAGGTTCTGGCCAAAGTTTTCAGAAGGTAGAGCACTCCAATATACTGTAGATCTGTTTGCATCTTGGGAGACCTGCTAGCTCACGTGGTTTTGTTGTAAACCACCAGCCAGAGGAACAGTCACAGATGACACCTTGGTACTGGGACAGGAAGTTTCTCTATGTCTTCCCACCATTTCCACTCATTCATAAAGTACTCCTGAAACTTAGAAGGAACCTGCAATAATGATCATGATAGCTTCAGACTGGGCCAGACATGTCTGGTACTCAATTCTCCTGGCTCTATCCAACAGTAACATACCTCTCAACCTGCCAGGCCCCAAGTGAGGACACCACCCAGTAATATCAGGGACAAATGCTCAAAATCAGGACACTATTTTTACTCAACATACAACACAGTGCCACAAACTTTGTATCTATGTAAATGCAAGATAATTAATAGACTTCTTGAATATTTCATAATGTAGTAAAGAACACAATGTGACACATGACATGGCATGTTTCTTTGAAAACTTTATTTTGACTATCTACAATTGTATAAAGACACGATAACCTTGAGTAACACAATTATTGTAGCATACCTCTATGTTGTTCTGTAGTCACAATTAACACACCAAATTAAACTCATACAAATGGAAGTAATTGAGCAAACTAACCATAACAGTGTAGACAGCAAATAGTTTCTGAGTTTACAATCTACTATTTTATTACATAATAAAACAAACACATTTATATTTTAAACACCAAAACCTGTCCTAGGCTAAGGTAACAAACAGTGTAGTATATTGTATCGATAAATCAAAGCCAAATAAAGATAATAAGATTTGCTATATGCCACCAATGCTGAATACAATATACTGTCACAACAGTAACAAGCATTTGTCAATGCCGAGTGTTGTCTCACTGGCGTTGGTATTGGTAGTGCAGGAGTTAGAGATGCAATAGGAATGGCAGTGAAGTACTGAAGTGATCGCTAACCCCACCCCACCCTGCAGAGACTGACAGGCATTGGGTGTGTCTTTGGGTCATAAGTTATAATGCTCATGCCATTTTACCTCACCCCTACCCTGTAGACACTGACAAGTGTCGTGTGTGCTTTGGTCTTTGGGCACTATACTTACCCCATTCCATAAGGAAATATGCTGAGGTGGGTGCAGTATAGGAGAATTGGGTGAACTTTGTGGCTGAACACTGCAAGGCACACCACGATGCCTGTCACTGGCTGCAGGGTGGGGTGGGAGGTGGAATGGCTTAAGTATTACAGCCGATGATCCCAAGTCACACCCTGATGCCTGTCAGTCTCTACAGGGTGGGGTGCTACAGTTCAGAAACCCTAACACCGTAGAGCATGTGTTGTATTTTCACTCCAAATTTTCAAAATGGGCTTTGTGAACCAACCTCATGAAAAGCGGCACTATCAGTTTGTTAGCTGAAAGGTGGTTTTGCACAGCGGCTATGCCATTTGGCGACAAAGGACGAAAACACATTTTGGGCAGGATGGAAAATGACAACTGTATTGTTCATGAGGAGATGTAAAAATGGCAATGTTGAAAATGTGGAGTGAAAATATGAAAATTGGTGAAGTCATGAGCATGCATAGAAACCAAGCATCACACATTCATAACCCAATTATTTTGGGGATTTTTAACTACATTTTCAACATAGGCATTTTGGGACCTCCCTCATGAACAGTGGCACTGTGATTTTGTTAATTTGTCCCAAAGTTGATTTCACACCACTACGCCATTGTGTGCCACAGGTCCGAAAACACATTTTGGGCAGGATGTGAAAAATGACAGCTGTACTGCTCATAAGGAGGTGTGGAAAAAGCCAGTGTTGAAAATCTGGACTGAAAATATTACAAATTCACGAGATTCTGACGTGCATGGAAAGTGCACAGCACAATCGTAAAACAGTAATTTTTGGATTTTTCACCTAATTTGTAACGTAATCTTTTTGAGAGCCCACCTCATGAACAGTGGCACTGTCATTTCATTAATCAGTCCAAAAGGTGATTCCGCACAGTGACTGCGAAATCACCTTTGGGATCAAATCAACTGTGACAGTGACTGAATTCAGGAGGAGGGTCCCAATAACCCCATGTTGAAAATTTGGTGCCAAAATTCCCCAAAGTGCCTGAGATATGCACCAAAGTTGAAAAAACACTATTTATGCCATTATATCGCACACGACATTTCTTCAGTTTGCGTCAGCATTGAAGAGTGCAGACATGTTCCCAGTCCACTGAAGATCGTCATGCATGGCACTGGATGTAAGCATGGGGTGACAGGGTGTGGGGAGGCAGGGTGCGCAGAGGTGGGTGCAAGTTGGGGAGGGGCAGAAGAGACAGTGAGGACTGTTTTCTTCTTTACAGGGCAAAAAAAAGATACTCCCAGTGTACCACCTGCATTGCAGGTGGGGAACCAACCGGCCGAGGGATTGGGGCCCCTCCATCGGCACAAGCGGGTGGGGGGTCTTGGCGCGCATGATGCTCGAGGGGGATTGGCCCTCAGCAGACAGCACAAATTGGGGTTGGGAGACATTATGCCGACAGGGAGTGGGCTCCCCATCGGCACATTGAATTGGGCAGGGGATTAAAGCCAATGGGACTGGGCCCCATTGGCAAAGAAAGAATGTTGGAGGGGTGCATAATGCCGAGGGGATAGGGGACCCCTCAGCAAACAATTGGAATGGGGGGATTATGCCGGCGGGAGTGGGCTCCCCGTCGGCAAATGAAGATAGTTAAGGGGCATGCCGACAGGATTAGGCACCCTGAAGTCAGCACTCTGCATGGTGGCAGTCAGTGCCGCCATGTTTATTGAACTGATTCACCAGGAAAGGCCGTCGGGAGGCGTGTTGTTGTGCCGCTGCGTGATGAGCTTGGCTCTCATTGCAGCGGCATTTTCTCAGATCTGGTGGCCACTTACGTATTGCGGTGTCAGCGCCTGCATGCTGGCTTATTGAGAAATGAGGGGACGCACCTACTGATGCATGCCCTGCATTCTCCCACAGAGACCGCACCTCAAATCTGCTACTAGTGCAATATGTTGGCTGGCATACTTGTGCAAGCCAACATAAAAAGAGTGAGCAAGACAACACCACAGCAGGATAGAGCAGCAGCAGCTGCCAGATTAAAACACTATTTTAAGTCAAGGCATAACAAATTATCAGATCAAGTCAGCCAGGTTGACCTCACTCACTTCAATAAATTTGTTGCCACACATGGATCTGTAAACAGGGGTCACTACCAGGGTCAGTCCTTGAGGCTCGCTCAATTCAGGCTTCTTTGCTTGCTTCGAGGGCCAGGCTCTAACAGTAGTGAATTTTATGAAACCTCTGTTAGTTTTACACGCTTAGCTAAAAGCTGGTGCCCTGGGTCTAGACATCTCAGTCAGTCAGCAAAGCAAGGCCTTGGGAGCATAAAGAGGTGCTGTGCTACGCTTTGTTGTTTTGGTTGGGCTCGAGCTGGAGCAGTGAAGTTCTCTGTCGGCCGGCCCCAGACTCAGGCTACAAAATCTCAATGGTGCTATGTGTAACTCCTAGGTGGCGCTATCCCAAGGGCTACTACCCCTGCCTTCTTGGCTAGTAGCAGGTTAAGGGGCCTGAGTTCTGAAACAGGTGCCTCCACCCGAGGTCAGGGTTGGTAGTGGTCAAGCTAACCTGGGCACAGCCCTCCAGGACACTGTAACCCCCTCTTTCCCCTCTAGTGGCCTGAACACTGTACAATAATCACTTACAATACCCTGGTACCACACAAGTACCTACACTGTTTGCACTTACCACCAGGGCTGGTTCCTCTGACTCGACCCTGGGGACCCCTGTAAAACAAGGTTGTGCACAGCAAATAGCAATAGTACAGTACTTTGAGCACAAACTGGAACCACAGTCAGATTACATGCAGAACATGTTAGATCAGTGACCGTGCTAACGTGCACCCAGAGGGAAAAAGACACGCATTTGTAATTTTAGGCGCACTCAATGTGTGCACGCTGGCTGGATGCTCTGTGGCTTATTATAGTTACACTAGCTGCACTTCAGACAGCAAGAAAGTGGAACGAACTTTGAAGTGGGGGTTGATGCTTCAGGGAAAAAACATTGTTACAAATGAAAAACGTTAGAAAGAATGTGATTGGTGGTTAAGAAAAGCTGTTGTTTTTCCACCAATCACTTCAAGGTATGAGCTGTGTCTGTAAGATCCATCACGCGGCAAGCGCTTATGGCATGTGGGTAGCGCGTTGCCATTTCTCACCTAGGTCGACTATCGAGGAGATCACAGCTGTACCCACGCTCTGCCAGAGAAAAGAAGGAACACATGGCAAGGCTCAGAAAAAGCTTAAGGTGGACTGAAGTCCTGCCCAGTCCTGCTGCCTTCAGAGAAAAGCGTGATGGACCATCAAACAACTGAACCAGGCAGCTTCATCACCCAGTGTAAAGGAGGTACGCTTTTAGTTACTTAGTGGTGCTGTGCTGCTGGCCCTTTCCATTCCCCATCCATCCATCTACATGGCGTCTGTTGTCGTGCTTTTGCCCGATTGAGTGACTCCAAGTAGCAGGCAGCAGGCCCTTCCTTGCTTTTTTCAATTCAACTTTTATTAAAATTTTGACACCATAAAGGAATACATCCAGAAGGAAACAGAATAACATCGAAAATACTTGTCGTTAAAGAACAGATTATCGGATGCAGTCCTTACCCCCACCCCAAACAAACCCCCACCCCCAACTGCCCACCTATTGCACAGCACTCTGAAATCAACTAGCTGGAAAACTAAACCGAAAGGACCTTTTACCGTGAAGCTGAAAAAAAGTGTACAAAGAACCCCAGATACGATTAAAGCTGGAGAGTTTATACTGTAAACTTGCAATGGTTCTATCTGTTCTAAGATTAGCTAGAAATTCCTGCAACCATTCGCCATAAGAGATCTCAATATTATCTTCCAATGCCTCAGGACTAATTTTTGACTGAAGCCGATATCAACCCCATATGATATTTCCTACATCGGACATCAATCCTAGTCATGTCTCCCAAAATGCAAACCTCCGTAAATAAGCTTTCAAGTCCTAAAAGGGATCGAGATTTTTCTTAATATTTTCCCATAGTTTTATTATTTTGGGGCAGTGCCAAAAGATATGGAGTAAATCTCAACCCTTGTTGACATCTGAAACAGGAAGTAGAGGAGGCCATACCTTCTCAGCTAATTTTACGGGAGAAATAAGAGTTGTGTAATAGTTTAAATTGCATTAACCTCAACCTGTCTTGGACTAAGAAGTTATGGCAAGCCCTCCAAATTGCTTCCCAGTCAAAACATGTTCAGGAAACAATTGCAACCAATATTGTTTGGGGCATAAATGTTAGGATGTAACCAGCTAATTAAAGTACAATATATACCCGAAATAGCGTGAGCTCTTCCAATTGTTGGCATCAAGGTAACTTCAAAATCACCTAGACCGCAGTCCCAAGATAAGGTGCTCATCTTCCCACAAGGAGATGATGAAGCTGGAAAATTTTAAATATCAGGCGATGGGGAATTTGAAACTTACTCAAAATATCCATTGAAGTAAGCAATTTGCCCCCTCATCAAGTAAATCTCTAACCGTCACCTTTTCCAATAGGGGTAACCAGATGTTTTGAATAGGTGCTCCATCTATCACAAAGTTAGGATTGCCCATTATTGGTTGAGCGGATCCCGGTGTGACAATAGTTTAGAAAAGGACAGAGTTGTGTGTGTACTCTAACTGAGGTTTCTATGGGGATTTTCGCAAAATGGAGGGAAGAATTTTCAATGGACAGTATATCAAGGCCTCAGGCCTGAGGCCAGTGTCCACAATCTGAGATACCTCTAACTCTAACCATAGTGGTGTATAATTGTCAGCCCGTAAATCATCCGTTTTTAAGCCAACAGAGGTATTTCGAGGCATGACTAGCCCAGTAATATAACGGAAAGTGGGGAGTCTCAGGCCTCCAGACTTCTTTAGAGCGGACAATTTGAAATAGGACAATCTGGGTCTCTAGTCTAAATGAAACCAGAAATGATTCTGTGTACTTTTTAAACCATTTAAGCGGAAGCCAGATATTTAACATACTAATGGGGTAAATAACCGGGAAAAACATTCATTTTACCAGATTAATTCTGTCCCAAATAGACAAAGGGATAATCGCCCATCTCTGTAAATCAGTCTCAATATCGCTAACACCGGGTCCAAATTGTTTTGTATTAGGCGGATGTCACTAGTTAACGTAAGGCCTAAATATTTGATGAGCTTACATTCCAAGCCAGCCCGAAGGGCAATCTCCGTGCACATGTCCTAAAATTTAGGGGAAAACCACCGATTTGCTAATATTAAGCTTATAATTGGCAATAATACCAAACTCATCAATAATATCTAACAAAGCTGGGATGGAAGAAGATGGCTGTGAGATCTGCAAAAGAAGATCATCTGCATATGCCAAAATTTTCAGTGTGCTCCCAAATTTGGATACCCTGAATTCCTCGCTCCTGTTTAACTCTGCACAATAAGGGGTTCAATATATAGGTTAAAAAGGAGGGAGAGAGGGGGCAACCTTGTCTAGTACCTAGGAAGAGTCTAAATAAAGATGAGGTAACTCCATTGCATGTAATTCTTGCTGATGGAGATTTATAAATAGCTTGAATCCATCCCAAGAATTGTTGAGGAAAACCAAAACATCTCATAGCTTTTATGAGGAAGTTACTGTATACCCTATCAAAGGCCTTCTCGGCATCCAGGGAAACCAAACCATGGACTGATCAGAATCCCTGGAGGCCGAGAAGACATGAGCCAAGATCCTCAAGTGATCGGCAGAGGATCTACCCTTCATAAAACCCACCTGTTCTGGTCCAATTAGGCCGGAAGGACCTTATTTAGTCTGTCAGCCAATAACTTGGTGAGAATTTTAATATCCTGATTAAGGAGGAAATGGGTCTATAATTGGCGTACAAGATCGGAGGGCTTGCCCGGCTTAGGCAAAAGGACAATTAAGGCTTCAAAAGAGAATTATCAGAGGCCCCGCTTCCAAAATACATTGAAACAGTCGTAACAGAGAGGGAGAATTCCTTGGAAAAGGTCTTATAAAAGTTGGGCGGAGAGGCCATCTGGGCCAGGTGTTCTATCTAATGGGAGGGACTTGATGACCCGGTCTACTTCTTCTGCCGTGATGGGGTCAGCAGAAGCCGATCAGACTCACCAATGATGGAAAATTTAGTTCTCCTAGAAAGCGGTCAATCTTGTCTTCGGATGGAGGGTCTTTCATGGGCCCGTAAATCCTTTTAAAGTAATTCACAAACTCATTTAAAATGTCTTCAGGGAGGTTATGATGGTTCCTCTCTGGGGAAACGATTAGCTGGCACCCACCTGGAAGACTCTAATTGCTTAACTCTTCTGGTTAAAAGTCAGCCGGCCTTTTCCCCTGGTCTGTAAAATAGCCTTAGATTTTATGAATGCCCACCAGCTTGCTCATTTAGTAGTTTGAGGTATGAATCCCTTAACATAATTAAATCCTGTCTATAGGCCTCTGAGGATGAATCGGTTAGGCCCGTGCCTTGTTTCGGATTTTGGATAGCAAGTCAGAGATAACATTCAGCTTTTCCTTTTTTTGGGAGGCCAGACCAATCAAGATACCCGGATAAAAGCTTTAAAAGCCCCCACTCCATATCAGGTTTATTAGTGGAATTTAGATTGAGAGAAGTAAACTCTGTTATTTGTGCTGATAGATATCTGACCAGCTTGGGGTCCTTCAGCAACTGATTGTTAATCTTCCATCTGTTCCCGGGTTTAGGTAGAGCAGAAAAGTAAGAAGACATTTTACAATGGAGTGGTCCGATAAAGGCCCAGAAACAATATCCGTGTCTATCACCCCAGCCAGGAGAGTATTTGAGATTAGAACATAGTCTATCCTGGATAGGGTGTTATGCACTTGTGAGGCGAAGGTGAAATCCGCTGTGGGATGAAGCACTCTCAGACATCACACAAGCCTAATCCATCCATCATCTCTAACAGCTTTCTGCTCCAGGGTTAATCCTTTCCCAATAGAGCGAGACCTATCTATTGACGGGTCCATGACCAGATTAAAGTCACCCCCTATCACCATTGGCAGGCTACTCCAAGAGGAGAGTAACTCCATAATATGGACAAAGAAGCTTGGGGTGTCAGTGTTAGGCCATAAATTGAGCCCAAAATAATTTCTAAAGTCAGTAAGGTGCCCCTTACAAAAATATACCTCCACACCTGTCTTCAAACACTTGAATTGGAAGAAAAGGGACTGATTTCGAATCATAATCATTACCCTCTACTTTGGGAGCTCCTTCTGAGCTAAAATCTGGTCAACTTGCAATCCTACGCAGCTGGCTGCTTTCAGCTTTCGACAAATGAGTCTCTTGTAAAACATAATATCTGCTTTTACGTAATCTAAATGCTTTAAAATCTTATATTGTTAGACTTATGGCGAAGTCCATGCACATTCCAGGTTACCACATTAATGTGCCTAGCCATCTGTAAGGACTGATCAAAATCTGAATAATCAAGATACCACCTGCACTATTAAAACTCGGTAAATAAAGAGTGCTGTGCAAAAGGTCCCCTCCCCAAAAATACCCAAAACCCGTAATAGTCACATAGCCAACACCCCAACAACCCTCCACCCCAGGCCCTCCGAACTATCAATGAACATGATCCCAGAACAATGAGAAACTCCGCTCCCCCCACCCGTGCTAATACTTCTACATCTAGGTCCATTCCACAATTAACCGTTAATATTGTCTTAACTTAACTCTATCCTCTCTCTCCACCCAACATTTTGATCCATCCCCAGGAGTCTTGATAAATCATCTTATTAAATTGACAAAAAAAAAAAAAGGTGGTTTATGATAAACCTAAAAGGCAGAGGGTCCATTAGTTAACCTTAACTAGTAACCCCAGTGATAGATCCCGTACTATACTAAAGCAACTAACATCACAGTTCTGTAGACCTTGAGTCACCTCTGGTACGGTATCTTCCTCTTCTCTTTACCCTCACATCACCCATGGGTGCCTCAGGACCCAGACAGGTTAGGTATCGAGGCGTGTTGCATCTGCAATTTGTTAGCTTCTATGCCACTAGGACATGCATAACAGAGAAAAAAAAAAAAAGGCACTAGCCCGAGATACTAAAAGTCAAGTTCTTTGTAGCCCTCTTCTAGGCAGGAACTACCCAGGATCCACAACTTCATCCTATGACAGGATCACCCCATCAGACCAGATTTTAAGGAACTGCACCAAGGAAAACCTCCTCATGGGTCTCGAAATAGGTCTGGGAACAGCTGCTTCAGCCCCAATAGTGCAGAATCCGCATTGTCAAATGTATGCCAAATGTCATTTGCCAGCACTTGAAATCTAGCTGGATATCTCATCCGGAAACGAATGTTTTGAATTAATTTGGAGATGAGAGTATGAAATGAAGCTCTTCTGCCGAATAGATATTGTGTCTTGGACCACTCTTAAACGTGCCCCTTCCCAGGATATTTCTTTGAGGTCTCTGGATTTATTTAAGAAATGCTGCCTTTCCAAGTAATTTAGAAATTTAAAAATAAGCGTGCGGGTGGCGCTCCAGTCGGAGGCATAGCCCTTAACGCTTATGTGCCCTCTCAATGACATACGTTTGTCCAAAAGAGAGGGGCCGCTATTTTCTGAGTAAAGCGCTGGGCAAATTTAACTGGATCCGAGCCCTCCTCTTTCTCTGGGAGTCCTATTATGACCACGTTGTTTCGTGAGATCGGCCTTCAAGGTCCTCGACCTTGCTTTCTAGCTTGCGATCCGTTGCCTCATCGCCGTGGTGTCTAGAGCCAGCTTGTCCTGCTTTCGCTCAAGCGAGATAATTCGAGCCCGTGTCTGTTGCCCCTGGCCAGATCTTCAATAGCTGGGACATTTTTAACCTCGGCTGTGAGTTCCTTCATCTCCTCACAAACGGTTGAAATTCCTTCAAGAAATTGGCAAGGGTGAGTGGTTCTGCTTCTGGGATGCTTGGCACTGAAGTCGCGAATTGTTGAGTACCCGAGGCCCGGCTTTCTTGGACTTCTCGGAGTCAATGGGGTGTATGTTTAGGCAGCGGGTCTTTAAAATCTGCCTCCATTTCTTTTAGTAGACGCTGGTATACACTTTCCGACATCCTCCCAGGCTGAGAGGGGCTGCCAGGACCAGAAAAACTCTGTATTTGAGACGAGTGGAGGGAGCTCTAGGAGGCTGCTGTTAGCTCCTGCTCTGCATCACGTGATCCAGGCCCTTCCTTGCTGTGAGTGTGCTCCCTCCATTCTTTCTGACGGGATAATGAAACAGTTTGTATTTATATTTATTTTGCCACCAGTTCTGCATTTCATCCCTTATGCAGGCAGCATTTGAACAAGTGACAATGGGGATGAGTATTTTGTGATGTGGCTTGGCTAGCGAGTCAAGGGACAGATACAGGGTTGTTACCCACGTTATCCCCCTACCCACCAAGTTGGCAATCTGAGCAAACTGTGTCTGTTGGTCCTCCTTGCCTATGATCTAGAATCGTGCAGTGCAGGTTTAATGCCCCATATATTTACTGACTTTAGCTAAGTTGAGACAAGTCTCACATGCATGAGTCTGCTGGGAGTGCGCCTCAGTGGTGGCAGCCGGCAGCACTCATTGACAGAAAACAGGCTCCAGCTCTACTCGCTGAAGCACCACCATGCAAATCATGCAGGTAGATAGGAGGAGGCAGGCACAGTCGAGAGCACAGAGCGGGGTTGCTGGCTGCAGCGGGAGGGAAACTGGGAACCTTTGCATAAGCAGGCAAGCTGAAAACCTGCTCAGTAGACAAGAAAAGGAGCATAAATAAATAAGGTACAAAAGCAGAGGAAACAGTCGAGACGAGTTGAGAGAGACTAGGCATTTTAATCATCCGATCTGATACTATAGCACGCAGCATTTGTTTTCTCCAGTATCTCTACACAGTGCATTGCTAGCTCTGTCTATTCTGATGTTGCTTTGCTAATGGGCTGAGTCTGACAGATAACTTTGTTGGACAACATAAGCAGGAGGTTCAGGAAAGCTAAAAGACAAAATCTGAATTTAGAACAGAGCTAGCAGTGCACTAGTGCAGGCTGTATAGATACTGGAGAAAACAAACTGCTGTTTTAGTAAAAATAATTGCATGGGGTTGCTGGGATAGGTCAGTTTAATTTTAAAGTAGAGTCCCCACCCAGTCTGTTTGTAAAATGTACAGTTCACTTTTGGATGGCTCGGCTGCCTCATGACTGGCACGGCACCTCATTTAAACTGTTCACGCCATGCCACTCATGCAATTTAGTGATTATGTTTACTAAAACACATGAGGCAAGGCAGCGAGTAGTATGAGGCCCTCCTAGTAATTTATCCATTATTGATTAGCTGCTAATGAGACAGTTGGAACGGTCCTTTGATTTTCATCACCCTGAGACTCATTGAGTGCCTTTTGGTTGACTGAGTCAATGTCAGGCTCAGCATTTTGTTATGTTTAATTTAAAATGTTCCGACTAGTAGTGCATGGTGAACTTGAGTCAAGACAAGAGCAGTGCTGTCAGTGACACCAGTCTCTGTTCTTGCAGCATGGGGAGGGACCTGTCTCGGAGATGGTGAGGGAGGGTGAAGAAGGAGCACTGCAGAAGTCGGTAGCTAGCGCCCCAGCCTAGTCCTTACTTGGGAGGGGTAAATAAACCGTTGCGGCTTAGCGAGTTGGAAACTGCAGTCAGTGCGGAGGAATTCACTGGGTTGGGGGCTGCACTTTGCAGATCATCGATCTGCCATGCAGGGATGATAATATATCCACACTCTGACTCCACTGTGTAGTGGCCCTGCCTAGGTAGAGTGTCGCCATGCCACGTCATCAACACTACTCATACAGAGAGAGAGAGACCCAACGGTTGTGTTTTGCACATGGATGCGCTGTTGCTGGTATAGGACAGCACGGCCAGACAGAAGTGAGATTGATAGCTAAGCTGGACTCAGGAGGGCTGTGGCAGTGGCACTGTGATGGGGAGGGAGTGACACTTGTCTTTCACTGAGGGGACTGGGCAGGGTCAGGGTGACTCAGTAGATACAGATTTTTGTATTATGTGGTTAGCAAGAGTCTTGTTCATGCGAGTTAGTCAGTGCACATGGCTGCACATGAGTCACTCCTCACAGCTCACTGACTGCTCTGTCATTTTTTTGTCTTAATTTTAGGTTGTGCTCATAGCTTGTCTTGTGCTGTGTGCTTATATTTGTTTTGTGGAGCCAAAGTCAGAGGTGGTTGACCCTCCCAGATGGCCCTGCCGTGACCTGCCGGAGGGCGGTGATGGTGCGCTGCGCTGCCAGGCGCAGCAACAGACCGTAAGTAATAAGCTCTCTCTAGTAGTCTGTACTGTGTGATATCTTTACAGGCAAGTATGTACACTTAGTCAGTCATCACTTACTATCTCTTGTCAAGCTAGCTAGTATATACTGTTACTGTAGTGTACAGTAAGTACTACTTAATGGTTGTTGATGACTGAACTTGCTCGTGTTTGGGTATGTATCCTTTTGGGAGAGGAGGGGCTGTCAGCTGGCTGTTTTTTTTTTTGTATGACTATTGGTAAATAAATGTAAATGTTTATTTTTGACATACAGTGCAACAGGAACAGGCAGCTGTTATCTGCATAATGGTGATGGTCAGCAAACATAAGCAGACTGGTTCACTCAGTCACCTCAGCACTGACTGAATGTCTCTTCTTGACTGACTGTACTTTATGAGTCACAGCATGCACGCTTTCAATCATTACTATTAAGTCCTGACCGACGAGTCTTCAGCTCAGACTCACTCAGTGTGTGATATACCTAAGTTCCAACAGGCATACAGTAGGAAGTGAAGGGAGGTTGGGAACATTAATGATTAATAATGATTTGATTTTGTATATGCATATTTTTGTATTTCTTAATTGTATTTTAAATTCTCCCATGTCATCCTATCCTACTGCTGCTTCAGCTGCAGCCTCTTTCCAAGTTAACACCCAGAGACCCTCCCTGCCCCCATGCCCGAGTCACTGACTTGTGAGTTGCTTGCGTCACAGAGCAGGACTTTATGACATTTAACTTCACACAGCCACAGTCACTCAACACACTGTTGAGCCTGCAAAGGGTCGATGTTGTGTTGGTGAGGACAGCGAGGTCGTACTTGGTCCACTCATCATGTCGCTGAGGGGTGTGCATGCCATCTCATCTATTTCTCCCTTAAGGCCTGGAGGTGGATCATGGCTGGAGCATGTGTGCCACTGCCACTGCCTATGTGTGTAGTACTGCCACATGCATACTACTACAGCAATGATGCCGAGATGATCCACGCTCGACCGGCACCCAGACAGGAGAGGGCCTAACAGCCTTAACCCTGCCCCGTGCCTGATGCTACCATTGCGAATAGCTGGCTGCTACCTGTGGCAGCAAAGTTACATGTTTTGGGTTTTTAATTGTTGCTGCTGCCTTGCTGTCGGACACAAAAGTGCTGCTGCTAGTACTGTTTTCTTTGTGTGAATGAATGAAATTTAATCATATGTTATTTTGTTTCAGGTTGTCGACTCATACATTTTCAGTGGAAGGCAAGCACCGCCACAATGCACCAGCCACTGTCAGAACAGAGAAGAGAGAAGACCCTGGCCTGACATTTGTTTTTTTTTGGGGGTCTTTTTTTAGAATTGATTGACCTGTTGACTTCGCTGATGGATTTTTATCAGATTGTTAATTTTTCAGTGACAGTCTGTCACAATGTTAGCCAGCCAGCCTATTATGCAACTCTGGTAAGCGGGTAGTAGTAGGTTGAAATGCGTATGCGCTACTGCGGCTATCTGGCTCACAGCTACTGGACTGGAGGGTGTGAACTGCGTGGAAGCTGTTGGCTGCTTCAGAATTTTTCTCCGCTGGACTGAGCATATTGCCTCTGATGAGGTGTCTCCCAGCTTTCCTTGTTGACAGCCTCCTAGTGCTTATCTGGGTAAAGATTTCTTCATAAATCTTTTCCTTTAGTGTGCTGAGTGACAACTTTTACTTTCTCATTATCGCTTTGCAAATTTTTATTTTTAGCACAAGGGTGTTATTTAAACATAGAAACATAGAAACATAGAATTTGACGGCAGATAAGGACCACTTGGCCCACCCAGTCTGCCCATTTCCTACCTAATGGATAAGCTGCAGATCCTAGTTAACCAGCAGCCTACTTCTTTCTACCCCACCTCTTATAATTGCCTTATGACTGTCCAATGCATGCTTGAATTGAACCACTATTTTGACTCCACAACCTCTCCGGAAGGCGTTCCATGCATCAACAACCCTCTGTGAAAAAATACTTCCTACATTACCTCTGAGCTGCCCCCATCTTCAAATTGTGCCCTTGTTCTTGCACACCTCTTTTTTGAAAGATGCTACCCTCTTGGACTTTGTTGATTCCCTTGAGGTACTTGTCCCCCACTCTCTCCTTTTCTCAAGGCTATACATATTAAGCTCCTTTAGTCTCTCTTCATATGTCTTCTGCTGCAGACCCGACACCATTTTAGTTGCCCTCCTCTGGACAGCTTCCATCTTGTCTATGTCCTTGCGGAGATTGGGTCTCCGAACTGCACACAGTACTCCAGATGGGGTCTCACCAGCTGTCTGTACAGAGGGATAACAACTTCCTGTTTTCTACTGGTGATGCCTCTCTGTGCATCCCAGTATCCTCCCCCAGCCCTCCTTACTGCCCTCTCACATTGCTTTCCCATCTTTAAGTCATCTGATATGACTACCCCAGGTCCCTTTCCATTTTGTTGTTGTTAGTATCTCACGCCCATTGTGTACTCTTCCCTGGGTTTTTGTTTCCCAGGTGCATTACCTTGCACTTCTTAGCACTAAATCTAAGCTGCCATACATTTGACCATTCCTCTAACCTTGCCATGTCCCTTCTCATCCTTTCCACCCCACCTTGAGTATCAACTCTGTTGCAGATCTTTGTGTCATCTGCAAAGAGACATACTTTCCTTCCAGTCCCTCTGCAATGTCGCTATAAAGACATTGAAGAGGACCGAGTCTAATACTGAATCCTGCGGTACCTCACTAGTAACCCCCTTTCTTCAGAGTGGACTCCATTTATTATTACCCTCTGTGTCCTATTCTCCAGCCAATTCTTTACCCAGACTTTATTTTACTGCAACTATTTACTTTAAAGCCTAATTTTATCTGGTGTTTATTTCGACGGTTTCCTTCATTTTTGACTAATTTCTTGTGGGAACCGTCAAAATGGGGACAATTGCCTTGTTTTTACCTCAGACCTCACGGGGTTTACTGTGAGGCACCTGCAATAGATTTAAAATGTAAACAGTGCCTGGGGTGCACTTGTTACCTTACCTGAGTACGTTGTCATCATTTTCATTTTGGAGACAAGAATAGAGGCGAACATTGTTGTGAGTGAGGGAGGACTCAGTAGACTCAAAGAATGAGTTTGTTATTCTGAATTTCTTAGTGAGTAAGACAGTAGATCTCCATGAGGGATAATAGGGCAACTGGTCACAAATAATTACTTTACTGTTGTAACATGAATTGTCTCAGAGTCTGAGTTTCAGATATAAATATGGTTCTAGGACTGTGTTTCTGTTTTCTTTTGTATTTTTTTAATATAATTTTTCTGTACAGACAGACTGAGCATCTGGGTGCTGACTGTCTGATGACAATCCTTTGTGCTGATGTCATGTGATCATCCCAGTGCACAATGTTCTTTTCTTGGCTAACCATCCTCCTCGTATCAGTTGAAGACTAGTGCAGCAACAGGCGAGCAGCTGATCGAGACAAATGCAACCGCTATCTGAAGACTTCTGAAGTCATCTGCTTCGTGTCGTCAAGTACTAACCTGTGAACTGAACTGGTTTGGGGAACCGTGAGTAGGTGAAGGATGTACTGGCTACTGCCAGCAAGTCCTCCCACCAAACAAATAGAAGAGTGACTCGCTTAATCTGACATTGAAATTGTATTGAATTTGCTACTAGCAGCGAGGTCCACACTTCATAGAGACTTTACAGTTATTTGCCAGGCAGATAGTGATGCAGATAATGCAAAAAACTGATCAATCTCACTGTTTCCACTTCTGATTGTTATATGTTGTTATTAAGTCAGTTCAAATGTCAGACAGTCACTCAGCAGTAAGTCACAGTCTTTAACCCACAAGTCTTCATTTTAGTGACCTATGTGTGTAACATACAGTTGTGTAGTCATATCTTGTGCTTAGCACTTGTTCATTTATTGGTTGGGTTGGGTATACTCAGACAAATAACACGCACGTTAACGCATACATTGTTGTTTTCACTCAGATTGTTTGACCAAAGTTTTCTTCTACCTTGGTGACATGACATTTTGGCTCTTTTTCTCTTTTTTTTGCTCAGTTACCTGGATTATATCCTACATGCTGTTGCCTATAAGCAAGGATATCCATATTCACAGGTACTGATGCACCCCATCCCACCCACTCCTCCCAAGTCTGACAGTTCAGTTTTAGCAGGGAACCAAGGTGGTCACCAGTGGTATCATACATGCTGCCTATAAGCAATGAATGATGTCCACTTAATCCACATGGGATGCACTACTACTGAGTGACTGACCCAACCTTCTCCACCTAAAACAGTTGTACCAGGCTTGCATTGGATATGCTACATGCATTGCTGCGACTGCCTATAAGTAATGATACCCATATTCAAACAGGTCTGCATGCAGCCATGCACCACACAACTCACAACCCCACCACCACCACCACTACTCCCAAAACTGATAGTGATGTGTCATAAAGCAGTTGTCCTCTGTGTTTTCATGCTTTAGCACATGGTTCATGAACAGTGAATAGTTTTATCAGTGACTCAGGTTAGGATTTATCATTTTATCTTCATCACTATACTTTATTGAGAAAAGATGGACCCAGACAGTCCAGACCACCCTTTCAGGCCATCTCAAGCCATTTCAATATATTTATATCCTATCTAAATTTCTAGTTTGAGTGAAAATCATTGCGTATTGCAGTCATTTGTAAAAAATGGAGACATTTTATTGTTTCATAGAAAAACTGTGAGAGAAACAACACATGTACAATGAGAGTTGAAAGTAATAATGCAGATACAAGTTGTAGTAATGAGCACAATTTGCGGAGGATGATCATGGTGGTGGCACGTCATGCAGTGTTACAAATAGAACAGATACTGCTTCATCATGTATAGTGATGGAGACAGATGAGGAGTTAAAGCCTAGCAGTAGTACTACTGTGGCAGCAGCTGATGATTCAATTTCATCACACGATACCCCCAGAAAAATATATCGTGGTGTTCAGGAAGAGTAGGACACTGTATAAATGGTTAGATTTTAAGGTTGTTGACGGGACTGTTTTAATGTACTGTGACATTCGTAAGGCAGCTGGTAAAGAAATACCTTCACATCGGGCTGTACCAACTACAGGCACACAATGCTTGTATGTCATAATACAAGTACCGACCATGTTCTGGCAGTAAAGGAAGTTCAGCTTAAAAATCCTTTAATACAGCTGCAGTAAATGCTATTAAAAGGCAGAGAAAGTGCTGCTGCAGCGTGTATTCAGCGTATTAGTTGTAAAGGAAGAACTTCCCCTTCAAAAGTTAGTCTCTTCTGAATCTTCATGCCCTTTTAGGTGCTGAGGTTAATCCTAATGTGTACACACACCACGACTCTAGCGAATTGCAAACAGCATGCAGCAATGTAATAGAAGAAGAAATATTTTCAGAAATTGCTTCAGCATCATTTATATGCATCATGTGTGATGAATCAACAGATCTCACAATCAGCAAAAACTTGTACTTTATTGTCAAACAGCGGTCAATGGGACTGCGAAGACACTTTCTAGAAAACCTGCAGATAGCAGATGGCAAAGCAGAAAGCATAACAAATGTTATTTTAGACTTCTTTCATAAACATAACATACCATTTGAAAGTGTGTAGGATTCTGTTCAGATGGGGCGTCAGTGATGAGAGGTTCTCACACAGGGTAGCAAAGAGACTAATGGATGTGAACCCTTATATGATTTTGGTTCATTGCCTTGCACATAGGCTGTCTCTTGCTGCATCCCGAGCAGCAAAACATGATAAATATCTGAAGGACTATCAGAGTACACTACAATCTGTGTTTCATATTTTTCAAAGCAGTGCTGTTAGGACTCATCACCTGACAGAATTAGAGGTTCTACTTGATGACCTGTCGCCGTCTCAAAGAACCAAACAGGTTAGCTGGTTAGCACTGCATAAAGCAGTTGAGACCGTTAGTAGAATATGGCCTTCTCTTGTAGCATTTTTCGAGAATGACACTGATTCACACAAAATGCCACAGTAACAGGGTCTTAAAAATGCTGAAAAAGTGTCATATTTTTGTAGTGACACAACTCTGCCAGTTATTACTAGTGCAGTAGATAGCTTAGCAAATTAAAACAAATCCTGGTTCAATGCTCATGGGGTTCTCCAGCAACTTACTGAGAATAACGGTTACCTTATTTTGGAAGTAAAAGGACAGACTTGTAAAGTTGAAGAAGAACAGTTTAAATTGCAGTTTGAGAGGCTTAAAAATAGCTGCCTAGACAAATAGCTAAGCAACATTCAGGAAAGATTTCCCAACAAAATGATGGATGTTTTGAGTGCTTTCCAAATTTTTGATCCAAGAACAAAATGGGATACTTCACCTCTTCCCCTGACTATCGTGAGAAAGAACTGGATGTTCTTCTTTCTCATTATGGTCAGCGACGTGTCACTGAAAGTGGTGCTGAAATTGATCTTCACATAGATAAATATGCTACAGAGATAGAGTGGTCTCAGATTAAAGGATTACTTAGCAACCTTGTTACTATCAGATGCAAATCTCGGGCTTTGCCAAGATAATCATTTTAGTATTTTGCTATTTACCCCAACATTTCTTGATTGCCGTCTTGTGATCTGGCTATACCAGTAAACAGTGCCTGCTACTGAAAGGGATTTTCCTTGCAAAACAGAATCAAAACTAGGTATCAAAGTAATCTCTCAGATTCCTATCTTGAGATGCTCTAGAGAATTGCAGCAGAGGGTGTACCACTCAGTGAATTTAATGTGGAAAGCCCTTCTAAAATGGAAATGAGCACGAGACCATGGGTGAAATTCACAGTTCTGGGAGGCAGAGTAATGAGAGCAGGTGGTGAGCCTTCATCTTCAGGTAATATATTGTCAGCCGATGCCACTGCAAGTAGTAGTGATACTTCTGAAATGACTGTTACAAATCAGAATGAGCAGCCCATACTATTGTCATCTTCTGATTCAGAAGAATAATTTAACTGTAATATGCGTAACAACTTACTGTCTCTTCTGGTTGGCACTGGCAGTGTGCACCACATAAGTACTCGAACAGCACGTTGGTAACTCTCAGCTCAAGACCCTTGAATTTAGTGACCGACAATCAATCTCAGACTCAGGGTCTTTCTTCTGTCTTTAGTTTAAGAAGTCCTCACTGAGTAAGGTTTATGTAGGAGAACTACTATTAGCCTCCCTCCCAGATCACCTCTTCCTATGGGTTGCTCAGCTGCTTGGTACTCGGTCCTATGGTGATGGTGGTACAGTATGGTAGGTACGGTACATGATGTTATGATGACTGAGATACCACTGAAGAAGATAGAACAGACAGTTAGTAGTCTTACTTACCATAATGGTAAAGTACATCTTGGGGCCTCGGGGAATCTCAGTCATGTGTATTTCCTCCACCATCTCACTTTTCTCTTGGGGTCTTTTCTATCAGAACTGGCTCCTGCAGTCCTTAGCCATCTGTTGTATCTGTCTACTGTTACTGTATCCAACATCATCACTTTTATATAGCCAAGAAGTCACTGTCTGGGGCGCTGTTGGGTCCCTCCATTTTCCTCTGTTCTCACTTTTACGCACAGCTGTTCTAGCCTTGTTCCTCTGTCTCCGGGGAGGGGACGGGACAAGGATGGAGGATGCCGTATATTTTCCCTTGCCCTGTTGCTGTGGCATGATGTAATGGAAGCTTAAAGCAGTGTAATGTATGCTCATGAATGATTATGTGAGACAACATACATTTGTGTTTTCATCCGTGTTTCACGCGACTTTCATCTCACGTTCACGTATGCATCATGATCATCCGCATATGATGTGGCATTGGAACAACCTATGTGCAAGAAAAGAATGAGAAACTTGGAACACAATTGCAGCGAGTGCACCAGATCCAGCACCGTGTATTAAATGCAGCCACAATCAGTATATTATCTGTGTTCTGTGATAACAATCGGAGTTATCAATCAGAGTCAGATCACTGCCACAATGACTACTACTACTAGGCTCTAAATTTAACTCTGTCAAACAAGTTAATCACAGGGATTCCTTCCTTCCATGATCCATTCCAGTCCATTCTCATGTATACTACTACCTGCATCCTATTGCAGTGTTTCACACTATATGTACATTATATTACAACAATATGCTGTTTGCTAGCTCAGCTGTATTCAAAAACTGGAGTTCTGGTGCCGGAGGGTGCTCCCCACATGCAGGCGCTTGCTGTCGCATGCAGAGGCCGCTTGGAAGAAGAGGCGGGGAGGGCCCTGAGGCGGGCGTGCTGCTCTAAAACTGCCAGCGTGCAGCGATGGGGCAGGATGGTATACCATGCGAGCAGCGTGGCGCGATTCAGCAAACGAATCGATTTTATTATGGTAAGCCATCAAGTAGTCCTTTTACTTTTAACAAACAGATTTGTAGCACAATAGGGCCGATAACAGCAGGCTAGCATACAGACTGGTAAACCATGTGAAAAGAATCATATCAGTATATCAGACAGACTCTCAAACCATGTGAAAACCACAATGTATGCAGAGAAAATACAGGCTAGAAGCCTGACTTAAATGTTAACAACACAATTGAAATCGCCATAGCATGCTAGCCCTGCAGACCTAGATTCTCTGTTCTTGAATCAGGTGAATCCTACAAAATTATATTGAAGTGAAACTTAACAGATTTGAAAAACTGAGCAAACTTAGAGCCACATAACTGGCTTTCCTACCCTAGGCTATGGGCTGCATTCCTTTACTATTTTAGAACACCAATATTTTCCAAATATCCATATATTCCTTATAGCACTTAGTTCAGAGGCCTACCTTTCTGTGTGAGCAGACAGGGATCCTGGTGTGCTTGTTGCCTTATCAGATGCATGATTTGAACTGGAGAGCAGGGATTCTGGGACCTGGATATACTAGAAATTTGATCCTAGAGTCATGTGCATCACTAGCCTATCAGGTGGGCTAAAACCCATGAGGTAATGTCTGGAGTGCCATGGATGTCAACCAATCACAATGTAGTGTGCAGTGCAGTAGCTCTGCAGCCCCATACAGACCACAACAGTACAACATATTGTGCACATGAAATGAAAACGTTTCAAAGTTTAACTTTCCCACCTTGCTTGGATACACAGCCAGGTAAAAGCAGAAATTATCTTTGACCAATTGTTATACATTTTATTGTTGTACAACAACTACATATAAAATCAGATGCCACTAATTTCAACATTTTAACTTCTGGTATCTGGCAGTTTTTCACAACAAATCGTTATGTTTGTATTCCATTTCTCCACCTTCTTGAAATGTAATAGTGTAAAACAGACAGTGGTGGAAAGCTAATAAGTCTAAAATCTAATTTTAACCAAGTAACTTTTAGGGGTTAGTAGTTATTATTGTAACTTGTCTTGTACTACATGGCAATTTTTTTTACACATTCCACATTTTACAACAAAATGTCTTCAGTCAGTGAACATGACAGTCTATGATATAAATGAATACTTGAAGGAAATCAGAACTTTAGGTCATTATAATTAACAGCAGTTATTAATTACATGTCCATGATTGTTGTATTAACAGCAACTGTTAACTACTTCTCAATTTTAACCATAACAAAGTACATCTAATATAGTATATGTCATATGTCAGCAGCTTACACAAAATGTTATATGATACACATGACTGTTAAGAAAACGTATACACATAATTGATAATCATAGCCATAGCTTGATTTTACTTATGTGACATGACAGATGACACTAAGTGTATGTATATGTGCATTGTTGGTTGCTATACTCAGTTTATTTAACAAACATGTCTTGAGAGATCAGCTGGGATTACTCAAGTAAAATATTTAACTATAGTACAGTGAGTTTAGTTGTCTTATCTTGTGTTACTCGAGACAAATACACAGGTTTGATACACTCTAAGGCACTGTATGACTAAGCTAACATTACAATTGCAAGACTCACAAAATAACAGTGGCGGCCGTCCGGTCCTGTCCCTCCTACTACACTTGATGCTTGCTATTTACAGCAACAGGCAAGTGACAAGTGGCACTGACAAATATTGAAAAATCAACACAGATACAGATGTTGTCAACAATAACATGACATCTTCTTCTCCCTCCTGCCCAGTGTCCTCCCATCCCTCCTTCTCATTCTGCCTAAAAGGTAAATTACTGTCATTACAAGAGGGCAGTCCCAGTGTCCCAGAGTCCCACTCCTAGCTGGCTTGATGTGTGTGAAGAAGTGGAACTCTGCTGCCTTGCACACCTCTCATAGGCTGCTGCTGCTCTGACTATTATTCCTCCTGGCTACTCGACTGGGTGTGCAGACACTGACTATCCTCGGTCAGTCCATCTTTCTCCTGTACTTGCTTTCCTGTACATAGTTGATCACACAGATTGCATAGCTAACCTTAGCTATTTGTGCTGGCCTGGAACATAACCTGAGAAGCAAAAAAAAAAAATTAGAAAATAGAAATAATAAGTAAACTGCTTTAACTTCTATATTATTAACATACAGACAATGTTAATGCATCTCTACAGTATTTCTAAGGATTCGATTTTTGGACCCACCAATTTGGTTTTGGACCCACATTTCTGGTAGTGACGGGTCCAATTGGACCACATTCATGGAACCCTACCGCTGTCACTGAGTTAGATTTGATTTATTCAGGGACTTGAACAAGGGAGGGCAAAATCAGGTTAATTAGCTTAAAGGTTATATCAATGAAGCAGTTATGCATGCCTTTGAGTCCCCAACACAGTCACACCTCTGAGTACCCAGGTGGAGAAGAGATGGCCTAGCAATGACCATTGCCTGGGGTTGGCAGCGTTGCAGCTGGTTGGGGCCCTGTGATGGAAAACACAACATGCATGGTACACAATATTTTAATCTGAGCCAGAGGGCTCAGTTCATAAAGAAGCGAAACAACAAGACAATCAGATGACACACTCAGATTAAGCTGTTGTTGCAGGGAGCTAACCTGGTATTTACTTACAATACCCAAGACTGGACACAGGCTGGACGAAAACTGAGACAGCAGGTGGTTGATCTGGAATGCCAGGAGAAGCAGGGCCCACATGAGTCGCAGGCGTCATTCCTGTTCAAGTGTAGAGCAGGGTCTGATCCCAGGCAGATCTCTCATTGATGGCTTCTCTGTGCAGCGGATGGTCTGGCTGGGCCAGTCTGGCAAGGCCCAGACCACATGGAGACAAATTCGGATGCAGTCCGTTTTGGGCTGGATATAGCTTCAGCAAGCAGAATTCAGTTCACAAAGTGGGGAACTAACTCTCAACCCACTAGCAGTTTATAGCATATTTACATGTAAGGAATTTTACTGTACCAGGCAAAGCACTTCCGGTTACAATCGCAAAGTCTCTGCACACACGGGAGCTTAGGGGTAGCTGGAACTCCTGACAGGCCGATCGTATTCTGCAAAATCTTCGGTCTTCTTCAGGTTAAAGCCAGGTCACAGTCCAGTGGCTTAAACAGTTCTCACAACTCGGATCCAGTCTGAATAAACTCTATTTTACCTCTCAGGGATAGCAGGCAGACAGGCAGGCCAAAAACTCAGCCCTTTACAGTTCTCCCATGCAAAACTACTCAGAACTGCTGCTCCATTCACTGGAGCTGTTACCTGTTCACTTTCCAACTGAGAACTAATTGAAATTGCAAGCAGTCTGGGATTTCCCAAGATCCAAAAGGTTTGGTTTGCTGATTCGGCTGTCAGTCAAGCAAAAGCTTCCCTTCAGTTGCAAAAAAGGCACCAAAAGCCCCAAACTACAGTTCCTACAGATTTTGACTCCAGACAGCTCCTGTAGTCTGGCTACATTTTAGGTCCCACCAGAACTGATTGGACCAATTTGCAGTCCAGGACCAAGATAGTGGAGATAAACAAAACAGTCCTTGCTACAAAGAAAGCAGGTTAGACAAACTACATTATCATTATCACTCTAAATGATTTTCAGCAAATAGTTACATCTTTCAACAGAGCTCCCTCTCAGATTACTTATATTAACATAGAAACATAGAATTTGATGGCAGATAAGGACCACTTGGCCCACCCAGTCTGCCCATTTCCATACCTAGTGAATAAGCTGCAGATCCTAGTTAACCAGCAGCCTACTTCTTCCTACCCCACCCCTAGAATTGCCTTATGACTGGCCCATGCATGCTTGAATTCCACCACTGTTTTTGACTCCACAACCTCCTCGGAAGGCCGTTCCATGCATCCACAACTCTCTGTGAAAAATACTTCCTTAAATTACCTCTGAGATGCCCCCTCTATCTTCAAATTGTGCCCCTTGTTCTTGCGCACCTCTTTTTTGAAAGATGCTACCCTCTTGGACTTTGTTGATTTCCTTGAGGTACTTGAAAGTTTCTATCATATCCCCTCTCCTCCTTTCCTTGAGGCTATACATATTAAGCTCCTTAAGTCTCTCTTCATATGTCTTCCGGTGCAGACCTTGCACCATTTTAGTTGCCCTCCTCTGGACAGCTTCCATCCTGTCTATGTCTTTGCGGAGATTGGGTCTCCAGAACTGCACGCAGTACTCCAGAAGGGGTCTCACCAGCTGTCTGTACAGAGGGATAACTTCCTGTTTTCTACTGGTGATGCCTCTCCCTATGCATCCCAGTATCCCCAGCCCTCCTTGCTGCCCTCTCACATTGCTTGCCCATCTTTAGGTCATCTGATATGACTACCCCAGGTCCCTTTCCATTTTTGTTGTTGTTAGTATCTCACCCCCATTGTGTACTCTTCCCTGGGTTTTTGTTTCCCAGGTGCATTACCTGCACTTCTTAGCATTGAATCTTAGCTGCCATACATTTGACCATTCCTCTAACCTAGCCAAGTCCCTTCTCATCCTTTCCACCCCACCTTGTGCATCAACTCTGTTGCAGATCTTTGTGTCATCTGCAAAGAGACATACCTTTCCTTCCAGTCCCTCTGCAATGTCGCTTATAAAGACATTGAAGAGGACCCGTCTAATACTGAACTCTGCGGTACCCTACTAGTAACCCCCTTTCTTCAGAGTGGACTCCATTTACTATTACCTCTGTGTCCTATTCTCCAGCCAATTCTTTACCCAGGCTGTCATCTTGGGACCCACTCCCAGGCTGGCTAAGTTGTATATTAATCTTTTATGTGGGACTGTGTCAAATGCCTTGCTAAAGTCTAGGTAGGCCATGTCCACAGCCCCTCCCTGATCTACTACTTTGGTCACCCAGTCAAAGAAATCTATCAGATTTGTCTGGCATGACCTTCCGCTGTGAATCCATGCTGCCTTGGGTCCTGTGCCCCTCTGGCCTCTAGATACTCGACAATTCTTTCCTTCAGAGTGATTCCATCATTTTCCCTACCACTGAGGTTAAACTAACAGGTCTGTAGTTTTCTGCTTCTGCCTTGCTCCTGCTTTTGTGAAGGGAATCACATCTGCCTTCCTCCAGTCCTCGGGTACCACCCCATCCTCCCATGATTTGTTAAAGAGGGTAGTCAGTGGTGTCACTAGTTCTACCCTTAGTTCTTTTAGAATTCTGGGATGAATCCCATCGGGCCCCATTGCTTTGTCCACCTTCAATTAAAAGAGTTCTTTCAGAACCCTTTCTTCTGTAAATGGGCTGGTATCAACTTCTGTGTCCAGAGTGTTTCTACTGTTTGTTTTAGGTACCTCCCTCTTCCTTTGTAAATACTGAGCAAAATATTTGTTTAGTATCTCTGCCTTTTCACAGTCACCCTCTGCCCACCCTCCTCCCTTTATTAAGCCTCACTATCCCTCCCTTGGTCTTCCTTCGCTCCCTGATGTACCTATAAAAGGTTTTATCCCCTTCTTAACTGAGTTGGCTATCTTTTCCTCGGTTTGGGCCTTTGCTGTTCTGACTGCCTTCCCAGCTTCCTTTTGCTTTAACTGATACAGTTCTCTGTCCTGCTCCTTCTGTGATTCCTTGTACTTCCTGAATGCTTTCTTTCCTTTGAACCTTCACTGCCACTTCCTTTGAGAACCATAGTGGTTTCTTACATCGCTTTGTTTTGTTTATTTGCTTTATTTGCTTCACACAAAGGCTTGTTACCTCTGTGATGGCAGTTTTATTATTCCCATTGTTCTTCCACCCCTCCTTCCTGCCCATTTGCTAGTGCATTCCTTAGGCACTCACCCATTTTAGCAAAGTCAGCCCTCCTAAAGTCCAGTACTTTTGCCTTTGTATGGCTTGACTCTATTGCTGTGTTTATTGTGAACCATACTGTTCAATGGTTGCTAGTTCCCAGATGGCTACCCACTTCTACATCTGTGATCCTCTCTTCATCTCCATTTGAGAGAAACCAGGCCTAAGATTGCTCCCTCTCGATATGTGCAATAGGTGACTCTTAAGTGACAGTACACAAAGGCTACGACACGCTCTAGTAATCACATTTAACCTGCTAAAATGCAGGACACCAACCTGGCAGTGAGCATTAGAGCAAGCTCAGGAAGACTTTTGGGAACCCCCATTTGTAGGGGTTACACCCTTCCCTGCCTGGGAAAACTTGGAGTCTACGTCAAGTCTGGTACCATCATAACATTGAAAATGCAACATATACAAGACATTTATACCATTAGCATACTATACAAGTACTATCTGATTCATCAATTGGCATAACTTGTCACTTTACTATACATTTCAATGTACTCACTATATAATTTCCAGTCTGACATACATTTGCATATTTCACACAGGTAAATTGAACTTTACTATACAGAATCACATAATAACTTCTTGTATTCTAAACAATGCAAGAGGGGCCCTTCCTATCAGCTAACAGGGCTGGATGGGGCAGGGCACCATAGTGAAAGAGCAGAACAAGTGACCTGGAATAGTACTTAGGCTCCAGTTTGGGCAGTGAGCTCTGAAAACATAAACCCCTCAGTGGACCACATTGAGAGCCAAATCCACTGGCCTCCTGGAAATCATAACTGAAGCAGACTACTGGCTTGACAGCTTGGCCAGTCTTTCTGGGAAACAACCACAGTCTCTGTACTCCTCAACACTGGTCCTGGAACTTTCATCACTTGTGAGGGGTGCCTCTGCCTGGGTAGGAATGTCCAAACTTGGAGCACTGTCAGCCCCTTGCTCTATAGTCTCTGTTTCTACAACACTTGGCTCATTTTGAAGACACCCTGGCACTGAAGGGTTGTCAGCACTCTCATAGTGTTCCTCAAGTTCTGGCAGGTCACCAGAAGACTCATACCATCAGCCTCTCCTTCAGGCAAATCATACAGTTCACAATACAAAGACTCAGCTTCCTCAGATGTGATACTTTCACTTCACTTTCAGGAGCATTGTCTCCAAGGATGATGCCCAGGGGTTAGGGCAGTCCAGAAGGCCCACTTCATCCCAAAAATTCAACATAGATTTCACAAAACAACTGACTCAGTTCATATGAGGGGTAATAGGCATTATCCACTCACTGTCATCCAAGATTAGCGGATGGCTATCATTCTGGGCCTGCTCTGGGGAAATCTTAAATCGGCAACCAGGGGCAGGCTGGACGTTGTTTCTTTCTTGCAGCAGACAGATCACTGATCCAGGGAATCAATCTCAGTGGGTTCAGCCTCAATTATAACTTGACCAATAGGTAGCAAGTGGTTACGGTGCATGGTCTTGGCAGCTTTGGAGTTATTCCTGGGCGTGCATTGTACACTGGCAAATCATCAACTTTCCAACTATAGACATGGGAAGATGGTGCCATCAATCAACAATTTTGTTTACCATGCAGTCCTAAATTTACTGAAAAACACCACGGTCTCCAAGCCTAAGCTTTTGAGCTTTACTTTTCTATCATGTCTCTCTTTGTTGGCTAGATTCTTTCGGCATCCATTGTCTGGGCCAGTTGATGAACGAGGGTTCAATTGAGCTTTCGTTTTTGTACATATTGCAGGTAATCTTTGGCTCCGGACCCCATCAGGAGAAACCCCGAAAGAGACATTAACAGGCAGCCGGCCTCTCTCCCGAACATAAGGCAGTGAGGAGAGAACCGGCAGCATCGATACTTCATGCAATTGTATCGTGTACCAAGGTGCTAATCTGCTGGCTCCATTTATGCTTATCTTTTGGGTAGATGGTGCCTAGCATGTCTAGAAGGGTCTTGATTAAAACATTCTGGTTGAGGATCCCCTGCAGGTGATATGGGTTGTTCTTGACTTTCACCCCATAGAAGAGCATTTCTTTGATTAGCTGACTCCCAAAGTCCTGACCCTGATCAGAGTGAATTACGCTGGGGTGCACCATAGTGGACAAAGAAATTTTCACCTAGCATCTTGGCCATGATAAATTCTCTTTGATCTTCGGTGGGAAAAACTTGTGCATTCCGTGTGAAATGGTCGTAACTACTAACACATTGCCAATGTTTAGCTGATCAGGCTCTAAACTCAAGAGTCTATGCAGACTAGTTCCATTGGGGTGCGGTAGTAATGTTGACAAGGGGGCATCCCTCTGAGGCAGGGCTTTTCTCTGCAGGCAGCGACTACAAGTTCTTACATGGTGCTCAACATCAGACCCCATTTTGGGCCAGTAGAATCGAGATTATACTAGGTCAAGGGTCTGATTGATACTGAGGTAGTCCATATGGTTGTGGAGGGACCTCAGTACCAAATCTTTGAAGGCTGTGGGCAGGACCAATTGTTGCTTGTCTGATTGACCACCCCAATCTACTGTCTCTGTATACAAACAACTGATTAAGCAGCTTCAACCTAGGGCTTCTTTAAACAATAAAGTGGTTCCGCAGATCAGAGGAAAGCAACTTGGACTCATCTTTTCCTGCACGAAGGGCATCAATGCTGGCTAAATCATAGGATCTCAGGATTGAGCCCACTGAATGCTGCCAATTGTCAAACTGAGGTAGTGCACTAATATCTAGAGCAGGAAAGTGGCAATACACAGCAGTGTGCAGGTATCAGATAGGCCCAAGCAATCTACTAAGCAGTCCGCTGTGTCCGTGAGACATCTGTTCATTTCTTTCAAACTTTTGGCACAATGCTCAGAAGTCAGGTTCAGACAGCCTGACCCCACACTCTTGAAATGGGCCTCCGGATAGGCGTCAGTATCAATATGGTTCAGGCCCGGTCTGTATTCAACAAGCATAATCATATGTTGACAATACAGAAATCTACTGGTGCCCATAGTAGCAACTTAGCTGATCTGTACATAGGTCAGCGGATTATTGTCAGTCTCACCAATATTTTACATTCCATAGAGTTAATCATGAAACTGGTTGACAATGACCCATTTAACGCAAGGAAGTCCAACTTGTGCACATGGTAGTTTTGCTCTGGCCAGGGTCAAGCTCCTGCTGCCAATAGCACTGGTCTCAAACCATCCTCATGGTCTTGATACAGTACAGCTCCTAGAACCCTACAGACTGGCGTCAGTATGCAGCACATAGGGTTTGGTGGGATCGCATAAAAGCGAGGATGGGGCATGGAGTGAGCTGGTATATGACTTCATGGGCTGCTTCACAGTCAGGCATCCAGCAGGACCGAAAAGTTCACCTCGGCAGAAATATGCTTTGTCTGTTTCTTTGGTGGCCCTTTTGTATTTCCAATTGGTAGGAGGGTAACCCTGGGTAAGATTCAAGAGTGGCTGAATTACTTTGGAATAGTCCTTTATGACCAGTGGTAGTAGCCACAGAATCCGGGAAATGTTGTAGTTCTTTCAATTGTGGGGCTGAGTCAAAGTAGTCAAGGCTCCAACTTTATTACTAGGATCAGTCTCTGTCCCTCTGTAGACACTCATGCCCCACATACTTGGAGGTTGGAAAAACTGGGCAGCTTGTCGATAGACAGCTTGAGGCTGAAAATCTTCCAGTTGGTCTAGTACTTTGAACAGTCGACTCTCATGTTCCTCTAGGAGCTCCCAGACACAATGATCATCCAAGTACACCATTCCAGCAAATTTCACACTCTCGTTCCATCAGTTGCTGGAAGCTGGCTAAGGCCTGATATCCCTTGTGGCATTCTCAGGAATTTGCATCACTTGAAAGGACAGATGAAGGCTGTCTTCTCTCACGGTCCTCCAGAGCAATTGGAATCTGGTAATCTACTGCAAAGATCCAACACGAGAACCATTTGCTCCCATTCAAACAATCCAGAGCATCTTGTATACGGGGCATGGTGTATTGATCGGGATGATCCGCCGATTCAGAGATTCGATAACATACATTATTTATTTATTTGTTTATTTGTTGTTTATTTAGTTTTTAGACCAGGTAAGTGCACTAGACTATTCCTGCCTATTTTCAGAGCACGACCGGGGAGGGATACAGATGAATGCCAACTGACTTTAGACCAGATTAAGCTGTTGGTGGTATTTTTAGTAGATGAAAATTTGGCCCAGGACACTGGAAATTCCCCTACTCCTGTAGGCGGGTGGCGCTGTCCGTCTGTCTGCGAGATGAAAGACCTCAGTGAGAAAGGGTAGTGGAGGAAGACAGTTATAGCTCTGGAGCCCTGAAGCCTTCATTATGCTTTACTGCTAGTGTGAAGGAGTCAGAGTCCTTGAATCACAGAGGGACTTTTGCTAACAGAAGAACAAGACATGTCGTCAGATACATCGGTTTCTGGTGATGAAAAAGAGTCTTTATTGTATGAAGAAATGGAAGAAAAAAAAGCAGTTGTTGAATTTAATACAAGTGGCGGAAAGGGATTACGGTTTATGCCAAGGCGTATAGAAGAAAAGAAAAGAAAGCGTTCACTTGCTAGCCCTTTATCGATAGGTAATAAAGGTTACCTATTACTGCACTTTCTAGAAACAGTTTGCTTTTTACTCGGTGCGTGAAGAGAGGTCCTGGTGGATGGGCAACCCCTCAATTGCTGCTGATGATGGGATTCAATCAAAAATGATGTTCTTATTTAGGCAGGTTGGCTGTGGCAAAGGGTATTTGGGTCCCTGACCCAAACTTTTGTCTTCTGATGTTCAACAAGATTCAATACAGGATGTCTCCGGCCCAGTGGTTTCGATTTACAGTCCGAGGTATCAGAGTCCCAAACCGGCAGAAGTACGCAACTGTCAGCTGAAGGAGAGGCTGACATGAACAAGACTCAAAGCCAGATGCTGTGGCAGACAGCAGTTACAGGAATGCCAGGCTGCCTGAAATAGCAAGTACTAAGTCTTTAAACTTAAGATTGTTACTGTTTCTGTTGGTGAGGATGGTAATTTCACAGCACCAAGACAGTGCTGTTTCTTCTGCAAGTAAAGATATGGGAAGAAAAAATCCTTTGCAGGTTTGCTTGGCGTCCTGCTCAAGAGGCAAGACAAGATTTTAGTCAGACTTCAATTATACTGGGGCTAGCTCAATTGTCCCGGACAGACTATGGGTAGGAAAAACCTTTTACTTGACAGTCTGAGGTTTGTACCCTCGGATGTATATGCCTTCATTCATTCACCGGGAACTCTCAATATGATATAAGCTTCTGTTCCATGCATTTTATTAGATAGATTTTGGAAACGTTATTACAAAATAAAAGAGATGGATATATGGAAAGACTTTTTAGCAATCCCAGTCACTAAACCTACAATCAAAATAGTGACTGTTTTGTTCCGGAATAAGAAGGTGTCAATGTAGCAAATATAATGTACTGGTTAGACGAGCGTTGTAGAATAATGGAGAACCCCAGACCTATCATAGATGATAATGGGTTTTGGGCGGGTGGTTGGACTTTTAGGGTTCATATCCCAGGATGATTCTGGGATACAGCATTGACCTAGTTCTTTTTTTTTAGAAGCGATAGAGAATAATCTTTTATGCAGGTCAACCAAAAAGCTGTTACAATGTGGTTCTTTAGATCATTTAAACACAGATTGTGACTCAGTAAAATGTTTTTCCTGTGGGGTTCTTGGGCACGGGTGAACGAGTGTGAAGCCCCCCGTGGTGTAATTTATGGGGAATCAGAGCACGGGTTTGAGGACTGTCCATGGAACACGACTGATTTAGATCGGCTTCTGACTATGCACATTTTATATAAATAGCCAGAATCCTCAAACAAATCCAATTTAGAATTCCCAGTTGAGAGATGCAGGAGGAGGGGGGGCTGCGAGAGGGTTGAATAGAGCTTCTCTCCCATTTCCAATCTAATGTTCAAGCGAGTGTTAGGAATTTAGAGTATAATAGTTCAGGTGTTGATCAAACCCCATGCATAAGGAAAGATACCCTTTGTTTACCAAGGTTCTCAACCAGGCCCCAGACACCTTACTCACTGGGTCTCACGGAGAGGCTCACAAGGGTTTTCAAGCAGTAGAAAATTTTTTTGGATGGTTTAGGATTTTCCAGATCCTTCAGGTGAAAAAGAGCAGTTTGTGTTGGTTCAGAAATCAAGATCGAAAATCAAATACACTGTATCTTTAATGTGGCCTGATAGGCTTTGAATAGATTTTCTTCCTTCCTTCTTGGAGTGACCAGATGGAACAAGCTCAACTTATTGATTTTGAGGGGTTGAGGTGTGCCCCACAGGAACAAGAGGTAGAGGAAAGGCAGATTTGGTCAGTTGAAGGAAGAAGCGTGCCTTTTCCAGTAAAATGGATCACGAGGTCCAGTGGGAAAATGAAAAAAAAACAACCCCATAAATAGTGAACTTCTCTATAGCGAGTTTAAATGTTAATAGTATCAAAATAAGAAGCATAGGTTTATTATGTTTAGCATTTACATTCTTTGGAGTATGATATTTTATTTTACAAGATGTATATTTACAAGATACAGTGGAGATTCAGCAGTCCACTATGGATTGGGGATAGGGGCTTTCTATTTGGTCACCGGAATTGAACCCTGTAGTGGGGTGGGCTTCTGTTTCTGAACCTATGATGTTCACATTATCAGGATAGTGAAATAGAAGACAGGTGAGGGCTTTCTTGTTAGATGTTAATTTTCATGGTATTTTCTCGTTTGATAAATATTTATAATTCCCAAATAAAATCATTACTGGAATGACTTGCTAAAAAATACAGCCTTATCTATATACAAAACACCATTTGATCTTCAGGGTGATTTCAACATTAATTTTAAGGCACAAAAAAAGAAGTAAAACAGTATTGTGATAAAATTTCTTAAATCAGGTAATTTTCAGACGAATTTAAAAAATGTTTTGTAGGCACCCTTTGGCTAAAAAGCCTACTTTTTAGAGGTTCCTCTCTTTATATAGATTTTCTTTTGTAAATCAGATGTTTCAAGTGTTTTCTCCTAAACTAATCCCTATTGAGATTTCAGATCATTGGCTATTGGGTTTTGTGTTTGAGTACCCCCCAATGGGTGGCTGGGAAAGAGGTATGGAGGTTAAATGTGCCCTTGATGTCTGATGGGAATATCTTGCAGGAATTGCAAGAGGTATACTGATAAGAGTGTCTACTTTAGATTTGTATGAAAATATAGGACTTTGGTGGTCAGATCTGAAAATATGTTTAACCTGGTTTTTAAAATAGTGGGTTCATATAGAAGAAAAACAAAAGGGATAAATACTTAGAATTTAGATACGAATTGAGTACATTATTATCTCGACAAAGTTTGGGGGAAAACTGACTTAAGGGATCGTATAGATAGTATAAGGCAACAAATGAAAGATTATCAATATTCTAGAATGCAGTCTCCTGAAGGAGCAAATGTTTGGTACTCAGGGAAATCAGAACAAATTAATCCATTTTAGCTTGCAAAACTAGGACAGATAGACAGGTTTTTCTAAGTCTTGTGGACTCTGCAGGTGTAGAACATTGGGACAATAAAGGTATTATGGGGGTTATTGAGGAATATATTAAGAACACTTTTGGAACTTTACAAGGAACTGTTTCGTCAGCTGACACTTTTTACAGATGGCATCACTCCCTCAGTCCACCAGCTCTCAGAATTCTTTTTGATTAGTCCTTTTACTTTGCAAGAAATGGACAGGGTAATACACTCTCTGCATGATAATATAGCTCCTGGTTCAGACTGACTTGTCAAGTGAATTATATAAAGCAGTATGGTCTGTGATTCGGTTGTTTTCTGCGTATTTATAATTTTTTTTGAAGAAAATATCTTGCCCAATCAGATGTATGAGGGACTATTAATTTTTATATTAATCTGGTATTAATAAGGATTTAGGAAATTGGAGACCACTGACTTTGTTGAATGTGGACTTTAAGATATTTGCAAAGCTATTAGGGAATAGATTAGCGGAAATTATACCTTCACTAATAAGCCCCATACAGTTTCCGCAGTTCCGGTAGGAACATTTCCGATGCCTTATTAATAATAAGAGAATTATAAATGCTTCAAGGACTGATAAGAGGTACTAGAGATGCCAGGGTATTTAATTAGCCTGGATCAAGCCAAGGTTTTCGATACAGTATCACATTCCTTCTTGTGGACGTTTTATTAGCATTTGGGTTACCCACGGAATTTATTGGGTGGATAAAGCTTTGCTATGCACTAGCATATGTATTTCTGTCTGAAAATGGTTGGAAAGGAGATTAGCATTTCATATCTTATGGAGACTTATGGCAGGATGTCCTTTAAGTCCATTATTATACGTGTTTGTTTTGGACCCTCTTTTGTGGGTTTGAACAGGTCCCATTGATTAAAGGAATAAATGGTTCTATAGCTTCTAATTGCAAAGGTGTTGGCATGCGCTGATGATGTGTGTCTACTATTAAATAATGAATATTCTTTTGGTTTATGAAGATCTTATCCAGAAATGGGAGAAATAACAGGGGCCTCTTTAAACCTTACTAAAACAAAAATTTTAAGATTAAATGAGCTTTTAGCCACTCCTCAAATTTTGGGAGGTTTCTGGTGGCCCAACAATATATAAGATCTTGAGGATTTATTGGGGTGGAAGGATATGTCCCTTTATATTGGGAACGTGCTTTAGAGGTAGCAAAGAAGAAGGTGGAGGTATGGGAATTGTTGGAAAACAATGAAGAAAAAAAAGAGTGTATTATGCAAAGACATTTCTGATCCCAATATTTTGTATTTAAGCGCTATATTCCCTATAAAAAACAATTGGAGGCTTCAGTTTTGAGGATTTTTTTACCTGCATTTGGGGTAGTAGGTTAAATCCAATCAAAGGAATATTTGTATAAACCAATTAAAGAAGGTGACTTGAACGTGATTAATCCAATCGTGTTCTATTTCACAATTTTTTTCCATAAACCTGTCTCCGTTAATTAAAATGAATCAAATGGTGGATAAAGCTTGGATTTATAAATGTTAAACATGTGTTGGGAGAATGGAGAAATGGTAATTTTTACATAAAATAAATGAAAACCTAGATTATTAGATTTATGGGAATCAGTTTTGATAAAATAAAATATGGGATATAGGTTATATGAGCACATTACAAATGTCATGGAAAGCCCTTTATCTACACGATAATGGATACGTTTTTACAGACACCCTTGGATAGGATTTTCAGATTATCAACAACAGCAGATTTTAGCTACATTACTAATAACAGGATCCCGGACTATATGTAGGATACCGTCTGATTAGCGATTCACAATAGGTGAATGTTAAGAGTAATCAGAAACATAAGGCATTAAAAGAGCGTTTTGTCCAAGATCAGATTGTCAGGGTAAACTGGAAACCATGAATCACTTGTATTTTCAATGTCCATATGCGTTAGGTTTTGGGATGTTACAAAAATAAATGGTTACATAGCATGAGTTGGTTAACACTTCCCCTTCACAGGATTTATTATATTATGGCATTTATCCAGCTCTTAATGAAGGAATTTGTATAAGCACATTACAAATCATTCATGTACATTTTTAGTATTGGCTTTGGCATAGCAGATGCCATTTGGTTCTCTGACAACATGATATTCCTGAAACTAATTTGGTACAAATAATTGTAAATGAATTGCAAAATTTAAAACATGAAGAATGCAATCATCTCTCTTTTCAACAACAGAAAAGGAAATGGAACAGCGTTGTCATCTTATAGATTTTGAGTTATAAAATAGATTGTAGAAATCATTATGGTCCAGTTCTGGGTCAAGAAGGGATGAGAAAAACGAGGATGGTAGGGCAAAGAGGAAAAAGGGTAAAGGAAGGAAGGAAGGAAAAAAGGAAGGAAGGGAAAAACAAGTGTGTTATTGTAGTACTTCATATTCATTTTCTTTTTGTTTCTTTTTGATATGTGGTTGTAACTTTGAATAAGGGCATGGAAAAAGGAAAAAATTGTGTTTGTGTATGTCTGCTTATAATTAATGTTTAAGTTATGTTTTTTCTTTATATTTGGTTTCATTTTTTATTTTTGATTATATATGACCTAATATTGATTTGTACAACTTTTTGATTATTGAAATTTTGATAAATTTCCCTGTTCTATTTCCGGAAGAAATGCTTTAATGCTGTATATATTGCTTATATTGTTATCCCTATGTTTATGACCTGTATAATTTGTTTTGATTTAATGAAAATTCTCATAGTCTTAGAATGTGGAGGGGAGGTTTTTATTCAAATTAATTTTTTTGTTTATTGTATGAATTAATATTTATTTATGTTTTGCATTAATTTTTCAATGTACTAATGATTTGTACATATTTGTTATGATTTCATTTTGATTTTAATAAAAAATTCCCCTACTCGTCAGAGGTAACCCCTACCCAAGATGGGCGTCCCTATGGTTGAGGTGGAGGAAGCTGGAGGTGGGAGGTTTGGCCTCAGCCCCCACCTTGCTCTTACTGAGACAGCATTGCTGTTCATTTACGGTATCTCTGCCTTCTGCAGTTGTTGTGCCTTTACTACAGGACGGAGCCTGTTCCTCTTTTATTCGATGAAGTTTTGGAACCTTGCCTATTGTCTACTGGCTTGTCTCAGGAGGATACCTCAGTACTTGTTTCGACTGTACCTTGCTCGATTAAGAAGCGTTGTGTGAGACGCTGGCTGAAGCAGAACGTAGTTTTCTGCTTACTAAAGACAAATTTATGACAAACTGGGTTCTACAGGATTTCTCCTCTGATGCTGCACCACATGAGCTATTTCTCCCCACTGACTTGCCTGTAATACTGGATGAAACGACTTCAGAAACTCACCAACTGGCTGCTGCTGTTTTGGATTCTGGGCCCATGGATTCTTTCTTGCTGGAGGCTGCCTCCATGGATTCCCATTTGTCGGCGGTGGAAGGCGGCTGTGTAGTGGAATCTGCTGCATTGTCTCCCCTGCTGCCATTGCCTCAGGTCTCACATTCCCTTGAGGAACATCCCAGTCTGTAGATACTGCTCTCGTGGGGCTGGCTGGGTACAGGAATACGCAAACTGGATGTTGTATTTCCTGTCGTCACCGATACAGTCCCCGGTCATGCAGCTTTTCCTGAATCGCACAGTTCCATTGCTGCTCCTATGGTTTCTCCAGATTCCTTGAGTTTGCCGGATGAATTGCTTTGGCGCAACACCCGACTCTGCTGCATGTTATGGAAACTGACTGCCAGGCTTCCTCCCTTGCTCATTCTCCTGGAGCTGAAGGTATTGTACAGAATCATTCTTCCTCTCTGCTCCTACTTCTCATTTAACAGAACCTAAACTCGTTCTCCTCCTTATTTAAGTTCCGATTCAGGCTGCCAAGAGGCATAATCGCGTCCATTTGATGTACAAGGGGATTACCTGAACTCCTGACCGTATCTATGTGCTAGGACTCTTCTAAAAGACTCCTTGAAATTTTTATCTCATGAAATATAGTGGTGATTCACACTTCTGGTGAGTCTTCCTTTGATATCAGTTTCAGACAGTCTGGGGTGTAGAAAATTTTTTGGACGAGATATTCTGCTTTAAAGAACACTGCTCTTTGGACTCCATTCAAGTAATCCCTCTTTCAAAACCGCCTTTAAGACTATAACTGTTTTGTTTGAATGAGGGTAAGAAATCAATGATGTCCTTTACTGGTTGAGGCAACGATGTACTGTGCAGGGCTGAGCAGAGGCAATCCTGGACTCAGAAAATATTTGACTGGGGCTGGAAGATTAGGGTCTTATTACATACAAATGAGTCGGGTCCAGTCCATCTACAATTCTTTTTTTATAGGCCGGGATAGAGGGGTTTTATTTTACCCAGGTCAACCTAAAGCATGTTACCAGTGTGGTGATCCTATACATCTCAGTAATGTGTGTGACAAAATTAAGTGTAATGTATATGATGAACTGGGTCATGTGGGTACAGACTGTGTTAATGGTGCAAGTGTAACCTATGTGATGAATTGGGACATACATTCAGAATTGTCACTGGCCTGCCCATAATCAGGAATCTCATGATGGGGTTGACCAGCATTTTATTATCACACAGGCACAAAGGCTCGCTACGTGCTACTCGGTGTCTCCGCCCTTGGCAGTTTTCAGTCCTCTGCACTGGTCCCTGAGTCTGTCTCAGCTCCAAGGGTGAGGAGCGAACAGGTGACTCTTTCTGTTAGTACTCAGGTGCAGCCCTCAGCTATGCTGGCCCAGCCTGTTGTATCATTTTCGACCCTACCCCTGGTCAAGTACCTATCCCCTCCCCACCTCAGGTATTAGTCACGTCTAGTTATGCCAGGTCTCTGAGAAATGTGTCCAGTGCTGTGCCTTCCCTCCTGGTAGGTTCAGCTTCTCTCCAATCCCTATATCAAATCCTTTTGAGTTACTCCAGTCTGTTTCTGATGACCTCAGGGTGAATCAGACTCTTCCTCAGTAGCTTCATCCCTCCCTGATGGTCCTACTGATATGGAACTTAACCTAGGTTCTGGCCTTCCCAAAACCAAAAGCAAGGGTGAAACTTAAAGGGCAAAAGTAGTTGGGAGAAGGAAATTGTGATGTGTCTTTTGCCTTAATCATTCTCTATGTCATGTTTTACTTGTTATACTCTGAATGTAAACAGTATGATCGACTGTCAAAGAGCGCCTGATTTTTCTTGGGTACATCTGCCACTGGGGATTTTCTTTCTGCAAGATACCCATTTTCCTCTACCAGGAAATACGACATGTACAGCAAGACTGGTTACAGGGACCTTCATTCTGGTCCATCGGACAGGATTCTTGCTCAGGTCTGGGATTCTTATATCTGTCCGGGGTTTCGCTTATTGAGATTATATGATGTGGCCCCAGGTAGAGCACTCATTTGGACTTTGCTTGGGCCTTGTTCATATAGGGGATTAATCTTTATGCCCTCAGACAAAATCAGCGATATAGAATTATTTTCCTTGATCCGTCCTTTTTGCATACTTCTTACAAATTATTTTTCTGGTGACTTTAATTGTGGTTTAAGTCTGCATGATAAGAACTCTTTGCTACTACCCGTAAGTTGTTTCGTGATTCACATGCATTAGGAAACTGGTTCTTCTAACCTATTTGAATTTTGCTTATTTAACCTTTACTAACCAAACACCCCTACATTTCAGAAGGGTAGGTTGGCGACGAGATTGATTTTGTGTTTTGTCCCAATCTTTGCATGTTGCATCGACTGAGTTGCAAGCTGTTGCATTTTGGATCATAAGTTGTTGTCGATTGGTTTGGGACCCGTTGCCCCTTTTTATAAAGCCCTGGATTTTGGAAGTTTAATACATCCTTGTTGCAAATCCAGTATTCATGCAATCCTTGTTATCATTTATTCAGGCACGTAAATCTGTTTTTGTTGTTATGAGGACCCTATTAGGTGGTGGTTTGGTACTAAAAGTGACTTACATATTTTTTGAAAACTTACAGTCGTGGGAAATGTAGCGAGAATATTTGGATTATTTACAAAGAGGGTTCACCTACAATCATTATTAACTACTGCATATCTGATGGGGCAAGACCTTTCTCACCAAATTAAATTGGTCCAGAACACGATGTTATGTTTTCAAAACAGAAATCACAGCAACTTTATTTCCAACAAAAATTTGAATGCGGTTGGTACTCATGCTGTTGTTTGCCCTTTGAGGCCAATTCCATCAAGTTTCCCAGAAAAACATGACAGGTTTAGTTGACTCGATGGTAGCTATGTACTTCTCAATCTGATATTTGTTGTATTGTAATGGCCATACGTTGGCTTTGTTTACTTCCCCAAAAAATCGCGGTTGATTCTGATAGTTTATATGCTGGCCTTGACATCCCTTTCCCTTCCCAGTCTTTATTGGACCAGGTTAGTTTACCTATTTCTGAGTTGGATGTGACCTCAGTCATCTCTTCTCTGCCTCTACAGAGACTCCTGGCCGGATGGTCTCCCAGCTGCCCTATATAAAGTGTTGGGTGCCCACTTGAGTTGGAACTGGTTGTAGTGTTTAACTCTTTGGTTATGTGTGAATTTCTTCCTTTGGAGTTCACGAAAGGCATTTTGATTTATATATATAAACACAAAGGGATATATATTCCCTTGACAATTGGTGTCCTTTAAGTATGTTAAATACTGATTTTAAGATACTGATGAAAATGATTGCTAAGCGTCTTGTGAGGATAGCAGAAGTAGTTTTGCATCCTGCACAGTCCTGTTCGGTGCTTCTAGGAGGATCTCGGATCACCTGATTCTCCTTCAGAGTTATTCTCCATGATTTTGCCAATGAACTCTCAGGGTTCATGATTTCTGTGGACCAAGCGGCATTTGACTCTGTCGATCATGCCTTCTTATGGGGCGCACTCCGATCTCGTGTGCGGCGGTGTTGGTTCAGTGGATTCATTGTCTCTACCGGGCTGCCACTGTGGTACCAGTAGTGAATGGTTGGCTAGGTCCTATGATTCCTATTACGAGAGGAGTTAAGCCAGGGGTGCCCTTTAGGCCCGACTTTGTATATTTTTTCTAGATGTTTTGCTTCATCGATTGAACACCCATCCTCGGATTAAGGCTATTTCTAACTCTGTTTTGTGCTCACCTTACAAAGCCATTGCTTATGCTGTCGATGTCTGTTTTCTGGTAGCTGATGCCCCCTCGTGATGGGTCTGTCTTTGGGTCTGTTCTTCCTTTGGTATGTATTCTGGTGCTGTTTTGAATTATGATAAAAGTGTGGGAATAAGGTGGGTTCTGCTGTGTGCAGCTGGATCATATTAGGCCTTTATGTTTGGTGGATGCCCTGTTAGGTATTTTAGGGGTTTATTTTGCTACGGAGATTCAGATTTTTATAATTGGGTTATAAAATTGCAGCAGAGGCAAACTTAAGGTAGCCCATTGGAATAGGGATACCTTGGGAAAAAAGCGTGTTTTTTGATTAAATCTTATTTGATACCGATTTTCTTTTTTTTGAGCTATATTTTCCTATTCCCAGGCAACTTGAAATGACTGTTCTTAGTTTGTTTTTCAGGCTTTTTGGGGAGCAGGCTGAATCCAATTAAAAGGAATGTCACATATTTACCCATTTGAGGCGGTCTTCTTATGATTAATACCCTGTTGTTTTCTCTATTTTCCTTACAGCCAACCTAAGACCTTTATTGATTAACACCCAAAAGGGTTGGGAACCTTGGTTTTCTGATTCTTGTCGCATTTGGTTTCGCCAATGGGAAATTAATTCCCTGTCTGTGTGCGTCATACTGTTGGAAGACCTGTGTATGTAAGAGAATGTTTTTTCGTCTGAAACAATGGCAGATAACGTCCCAGATGTTGTTGCCTCCCTCACATAAAGTTTTATATAAGTCTTTACTTTCCACTGCCTGTGCTGTCCCGTACCTTTTGAAAAGTGTCCTCGACTACATATCCCTTCCCTTTTGTCTTTATTATGTTGTACAAGAGTACCAGCCCATATGTGGGACTTTCACTGGTTATCCTGCCATGAAAGGATTAATGTGAAGGCGAACCATAAACATAAGCAATTTCAAGACAGAATGTGTTCGAGTTTGTTATGTGTTACTCAACCTGAGACCATTTCTCACTTGTATTTTGACTGTTCTTTCATTAAGTCTTGGTGGACATTTTAGCACTATACCTGGCGTCTTCTCTTGTTTCAGACGGTTACATATCTCAATATTGTTTATGGAGTTTTTTCCCTCAATGGTCCTTCTGGCAAATTGATACTTTGAACCTGGTGTTTATTGTTATTAAGTGGAATATATGGATGGCTCGATGTTTATTTACTTTACAACAGAAAGAATGTACGTATATTGCATTGGAAAGAAAAATTTTGCAGGATTTGAGGACTATTTATTTACAGGAACGTACTTCCTTATCTGAGGCTCGGCTTTTGGAACTTTGAAGGCCCTTCCTTGGGTAACAGACTCTGGCTGCTGTGACATAGAATGTAATTCTTTGGTTTCTTGAGTGTTTTCCTTTTTTCCCTTTTGTTTACTCTATTTGTTTTTTATGAGATTTGTTTTGTATGTTTCTGTATGATTTCTGTTACAATAAAACTTTCCCCTACTCTTTTAGATAAGTGCCATGGGATCTTTAACATCCACCTGAACTACCACCAATCCAGGCAGATGGGACCTCGGTTTAACGTCTCATCAAAGGGCGACCTCAAGTGCAGCACCCCTCTCATGCTCACTACAGTTTCAATACTGGATATTAACCTAAGTGCCAGATGTGGAACTGAACCACAGCCCTCTGATCTCCGCCCTCAGAGGCAAGAGTGCTACCTACTGAGCCACTGACACTGACACTCTCACAGGTCCGTTCTTTTACACACAACCACAATGGGAGAAGCATATGGGCTCCTGGATTCTTGTATCACACCAGCCATGAGCATTTCCTGCAGTGTCTTCTCCCGTTGTCTATATCTGCAGGGGCTAGGCATTGAGACCTCTCTTGAAATGGTCGTTCATTGTGCAGGCGTATGTGATGCTCCGCATTCTGGACACATCCCGTCCCATTCCTTCAGTGAAACACTTGATCTCTCTAGGCAAGTTTCTGGCTAATTCTAGTCTTCCATTCAACTGGCAACAGGAGTCACCAAAATCAAACAAGTCGGAGTCACTCTATCTGTCTTGCCAGGGTGCTTGTTGCTGGGCAACACTGCAGTGTCTGCACAGTGTACTATAGCTGGGTGCATCCTCTGTTTACCTGGATCTCCCAATCTGACACATTATGAATCTGGACAATCACTTGTCGTACAGTACATAGGCATGAGCATGAGCTGGCAAGATGCTGGGATTAACCAATAATGCTTCTGGCAATTTTCCATCACCTGGTGCATTCAACATCAGAATTTTGTACTTGACATCTTTAGGAGGTGGACCTCCCTGAATGGTACACTGGGTGTTAGGGGCCAGTACCATTGAATGGGATCCTTTTCCACGACCCCTACTGGTTCATCCTGGTCCCACCCCTTGGGTTCTGTTGAAAATCAAGCCCTCTTGATCAGGTAGAATTCTTAGGGCCCTCCCAGTCTGTTGTCCTTGTTTCTCATGACAGAGTTGTGCCAGTCTCCCAATCATATAGGAACTGGTTCCATTTAACCAGGGAACCCCATCATACAGTCCAGTGGGGGACTCACTAAGGCCAGTATCTCGACTTGCTCCTCTACACCATTACAGCTGCAGGAAATGACAAACAGAGGTGGACATATCCTAGATAGGGATAAGACTTGTCGCTCAGCCCTCACACATGTAGGCCTTCCAGGGACTGTAAGGGCACAGCAGATAAGTGTTTGTCATACCAGTCCTGAAATACAATGGTCACTTGCAACCCACTGTCCAGCACAGCCAGTAGGAATACCATTCACAGCCATGGTAGTCTGCATTGAAGGGCCCACTATTTTGGACCAGTCTGGAGGGACAGCAGCAGGGCCTGGATGCACGATTTAGCCACAAAGAGGTTTGAGTTAGGATGTCCGAAGCATTCACTCGGTCATTTCATGCACCCCTTGACCACTGATTCATTTTTCAAAGCTCTCCTTGAAGCCGGTTCACCACTTTCTTTAAGTCTTTCTGAGACCGGCATTCCTCTTCATATGGCCATCCTTTCCACAGTTGTGACAAATGATAGACTCCTGGGTCATCCTTGGAGAGAACATTGCATGAGGAACTGAAGTAGTAGCAAGGATCGGGTCCAATAACTGTTTGCAGTGGTGAGAGGTGCAACGATTTCAATAGTTCCTTTAGGGTGGTAGTCAATTCTTTGATTTCAGCCTGGGAGCTAACCTCGGTAGAGGATGCCTGAGGTGCACCCCTACCCACATGGCAGTCACATCCTGAGAGGAACTAGAATCTTGTTCCATGGGAAACCCTTGCAGAGGCACCCACCTTCAACTCTTGGACTTCCTTTAATAGCTCAACTTTCAAAAACTGGGCCCAGGGCGGAAGTCCTTTGCATTCTCAGAGTGCTTATTAGGTGCCGACTTTTGCCCTGAGACCCCACTTGGATGATCACTCTCAGTCACTTGCACAGTAGCAGCACATATTGGTGAAATTCCCCGGATCGCCTTTGCTCAACCCCCGAATTTCTTTCTTTGGCTCATCATAAGAAGAGGCGATTCCAGTCGATTGGCGAGGCGCAAATGAAGCAGTAACAATTCTGAAAACGGAGCAGACTTAGGGATCCGGTCCAGCCTAGTTCGATCTAATCCATTTGATGGCAAACTACCCTTTCTGAGGCACTCTTGCAGCAGCTTTTCAAGCCAAGGTACATAGACAGACAATGGCTCCCAGTACTGCTGGGCATTTCTTATTCTCCACCACAGGTCCTCATCTGAATGCGGGCTCCCATCACACATTCTCCAATGCATCAAGATAGTCCTGTGCAGTTGCTTTGGGGTTATTGGCCCACTTGACATGGATGGTAACCAGGAAGGACCTCAGAGTTCTCACTCAGCCTCTTTCGTTTCTCTGCTTCTGAGCATTGGCATTCAAGTACTAGAGGGCAACATATTCTATCCAGGACTCCCAGTCATCCTCCCACTGTGGGGTGGGGAGGTGCCTGAGAAGATTGTCAACCTTGGTAGGAATCGTGATTAATGGTGAGGTACAGATATAGGGGCCAGCATTGGCACAGGCACAGAAGGCGGGCATTAACAGGTGGTGGAGTGGGAGGGGTGTTGGGAGGGAACACTCCCAGATGGCAGGAATAGTTTCTTAAAATCCTCACGGTTTTCCTACCTCCAGCAATAACCCATAAATTTCTCCTCAAAAGACTCAGATAATGAGGGAGCTCATCCTCCTGGGGTCTTTACTGTCTCTAGTTGTCACCTCCAGGTGGCTGGGGCCCCTTCTGGGGCAATAGTCCATGACACTTTGAAACTGTCCACTGGGTCACTACACTCTACTAAGGCCATAAAGGTTTGGGCGGTCAAATCAGCCTGTCACTCCACCACCACAGCGTTTGTTAAACATTCAACTTTGGAAAGTACTGCTTCTACAGTGTCTTTACTAATGTTCAGGGAATATCCAATACAAGCAGGGCATTGTGAGGGTCAATTTTCTGCCCTATACACCACCCACCAACTGGTGCACAGCCACTTCTGTTGGGGTAGCCATTTATATTTGACAATAATTAGTAATTTCGCCACTAGAAGACACAAAATCCCAGCAGTGAGCCTCCAAGATGTAACCACTAGGTGGCGCTTATCCCAGGTACTGCCCCTACCTGCTTGGCTAGTAGCAGGTTAAGGGCCTGAGTTCTGAAACGGGTGCCTCCACCTGGAGGTCAGGGTTGGTAGTGGTCAAGCTAACCTGGGCACAGCCCTCTGGGACACTGTAACCCCCTCTTTTCCCTCTAGTGGCTAAACACTGTACAGTAATCACTTTCACAATACCCTGGTACACCACACAAGTACCCACACTGTTTGCACTTACCACCAGGGCTGGTTCCTCTGGCTCAACCCTGGGGACCCCATGTAAAACAAGGTTATGCACAGCAAATAGCAACAGTACAGTACTTTGATTACAAACTGGAACCAATATCAGATTACATGCAGAAAAAGTTCATGGTGTATGAAATAGTTAGGGATTGTGGAGGAAACGGATTTCCTGGTGCATTTGGAACTAACGATCTAGAGGAAATAGCATTTTGAAATCCAAGCAAGGTTCAAGAACTTGCCAGAGTCTGTCGGGATAATGGATGCAACATTTCCTTTTCGGAGATATTGCCAGTACCAAAGGCCTCAGTGGAGAAAAAATGAAGCTTACAGAGGTTAATGACTGGCTCAGGAAGTGGGGTGAAGAGAGTGGGTTGAGTGTTAGGAACTGGAAAGGAGTTTGGGAGGATAAGGGACTGTATGCCAAGGACAGGCTTCATCTTGCCCCATTAGGGAAGGAAGTCCTTAAACAGGGATGGCTGACTACATTCAAGAAAGGTGGGGTTTAAACTTGTGGGGGGAAGGGATAAGGAGGGGCTGACCAGAAGCCTCTCCTCTAGATGAGGGAGTAGCCTTCAAGCCCAAGGGGGAGGGGAAACAGACTGGGGTGGAGGTTTCAGGAGGAGAAGAGGAGGATGGAAGTATAAGGAATCTGGATTGGGTTCGACAAAGAGGATCAGGGATAAGGGGTGAGGGTGGTGTTAGTAAATGCCAGGAGCTTGGGAAACAAGTTGCCAGAGTTCCAGGCCATGCTGTTCGGGGTGGATGGGCGCGGTCACGGAGACGTGGAACAACAAAACCATGACTGGGACCCAAACGCAGGGGTACACTACACTTAGGAAGGACAGAAAGGAGGGCAGAGGGGTGGAGTGGCTATGTTCATTAGAGATGACATAGAAATTGCTAGGGTAGAAGAGGCAGAGAGAAACGTGGAGGCCTTATGGTCACCTTCGATCCCCAGCAGGAGATAAGGTCAAGCTGGGTGTAGTATATAGGCCCCCAGGATCAGATGATGTTCTAGAGGATGGTTTTCTGGACAACATTATTGCCCAGCGTGGACCAAAGGGGAAGGAGTGGTGTTGATGGGGACCTTAATATGCCAGGTACAAACTGGGGAACCATGTCCTCTAAGGTGGCCAAGGAGCAGAGGCTGCTGGACGGCTTCCAGGATGTGTTCTTAACACAGGATGTGATGGAGCCACAAGGGAGGGCATGTCCTGGACGTGGTTCTGGCAGATGGGGATCTGGTAAGGGACCTGGTTGTACAGGACCCCCTGACTAGGGGAGCCACAATACTGTCTGGTTTCAAATAAGCATGGTGGGGGTGAGATCTAGGAAACTGGCAGTGGACTTCAGGGGGCAGACTTTGTGGGCATGGAAATATTCTCAAGGATCACTTGAAGGATTATAGCAATGACAAGTGTGGAAAGGAGATGGGAGGTCTTAAAGCGGGGACTTCTTGAGGCAGTCAGGATCTGCGCTAAGTTGAAGCGTAAAGGAGCAAGGTCACATAAACCATGCTGGTGGTCCAGTGAGGTACAGGTAGCGGTCAGAGAAAAGAAGGTGGCCTACAAAAATATAAAACAACAAGAGGGGATAGGGATAAGGAATGTACCATCTTGCATCTAGAAAAGTCACCGGATGGTGAGGGGAGCAAAGTCCAGTAAAGAGCAGCTGGCTGGCACAGGGATACATGGAGGGAAAAGAGGTTCTTCCGGTAGATTGGGAGTGGAGAAAAACTAAGGGCCATCTCAGCAGATTGAGATCAGAAGGAGGGTGGGTGGAAGAGGCGAGGACCAGGCAGAGGTATTTAATGAGTACTTTGCCTCTGTGTTCACTAGGGAGGGGATGGGAATCTACAAAGCAAGGCATGAAGGGATAGAGCGGCAGTGAGTGGGATCAGGGAGCAACAGAAATGGAGCAAGAGGGAGGAGAGGTACCCCAGGGTGTCACATCTGGATAAGGATAAAAGACCAGTAAGGTGGAGGGATGGATGATGCTATCTCTGCCAAAGAGTGTGGTTAGCCTTCAAGGCCCTAAAGAAAGACAAATCTCCTGGGCAGGATGGCATTCATCTAAGAGTACTATGGGAATTGGCGGACATACTGGCTGCACCCTGGGCGGAGCTCTTCAACAGGTCACTTGAGACAGGGGGTACCTAGGATTGGCGAGAGGCACATGTGGTGCCAATCCATAAAGGGGGTCGAGGGAAGTACCAGGTAACTATAGACCCATCAGTTTGACCTCGGTGGTGGGAAAATTAATGGAAGTATACTAAAGGAACGATTGGGGGTGTACTTGGAGGAGGTGGGAGGTCTGGATAGTCGGCAACATGGGTTTGTGCCAGGTAGATCATGTCAAACCAGTCTTGTGGAGTTCTCACAGATGGGTAACATCAGAACTGGACAGGGAAAGCCTGTGGATGTATTATTCTTGGACTTCAGCAAAGTTGACTCTGTCCCCACAATGGTCTGGTGGAGAAACTGATGGGGTTGGAGTAGGCCCTTTGATGGTCAGATGGATTGAAAACTGGCTAGCTGGACACACCCAGCGAGTAGTGGTCTGTGGGGAGCTCTCGAACCCCAGAGAGGTTGGTAGGGGGTACGCAGGGCTCGTCCCTGGGTCCAACCTGTTTAATGCATACATATCGGACATCAGGGAAGGTATAGGGTGTGAAATGAGTCTCTTCACAGATGACTCCAAGATGGGAGCAGTAGTTGAGGGAGAAGAGGAGGTTGGCCTGCAAAGGGACCTGGACACCCTGGAAAGCTGGGCTCACACATGGAAATTAAATTTCAATATCACCAAGTGCAAGGTGTTGCATCTTGGTCGAGAACCCTAAACACAGGTACACCCTGGGAGGAGGCGCTGGAGGCCTCAATAGGGAAAAAGATCTAGGGGTCATGGTGGATGCATGTATGAATAACTCTGAGCAGTGCAGGAGAGCGGCTAGCAAGGCAAACAGGATGCTGGGATGCATCGTGAGGGGATCACCTCTAGGAGCAAGGAAGTGATTCTGCAGCTGTACAATGGACTAGTTAGACCACACCTTGAGTACTGAGTACAGTACTGGAGACCACACTTGAAGAGGGACATACAGCTCCTGGAGAGGGTACAGAGGAGGGCAACTAAGCTGATACGAGGACTAGGGATTTGACGATGAGGACAGACTTGAGAAGCTCTGCCTGTTTTCATTGGAGGAGAGAGAGACAGGGGACATGATTGAGGTCTTCAAGTACCCTCAAGGGAATAAATAGGGTAAACATGGAGGGATCTCTAGACTAAAGCAGGAGGTATCACCAAAGGGCATGGTTTGAAGTTGGAAGGTGGAAGGGTGAGGGGAAGAGGAGGAGGTTTTTCACTGAGAGGGTGGTGGACCCTTGGAATGCACTGCCTGGTGAGCTGGTTCAGAGATCCACAGTGGAGGGCTTCAAGAGAGGGTGGGACAGACACAGAAAGTGGATGTATCAGATGATGGCCTGTCCCAGGTGAGAGGGGATGGATGATAGGGGTTTCTGGAGCACAAGGGATGGGAGAGCCTCAGCACCCAACTAAGGATCTGAGGTTCGGCAGACTCGCAGACCGTAAGGCCTAATCTGCTGGCAAACAGTATGTTAGTATGTTAATTTATTCAGGGACTTGAACAAGGGAGGGGCAAAATTAGGTTAAGTAGCTTAAAGGTTATATCAATCAAGCAGTTATGCATGCGATTTGAGTCCCCACACAGTCACACCTCTGGGTACCCAGGTGGAGAGAGATGGGCTAGCCAGGACCATTGCCCGGGTTGGTCGGCATCACAGCTGGTTGGTGCCCTGTGATAGAAAACACAACATGCACAGTACACAATATTTGTAATCCAGAGCCAGAGGGCTTAGTTCGTAAAAGAAACAAAACAACAAGACAATCAGGTGACACACTCAGATTAAGCTGTTGTTGCAGGGAGCTATCCTGATATTTACTCACAATACCCAAGACTGGACACAGACTGGACGAAAATCGAGATGGCAGGTGGTTGATCTAGAATGCCAGGAGAAGCAGGGCCCATGCGAGTCACAGAGATGTTGTTCCTGTTCAAGCGTGGAGCAGGGGTTGATCCCCAGGCAGGTCTCGTTGATGGCTTCTCTGTGCAGTGGCTAGTCTGGCTGGGCCAGTCTGGCAAAGTCCAGACCGCATGGAGACAAATTCAGATGCAGTCTGTTTTGGGCTGGATACAGCTTCCTGCAAACAGAATACAGTTCACACAGTGGGGAACTAACTCACAACCCACTAGCAGCTCATAGCACATTTACATGTAAGGAATTCTACTGTACCAGGCAAAGCGCTCCCTGGTCACAATTTCAAAGTCTTTGTACACATTGGGAACTTAGGGGTAGCTGGAACTCCTGACAGGCTGATCGTATTCTGCAAAATCTTTGGTCTTCTTCAGGTAAAGCCTGGTCACAGTCCAATGGCTTAAACAGTCCTCACAACTCGGATTCAGTCTGAATAAACTCTATTTTCCCTCTCAGGGACAGCAGGTAGACAAGCAGACCAAAAACTCAGCCCTTTTACAGTTCTCCCATGCAAAACTACACAGAACTGCTGCTCCATTCACTGGAGCTGTTACCTGTTCACTTTCCAACTGGGAACTAACTGAAAATTGCAAGCAGTCTGGGATTTCCCAAGATCCAAAAGGTTCGTTTGGCTGATTCAGCTGTCAGTCAAAGCAAGAGCTCCCATAGTTGCAAAGAAGGCGCCAAAGCCCCAAACTACAGTTCCTACAGATTTTGACTCCAGACAGCTCCTGTAGTCCGCTACATTTTAGGTCCACCAGAACTGATTGGTCCAATTTGCAGTCTAGGACCAAGATAGTGGAGACAAACAAAGCAGTCCTTGCTACAAAGAAGGCAGGTTAGACAACTACATTATCATTATCACACTAAATGATTTTCAGCAAATAGTTACACCTTTCAACAGAGCTCCTCTCAGATTACTTATGCTGCAATCAGACAGCTTTTAAAGAGACAGTACACAAAGGCTATACAAGCTCTGGTAATCACATTTAAACTGCTAAAGCATGAGGACACCAGCCTGGCAGTGAGCATTTAGGCAAGCTCAAGGAAGACTATTTGGGAACCCCCATTTGTAGAGGGTTATATATGGAAGTGTCATCGCAGGAAGATAAGGCTTGTCCCTGGAGGTTGTCTCCTTTACATGTCTAGAGATGGACCTGATAGGGACCTGCAGTTAATAACGAGCCATGTTTAAACTTTTTTTTTTTGGGGGATTGAGGAACAGGCTAACAGCTGATTGGTTTTTATTTTACTTTCTTTTAAATTTAGTGTGTCATCATGACCCAGTGATCTCAAAATGCCTGAGATATGCACCAAAGTTGAAAAAACCCTATTTATGCCATTATACACCTTACGGCATTTCTTCACTTGCATGTCAGCTTTGAAGAGTGCAGGCATGTTCCCAGTCCACCGAAGATCATCGTGCTGGACTCCGGAGGTAAGTATGTGGTGAGGGAGTGTGAGGAGGCAGGGTGCATACAGGGTGGGTGTGGAGTTGAGGGGAGGCCACTGGACTCAACAGAGATCATTTTCTGGTTTACAGGTTAAAAAAAACCATTGGGACTTTTTCTTTACAGGGGCGTTTGTACGCTGGGGTGGGCTCCCAGCGTGCTACCAGTGTTTTGTTTGGGGGCTGTAGCCAACAGGAGTTGGGCACCCTCACTGGCCATACAGAGTTGGGGGTCACATGAGTTGAGGGGACTGAGCTCCCCTCGGCACACAGAAATGGGGGCGGTACATCATGCTGGCGGGGACTGGGCTCCCTATCAGCAAATTAACTAGGAGGGGCATGCTGACAGAGGATTGGGCATCCCAGTCGGCTTTCAGAGGGACTGTGAAAGGTGGAGCTATCCCTCAGCTTCTGTGGGGACTATGAGAAGCTGATGGGAAGCCGCCATGTTGCTTGAGGGACACCAGATGAGGCAAGCAGTAACTGGTTGCTGCAATCAGGGACCACCGGTGGCACTCCCTGATTGCAGTGGCTAATTTCTTTCAAGGTGGTGGCATGTTTTCTGAACTGCTGTCATAGGCAGCATGCTATGCCATTGGTGCCACAGAGCCAAGCCACAAAAGTAGTGGTGCCACTGGCTGCAACAGGGCCGAACCTCTGAAACCCGCTTTCTCCACTGAAGCAACCACAGTATGTTGCCTGCACTGTGCACACAAGACAGCATAAAAGGAGACAAGACTTTAATAGGTACATTAGTGAAAGGAGAAAAACAGGGGTGGAATAGTAAGGCTTGAAGGGAAGAATGAGTGTGTGTGGAAGGGGACTTGGAAAAAGCATTGATACTAAACAAATATTTTTGTTCTGTATTCACAGAAGAAGAAGAAGAAGAGGAAGGACCACAGTTAGGCAACATGAACAAATATGGGTGGAGATGGACACCAGTCCATTTACGGATGACAGAGCCCTAAAAAGAACTTGCAAAACTGAAAGTGCACAAGGCAATGGGACCGTATGGGATACATCCTAGAATATTAAGGGAACTACGGGAGGTGCTGGCGGCACCACTGGCAGCCCTATTCAATGAGTCACTCAATAAGGGAGTGGTTCTGGAGGACTGGAGGAGGGTAGATGTAGTCTCTCTTCACAAAAGTGGCAGTAGGGAGGAGGCTGGAAACTAGACCACTCAGCCTCACCTCAATAGTGGGGAAGATTCTGGAATAACTACTTAAACAAAGGATCATGGAACACCTTGAATCCAGTGGAGCACAGGATTCGAGACTGCATGAAATCACAGTGGAAATTCATGTCAAACAAATCTAATTGATTTATTTGATTGAGTGACTAAGGTCATGGATCGGGGAGTGGTGGATGTGGCCTACCTGGATTTCAGTAAGGCCTTCAATACCGTTTAACACAGAAGACTTGTGAACAAGTTGGGCAGCCTGGGAGTGGGTCACGAGGTGGTAAACTGGGTTAGGAACTGGTTGAGTGTTAGAAGACAGAGGCCATGGTAAATGGTGCTTAATCTGAGGAAAGGGGGTGACCAGCAAGGTGCCACAGGGATCAGTCTTGGGCCCAGTCCTGTTTAATGTCTTCACAAGTGACATTGCAGAGGGACTGGAGGGAAGGTGTGCCTCTTTGCAGATGACACTAAAATCTGCAACAGGGTTGACACTCGGAAGGTGGAAAAAATGAGGAGGACTTTGGTAAACTAGAGTAATGGTCCAGAGTGTGGCAGCTGAGATTTAATGCGAAAAAGTGCAAAATCATGCATTTGGGCAGAAGAACCCTGGGAGGATTACATGATGGGGGGACTGATGGTCATCAAACAGGAAAGGGATTTGGGAGTAATCATATCTGATGACCTCAAGGTAGCCAAACAATGTGCCAAGGCTGTGGGGAGAGCCAGTGGGATGCTGGGGTGCATAGGGAGAGGTATCACCAGCAGAAGGAAGGAGGTGGTGATGCCACTGTACAGATTACTGGTGAAGCCTTATTTGGAATATGGTGTCCAGTTCTTGAGGCCACATCGCTGTAATGGTGAAGACTGGTTGGAGGCAGTTCAAAGAAGGCAAAAAGTCATATGAGGAGAGACTGGGAGACCTCAATATGTATACCCTGGAGGAGAGGAGAGACAGAGGACATTTGATAGCAACCTACAAATAGGGTACCGTATCAAGGAAGGGGAAAGTGGGCATACTAGGTGTGCCAAGCAGTCTTATCTGCCATCAAATTCTATGTTTCTATGTTATCAGGTCTTCCACACTGTAAACTTGACAAACAACAATATGTTATTAATGTAACCCCTCCTTCCTGCCCCAACTGGTGCATACTTAAAAACATCACAGGTGGTCAGGGCAGGAAGAAAGGCATTCCCAAAGCACCAACAAATGAGACGTTGCATATACTGGACAAGAGAAAATTGATGGTCCCTACCTGCTGCTGTCTTCAAGATGCTGGATTACCTCCTCATTTTCAGCAACGGATCCACTCCCTGAACCAACCAACCAGACCTGGACCTCCTCTTCTCTTTCAGAGGTCCCGAGCCCTACATCCCCAGAGGCTGGATTCTTTCCCTGAAATATAGCTTGTGACAAATTACTTGGATTGCAAATGAGGGCGGTTCATTTCATTAGACCCCCATTGCAATCAAACAAAGCGCAAACCACTGTTTCTCCCCAACTGACTATTTTCACCTGCATGGCAAATGATTCCAGCTGTACAGGGTCACCATTTCTTCATAGAAAATAATCAGCTCCATGGGCTACAGCTTTATACGTATTGGCTGGACATATCAAACAGCAGAACCATCATTTCAGCAGACACGAGAAGGATTCTCATCTCCTACCCTTCCTGTCTCAGGTGAGCTACCCAAGGCCCCGGAACCCAGATCCCTGCAATCTCCTGGCATATAAGGAACGGGAAAATTGATGGTCCCTACCTGCCACTGTCTTCAAGATGCTGGATTACCTCCTAATTTTCATCAACGGATCCACTCCCGAACTAACCAACCGACCTGGACCTGTAAGCCAAGTCTTCCTCTTACTTTTACCTACAGTTCCCTTTTCCTCTGTGGCACTGGTTGTCCACCTTTTTCCAGTCTTGGGAGAGCAAGATGCCTCCCCACCTGGATCCCTGAAAAATGGCCTAAACCACAGGGCATCCAGGATTTTCCTGACGACCCAGGCCCTGACCCTCCTTTTGAATACCTGGCTCTGGTAATTAAGCAGAGGCCACTGCTACCACAACTGCTTGCCTCCACCTCAGTCTTCCATGGCCCCAATTCACTTTGGGGTTGTTCCACTGTCACCACTTCCTATGGGGAGTCCCTACCAGGCCCATCCCTTACAATGGTTCCTGGGCTTCAGTTAAGCCACACGGGGAACCACCCTCTAAGGCCTACCAATTCTTTCATCTGTTACCTGCACAGACTTAATGGACCGGCACCCAGGACCTGTCCCTCCAAACAGGCCCCTTAAAATGGGTGAAAGGCTCCCTCAACCCCCAGGCCACCCTTCACACTGGATATGAGACCCCTTCCCAGTTCCCCTCCCGAGAGGACCTGCCATAGCCCTCCCAGCCCTGGCGACCTGGAAAAACACCAAATGGGCTTCCTAAAGGGTTCCTGCATCTCTTTTGGGCTCACTAAAGCCTCCTAACAGCCTAGACCCCACAACACAGCACCTGGTTACCTGTATCCCCACTGGAGCTGCATACCCCCCTCCTCGTTGGCCACGGTGCATGAAACCATCCTAACTGCACTCTACTTGGAGGGTTTTCCCCACTGGCCCTCCTGGACTGCTGAGCTCCCTCACTTGCCCATCTATCCTGGTCCTGGTTCTACTCTCCAGCTTCCCCCTACAGCCCCAGGCCTAACGCCTGGGCTGAAAAGACCATGATACTTCCTGTTAGCCCTTTATACCCTTTTCTGCCCTCTGCTGCCACCTTGAGGCATCCAGAGCACTAACCCCAGAGCACTAAACCCTTCTCCTAGCTTAGGGAGGGGAAGAAGGGGAAGGGATGCCTGAACATGGGAATATAAGCCTTACTTTTGCAGGGCTTACACTCTTCCCCACCCAAAATCATTCCTCCTGGGAATGATGGCAAGGATCTGGTGACGTCCACTCCCATCAGGCTGAGCATGCGCACTACCCAGCCTTCTGGTGATGAACACACCATGTCTGGCCACCAGGCACCACTGAACCTACCCATCAAAACTATACTCTAAAACCTAATTCCTAAACCTATCTGCTTCAGGAGATAAATCTAAAGAGCTAGTCACAACCATCAATTTTTAACAGTAACAACAATCACATTTTTATAATGATTATGTATTTCAAACAAGGTTTTCCTAATGCTTTTGTTAAAACATTAATAATGAGGAAGCAGACCTTCCCTAGATACCTCCACAAAATTTTTAAACGAAGTTTCTTGTGTACAAACCCCAAACCATTCACTCACACATGCACACACACATTCTTACACCAGTCTTTCTGAAACATACTTTAGCATGATAATAAACAATAGCTGTAACATTCTTTTTCAATTTAAGAGCTTGATTAGTAAACTGAATTAGAGTCACCATATAAGCTCTGTAGAGCAAGTGCCCTGGTGCAGTCCATAGAGTTTTTAGTCCCAGAGGCCTAGGTTGCAGGCCCCCACCTGGATTGAAATGATCGCTGGGTCGGGCTCAGTGGTCACCTCTCCAAATGAATCTTGGTCCAAAATTTAATACTTGGTCCGAGTCCTAGTTAAGTTCTGGACCATAACAAAATGGTTGAAAATGGTTAGTCCTGACCAAGCCCTGTGCGACACATTGACCCACCTGCTGCAGCAACTGTTGAAATGGGCACTTCACCTCCTGGGTGGTTCTCCAGCCTTTCAACTGCTCTTTGAAAATCCAGTCCTCCCACATCTCCTCTAAATGTTCCAAATCCTTTCTGGCACATAAGGGTAGTTCAAGTTTGGATATTCTACCTCAGCCTCCCTGCGAACCAACCTTCCAGCCTGACTCCCATAAGGGCAGGTCCCTCATGCTGCTAGTTCTCCTGGCTTATCCATTGGTAGCCATATCCCTGTTGATATTTGAGGTTTAATGGGTCATTTGGGTTTAACCTGTCCATCTGGGTCCGGAGTGTCTTGGCCCAGACCAGGAGCTGTGGGTGGGTATCACTGAAGATGATAACTGGGCGGTGGTAGGGCCTGGGATTGCCCTGACCACCATGTGGTCCTGGAACTGGAACTGGCTGCCAACATATTTTTCTCATCCAGCTCCTTTCGGTTTTATGGTTTCACCAACCTTTCCACTGGCTAAACCTGGTGCAGGCACAGACTCAGGGCCACTTTCTATGGATCTGGTCTTGCTTCTGGCACCCGAGACTGGCTCCGATTTGCTGGATAATTACTGGGCTATCACTGGATAGGGACCCTGCAGGATCCCCAACCAGTTGTCTGAGGCCCCTGCTCCTCCCTCTGCCAGTGGGATAGCCAGTAGCAGAAGGTGGAGAGCTGGGCAGGCAGGCTGTGCTCCCAGTCACCTTTGTCCCTTTCTGGTGTACCTGCACCCTCTTCCTCAACAGTCTTCACTATCACATCTGGAGATTCACTTCAGGTTTCATCCACCTGGACACATGCTCTCTCTCAGGGACAGTCTTTCAAGCCCCTCCAGATCCCCACTGGCTGGTGACCACAGGATGAATAAGCTGGCAGTGGAACTTGGAACATACATTCCCTAAATGGCACTGGTGCTCTGCCTATACAGTAGAGGCATATGGGCAGCCTGGTCACTGCCTCTCCCATAAATCTATACCTCGCTTAACATTCATGTCCTTGCATTTCCCCCAGCCCTCCAGAGCCAGGAGAGAAGTGAGGCTTGAACTGTAGTCAGGGGTTCTTCCTGAGGGGTTGCTTCAGGTCTCTCTGCATCTCCCCTGCTACTACTTGCTGCCAATCCATGAGGATGCCTGTGCTTGCTTTTTCTTCACTCCTGGTCCCACAGCCACTTGGAGCCCACAGCTCTTTTGCTCCAAATTTATGCAGTCCAATTCACTTGCCTGCAACTGAATAACACTCCCACAGCGATCTCTCCTGCCCCATTCTTGTTATTGTTATTCTCTGTTTCTCTGTCTTCCAATACTGATCTCACTCCCTCAGCTCACTTGTTCTGATTCCCCAAGATGGTGCTTCCTCATGCAACTGCTATAGCTCCCTTTGTCCATCATCCAATCAGGACCTTTCCTGGGGATCATGTGACCAGCAAGTCATGCGCACAGCACACTAGCAGGCCAGGCCTAATGCCTGCTCCAGGCCTACCCCACTGCAATTTAAAGTGCACAACAGGGCCCAACCAGGCTGGGAAATCTGCACATCGTGGATCACAAGGCTCAGGGTCTGGCACCAATTTTTTTTGAGGTTCAGAGAACATCCGGACGAGCCCCACAGTGTATTCTCTTCCTTTCTGCCCCATCTAGGGGCATACTTAAACCCTCATCGGTGGTCTGGGCAGGAAGAAAGAGCACTCCCAAAGTGCTAACAAATGAGACATCGCATATATTGGACCAGGAAAATTGATGATCCTTACCTGATGCTGTCTTCAAGATGCTGGATTACCTCCTCATTTTCAGCAACAGATCCTCCCTGAACTTACTAACCAGACCTGGACCTTCCTTCTTTCTCTTGGAGGTCCCGAGAGCCCTGCAGCCCCCAAAGGCTGGATTCTTTCCCCTGGAATATAACTCATGACAAATTACTCAGGCGGCAAATAGGAGGGAAGACAAATATTTCATTTCATTAGATCCCCTCTACAATCAAACAAAACACAAACCACTGTTTCTCCCCAACTGACTTTATTTTCAAATGCATGGTAAATGATTCTGGCTATACAGGGTTCACATTTTCTTCATAGAAAATAATTAATTAGCTCCATGGGGCTACAACTTTATACATATTGGCTGGACATATCAAACTGCAAAACATAATTTCAGCAGGCACCAGAAGGATTCTCATCTCCTACCCTCTCCTCTCTCAGGTGAGCTACTCAAGGCCCTGGAACCCAGATCTCTGCAATCTCCTGGCATATAAGGATCTGGTAAACCAAGCCTTCCTCTTACTTTTACCTACAGTTCCCTTTTCCTCTGTGGCACTGGTCATCCCCTTTTTCTGGTGCAGGAAAGCAAGCTGCCTCTCCTACCTGGACCCTGTGCAAAATGACCTAAACCACAGGGCATCCAGGATTTTCCTGAGGACTCAGGCCTGATCCTCTTTCCGTCTGGCTATCTTGGATAATCAAGCTGAGGCCACTGCTACCAAATCGTTTGCCTCCGCCTCAGTCCTCTATGGCCCCAGTTCCTCCGGAGTTGTTCTGCTGTCACCACTTCCTATGGAGTCCCTGCCAGGCCCACATCCCTTATAATGGTTCCTCGGCTTGAGTTAAGTACCAGCACAGGGATCACCCTCCAATGCCTACCAATTCTTTGGTCTGCGACCGCACAGACTTAATGGACTGGCACCCAGGACCTGTCCCTCCAAACAGGCCCCTTAAATAGGTGAAAGGCTCCCCATGCCCCTCGACCCCCCAGGCCGCTTCTTCTACACTGGCTATGAGGTGAACCCCTGCCACCGTTCCCCGTCAGAGGCGGACCTGCCACAGCCCTTCCAGCCCTGGTGATCTGGGAAAACACCAAACAGGCTTCCTAAAGGGCTTCTACATCTCTTGTGGGCTCACTAAAGCCTCCCTAATGCCCTATCCCCTAAGGCAGGGCCTGGCTACCTGTTACCCCACGCGAGCTCCATACTCCTCGTCTGTCAAGGCGCATGAAACCATCTTGACTGCACTCTACTTGGGGCTTTCCCCACTGGCCATCCTGGACTGCGAGCTACCTCACGTACCCACATATCCTGGTCCTGGTTCTACTCTCCAGCCCTCTCCTCCAGCCCCAGGCCTAACACCCGGGCTTGAAAGGCCACGATACTTCCTATCAGTCCTTTTGTACCCTTTTTGCTCTCTGCTGCCACCTTGAGGCATCCAGGCACTAACCCGAACACTAAACTGTTTTCTTAGCTCTTGGGGGAAGGTAGGGATGCCTAAACGTGGAATATAAGCCCCGCTTTTTGCTGGGGTTTACATTAACTTTGCAGCAAGACTTGTTTCAAAGGTGTGTATTTCTGATTATATCTGTCCGGTACTCAGAGATCTACAGTGGTTACCTCAAGGGAATCAACAAAGTCCAAGAGGTAGCAAAAAGGGTTTTCAAAAAGAGGTGTGCAAGAACAAGAGGGCACAATTTGAAGATGGGGCGGCTCAGAGGTAATTTAGGAAGTATTTTTCACAGAGAGGGTTGTGGATGCATGGAACGGCCTTCCAGAGGAGGTTGTGGAGTCAAAATCAGTGGTGGAATTCAAGCATGCATGGGACAGTCATAAGGCAATTCTAGGGGTGAGGGTAGGAAGAAGTAGGCTGCTGGTTAACTAGGATCTGCAGCTTATCCAGTAGGTAGGAAATGGGCAGACTGGGTGGGTCAGCGGTCCTTATCTGCCGTCAAATTTACATTTCTATGTTTCTATTATATTCAGGACTGACTATGAGGTACTTCTTATTATGTACATGTAACCCCTGCAAATGGGGGTTCCGAAAAGACTTCCAGGAGCTTGCTTGAATGCTCCAAGCCTGAATGGTGTTTGGCATTTAAGCATTTATCAGTGAGTGTTTTAGAACCTCTGGTACTGTCTCTTTAAGAGCTGTCTGCTTGCAGACATAATTAGTTTGTATGGGGGACTGTGTGTTTCTTTGATTGAGTACCACTCAAGCTGCTGCCAATTCACTTCATTTTGCAGTCACTAGGGTGCAAAGGGAACCTATCTGAAAGATGTAACTGTTTGCCAGAAATTATTTAGAGTAATAATGAAATTACAGTTTGTCTAACCTGCTTTCTTTGCAGTCAGAACTGTGTCTGCTAGTTCCCCATTCTAGTTTTGAACTGCTGAACTGGACCAATCAGTGTGGGGTAAGCTAGCTCTAAAATGGTGCCTTGGACGAATCAGAACTTGGACTCATAATCTGAGCCAGCCACAAGAGGATTGTATGGGCAGTGATTCTGGGAGATGTAGTTTAGACTTCAGTGCCTTTTGGACCAACAGCAGCAGTCTATTGTGGTGACAGCCAATCCAGTCAAGAACTGGGAGGAACTCAAAGGAAGTGCCGGTTTTGTCGGTTGGAGTTTCAGTTGAGCTTTGGCAGTGAAGAAGGAAGGAGCCCGTGCTTTTTCAGTGTGCAGTTTTAGTCAAAACGTGTGTAAGGCCCAGAGTTCCGTCTGCAGCTTGTGTAACTGCTTGTTAGGACTGAATCCGTCCTGTGAAAAGAATCAAAGGATCTCTGAAGAGTAGAAACCAGGCTCACCTGTAGAAGACTGGAGAAATTATTGAATTGCACTCGGTCTGTCAGGAACTGAATCTGCTGTGTGTTCTCCCGGTATTGTGCAGTAATTGCGATCGGGATACAGATGCAGCCTGCCTGGTATAGTGCTTTCTTTTATATGGATGTGTGAAGAGGTTTGTGTACCTCAAGTGAGCCCTGCTGACATTGAAGGACCCTATCTTATTTGGAGGTCGTGAGTACTAATTCAGGGTCGCTCCTGTTGAATTGCCACATTAAATCCAAATGGAATTACTGTATTGCTGACTGTTTAATTCTCCTTTTCTCTGTGGAAAGGGCCCCCACCAGCTGCCACGGTTTGGACTAGCCACTAGGGCTTGGGTACCCAGGGACAGTAACTGATAGGGATAGGCCTGTGCACAGAGCCATAGGTGAGATTATTAGAGTGATAAGCTAATTAACCTGATTTCCCTGTCCTTGTTATATCCCCCTAAATAAATCAGAGCTGCTTGTTTCAGCAAAGTTATACTGCCTGAGGTATTTGTCTATGTTAAAGTACTGTACTGTGATTGTTGCACTGTATCTCATTTCACAGGAGGTCCCAGTGCTGGAACAGACCTGGGGGTAAGTGTATACTGTGAAGGTAATTCTGATATATTGTGTGGGCCACTAGTGGGAAGAAAGGGGTTGCAGTGTCCCAGAGGGCTGTGACCAAGTTAGTTTAACTATTGCAAACCCTGACCTCTGGGTGGGGCACCCGCCATTGGATCCAGGCCCCTCAACCTGTTAGTGGCAAATCAGGCAGGGGTAGTAGCCCCTGGGATAGCGCCATCTAGGGTTACATCTTGGAGGCTCACAGCTGGGATTGTGTGTCCTCTAGTGGCCATATTCTGAACCACTGTTAAGAAAAATGGGTACCCTGACAGAAGTGGCTGTGCACCGCTGGTGGAGTGGTGTACTGGGAGGAGATCGACCCCAAAATGCTATGCTTATCCTGGACATCCCCTGGGTATCAATACGGACACTGTGCAGGAGTACTTTCCAAGGTGGAAGGTTTACAAAACCCTGTGGTGGTGGGTCGGCATGCTAATCTGCTCACCCACACTTTCCTGGCCCTAGTAGAGTTTCAGGATCCCATAGATAGCTCCAAAGTGCCACAGACCATTACCCCAGAGGAGCCCTCACTGCTTGGAGAGTGATAACTAAGGACAGTAAAGACCCGAGGGAATCAGCCCCCACCACTATCTGAAACTTTTGAGGAGAAATTTGCTGAATGGTTGCTGGAGAGGGAAAACTGTGGAGGACTTGAAGAAACTATTCTTGCCACCTGGGGTGTTCCTCCCCAACACCCTCTCCTGCTCCAGTGCCCGTAATGGTGGCTGAACCAATGCAGACTCCTATTTCTGCACCTGCCATTAGTCACGACTCTTACGAAGGTTGAGGATCTTCTCTGGCACCCTCCCACCCCCCCAAGGGAGGATGACTGGGAGACCTGGATAACTATGTTGCCCCAAGTGCTAGAATGGCAATGCTCGGAAGGCAAAGCGAAGAGGGTTAGTGAGAGCCTCCGAGTCCTGCCCTGGCTACCATCCGTAAGCAAAACGGGCCAGTAACCCTGAAGCGACTGCACAGGCCTATCTTGAGGCCTTGGAGAATGTGTATGGGAGCCCAGATTCTGATGAGGACCTATGGTGGAGGAAGAAATGCACAACAGTACCAAGGGAGTTGTTGTCTGTGTATGTCTCTCGGCTGGAAAAATTGTTGCAAGAATGCCTCAGAAAGGGTAGTTTGCCAGCGATTGAACTGGACTGAACCAGACTGGACAGAATCCTTAAGTCTGCCCCTTCTCAGAACTGCTGTTGCTTCAGTTACGCCTGGCAAATCGACTGGAATCCCCACCCTCCTATGATGAGTTAATGAGAGAAATTCGAGGAGTTGAGAAAAGGCAACCTCGGGAGGTACCTGCACCAACAGCTGTGGCTACTAACCGAGTGACTGAGGGTGACCCATCAAGTGAAGTTCAGGGCAGAGGTTGACAGTCAATGAGTGCTCTGACAAGGAAAAGATATGCCACAATGGGGCGAACTGTTGAGAGAGATCGGAATTCAAAAACAGTCCCTTTATGAAGGCCACGCCTGCAAGTACGGGCCCTGACCTATATCCGACTGCATCTGCTATAGGGGTGGGGTACCACCCATGTATCTCCTGCTGATAACAGCTCCAAACTCAATTCCTTGACCATGGAAGTGGAGAAACTGATGAGATGTCTCCAAATGCTTATCACGCCAGACAGAGATGGCACCCAGGTTTCCAGTTAGTAATACCCCGCCCTGGCTCCCAGTGTGGCGCCTCAGCCAGCTCAAACTCCAGAAGTATGTTTTGCTATAATTGTGGGAAAGATGGGCACATGAAAGGGAATGCCAGTCCCCAAAAGACACTGACAAAGTTGCATATAGGCTACAAGGAGAGCTTGGAGAAGAAATCAGTGGTTTAGAGGTGCACGACATGATCCCAGTGAGGGCACCAAAAATGCTAATTCACGCCCTTTGTGGCAAGGTCAGTTGCCCAGGCCCCACTACCGCCTCTCCAGACTGGTCCAGAATAGTGGGTCCCTCCATGGAGACCACTGTAAAGGTGAATGGAGTGTCTACAAGAGCTGTATTAGACAGTGGCTCCCAAGTGACAATTATGTTCCAGGATTGGTATCAGAAGCATTTGTCAGATGTACCCTTACAACCATTAGAAGGACTGCATGTATGGGGTTAAGTGAGAAGGCCTACCCTATTCCGGGTATATCCGAATTGGCTGTCTTTCCCCACCTCCGTGGCTGGAGTGGCGAACAAGTAGAGACCCTAGCCTTAGTGTGTCCCCCCACTGGACTGTATGATGGTGTCCCTTTGTTGATTGGAACAAATGCTCATATGTTCGGAAGGCTGGCACAGTTGTGTTATGAAAACAGGGGTCAAAGACTAGTAGAGCTTTAAGAGTTCCGGCTTTAATTAAGAAGGCCTATGAGGCACAGAGATGCTGAAAAACAGAACCAGAGGAACCGGTCGGAATTGTATGGAAGAAGGATCCTGAGTCTCTCTGATCCTGGCCAAATGCCCAGTGTGTACCTTACAGGGAGAGGTCCGTATCAGAATGGATGTTAAGAATAAAATATTAATGTTGGATGCACCAGGCGATGGAAAATTGCCAGAGGGACTGCTGGTCAAGCCTAGTATTTTGCCCGCTAGAGCCCATGCTTATGCCAGAAGGGTAATGGTCCAAGTTCATAATGTGTCTGAAAGAGACATTCGAGTAAACAGAGGTTGCACATCCTGGCTAATGTGCATTGTGCAGACACTGCAGTGCTACCCAGCAGCAAGAGTTCAAGGAAGAATGACAGAGTAACGCCTGACTTGTTTGATTTGCGACTCCCGCTGCCAGCTGAATGGAAAGTGAGGATCAGTGAGAAGCTTGCCCAGTGAGACCAGGTGTTTTCTTTAAAGGAATGGGATGTAGGGTGTGTGCAAGGAGCTGAGCACAATATCCGGCTGCATGACGAAAGACCATTTCGTGAGAGGTCTCGCCGCCTGGCACCTGCTGACATAGATGATGTGAGACGGCATCTGCAAGAGATGTTACTGCTGGTGTAATACAAGAATCCAGAAGCCCTTATGCTTCCCCATTGTGGTAGTGAGGAAAAGAATGGAACAGTAAGGATGTGTGTGGATTATCGCACCTTAAACCGGCGGACTATCCTTGATCAGTACACAATGCCCGCATTCAGGATGCTTTGGACTGCCTAAGACGGGAGCACGTGGTTCTCTGTGCTGGATCTCCGCAGTGGGTACTACCAGATCCCGATGGCCCCAGAGGACCATGAGAAGACGGCCTTTATCTGTCCGCTTGGCTTTATGAATTCATGAGGATGCCTCAAGGGATTTCAGGTGCCCCAGCCACTTTTCAATGATTGATGGAGCGTGCAGTGGGGACATGAACTTACTAGAGTGCCTGGTATACCTAGATGATGTTATTGTGTTTGGCAGCTCACTGGAGGAACATGAGAGCAGATTATTTAAGGTATTGGACCGACTGGAGGACTTTGGCCTTAAACTGTCCATTGATAAGTGTCAATTCTTTCAAACATCAGTAAAGTATGTGGACACATAGTATCCACCGAGGAATAGAGACCGACTCAAGTAAAGTTGAGACCTTGACCACCTGGCCACAGCCCAAAAATCTAAAAGAACTGCAAAGATTCCTGGGATTCTGTGGTTATTATCGGCGTTCATCAAGGACTATTCAAGAGTGATCCCCCTTTACTTAACCTTACTCAAGGGTATCCCCAACCCACAAAAATACCAAAAGTCAGCGTCCTCAAGACTGAAAGAGTGTATTTTCATCCGAGTGAAGTATTTGGGGCCCGCTGGACTCCTGATTATGAGACTGCTTTCATGAGATCATATATCAACTTACCCATGCTCCAGTGCTGGCCTATGCCGATCCAAGAAAACCTTACGTCCTGCACACTGATGCTAGCTTGCAAGGGTTGGGGCTGTGTTGTACCAAGAGCATGAGAATGGCCTGAGACCAGTGGCCTTTGCCAGTAGAAGCCTGACCCCATCCGAAAAGAACTATCCTGTACATAAGTTAGAGTTCCTAGCTTTGAAGTGGGCTATTGTTGACCAATTCCATGAGTACTTGTATGGGGCTAAAATACTAGTAAAACTGACAATAATCCTTTGACCTATGTGCAGACCTCAGCTAAGTTGGATGCCACTGGCCATAGGTGGCTTTCTGCATTATCTACATATGACTATGCTCTCGAATACCGAGCAGGTCTGAACCACATAGATGCTGATGCTCTCTCCGGAGGCCTGTTCCCCAGAATGATTGGGTCCGATTGGCAGAACCTGACATTCGGCACTCTGCGGAAGTTTGACAGGGAGGAACAAATGTCCACGGACGCAGTGGACTGCATGGTGGATTGCTTGGAGCCTCTGAGAATTGCATACCTGCTGCTTATTGCCACTTTTCTGCAATAGACATTGGTGCACTGCCTCAGCTGGACAATGACAGTATTAGCGGCTCAATCCCATGATCCCATGATCAAAGCAGCTTTAGAAGCCCTCTATGCAGGAAAAGATGTGTCCAAATTACGCTCCACTGATTTGAGAACTGCACTGTTATACAAAGAAGGTCCTAAGTTGAAACTGATCAATAAACTGTTATACAGAGAAACAGTAGACAGAGGGGACAAGTAGACAAACAACAACTAGTGCTGCCCACTGCCTTTGAGACTCAGTACTGAGGTCCTTGCACAACCACATGGGGCACCTTGGTATAGACAGAACACTTGACTTGGTGAGATCCAGATTCTATTGGCCTAAGATGGGGGCTGATGTGGAGCAACACATTCGAACTTGTAGTGCTGCTTACAGAGGAAAACTTTGCCCCAGAGGGCTGCCCCTTGTTAACATCACCACCAGTGCACCCATGGAGCTGGTCTGTATTGATTTTCTGAGTTTGAGTCAGATCAAAGAAATATCAGTAATGTGCTGGTGGTCACTGACCATTTCACGAGATATGCCCAAGCTTTCCCACCAAAGACCAGAAAGCATCCACTGTGGCCAAAGTACTTGTAGAAAACTTTTGTTCACTATGGGGCTCCACAAAGAATCCATTCTGATCAAGGGAGAGACTTTGAGAGTCGTCTGATCAAAGAGATGCTTTCTCTGTGGGGAGTATGAAAGTCCAGAACCACTCCTTACCACCCCCAGGGGGACCCACAGCCTGAACGCTTTCAACCGCACTTTGCTAGATATGCTAGGCACCCTGCACCCAAAGGACAAGCCTAGATGGAGCCAACAAATTAGCACCCTGGTACATGCTTATAACTGCACCAAAGTGATGCCACTGGATTCTCCCCTACCGCCTGATGTTTGGAAGAGAAGCTCGACTACCAGTAGATGTGTGTTTTGGGGTCTCTCCTGATGGGGTTCAAGCTGACAACTATTTACAGTATGTGCAAAGTTAAAGGCCCAGCTAACTCATGCGTACCAACTGGCTCAAACCATGGCTGCCAAAAGAAATCTGGCCAACAAAGAAAGGTATGATAAAAGGTGAAAGCCAGGAACTCCAGGAGGAGATCGGTATTGCTAAGAAATCTGGGACTGCATGGCAAGCACAAGATTGCTGACAGATGGCACCATCTCCCTCACATTGTAATGGGCAAATTAGATGATCTGCCAGTGTACAAAGTAAGGCCTGAGAATAATTCAAAAGATGTAAAAACAATGCATAGAAATCATTGCCCATTGGACAAATCTTAATTGAGTCTGAGCCCTAGAAGATGCCCCTCTGGACCAGTGACTAGAGCTGCTGCTAAGAAAATATCAAGAAAGTCTGCACCTACAGAAGCAAAGTTAAAGTGTTCCCCTCCACAAGTCCCAGTTGAGCATGACTGTCAGTCCATATCGGAAGAAAGTGAGAGTGACTTTGAATACTATCCTTCTTACGAACTGAGTCAATTGTTTGAGGGCAATCCCTAGTCAATACTGGAGATGAAGCTGGGCCTTCTGGACTGTCTAAGCCCCAGCTTCATCCCTGGAGCCAATGCTCCCAGAAAGTGAAGTGCAAAGCATCAGATCAGATGAAATGGAATCATTGTGCATGGTTGAACTGTTTGAGCTTTCAGGGAGGAAAATGATAGATGGGGCAGACTGGTGATACACCCGAACAAGAAGAGTATTTTGAGTGCCCTGACAGTCCACTGCCAGTGTCCGAAAGCTCTCCATGTGAGCCAAATGTTGTGGACTCAGAAACTGTAACTCCTGGAGCTGAAAGTGCCCCAAGTTCTAGCCTCTCTACCCCCATGGAGACTCCCTGACAAGTGAGGACAATGCTGAAAATGAGGCTCAGAGTGCAGAGACTATAACAGTTCCCCTAGAAAGACTGGTCGAGCTGTAAAGCCTGTGGTGCACCTCAGTTATGATTCACTTGGGAGGCCTGTGGACTTGCCTCTCAATGTTGTCCATAAAGGATGTATGTGTCCCGAGCTCATTGCCCAAACTGAGCATCAGTGCTAACTCCAAGTTACTTGTGTTGCCCTCTAAGTATGGTGCCCTTGCCCCATCCAGCCCCAAGGTAACTGATAGGGAAGGGCCCCTCTCTTCAGGTTTCATGTACAAGAGGTAATAACTTGAGTTATGGTACAATGTGTATGTAATACTGTGTAAAGAGTGACGTACTGCAATGTTTCAGAAATGTGTTCTTGGTAAAATGATATATTGACTGATGATTACATATGCGAGCCTAATGCAAATGTATATGGTTGCAGTTGAAACTTATGGGGTACTTGCTTGAGCGGACGTCAAGCTTTCCCAAACCAGGAAGGATGTAACCCCCTGCAAATGGGGGTTCGAAAAGACTTCCAGGAGCTTGCTTGAATGCTCCAAGCCTGAATGGTGTTTGGCATTTAAGCCATTTATCAGTGAGTGTTTTAGAACCTCTGGTACTGTCTCTTTAAGAGCTGTCTGCTTGCAGACATAATTAGTTTGTATGGGGGACTGTGTGTTTCTTTGATTGAGTACCACTCAAGCTGCTGCCAATTCACTTCATTTTGCAGTCACTAGAGTGCAAAGGGAACCTATCTGAAAGATGTAACTGTTTGCCAGAAATTATTTAGAGTAATAATGAAATTACAGTTTGTCTAACCTGCTTTCTTTGCAGTCAGAACTGTGTCTGCTAGTTCCCCATTCTAGTTTTGAACTGCTGAACTGGACCAATCAGTGTGGGGTAAGCTAGCTCTAAAATGGTGCCTTGGACGAATCAGAACTTGGACTCATAATCTGAGCCAGCCACAAGAGGATTGTATGGGCAGTGATTCTGGGAGATGTAGTTTAGACTTCAGTGCCTTTTGGACCAACAGCAGCAGTCTATTGTGGTGACAGCCAATCCAGTCAAGAACTGGGAGGAACTCAAAGGAAGTGCCAGTTTTGTCGGTTGGAGTTTCAGTTGAGCTTTGGCAGTGAAGAAGGAAGGAGCCTGTGCTTTTCAGTGTGCAGTTTTAGTCAAAAACGTGTGTAAGGCCCAGAGTTCCGGTCTGCAGCTTGTGTAACTGCTTGTTAGGACTGAATCCGTCCTGTGAAAAGAATCAAAGGATCTCTGAAGAGTAGAAACCAGGCTCACCCTGTAGAAGACTGGAGAAATTATTGAATTGCACTCGGTCTGTTAGGAACTGAATCTGCTGTGTGTTCTCTCGGGTATTGTGCAGTAATTGCGATCGGGATACAGATGCAGCCTGCCTGGTATAGTGCTTTCTTTTATATGGATGTGTGAAGAGGTTTGTGTACCTCAAGTGAGCCCTGCTGACATTGAAGGACCCTATCTTATTTGGAGGTCGTGAGTACTAATTCAGGGTCGCTCCTGTTGAATTGCCACATTAAATCCAAATGGAATTACTGTATTGCTGACTGTTTAATTCTCCTTTTCTCTGTGTGAAAGGGCCCTACCAGCTGCCACGGTTTGGACTAGCCACTAGGGCTTGGGTACCCAGGGACAGTAACTGATAGGGATAGGCCTGTGCACAGAGCCATAGGTAGATTATTAGAGTGATAAGCTAATTAACCTGATTTCCCCTGTCCTTGTTATATCCCCCTAAATAAATCAGAGCTGCTTGTTTCAGCAAAGTTATACTGTGAGGTATTTGTCTATGTTAAAGTACTGTACTGTGATTGTTGCACTGTATCTCATTTCACAGGAGGTCCCAGTGCGGAACCAGACCTGGGGTAAGTGTATACTGTGAAGGTAATTCTGATATATTGTGTGGGCCACTAGTGGGAAGAAAGGGGTTGCAGTGTCCCAGAGGGCTGTGACCAAGTTAGTTTAACTATTGCAAACCCTGACCTCTGGGTGGAGGCACCGCCATTGGATCCAGGCCCCTCAACCTGTTGGTGGCAAATCAGGCAGGGTAGTAGCCCCTGGGATAGCGCCATCTAGGGTTACATACAAACATCTTAACAACTATGGCTCTGTGGCCCAAGATGCCTCTCTGATTTACTTGTGGAATACAGTATTTTTCCTCACAAGAGCCCTGCACTCTGCAGATCTTGAACTGCTTACTGTTCTGAATTTTCTTTTTAATTCACTGTTTGCATGCCCTTTTGAGCCATTACCTTGATTTTCTTCTGGGTGCCCCTAGGTGCCTGGCTGTGCTGGATGCTGACCCCTTCTGCCACCTACCTTCATACTGCCACAGCTATCCTCCTGGGCAGGGAAAAGGGTATGGATTCCCCACTACTTTCAAAGTCCTAGCCAGGCTGGTCAGCTGAGAGTTTCTGGTTTGGTCCCCTTTAGTTCACTGGGGATCATTTTCTTTTCTTTTCTTTTTTTTTTTTTCGGCTGGGATCCCAAGTCATCCACCCATCCCTCACATCTCGTCCTGCCCACTGCAACCTCTCCGACCACCGAACACCCTGGCTTACCTCCACAAGGCAGGGCTGCGAAGTCCCCCCACAGACACTTATCCAGATTACTTGCGGCATCACGCTGCTGGCAGAAGCTCCTGGGCTTGCCCCTGGGTGGGGCTGTAGTGGTGAGCCGACCAGCGGAACACTCATCTTTGTCCAGGACCAGAGGACACGGTGCAGGAGAATAGGACCAGGGCAGGATCATAGCGGATCCCCAGCCATTTTGTTAATACTGCTCCGGGGCGGGACATGCAATGACATGCTACAACTAGCACCCAATAAATGGCCAGGCGCTGACAGTGGCAGAATCCTCCACCTCCACCTGGGGTCCATAGAGCACGGACACTCTTCCCTTCCTTTCCCCAGAAAATGAGAGCTGTCCCCGGGACCAGGGTGTAGCCAGGATTTCAGATCTGCACACCAAGTGGACTCACTGCCCCCCCTTGTTAGGGTGAGCTTACCCCCCCCTCCCAGGTGTAGCCAGACAATATACAAATGTACACCTGGACTTGTTTGTTGCCTCATTTGGCACAATAAATACAACTTTTGTATCTCATGACAGTGGTTGTTGCCATGCATGGGTAATACAAATGCCATGCTTTGTTCCTAAGACACCCACATACCAGCCCAGAGCCTGTAAAGTTGTATGGTCCTTGGGATGCAAAGAGAGTATTAGTGACCAGTCCTTCTAGTTTCTACTCCATGAACAAAATTACAGAAAGGTTCAGTATTTTCTTTATTAGTTTTCATGGACAAGGAAAGCAGTTCAGAGCCTATTTGCTATCCCCTTAAATAAGATGCACCATGGAGTGCTTGGGTGTCCTGCCTGTACCCCTTGGGCAGTGAGAGTGCCTTGTTGTTTCGGTCCCCTCACAGTGAGAGGATTTGGGGCTGAATAATCATTTATGGACATTAAAGAAGAGACATTTTTCTACTAATTTTCCTGCCTAATCTTGTTTGACTACAACTATAACTCTGTGAAGGAAGTGAGAGTGCCTTGCTGTTTCAGTCTCCCTCACAGTAGAGGAGGTTTAGGGCTGAATAATCATTTATGTTTCTTGCCATTTTCTATCAGTCTTCCTTGTGGTGAGAGCACTCGGTGGCTGAAACAATAACTGTTGATGACAAACTTTTTCCACTAAGGGAGAGAGTCCTTGTACTTCAATTATTTTTTATAGCGATGAGAGGTTTTAAAGGGACTGAAGACTTCGCTTTTTGATCTGGATTTACTTTCAGTCCTTGGATGTTGAGCTATAGCTGCAGCAGAAAGGAATTTATTATTTATTGTATGACTGACCTTGTATGCTGACCAAACTGCTGTTTTGGGTTCAAGTTGAATCATTTTTGTTTTATTTGTATTTTAAGATTTGTTTTAGTATATTTTATGTTATTGGGGGCGGGTTATTGGAATTCAGGTTTAGGGTTTTTTGGGCTATTTATTTTAAATAAGCATTGTGGGTTTATACGTTGTTGTTTTTTATGTTGATTGTTTTGATTTTCAATTGTATTAGTTTGCTGGTTAGTTAAGTGTGAACTGCGATAATTTCATTGTTAGAATGTGTAAGAGGCCTGCCCACGGTGTGCGCTGTTCACCCTCTGCTCTCCGCCCTCCATCCCTTCTTTTCTCCCATTACAGTTTACAACTTACCAGCACTGTAGGGCGCTGGGTATTGTCTGTAAAGGGAGGAGGGGGGGGGTGGCGAACAGTGGAGTGTGAATGAGCGGGGCCACCACATCGGGTCATAAGATCCAGGAGATGCCCTGGGGCAAAATGGAATCTAGAACATGGTTCGCCATGTCTGGTTTCCATACCTAAGGGCACCACCAGTATGGGCAGGTGGCCCAGGCGGCCCTGGAGGTTCATCCAACTCGGCTGTATTATGCAATGCCAGGTCCATAAAAACAAGACTGCAGTTATTGCAGATCTTGTAGAAATGGTGGATCTGGCTTGCATCACAAAGACCTGGCTGGATGAGAATACCAGCCCACTTTGGAGTCCTTAACTCCAGCCTGGTACTCAGTGATTCACTGCCCAAGATTGGATTGCAGGGGTTGGGGGATTGCGGTCTGTTTTAAGACCGAACTCAACCTCACGGGTGTACCAGTTGAGGAGATTGAATCATTTGAGTGTACTGTGGTAGCAGGTATAGGTTGTAGGCTCACTTCTCATCTACCGCCCAGAGATGAGAAGCGGTTCTTCAGGAAGTGGTAGACTTTGTTGTTGACATGGCGTTCAAGTCACCCAGATTGATGGTTCTAGGCGACTTCAACAACTGGGTCGATGTTGAATTCTCTCAGTTTGGACAACACTTCTTCCAGTTGATGTTATCTCTGGGCTTCACACAGATAGTGACCACTGCTACCCATAAACATGGTCACTCTCTTAACATAGATGTAACCCCCTGTTACCTGGGGCTACTAGAATCCCAGTAAGACCTAGTGGTAGGCAAGGAGGACAGCTTGTGAAACTCCAGTTAAATGGATTTCACACTGTCTCACTCTGTTCTCAGTCTCAGCTGAGACTGAGGGATGACATCACCATAGAACTATCGCAGCTGCATGAGCCACATTGGAATCTGCAGAAGGAATTAGATTAGAATGCTGGGAGTTTTGAACAGTGAGAGCAGTTGTGTGTGAGCAGTGAAGAAGAGGAGCACAGCTGTCTGTGCACAGGCTCTTGGAGCCTAAGCTCTGATATAGAGCTACTTCTAAGGAAAAGTGTGTGTTTCCACCTAAAGAGGAACACAGTAGCTGTTCTTGAAGTGGTGGAGACCACTGATACTGGTCTCTGTGCCCCATCCCTGAGGGATGGGGGTGGAAGGTTGCCTTTATTCCAGGGGCAACCCCTGGTTCAGGCTAGGGAAGAAGCTGCCTCATTTTTCCAAGTGGGTTGTGGCACAAGAAGATGTCAAGATTCACCTGTGGGGCACCTGCAACCAAGGGTGAGTTCTGCTCTTATTAAAGGGCCCATGTTTCATCTGAACTGTGTTAAAGTGGGGATTGGACTGCTGAATTAGTGGGAGGCCTAGAGGAATAGGCTTAGCCAAAGTAAAAGTATGTTCAAGTCCAGCACAAGGGAGAAGTCAAGACATGTAGGGAGATGTGCTATACGTCTACCCTTTAATCTACATTGCCAAGCTTTCAAAAAGAGTTTTTAATGTCCAGAGAAATGGCGGGTATGGATTGTGGGAGCTGGAGGTGGAAGACCCCCATCTTTAGTAACAGGTCACCTCTACGGATTTGGTCTGTGGAGTTCTACTTTGCCTCAGGCACTTGGCCAGTGCTGAAGAAGTACCCAGACATGGGATTGAAAGGAAATTTCCCTTAAAGAGTCGAAGGCTCTAAGGTGGTTTGGGGAGCCACCAACAGAAAACTGGTTCACTGCTATATGGACCGGGATCGGTGGCCGGCAGGGGAGCTGGGCTGGGAAAACCCATATAGTGTACAAGTCGGGCTGTGTACCCAAAGCAGCGTGCAAGTCCAGGCTGTATGCATGGTGGGTTCAGAGCCTGAGGGCTGAAATGTTGAAGAAGTGCTCTGTTTCTCTTATCTGCATTACCAGGAATGTAGCCCTGTAGGGGTCCGTCTATGCTTTGTTTGTTCAGTTTGGATGTGAATAAAGCCACACTTTAGAATCCCATTCCTGGTATTGGACATTACAGTTATTGCTTCCAGTGTTCAGATTTACTTGGGTGTCCCTGTGCAGAGTAGCCAAACCTAGGTCCCTTGTGCCAAGTAACCTAGTCCTCCCAGACCCAGTCCCCACCTGGTACTGCTGTCAGCTTCAACAGCATACCCACCTGTTGTTTTGCAAAAGGCAGGGGTCGGGGTTACAAATGGAGGCACTGCTTTTAAATTAGGGAGAAGGTGCTCGGGCAAGGGGCTAGCATTTTGGTTATCTGGCAGAGGGTAGCCCAAAAAGTCAAGCAAGTTTAACTAGTGTGTCGCTGTGTGCTGTGGTTCATATGCTGCTGTTAAAATGCCAACTGTTTACCAAGCAGCAGTAAAGCTAAAAGAGTATGCTTGTACTGCATCAAATATTTACAGCGTTTTTGCCAGCTTTCAAGTAAACTGTGTGATAAAGAAAAGTGTGGAAGACTAGGGTAGCAACAGGAAAATTGTGCCCTGGATATTGGAAATGCTTTTAAAGAACTGTTGTGATAAAGAAAAGTGTGGAAGACTAGGGATAGCAACAGGAAAATTGTGCCCTGGACGTTGGAAATGCTTTTGAGTAAACTGAGAGACTTGTTGTGTGAATGGTCATGCTAAATGGCTGAAATGGGCTCCGCCCGTGGAAGTCAGTTCGAGGAAAAAAAAAAAGTGTTTTGCAGTTTAAATTTGCCTGTTGCCGATCGCAGTGAAGAGAAGAGCACTCGTGAGGGAAAAGAGGCTCATTTGCATGGTGTCGTGCAACTGGTGAGGCTGCAATCAGTCCGCCCCCAGCCAGCTCTACAGTGACTGCCCAGCATTCGAGAGGAGTGTGAGTGGAGTGCGTGTACTGGCTTGGTGGAGGAGTATTGCGGTGATTAAAAGCTGTAAAACTTTTAAAATAGACTTTGCTGTTTAAAATCGGGCTCAACCCGCATCTCGATCGACTGGATTGTGAGTGTGGTGATCAGAGAGACAATCGGCAGGACTGCCCACCGCTTCCTTTCTGAGGCCTCCAAGACTGGCAGCAGGCCGTTTTCCATTGCAGCAAACAGCTACTGATAACAGTGAGTACCAACAGTAATAATCACTCAAAACAGTGATTTCTGCCAAAAGCCAGCTGAATATGAGTGCAGCAGTGTAGTCGCTTGCAAATAAAGACTGTGTCAAGTTTTACCAGCAAAAGCAAGTCTGTTAAGCCATTGACTGTGAGCATAGTTATGGATTCAGCATCAGTTTAAAGTTTGAAAGCCAGTAGAGACTGGAGTTGTAGCAAATGTGCAGCACTAGTTACAGGCAATCCTGTGCTTGAAAACCTTAGGCTTTAAGGGTCTGTGAGCTAAAGCAATGTTTTCAACAAGTGAAAAGTCTGTGGCAAATCATATAAATGTGTTAGAAGAAGAGCAGTGCAAGTTTGTGCAGTTTTGAGCAGAGTTATCAGTAGTGTGTATGCGTCGGATGCACAGTGGCTTGACCCAATTTCTGAATGATGATGCACAGGAGTGCTGCCGCCCATTACAGGATGGGGTAGTAAAGTAAACACAGCAACAGAGAGCCATTTTAAAAGTAAAAGAAAGGTTCAGTGAGTGGGACTTTCAGTAACAGTGAGCATTTGTTTGTTTTCCTGCAGTTATGGCCTCAGGACCATCCCGCTACCCGGATCATGCCGGGCTGCAGTAACAGCAAAGTAAATAGGTTAATTGACATTGAAAGGTGTTATTATGGAGGACAACTGCCTTCTCATGTGGTGATTCCTGGATATCCAGTGCAAGTGTGTCAAATATGCTTAAATGCTGGAAGGGACGTCTTCATGGTACCTCACTGTTCTGGGTGCCTAGAGAAATATGGCTTGTATAAAGTGCCCAAGATTGATTTGGCTCCCACATGGACAAAAGTTCAGGAATTTGTAGTTTGCAGTACACAGCACAGGCGGAGCCTGTTGAAGAAGGACCCTCAGGGAGTGTGGCACAAAGTTGAGGGTGCAGATTTAGAAACAGAACCATATGCTGATGTTTCAGATGCTGGATCGCAGAAGGATAATTCAGACAGAGCATCAGTAGACCCCTGAGAGGGCCTAGCCCAAGTCTCATAGGAGAAGATGAGATGAGGGAGGCCTTTGAATGGGAAGTGTTGACCTCCGCGCCTAGTGATGAGTGGATAGTCTCAGGAGTGAGGACGACTCTCACTCCTGGTCAGAGATTCTCAGTGAGGAAGAAGATGGGGGATCCTATGTGGCCTTGTAGAAAAGGAACGGGTACACAGCCTCAAGCTCTTGCCTCTGAAGAATGCATGGAAGAGAGTGGTGATGCCACTGCACTGGCTGTGCAAGAAGAAGTAGTCAGGGATCCGTTTTCATCTTGTTGAGAATGCATAGCTGGCAGAACCAGGACTGGCTGCCCCCAAGCCAGGCCAGCGGTCTCAGGTTACAAAGCTAGTAAAGAGGAGAGACTGGTTCGTAGGAAGGCAAATGAAATCTATGGGGTGTCCTTTCCTACCTTTCCTTGGAGAGTCTGGGAGGAGAATGAGAACAGCAGGTAATCCTGGATCTGGGCCGAAGCAATGAAATGTGTGCATCCTGGTGCAAACAAGCATGTCGAACAGACTGTTTCATGAAAAATACACCCAATGGAAAAGAGGCAGGACACTGTTTATGGACACTGTTCGAATAGTGGATGGAGATGGATGTGAAACCTTTCACAGTGTGAATTATGTGCACCCAGCGGGTAATAATTCAAGCTCCTGACCCCGTACTATTGGCCTCAATGCAAGGACCTCCTGCAAATGTGCCTATGCCTACCAGATGGAAAGCAGAGCAGTGGTAGTCAATACTGCCACACCAGGCATGTAATGCCTTTGTTGATCCGCGGTATGGACATCCAGGACTCAGGTGCCCACATTCAACATTTCTACAGTGTACTGGCCTTTCCAGAATCCATCGACTGGCCCACCAGAAGACTTCAGATACAGAGAGAACACCAGCCCAGCTGTATCCTGATCCATCTGCTAATCGGATGGCGTCAGACCAGCTGTTTTCCTTTTGTTTCCTGTTCTAGGGTTCCATCTCCAGAGATGACATCACCCAGCAGTTCCCAGATGTGCCCTCTTGTAGTTCCCAGAAGATGTCCGCCCAGCTGTATCAGAAGAATGCTGCCAGGGAGAGTCTTGACTGAGGAGCAGTCGGTCCCGATTCTTCGTTCTACAAGGGCTGGTAAGTCCAAACTTTTCTATCCTTATGACATTGCAGTACACACCCTACACTAGCAGACTCAAGAATGTGTGAACTGTCCTCAAAGACTCTCCCTTTGGGACTTTTGGCCTGTTAAAACTGTGCTTCACCGGCTCCGGCCCAGGAGAGACTCTTTAATGGACTAGCCTTCAGGCACTGTTGGTCACTAGATGGGACTTTTAGGGCACTCCACCCCAAATGTGTATTGTAAATAATGTCATTGTTTTTCTTCTGTTTTCTAGTGTATATACTGTTTTCTACCTTTTCTAAAAATTCTTTTGGGGATTCTCAGTGTTTTGATGGTAGGGTTAGGTAGACTGTGTATGCAGATTAGGAGTGTGTGTTGTCTTTCTTTTTCTTGCAAGTGGTCCTGAAGAAGATAGAAGAAGACAAGAAGAGGAGGATGGGGCTCATCTGAGTTCCTCACAAAGTAATTTAGTGTAGTAATTTAAAGTACTGTTGTTATTATTGTTGTTGTTACTGTAGTAACGTTTTCCTTCCACAGGTGTGGTTGTGGGGTAGGAAGCAGTAATGTAATGTAATAGATGGTATTAGTTTCTTGGTGTGTGGTTTGCAGGGTGCCCAAGGTCGGGGAGGTCCCAGGGTTTGTTTTATTTTGGGGTGTTAAGTTAGAGGCAGACAGATTTTCCCTAGAGGGCTGGGGGATAGACAGGCTGTGGTCCTTAATGGCCATAGGGACTGCAGTGCTGAGCTATTAGGGCTATGCTCTGGACAGTTCTACCAGAGCCACTAGGCATCCATAGTAAGTGGGTAGAGTAGAGGCTGATATGTCAGCCAAAGGCCTCTGAGCCCTGGTGTTGCCTGCCTGTGCTAGCACATGGTAGGAGGGGCCTGATCCCCCGCAGGTAGCACATAGGGTGGGATGGCTCAAGCCGGGTAAATAATGACTACGGACAGTCATTTTCCTGGCCCAGGGTGAGTGTAACCCCCTGTTACCCGGGGTTACTAAATCCCAGTAAGACCTAGTGGTAGGCAGGAAGGCAGTTGTGAAACTCCAGTTAAATGGATTTCACACTGTCTCACTCTGTTCTCAGTCTCAGCTGAGACTGAGAGATGACATCACCATAGAACTATTGCAGCTGCATGAGCCACATTCGAGATCTGCAGAAGGAGTTAGATTAGAATGTTGGGAGTTTTTGAACAGTGAGAGCAGTTGTGTGTGAGCAGTGAAGAAGAGGAGCACAGCTGTCAGTGCACAGGCTCTTGGTTGCACTGAGGGAGAATTGCATGACATGTTTGAAATTAACAGACACAAGGATCCCCATAAAATACTGGGATATCTCTTGCCTCCTGCCATGGTTGCCTTGGTATAGGAAGCATGCATAAACACAAGCCAGTGGAATACAGAGTGTGCCCCTACTCCTCATGCAGATTGAAATTATGACACATATTTATTTTGAGTGCACTTTGCTGCTGCTGCTTTCTGGGTCTTATTTTAGGCACATGGAGAGAGGATGCTTCATACCCCATTATCTATGATATGGTAATCCTAAATGGAATCCACTCTGAAGAAGGGGGTTATTAGTAGGGTACCACAGGGTTCAGTATTAGGACAGGTCCTCTTCAATGTCTTTATAAGTGACATTGCAGAGGACTGGAAGGAAAAAGTATGTCTCTTGCAGATGACACAAAGATCTGCAACAGAGTTGATGCACAAGGTGGGGTGGAAAGGATGGGAAGGGAATTGGCAAGATTAGAGGAATGGTCAAATGTATTGCAGCTTAGATTCAATGCTAAGAAGTGCAAGGTAATGCACCTAGGAAACAAAACCCAGGGAAGAGTACACAATGGGGGTGAGATACTAACAACAACAAAATGGAAAGGGACCTGGGGTAGTCATATAAGATGACTTAAAGGTGGGCAAGCAATGTGAGAGGGGCAGTAAGGAGGCTGGGGGATACTGGGATGCATAGGGAGAGGCATCACCAATAGAAAACAATAAGTTGTTATCCCTCTGTACAGACAGCTGGTGAGACCCCATCTGAGTGCTGCGTGCAGTTCTGGAGACCCAATCTCCACAAAGACATAGACAGGATGGAAGCTGTCCAGAGGAGGGCAACTAAAATGGTGCAAGGTCTGCAAGACATATGAAGAGAGAGACTAAAGAGCTTAATATGTATAGCCTCGAGGAAAGGAGGAGAGGGGACATGATAGAAACTTTCAAGTACCTCAAGGGAATCAACAAACTCCAAGAGGGTAGCATCTTTCAAAAAAAAGAGGTGTGCAAGAACAAGGGGCACAATTTGAAGATGTGGGGGTGGCTCAGAGGTAATGTAAGGAAGTATTTTTCACAGAGAGGTTGTGGATGCAGAACAGCCTTCCAGAAGAGGTTGTGGAGTCAAAACAGTGGTTGAATTCAAGCATGCATGGGACAGTTATAAGGCAATTCTAGGGGTGGGGAAGAAAGAAGTAGGCTGCTGGTTAACTAGGATCTGCAGCTTATCCATTAGGTAGGCAAATGGGCAGACTGGGTGGCAAGCGGTCCCTATCTGCCATCAAATTCTGTGTTTCTGTGTTTCCTTCCTAGGTCGAAGAAATTTCACCCTAGCACACTTAGGCTGATTTTCGCCTTTATGCAGGTTTCTCATTGGCAGGCCCAATGTACACTACTGCTACAGCAAAAGGAGTACAGGACTACTCAACTTATGTCACAAGTCTCCAATAACCTACTGCACATTTATAAGGTAGAAGAAGTAAAACTCTCCAAGACAAAGTTTTAAGCTTATTGGCAAAATTGTTCATTGTTTTGACCAATAACAGGGAGAGAATTGAATATGTATAAAATGAAATAGTGAACTGTGAGTATAGAAGGGAGGTTATTATCTTGGAATATATGCTATTTATGTGAAGCACACTCCTGATTATGTTCTTTTCCTTTTTTTGTTTTGTTCTGTATCATGATATTGTATGATTACTCTGTATTATGATTTTTGTTAATAAAATTCCTCTACTCTTGGTGGATAAGTGCCATGGATCTTTGCTTCCACCGGAGAGTGACTAGAGATGGGCAGAAGTGATCTTGGTTTAACATCTCATCTGAAAGACAATATCTCACCAGTGTAGCACCCCCATCATACTGCACTACAGTGTAAGTTATGGGTATTATCCTAAGTGCCTGGTGTGGGGCTAGAACCACAACCATCCAATTTTCCAGCCCCAGAGGTGAATGTATAAGCCACTGACACTGATATCCTGCATGAATTTCCTAAATTTTATGAATGTCCTGCAGGTCAGATTTTGGTACCAACTGTACTTTTTACAGTAAACTGGAAAATAGTGGCATTTGGATAGTAGCTAGTTAAGCTGGATAACACCAGCTACTACCTCATTCTGTGGATTTTGAATGCCATCAAATACTGATGGTGTCTGACCATGGACCGGTCAATTCATATCCCATATATGGATCCAATTGGAATCATAGGATACGATTAGATCTGAGGGATCTGATGGTCAGATTCCATTGGATCACAATTATCCAACCCTAGGATCTAACTATCCAGCCCTTGGATCCAAAATCTGACCTCTGATCCAACATATGTCCTTGATCCTCAAAATCTGACTGGGAATCTGAAATCCAAATTAGGTCAGATACAGCTCAGATTCAGAGATGGATAGCAGGACTACCATATCTGTTGGAGGGCACCCAGATATCAAAAGCACTATCCAAGCCCCACTACTGGAAAATCCTTCAAAGAGCACCAGTTTTGCTGCTTTAGCCAAGTCACTTACTGGTAACCAACCTTTGAAGGACTTAACAGTCCTGTTCACAGATTTTATTTTTATTTTTAGTAGGGGAAGGGGTTGTAAACTCTCTCGCTAAGGTTCTGGCCACCCAATCCCTTCCCTTTTATATCTTCTCATTCTTGGTACCTGTCCCTGGTTGGCCCTCCTGGAGTACTGTGCAAGGTTCTGGGGCCCACATCTGCAGAAGGACTGTGAATGTGGGGAACCTGTGCAGAGAAGGCAACAAAATGGTCCAAGGGCTGAGGAGAAGCCAAAGAGGAAAGACTGAGGGAGCTTAACATCTACACCCTGGAGACATTGAAACATAGAATCTGATGGCAGATAAGGACAGCTTGGCCCATCCAGGGGTATAATAGAAACATACAGCTATCATCAAGGGATTAACAAGGTGAACTGCAGTGAACTGTTCACCCTAAGTGCAAACACCAACACAAGTGGGAATCCACTACCACTGGCAGAGTGGAAGGCAGGTGGAACAAATTGCGGAACAGATGGTCTGACCTAAAAGTGAGTAGATTCAAACATGGGAGGAGCAGGGTCCTAATAAGATTTGGATGGGATAAAACATGAGTGGGATAAATGAAGGAAGATAGTCACTTGGGACTTCACACAAGTAATAGGCAGGGTTGGGCAGGCTGGATGGACAAGCAGGCCTTTTCTGCTCCATTACGTTCTCGTTTCTAGTGCTGGCTCTACAAAGCTCTGCCCTCTGCTGTCCTCTCGCACTCAAGTAGTTTGTTACATACTAGCTTTCAGGAGCACAGGTCGCATTCCATTAACATAATTTCAGTAGCATTTTTTTATATTTCGGTCTGCTGGGGTCAAATCATAGTTGCCCGCTTAACCAACAAGATCCTCATTGGTTGAGCAGGAACTTTAATGTTTCCTCTAAAATATTAAAATTTACATTGAAAACCTTCTCCTAGTGACAGTGAAGTGGGGCGCCCATGCTCTCCATACTAATTCATCACAAAGCGTCTGAGTGTGGGGGTGGCATGGGGCGGAGCTTTACAGAGCTATCTCTAAGAAGGAGAATGGATAGTAAAATGGAAGAGACTAGGTTTGGAATAAACAAACAAAAAAAACTACAGGACTGTTTAAGTCCTTTAGAAGTATGCTACCACTGGGGATTTTTTGTTTCAAGGGGAACATATGGTGCTCTGTAATTTAAAGCAGTATTTTTTCCCAGTTTTCAGGGTCACTGGAAAATTGCAGGAAAAGATACCTAAAATTACAAAGAATGTTTGCAATTGCAGCACTTCTACTATGTATCACCAGCCCTCCACAATATTTTTTCTACAGTACATATTGGTCAGCATAAGTTGTTAAATAAATACATCGCCATTTGTATGTTCTTTCAACATGAAGGAATGTTTGTGCACCTCAAGTGGATAGTAAAGTTATCAACATGTAGCCTATCTTCTAAAATCTAAAAGAGCTGCCTCATGTAGTGCTAAATGATTTTTATTTGGTGAGCCACAGACAATCAATATCAAAGAAATCCATAATCAACATATTTTGCAAGTGCTCACTTAATTATTTCCCCATTTTGATACAAGAAAAATAAGCAAACAACTGTGGGTGGTAGATAATCGAGTTCTAGTAAAAACAAACCAGTTATTTTGTTAAAATGATTGCTGTTCTTCTCTTGTATTGGGCACAGGGTCATGATGTCGTGACCAAAAACAATGACAAACAATGCCATGAGTCAGAATGTCGTGCTCCGACATAACATTGAGCACAACAGTGACCACAGAAGAATGCATACACCCCATTGACAAAATTGTACTTTTCTTTTTATAGGCGGCTTTGCCCCAAATCTCTCTGACATGAGGCCATTTTACACACACACACCCTGGACTTTAAATAATCCACTTCAAGGGATGTGTGGACTTTGGGAATAGGAAGAAACTCTAGAGGAGGAAAATTTGTGTTTTAATTAAAAAGAAAAATTCTGCAACACCGGAAACCTGGCAGGAATCGCAGGAACTGAACTGAGGTCCCAGGTCTCCATCGCTGCTGTGTCCTTGTGCCTTAGCCACTCACCATGGGAGCGGCTCAACCAGGCACAGCAGCACAAGCCTTCTTCACACCTTCTTCCACTTCATGGTCAGTGACAGGGTAGCAGTAATTCCCTACCTCTTATACCCTTGTTGCTGTAAATGCTTTCGCACTTCATGCAGCGTGGTTCTTGCCGTGCTGTTTGTGAAGCGCTTTATTGACCCGCACCTTTGTACTGTAGGTACTGTACAATATTTTTATAACGTGGGTTCAGAGCAGCCAACAATGTCATTGGCTAAACGCCAACACTTGACTGAGGATTAAATTCCTATTTGATCCACAATTTGGCGTGAGGAGTCTGGAAAAGTGCCGTTGGGACTCATTCTGTCCCTGCAGATCCCAAAAGAAAGAGGGAGCCATTGAAACCACCGCCTGCCCATACAACATCACTGAGCACCCACACTGACACTGAGAGACAGAGACTGGGATATTTAATGCAAAATCACGCAGTGCCCTCTTTGTGTCTCTGTGTCTCTCACTGTCAGACATGGGACTTTGCACACTGTTTCCCACCCACCCAGCATTGTTCACCACCTGCATTCGGACTGTGACCCGGAAGCAGTCCTGGGAGTGGAGAGAATGGGAGCCCAGCAGAGTTCCCTCACCACCCACCTGCCCAACATCATTCTCCACCCACACTGACAGGGAGAGAGAGACAACAGCATTTAATGTCAATGCCCTGACTTCTGAGAGTGATCGGAAAGGCGCTGCGTGTTCCTCTGTAGGTGACAAGTAAGTGCAGTGTTCCATACTGCTTGAAAGAGACAGCTCAGTAGGAAACTGCTGACTGGCCGCAGCTATGCTATTCACTCTGAATTTGCCCTGGTACAGTTAGCAGGAGTGCAGCAAGCTCCAGGGAGCATCTGTTGGGGGCAGGGCAACATAAACCATGATTGTAAATGTTTCATCTGTAGAGCAGTTATGGAGCTCTTACATTGTTTCCAGCTAATTATAGTAAATAAAGGCTAGCAGTGAGTCAACCTTGCTGAAATCTGTCTGAGAGAGAGAGAGAGAGAGAGAGAGAGAGAGAGAGAGAGAGAGAGAGAGAGACACTGTGGCACCCCCAAAGTAACGCCAATCTGAACCAGGTAAACACAGCAACATTTCTGTGTACGGTGTGTTTCTGGCTGTAAGTGCCCCCTCCCGTGACTCTAATATCAAGCATACCCCTAGACATCTGGGGGGCATACGCAGGAAGAAGCGCACCATGCTGGAGAGAGAAAGAGAGCGAGAGAGGCTACAAATGTCACCCTGACAGTTCTTCACAGCAGTTATGAGGCTGTCAGTTTTCAACGAATCCGGGCACCAGGACAGTTCATTTATAATTCCTGCACTGTTCTCTCTCTCTCTCTGTCTTGACTTGTCAGGCATGCAGTCACTGACAGAGCATGTGTGTGTGTGGGGAGGGTGGACTGAAAGGAAAGCATGCTTCAACATGTTACAATGTGTGTTATGGACAAGAAATGTCAGAAATCATCCTAATGCTACAGTGTATTACTACCATTTTTTTTTGAACTTGAAAAGTTTATTAACTTTCACAGGGCACATTTAACATTTAAAAGACAGCTCAATACATAAGCATATGTACTATACCATCAACTCAGAGTTATACAGGCAACTCTTATATTATCAGCTGTTCTTACTAATGTCTCATATGCTGTTCTATAGATAACAGTCCATCATGCTGGAGAATTCCTGAGACTTCCACTATTTTACATCAAGAGAAATGTATCCAGTTTTGGAAGCGTCCCATATGTATTCATGTTTTATCCTGAAAATATTAGATTTGCAGCTGCTGCTCTATACAGTATAGTCAATAAGTCATCCAATACCACATTTTGTTGTACTAGTCTTACTTTGTCCTGTGTTGTAAGAATAAAATCAATCTTAAATAATAGTTACAACTTTACAACTTGGAAACCTTGTGTCATTAATTACTCACTAATCTTACAGTGTTCAGGTATAAAGAACCAGCAAAAGTCTCCCCAGTCATTGTGTAGTCAGGAACACCCAGGTAGATTACATAAGCAATATGCTAACTGGGACAGATATTCCAACTCAACTGATTCCTAACTCCCAGCAGACCAGTAGTAGTAGTAGTAGTAAAGTAGTAGTAAGCATTTTATTTTTATACAGATAATACATGCCATTTGGACTATTGTCCAGTTTACAAGACAGACCTGTGTTGTCAGAGGTAAGTGCTGTAGGGGTAGCACCTCAGATAAGTAGGTATTGTTCTAACACTGGTGTGCCCTCTTTAGTTTCCACATAATCAAAGCAGTGGAACCACCTAGAATTAAACTGATCTGTGCAAAGGAAAGTGGGCAGTTATTTAATTTTTTTTATTGATATCTTGGAGAACGCCTGTGAGCGGATGTTCATTTGTAGGTTCCACGTCAGTTACAAGAAACAAATTGAACAGGTACATAGCATTACATTACAAGGCATTACATTACAAGCAAGTACAAAGAGCACTGGTACAAAACAATACATTACAAGCTAGGTAGACAATAAATTAGTGTGAATTACAAGGTTGGGCTAGCATTTAGCTTGCCGTATAACATTTAGACACTGCTATGGTATTAGTGAGAAGGCATCTAAGTCCAGAGTGAGGCATACTTGGGGAGAAACAGAGTGGAGAACAGGCACAGCTGTGGCATAGTGAAGTGTATGCCTGCATAAGGGGTTAAGAACAGACTTAAGGAAGGTTGGAGACAATGGGGCTAGGAGAGCATCAGGCGGGAGGGGCATGAGGGTAGTGACAGAGAGGGAATGGGTGCCCAGTGGTGAGGGAGGAAGTAAACAGGGGTGGAACAACGAAGTGCTGTGAAGGTGGGTGCCCCTAGGATTAGGTGGAACACTACTGCCTGAGCTTACGCTTGAAAGTACCAATGGTTGTGGTATCAGAGGCGGCTGAAGGAAGAGCATTGGTTCAGTGTGGTGTGAATGCACATTGACCCTGTGCAGTGCGGCATCTAGGTTCACTGAAAATTTGGCTGTGGGTGCTTCTGGTCAGCCTGGCATTTACATAACATGTGAGCAGATTCTGGACTCCTGGTGGCATCAGATTTAGTACGATTTTTTTGGCCAGTAGACAATCTGGTTCAAGGTCAGTTGGCATTCATCTGTATCCCCCCGGTCGTGCCTGAAAATAGGCAGGATTTGTCTAGTGCACTTACCCGTCAACAAAAAAACGAAATAAATAAAACTAGACAGGTATGGTATTTAACTCTGCTCTTCAGCTAGAGCCACCCTGCTCATGAATAGAGCTCACAGGTATATGTAAGCCTTGCTGCACCTGTGAGGAGTCGGCAGGCCTTATCAAAGGGCCATGGAGATGCGATGGAGCACTGAGTCCGTGCAGAACCATACGGCCAGGCCATAGTCAACGAGGGTAACAATTTAGATGGTGATGGTCATATTAAGTGCTTTATGTAAGGCTGTGCTTGTGGTGGGGGAGTATCTGATTCTGGAATTGATGGCCATGGCTGTGTTGTCTGTGTGCGGTGCATAGGACAGGGTGGAGTCAAGTGTGAGACCAGATACTTAAAGTGCTGCACGAGGTCCAGCACATTGCCATTGTTGTTCAAAATGGATAGTGGGTGCAGGAGTAGATCATATCTTAGTTTTCTTGTAGTTAGGATTAGTCTGTGCTTCTTAAACCATGTTTCGCAGCAGTAAATCCTGATTGGAGGTCATTTGAAGTAGTTCAGGGTTGGGGTTGCAGGTGAAAATGACAGCATCATCAGCATACAATAGCATGTGACTGGTGCAGGAGCCTGGAAGTTTATTTAAGAAGATACTGAAGAGGAGGGGCCCCAGTATTACGTGCTGGGGACCCGGGTCAGAGCAGTTTTGCTATCTGAGACGATGTCCCTAATCTTGACCCGCTGTGAGCGATTGCTGAAATAGCTATTAACTCATAGAACTGTATCAGAAGAGAGAACAGTGTTGGTTAGCTGTTCAAGGAGGAGTGTGTGGTGAACCGTATCAAAAGTTTTTGATAGTTCGATGAAGGTAGTCCCCACTAGCTGTCCTTGATCCAGGGCTTGGTGGATATTTATTTATTTATTGAAAATGTTTCACCAGGAAAGGCACACTGAACAAAAAGATGCTCGTCTCACGGTGTGACCTGGGGGAGGGTTACAATGGAGGCAGGTATACAAACAAAAGTTGAATTTAGAAATAGAGCAATACAGATAATGTACATAGTTGGATGGGATTACATTAGGACTTTTACAATATGAGAAAAGTACAGAGCATACAGATAATGTACATAGTTTGTGGGATTACATGAGCATTTTTCCAATAGGAGAACGGTAGAACATGAACATCAAGGACAGGGTATACATATCATGGGAACTCGAGTGTAATACATGATTATTTAGTGCCAATAACAAGACTTGAGTGCCAGTAACAGAACTTGAGCTGAAGCAAGATGCACCAAGTTGACAGTAGGAGTTGGAGGAGAATCTTGGGAGTGGTATAGGTGGGGTGGAGGGAAGGAGAGGGAGCAGTGCGTAAGGCTGAAAGCGTGGCTTGTTTAGGAATGAGGGGAAGGGAAGGGAGAGATTAGGAGGGAATATGAGAGAGGGGAGAGTGAGAGTGTAAGTGCTAAGCAGTGTATAAGCCAGACAATTAGGCTAAGGCCGAGATGCTATTGTGGGCGCTAAGGGGGATGGGGAAAGGAAGCTATCCGGGGGGCCAGGGGCAGTTGCAGTTTGGGGCAAGGAAGTGAGTGAGGGCAGAGGATAGGGGAGTGTTTGGATGATGAATGGTGGATCTACGCTTCGGCAGGCTGTTCCAGAGTTTAGGAAAGAGGTAAGAGAAGGCTGATTGGCCTGCAGTGGTCCTTCTGTGAGGAATGACTAATAGCCTGACATCAGAAGACCTGAGGCGTGGTGGGGGTAGGAGGGAAGATAGGGAGGATCCGAGAGTAAGGAGGGAGGGAGCCGAGCCAGAAGTTGGAAGCAATTTAGTACTATGAATTAGGCGCCGGTTGCACAAGGATAGCAGGGCAAAGTGAATAGTAGAGCTACATGATGATGTGAGTGGGGGGCATTGAGGGCAAAGCGGCAGAAAGCATTAAAGAGGAGGTCAGTCTGGTTAGGTGGTCTTGGCAGTGGAGCCATAAACGGCATCGCAGTAGTCGATATAACCAGTGAATTCCAACAGGGCCATGATAATGCTGTGCCCTGCTTGGAACCCATGTTGTTCTGGGCATAGTAGTCGGTGCATGTTCAGGTATTCCACAAGCTGATCTTCCACTATCCGTTATAGTTATAGCTTCCATATCTTTAATAGAGGTCACATTGAACCACCAAAGTGATAGATAGTTGGTGAGGTGTAAGCCAGTGTTGCATAGTTACCTTCAGTGCAGACACTACCAATATAAAAAAAGGTACTTTTGAGTAGGAGACCTCACTCTGGGGAGGGGAGACACCCAGGACCTATTTACAAAGCCATAGGTATCTTCCAACTTAAAGATCTCTTGAATTGCCGAGGATACACTCAACCAATACGCCCTAATGCATGGGCAATCCCAAATATATGAAAATGTGTCCCCTTGCCCCACAAAGTCTCCAACACCTATTCGTATGGAGAAGAGACATAATGGGCTGATTTTACAGGGTAATAAAATATCTGGTGGTTACTCTCCATCTGAATTCTCCATGCAGGTGAGTTAGTAGTTTTATATATTCTCAACCATATTTTACCCCATTCTTCCTCAGTAAGTGGCACCCATTTCCTCCTGCCACTTGTCCTCAATATTTTAGAACAAAGTGTACCCACCCCTTCTTGCAGAACCATATAAATATAGAGATGTAATTTCTCAACTCTGCATGTGACTCTTTTGGTATGTTCTCAGTACTGGTGGGGCTGGGTCCTCCATTAAGGCCTCCACCCCCACTATCATGTTAATGTAGTGTCAGCACTGAAGAAATCTGGAAAAGTCCCTATGGGGATACCCGATTCTGCTGTAACTTTCCAAAGGATTTAATTACCCTCCTTGTAAAACTATATTATTACCATTTCTGTGTTCATAACATAACTGACATATGCATGATGTTGTTGGGACAATACAAAATCACACATGCCCCCACAATGCAAAGCATCATGGGCTGCATATGCAAATCACCACAGAATGTTATGCTGGTCCAACTTTAAGCAGAATTGCATGGTGCCGAAAGGCCTCTCACACAGTTTGCAAAGGGTGCTAACAGAAGACATAGACACGTGTTTCGTCCTACCAGGACTTCTCAGTATGCCTCATCTGTTTGACACCCCAGTGGAATGGACCAGCTACCCTTAAGGCAGTGTGCCTTGGATATATTGTGGTGAACCCATTAAAATAAAAACTATTTAAAGACAAAGAACCTCTATGCGCAAACACTGAGGCAAGGATTGCCCAAAGACATTTGGCTGGGAAATAAGTTTCAAGAAAAATACAAAAAGCACACATGCCCCCACAATGCAAAGCATCATGGGCTGCATATGCAAATCACCACAGAATGTTATGTTGGTCCAACTTTAAGCAGAATTACATGGTGCCGAAAGGCCTCTCACACAGTTTGCAAAGGGTGCTAACAGAAGACATAGACACGTGTTTCATCCTACCAGGACTCCTCAGTATGCCTCATCTGTTTGACACCCCAGTGGAATGGACCAGCTACCCTTAAGGCAGTGTGCCTTGGATATAGTGTGGTGAACCCATTAAAATAAAAAACTATTTAAAGACAAAGAACCTCTGTGCGTCAAACACTGAGGCAAGAGGTTACCCAAAGGGCATTTGGCTGGGAAGCCAAGTTTCAAGAAAATACAAAATCACACATGCCCCACAATGCAAAGCATCATGGGCTGCATATGCAAATCACCACAGAATGTTATGCTGGTCCAACTTTAAGCAGAATTGCATGGTGCCGAAGGCCTCTCACACAGTTTGCAAAGGGTGCTAACAGAAGACATAGACACGTGTTTCATCCTACCAGGACTCCACAGTATGTGGTGCTGTGAGAAACTTAGCCTGTGACCTCATGCCTCACAATGCACCGAGGCATGGATTAAATGCTTTTCACTGTATGTTGTTGGGACTACTTGTCAAGGTGGCAGGATACACTTAGATTTCTTGTCTTTAAAGTGCAATAAAAGTCTTTAGCTTACTTTTTGTTTGTATTTTTCAAAGAGCCCATTTATAAGTGCAATAACCCACTCCAGGATATGGGGTTATAGGTATTTAATCACGCCTGAGGTGCTGTGAGGAAACTTTTCCTGTGACCTCATGCCTCACAATGCACCCGAGGCATGGATTAAATGCCTATAACCCCATACCCTGAGTGGGTTATTGCTAACATAATCACGCTAATAAAATATTAGTCATACCAATATCTTTTCACTATATACACTGTAGCCACCATATAATGCACCTTTGTTTTAATTTGGCTGCAGTGATTTTGATTCCTTAAATATAAATGATCAAATATATCTCACTAGTTTTGTAAGTTTGTTTTCAGGTCTTTTAGTGATATGTGTATTGTAGTCTGCATGTTAGCATCTGTGGTAGTACAGAGAGGATCATTGTCACCAACTCCTTCAGAAGCACATTCAAGTAAATTAGCAGACCAAAATCCTCTGACCTTTGAACCAAAATCCATTCAGAAGTAAAGGATTTTCTCATGGAAAACCTACCATACCATTTATAAACAGACTTCACATAGTTACCAGTCCATTTAGGTGAATGGGATAATTTGCACCTTTTCTCCTACCTGTTATTTTAGCCTCTGTAGTAAAAAAAAAATTATGATGTATTCCTTCAACACAGCTAAGTGCCTAAGTGAACACATAAGCAAGCTAAAAAGACAAAGAACCTCAGCACAAAAGAGCTAAGGCAAGGGGTACCCAAAAGGGCATTTACAACAAAGCCAGGTTTTCAAGAAATACAAAGTTACAAGCAGTGTGACAACGTGTACATGTAGCAGGTTGGACACCCCAGAAGGAGTGAGCAAGATGGAAGCTGACATCAAGAAACTAGAAGAATGATCTGGAGTGTGGCAGCTGAGATTTAATGACGAAAAGTGAAAGGTCATGCATACAGGAAAGAAAAATCCAAGAAAGGAGTATTACCTAGGAGGTGAAAGACTTGCAGCCTCAAACCAGGAATGAGATCT